>OX392506.1:19079263-20383013 GCA_947623375.1 Apotomis capreana
GTTGTTCAGCAATAATCACATCTGAACGACGGCATGCCATGCTACTTACTATGACATTTTAATGTTCGATAGCCATTCCAGCGACATTTATTATTTTTATTAAAGCAGTAACGTCTGCTAACGTAAACCTTATGTTTAAATGAAGCGAAAAATTTAAAAAATTTACGGTTCAGACAGGATTCGAACCTGCGTTTCCAACGGCTTTCCGGGCCAACACGGGCGTCCTACTAACTGGACTACCAAACCAGATGTCAGAGCCATTGAATCTTTCAACCAGTTGCTTCAACATGCCTTAGGGTGGCATCGTAGCGCTATCTACCGTAAAGAGTTAGACTTTATAGTCGGCACCATCGTCTCAAATTTGTTGAGAATCGATAGTAACGATGTGCTACACCCAAATTTACCATTAACCAGCGACATTTGTTGGTTATTTTGGTTGTTTCCTTAAACATAATGCAAATGCATGACAATAAAAAGTGTAATTGTTTGTATGCAATGTCATGCCTAGTCCAAAACAGATGTGGCACTAATTTCTCAGTCAGGCACTTATGGTCGTAATTAAAGCATGCAATAATTTTTATTATTAATAATATGTTAAGTCAATCACAATGAGTTCGCCTCTAGAGTGTACGCTGTGTACGCATACGTACAACAATTGAAGAATCAAAATCATAATGTAAAAAATAACTCCGGTTTCTAACTAATACAGAAATACACTAGGTATTTAACATGACGTATTGGACAAAGAAGGCAATAAATACCTGTTTGTAAATTGTAACATAATTAGTCACGAAACTCCTAAAACATTTCCTTTTCCGCATTCAAAGTACCCGATAGAAATCTGACGAGTTCCTTAGTCATGACCCTCCAATGAAACTGATCGTGTTCTGCCGTGATCCTCGCAAGTATCACATTAATTCAGGTGCAATATAAAGTGCTGCTGCATTCTACGTTTAAAAAGTTAAAATTAAAAAAAAAGTAGGCTGATTGTGAGGTCAAATCGTACATGAAGGGTTTAGTTTTTGTAAACTACAAGACACTTTCAAGAAAAATCGATGTTACAACCACTTTTGAGTACACTCACAACACATGTTTCTTAGGCTATGAAATTGACAGTCAACTAACACATAGCACGCATATTGATAAAGTTTGTAATAGATTAGCATCGGCCAATTACGCATTGTTGAAACTAAAGCCTCTAGTTAACCTAAAAACTTTAAAAACTGTATACTATGCCTATGTTCAAAGTGTACTAACTTATGCGATTACCATTTGGGGAAATGCAGTAGATGTAAACCGGGTATTGATTCTACAAAAACGCTCGATTAGAATAATATGCGGGGTAAATTGGCGCACATCTGCGAGGTCCTACTTTGTGAAGCTTGAAGTGATGACGGTTATATCATTGTTTATATACAACTCTGTGTTATAAATTCACAAGGAAGCAAGCACTCTACTTAAGCGTTCGGATTGCCACAATTATAATACGAGGAACAATAGCAAACTAATACTTCCATCACTAAGATTAAAAAAGTGCCAAAAACAGGGATTTTTTATTAAAATAAAGCTATTTAATAAACTGCCCACGCATGTCACGGATTTACCTTTTAATTTATTCAAAAACACAGTCAAGACTTTTTCCAAAACCATGCCTTCTATTCGATTACTGAATATTTATCATTAGAAAATATTTTAACTGACGCAAATTGTGAATAGATTTCTTTATACAATTAAGCGTATTTACTTTGTATAATAAATTCGTACTCTAATAAGTATAATATTGTGAAATGCTGACTTACCATGTAATGATCATGTTACATTATGGTTAATAAATAAACTAAACTAAACTAGTAAAATATTCATTTACCGTCATCTGAAACACCAAAAATAGGCACTTAGTTGTTACAGGATTCATATTTAATTTTGTATACACTCAGTCGGGATTAGTGCGTCATCGTCGGCGGGGCAAAGGCCACTGCCATATCCAAATATCGTTTTTTTTTAATGACTTGAACTGTATCATCAGGGCTGTTTAGCCCTCACTGCTAGTGAGTCGGACTTTGTGTGGGAGTATAGCCCGCTAATGGGATTATTTCTGCGCCACAGAAGTTATGCAACTATCGAAATGTACAGATGTTATACTACGTTCCTCATCTTTTTTTTTGTTGCTGATTTGACTAGCCCTTAGGCTGTTATCGTAAGTCGCTGTGTTGTGGTGGTCTCTGTATTGTGTGCCTGTCATGTCGCTGTCGTCTTCTCTCGTCCTTCTCAAAGTAGTAGTCCGCGTCATGGTTGACAGTAGGGTCGCCCTCTGATTCTGTGTCTGAGATGACGTCATCGGGGTACCATCTTTTGATTTACCCCGTTCAGTAGGTATATACCAAAGTGAAATTTTATGTGTACTACTAGCTTAATTATTAAATTGAGCTTTTCTTTACTTTATTCAAGATTCGAAAAGTCCCTGATGTTTCTCCAAGTGCATGCGATGACCTACAACGATAAACGACTTACAATTTCCGCCATCCTTCGGTGTGACACGCTTTACTTACTTTGTGTGCCGAACATGCAATTTTCCATAACCAGTCATTATTGTAATTAATCTTACTAGTTACATGCAATAAAGCACTTTTAATTTTACTAGGGCTTTTCGCGGCTTCACCCGCATTTTTTTCTGTTATTATTCGCTAATCGTGCTTTTCGGATTAAATTTATCTACGAAGATTTTTTGCTTTTAGTTCGCGAATCGTGACTTTTCAGATAATTTGAATCTACTTGGTTACATGTGGTAGGTACTCTCTAGTTTATAAAGATGTTTTCCTTATGGTCCGCGAATAGTGCATTTTTCGGATAAAGGTAATCTACATGTAGTTCGATAGTCGAAACAACGGGAAAAAAAAATCCACGTCGTCCGACCAGTCGGACAAAGCAGTCGGACCACGTGGCCACAGGGGATTTTAGTATCTAGTTTACAAAGATTGCTTGCTTATACTAGCTCGCAAATCGTGCATTTTTCGAATATAAGTAGGTAATCTACAGGTATGTAGCCTTTAGTTTAAACTGGTAAATTAAACTAAAGGCTACGCAGTACTACGTACGTAAAAGGCAAATCCATATTGAAATTGGTTTTTCTCTACAAATATTTGTTTTGACTGGGGATAAAACCCAAGCCGATTATTATAGCGTTCATAATTCGCGTAATAGCCCTGGCCGCGTAATTGGCCATTTAAAAGCAAACGGCGTCATTTCAGAAAATCCCAACGTCTGCAAGATCACCCAAAATAACACCAAGATTTTTTCGGAGTTTGTCAACTCACGGTGGGATAGGTGAGCATTTTCAAAAAAAAAAGTGTAAAAGAGATTTTTTTCAAAACATAGTTTTTTAGCCACTCAAAACTTACAAACCTTTGTACAAACGTTTGTACATTCAAACCTCATACGAGAAAAAATTATCCCAAAATTTCCATTCCAGATTGTCACGGTTTTACACTGTAGGTATGTATTTTTATTATTTTTTTGAACGGTACTGGGAATAGTTTTTTGTCATACAACATTTTTGTTTTTTTTGATGCAGCAGAGCATGATGAGTTTATGAGCCTAAAAAAATTTTTTTGTCAAAAAAAGTTCAATTACACTTCGTTTGGAAAAGGCCCCGTGAGGTGGTTGAAACACTTGAAACACTAATTTGTATTTTAATATAACGCCAACTGGGTTACATCAACCAGATTAACTGTTACATAAGTACACATTGATTTTCTAAATACCTACTTAATTATAAACGTCAAGGTACTTGAAATTTGAAATTGATGGCAATACCTAGTAACTGATAGATAAGTGACTTTAATTATGCACACTGCCTCGTCAGCAGAGTCGACATAGTTAGATAAGTTTCCCGTACAAACTACACTATTATTTATGTAACCGATAATGTATAAGAAGATTCCGCTAATACAATTACTGGAAGGTGAAGAATTGACTTGGCATTTGCGTGGATTAGGGCCACTAAGCTGCGGGGGACGGGACAGTTTGCCTATTTTATGTGTTCTCGCACAATGTCAAGTTTAAAGTGTGTATTATCCCTGTGGATAATACACACTTTAAACTTGACATTGTGCGAGAACAGCCCTGTGGCTATCCATATCTATATCCTATTAAATAGATATAGTCCTCCTCGTCGTATCCGATAACGGCGACTTACAATGTCCGTTCAAGTGCCCGGAGTAACTATCACCGGGAGAAGACTGTCACAGTACAATAACTAACTGTTAGTCCTATCCCATTAGACAATATAATATGTTAGTCTTACCCCACTTTACCCTATACAGTTATAAAAATTATATGTCTGTACACAAAATGTATTTTCCGAAGTGTCCTAGAAATGTTTTTTTTTGGGATTAGTTTTTAGACGTAAAGTTCCGTTTATTATGACTCCGCCTATATTGACCAACCGCCTATTATGACGTGATTACAACAACGAACTGACAATCAAATTCTTCTCTCGCGAAGGAATTTGGCGTGGGTCATTCGACAATCTCAATGATTTTCAAAAACAAGAACCCGATTAAGCATTTTTTAACCGACTTCAAAAAAGGAGGAGGTTCTCAATTCGAACTATTTTTTTATTTTTTTTGTATGTATGTTACTCGATATCTCCGAGAACCGTGAACCGATTTTCATTTTTTTTTTTTTAATCGAAAGGGTATAACTCCGAGTTGGTCCCGTTGGCACTAAGTCGGGATCTGATGATGGAATCTTGGAGAAATCGAGGGAACTCTTCAAATGTTATAGGGACATGTACGGCGCTTTCGGTCATTTATTGATAAGGTCAAGAATTTACATTCAGTAAATAGGATTTGGTGTAAGGAAACTGATGATGAACACACATACGAATCACTAAAAAGCAAAAAAAAAATTTTTAACAAAAAAAAGAACCGACTTCAGTAAAACTAAAAAGCCAACAATAACCCGTTCAAGTACAGATTACATTTGACTCACTCTTCGAAGTCGGTGCCAAACCTCGCGTAAACTATAATATATAAATATAAGAACTGAGTGGTTTGGGATCGATTTCGAAGTGTGAGTCAAATGTAATCTGTACTTGAACGGGTTATTGTTGGCTTTTTAGTTTTACTGAAGTCGGTTCTTTTTTTTTGTTAAATTTTTTTTTCACTAAACGCTTTGTATGACGTCCGCTTATTATGACATGTTTGTCAATTCCCTTCGATGTCATTATAAACGGATTCCACTGTACCTATGTGTCTTTGCGGCTTCATCACGCCTACATGGCGCGATGGGACTCATAATGCTTCTTATAATGTAGCTCGACTTTTTACATAATGTCGTGAAAAAGCCGACATATTTTTCAATTGAATACACTTCAAAGCCCCATCGAATTCGTGTCCGCAGGTTATCCACCTGCCTATGGATATCTAAGTCTATATAATGTCTGAGTAAATTCAGATTGTGCAACGTAAATAAAGCGAGATAGCGAGGGCGGATTAACGGATCACCAGTCTTTAATACTACAGGGATCTATTTAGTTTGCGCAGTAACAGTGCGTTTCACCAGAAATATCATGTCTTGCACTCCTCAACTGTGGAATGAACTATTGATGCAATAGTGGATGTGGATGTGGAATGAACTATTGAAAATTGAAATGCGTAACCTGGTGGAAGAGACCGGGTATCGAACCCGGTACCTCTGGATTCCCGGTCCAGCGTGTTAACCTCTCCACCCTAATGCCCACATAACCTTTCTAATTTTTCCTTATGCTTTGCGTGTCGATCTTTGCATTGTTTATTTCCACCTTACAATGGAATGGTGTGGAATTAACTGTCAATCAGGGTTTATTTGGACTGATACGACCTTCAAACCTTCAAGAAAAGAGCGAGCTCCATCTGAAAGGCCAGCAATCAACTTGTTAAACCTCCGGTGTTGCAGTTGTCTATGGGCGACGATAATCGCTTACTATCCAGCAATTAGTCTGATCATTTGCCTCCTATGTAAAAAAACTGCAAGGGAGTTTTTTTTTTGCCGATTGGATTAGCCCTGTTATATATTATGGCACCAGGTTTGGGATGCTGTCGCGCGCGGGCGCTCAGAACAACGGATGAATACCTAGCTAAAGCAACTGTCCTCTTGTCCTAGCTAAGTATATGTAAAAGTTATCTAACGGAAAGAATGGTACATATTTTTACAAAGGTTCACTTCTGGAGGCGCCACTTCTGCAAGTCGTTAATAAACAAAGTTTGGCGTTTCGGTATAGGGAACATGCGCAACGAAGGTGCTGCCAACTAGTGCTGCCAAACCGAATA
The DNA here is from genome assembly GCA_947623375.1 of Apotomis capreana. NCBI lineage: Eukaryota > Metazoa > Arthropoda > Insecta > Lepidoptera > Tortricidae > Apotomis > Apotomis capreana. The sequence continues at coordinate 19,085,575 of OX392506.1, forward strand.
TCCGATGATTTTTTTACCTTGACTTTGACATTGATGGTGCTGGTACCTATAGTTTCTGCACGTCATCTTGCAACGAAGTTACTGCCATCTAGTGGTGCCAATCTGAATCTTTCACCTTATCAGTACTTGAAATTAACATTTACCTATAGTTTTACCCCTATAGGTTCACGAATACATAACGTTCCTTATTTATTTTATAGATACTGGAAAATCTAAGCAATTTTCTGGATTTTACGCCATTCCAAGCCGTAAGTGGAAGCAAAACTCACTTCTTGACCAAGGCAAGACGTAAAACTTTAGTTAGACTAACACGAATGGTAATTCGTAAAAGTCCTGGTAGCCTATGATGGTTGCGTTTATCACGCGATAAATAAGTGATAAAGCATCTATAACACACTCGCATTTTGTCAAAACGTGACAGATGCTTTGTCACTTATTTATCGCTTGATAAAAGCAAAGGAAACATCATAGGCCCGCTGATCGCATATTTATCAGACACCTGCGATATGGAGCATTCACGACTTTACCGCCCTAGGTATGGAATGTAAATAGCAGACGGTGGACTTTACGACACTTGTAGGATTAGCGCATTGCCACGCATTACTGCAGTTACAGGAAGTTTACCCAAACATTATCAGATAGCATTACAGTATTTACTCGCATCTTATGTTGTAATAATTGTATTACATTATTGTACGGATATAAACGTAGATTTACCTCAATTATTCAAAGCATGGTTATTATCGACATGCGATTGTAGTTTGACTTAAAGCGGTTCTTTTCGAAAGTTTTTTTATATATTAACCAAACATTTTATAAAAACCTCACATTTTGATAAATTTAAAGTTTAAAGTACCTAAATGTGAAATAAGATCAGTCGGCCCAAGTGCACCAACGAGGTGAGCGCAACTATCATATCCAATACCTATCGAATTATTGAAAGTAATTACAGATTTTATAGTAAAGCCATGGTATAAGAAAATAACGCGAGACTTTTGACGTCATCACGCTATGTTTGGTCGGTTGGTTCTGTCAATCCGTATCTGCGTTGCCAGTGGTGTATCATAATAATCCCCGATTCTCTTGTTACCTGTATGAATCTCATAAAATCGTGAGTGATTTAAATCAATTATTACGAGAAAATAAAACTTAGTCAAGGAACATGCCAATCGTAACGCATAAATGCATATTTATTATTTTTTGTACGACTGGCGGAACAATTTTCTCTTTACAATTATTTTGTTACCAACAGCAGCAACTAATCAGTGACGCAGATAGGCTCACTAGCCGGAGTGCCATACTTTATTTTCTTATACCGTGAGTAACGCCATCTAAAGCCTGACCAGAAATATATATGAGCATTGTCAAGAGGGCGCTATTTATTAGATTTATATGGCAACAATTATGCAACCAATCGCAACCTACTATAATGACATTAGTTTAAGTACCTGTCTGTTCCACTATGTTAACCTCGTAGTATCATTTAGTGGAATGCACTCTTTTCCTAACTGTTTTTCGTGTAGTAAACACATGTACACTTTATTTTATAATCTTACGTTCACAACTGTGAATGTTTTTCGGCATTTTCTTTGAATCATTTTAAATATTTGCCTCCTATTGTTTGCCTCTATTGTAATGTTAAGTGTCATTTGTATTTGTATTTCTTTCTTCTTGAGGTGTGCAATAAAGAGTATTCTATTCTATTCTATTCTATTCTATTCTATATTTGTCTTTTAACGAAATGCATGACATTGAAATTCTTGACAAACCATCATAAAATCCTTGCCAGTGTAAGAAATTAGTTCCAGTGAAATTCCGCAATATGGCGTATCCTCATATATTTCTGGTCAGGCTTTAATATAGTTCGTTGGTAAAAGTAAGATGGGTTTAGTAGTACAGTCGCCATCAGATATATCGCAGCATATAAGGCGTTCATAAATATGTGAACATGTAACGCCCAGTCAATAAGAGTCGTGTTCAGATATTTACGAATACATTACATGCTACGATATATCTGATGGCGACTGTATAACATCTGTACTTTTTGATTTTAGGTTATGGTAATCGCACTTGTCCTGCTGGCGCACTAATTCGGACTGATCTTACACTAAGGAAATTATAACAGCTGCATATCGCCAGGTGACAACCAAAACTCACTAAAATGTCTGCCACTGCTCTTCAAAACCTAGTATCTACTAAATCGATTAACACTGAGTTACGAGCTTTTTTTAAGTAGGTATAACCGTTACTGGTTACCCTCATCTGGCAGAAATTTGTTTTAGCGAAAGTAATGTTTCGCATAGTTCTCATTTCGCAGAAATTTACTGCCGGTTCAACGGGAAATATATTTTGAAATGTTTTTGTGTATACATCCTGGTAGATTAGGAGCAATTCAGCAAAATGTATGGTATCAGTAGAATAACAATTATTCGAAACGAGCATTATGCGAAATATTACGTTCGGTAAAACAATATTCTGCGAAACATTAGTAAACCAATTGTTACTTTGTGAGTTTTGGTTGTCAACAGGCGATATTATCATTTCACTGAATAGTAACAAAGCATTAAACAGTGAAACGTTATTTTCAGCCAGATCCTGTACATGGAGCAGCAGGCATACGACATACCTACCGACTATAATAGAAACATTCCACCCGGTAAGTTGTCTACATTTTTGTATTTATATTGAACCTTTGTATCAATATTTATAAAAATATTAATTAATGTGGTAATTCCACAAAAGAAAACAGAGTTAGCAAATTCTGTCAAACATTAACAATAGCGCCATTTCTCTTACCGTCCTGATACTTGCTGGAGAAGCAATAAGGCGGAGGATGTTGCGTAAACGCACTTCCTAGAAGCAGTTAATGCTCCTTATCCATTAAAAATACTGATTGTTTTACACATTATTCTCTATGATCAAACATGCATACTACAGTTTGAATTTTTCATTGACAATTTTTGTTTCAAAAACTACTGAAAATTGTCAAAATTCACCTAGAAAACTTTTTTTTTAACTTATTCTCGACTACTCGCAATAAAAGCATGAAATAGCTTTGTTACTATCTAGAACTCAGGGAAAAATATTATTCACTAAGTACAAAGTTGGTTGAATTATCAGAATATAATGTCACAAAATGAAAAAAAAAATTATGAGAGGAAATCCTCTTAATAGCCTAAAAAATTGGTACAGAGGGTGCTTTGGCGGAATACAATTTCACGCGATGCACGTAACGTCGCGGTAGGTGATGAGTACACTACTCGGTTCGATTCCCACCTCCAATCGCGTAAAATTTTGTATTTATAATAATAACCTCTGTATAATATTCGTAAAAGTTGTTCTCTACTTACTCATCTCCCCTTTGTCATCGACATCATATATCTAAGACTTGATCTTGGCTTTTAAAGACACTCTTCCTTTCCTCTTTTCTTCTTCTTCTTCGTTTCGCTCTTGTCAGAGCGGTCGTGGTCATCATGAGGGCTTGGGGGCTGCTGTCGCCCGCCTAATGATGTCTCGCCATCTCGTCCGGTTCGCAGCACTTCTGGTACATTCATGCAATAGTTTGCCCAGAGCAGATTTTATCTGGTCAGTCCATCGCATTGGTGATCTACCACGTGGTCTCGTGCCCTCCACTCCCCTTCCTCTTTTCAATCGACTCCAAAAAAGGTAGATAGAGATCTGGAAATGGTATTCTATGATGGTATCATCATTCACACAATCCATGCATCTTTTCTTGACGAAGGTGATGATTCTAGGTTTGTTTATTTAGAAAGAATTTTCCAATGTGGTGTGATGATGAGATACATGAAATATCGACGGAACTCCTCAATCGCATTACGCGCGCGTAAATAAATTTTCGATTTTCATATAAGCTCAAGCAATTGCTTCAAAGTTAACAATATAAGGAATTTCATAGGTTCAGAAGTAGTAGTGGGACATCTCAGAATAGTTAAATTAAAGGGTGCCAAGTTTACGTCTAGTTTTTTGTAATACTAGTGAGACTTATCTATATATATAAATGCAAGTGTCCTGACTGACTGACTCATCAACGCAGAGCCGAAACTACAAATGCTAGAGAGTTGAAATTTGCACACTAGGTTGCATTTATAAAGTGTACAAGAGATAAGAAGCGATTTTGAAAAAATCAATCTCTAAGGGGGTTAAATAGGGGTGCAAAGTTTGTATGGGGGAAACTTTTTTTTTAGAGCTAGAAACTTGAAACTTTGTAGAAAGATTACTTATTCAAAAACACAAAAAGTACTTTCAGCGTTTTGGAAAATTTCACCTCTAAGGGGGTTAAAAAGGGGTGCAAGGTTTATATGGGAGAAACTTTTTTTTTTGAACTAGAGACTTGAAACTTTGTAGAGAGCTTACGTAATCAAATACAAAAAAAGTAATTTCAGCATTTTGGAAAATTTCACCTCTAAGGGGGTTAAAAAGGGGTGCAAAGTTTGTATGGGGAAATCCGCTAATCTATATATATAAATGCAAGTGTCCTGACTGACTGACTCATCAACGCAGAGCCGAAACTACAAATGCTAGAGAGTTGAAATTTGCACACTAGGTTGCATTTATAAAGTGTACAAGAGATAAGAAGCGATTTTGAAAAAATCAATCTCTAAGGGGGTTAAATAGGGGTGCAAAGTTTGTATGAGGGACTTTTTTTTTAGAGCTAGAAACTTGAAACTGTAGAAAGATTACTTATTCAAAAACACAAAAAGTACTTTCAGCGTTTTGGAAAATTTCACCTCTAAGGGGGTTAAAAAGGGGTGCAAGGTTTATATGGGAGAAACTTTTTATTTTGAACTAGAGACTTGAAACTTTGTAGAAAGCTTACGTAATCAAATACAAAAAAAGTAATTTCAGCGTTTTGGAAAATTTCACCTCTAAGTGGGTTAAAAAGGGGTGCAAAGTTTGTACGGGGAAATCCGCTAATCTATATATATAAATGCAAGTGTCCTGACTGACTGACTCATCAACGCAGAGCCGAAACTACAAATGCTAGAGAGTTGAAATTTGCACACTAGGTTGCATTTATAAAGTGTACAAGAGATAAGAAGCGATTTTGAAAAATCAATCTCTAAGGGGGTTAAATAGGGGTGCAAAGTTTGTATGGGAGAAACTTTTTTTTAGAGCTAGAAACTTGAAACTTTGTAGAAAGATTACTTATTCAAAAACACAAAAAGTACTTTCAGCGTTTTGGAAAATTTCACCTCTAAGGGGGTTAAAAAGGGGTGCAAGGTTTATATGGGAGAAACTTTTTTTTTTGAACTAGAGACTTGAAACTTTGTAGAAAGCTTACGTAATCAAATACAAAAAAGTAATTTCAGCGTTTTGGAAAATTTCACCTCTAAGGGGGTTAAAAAGGGGTGCAAAGTTTGTATGGGGAAATTCGCTAATCTATCTATCTATATATTTAAATGCAAGTGTCCTGACTGACTGACTCATCAAAAGGCCAAGAGCGAGTCGGACTCGCGTACGAAGGGTTCGTTACTATTTCGTATACAATTGCAAAAAAAGCACGTTTAGCAATTTCAACATTACTTAGATCTGAAAATAATAAAGATGTAAAATTTTCAAGATAATGGTTCCACGCGGACGAAGTCGCGGGCAACAGCTAGTCTAGATACGATAACACGCCTCAATAATCACATAAACATTAGTCACTGTGTTAACAAGCTGGCTAAAATGCCAGTAAGTGTATCTCCTCATAAAAATATATTCTCTATCATTAATTTTTATTCTTTTGTGAAGTTTCCGCGTGAATCGTGAAAACACGATTCCTGTATAACTACATAGGTCTTCTTCTTCTTCTTTAGTCGGTCCCTCATTCCTGAGAATCGTGATCACAAGGTATCGTATTCTTGATCAGGTGTCTCCATCGGTCTCGATCCATTGTTGCTCACAGCTTGATGGAGTTTCTTTGAGGAAGTAGCTTCTTTCACCTGGTCAGTCCATCTAGTTGGCGAGCGTCCGCGGCCTCTCTTGCCTTCCACTCCACCAATCACGACCAGTTTCTCGAGGCTCTCAGCTCCTCTTCGCATCACATGGCCAAAGTATGAAAGCAACCGTTGTTATAACCACATAGAAACATGATGTGCGTATCTACAATTATCCAAATTATAAGTAGGCCCCCTAACTACATATTTACACTGGCCATTCAGATGATTTTAAGAACCTCTCCAATGTAACAGCTGCTTACCTGAACCGGGAAATATTCTATTGCTAGTTTTATTTTTTATTTTTTTGTATTAACCCGGCGGTCATGGGTTCGAATCCGAAATTGGGTCATGGATGTTATCTATTTATGTATTAATATATATTGTATATCGTCGTCTAGTGCCTATAGTACAAGCATTGCTTAGTTTGGGAGTAGGTCGATTTGTGTAAGATTGTCCCTTAATATTAATTTATTTTTAATTTTTTTGCTTTCTAATAAATTATGATGACATGCTTAGCGCGTGGTAATCTACGGAGCAGACGGGCCTGGGTTCGAATCTCGGCAAGATCAATATTTCGATATGGTAGGTACGCTTTCCCCGCTGCCGCACTTGCCTCGACTGCTCTTAATAATCGTTTTTCATTCAAACATCGTATTTCAATTGGATTTTTTTATTTTACAATATATAATATCAGTATAAATTACGCTAGACAATTTACATGCATTTCTACTATGATGGTCATCAAAATAAAAATTGGTTTAAAAGATATAAGCTCAAGAAGGCTTGTGTTATGGGTACTAGATATATACTTAAATACATAGAACAACCATGACCCAAGCACAAATATTCGAGTTCATCACACAAATATTTGCCCTGGTCAGGATTCGAACCCGGGACCGCCGGCTCAGTAGGCAGGTGTCTACAAACCGAGCCAAACGCGTCGTCAGACGTCGTCACATAAAACACAACAATAGATTGCAACATCAGATATTTATTTACTTGTAATTCAGTTAACTGTGTTAAAATATTAGAATATCTCCAGCCATTGTCTAAATTCTAATAACCGATACTATCTATCGCTTCACCAAAGAGTCACGAATATTATGTTCCTATTTTTAGTCGGCTAGACATCGGGTAACGAGTTTTGACGGCTGGGATCCATCCACTTAGCGGCGGATGTGACGCGGCAGATCCAGCACCTTCGGGTTTTGGCTTATCATTCATTAACCGTTCGTTAGCTGAAACGTGTACTTTTTATTATTTACTTATTTAATTTAATATACACCATAGGGCTGCTTATGTATCGTCAAGACGAATTTAAGGTATAGGGTCGCCTAAGATCGGACGCTTTTTTTTTGTCTTTTGACAGTGTTGCAGTTTTATTTTATTTTTTCATATTTTCTAAATGTCCAGTTAATGGAAATAATTATCAATAAAATAATAAATTTAGTCAAATGTTATTAATTTCGATAAACGCAATAATTTGTGACGTGTCCTTCAAAGTGAAAAATTTCGCTCCATTTGCGGTAAATTTTAACCATCCGGTCTTATGTCACATCCGATCTTAGGTAACGCTACCTTATTACGCACCGCGAACCGCGCTTGTAGGCACACATACAATATATGCTCTTGACTCCACACGCGCGTAAATTTTGCCCGGACAAAGGTAGGTAGTTGGTATTTGTGCATTAGCATATGGGTATATACTTTATTACTACCTGACCAGGACGATACTATCTGACCCGAACGATGAGATCACGGAAACCATCCAAGCGATGGTCGCTGCACTCTTCGAACGGCGCCTCAGCGTAATCCCCGCCGGCGGGGTACTACCGCTACTTAATTCGCGTTTCTTCTCTGTCATAGCCCGACTCTCTTCCCCTCTCCTCCCGCCCTAAATCAGACTGATTCGGTTCAGTGTATTCACGACACAGTCCATGCGCCCAGTGCGCCCGCGTCATCCTCTCCAAATTGCTCCTGTGTCGCGGAGATAATCCCATTAGCGGGACTCCCACACAAAGTCCAGCTAGTGGTAGTGAGGGCTAGCCAGCCGTGATACAGTTCAAGTCATATCTTAAAAAAAAGCATATAGATATGCGTAAGTACCTATATAATTAATGATTCAGTCCTTGTCTGGAACTTGTGTTTGACTGTTGCCCTTAGTCACTAGGATCCGAACCTACCCTAGGGAATCTGATTCCGAAATAAAATACCTTGGTGCTCGCTGGTGAAGTGAATCATATTTTTTTACAGCAAAATGTTAATTTTAAAACTAGCAGATTTCTTGATGAATGGCCCCGTAACACGTTCAGTAGTAAAAGTTTCTGACTGTTTATTAGTTTCGGTGCCGACTGCGGCTCTGACGTAGTCATTTTGGCGGAATTGAACTTTAAGTATTGATTTAACAGTCGTGATGCCGTTTAAAGCTACTAAGTTATGGCTTAGATCACAACTACCTCGGTGGCATTTTAAAATATAGTTTATTGGGGTCATAGATAAAAGAAAGAATAATCGTCTCGCCGATGGTCAAAAATTATTATATAATATATAAGGTTCCATACAGGAGATACTCGTATAAGTGTAGGTATTTATTGCTTGTTAATTCTTAGATATTTCTTTACTTCTGCCTTTTATTTTAGCGTAGGAATCTTAGGTTGTATTTTTTCCATTATGATTTAGATGTGCAGTCAAGTTTGTATTGTACATATCTAGGGACCAGTGTTGCCTAAAAATATATTTGATTTGACTTCATAAAAAATCTAAACCTACCATTCCATGCATATTTATTTATATCCTACAAAACGTACTGGCTATCACTAAACTAATTTAAAATGTGGCGGGTTTGTAACATTTAAAGTAGAACAAAACCCTTACCTGCTACTATGTGCTATATTGTAAGCCTTTTACTTTCGCGATTTGTACACCATATTGCTTCAACAAAGAAAAAAATCTACTTCAATAACGACTAACCGAAATTCCAAACCGGTTAAATAGGACGGATGGAGGTTAACGATTACAAAGCCCTGACGGGCACTGATAATCCGGTAATATTATGCACTGGAACTACAACTATGAGCGAACAAATCTGTGAGTTTCAGCCAATCAGCTAGTTAACGGAGGTTCTAAAAGGATTGTTTATTTATACAATAGCTCGGCTATTAGCGAGAGGCTTGGGGGAAGCGCTATTAATAGCTCCATGCCAGTGTGCCTACCGTTTCAGAAGCGGGATTGACAACTTCACACATGTCGCTGCACCCAGTTTGTCCCTGATAAAATTTAGATACATGACTTACATTGTGTGAATAGCTATGCAGCTCAGCCTTCATTGCTCAATCATTTTTAGTTTTTTTTTGTGCATACTCATGCATAAACAAAAACGTTTTATGTTCCCGATAATACGTATCGTAAAGTGCTTGATTTCCTTTTCATTTCAACAATCCTAAAAAGGTTTCACAAAAACTGTGTTCAATAATAAGATATATCTCTATGAACTGATAAGATAAAACGTTAAAAAAAGTAAAAAAACTATAAAATATATATTTTACATAAAAGAGGAGTTCCGATGATTTCTTTGAGTTCTAGTTACAGTAAAATTTTAGATGGAATACAAACAGTAATTATTTAACTAACTTGTTCTTCTTTATATTTCAGGAAAGAACACAACCGTGTTCATAGGGCTAAATGTCAACCGTGTTTCGGGGGTGGATGAGAATAAAGAGGTAAATATACAGCTTTATTTTAATTAAAATGTGGGCCCACCATGTATTAAATTCTTAGAGACCCCAGATTGTCTTAAAATGCCATGAAGAGGACTCGTGTTTTTGGAGTTTACTCCTTAAGAATCGATTTTCATATATAAGCCCGGGGTATGAAAAATATGGGGTATAAAATCGAACGTATCTGCCGTGCTAATTTAAAAAGTCGTATCTCAGTATACGATCGGAGTAAAAATACGACTTCTTAATTTAGCAGGTTATGCGTTACGCGTTATAGGCTAAGATCCCGATATAAAATGACCTTCACCGAGATGTTTATTTTATGAAATGTATTTTATAATCAATTTAATATGTCAATAAATATATTGCATATGGGTTGCCTAACAAATTTTAGTCCAGGGTATGTTTAATTAATAAAAAAAAAAATGTTTTAAACATTTCACCGGTTTGATTAATATTAGATAAATTCTATACCAATCGAAAGTATGAAGCCCATAGAATATGCAAACGTTAGGTTACCTATTCTTTTCCCGTCACAACTATCGGGTAGCCAGGTATAAACAGGTAAATCTATACCTACTAGCATTTTGCAACGGTCTGATTATTGAATTGAAACTGAATAAAATTAAAGATTATTTAATTATGAATTTATCTAATAATCAAATCGGTGAAATGTTAAAAAAATATATATTTTTATTTTTTACTAAACATACCCTGGACTAAAAATTGTTAGGCAACCCATATGCAATATATTTATTGACATATTAAACTAAATATAAAATACATTCATCAAATAAACATCTCGGTGAAGGTCGTTTTATATCGGGATCTTAGTCTATAACGCTTAACGCATAACCTGCTAAATTAAGAAGTCGTATTTTTACCCCGATCGTATACTGAGATACGACTTTTTAAACTACCATTATGTTCACATAAACAAACTATAAAATTGTCAATGTCAACTTCATGTCGAGTGTCAACAAAATTTTATAAATAAAATAAAATTTAATAAAATCTACGCTTAACGGGTAAAATGTGCAGCTTTTGAAACAATAGCGCCCGTCACACAATCGGCTAAAAGATACGTGTTCGTTTCAGCTCCCAAACAAACCTAACGAATTTTTGTGATATCCAAGATTACAACTTTTATAACGTGCAATGCAATGACCGTGTTTTCTTGGTGTTTAAGCCGTGCTTGTATGGTGCTAAGATCGAAGAAGACGTCTTGCTGTAGAGAGAGAGACCGCTTTAATTGTGACTCAGCTTTAAGCTTAGAAATAGAGAAGGCGTGAATACTTTTCCATCACCACTGCTTTTTCCTGCATTCAGCCGCAGAATGGTTTTGATTTCGTGAAACTTTCCAGGATAAATACATACATAAATCAAGGATCCAACACAACCGAGCCATTCATTTTCTAGACGGGAGTCTTGCCGACCGACAAGAAGCTATGAAGTTTAAATCGAAATTGTTATGTTTTTGATGTTGGCTTTTAAATTGTATCTTTTTTTTATTGGAGTTTACTCCTTAAGAATCGATTTTCATATATAAGCCCGGGGTATGAAAAATATGGGGTGTAAAATCGAACGTATCTGCCGTGCTAATTTAAAAAGTCGTATCTCAGTATACGATCGGGGTAAAAATACGACTTCGTAATTTAGCAGGTTATGCGTTACGCGTTATAGACTAAGATCCCGATATAAAATAACCTTCACCGAGATGTTTATTTGATGAAGTGTATTTTATATTTAATTTAATATGTCAATAATTATATTGCATATGGGTTGCCTAACAAATTTTAGTCCAGGGTATGTTTAATTAATAATAAAAAAAAATGTTTTAAGCATTTCACCGGTTTGATTAATATTAGATTAATTCTATACCAATCGAAAGTATGAAGCCCATAGAATATGCAAACGTTAGGTTGCCTATTCTTTTCCCGTCACAACTATTGGGTAGCCAGGTATAAACAGGTAAATCTATACCTACTAGCATTTTGCAAAGGTCTGATTGTTGAATTGAAATTAAATAAAATTAAAGATTATTTAATTATGAATTTATCTAATAATCAAATCGGTGAAATGTAAAAAAAAAAAATTTTTTAATTTTAAACTAAACATACCCCGGACTAAAATTTGTTATGCAACCCATATGCAATATATTTATTGTCATTTTAAACTAAATATAAAATACATTTCATCAAATAAACATCTCTGTAAAGGTCATTTTATATCGGGAGCTTAGTCTAGTTAACGCATGACCTGCTAAATTAAGAAGTCGTATTTTTACCCCGATCGTATACTGAGATACGACTTTTTAAATTAGCACGGCAAATACGTTCCAAAAATATAAGTATTGCGAGGATTGACGTTTGGTTGTCAAAGGCGACGGTTGAAAATTTTATCAATATTTATTTTATTTATAAGTTAATTCAGTTTTAGAGTCCTTTTCGCTGTTTTTGCGATGAGTGAGTCAAGTCGAGGTGTCGTGAGTGATACGTCACTTTTAGAATGTGGGCAGCGGGCAGCTCCGTCGTGGCTATCTGAAGTGGAGTTTGATAGTATGGCAGGGCCGAGTCAATCGGATATTGTATCGGACGCTGAGTCCATGTCGGATGTGCGGCATATAGCGGTGAAGCGTGCTTGTGGTCTGAGCGACGAAAGCTGTGGTTGTAGTGATAGTTTTATCACAATAGGCAGGAAACCTAAACGCTTGCGGGTTTTAGCAACCGCCAAAACGCAGCTGGAGCCGGACGGTGTGCCTGTGCCTGACAAGCTATTTGAAGTTTATATAGTGTCAAAAGAAGATTTACCGAAACAGATTGGTTTGGCAAAGTTGCTGCAATTTAAGGGTATAAAAGGAATTTTATCCGTCAAGTTTATGGGTCCACGTAAAGTTCGCATACAGTTTAACTCTAAGGATGATGCGGAGAAGCTTCTGGCTTCTCAGGAGTTTAACAATGAGACGAGACGTTCTTATTGGTCTAATATGGCATGCTGCACTTATGGAATTATAAGGCAGGTTGAGTTGGAGCTTGAGGAAGACGAATTTTTAAAGAATATTGAAGGGTCTGAAGACATTTTGTAAATATGTAGACTAAACCGTTTGGATCATGATGGGCGTTGGGTTAAGGCTGAAGCTATTCGTCTGTGTTTTAAGGGAACTTCTTTACCGCCATATGTTTATGCCTACGGTTGCCGATTTAAGGTAAATCAGTACACTTTCCCGGTTACCCAATGTTCAATATGTTGGAAGTTCGGTCATCTGAGCAGGTTTTGTCCTACTACTAAAGTTACTTGTCCGAAATGCGGCGGGGAGCATGCCAATTGCGAAACGACTATTTTTAGATGCATTAATTGTAAAGGCAGCCATATGGCCTTAGATAAGTCGTGCCCGGTTTTTGTGAAGGAGTAAGAAATTCGCAGGATTATGTCTGCTGAGGGATGTATATATAAACGGGCTTTTTGGTTGTATATGCAAAATAAGGAAAAAAAGCATACGGATGTTTGTAGTCAGGATGCGCCATCTGTTTTTGAGAATGACTTAAGTTTTGGAAAGTCATATAGAGATGCTGTTTTGTCGAAGCCGTTACAATCTAAAGAGTCTGAAGATTCTGTCTGTCAGGCTGAGGGCCAGCGATCAGTAAGTCAGTACAGATTAGAGAGCGAGCCACAACAAGAGGTTCGTAAGCCGCGGAAGCCAAAAAGAGTAACAGATGTGAAGAGGTCCGAGTGTCTATTGGTCAATCAGCCTACTATTGAGCAGCTGATATGGAAGATCAAAGACAAAATAGGGACAAGAAGAAGAGACGTATTACTTTTGAAAGGCTGGTTGAGAAGACGAAGGATATTTTGTTTTCTACCGAAAGTTGGGAGGAGAAGTTCAAAACGCTGTTTGGAATTGTTGTTAAGGGGATTTTGGATTTATTTAAGGATTTTTTTAAGGAAGGTGATTTTGTACGTTTGTTTTAGTCTAATGTAAATGGCTAGGTCTAATACCAGATCTTTCTTGAATCTCATGTTCAATTCAATATTGGCGGAACCCTTATCGCAATCGGCTAAATTTGTATACAGTTTTTTTTATGTAAATAGTGTATACAAATTTAGTTGTTTTCGTGTACATGTTATTTTTAAGTTTATTTATATCCAACAGGGTACATAATGTGATACTTAAACTATTTACTAATCATTATGTGCAATAAACGTATTGAGTATTGAGTATATATTTTATAATCGTTCTTAAGGCCAGGCGCGCACCACGATTTTAATCGCGCGATAATTTTGTCGCATAAATGCAAGATATCGGTTTATATGAGAGTGCGCGCACCACGATTTTCATAAACCCAGAAGTACGCTTATTTCTGCGACAAAATTATCGCGCGACTAAAAAAAGATCGTGGTGCGCGCCTGGCCTGAAGAGTAAACTCCAGTCGTGCGTCGGAGCTGACACACACACTTTTTTTATAATTGCTTGTATTTTTACTTTTATTTGTAAGTGTTAGTTATAAATATGAGTGATCCTTCTTCATCCTTGCGCTGTCCCCATTGTCCCAACTCAACTCGAACTTTTACCCCTCATGGACTTAAAGTGCATATAGGGCACATGCATAAACATTTTCCCCAAGTCATCCCCTCCAACCCTAGACTGTCGGTTTCACAGCAAGCTCATGGTAACAACCCCATTCATCTAGATTTTGGTGATCTAGCTACGTTAAAGCAGTCAGTACGTGTGTTACGGCATATCCCCAAAGGGGCGCGAAACTTGGCAGCGGCCAAATTGAGCGACCTCATTGATAAGTGTATCGACTCCAATGGCACTCTCGAATGGTTTAGTTTACTGTCTTTTGCCTATTCCGCACTCAAATCGCCTGAAGCGTCGGCCACGGGCAATTTAACCACGAAAGTTAAGAGAAATATTAACTCTGCTTCTTTTGATATCAGTGGGAACATCGGTGCAGAGACCGCGCCTTTGAGATCACACTCCATACTGAAGACAATTGAGCGTAAAGTACATGAAGGGGATCTCAGGTGCAGTGCGAGTGCTTATGTCGGATGAGGGCGTGGCGCCGTCGAGCCCTGAGACTTTAGCTACGCTGCAGTCGAAGCATCCAGCCCCGTCCCGGCCGCTGGTACTTCCACCGGAACCTGACATATCTATTTCTGCCTTAACTGTTAAGCCGGAGGAAGTGGTGCAGGCACTCAGCTCTTTCAACAATAGTTCGGCCGCCGGTTTGGATGGTATCCGCCCTGTTTATCTTAAGGAGCTTACGTCTGCATCTGCGGGAGACGCCGATTTTCGGCTCCTGGAACATCTGGCCAAGCTTTGTAATTTTTTGCTCAGTGGTCAATTAAACCCTGAAGTTTGCTCCTATATTTATGGTGCTTCCTTATGTGCGCTGTCAAAAAAAGACGGTTGGGCTGCGAGGCTGCAATTCACGCTACGCGGGCTTTTTCGGTAGATAGCAAAAACTTAGAATCCGTTTTAATACGTATAGTTACGAGTAAGTTCATATCATTGTAATAGTTAAGTACTTATGCTTTCTGAAAAAATGACTGACTGTTGAGTTTCTTTCGGCGTTTCTTCTCAACAGTGGTCTCCTCTTGTGAAATGCCGGTAGACTCAGACATGTAAAAGTGCCCTTGTGGCCTACTTGCAGAATAAAGTTCATTATTTCATTATTATTATTATTAATTAAAATTGATTTAAAAACGCGTTTAACTCAGTGGAGCGTGATGTTTTACTGTCCGAAGTGAAGGATAAAGTGCCATCACTCTACCCCTTCATTTTCCAAGTATATTCTTCCGCTTCTAATCTTTTCTACAATGGTCCTCTTGTTCTTTCCCAAGTTGGTGCACAGCAGGGGGATCCGCTAGGCCCTTTAGTTTTCTGTTTGGCCATACAAAAGGTAATTTCAGAGGTTAAATCCCCATTGAATATCTGGTACCTAGATGACGGTACCCTAGGTGGTAAACCTGAAGAAGTGGAACAAGACTTGCTCATGCTCCTGCCTCGTTTAAAAGCTCTGGGTTTAGATATTAATTTCAGCAAATGCGAATTTTTCCCCTGCAGTACCAACTCACACGATTCTTTCCCCTTATTCAGTGCTCTGCTCCCCGGACTGAAAGTGTTGTCGGCGAGATCTTTCAACCTCTTGGGGTCCCCAATATTCCCAGAAGCCATTCCTGAAGCCTTCGAGGAGAGAAAGCTGCTTCTGCTGATGGCTGCGCAGAGGTTGAATGAACTTTCGGCTCTCGTAGCCCTCGTTATGTTGCGAGTTTGCTTTGCCGTGCCTAAGCTGACATATTTCTTGTGCACCGTGCCAGCCTGGCTGCACCCTGTCCAGACAGACTCCTTTGACTTCGTGTTGAAGGAGAGTTTGGAAAAGGTGCTGAACGTCTCCCTTAACCAAGGTCAATGGGACCAGGTTTCTCTGCCGATTCGAACTCGTGGTTTGGGCGTGCGTCGCGCGCGAGATGTGAGCCTCCCGGCATTCCTGGCTTCGGCGTGTGGGGTGGTGGACCTTGTCACTCAAATTTTATCTTTTGATGGTGACAAGGCTATCATTCCTTACGCCTCCGATGCTTTGACGGCCTGGACGGCTCTTAATCCCGGCGTAGCCATACCCGTAGAATTGTTCCGTCAGCGTCTATGGGTTTATTTATATGAGAGTGCGCGCACCACGATTTTCATAAACCCATAAGTAAGCTTATTTCTGCGACAAAATTATCGCGCGACTAAAAAAAATCGTGGTGCGCGCCTGGCCTGAAGAGTAAACTCCAGTCGTGCGTCGGAGCTGACACACACACTTTTTTTCATAATCCCATTGAGCTGCAATTCTGATGGTTAAATATATGGGAACCTACATAAAAAAAAGCATTCATACTTGTCTTTATGGAAAAGTTTTAATATATTATCAAAATATTAATGGCACCCAGTTTTGATGTCACATACAGGGTGTACCTATCCTCTAGACAAGTACATAATACTAATAAATGCAACATGTCGATTAGGGCGCATCATGCCAAGTAGGTATTGTAACAATACGGTAGGTATTTGACTATTGTGAAAATAAATTGTATTAAGTATTTATCATTGAAACCGTTTCGACACCGAAATTTAACCATTCAAAAATATAGGGAACCAAATAAACTGCCACTATTTTTAATTAGATAAAAACTAAAAAGAAGACGTATTTTGGCCACCTTTTTTTATGACATCACTAGCCCATTATCTTCATAGAAAGTTCATACTAACGGATCATTTTTGCCATTTCATAAAGTAGTTCATTTGAGCCGTCATCATATACCGTAGTAACAACGTAGAAACAAACCCAAATTTTTTGTAGATACCTACTTTTTATAAATTCGAAAATTCGTTTTTTATTAATTTTTATTGAGCTTTTATATAAATCCTGAAAGGTGTAGGTTCTCATTCCTTGAGAAGAAGCCGAGGTTTTTTATATAGACATACCAAATGTAAATACATACAATTTTTAAGCCTCCAAAGTATTTCTACAAAATGAATGCCGAAAATCGTGTTTGCGGTAGGCGCGGTGTCGGGTTGGAATCAACGGCTACACGAAGATTCATTAAGTTGAACAAAATTACTATTTTTCTTTTTAATGAATCTACAGTAAAATAAATTAAATTTGGAGACTCATAACAAGTCAAGTCAAAGTTCTCAAAGTTCTTTTATTTGCTAGAACAATGGCACAACAGATTGCTACTTTAGAGATTTCGTTGACGGATGTCTTATATGGCCGCTGTTTAAGAACGCTCCATATCCATTTTTTTTATTTGTTTCTTTTTTCTTCGGGAACTCTCTTTAATGTCAGAATAATCAAGCCATTTGAGCCGAGAATGCCGGTGAAAAATAAACTTTAATATTTAGGGTTCTGTAGTCAATAGGAATTCTACCCATAAAAATTCAGAATAAACTCTTTAGAGCGTTTAAGAAAACAAATGAATAAGTCCGTTTCTTCTTATAGAATATAGTTTTTTTTTGGGCTCATCGCACTCAGGGGAGCCTAAAAAATCTTTTCGCAAAAATGTTCATGTAAGCTTACTCGTGTTCAAAGTAATTTATCGTAACAAACTATTCTATCCCCCAGGAAATCACCCTCGACGTGTTCCTCCGAGTGTCCTGGGAGGATCCTCGGCTGAAGGTGGGCATGAGCTTCATCGACCTGCCCTGGGAGTTCCGGCAGCTGATATGGACGCCGGACCTGTACATCTGGCAGCTGCAGACCATGAGGATCCTCTCCGTGCTCCAGGAGATGGCCTCGCTCAGGCTTTACAAGAATAGCACCGTCTCAGTCAGTATTGGGTTCGTCCATTGTCTTTTATATACAAGTTTAGAGTCTATAAGAATATACTCCGCCAGATATGCTACTCCAACATGGTAGGTGACTCTAGCTGACAGTTGACAGTACGTTTCTGTGCTGCCAGTGGAGTATCATAATGTTCCGCGGCTCCCATGTTACCTGTACGAATCTTAAAAATCCTTAGTATTTTAAATCAATTATTACGACAAACTACAATTTAGTCCAATAAATACAAAGTGTAATGCATAAATGACACACGTACACGTATTGTTGTAAACCTTTCCCGCACCAATAATGTCTCTGTTTGGCCTTGTGGTTGACTGAGAGACTAGAGAATGCCTCATGGCATTAAGTCCGCCATTTGTACTTTTACTTCTGTATTTTGTGCAATGAAGTTTAAATAAATAAATAAATAATATGTTTTTTATGAGTGACGGAAGAAATTATTTTCTAGTCAGTGACATAAGCAAGTGTCTGTAGCTGAAGTGGAAGCCCTTGTTTTTAGGATCATGAGAAAGGCGTTGCATCGGATCGGATGATGCCAAAACAAACTACATTTGGTCAACTATTTAAGATACTGCACCACTATGATCGTCTCGTCGTGCGACAGATCTTTAGGTGAGGTGAGGTGAGGTGGGGTAACACTAACAGTTAGTTAGTTATTGGACTGTGGCAGTCTTCTCCTAGTGATAGTTTTAATACCCCACATTGCCTTATTAAAATTATGCCTTTTCGGAAATTTCGTCTGTGTTATTGGCTTCTTTAATCTTACCGGTTTTTCAATTTGTGCAGCGCAGGTCAGGTAATAAAGATCCTGATCAAGGTGATCACTATAGTACTACTTCTTACTACCTACTTCATTTCAATCTGTAAAACTTGTAGCGTTAAAATCAATTCACAATATATAGAAAAGGTAGGAAGCGCCCAATATTAATCTCTGCATAAAAATATGGGCTACAATACGATACTATAAGAGGAATGTTCACAACGTTTTAAAACTGCGCCGAGCGAAATGTGAAAAATAGGCAGTTGCCGTTAAGTAGACAACGTCAACAACACTAGTTGTTTAAATCCATTTCTAAACTATATATTTAGCACTTCAAAGAATGTGTTAACCAAACTAGTGCCTACGCCACATCTTGGGATTTAGGTAGCCGACCCCGATTGAGAATTCATTCTCTACAAAGGGACAAAGGCTAGGAGGATGATGATGAAAGAATGTGTTAACAACTTCTCCGTGGAAAAATTATAAGATTATTAATTAATATTTTACCCTAGAAAACTAAGTACAGTAAACGGCGATAAAGAATGCACATCGGCAATCATCGCATTTCCGAATACAAACGAATGCTAATTTCCATGTACATCAATTATTAGATTAATCGTTCATCAGAATTTGAATTTAGAACTAAGTACTTTATTGTTGTTTTATTTTGATTTCACGTGGAATATATAGAGCTGTAAAACTCGATGTAATTATATATAGTTATTGCTATAATGTTCTTGTTGGGGAAAAATAATTTATATATTCAGGCCGACATTCCTAAAAGGGGTTGACTGAGCATTAGCAACTGATGTTATACAACTAGGATACTTAAATGTGGGTTTAAAGATCGACAAAAAGTGTAATTTCTTACATTAACATTCTCATGTTTTTTTTTAATTGGTCGGCTTCAGTTACAAAATATTTATAAACATTGTAGATAATTTCGCGTGACTGGCAAAGTAACGGCTTACCTTTTTTCCCTATAGATGCCATAGTACAAATTTAATTTTGTGTAAGTTTTGGCAACTCTATATATATATTGACTTGGATATGCGACTGCACTCTCTCGCATTTGAACCACGACCATACCACGACTGACAAAACAAACGTCATGGTGTGTGTGACACAGATATCGCTATGCGAAGTCGAAATTAGCCGATTGCCTCTTTCCAAAGATCGATGTGCAAACTTTATCGCCGTTTACTGTAAAGTTTTTGATACTTTATGGAAATCTATTACGATTTTCAGTTCAAAAAAAAGATGAATGTTCACATTACAATTTGTCCGTATCAAATATTTCAATTATTGTTTGGTATTAAAGGTCGAGATTTATCAAAAAGTGCTATTATTTAATTAATTCTCCATACATTTTTACTATGGCGGCCGCGCGCCGATCTAAATACGCATTCACCGCGCTCTATGGTTCAGTCGCTAACGCTCGGCACCAAGGAATATAATGCTCGGCACAGTCTTAATGAAGTAATATGTTACGAATACGATGAAATTAGTAATTAGCATATTACGCAGGTACCTAACTAATTACAAAACTCTTAATAGTATGTTTATTTATTTATTTAATCTTTATTGCACAAAAGAAAACTTAACGTACAAAAGGTGGACTTAATGCCATGGGGCATTCTCTACCAGTCACCCTTAGGGAGAAGCAGAAAAAATGTGTTATTGTCGTTTTTATTACAACTACCCAATTAATTTTATGAGTTGCTACGAAGGTTAAAAAAACAATGTAATAAACTTTTAACTCTCTTAGGTACTTTAAACTATAAAAGACTTCTATTATAATTTGATTTTGATTCAAGCAGACATAAAGAATTCGTTATTTTAATGTTGTAACATATAAAACTATCTATTATAATGGTGCTGACGACTGTACAGTACTCTGAATTTACGACTTGGCGAGGAATTGAAAAGTTTTGTTTTGCTACAATTCGGATGAAGGCTTAATCACAGGCGTGTGTTTAGGATGTGATTTGTGTGATGATAAAATGGTTTTAATTTATTTTAGCGCGACAATAATAATAAAATGCGAGATGGACTTCGTGTTGTATCCTTTGGACGTGCAGAAGTGCTACATCGATTTTAGTAGTTGTAAGTATTTCGGAATAATGGTTTGAGACTGTCATCGATCACTGTAACCAACGCCATCATCATCACGATCTAAGGTTAGTTGGGATAAGTACGAAAGCGGGGCAAGCTTAACTGTCATATCAAAATATCGAAAAGTAGAGATGTTATACTACTAACACCATCTTATAACCACGCAACGCAACTATAAATAGTAGGCAAAGTAAGATGACGTTAGTAGTGTAATACATCTTAAGTAATATTTGTATGATTCTATATTGAATACTGATTTTAGACGATAGGGTATGCAAACCGGTAATTTTCCCCAGGAAATTACTAATTACCGGTAAATTCTCGGTAATTTTCATTATTTAGTCCTGCTTACGCACTTATCCCGGCTGACCTTATACAAATATATTAAAAGAAAGACTCATCGAAACTAGGGTAGCCTTGTAAGAAGTTCAAAATCATACACGTCAAACTAATATTACCTAAAAATACACTAATTAACATGACCGGGCACGTCATTAGGGTTTAGAAAAATACACCTGATTATTTTAAAATAATCATTGTAACATAAGATAACTATACAAACAGATGTTTCTGGCTACGAAAAAAGACCACAATTCATCCACCTTGAGTACACTCAACATCAAAAGCAGCTAACAATTTTAGACATAAGCCAGTAGCAGAATTGACAGCTACTATCGCATTACCCATCGCCTTCCCGCTTTGAGATGCATCCTTGCTGTTGTTATCTTCCTTACACTAACGCATTCACTGCCAGCAACGCTTAGCATAAGTAGGTAAGTATATGAGTTCACCGTCATACAAGTATGTTTCTCGACCACGCACCCTGCCTGTAAATGCGTTAAATTCAGTATGATGTACTTGTTCTTTATGATCCACTCATAATCAAAGAAGATTATGTGCTGTCATTCCGTCAGTTTTGTTTCATATTCATTTGAACGTTTGCCTTCACGGTTGGTCGTTCATGGAACTGAGGTTATAAATATTTATACGTTGTTATGTACGAACAATATTTAACCTAATATCAGGTTAAAAATACAACCATAACTGGGTAGGTTCAATTACAGTGACAAGATATCCTCTAATTCGTAAGACTGAAGATTACCCATACCGTTCAAGAACATCTTTTTACAAATATTTGTATTATCTTTAGCTACTCATATCATATACTGCATAGGTAATAACCATACATTCCTGGAAGATGTCGCGAAGTTGACGCAACTGAGCGACCTTTCATTAAGTATACATAACGCCATGATTTAATTAAGGACTTTTTATCATAAGTAGGTAAATTGTTCTACACTTTCAAAACACCTACAAGCCCATTTTCTCGACTCTATGATCCAATCTTCTGAACATATTCAACCGTTTCCAGATTTTACAGCGGAGACGGTGAGGTTCAAGTGGCGGGAAGATATGAACATATTTCAACCGTTTCCAGATAAGCACACGGCGGAGGCGGTCAGGTTCGAGTGGCGGGAGATACCTCCATGGCTCGGCTGGAAGCAGCAGGGCGGCCATCGAAACCAGTTCCGTCTGCCCAAATACGTAGTCAGCTTCACAACGGACAAAAGTAAACATATTGCCCATTATGGTGAAGGTAAATGTATATTTATTGCTTTGCGCTTAAGTTTGCGCCTCATAAATCACTAATCATGTACGTACGTACCAATTGAAGAACGAGATAGGCGTTTTTGACGAGTTTCACGTTGTCACGAGTAGTGTAGGTACAATGTTCGAAATTTGGTTGCGAATATAATTCGAGTAATACATTGGGTAAGGCTCAGGAGCGGTTCTACTGCTCGCTCCCTTGTATTACGAGATTTACATGAATACCATCTTATTTTTGGAGTCCATCACAATTCGCAAAAAGCGCTCTCATGAGTTCACCAATTAACGCTTTTTTTTGCAAAAATAATGTTAATTATGTGCGAAAACATACTAGGTACAAGGCAAGGAGCGTTCAAAACGCTCATGAGGCACCCTTCTATCGTTTCAAACGCTCTAACTTCCTTCAAAATCGAAATTAAAATCGTTTATTATTGTACTAAAAGTACCTTGATTGAATTGTTGATGATCACCATCAAGAATGTGTATAGATAAGTAGGTACCCACCTAATTTTCTAATATCTCTGCGGGCATTTTTCGAAGGCTGTTATGTTGAGTGTTAGTTCACGTGTCCCTTTGGCACGAAATCTTCACTTTAATTCTACTTCTATATATTGTGTTCTCAGAATTTTAAATTGATGCTTCGGTATCAAAATTACTCAATTAACAAAATTACCCCATGATCTGCATAAGGAATAGATCGCAAAATTACCACCAAGATGCTGCTTTTTGTATCGGTTTTACGACTCATTATGCAGTTTTCCTCGTCACTACTGAAGTGGAAAACAATAAAGTACCCCAACTTCTTCGATTCTTCTACGTGACTTGTATTCTACCTACTACAAAAAATAACGAAGTAGAGAACGAAAATATTAATCAAATATTGCGACGTTTTTCTCCTAATAGGATAATATAACTCGCTAAAACTTCTGTAACTGTCTGATATCCAATCCAGAAATCTTTTATTTCTGAAAGCCCCCTTCTGTGAAATATAAGTGCTCTAACGAGATTCTGATCATAATGCGGTCTCGGTAGATCAGATAGGGGCAGAAACCCAAATTGTAACGTTGTACCAACCTATTTGTGTAGGGGGAAGTCCCCTAACGCCGGACGGCACCTAACGCCGGACACTCGAACTATCTCGGCAACTAGCAACGCGAGCGAATCAAGGACCCCCGCGCCCCTTCCACTTGCCGAGTTGCCGTTGCCGAGCTTCCAGTTGCCGAGATAGTTCGAGTGTCCGGCGTTAGGTGCCGTCCGGCGTTAGGGGACTTCCCCTTACCTATTCGTCAAAATCGCATCAAGCTCGTTCTTGTTCTACTAATATCTATGCGCTGTCGCTTACCGCTGGCATGTCGCGAGACTCGCGAAACAGTAAGTTCGGATGAACCTTCCTATTACATAATCTTATTAAAAATTATTTCGTGAGACTGTATTAAGCGCGGTTTACACTCACTTGAGATTGTCAGGAACGGCCCGACATGTTTCGAACTCGTATGGAGCTCTTCAGCGGGGACTGCTGTACAATGGCGCGGCAACTTTGTCACTGATTCTTTGATCGATGCTCCGCTCTAATAGCGCGCGCTGACGGCGCGGGAGCGGAGGGGTGATTACAAGCCTTGCTTGACCGGCACTCCAACAACGTCACTTTTGTCATTCATAGACATTATGCACACTTGACTAATGGTGTCCTTGGGATTCTCGAAACGCACAATATGTTTCGCCGCCGGAAGCACAGGCTTCCATGCTGGAGGTGAAGCTCAACCGCCGTCTCTATTAAAATTCGGGCGCCGTCCTAGTTCAATAGCTTCGCATACCTTGCGTTGCATAAAACGTTTCTCACTTACCAACACCTCTGCTTTATCGATACGGACAAAATGAGACGCACCTACTTCGACGGCATGTTCAGCGACCGCAGAATTATTGGTGTTCAGCTTCCGTGCACTGCGTAATGTGCTCAGACAACCGTGTCTGAAATGTGTAGTGCAGACAAATTAGTTACGTCCCGTACTGTCTCCCCAATATACCTACGCCTTATAACGCTCACAGGGTATTTCATATACGCCCGGGCTGCCGAACGAATAATGGTGTCCTTGGGATTTTCCAAACGCACAATATGTTTTGCCGTCGGAGGCACAGGCTTCCATGCTGGAGGTAAAGTAAAACTCAACCGCCGTCTCTATTAAAATTAGGGCGTCGTCCTTAGGTGACTGCAACAACTATCTTACAGTCAACGGACGGGACCAGGTTCTAATACAGTATCGGCGGCGTAACGTGTGTCTGATGGTGTCCGTCACCCCTTTAATATAAGGCAAGTATGCAGGTGCTCTCTCCACAGTCTGCGGTCGTCCCTGATGAAGAGCTCCATACGAGTTCGAAACATGTCGGGCCGTTCCTGACAATTTCACGTTAGTGTAAACTGCTTACTACAATAATTTCTTATAACATTATTGTTTTGTCAAAAATTACATAGTTCAAAGTCATATTCGCGAAGTCATCCGGGCCTAGCTGATGATACCTTTCTGTTGTTAGCGTTGTTTTGTTGTTTGTCCGGTACTTCCGTAATTACTCTTCTTATATATGTTTTCATAATCATAGTGTGTTCGAAAGCTTGGTTAGTTTGTGTATGTCATGTCGTTAACAATACTGAAATTTTACTGTGATGTCCTGTCCTAGTCTGTAGAAATTAAGCAATGTTTAGTGTTTGGTGGCAGTCGTAGATATAGTTATAGAACAATCAATGTGTATAATAAACTTATCCCTTAGAAGGTCGTAGTAACTATAATAACAATTGCAAATAAAGTCATTATTGTAGAATTATTAAAATCGTCCTACATAGCACGGATAAGAAATTTCACTATGCACAAGTATACAGTTCAAAGTTATTTATTAATTAAATGTTGCCTTAATTGTTATTGATACCACACTTAATGAAAATCATAGTAGTTTTATGATAGATAAACCACGAAAACCAGACGTAGATAATATTAGAGTTTAGAGAGTTTATGGTGTTCAGGACTCCTCAAACGACCAACTCCCAATATTTAAGCTCCACAAAAGGATAAAAGGACGTAGTTATAGGTACACAAACTTTCCAATCCACAAGTCACTTGAAATCGAGTTTAAATACTATAATATATAGTGAAGTTCTAATTCAATTCTGAGTGACTTGTGTGTGAAACGTTTGTGCATAACACTATCCAAAAGTGAGTAGAACTGCTAGCTCCTTACAGGCATTATCAACAAAAAGTTCGAAAGAAAAGATAAACTAGATGACTTCTTAATCCACATAAATTGGATATCAGTGAATTATCTTGTTTGCAAATCATGAGAAAAGACCTCGAGATACCAGTAATACACTCTTATATAGGTATAACTATATTATGATCAAGATAATCCGATATTTCTCGTCACTAAATCGTTGTCAAAGACTAGCTACTCCTGGCTTAGCTAGACCCTGCTTTTTGGTCACCATTAAATATGCATACTTACATGTAAATGTAGGGGAAAATTTAACACAAAATAGATCTTGGGTCTCAAACTAAGCAATACTTATACTATGGGTAAGTACCCACCTACGAGTAAGGAACAAATCAGCTGAATTCTCACTGCGCTAACCGTCGTCAAAAATAAACACAATAAACTCTCTACTCTTTATTTTACTCAAATCGGATGACGCTTAGTTACTGTATGTTATGCCTTTAGGCGACCATTCAGCAGCGCGATTGAACTTCACGCTGTCACGGGAGTTGCGAGGGTATCTCCTGGAGAGCTACCTGCCCTCGTCGCTGTTCGTCATCATCTCTTGGGGCAGCTTCTGCGTCATCCCGGAGATCGTGCCTGGACGGATGGTGCTACTGGTCACCACGCTGCTATCACTCGTCACCATGTTCGACACTGTCAGGTAAGAATGTATCAAAGTTTTCCTCTGGATCATTTAAGAAATGCGACTGAAGGTTAAGCTATCGCTAGTTTTGCAATATAATCAACTCTAGCATAAATACTGAGCCTGACCTCAACTCTTTCTCGCGCGTCAAATATTACGTGCCATTTTGTATGCAGCACTTTTAAATAATTTTAAACTGTATCGATATAAGTACCTACCTACTTAAAATACCAGTATCGCTTGAAAGAGCATCGATCAAAGAAACAGTCACGAAGTTACCGCCCCGCTGCAATACCTGATGAAGAGCTCCATACGAGTTCGAAACATGTCGGGCGTGATAATTTCACGCGAATGACCAAACCGCTTAATACAATAATTAAATAAGTCTTACGAAAGTTCTAATAAGATAATCGCTTGAAAGACTCAAATCGGTTGTGCGGCCGCGCGCGTCTGACCGCGGCGCCTCGAGAAACCTGGTGGTCACGATTTTCTTATACTGAAAGTGCTCGCCGCACCATTACCATCTCGGTCTGAATCGGCCCTAGTAATGACAGCATTAACAGGCCCTAAAGCAGGCTTCTATACGATTCCAAAGAGGTTTATAATATTTAAAAAAAAATAGTATGTAAGTTAGCGTAAAATATTTCTCGCGTTATTAAGTATATGCCGTGCGTATTTTATGGCAAATCCCGAACCGAGGCCGGTGTTTTTTCTTATCAGTTTCATAAATAAACATTTTGATTTTCAATTTCCAGCACAAACTCCCCCGACGCACTCGAACTGAAGTGCATCGAGGTGTGGTTGATCTCATGCACGATATTCGTGTTCCTGGCGTTGCTGGAGTACTTCGTGGTGCTGTTCGGCATCCGCTACGATAAGAGCTGGTGCCGCCGGAGACAGGACCTGCGCCGCGCCGCCTCAGCCGCGCAGCTCGCCCCGCCCCCCCTCCACGTTAACCATTCACAGGTACAGCATAGTCCGACATAGTGCATGCCACAGCCTTCCACTCCATTTTCTCTTTATAGTTTGCTTATTTTGCTACTTACCACACAATCCGCCATGAGACGAGAGTGGATCTCAATACCCATGTGGCAGGTCTATAAGTTCGGGCGCTGCATGCGGTTGATCCCAGGCCATAAATTATTATTTTCTTGCGATTCCAGAGGTTGAGTTGCACTCCCGTGACAGGCACCCCACAGGGTGGAGTCTTCTCCCCGAAACTCAGCGTCGACGACGAGGGCCTTCAGCAACAATTCTCTCATCAGACCATTCAAAGGGTAAATATTAATTGTTCACTTTTATGTTCTGATATGTTTAATAATGTGTAGACTGCATACTGTAGACGGTTTCGCAATTAACATTCATTGGGTAGGCATTCTGTGCCACTAACGTTTGCTATGTGTGTTTAGGAATCTGCCTAAATTATTTTTTAAACTTAGGTAACCAATTTCTAGTCATCCCTCTCGGGGAAAAGGAATTGGAGAAAAAATAAGATCGGAACTGAGTCAAGATCAGGTAGCAAGGTAAAAATAAAATTACAGAAACTCGCACTGTGTGGCTATCGCATCGCAGGTCGTAGAAGATCACGACTAGGTGGACGAGCATCAGTTGTAGCACGACAGATATCACGCGCCAGATTAGACTAACAATTTCCGACAATCTTTCCGAAGTCTTTCGCTCCTGTCGCTCTTGTTGACACCGTGTAAGTACCTACCGTACTAGACGCTGACGTTTGACGCTTACGTAGACAACTAAATCAACTAAACTGTATATTGAGTGCACAGCTTTCGGCGCATGTTAGGCCTACTCGATGTGTAACAGTATTTAGGCTGGAGGGAGGCTCGGCTAAGATGATGTACAGAGCTCGGGTCGGGTGTTATTTTGTGTATGTTAACGTTTGTCGGTCGGCAGGATTCGCCGCCGATAATGGACACGATGGGGCGGAACGGGTCGGACGGGTTGCGGGAGCGGCTCGGGTGCTGCATCGACAAAGGGATCATGTTCTGCGGTGCGCAGCACGGAGCCCTCGACCGCTATGCGCTCATCATCTTCCCTATGTGCTTCGTACTCTTCAACATCATATACTGGACCGCGTACCTCAGCGCAGCGTCTAAAGAGTCGTGCAAGTGAAGTGTCAAAACAATACGATCACATTCAATGTGTAAAGTGCCTGTGCAAGACGTTGTGAGTTAATTGTACATATTATTAGACAAATGCTAGTCGATTATACAACGTTAGTTATACTTACGATCGTTCTATGTAAGTTAGGTTAATTTTACAACGAAATTTAAAATATTTAGAGAGTTATCTAAATCTTCAAGTGTTCCGTAATAGTATAAATATTTAGGTTAATGATATATTATATCTTGCTGCTTCTTATGTACTTACTACTTACTCAAAACTGCTGTCAAGACAATCATAAAATGTGTACCTACCTATAAACCTACATACTTACATACATATTTTTACATAGGTATGTACAGTCACGGATCTTGAGAATACTTAGAATTACCTACAAACATCCACTCTCGATGTTTTATTATTTTACACGATTTTTGTACACGATTGAATTTAACCCCGGGTCAAGTACCTACCAAAGTTTGTCGTTTGCGGATCCGTGTTGGTGTGTAGATATTTTTCGTTCCACCATGACGCCAAGACGACTTGTAAATTAGGGGTTATTAGTTAGTTAGTTAGTTAGTTGCGCTGGGCATTTTCCGCAAGTCGACATCCAAACGTGCCTATTTTGCGTGAAAAGGGGGTAGCGCTACTCCAACCACCCCAACTCCTCGACAAACCTTATCAAAGCTTTAATGTTGCTTGTGGCGTCGTGTACGGTACTTGGGGATCCTAGGTACTTCGTCCTGTATACTTCTACCTGTTTGCAATCTAGTAGAATATGTTTGGTGGTTTCTTCTGCTTCCATGCATGCCCTGCATAGAGGGCTATCTGTTATCCCTAAACTGAAAAGGTGTTTGTTCAGAGTATTATGTCCCGTTATTATTCCTACTATTTTGCGTAGTTGGTTGGGGTTATTAGTTTTTAACAACATAAATACCTACAAGAAATATAAGAGGGTCATCGTGGAATTAAGGGCTATCCTCATTTTTGTGCACGAGTCACTGCCATAGATATATTATTTAGGTATTAGGTAATTGTAAAATAAATTCCTTTTCTAACCAATATCAATTTTGAGTTTAGGATCTTGTTTACCTACTAAATATGACAAGTAAGAACATATAATTACACTAATATTTAGATATACTCGTAATTTGTGATGTATTAATTTTGATCCTTATTATTTGTATTTCTGAATATTTGAGATGTACAGTAGCGAATTCTGTATTGTCATTATGTTTTTTTTTTTATAATTTTAAAGAATACACGGTATCCTAGTGACTGCGCACAAAAATGAGAATAACGTCGCCGTAAAAAACTGTGCAAATATCAAAACGTATTTACCGTCCAGAATCATGATCATGAGTGCCTTTATACCATACATATTACAATCTATATAACTTATCTCTAAGACTAATAAGACTCTTTATGCAATATGCAATTTCTATTCAGCCAATTATATCAACGACCTTCACTTTGAGCTTATATTCACTGACTTAAATCTAAAACATAAGTATCTATATACCTATTCTATTAGCAATTCTATATGAAAACCTAATACTATCTACGGAAGTAAAATATATCATTTAGATATATAAAGCACTAGCCTGTTCCTGACTGTAGCACACTGTCCCTTGCTCACGGTTTGTGAAATGATTTTTAATTTTTTTGTGTGATTATTTTAGCGTTTCGTATGGACCGTCTTGTATGGATTTATTTAACCACCAAAGACGGTGTCTCCCCTTTGCACCATAACATAAATCGCCTGCAATAGACGCAATGTGATCAATCCAAATGGGTCAATAGGGAGAACACGAAAACTATAAGAGATAGGGAGTTCTTAGGAAACAAGGCGTCGATTTTAGATGTAATAGAAACTGCATTATTATTATTATTTTACAAATCACATGCACAACCGGGGATTGAACCTGGTTTACAGCGGTTTTGACCGGGTTATGTATGAAATTATGTATGAGATTTATTAAAAAATAATATTACAGTTTTCTGTTCTGTTCACACAAGAACACAGTTCCTACCTATATCTTGATAGTTTTCGTTTTTTTTTAATTACTGACCTATTTGCATTGATCACCCTGTATATAACCGTCTTAATTAGTCTGACCACAATATAGGCCAATGCATAAAGCGCACGCGCGCGATGGCGAGCGAATTTTCTGGGTACAATAAATATGATTATAATTAGTCCGTGAGTTAAATTATTAAAAAATTATGGACACGTACTTTTCTTTTGTCGGTCGAACAAAAAATAACAAAAATAAAGCGCACGTCCCTTGACGTCACACCTTAATAAAAAACCGGCTAAGAGCATGTCGGGCCACGCTCAGTGTAGGGTTCCGTAGTTGCTCATCCTTCACAATAAACTGCTGTTTTAAACCCGAGTTTTAAGTTAAGAAAGATTTTAAGCTCTATAAAAAGGTCGTACACGTCCTAGAAACTGTAATCACTTATTACCTTCTGGATGTCAACTTACGACCTTTTAAAGAAAAAATATGAAATTTGGCGATAACTCAATAACGGCTCGACCGATTTTGTTCAATATAGTTTTCATTGAAAGTACTTATAAGGCCTCATTAACATGAATTTTTCCGATTTTTTTTGACCCGTGGTTGAAAAGTTAGAGGGGGGGGGACACTAATTTTTTTTGTTTTTGGAGCGAATATTTACAAAACTGCTGACTTTATCAAAAAATAATGTTAGAAGACCCCTATTATTTTTACAAGACCTATTCAACGATACCCAACACACCAGTGTTGAAAAGAAAAAAAAAATCACCCCCACTTTAGGTGTTCGAGAGGTACCCGAAAAGAATTTTTTTTTTTAAATTTTATTTTACCGTTCTGTCGGCGTTATACATACACATACTCATACCAAATTTCAGCTTTCTAGTACTAATGGTCACGGAGCTAAGCCGCGGACGGACGGACGGACGGACGGACAGACGGACAGACGGACATGGCGAAACTATAAGGGTTCCTAGTTGACTACGGAACCCTAAAAAGTAGCACGGCGTGACGTCACGACGGCTTTAACGGACTATATATAATCGTATCTTTTTGGTTTTTTGATATTCTGACAGACAATTTTTTTGGAAAATAATTGTTCGCTGCGCCCATCTCTCCTCTGCAACGGAAACCCACACTTTGACAAAGCTCAATAGGTATTTGGAAAATGGTTCGTGTTATGTCGGCAAAAGCTAGTGTGCTAAAGGATCCAAAATACCTACTTTAAGGACATAGGGACCACTAGACTTAAACATAAGTTGCTCAGGTGCTTTGCCTAGTGGTGGCATAAAATATTATGATCAAATTATATTATATAAATTGCTTAAGTACCTTGTGATGATGTTAATAATAATATAACATTACTACATTCGCAAATGCAATAAAGACATACAGAATTTATTGCTTAAATTCTGAAAAAAAATGTAATAAGTGGTATTATTTTGAAGTCAATCGAAGGAAGGGATAGCCAACAGAAGGAATTTAACAGAAAAAACCAGTTACCAAATAACAAATCGATTCAAAACAATAATATTTTTATCGCAAAGTTTTTTATAAGCACATATTTTATTCTACTTAGGATGTTGCCTCACCGCAATTCGCAAGCATTCGCCCGTATTGTTTAGTATTAATTAGTAATGTCAAGTATTAATTGTGTCATTTATACAGGTTACCTAATGCTAGCGGTGGGGACCACCCTTATGCTATTATTTGATTAAAATCATTTAAAGGCATTATTTATTTATTTATATAGTTTTAAAGGAATCTGTGACTATTGCGCAAATGGAAGAAAATGTCTTATAATAAGTACCATTATTGTTTGGGAGAAACGATAGTCCTATGTTTGCAGCGAAGCTTTTTTTTTATTCCCAAACTAACACTTTCTTCACACACTGGCATCATTATCAATTGATGGTGAAAGTAGATACGGGGCCGAATTATTTACCTCGGTGGTTCAGCAACAGTCCTATTAGCACACATGCTATATAAGAGCTTATACAACCCTGAAACAGCTGAAATAAGTCGTATAACGGCTATATTACGCAGGCCTCTTACGCAGCATGTGCTCCGTGGGAGTCTATTCACTCTTGCCTTGAAGAGACACAAATCTAGACACGTGGCAGCGTGTCCAGCCAAGTTCACTCCAGGAACTGGCGAGCAGCAGCCGTGTGTTATATTACACGAACCGTTTGGAGCCACTTTTGACCCCTCAATAACTCCAAATCTATTTAACATTATAATTGTCAGGAAATACGATGAGAGCGAGTTCCATTAGAAAATATGAAGTTGAAGCAAGCATTTTGTTTAAATAAATATCAGAAATGTAAAACTACACCCTTACGGCCGGCACCAGCGGAGCGGCGAGCGTCGGCCATAGGAGTGAGCCAGACACCACACACGGACCTTCTACTCCCACCCATGTATGGAATGCAAACCGGTTTTTCTATGGAAATTACCGGTATGTTACCGTTTCCATTCAACAATTTACTGGTTTGCATTCCCTACACCTAAGTCTGCTACTTGCCGCTTTGCTGGTCGTTTGAAGTCGTGGCCTGGCCATTAAAATCTCAGTACCCTTACCACTTGACTTGACTTCATACAAATAATTTACGCTATCGCTAGCGAGTAGGTACAGTCACGTTAACTCATGGAAAGGGTACAGTATATAGGAAGCCGTATAGAATCCACTTCTACTAAGAAAGAAGATATACAGATAGGTAAGGTTGTACACGGACCCGTTCGTGTATGTACGCGTACATAAATATTAGTGTAATTACAAACTGCTCAGTAAAACAAATACTGACTATATAGATTTAGTTGAATTATTTTAATGACACGTCTTTTAGCCTATAAGTTTTCACATCTAGTCAATGTACAATAAGAGCCAGTCCACACGGCGCGTTGCGTCAGCGTTACGTCGACGCAGCGCACGTGTGAACACCTTGGTTATTTGTATGTAAAACAACGCAACGGCAGCGCTGCGTCGACGCAACGCGCCGTGTGGACTGGCTCTAAGCTAAGAAGGAGTCTAATATAATTTTAATCTGAAGTACAATATGAATGTATTTTTTTTATTGCACACCTCAAAAAAAAACAATAAATATACTTACCTACAATTAAGAGGCAAACAAAAACAAGTCGCTCTATGCCACAGTGGCTTGCCTAATGCTGAATGTACGTTGAGTACCTACATTTAGCATCAAAAAGATCATCTTTCGAAGTCCGTGTGATCGTTCCTCACTCTAATCTCTTTAACAGGTGGTCTAGGTCAGCGCAACAGAACATAACTTGCCATTCGAGCACTACACCGAATAGTTTGTAGCGCGACAAAAATTCACAAATTACAGTTATGCTATACATACAGAAAAATTAAAGAGGCAACACCAGACGAAGTCGAATTTCGAACTTAGAAGTAACCCGTAAAGTAACCGGTTGTATGTGTATGTCCCTCTTGTTCAGCTAACCACAGCTGGTAGTTAAAGTCAATATAGTTTACTTTACAGTTAAAATATCTACTTAACTCCATGTTAGCATCAACTTACGTTACCTAACGTAGCACAAATTAATGTAGGTGTAGCACAAATTCGAAACGATTTTACTCAGTACCTAAAACTAAATGTGACAGAACACATACTTACCTGACTTAAATATTTTAAACAATCCAAACACTCGTTTTATGGGACTACTCATGATATAAGTTTCGTCTCGTGACACATGGGGGGAAGAGTGTTTCTATTAAAAGTGACATGCTGGGACAAAAGGGAGGAAGGAGTCATAATCCTCGCGAGTTCATATGTAATTTTAAGTTATAAACGAATAATTCAAAAGGCAACACTTATAAAAAACCGCGTTCCACGAATATTAATTATATGTAAAAAGGTGCCGTTTTTCAGGTCTCTGTTCCATAAATATCT
This sequence comes from Apotomis capreana, assembly GCA_947623375.1. Classification (NCBI taxonomy): domain Eukaryota; kingdom Metazoa; phylum Arthropoda; class Insecta; order Lepidoptera; family Tortricidae; genus Apotomis; species Apotomis capreana. The sequence continues at coordinate 19,119,979 of OX392506.1, forward strand.
CTTAGCACTACCTTTCTCATCGAGATCAACATCTGTAAATGGCTCCTATTCATTCAAATTTAGATTACAGCGGTGCAAACAGAGTTACACAGACATAAAAATGACAATATGCAATAACTACTAGTACTGAGCGTAGTAGTTGTAATTTGCGGTTTTTGTACACAAATCAAGACGCTATAGTACCGTAAGAAACCGCAGGAAGGCGACAGTGTGATAGATCTTGCTAAAGTAGCAAATAAGCTACAGAAGCGCTTAGATAGCCTTTATTCATCTTAAATTAGCAGTATATTTAAGGGCGCTTCTGCAGCTTGTTTATCTACTTGGGTGGAATTGGATCATAAACTTGAGTAAATTGATTTTTAGGAATGTTAGGGGTACTTCAGATGGCAGCTTTTCTATAGTACTATTTATAAAATATAACTAGCTCATACATTTGTGCCTTTTCTATAATGCTTGTTACTCGAGATTAAAAGTTTGATATGAATTGGGAAGGGGCAGTATATAATAATAGTTTGAATTCTTAGGCAATAATAAAATAAATCTTAATAATGTTCTGTAAATAATGAAAATAATGAAATAAAAGACATTATTTTAAATTCAACACTCGTTTTATTACCCCCGCATAACAACCGAGTTAATATATCTACTTTTTCTACATTAGACATACTTTACGAACATGAATCAATCCACAAAATAGCTCTAGAGTGTTTATCAGACTCGTTTGTCAATTTTATCACAATTCATATACTATCGACTGCTCGACTTGAAAATCGTACTTAGTTTAAAATATACTGGTTTGTGGTCTGTTTACTGACAGTTTTAAGATAATGACTATGAGTCTAAGATTCAAATAAAATTTAAGTAGACGTACAGCACGATATAAAGAGACAATACTGTAGTGTCGTCCCTTTCTAATCAATCTAAGAAAAGGGGACGACACTACAGCCACATTTTAATTTCTGCTCTTTTATGTCGTTCTGTATAGCAACTAGATATTCGGGGAATTAGAAGTCATAGAACAAACCTGTGACAAGCCCGGAAATACATACATGGACACAACGCTAGTATAATTATTGACGATTAAAATGAAATTTCCATGACAAGGTTTGATTCATATTCACAAAATATATCCCATTTTTACACTATACCCATACTAATAACAGATATCTATCAATCATAACCATAGTAAGAAGCATCTCGAAGCACGCGAATCATGTCGTCGGAGTTCCTTCGCATCCGCCTCCCGATGGGTTCCAGGTCCGCGTAGCACTTGGGGAACACCTTTTCGATGACGTCCACGGCTTCAGCTTTCCCGATTTGGCGTACTGCCAGCACTGAGTACAGTGCTTTTGTTTTTACACAGTCCTGGAATGAGTATTATATGGTTGAATTCGACACTTGTATGTAGTCAACCGGTGGTGTTTAATTGTATTGGATTGGGTCGCTTTGACGACGCGTTTGGCGCAGTGGTTAAGCAACTGAACACGAATATTTTTGCCTGGGTCATGGATGTTCTATGTATTTAAGTATTTATTTATCTACATGAGTATGTATATCGTTGCCTAGTACCCATAACACAAGCCTTCTTGAGCTTAATTTGGGACTAGGTTGATTTGTGTGAGGTTGTCTGATATTTATTTATTTATTATTATTTATTTATTTTCTAGCCATAATGAAGAATATCACGAAATTTAGATTCCTACCGGTCATTTATACTAAACAAAAAACTAAAAATATAATAAACAGGTGTTTTTTTGGATATACCTTAGTTCACACTAGTACTAATTACAATTATTTTGCCATTGAAATTTAAACCAGTTGTAGCACGATTTTGCTCTAAGGTATGTATGTAGTTTCCGAAATAATTAGTCGGGTATGGAACTGTGACGTCACTAGACGAATTCGTTCAATATATGATACATACTGCGGGATTTTCAGTGGACTAATGACTTCACACTAGGCTGACAGCCTGACAGTAGACGTCAAATCTTTCGTGCCCCGAACACTACATAATTATAAAGATAAATCTATAGTTAAATACATAGAACAACCATGACCCACACACAAATATTCGAGTTCATCACACCAATATTTGCGCTGGCCAGGATTCGAACCAGGGACCGCCAGCTAAGTTAGTAGGCAGGTGCTCTTTAGAAGGTTAAACTTTAAGTAAATTTAGATATCAATGTGATAATAACCTGATGGGCCTTCTTTATCTTTGTCCATGACGCATCACCCTGTGACCAAGCGCTGGTGAACGAGCAGTGGGTAAGGTTTGCAGCCCGGATCTCGGAGCAAGCCAAGTGTTCCATATTCTTGAAGTCCAGCTCGTTGCGGCAATAGTCGAACATGTGGATCATCTCATGGACCAGAACGCCTTGCACCATGCCCTTTCTCGTACTCACATTCTGGCACACAACGATCTGAAAATAATTAATTTAAAAAAATTATATGCTATAATAAATTACGCCTTAAATTGACAAGGCGGTGGAGACATGACATCATATTTCAATTATACGGCTTTAATAGAAGTTGATTCCTACCAGCATAAGGTAAGGTATTTTATGTAATTGATAGATACGTGGGATGGGGACAAGTGAAACCACTGCTTACTGTTAGCGTACTGACGTGTATTTATAAAATAACAAGGCGGGTGTGTGAGTGCACGCACACATATCCAACATTCCTCCCCTTAGTTTAGATACACGTCAAATTGAGAACATAACATAATACACAATTGTCTTAACCTAAAAGTATTGTTTATAATTAACCTTAGGCCGGTTGCGTTTAAACCGAGGAGTGGTTGCCAGGGAACTACTATTACTGGGCTCTTGCGCAGGCTCTGCTGCCTGTAAGGTTGGGTCAAGGTCAGGCAAAGCCTCCTGGAATTCGTCATCTTCCGACCGGTCCGGTTCTTGCGTTATCGATGGTTCATGTGCATCTCCACCTGGCAGAGCCTGGCTATGACTGCCTTGAAGCTCAATCGCTGCCTCGTTTCTCCTTTCCTCCTCCACGCAAGGCTGCGCGTGCTCCCTCGGCGCTCGTGCGACGTCGGGCGATGAGTCATCGCTCCGGATCTCCATGTCTAAATCCGCATAGTCATAACGCGCGCTATCGTAGCCCTTGTATGCAACTATTTGATTTTTATGTTTCTTAAAAGTCATTGACGTAATATTGTCTCTTACTATGTACACGACTTTACCAACTTTTTTTACAATTATACCCCTGCACCATGTAAATTTACCGTTTGTTGTATATTTTTTAAATAATACGTGGTCTCCATGAGAGAAACACTGTTTATTATGGCCTCCTGATGCCTTATTCTGTGAACACTGATTTTGAGATACAACGTTAGCAAGCAACGGAGATGAGGGCGTCGGCAGATGAGGGTTAATCAAGTCCAACCGGGACCTGAGTTTGCGGCCATAAACTAGCTCGGCAGGCGAAACCCCAGTTGTAGTATGTACAGAATTCCTATAATCAAACAAGTATTTCAAAAGATTTTTATGCGAATTCTGTACTCCTTTGACGCTAAGTAAACTAGCTTTAATGCCCTTCTTAATTATCTTAACATAAGATTCCGCCTGCCCATTGCTAGCCGGATTGTACGGCGGTGACGTCACATGCGAAATACCGTTCAGTGTACAAAAAGCCTCAAATTCGCGCGAGATAAATGCTGTGCCATTGTCAGTAACCAATGTATATGGAATCCCGAACCTCGACATAAAATCGCAAAATTTCTCAATTGTTGCCGTAGATGTCGACGTGCTTTTCATATTATATACTTCCGCCCACTTCGTATATGCGTCTACTATAACTAAAAAGGTGTTCCCGTTAATAGGACCTAGGAAATCACAATGTACTCTATGAAACGGGTACGGCGGGTAGGGCCACTGCGCTAGCGGCGCGCGCGCCGGTGTCGGGCGCAGTCGTAGGCACACATCACACGAATTTATCATACTTTCTAGGGCCGCATCAACACCGGGGAACCAGAATCTAGACCGAACCTCCGCCTTTGTTTTTACAATACCCAGATGCGATCGGTGAAGTTCCGTTAAAACGCTATTTTGAAGGGTTCCAGGGATAACTACTTTGTGGCCCCTCATCACACAGCCGTTTTCATAAGAAAGTTGTAATCTACATAAATGAAACGGTTTCATGGTTACATCTACCATTTTCGTAGGCCAACCATTTAAAATAAAATGTATCACTTTTTGTAAAGTTGCATCTTTACAAGTTTGCTCGCGCAACTGGTTTAGTGTTACCGGCAAATTACCTTCTACGACGAAATTTATGTACGAGGCGCGATCAGGTATGTCTTGTGCGGCGTCAGCGCCGAGCGCGCCCTCCGGCGTGCGCCCCCCCACTCGCTCGGGCAGGCTGGCTCGCGATAAAAAGTCTGCACTGTTGTCAGCGCTTCGAACGTATTCAATGTTATAATTGTAACCGCTTAAAAACATTGCATATCGTTGAAGTCTGTTCGCGGACACTTCCGGTATGCCACGATACGGCCCGAAAATCGACAAGAGGGGTTTGTGGTCTGTCCTAAGAGTGAACGGAACGGCTCGCCCGTACAAATATTGGTGGTACCTCCGTACCCCAAAAATTATCGCGGTCGCTTCTTTCTGGATTTGCGAATATCGTTTCTCGGCAGCGTTTAAAGATCTAGACGCGAAAGATATCGGACGCTCGCTATCACCGTCGATCTGGGATAAAATGGCCCCTAATCCCGCTGGCCCAGCATCTACCGTGAGCACTAGATTCGCGGCTGGGTTGAAATGAGCTAGCACCTGCTCCGAGGCCAGACATTCCTTAATGGCAACAAACGCTTTATTATGCTCATCAGTCCACATCCATTTTACTCCTTTTTTTAGTAAATCGTACAACGGATTTAATATGCTAGATGCGTTGGGGACAAAATTTCTATAGTAATTTACTAACCCCAAAAAAGATTGCAGCTGACTTACGTTTGTAGGTACCGGCGCTTCTACCATAGCTTTGACTTTAAGCGGAGATTTGTTTAAACCATTTTTATTAATTACGTAACCCAGATAATCGACCTCATTTTTAAAAAATTCACACTTCTCCTTTTGTAGTGTAAGGCCTGCGTCCTGTAATCTTTTCAGCACCTCATTGAGCCTAAGCAAGTGTTGTTCAGTGTCTTCCCCCGTGACGAGCACGTCGTCTAGCAGACACAGCGTGCCTGGCACCCCCGCCAGCACGCTCTCCATGGCCCGCTGAAATAAACTCGGAGCCGAACAAATTCCAAAAACCATTCGTGTATATCTGAAAATTCCACGGTGCGTATTAATACAAGTCAATTCCTGTGATTTCTCATCTAACTCGAACTGGTTGTACGCATTCGACAGGTCTAATTTTGTAAATTGTTGACCGCCGTGTAATTTTGCAAATAACTCAGTTATAGTAGGCAATGGATAGTGATCGACAACCAACTGTTTATTAAGACCCGTCGAATAATCGGAGCAAATCCTAATCGACCCCGATTTTTTTAAAACTGGTACGATTGGTGCTGCGTACTGCGCATGAGTCACCGGTACTAAAACGCCTAATGCCAGCAACCGATCTATTTCCTTATCTCTACTTTATCCCGCAACGCAAATGCTATCGGCCTAGCGCGTATGAAAACCGGTTTCGGGTTTTCTTTTAATTGTAGACTAACTTTATACTTTTTGAACCGTCCTAAATTGTCAGAAAAGACCGATGAATATTGTTTTTGTAGCCTAGAAACTATTTCGCTACTTTCGCTAGTTTGTTTACAATATCGAACCGGCAAGAGTTCTAATTTGAACAGCGAAATAAAATCACGGCCTAATATCTCCGCAGCTGCATTCCGTACGACATAAACACTAAGCGCATGCGTCTGCTGCGCGTAATTAACGGGTAAGACTACTACCCCCAAGCACGGAATCTTATCACCGGTATACGATAATAACCGTTTTTTTGTTAATGACAATGGCACATCCGAAAAATATTTTTTGTAAGTGATCTCGGACATCGCTGTAACGGCAGAACCGCTATCCACTTCAAATCTAAGTTGAACCCCCGAAATGGAAATAGTTTCGACCATAGGCTCACCTTTCACTGAACGAATATCCTACGTAAATGACCAACCGACTTGCACTTTTTACATTTGGATTTCGCGAAACGACACTCAGATGTGTTGTGATTATAATAACCACACACTTGACACTGCACTTTACCACCCGCGGAGCTGCGCTCGGCGGCGTTCACCCGCTGCCGCGCTTGTGTAACTCTGAACAGCTGTTCGTGATGTACCTGTGCTGGCTGCGCGGCCGCCGCACCGGCGCGCGCGCAATGTACACTCTCCGCCAACTCCACCGCCTTAGCCAGAGTCAAGTCCTTAAGGTCCTGTGCGAAGAGCTTATCCTTCTCCGGGCCAGATACCATCCCCATGACGAATCTGTCTCGGAGAGCTTCTCCCACGTTAGTGAACTCGCAATGCGCCGATAAACCGCGCAAGCGCGCTGCCCACTGACTAAACGTCTCTTCCGACTGCTGCATAGCCGCGTAAAACTTGAACCGCTCACTAAATCCACAGCGCTTCGGAGTGAAGTGTTTGTCTAGCAGCTGGAAGATATCTTCGTATGGCACGTCCTGTAGCTTCTTTGGCAGGGCGAGGTCAGCCGCCAATTTGTACGTGCCATCACTGAGTGCGCTGAGCAGTATCGCTCGTCGATTTGTTCCCGCAGTATCTGTAGTCGGGTTTATGTCATTCGCGATGAACCACTGTGAAATCCGGGCCTTGTAAGTTTCCCAAGACTGGATATTATGGTCAAACGATGATAAAATCCCGAATATTGCACCGGACATTTTCCGTTTTTTTTTTTTTTAAACGTAGGTAGTCGTCGCCACTGATAGATACGTGGGATGGGGACAAGTGGAACCACTGCTTACTGTTAGCGTACTGACGTGTATTTATAAAATAACAAGGCGGGTGTGTGAGTGCACGCACACATATCCAACAGTAATAATCAGAAACGAACTGCTTGTAAGTATTAAATGATGCAATAGTATCTTTATATCTAATAAAAATATGGTTATATGGCTAATTACCTGGTTAAGTTCGGGATCATATCCTCCACTCACAGAGTAATCACAGACTTCACAAGAGAAATGTCTTTGAATATCTATGGGGCTGAAAAAAAACTCATATTCTTAATCAATTCAGGTGCAAAATATAAACACTATAAAATTTCTAACTAACCACCCAGAGCTCTTTAACGCTTTCATCATAAGCTTCACAATAGGACCTGTAATAAAAATAAATATTTATTGTTTATTATTTATTGTACACAAATAGAAATTAATAAGAAAACGAATACTGACTTGTTTTAACACACTCAATAACATTCTGTTCACATTTTAGTTTCTCGACATTTTCTTTGCCCTCTTTACCAATAAGTACATTGCTAATTTTAGGGGTAAAGGTCCCGCGTCTTTCGGGATACAGGTCGTAACCCCATGCCTCTTCCTTCTTCGGCCCGTTCTGTGATGGAGCTTTACTAAGATCAGGACTGGCTTTACTTTCAGCTTGTGGTGTTGCACTGTCACTAAACATTTTTATAATATTTTAACTAATAACATTAGGTTTTTTCAGCACTCAATTCTGATTGAAAATGAAAGAAAAGATAAGGTGCTGGGACTAGAATGCCGAATACCATATGATTTTGACAGTGACAGTTACCGTGCCAGGATCGAATGAGACACAGGTTTTGCCGTTTCACCCGTCAATAGTTGAAACTACTCGTAATTCTCTAAAACTCCTAAATCATTACTACTTATGCCCTTATAGTAATTTATATAAAAAAAAATAATACTTGTTCAAAACAAATGCATAAATTATATTTTCAAACGATCATTATTATCCACATTTTAAACATTACCTGAAACCATACCTGAAACAATTAAAAGGGTTGTTTTTATTACGCTCGATAATGATGTATCGAAAATCGAATCGTATCGATCATCTTGACTTGATTTGACTGCCGATGTGGCGATCCTGGATCCATGTTTCGGCATGTTCAATTGTTCACATCATGGTTAACCCCTGTGCCATGGCGCGGAGATAATTTATTGTTAGTGGGTAGTGGGCCACAAAGTAACTCACTGGTAGTTAAAAAGATGAAAAAGAGGCGGATATATAAACGAGTGTTTCTGTCAGCTGTAGACCTCGCGAGCTTGTTTTGAAATAGTTGTAACTTTTATTTTATTATTACGTTTTCGACCCCCCTAATTCAGCCATTAAAAAAAAAGCAAATAAAATGGTTTACAAAAAAAATGTGTGATTAACAGACGTACTCACAAAAATCACAAAATAGTATGAGAATCGGTAGAGAAATGCGACCTCTTGGTGCGAACAGCCGCAATACATCCGGATATACGAAATAATTTATGGGCAAGCAAAAACGGAGTCGCTTCGCTCGATGAATTTCAGCGTTTTACTATGTAATTTGAATGGTAATGTATAGACCATACTTACTATTATAAAACTATAAATGAAATATCCATATGGTAGGTACATTGAGCATGTTTTACCTACAAACAATGAGTGAGCCATGGCTTTTTGGAAGTCACTGAATTTAAAAATATATACCTACCTACATTTTCAATGTTTGTGCAGTGTTTTCAGCATAGCTAAAAGAACAGCATATAGAAGGAAGGAACTTAAATAAAAAGTTAAATTCACTTCCACTTATTTATTTTTTGATATTTTTAACATACATCTTTGCCCATTTCTGTGGTCCCATTCAACAAACTTGCTGCACTCTTGTGATAGTTTGGAGTAGATTAGTGCATTCATTACTGAAATAATAAGAAATATTGTAGAAACTTAAGCCAACAACACATCTAGGTAAAGCTAAATGTAATAATTGTGTCATTTTAACTATATGTATAATTTGAACTAAAATATAAATATTATTAAAATAAAAGGTTATATTATATGAAAATATTGAACATTCTTAAGTAGGTCTTAAAGTAGGTGTATCTTCTAGATATTGGGGAGATACCCAGAATCACATTATAATCATGAAATCTGATGTAAGTATAGTTTGCAGTGGTGTGACAAAATATGTAGGTAGATGCAAATAAAGTAATGTTCCAATTTTGTAACTTTACCCAAAGTCTTTAGGAATTCATTAAATGTCTCTTCATTGCGTATCATACTGGCAATATATACTTCCAGCGTATCATTCTTGTCAAAAAACCTTTGAAGTACATTACAAAGTAGTTGTAAAATTGAAGGATCATATACTATATCAGCTCCAATTATGATATCAGGCACTAGTTCATCCGGTATTTCATCATCATCATTCCAATCTAACATCATGACATCTGTAAAGAATTTTAATGTAAAGTTGAACAAATTAACACATGTATAGGAAAACGTACTTATCTTTAAGCTTAAGGATTTTAGAATGGGTAAATTAACTCCAGAAAAGTTAACAAAACTTAGTTCCTTAGCCTAAAATGGAAGTTACCAGGGTCGGCTCCACAGCAGGGATGAACAGGACATGGCCTCCACAACAACTTCCATAACATTTTATTGGCTATGTCTCCTTCCCAAACTCAATTTTTTTTTTATATTAGACCCTTCCTCCTTGACACAAAGGTTTCATCCAGCATTTGAATACACTTGATACAATGTCTTTTTCTTTTATTAAACCACCATATCTGATTTAGGGATGCATATAAAACACATAAATTTGACTAAGATAATTTTCTGAATGTTACCTATATTTGGTGGAGAATCCTGTTGAATATTGCTTTTATCAGGTACATTAATCTGAATATTTTCCTTTATTGTTTTTAAAACATCATCATGACAATCAGATAAAACTATAGATTTAATGTTGCAATGTTTTGCTATGGTGATTCCAGTAAAACCCACACCCGAACCTAATTCCAATATTTTTTTATTTATAAAAATATCTTTATTGCATATAGCCCAATCTGCTAGCATTAAAGCAGCCTGAAAATAAAGTAAACATTTAGTAAAGATGCAATTTGTTTAAATTCTAGGATTGAGGCCAAAAATTAAAAAAAAAATGCTTTATACTACACATACCTCTCCAATACCTAAATTATTGATTGAGACTCCTTCTAGGTATATATTCATTTTCAGAGTTATTAAATTATCTTGCACCAAATGCTAGTTTCTGTTTGGCCCCCTGGTTGACTGGTAGAGAATGCCTTACGGTAAAATGGTGCAAGTATTATACTGCTGTGTTATGTAATTTTAGTAATTTATGTCATAAATTATACTTAACAAACCTATTCATGTTACCTCCCAAGTTCGCATTCCAGTGGTCCCATTAACAACCATATTGTTAGTCTCCTTTATTGTAATAATATTCCGAATATCATCAGCATCACCGATAACATAGTGACGATAGCAGAAAGTATCTGTGTTAGTATTATTCATGGCGATACACAGGAAATTATAAAAATCATCATGAACTTCTTGATGGGGTTCAATGAAACTTATCAGTTTCTTAAAGAAAAGTTTTGTAAATTCATTTTTAACAGGAAAGTTTTTTAATAATTCACTGTGAATCGTTGCATCAAGGAATTCTTTTTGGCGTGTCCAAGTCATTAGTTCCGCTTCTTCAGGCTGAAATGCAATAAAATAAATTGATCACTGTTACTGTTATGGTTAGGTACACATAAACCAAAATTGATGTGTTTATCTTTACGAAGTTACATACCTGAATAGAAAATGCTAAAGATCCTTTCAGATAATTCCTCACAATAATGTTTAAAATATTATCTATATGTTTGTTTAGTGTTGACATGATTCTTAAATTGTCTTCTTCAGTTTTCTCTGTTTAATTGTTTATCTATTGTTTTGAGGTTAGGAGGTTAGATTAGAGGGGAGGGGACCACTAATGTACAGCCAAATAATGCTCAACCCAATAATGTACAGCCCAATAATTGGCGTCCATGATGGACGCGGATTATTGCGGTGTACATTCTTGGGTCGAGCATTATCGGTACGGGCCAATAATGTGATGTGCGGCCAATAATCGGCGTCGGCGTCTACTAAATGGATTCGAATTATTGGGTCGTGCTTTATTGGGATGAGCATTATTTGGCTGTACAAGCTCGGTCCCAGGCAATAATGTGAAGCCACTATTTGGACAGGGCAATAATGTACATCCCAATAATTGGCGTCCAAAAAAGTGGTCGCCAATTATTGGGCTGTACATTATTTGGTCGTACATTAACCGAACTCAGATTAGATTAGTCATTAAACCCGCTCCAGACCTTCCGATCCGATCCGACTTATCGGAAGAAATTTCCTAACAACTGCACTACACATTATCCGATTGCTTCCGATCGGTCGGATCGGATCGGAAGGTCTGGAGCGGGTTTAAGTGTTTAGCCCTTAGCCCTTCGGATTTGCACAGATAAGTTAAAAAATCTGTTATCGTTTCGTGCCGTAATATCGAGGATCGACTAAAATCATTCGAATAATACGAAAATATTCATGGGAACATCACTATGTAATGTAATATGATATGAATGGAACCCAACACCAACACTGCACTACATCTGCACTATCAGCAACTTATTGATAAATGAAGATATTCCATTCCAGCCAAGCGAAGCGAGACACAAACACACAAAGTAGTTCATTTCTGACAGTCATGTAATTGGTGTTACAATTACAACTTACAATACATTTACTTACTGTGGTTAGCTGTGGTTGTTCATGCGAAATGGGATCGTGCCAGTCGTGGTTTGTAAGTTGTTCTAAATGTTTTAATAGTAATAGATACTTAAAAAGTGGCGGTGGTAATCTGGTTTTAATGTTTTACCACACCTACAGTGTTTAATAACAGACTTGTCTTAGTAAAGTAACATTAAGTGTTTTTCATTTGAACGGATTTTTTAAGCTTGAACTTCAAACCAATATACTATATTGTTTACTTATGCTGTTCTTTTACTGCTTCTAGTGTAGCTGGCATCGAAACAGCTACATCAAAGAGTATTGTAATATAGAGGAAGCTACATAATTATTATTCATCTGTGATCGGAACAGTGACGCGCTGATACGTTTGTTGCTGTTGTACAATTAGGTGCATACATCTAATCTAAATTTTGTAGTAGTTATTCTACTCGTTGCATAACGGTCTGGGATTCCCCGAATAAGCTAATATTACACAAGAGAGTAAACAGCAAAATACACGTTTGACAACCAAATTATCGTACTTAAAAAAAAAATGCGACAATCGCTGTTGATATTTGAACGTACTCTGACTGATTGAACCACTTTGAATGAACATGGAATGAACTGACTAGGCTAGTCACTAGTCAAAAACATGTCATTGTCAATGTCATGTCATTGTCAAAGCAGCAGAACTTGCCGCTTTTGAATTTTGTTGTGTTGTGTTAGTCATCGTTTTTTATTGAATTTAATATAATCATAATATTATAATAAAACTGTTTTGCATGCACCATGGAAAAACCAACTCGTAAACGTAAGGTTAAAAATGACAATGAAGATAAACAAGAACCATCAGCAAATAAGAAACTTAAGACTGAGGCAAGCGCAACAGCTGAGGTTAAACCACGCAAAGTAGCATCTAAAGCCACAACGAGTAGATCGAAGAAACTAGAAACAATAGCAGATAATTCAGATGACGATGGACATGACCAGAAAGACAACATTTGGGATGAGGCCGTTGTGCTCTCGCAAGTTGAGAGGGTTCCTTTACCACTGGCTCAAAGTTTCGTGTCTCTTCTCACTGAAGGGTGTACTTTACCATTCATTGCCAGATATCGAAAGACAAACGTAGGCTACTTGATGCCAGATCGGTATGATTTCAAATTTGATTTACTTTACATGCATGCATTTACTTTATTGCTTTTGGGTGGGTCAATATTTTTTTAAACTATTCTATTTACATTGGGATTGTAAGATTACTGCGTGAACTAATTTCTATAATTAATTTGATTAATTTTAGGCTTCAGGAACTTTATGAGAGTTACCAAAACATTACCACTTTGAAGAAGAAAACTAGGACTGTAATAGAAACTTTGAGAAAATCTAAGAAACTGACTCCAGATGTTCAAAGAAGCCTGTTAAATGCCCGTAATTTGTCAGAACTTGATTTAGTGGTAAGTTAATATTCTATATCTTATGTATAATTCTTGTTGAAGTCAAATTGGTATTGGTTTCAAAACAAGTACACAATATTAGTCTCTGGAAAAGCATGGTATGTTAGTAAGTGGTTCCCAAACTACACCAGACACCACAACACCCTGGTGTGCAGTTGAGAATCAAATGGAGGGGTACGGTGAAGACCTTGTGTGTACTATTGTTCATAATTTAACTTAGGAATACAAAAAAAAAAACAAGGTATAGTAGTAATAATTTTTTAGGTTGAATCTACTTATTACTACCAAATATGAAATATAAATACTAATTTAACAAATAATTCAGATAGGATGCCAATGTTAATTGTAATTTAGTCATTAAATTTATCGCTCACTATTGTGCATTGCAGATATTTCAATTATAATTCTTAAATTTTCAGTATGCCCCCTTAAAAACACATGCATTGTCACTAGCAGAAAAAGCACGAAACTTGGGTTTAGAGCCTTATGCCACAAGACTGCTCAATGGAGAAAATGTTGACTTAAGAACACTCTGCAGTAGTGACGAAGAATTATTAACGGTGGAGAAAGTGGACACTCATATAACACACATCATTGCTGATGTTATTTATAAGGATACAAGAGTTCTTGAACAGATGAGAGAATTGTAAGTGCACTGAAAATTAATAATACTTAAAATAGTATTCTTTCAGCTCAGTCATGTGATGCAACTTAAAATATTTACTTTTTTTTATAAGCGTTTATTTAACAATTAAGAAAAATATATTTATGTAATTGAGATTTACTACTATTGTTAAAATTATTTTTATTGTATGGTATATTTTTATGAGCCTTTTGAATAATTGACTTACGATTTCGCAATAGCCTCCCCTAGAGCTTTCCATAGTTTTCTATCCAGTCTTTCTTGTCCAGCTACTTTCTTAGTTTTGTTGTTGTTGTTGATGTGACTTAAAATATCTACTTAGGACAGGTAAACCCATAAACATTCTTGAGAGCAAGTAGTAAAATAGTGTTTTGTTTTGACTTTTATTACCTTAATTGAACTGTAACAATATTCTGTCACCAACTGGCGCTTGTTGCTGCATAAAATTAAGCTAGTCTTTAATCTGTAACTACTTAATTTATAATAAATAAATAAATATCGGACAACCTCACACAAATCGATCTAATCCCAAATTAAGCTCAAGAAGGCTTGTACTAGACGACGATATACGTACTTCTTCTATAGATAAATATATACTTGGATACATAGAACAACCATGACCCAAGTACAAACATTCGAGTTCATCACACAAATATTTGCCCCGGCCGGGATTCGAACCCGGGACCGCCGACTCAGTAGGCAGGTGTCTACAAACCGAGCCAAATGCGTCGTCAAAAATATTTTAATAATATTTTCAAAAATATTTTAATAATATTTTCTTAAGATTCCGCAACTGTCACACATTTAAATAAAACAATTTAACAACGCCACCCTTCGACCTTTTACAATGTCAACCTTTGACAACGGTATCTGTAAAGGTACCGAAACATCAGGGAGGCTAAAATAATTAATATATGCGATAAAATCCGTTTAAATTGCGTTATTTAAATACTTAATTTATATTCCAGAAAAGAGGAAACTAGGTTCACTATCACAACCAGCCGTACCAAAAGCTCTACAAAACCAAAGGAAACTGAAAACAAGAAACCGGATTCTAAATCTGACCCAGACACATACAAAATATATTTTGAATGGAAATGCCCAGTTCAATTTGTAAAACCACATCAGACTCTGGCGATTAATAGGGGAGAAGATGAGAAAATATTAAGTGTTAAAGTAGTGGTCCCTGATTGGTTTCATCATAGGCTGGAAAGGTATTGAATATGTTTGCCTTTAAAATGATTATTTCTAGAGCTGACAGGCCCATACCAATACCAAACTATGCGCCGCGTGCCTTGCTCCGCCATTTGCTTTTGTTTGTGCAATTCAACGCGGGTTTGTAGGCAGTCGTCTGTTTGTTGGCCGCGGCCACGCCCCCTGGTCAATTGTAAAAAACTGTTTTGTAGAATCTTTATGGATTCTCGAAACGTTGCGTCTCAGATTCAAGTCCCGCCTACGTTGCAGTGGATCACGTTACATTTTTGCTTTCATAATTAACCTTTGTTTTAGTTTTTTAAATAGTCTGTTCTTCAATCAAATAAATAAACTGTTGAACACATTGCTTTCATAATTAACCTCTGTTTTAGTTCTTTAAATAGTCTGTTCTTCAATCAAGTGAATAAATAACTGTTGAAAACAGATTTCATTCTTTTTCAGGTTTTGCTTAACTTTATGGAAAAGTAACCATTGGGTGCACAAAGGTCTAGAAGATGCATACAATCGCCTCATCAAGCCGTGGTTATCACGGAAAGTTAGGACGGACCTGACCACAGCGGCACAGAAAGAGGCTGTCAAGACTTTTACCACAAATCTGGAGAAATACCTTTTGACTGAACCAATCAAGAATAGGAGAATAGCGGGTTTAGATCCTGGGTTTAAAGCAGGTTGTAAGGCAAGTAACATGATCTATATTGAATATGGTTGTTGGATAGAGAGTGTGACTATAAAATATAAAGTATAAAATTAAATTAAATAAGGTCAGTCGGGACTAGAGCGCACGGCAGAAGCGCACGTATTGATGTTAGACTACTAACATTAATACGTGCACTACGCCCTCTAGTTGCGTGGTTGTAAGATGATTAGTATAACATCTTGTTCTTTTCGATATTTTGATAATGTTAAAGCGTACCGGACTGACCATAAAGTTTGTCATTTGTATTTTTTTGTTGTCCTGAAAGTTGAAAGAAATAAGCAATTTTCAATCCAAAAAAACCTTATTTACATTTAAGGATTCGTTTCTTAGACGATTATGTAAATGAAAAGAGTGTTTAGATTTTTGTTCTGGGTAATTTTCTGGTGAAAAGTAAAATAACATTTCATTTATTTTCAGATAGGAATCATAAACTCAGATGGCGAAAAATTAGACGCCTGTACAATTTACCCCAATTTGAGGCAGAATATGCATTCTGATCCAGCCGCCGCACAACTGAAAAACCTTTTGACCAAGCACAAGTAAGGGAAACAGATATAGAGATTTAGGGTGCGTTTCTAGCTGGACGGAGCAGATAGTGATTTGACCAATACTTTAATTACAACATTGTTTTCATCTCTCCTGTTCGGAAAGTGTCATTTTCATGAGTAGATAGCCGGGTGGAAAATAGCTTTTCCATCCCTAGGGTGGAAAGTAATTTTTTTTTAATTGACACAGAGTCAAAGATTATTCCCATCTAGATGCACGTCGTGACCAACTCAATTAGGTACAATCTAGTCGGCCGTGGTAAGTGGCCATTGAAAAAATGTCTCCAAAAGTTAGATATATTATGAAAGCTTAATTTATTTACATCTAATTATTAAATATAAATATGCATTATATTCATAATACATACATATAATCCTGTCCCTGATTTATTGATAGAATCGTACATTTAGATAAAAAACAAAATAGAAACCATTGGATTTGTTTTTTTTTTAATGTTGGCGGTATGTATTTTTTTTTTTCTATTAAAATTAATAATAATGAAAGTTAGCAATAGAAAAAGCGGGAACACGAGATTAAATATAAATACCGTGTCTTTTATTAATTATTGGTTAAAAATGACAAGGACATTAATTTAACACACTCATGACATGTGCGTGTAGTATTTTATTTTCCTCGCAGTCGAAATGAAAAGTAGAGTGTTTAACTCGGGTGAAATTACCCATTTCACCCTCGAACTATTGGCGCTCTCACTTCGTTCGAGCGCCAGAAATATCTCGGGTGCAATGGGTCACTTTCTACCCTTGGTTAACAATCTACTATTCCACGTGGATGCGCGATTATATCCATTGTGATTGGTCAGACACGGACCATTGCAGTCCGCTTAGGTACGTTCGAAAATTCGAGCTTCGTATCGTGTTGTCCTGCTCATTCAAATATTGTTTGACGCGAGATCGAGCCACGGTGCAAACTTTTAATTTCGATCTTCGTAGTAGCCGCTGAAAGTGAACACGTATAGCATGGGAGGTTGGGAAGTAAAATTGTGATTGTAGAGTCTAGTAAAAATGTAGTATGTAGCAAACATTTGTTTTCCCTAAAATGAATACGTACTTGTCTTGTCATATGTAATGTTTACCAAAAAAAAGATGGAACTCGTCAATTAGGCCTTTTTACTTCCTCGGTGATCCTATGTATTACAAAGCATATTAGAACAGTTTAAGTATTAGGTAATACGATAGGAACCTTTGTATCATTATTTCCTATCATATTTAGCGCCCTCTTTATCCTCTCTGTCTTTGTTTTTCGTATCTCATTATTATTATATTTATAATAATAATGAGATACGCTATTACTTGTTTTCGTTTGACGGCAAATGGGTTAGTAAGTTCAAATATTTATTTTTCAGGGTAGAATTGATTAGTTTGGGGAATGGAACGGCTTGCCGAGAAACAGAACAGTGGCTCAAATATCACCGAATATCGGACTCGATCCCTGTCATTATCGTACCAGAGCAAGGAGCTTCTATTTACTCAATCAGCAAGGAGGCTCAAAAGGTAAAAGGCAAGCGATGCCCAAACACCTGCACATCTCAACTACTATATAATTCGTATTAGAAGCAAAGTCTGCAACATCCTTTGCAGTTGAAGTGGATGTTGCAGACCTTACTTCAATGACCCATTTGACAGAAATACCATATTAATAAATTACTAATGTTATAGGAACACCCAAACATGGACCCCAACCTTATATCAGCATTATCTATAGCTAGAAGAGTTTTAGACCCCTTGGGAGAGCTTATCAAAGTAAGTATATTTGCACTGTATGTCAATGCATGTTGCTATTGCTAACAATCCTGACTTCTTATTCAATTTTGTCTTCCAAGACACTGCTATAATTTCTATGGCAAGTGTTTAAGTTGTACTCAAAATATCGGAATTGTTGCATTGCGACGAAGTGATACAGTTGTACGCTTCGAGTATTTCTACAATAATTCATATTTATTCGATAAATTTGTACAAGTCTCATAGACCTAATTGAAAGAAAAGATCGACACATTGAGGTTAGCTTCGTAAGCATTCCCATTTTTCTAACTTCGTAGATCGTTCTATTTCGTCCAATGTTGTCAAAATTCCCAAATCGTCCACATTCCCAAGTCATCCACTTCCCCAAACTCGATGGGTACATATATGTCCATATTCCTTGCCCGTGCGTCGCGTGGAAACCGTTTAACGCTGTTGCTCTTCGAGATGGGAAATAGACGATTTGAGAATATTGACAAGAAAGGAAATGGACGAATTTGGGAATGTTGACTAGAAAGGAAATGGACGAGATAAGAAGTACTCGATTTGGGGTTAGAAAGTAGACGAAATGGGATGGTTGACGAGCTAGGAATTTGACAAAATGGGAATATGTACGAAATGCAATTTAGTCATACACCGTGCGCTCTCATCAGCTCCGCATTAATGAAAATTAACTCTAATTTTCGTACAAGTTATGCTCCTTTTCTCTCTCTAACAGTGTTGATGATATAATTTCAGGTTGACCCGAAAAATCTTGGAGTTGGTATGTACCAACATGATATCCCGCCGAAAATGTTGGATGCAGCATTGGAGTGCGCAGTGGAAAAGATAGTCAGTTTGGTAGGGGTTGACATCAATACGGCTTCGTTGGCCCTTCTCAGGTATTCTTTTTGTGTGTACTTTCTCTTATAAACTTCATGCAACTTATTTAAAACGCTCATAGAGTATGGCTAAGGCGCTTAAGCATTTAAAAAAACATGACGCAAAGGGCGCTCTAGCTAGTAGCGTTAGTGTACAATTATGGAATCAAAGATTTGGTGTGATTGATGTAACGATGTGATAGCTCAGTTGGAAGAGCACTACGCCGGACACGTAGGATCGCAGGTTCAAGTCCTGCTTACATTGCAGTGTCACATTACATTTTTCTTTCGTAACTAATTAGCATTGTGTCAGTAGGTATTTATAAAGATAAAAATGTGGTATTTCCATACAGACCTACACAGAGAAACCCATTTCTATTACGCGTACTTCTTACTAGTGCTGTATCGTTACGAAACGGCACATCTTTCGCCTTATATTCTTACACCTAACAATACCTGCATCCTGTAACAGCGAGTGAATTTACCAAGTCTACATTTTTCAGACGAATATCAGGACTGAACGAAGGACGAGCGAAAAAACTCATAGCCTACCGCCAAGATAACGGTGGGTTCACCACAAGAGCAGAGATCCTCAAAGTGACAGGAATAGGAAAGATAACATTTCAGCAATGCGCTGGGTTTCTAAAGGTCCTGGGAGGAGGCGAGCCGCTCGACTCAACCATCATTCACCCTGAGAGTTATGGCGTTGCGAAATTGTGAGTATAGGTCGATTCACTAAAGCTGGCACGAATGGAATGAATGAGTGAACGATAATATTTATGTGTGAGTCACAAAATGATTACATACAGGTTGATACAATAAGTGATTATGAATGTGAAAATTATCGAACCAAATTAAATTCAAAATGACGAATGGCTTGTTTTTCAAAATTTCAAATTGGTGGTAGGAAGCTGAAACTCGGCATCGGGGGGCATTTGGGGCTCACAAATATGAATCTGAAATCGGCGTCCGAAAATTCGATCAAAGTCGGAAAATATCGAAAAAAACAATATTTGTATGGAATTTTTTTTTTTGGAGTCCCGTATCTCGTAAACGGCTGGAGATGGGTAGGGGATGCTCAAACAAATATCATAGGGGACCCCCACCCGAGTACAGTCGTGGAAAAAAAAAACAAAAGGGCGACTTTTTTTTTTTCGAAAATTTCAAATTTGTCCGAGGGGGCTGAAACTCGGTATTGGGGGGCTTTTGGGTCCTCCGACTCAGAATATGAAATCGGATTTTGAATATTCGGTCAACTTCGGATAACATCGGACAAACAAAATTTAGTATTCTTAGCTTGACGGAGGGCCGAGCCATTTCTGAGCATAACTTATTGAATCGAATGGGTCTAGCCTCGGATACTAGTACTTTCAATGAAAACTATATTGAATAAAATCGGTCGAGCCGTTTTTGAGTTATTACAAAATTTCATAATTTTCTTTAAAATGACTTAAGTGCCGCGCGGTGTCCCTACACTTCGAACGCTAAACATATTGGTTAAGTGCCAAACTATATTAAAACATTTTGCTCAATCTGTCACGTATTATAGACAACTTCCAAAAGATAATAAGTAATTACTGTTTCTTGGCGTGTACGACCTTTTTATCGGGCTTGAAATCTTTCTCGTAATTTTCGTCTATTGTGAAGGACGGGCAACTACGGGACCCTACACTGAGCAGTGAGCGTGGCCCGACATGCTCTTGGCCGGTTTTTTATAATTCGAACTAGTCGTCCGTCACCTATTAATTCTTGACATTAACCCTTTACCAGGCCGCGAAGACAAGAAAATGTGGGTTACGTTAATACCATTGCATAGTCCCACATGGTTAAACTCATACGTGACAATGGAATAGTATAGGTATCATCCCACATCCTAATTCTGGTCATACACAGATTGCATGAATATTAAGCAATATGTACAATTTTATTACACTGCCTTACAACAGTCAAAATCAAAAGTATGTCAAAAAACTAGCGTCTTCATAAAACACCATGATAGTAAAATATTTTTGTATCAAACAGTTAAATATACCTTTCGGACATATATATTACTTGTTTAGTCTAGATATTGTGCGGATTATGCTTATATTATACCTAATATTTTTTATTTTTCTTGAATAACAAAAACCCATTTTGTTGTTGTTTACAAAATATTAGGAGGCCCCTGTATAAGAACGGCACTCACACTAACACTCAAAGTGACAAGTGACATAACTTTCATTCAATCCATTCGCGCCAGCTTTAGTGAATCGACCTATACCTAGTGTATTATTAAGATTCTGGATAATTTGTTTGCAGCAGTTAGTTAGGTTGGAGATGAATGCGTTGGGAATTATGACCACCATTAATTTTGATAATACTCTGTTGGTTAATTAATAAAACTTTTTTTTCTAGATTCGCCAAGAAGATCAGCGTGGACATCAAACAACTCACTCAGTCACATTTTCCTATAGTTGTTGAAAGAAATACCTCAAATATTGACCTAGAAGCTCTCAGTAAAGAGCTAAAGACAGATATTAGCACTCTGGAGCTCATCATTAACGCTTTTAAACAGAAATCAAATGAGGACAGCGTTATAGTTTTCTGTAAACCTGTGTATTCTATGGCGGTTCAAGCTACGGATCAGCTGAGGGAAGGTGTAACGCTTACAGGTAACTTAAATTAATGTTGGATAATATTTTCTTCGGTTTCCGCGACTGTCACACATTTAAATAAAACAATTTAAACGGAAACGGACGAACAACTGAAACGTCAGGGAGGCTCAAATAATTAATATACGCGATATAATCCGTTTAAATTGTTTTATTTAAATTAATGTTGGATGTTTTTATATACGCATATGTCGCGGGACCCCATGTAATTATGGGTTAGGTCCTAAATAATCGAGTTGGAATATATTTCTACCTGTCGATTTATGTACTTTAAAATTTCTACCTTTGCAAATTAATGAAGAAAAAAATATTCTGTGCCAGCGGGGCTCTTTGTAAATTGTAAGTTTACAGACTAAATGAATTACTATTCATGAAGCCTCTTATTTCTACCTTCCAAATAACTTTTCACTACACCGTAGATATAAATAGTTTTTGAGAAATACGCGTTCAAAGATTTTGTCCTTCTAGCAGGGCCCTTTGGTATTTAGTGACGTACATGACCCCAGGTAATAAAAAAAAACAGCCGGTTATTTCTACTTACTGAATCAATTATTACCAACTTTCTAGTCAAAGAGCATATAATCACTACGTTTTAAGAGTCGGCACTTTCATACAAGCCGCTAATCGGAATTATGAAAGCCTTTTGTACCAACCTAACAACTTAAAACAGTAGTACATATATAGTAAAATCCAATTCTACTACGAGTATGTTGGTACCAATGTTGTTAGGGCTTGACAAATACGAATCATACTTTTCTATCGATATCGATAAATATTCGATATTCGTAGTTGCGTAGGTTTGCAAGCAATATTTTTTTTGTAATGCAAAAAACGACCAACATGATTAATTGATTAAAATACAAGTCACTTTGACAAATAAATATGCTGGTCGCTTCCTGCATAACTTTGGTCAATTTTAGTGCTGTTTTTACGAAAATAAATATAAGTACGCCTTAAAAATTGTTTATTTATTTGACATAACCTAGGTATATGAACAGTTTATCATTGGTTTTTGTTTTCAAGCAACATATTAGGTAGTAAACATAAAGTCGGTTGACCTAGGACCTGTAAAAGAAACGCTTTATGAGATTTTCACATTTTCATTTAACTTTCTAATCGGTAAATACGCCAAGTCCTCATTGCTTGTTAACTTCACGCATAAACGGCACCTAAAAATAAAACAACAAATGTTATCGATAATTTGTTCACACCACTATGTTATTGCTTGCTTAAAGTATGATTAGATTTTTGAGAAAATACATCATTTTCAAACCCCGGACCACGGGAGCAAAAATGCACTTGTCACTAGTGCTTAGTTAAATATCGACTATTCTATCGACATCCATACGAACAAAGTATTGAATCAGAAATTTATAGATCAAACTTATTATCTTACATGTCAGGCTGTTACACAGTACATCAGGTAAGTATAGATACCATTTCAGTCAACTAATTACATTGGTACTATAATTATATCATACTCACGGGAATGATCGTAAAATAGATAAAGTGAATGACAGTTATAAATAGATACTTTTCACATAACTTCAGACCTCTTTCATATCATATTTTTTGCATATCGCAATTATAAACAAGGGATTCAATGTATATTTTGAAAGTCAAACGTGCAATGAACGATTTAAATATTTTGAATGATCTAAAATGGATAAACAGCAATTTGTCAATAATACCTAGTACAATAAAACAATTACAAAATCAAAATTTAAGCCTGGAAGCCAGTTTAAATGTAGTACACAAGTTGAAAGTGCACTTGTCAAGATTACGGTTACATCCTCAAGGTAAAGTTATTCACAACAAGTATCAGGATGTGTTGATAAAAAACGTTGGCTTTTTAACTTTAAACATCTTAAATAATTTGATATCTGGTAAAGAAGTGGAAGTACGTTGTACAGAAGAAATCCATAACCACTATGAATTATTTAATTTTGCTCCGATTACTACAGTAGATTTAGAACGGTCCTTTAGTTGGATGAAATGGATTTTATCGCCAAGGCGAAGGAGTTTAAAATCAGAAAATTTAGAAAAAATGATAATTGTATATTACGAAAACTATATAAAATACTGAAAAATTACAAACATTTCGTTTTAATTTTATTTTCAACAATAATTAATACTTCTGCATATCATAGCGGTAGTCCAGAGTAGGTACATCGTGCTTTTTATCGACATCGATTTATATGATATAAAATGTGTGTCCTCGCACTATAAAGCTGTCAACGCATTTTTGCTCCCGTCATCCGGGGTTTGCATTTTACGTATTTACTTGATGTCTACTACAAATACTACAATCTGAGTAAAACAGCTAACAAATACGATATATATATATATATATATATATATATAAAGTAAATTGGCACTGAAATACAGTTTTACCTGATCGAGTCAAGCGGAAATCTTGCTAAAATATACCAGAATCTTTTTTTCTGACACTCCCAATGCCACAAACTTCACACTTTCTTGTACATTTCCCTGGCATTATTCTTATAAAACACTGACACACTACTATAACATACCTAATAATAATTTTGTAACAACAAACCAAACAACAAGAAAATTTTATTCCACCATAGATTTTTGCAACTTGCGTCAAATTGAGGGTTGTATGACATTTGTTATTGCGTCTTAATCAAATAGACGTTATGAGACTTGTTACGCGAAGGAATCAGTTGTCGTTTTAATTTAGTAGAATTATTTTTATATTTCAATGTTGGTACTAAAGGCTTTCATAATTCAGTTTTGTATGCAGTGTCGCTGGACTGTTTCTAGTGACAGGTTTTCAAGAAAAAAATTAAAAATTCAACATATTATTGTATTATATTATCACTAAACCTTTCACTAGTACTTAGTTGGTAATAATTGGTTCAGTAAGTACAAATAACCATTTTAAATTACCTATGTAAGTCACTTAATACCAAAGGGCCCAGCTAGAAGGACAAAATAATACAGATATTTCATGAACAGACGAAAACGCCGTCCGCCATTGTTGTCTTTAGCTTATCTGTAGCGTGACGTAGGCGATTCCGTAAATAAAGACCAGTAATATACTCTTATCTATGATGCGAAAGACGTTTTTTTTACTGGATTGGTGACGTCACTCAATTAGTTAAAGCATCAGTAAGTCTTTTACAAGACAACCGAAAATGGCGCCTCAGATCATACGGAGTTCGTCAATATTGCAAAAACATTAATGAACTGCATTATCATTATCAATATCATTTTCAAATATGGGCCTTTATTGTGCAAGTCGTCATGAACTACCTATACATTTTTTTTTTATTTATTTAAAACAAGGAACTTATGATCTATGCACCTTTCCAGTAATGACCAATGTTCATAATTTGATTTCAGGCGTCGTACGCAACGTGGTTCCGTTCGGTTGCTTCGTGGATTGCGGGGTCGGGGACAACGGGCTCATCCACCGCAGCCAGCTGGGCGGCCACCAGACCCCGAAACTCGGGGACAGGGTCTCTGTCACCGTCATCGCCTCTCCGAAACCGAAAAGAATCCAATTGAAATTGGAGAGAATTCTCGACTGATTTACCTTCACTGAGGTATATGATTATTTTTTTACTTACTTTTTCCTATTCCTGACGATTGTGATATAATATGTTGTAAGATTAAGTATTGGTTATACAATTAATAAATGAATGGTTATCAAAGCAACTCAATTTTATTCACAAAGTAAATCAAATTACAATTAGAGCGCTTTTTCATTAGCCGATTTTATCGTGAAAGAGAAAATAATACAAGTGAAGATCGCATTCTGCCTGGGCTTTTCCATCATCCAATGAAAATACCCCGTTGCATAAATTATAGAATACTACATTTATAGCCTTATTATTCAGCTTCAAAAATGGTTATTTCGTGTTTCGCGTTCAGGTTGTAAACATGAAACACTGATTTATTCACTATGGCATCGCAAATCCCAGACGTTACCCTAGAACAACAAAGTACACAATTAATACAATTATACATCAATAGCAACGTCGATTTATAGTTGGTCTATCTTTTGTTCGTTTCTTGAGCGAGAAAATGGTCGACGGTACGTTTCCTCGCGCTTGGTGAGAGCAGCGCCGAAATGTTATTTGGTGCAAAGGGCAAACGTGGACAACATTTATATATCATTGGAAAGGTATTTTACGTAGATTAAAGATATCCAGGTCGCTTGTCCTCATTAACTGTGAGTTATTTTGTGATGAAAAGTAGTATGACATCTTAGTCAACTCATAAAAATACTCACCGTTTGCTTAAATTCGACCTCTGCTTCGTCTCTATTTCATTAAGCAGATGAGGATACGTTGGAATGTCTTCTTTGGCATAGTATTCAATTTGATTTCTGAAGAATTTGCTGTTTAAAGCATCCCTGAAATAATTAACTCTATATACTTAGTCATATGATGACTAGGTAGTTCAATTTTTTTTATACTTATCATATTACAAATTAACTATGCGTATCACAGTTGTAATATATGTATTATTGCTAGGTACCGTCCTAGGCATAATAAGGCGGTAATTCGTAATGCCCCAGATCGCAATACGATCACGAACACCTGTGATCTGCGCCTTTCACGAATTCCGGCGAATTACCGCCCGTGGTTTGTCTAACATTTTATGTCTTGCCTTGGCCAGGAACAAGGAAGTGAGATTTTCTCCCCATTTACGGCCTGTGTTGACGTAAATATTACAGTAAATAAAATGATAGTTGTCCAATGAAATATTTGACCTAATGTAATCCATACGTTACATTGGACGACTATTAGATGAAACAATTAACGGACCTGGACAGTGGGCGTCTCATCGTTTTCATGGTAATTGAAACTAGACTTACATACCACAGTATATCGTCTATAATCCTTATGATATCCGAGATAGTCATGCTGTTCCCGGATTGTCCTTTCTTGGACTCTTGAACTTGGAGTTGGTTCGAAGAAAATAAATCGTAGGCCGGCGTCTTGAATGATGATTAATATAGAAAAAAGAAAACACATTTATTCAACGCACTGACATGTAACGTAGATGACGTAAAGATGGTCACCATTCAGCATTTTCAATGCTGGTTTTCAGGGTTCCGTAAACAAAGGGCACCGTATTACTAAACCTCCGCTGTCCGTCTGTCACCAGGCTGTATCTCAAGAACCGTGACAGTTGAACTTTTCACAGATGATGTATTTCTGTTGCCGCTATAACAACAAATACTAAAAAAACAGAATAAAATAAATATTTAACTGGGGCTCCCATACAACAAACATGATCGGTTGCGTTAACTTTGCACCTCATTTGTATCCGGCGCCATATATACCAGGAGCAAACTTCACTTAACCCGGCCAGTTACGATGAAATAAGTATTTGTACGGAAACCTTGGTGCGGGATTCCGACTTGCACTTGGCCGGTTTTTATATCTTGTTCAGTTTTTGTCGGTTTCCCGTCATTATCCCAGGTTCAGAAGCGCTACAAAATTATTATAAACACCACAAGATTTTTTTTTTAATAAAATGTTCATATTTCAAAAAGTAAACAGTTTTGGAAAAATAGTAAGGGCTGTTCGTAAAATATGTCATAATTTCGCTATCTTCTTTGTTTCATACCCAAAGACTTCCAACTTACCCTTACTTCTAAGTCTCCTCTATCGGCTGTCATCCGAGCCATTATTTGTTCAATAAAATGAATATGAATTCATGTCAGCAAATCCTTATTGTCATACCTGTTCCCACATTTGTTTCAAAAGCATCCTGCGGTAGCCATCGCGTTGCCCCAGGGATGATATCGATATGGTTAGCGATAGGTAAAACGGTTCAGGTTTCTTCAAGTCCAACACATATGGCGGTTCATCGTTAATGTGCTGAAATAAATTAGTTATAGAAATAATCCTTTTGCTTGAGCGAATCCACTTAGCTTTGTACCCGATGAACAATACTCATTATCTGTATTGTTAACTGTGGCCACAACTGCCACTTCAAAATGTAAGGCGTTATAAGTGCAAATTAAACAAAGAGAACAGAGATGTTGGTCACTTCATTGTCATCATAAGCACCGATAGGAACTTTACTGCTCTTTCACTTACGAAGTGACCAACATCTGTGTTCTCTTTGTTTAGAGTAAACCTTATTTCGTTTGACTTAAAGACTAATTTAGTGTAAAAGTAATTTGCACTTATAACGCCTTACATTTCGAAGTGGCAGCTGTGGCCACAGTTAACAATACAGATAATGAGTATTGTTCATCGGGTACAAAGCTAATGGGATTCGCTTAAGAAATGGGCTTCGAACTATAATTCATTTATATTTAACAGTAGCTCAACTACCTCTGACGAACTATTTTACTATTTCCTGCGTTTTTATGTTACGAAAATAAAATGCAATTAAATGTAACTTGCACAGAAACAAATTCAGTAAGTAATTTTGCTACCTCGTCTTATTGAGATGGGGTTTATTGTCGACGTGAAATTTTCACGAACTAGTCGTTTTGCTCCCTGGTCTTAGTGATATGTGGACTATTACCGATGTGGTCTTCTCAAGAACCAGTCGTTTTGCTACCTAGTCATTTATAGATATGAGCTTTCTACAGAGATAGTCCTTTGGAGATCTAGACCTTATGGTGATTTGATAATGTAGTCGTTATGATTCCAACCCATTACATTGACTCCAAAAATTGTACACATAGATTTGAATATTAATTTAAACTTACAGGATGGAAATATCCTTCTTGTGTGATTATAAATTCTTGAAAGCACTTCTCTGTCTTCGTTCTCCGGACCAATTCATTTTGCTGGTAGCTCCTTCGTTCAGTTAAATCCAGCAATTCACATGACACAGTTGTGCTGTAATTATTTATTTCGTTTTAATTTTTTTGTATGGGTCATGTCCACGAATTACAATGCAAAATACATCAATTGGCTTTTACCCCTTTACACAGCAATTATTATTTTTGTGAAATGTACGCCAATAAAGCGTTTCTAATATATGTTGTACAAAATTAAGCCCTCAGTTAAAGTTCAATTAGACTTTTCCTATTTTTTTTGCCTTTTTTGTGATTTTTAGTTTCTTTTGTACTAATCTAAAATAAATACTTTAATATCACAAGGTTAAACCGAATAATTCCTTCACACACTCTTCAAGCCAAATTATCTCTTTTATCCTTTGTCACATCGCGATTTGAAGTATCCTTGTATGTACTTACGTGAAAGTAGCTGGCTCTTGCAATGTGTAAACAGTCATAGTGATCCACTCTGAGCTCTTGGGCTGAATCACTCCCCAACATGGTGTCATCACGATGTTTACTATGTTTGCGATCCTTTCCCTGAAATAAGGACTGTACCTGTCAAGCTATGAGCGAGGTAACAAACTCAAATATATTCACTGACTACTCCTCAAATGCGGCTTTTTGTTTGTTAAGTGGACAGTTTATTTACATTCATAATAAATTATCAGGATATTTGACGAGGGGCTAAAATAAGCCACTGAGACACGAAGTTATTATTTATACGAGCGAGCGAAGCGACCGCGCACAGTTATATTCTGTCATAGTGGCCTTAAGACAATTTTCTTTTCACTTCTATTGCGAGAAAATAAAAAAGACGAATAATTAAGATTAAACATTATAGATTTACTGATTTTGGCGCCCCTCCATCCCGACATTTCCCCGTGGCCCTTGGACTATTTGCATATAAATTTATCTAGTTTTCATTAAAACTCAAGGGCCTATAATAGCCATTTAAGATGCATTTAAGCCACCGCTTCGCTAAACTTAAATAACGTTTATATTGAGCATGAGACGTGAGAATAAATTGTAGCACTTACGGTAGCCAAATGAATCTTATTATGTGGTCGGTGTCGTTGCAGACTGATAATATTTCTCTGCTCAATGAATGCGTGGGCATTGCTGGAATTGTTTTGTGCTCCATCGACAAAAATACCTGGAGGTAACAAAAGCGTTACATAGCATGTTAGTGCCTATATGTTCATAGTACAGCTTGCTTTATTGTTATTATAAAATTCTAAAATTGTATTGAAAATTTGTTTTCTATGGACTCATCATTTCAGGAAAAATCTTAACGGTGTTAAAGAAGTCGACGTATGTTTGTAGCCTCGTATATAATTTTACTTGATATTTGCCGTACCGGAACGCACAGCGTGGTAAGGCCCCCAACCAGGTTAACCGACGACCTGGTTAGGTTCGCGAGAAACAATTGGATGAGGGCCGCACACGACCGATGGTTACGAAGAACTTTCGGGGAGGCATTTGTCCAGCAGTGGACCTCTATCGGCTGATATGATTATGTTATAATGATGATAATGTCTTTATATTTGTAGTACCTACTTATTTCTAATGTATTTTAGTCTATCGTATGAACTCGTACTTACAACTTCCCTTCTATACGCAGACCTGATGATTTTCTCAACATGGAATGGTATGTCTAGTCTTGTTTCTATGCAGTTCGGTAGACCTCCTTGGCCTTTTACTAATAATTTAACCGTTTCGTATCCAAAAGAACACGAGAAAATATTCTGTAAAATATGTCGGTTTAGTTAAAATATGAATTGTTGTTTCGAGTGATTATAAACATTAGAAAAACGTTGAACATTCTGCATAGGAATTGGGTCATTGTCAGTTCAAAAATCAAAATTTGTCCCGTCGGTGGTCAAAAATTAAGAGCTTAATGTATGAATCTAGGTTATGTTGCTATTACATCGGATTATAGAAGAGGGAATGTTCTTTATTCTCACAGGCATTTAAGCAGAAAATTAGGCCCTGGAATCCTTAATTTGGCAAATGTCCACCGGAAAGACGCGCACCTAAATCTGACAATGACCCAATTATAATATTAGGATTAATATTAAAAGAACGATGGCAATCTCACTGCGCAGTGGCGATTTATACTGCGGGGGAATATTAACAGCGCTCTTTTTATGTGAAGTGGATTTCAGTGTTCGGGTGCTCCTTCACCACGAACATTCGTCAGTAATGTGCCAAAAGTGATTGAAATAATACTCCCGGTAAGTGAGAACTTGCTGCCTTTTTCCCTAGTTTCAGATATAAACTTATTCAAAGTATTGCTGATATAAGAAAAAATAGATTGTAAATTAAGGTGATCATGAGTTGCTTACTTCATAATCAATCATTTCTGTGGGCATGAAAGAGAAGGGGATGCCCAATTTCCCCAATGGTGGGACTTCAGCGAAGTACAATAGGCATTTGATCGCAGGATCTAAACTCATCGTGTTGCCTCGCAGGAGTCTCCATGTTGTGTACACGTCTGTTGGATTGTATAGCCATAAAATCTGTAACATTTTGGGAATCTTATGACGAGTCCGCGATTATGCTTTAACATGCTCCTTTTCTCGTGACACCATACAAAATAGGCTAGTTGACTTAGGTCAAACTAATGTTTATTTCGTATAGTATTTAGCAAAGGAAACCCAATTATATATTTTTAATTCATAAAAGTGAAAGATGGCGGATAAAATTGAATTTGAAAATATGGTTTTTAATCTGTATTTTGAAATGCTTAAAACGCCGTCCGCCATTTTTGCTTATGATAGTGACGTCACCTGTCCCGTAAAGAAAACTGAAGGTCTACTCCGACGACTTCGAATAGTGCCGTCCCTCTCGATCTCCTGTCAAAGTGTATTGGAGTGAGCGGGATGGCACTATACGACGGTCGAATTTCGAATATCTACGTCACGCCACAGATTAGCAAAAGGCAAAAAAGGCGGGCGGCGTTTATGACTGTTCATAAAATTTCTTATTTTTAATTAATAAAATTTAGCTTTCTAGCTTTCACAAAAATCCAAGACATTTTTTTTAGAGCTTGTACGTTCATTATTAACCATACGATGGCATTCATGTACATATTATTAACATAAGTCGGACTAATCATAGCAAAATAAGAAAAAAAACAACGGAAATACTCACAAACTGTTGGCCAATTTTTGGGTTTAAATATAAATATGAATTATATTTTGAGTAAAAAAATTGAGTACCTATTTCCGTAATTATTTTTCTTAAGTCTTGTTTTGCTATGATTAGTCCGACATATGATTATTAAAGCTATTACACCGGACGCGTGCGCAACACGTAAGCGTGCTGCTCCTGTCACACCGCGTTATACGTTGGATACACGTCAATCGACCATATATTAATATAGATGTAAGATTGGATAATATTGTTGTATTTTTGGTTGTTCTTCATTTGTAATTTTTGTATATACATTATGTATGTTGCTGTTTTTCACAGTGTCTTAGTGTATACTGTAATGCTGTGTTAAAATATGAACAAATAAATAAATAAATAAAATACCCTTACCATGAGTTTACAGTGACAGTACTCGCTAGTGACTGCATAAAGAATTTGCACGGAGTCTCATGGTAAGGGTGTACGAGTACGCAACGCAGCACGCGTGCCGCAGACGCATCGATCTCGAACCGTAGCATGTCCAGGGTCTAGCTACGGTGCGGTTTTCAATTAACTTACCCTAATAACAGGGTCCAAATTATTAATAGGCACTCTTCCACATTCCAGCACAGCTAAAAAATTATTCTCGATGTCTGCAGGTCTTCGTAACGGGGTTAATTTCCCCCTAGAGATGACATTCGCATAGATGTGTATGTACAACCGTAGGGACCTTTGATTGGGCAGAGTCAGCACGTAACATAGCGTGATGAGACCTTCGTATGTGTAATTAAGTTTCAGGTTTAGGAGCGCGGGGTTGCCTGGCTGTAATTGGTAACAATTTATTAACATACTTTTAGGCTAGGCAGTTTTATAATTCGTTGCGGAATGCGTTAGTTGTTCATTTGATTATGTACGGTCTAGTTAATTTATCTATACCTATTACTTTAAGATAAGCTTGACTTGTTCCACAACTTTTACTTTAATTCCAAATAATGAATGGGAATTTTTCAGGCCACCATTATTAGTTAGATAAATGCCTTGAGTTTTGTTTTGTCATCTGACAGTCCAAGAAACTGGTAAAAATATTAAATTATTTTACATAGAAAACTACCGTGAGTCTGAGACATATTAAAATACATAAATGGGTTTACTCACGTCGTAGAAGTTGAACAACTTTCGACATGTTTCGAATCGGTACGCGATTCATCATCAGGAGAGACGATCAGTCGCGGCGGCGGCCAACCGAACACATTTGATTTGAAACATATCGAGCGTTATTCGACTTCTAGGACGTGAGTAAACCCGTTTATGTATTTTAATATACCTAATTTTAAATTATTTATTTAAACATACACAATTTTCGCAAGTTATCATATCACAACAAAAACTGGATTTATCTAGTTCGCAGATGTTGGTAACCGAATTTGTGAATGTCCCAGATTGTGGCGTTTGTGGCCCGAACCGAAGGTGAGGCCAATAAATATGCGATCTGGGGCTTTACGAATTACCACCACCCGTGGTTTGTCTCAAGTTTTACGTAACGTCTTGCCTTGACCAGGAAGTGAGATTTTCTCCCCGCGGGCAGAAAATCTCGCTTACGGCCCAGAGTGACGTAAAATAATATTCAGACGCGATAAGTCCTGCTTTCGTTGTGATAATGTAGTAAAAAAATACCTCTTCGAAATATATCTTGAACAATGCAATTTACAAAAACGTGCATTTACCGAAACAATGCCATTAGAAGGTGTCACATCAACCAAAGATCTATGCATGCAGTTATGTCTCATCTCATACGTAGATATCCCGGTTTGGACCTCTATCATTGCGCAATCGCATATCTTCTCTCTGCGTATGCTCCAAGCGACTGGCACGTTGTACACGCAGCCCATAATAAAGATTAGCTCGACCGCGCCCGGCCGCACGCACAGGTCGGGCCCGTAGAGGTTCACGGTCAGGGGCTTGCCAGGGCGGCAATCCATCAGTGCTTTGTTGAATCTGCATTGATGGAAAATTGGTTTGATTGAATGCAACAAAAGGTTTAAGTATGTCGGATCAATGTGTTGAGTTTAGTTCTCGTCGGTAAACAGGTTCGATCGGGACAAATACATCAAGCTAGTAAGTAACGATCGTAAGATTCAGTCGACCGCGCCGGATCGCACGCACGCAAGCTTACCTAATTACTTACATTTTGGAAAACTACATGTCAGATGAAGTCATTTGAGATAAATCCTACTACACGGAATCGCAATTTAGAGAGACGGAGAGAGACAGCTATCATGTTCCAATGTTACTTTTTGGTGTTCTTTAAATCTTTAAACAGCATTACAATAATAAAATTTTGTTTTATAGCTTCCCTTGAGGACTTTGAATTCTGATATATTCGAATATTTGCTTACTCATCCACATTAGTCAGATTCCAAACGCAATGATTGCTCAATATAATAGGGCATTTCACAGCTATCGTTCGCTTCACCTGGAAAATAATTTGATCTCTTGACATATCAAGATACCAGAGTTATCAAAGACAATTTGTTTACTCTTGTTAGGTAGTATTTCCAAAGTGGGCTCCTTTCGAAGGTCACGTTACTATCACGCAGTTACAAATGGGATGTCTAGTGAGGTCACGCAACGTTGCGGCACAATAGGAGGGCCGGTTTCATAGAAGTTTCCTATGAAGAAAAACCCATTTGATAACTGGGTTAACTACAAACTCTCATTTTTGGCCGTTAGATGGCCGTTAATCAAACTTGGCAATTTACGGGAAACAAGGTAAATCTTATGCCAGATGGAACAAAGAATACAACAAAGGTGGCATGGGTCCTAGGCTCCTAGCTCCTAACCTAAAAGTACCAACCTTGATGCTGGGATAGATTTCGTTATCCCACATTATGCATATGGTCTAGGTGAAAGGTTTTCTCAACCTCGTCGAACTGGTTGCAGTACAGCACCGTACCTATACATTACGATATGTCTGGGACCCGCCGTCCGCGGAAATGCGGGTCTAAGATCCTAAAAGCCAAGTACCTTTAAGCTTGGATAGATTCTGTCGTACCATACGATGCATATGGTGTTAGTGACGGCCTGGATCTCCTATACCCCGTCAAATTCTTTGTGATATAGCAACGTTTACTTGATGCTGATTAGTCTAGGCTCAACGCGCCTGAAGTCACTTGTGATAGGTACAGCAAAGGCTACGGGTGATACGGGAGATGGCTCCTTAAAAGCCTACCTTGATGCTGGGATATATTCCGTCATACCATACGGTGCATATGGTCTTGGCGACGGGTTGTATCTCCTCTACTTCGTCGAACTCGTTGCGGTACAGTACCGTATATTTGATACAGATTTGTCTAGGCCCTGCCCCGTCTGGGGTCACCGTCAGCTTCACTTCGCAGTGGTGGGATGGTTTTAGACTGTTCTGCAACATGATACCGATGATACGTTCTTAATTTTGTCGTGGTTTGTCGTCCTCATTGAAATTCAAAATTATAAAACTCGTAACTGCAGATTTGTTTTTCTTCTAGTCGTTTTAGTGTATTATGGTCACAAAGATTACTTTATGAACAATTTTGTCATCCTTACGTTTCACCAAAAATTTCCAGGTGGATACTAATAATTATAATTGATTTAATACGTACAACTGTACAGTCGATTTCCATCCTGTCCTTGCTCCAATCGTCCTGCATACCGTCGATGATGTAATACAACTTCGAGGTGAAATAGCAAGAACCGTAGTTGTATAGAGTAATAGATCGTGTAGCGCTTTCTTTGACAACTATATCATGCAAATTATTCAGCTTAGGCAGCACCTAATAAAAACAGTTCAGTTACTTATTTATAGTATGGCATTTCAATCACTGGGTATAAATTGGTACAATTAATTAAATTTAAAGGTTCAAGTTAGCCTTCTTTCATTTCCGTGAGGTTTCTGATGTTTTCTATTGCTCCTGTGATTTTGCTGATGATAGGACAGTCGAATACGATGTGCTTGATCGTCTGGTTCGGGTGCCCACACTCGACTCGGGGGACTCAGTCCAGCCCCATTTAAACAAGTGGTGGGCATAATTTCCAACGCCTGTTCTGATAGGATTGAGTATACAATACACAATACCTTACACGATTCGTCGAAACCAGGAGGGCGCGCTTTGGGTTGAAAGCGAACAGTTCAGATATAATAGCAGCAAAAATAAGTAATTACCTCATGAACGTGAGAGTGATTTAAAGAACTCAGAGATGATAAAGTTTGGCAGTTATGTTAGCAAGAAAGGTGGCATCTAAAATAAAGATTTTGGAGGAAGGATAACAGCTGTACAATTGTACATAGCTACCAACAAAAGAGCCTACCCACACAAACAAGTTATGTGTTCAGTCCATCGTGGGTCCATCAATCCGCCATCAGAGTAACTTTTATCCTTACTAATGAATAATGATGGTAATAATTAATCACCTACCCTCAAATCGGGAAGTTCCGAGAACCCAGTAATTTGGATGAATAATTCGGTAGGTTCACCAACGGGTCTGCAATGATAATGCATTTCTTCAATGAAATAATACCACCATATGACCTAAGTATTGATAGTCAAATAATTCACTAAGAAAAAACCCACCTCACAAAATATAGCTACAGGAAAAACACAACGCAAGAAATTACAATAGAGAAATGAGAGGCTTTGGAGCACGCGTAAGTCACTTAATTATAAAGACTAGTGAAAGATTAGATTATTGATGAGTTTTAATAGTAAACACGACAACAGATTATATTAGGAACTTGGTGAATACAGTCACCATATTTTATTTATGAACGTTCACTTCTTGGTAAGCCATGACCCTCTTCTTTTTCTATTAAAAGTAATTTCTATGGACTTCATTCAGTTGGTCAATTTGGACGATTTTTTGAACTTTCTCGCTTTAGCTAATATGTAAATTCTAGTTTTCGAAAAAAACTATTATATACTTTCACCTGTCCCGTTGTAATGGAATTTTGCAAGTTAAATTTTTTCCGGTTTCCGATTGAGCTGAAATTTTGCACGAATTTGCAAATCGTGTGACAATGAAATGTTATGGTACCAGTGAGTTGGTCTGATGATGGAGCCGGAAGGTGGCCCTAGGAACTCTACAGTAGATAAAGCAATCATGTCGGTTTGGGCTCTTTAGAATCGTCTCTGTGAGTGATTGAGGGATATTCAAAGAAAAATACAGTTGGCTATTAAAGCTTTGTCACAAAAATTTAATTTTTGACAGAAACTTATTTATTCTCTATTAGTCTCAGTGCCCTCTTTTCTCCTATCCTTATCATTATCAATTCCTGATTAGATTCTTGTAAGGGTTGTGAAATGTTACCTTCCATCGATCACAACGACGCACGAACAAGTGACAGTGGTATCGTAAACTTTGTTGGCCTCTTTCGGGAAGAACCACCAGTGGTAGCACAGTATTTCTTTCGGCGGTATTAATATGGAGCCACTGTTGTCCCCGCCAAGCCATGGCACGGAATTTAATACTCTTAGACTGAAAACATATATGTTGTAAGAATCTTGTCTGGTGCTAGTCGACGACACGGTTGGCGCAGTGTATAGTGCGCTGAGCCGGCGGTCCTGGGTTTGAATCCCGGCCAGGGCAAATATTTGTGTGATGAACTCGAATATGGTGTGTATATAGATATTATGTACGAGGGTTGTTTGATAAATACCCGTGTTTAGAAAAAAACAACAAAGGTTTGTATACGTGTATATTTATTTTTCTACATAGTCACCTTCCAACTCTATACACTTGTTCCAACGGTGTTCTAGCTTTAATAAGCCGTCTAAAAAATAAGATTTCCGAAAGTCGTGAAAATAGGCCTCCGTGGCGGCAATGACCTCTTCATTGGACGAAAATTTCTTTCCACCGAGCCATTTTTTTAAATTTGGGAATAGGAAGAAGTCACAGGGAGCCAGGTCTGGGGAATAGGGCAGATGAGGCAGCAATTCATAATGTAATTGCTTTAATTTGGAATCTGCGATTCTTGAGGAGTGAGCTGGTGCATTATCATGATGAAAGAGAACTTTTTTCTTATTTAGATGTCTCTTTTTTTTCAAAATGGTATCAAATCCTTGCAATAAATTAGCGTAATATTGCCCGGTTATCGTTCTTCCTTTTTGTAAATAATCAGTATGGATGATTCCCTGCGAGTCCCAAAAAACAGTCGCCATGACCTTTCCGGCCGATGGAACGGTCTTCGCCTTCTTTGGAGCTGATTCCCCCGGCAAAATCCACTGTTTAGACTGTTCTTTACTTTCTGGGGTATAGTTGTGTATCCACGTTTCAATAACAGTCACAAAACGCCGAAGGAACTCACCCGGACTACTTTCGTACTTATCTAAACAGTGCCTTGAAATTTGCTTCCGGGTGAGCTTTTGTTCCTCGGTGAGCAAACGCGGCACCCACCTCGCCGAAACCTTCTTCATGCCTAATTTGTGTTCTAAAATGTGCTGCACGCGTTCAATCGAAACATTTACAATATTCTCAATTTTTTTTACCATATCACCTGTGGTCACCTCAACAGGACGTCCTGGGCGATCTTCATCAAAGATGGACGTTCTGCCTCATTTAAATTCATTGTACCAATATCTAATGGTTGTCATAGAAGGAGTATGATCATTGTAAACAGCTTGCATGCGTACTTTTATTTCATCACGAGAATTTCCTTCCAAAAACAGAAAACGAATTACAGAACGATACTGCTCTTTCTCCATTATTGCAATAACAACGCGAACTCCGTCGTAAAAAGCCGTTAAATGAAAAAAAACAAAAGAACGCCGTATTTTTTTTTTTTTTCTAGTCCATAAAGGATGCCTAAAAAGTTCGTATACATAATTTCAGCCAGTAACAAGAATAACTTTTTAAAACGTGTATTTATCAAGCAACCCTCGTATATCGTCGTCTAGTACTTATAGTACAAGCTTTGCTTAGTTTGGGACTACTTAGGCCGAATTGTGTAAGATTGTCCCTTATTTTCTTTTTTATTTATTAGTGGCTCCGTGAACTGAAGAAGCGAGATTGCTTAAAAATGGCTAAAATTTGATAGTTTTTACGTTTTCGAGCCCCATATTACGAAAATTTTCGAAAAACTATATCGACAGAAAAACGAAACTACCCATAACATTTCATGACAATTGGTTGAGAAGTGTGACCGATAGGCGGGAACAGTCGAACATACGAAAGATTTATGGCCAAGTTAAAACGGAGACACTTCGCTCGCAGTCGCTTTGCTCGCTCGATCAATAAAATTTAAGTTTTACTGTCTGTTTGGTTCTCACCTTTTCATAAACTATTGCACCGAATTTAGAAGGTTATTAAAAAACAACTTAAAAAAAATAATGCTGAAAAGTTTCTGTCAGCGTCGAAATAAGAATTAGTAATTTTAAGCTGCTAATGCCTAGTACTGATCAGAAGATACAAATGTTTACAATGAAGCGAAAAATTTAAAAACTTAATGGTTCAGGCAGGGTTTGAACCTGCGTTTCCAACGGCCAACACGAGCGTCCTACCCATTGAAGCTGATGCGAAAGCCATTAAATTTTCCAACCAGTTGGCATATCGTAGCGCCGTCTACCGTAGGTAAAGGTAAAGACTTACAAGATACATACTGGATACTCATCCGAGTAACGTTGTGCAGGTATGCCGTGCAATAGTTGGCACAGCCAGTGATGGTGGGCGGGAATTCATAAAGCGCATGGGTCTTGGGGTTGTATCCATTGGACATCACGTCTATTTGACTGCTTTCGGCGCTTCCTGTGAGACATACGCGGGCCTACAAAACAAATATTAATAGGATTTTAGTTTTAAGAGTAGGGGCTGTTCCTTAATTACGTAAGGTCAATTTTTGATACCCCGATGTATGAGAATTCCCATACTGTTAGGAATCGCCACTACAAAACCGTCCTCCCCCTAATGAATGGCCCCTAATAATTTTGGACACTGGAATCGCAACCAAAGACTTTTCATCTACAATTAATACAAAAATGCTTTATTATACACAGAAATAAGTTTACAATAGAAACACAAATACGATAATTTGAATACCGGTACACAGGCGGTCTTATCGCTAAAGGGCGATCTCTTCTAGACACTTTGGGTAGTGAAGTTGATAAAAAATAAATTACACATTGAGATGCAATGGCGATGGGAACACATCTACAATCTCTCTTATAGAATCTTTATACTCAGTCTGTTCTGTCGGTAACATTACGATTGTTGTATGAGAGCAACCTTAATTATTTATTTTATTCTGTTTAGCTATCACGGTTCATGGGATACAGCCTGGTGACAGACGGACAGACAGACAGACGGACGGACAGCGGAGTCTTAGTATTTAGGGTCCCGTTTACCCTTTACCCTTTGGGTACCTACGGAACCCTAAAAAAGGACCTCATAACTTACAAAATGACTTAGGCATTGTAGAGCAAGAGAAAACAATTAATAGACTAAAAATATAACTATTTAAAGTAATTACCTTATATTTTTTGTTTATCTTCAAATCCCAACTTTCGTAGAAGTCTCCTAGAGTCTTGGGCTCCAAAGCTACGGTTATTATCTGCCATCCTCGTCCTTGCACGATTCCACACATTGGCATTACAATAAAATTCCTGGAGTTTACTCATTGATCAATTAAAATTCAATAATGAGAAATTATTTTTAGCAGTTACGAGGCAACAAACTTAAGCATGTTCATCATTAATACAAAATAAACAATTTTCTTTCTCTTACTAAAACCGACGGCCCAGCCAATACTTTGCGCGACTTTGCGAAATGCGCGGCATGCTTCATACATAACATGTCCGCTTAGCGGACATGCCACGACTTCGGTTGCAAGCGGCGCGGCGAGCGGTTGAGCGAGAGATCCGAGCGCGGCGGCCATACGAGTGAGTAAGACACACGTACCGCCCACCGCTGCCGCTGTCGCGTAAGTCGTGGCCGGTCCGTACGGTTTCTGCCGAGCGAATCGCGTCGCGGCGAGGGGCGCGGGCCGCGGCGGGTACAACTGCATCTGCGACTAGGAAAGATGCCACGAGTTGAGAGCGGCGCGTGCGGTAGACCGTACCTCATACCTACATCTATTTTATCGCATTACAACTTTCGTGACACAAGATAAACTACCACTCGAAATAATGGCACATTAAAACTTACGTCCCTTCAGGAGCTTCAAATTTAAAATACATAGTAGTTTCTAGTTTATTTGATAGCATGAAATTTCCATAAGAGGTCCTGTCAGGTACCGTAGGAGGCAATATCAACTGAAAATGTTTAATATTCAATGAATGTTTGAAATAAATACGAGTAAGTACGTATAAGGCAGTAAATTATGCTGTGATACTGATAAATTGTCAGAATAGATTCATTTTTTTACACGAGTCCACGGTAGTAGTTGAGGACTCATTTACACAGCAAAGACACAGGGGCGTGGCGTGGGTGAGGACTGAGGACTTAGTTAAGCAACGCATGCAGCAGCGCCAGCCACCACCGCCACCATCGCGAGCGAGAGATGCCAGGCAACTGCCTAAGGAAGGACCCAATGCCTCCGAGGGAAGCCCAGCAGGTTTTTTTTTTACAAACTAACAGGACAAGAGACGCAACAGCATCCCAGACGTGGTGCCGAGGTTTATGCTCCCCACCACCACAACACATTACGATAACAGCCCAAGGGCTAATCGAATCAACAAGAAAAAGAAAACCTCCGAGGTGCCCCGCGGTCTATCTATAAACTTACCTACCTGTGGACAAAGGGGTCTCGAGAGGTGTGTGCGAGAAATGTAATGTATGAGAAATCTAAAAGTATGAGTCTATTGCACACCGCTTCGCATGTCGCTCAGCTCTGGTGCACGCGCAGCATTCGTCTGCGTAAAACTTTATTGTTTACCGTTGTTGAGTAAAAAGTAATACTACCTATACCATCTTTGGATGTCCAGCGATCCCTGCACCAAAATTGGTTAAAATCAGTGTTTTACCAACAGATAGCCCTGTGGGGGTGACGCCACGTGCGTCCATATAAATCCCGCATTCCTGGTATAAGGACACCACGCCCTATGAAAACTAATTTTAAATACAATTGTAGTATTTTATAATCCTATAGATATACTTCTGTTGGACAATCCCATTCTGTCGCCCACTCGGTGCAGTGTGACCATGTGTTGCCAATGCAAGGAATCCGAAACCAGGTGTGCTTCATCCTCTCTTCGTCGGCGGCGATGTAATCATAACTCTTGTATTGAAAGTCGCCGCACATCAGATAGCCGTATACTCCCTCTTCCTGTTTTGGCCTGAAATTGTTATAACCAACTGAACTATACAGTCCCCTTGGCTGGGCATACCAAAAGTAGTATCAAAGGTAAGTTATTATAACGCTGATATTAACTATCTAGAGCGTGAAGAACTGTGTTCTTTGTTAGTCCTACTACAATTTTTAAAGAGTTCTTTACTATTACATTGGTAGTCGATTTCAGGGAACCTTAAATAAACTGGAGCAAAGATGCGGCTTTGTGCTAAAGTGGCGGCTTTAGCGGTCGACCGGGCACCCACCCGAGGCGCTGGTTACTGAAAGGAGTTTCTTTCATAAGGTCTAGACTAGGTCACAAAATGAATGA
Source organism: Apotomis capreana (assembly GCA_947623375.1). Classification (NCBI taxonomy): domain Eukaryota; kingdom Metazoa; phylum Arthropoda; class Insecta; order Lepidoptera; family Tortricidae; genus Apotomis; species Apotomis capreana. The sequence goes on from OX392506.1 coordinate 19,162,047, forward strand.
CTCACCCGTGGCGCCTGTACGGCTCAGGCTGGCCCTGAAGATTCGTGCAGAATACAGACATACTCTTGACAAAACAAGCCATCTCTATATACGTTGCTAGTAGACCACTGTACTAAATTGTATACTAAGCTTTTTTTTATCTAGCCTGTTTGTGTGTGTCCCACTGCTGGGCAAAGGCCTCCCCTCTTTCCCTCCGCTTTTTTTTTGTAATCGCGAGGAAACAGGCTTATGCAGTTTAAGAAACGTATTGTACCTACTTACTTCTAAGTGCATGATACTTTGAAGAAATCACTTACCTAAATCTGACGGTAAATAATCTTGATTCCTTGGATGGTATGTCTGATGCAATGGGATCTATTACAAATACGTTTTCAGGATCTGCAAGAAGTGTCGTCAATTGATTAAAATATAATTTACCTATTCTTAATTTAAAAGCTTAGCTCTTGTCGGTGGTATAATCGCCGTTTTCCCAGCGAATAGTCCTATTTAGTTTTCTCAGGAGATCAGAAAACTAACCAGGACTATTCCAAGCTCTGTGTAGTATCAGGATACGACACAGTGCCTACTTTTCCCTTCATTTGAATAAAATAGTTTAATCTTTGTCTAAAATCGTGGTTCCCCTAAATTAATTAATCACTAGTTCAAGACGTAGGCATATTTTAACCTGGAATCCACTGCATATAACCATCCTCGTCTTCATGGTTGGTGACGCAGAGAGTCTGCGATATGTTCCTCGTCACATCCGAGACACTTCCAACTCCGAAGTCAAGGTATTTGGCATACACCGAGGCCGAGGGTACATGACATAAGCGGTTCAAACTATTCTCCATGAGATGAGCGGAACGGTTTTTGCGTTTCCAGTTCTTCTCGAACACGTGGTTGGTCATTGTATACATGGGGTGACTGGGTAAGAAGACGGTTGCGATCAGGTTGACGAATTGGGGATCCTGAAGAATTATATACAGTGTGAAGATATAATAAAATACATACTTTAAGTCTGAAAGTACGTTTGTAGGCTTTATGAGACTCGTTGGAGAGTAAGTACCTATTTTATAATAAATGGGCTTTAATATACCTTTAGGCTGTGTTTTCCAGCCGTGGATTAGAACTCGGGGCAACTAGTTTTGTAGGCACAAACCGTAGTCTTTTTAAATGGCCTTCGTGTTTATATTCGGTCGCTCTTATGAGCGCTTAAGGTTTACACATCGACTTATAGTTTATAGTAACTACTTATTACATGTAAATAGCACTAAACAATCTACTATTAACCTGATACAACACCAATAAGACGAGTTCCGCAGTATAAATGCCGAGGGCAGTTCCGCTGAATAACACTGTAGTCGTAATCGTTTCATATGCTCTTATTAATCCACAGTTTCCAGTGGAGATCTGAAAACATTATAAATAGATACCTACATTTATAAATCCCGATCCACGTCTTGGCTATTTTTCATTCGAGAATACTTCTCTATTGTTCTTAAATGAGAAATAAGCCCATTCACATGCAGAACAGATGAAAGCGTAACTTCCAAAGCATTCTTCGATAAGCTGGAGCAAATTTAACTTAGTTTTTCTATTAAAGTGCTCAACGGCCTTGTTAATAATAATAATCTAGCCAGTACCTACCTATCGTAGGTATAGGGCAAAACTCCGTTACTATGACAGTACTTTAGACATAGGTATTAAATACGGTAGACTGTACAAAGTGTTTCGGGAAAAACAGAGGACATAAAAATTAAACGACTCCTCACCTGGAAATATCCTTGGCCGGATAAAGGTACAAACCACTGGTAAGTAGTCTCCATAGCGGAGTTGTTAATAATGTTTACAACTGCCTTCCGTTGCTCAAAAACATTTCTGTTGACTTCGAATGAAAGCTTTTTCTTGCTTAATGATACATGTGGACCTATAATAGTATACAAAATAATGTACCTACCTACTAACGTACATTAAAAAATATGAAATCGATTGGTTATATATGATATGTACCTAAGTTATAGAAAATTCTCAAAACTTTCAAAAATTATGTTACAAATAGGAAATTATGCCAATTCAGCGAAACCTTTCCAGGTGGAATGTTTCGTCATGTTAGTAACTTTGGCACATCAATAAAATAAAATCCTATTGCAATAACTTATATCGGGCTCTACTCAGCGTAGTATGAGCGCGTGTGTGGGCGTAAAGCAGAGTGCGAGTTCAGGGCAGTTCGAGCCTAATATCGGTCGCGCTTGATTGTCGGGAACAAACTATAATTTTAATAAATGAAAGTAAATGCAACCTTCAGACTTTTTAAGAGATTTTATTTGAACGTTCCAAACTAATAATTAGTTCGGAACGTTGAAATAAAATCATAACTCCAAAATTATAACTAGCAAACGCCACCTCGAGTCGACTCTGCTCTTTACCTACCTCTTTAAGACATCTCCACTCCAAGGCCGTCTTAGTGGATGCCAGGCGTCTTGGCCATTAAATAAAATGAGGGCTCCTGGACTACAAATATTAAAAATGTGGAGTTTCGAGGGCTTCGGCCCGTAAAGACACATTTAGACCGTAAAGATAGTACTGATTGTCTCACCAACACATCTCCCGCTGACGGTAAATCTGTAGGTGTTGCCAGCACTGTCACCCAGCACATAGTAGTCTGTGTACGACTGATCAGGAATGCGAGGTCGAAACTGGACAAGGACCTCAACCTTGTTCCCGGGCCTGACCGGAGCCGAAGTCACCGTCAGCTTGAACACATGGTCCACGGAGTTTAAAACGTAGATCAACGAGACACGGTAGGTCAGGTGTGTCTAAAAATATTTAGAATTAGGTTTATGATTTAATGAAAACTGTACCTTGAAGATATTTCACATAAAATTAGTTATTTAAACGTCCCACGACCGAATTTCATATATTTTTGGGATACATGCATAGATGAAGTTGCGGGCACATTTTAATTAAATATAATAAAAACAAGGTCAACTTACATTTGACGTATTTTGAACCCAAACAGATCGTTCAATAGCCGTGTCCACAGGAACACTTCCGAAGTCTACTTCTTTTAATTCGCAAATACTTTCACTTGAAAGATTTTCCATAATTGGTCGATTTGCCTGTATACTATAACGCAGTTTATTTTTCAATAATAAATTGGCAGGCGGCGTTAGCCCTGAGACTTCAAACTTGCCGCCATGTTTCTTTGAAGTTGAAACTGTTTGAGATAAGTTTTTCAGCAAGAATCGCATTAATCGTTCGCGGCAGTCTGAGTTTATGTTCAGTGTATATTTAAATAAAAGTTAAGTATTTGTAGCTTTTAAGAGTCTACTATAACTTATTATATATTTTACATAATATTTTTATACTTTGAATGTTAGGTTTTGACTCACAAGTAACTTGATATAAAGCGCTATGTTTTGTAACTCAAACACTCACAACTGATCGATTTTGACGTTTTTCACTCCGCCTCCTCACCTCCTCAGTCTAGTTTCGTATCGCAAGATTTCTTCACTAGGAATGTGATGTGTGTTTACTGTGTTTAGTGAAGTTATTTTTTTGCGGATATTACGAACGAATGTATATAGTTTTATTTTAGTGACAAGTATTAGTTTTAAGTGTTCGAGCTAGAGTTTATTTTAGTAGTCTTCCATAGTCAAACCTGTTCGACGCTTAATGCTTCCTTCACGACTCCAACTTCCTGCTTAAGATGCGTTCAAATGTTTTCTACCGAATACATGTGAAGGATTAACCAGCGTCACAAACATTGCACTTGCACAATGGATAAGGACACAGATTCGCTTCGTGAGATTTTGCGAAGTGAACAATTAGAAGATTTTTACGATCGACTCAGAGATATCCAGGTAAACCATTGTTAATTTCCACAATAAAGACCAGGTCCCAAGGTTTGTTTCCATACATTGATTGCGAGCAGCAGTAGTCTTTGTTTCTAGAATATTTTATTGGGAATGTCATAAAAATAAACAATTAAAAACTTCACAAGTAATTATAATTTATCATATTTTCAATGTGTGCTTGATAGCAGTCTGATTAGAAACACTAAATATGTTTTTGGCAGTTCAATAAAATGGTTTTATAATCCTTGAGAGATATTTCATTGTAAGACATGCAGCCTTTCGCAATGCCATTTATGTGGTGTCAAGGTTGAGAAACATTTTGATTGTCACTACAAAACTATTGTTTATTTACCTCCTTGTTTCAGATCACAAGATTGGCTCACTTTGATCATGTGAATGATGAAGACCTGGAAAAAATTGGTATCAGTAAACCTGCGATACGTAGATTACGACATGCAATAAAGAGAGAGAAAGATAAGAAGTTCGAGAAAGATAGGAAGTTGTGGCTTCAAAAATTCTGGAGCAAGCTGTTTCGTTCATCATCACATTCTGTACCTAAAGAGGCGGTGAGACTACCCACACAAACCGAATCATGGACAGCTCATATTATATCAGAACAAGATATTACGTAAGTTAATATGACATACTCGTGTCAATCCACTTTTAGATCCACATATCTTCAATATTGCTGTTCCAATATTTTTAAATCTATTTATACTGAAAGTATAATGCAGTTTAGAAAATATTACTACCGGGAAGAGTGCATCGTAATAATTTAATATATATTAAATTCCGGTATTACTTTCTTTACCCAAAGAAAAAATCTGATCAGCTGACCAACTTTAATTCATGAAAAACCTGAAATTAGAGTCCAACCTCTTATGAGGTTACCACACTCATAAGCAATATTAAACTAAAGCTTTCTTACAGGCTACAAAAAGAATTAGGAAAGGGCTCCTTTGCTGTGGTTAGAAAAGGCGAATGGAGGATGAGTGATTCTGGCAAGACAGTGCCAGTCGCTGTCAAAGTATTGAAAAACGGGGTGCATGATGACTTCGGCAGAGAAGTTGCAGCTATGCACAGATTACATCATCACAATTTGATGAAGCTGTATGGTGTGGTTTTCCAGCCATATATGATGGTGTGCGAATTGGCCCCTGAGGGTGCTCTATTAGACTATATAAAATCTAAGAATGGAAGAGTCTCATTAAAGTATATAGCAAAATGGTCCGAACAAGTGGCAGCAGGCATGGCATATTTGGCAAGGAATCGATTTTTACACAGGGATTTGGCTTGCAGGAATATTCTGCTAAGCACATTGGATTTGGTGAGTGCAAACTATATTATATTAAGGATGTTTACAAACATGGCATAACTAAACTGGGTCACACTTCAGTGAAACATTTGTGTTGGTTTGCTGTTAAACATGCAGCAGGCATTACTTGACAGGGAGGAATTCTGTGTAATAGAGGCACTGTCAGTGGGAGTGAGTGTCGTTTCCATGATATTGTTATTGATAGTGCAACAAGCAGCTCTCTCTTGACTCTGATGTGTGGTTGTTCACTTCAGTTAAACATTTATGCTGGGATAATGTGTCAACCAGCTTAAGTCGTGTCTGTAAACATCCAGACAATTCATTGTTATGCTATGGCAATTGAAGGTGGAAAGTATATCCTGAATCTAAGTACCTAAATAGTAATGATTATCTGTGATATAATCCCACTATACCTTCCCACCTTGGCCATTAAAAAGGCCTTACTAAGCAGTAGCGGTGTTAGGGTAGGGCGACCGCCCAGGGCGCCGGATATAAAGGGGCGAGGCCTTATAACTCTTAAATTTCCAAAATTTTGCGAAATCTCGTTATGTTTAGGGAGCGCCGTAGAAATCTCGCCCAGGGTGCTGGTAGTGCTAAAACCGGCACTGTTACTGAGCATAAGGTCAGGTTTGGCTTTATTCTTCACTAGAAGATGCCCTTCGTCCGCGTAATTTTTTTTTTCTTTCTTTTTTGGATGTCCAGCTATCTCTGTGCCAAAATTGATTACAATCCGTTTAGTCGTTTCGATGTGATGTGCGGCCAAAGAATTACATATAAGCAACAGGCGCTGTACGGCTGGCCCCGCGCGCCTATACAAGTACTGCATCGTGCTTTTCAGATTTTTCCTGAAATTAATGACCCAATTTTATAATACTACAGATGATGCCCAAATAATTTGAACAAAAATAGAATTGAATCTTATTACGTGAGTACGTAAACTCTACTCACGATGTTCGGGCTAGAACATAATGGCTTTGCCTGCCTTTTTATGTAGCGTATTTGAATATTTATCTTTATGTAATTTCCGTAAAGTAATTTTATAAAGTTCTATAACTAATTAAAGCTAACAGAGTTGTCTTTATACTGTAACTTTGATCTAATTTACCAGATTTCTAATTGCTGGTAAATTAATCTCCTTAGCTCGAAGTATGTACAAGGCTTCAAACGCCTGTTCATACGAATAGGATACCCATAGAAAGGGTCACAACCCATTGAAATAAGGATTATGTTGATGAATTTATCTCTAGGGACCACTCGCAATACATATACGTCTTTCACGACTCACCTAGCTATTTTTGCAGAGCTGTATGTATGTTTTTAAGTAATTTTAATGATATGTAAATAGTGATAAAGTAAAATTATGTACAGTCAGCAAAGAAAGTGGTCTACCACTTTTGGACTCTATCACATGTAAAATAGAGTCGAAAAGTGGTAGACCACATTTTTGGTTGACTGTACTTCCTTAGTATAATTAATAATAATATGTATTTGTGTAGCATGTAAGCGTTTTGGTATGTAACTGTGAGCTTGTGTGTATAATTTAATAAACAATATGGATAATCCGATTTGACGTGAAGTTGTAAAGTTTAGTTGAATTTTTCTGTATTGCGTCCCGTCAAGCCAACAAAAACGTCTCTAAAGAAAGATCTTCTAAGATAAAGGCCTCCCTAATTGTCTCCACAAAATTTGGATGTGCGCAGCGATATTGCGCATGTGGGTGTTAGGTTAGTGTTCCATCATGTTCTCCGTTAGTAACAAGGGATTACAGATTCTATAACCTGCTTCAGATAGCCTATGCCTCACATAGCCTTCACTCAATGGAAAGTTAAATTTTGCGTTTAATTTTAGATCAAAATCGGCGACTTTGGACTAATGCGAGCGTTACCCGACGGGGAGGAATTCTACGTGATGGACGAAAAGCACCGGGAACGAGTTCCATTCCCATGGTGTGCTCCAGAGTCACTATGGAACAAGCAGTTCTCTCTCGCCTCTGATGTGTGGATGTTCGCCGTAGCGCTGTGGGAGATGTACTCTTTCGGAGCAGAGCCGTGGACCGGTAAGAACATTTTACACTCTAATGCGGGCGTTACCCGACAACGAGTTCCATTCCCGTGGTGTGCTCCAGAGTCACTGTGGAACAAGCGGTTATCTCTTGCCTTTGATATGTGGATGTTCGCCTTAGTGCTGTGGGAAAAGTACTCTTTTGGATCGGTGAGATAGTGAAATTCATATAATGTACTCCCACTTTTTGGAATCGCGGTGTTTTACACTGGTCAGCATACAGATTTTGAAGTGCTTTAAATTTAACCCTTGTGCGCGTCTGCGTGTAAACGCCCTATCCTATTTACTCCCAATTGTCTGTATACTGAGATTAGTTCTTGCTAGAGTCTGTTGTGTCATCCAATCCATCCCCTCCTACAATCAACAATGTATCACACGTATTTTCTTACATCGTGCAGTGAAATATTTCAACTATTGAAAATTACATTATTGATAGGGAACTTTTCTGAAAGATTTGTTACAGAATAAATTTCATGTAACATTTCCACTGCGCATTGTGATCGGAAAATTCTACTACAAGTAACCGCGTGGCCAAGGGGTTATCGTACCCAGTTGCAATACGATGGACGGCAGATTGAAAACCATGTTTTTCATTTTTTTTTTATATTTTTCTGCTTGGTATATGAGTAATATACATCAAACTTGAATTTTCTGTCCAGTTTTTACAGTTTAGTACACGTGCATGTCCCAGAAACAAATATTCGATTACATCACATAAACATTTGCTTTTGCTGGGATTCGAACCCTGGACCACCAACTCTGTATAGGCAGCTGCACTATCAATAACACACGCCATTCAATACGCACGTTTACGTTTCTCTGAATCGGTTTGTTTATCCGATTTTTTCAATTAGTAAGTTACAGAAACTTACATGAAATTTAAGAATAAGTTTCACTTTGGAAACTTAGGTAGGTACATGAAATTTGAGTGAAAATATCATTTTGGAAAATGACACTAAAGCACCTTCAATTTAACACGGTGTTTGTTTATTTTCAAAACAAATGCCATTTCACTAAATACGATACCTATGCGTTAGGTACCTACTAAAATCTATGACACTTAATGTCTCGTAACGGGGCGAGGTGGATTGTCTAACTTTAACTTCTGTTAATTTAATTAAGTAAATATACCTAGTGCGTGTGGAGGAAATTCCTGCTTCTGGTTGTGTTAATTAACCGAACCTGAAACCATTATGTTTTAATTATTAATGAGTGGGAACATTTTATGGGCGATTCTCTGTAAGCTCGTAATCGGCTGTCCCGACCGATTATTTCAAAAAGTTATGTAATTATTCAAAGAAAAAGCACGTCTTATGAAACTTTAACCCCGAAACTTTAAGAGGCCACTATTTATAGCACCATAACTATTTTAGTTTATTTTCTAGACGTGATAGAAGCTCTAAAAATACAGTCCCCTGGCTGTCCCTATCACTGTATTTCCACCTAAAAGCGAAATTTACGAGTTTAAAAGTTATTAAAACTAAATACAATTGGCAATTATTATCATACAGTAAAATAATGACATTTTGTCGTAAAACAAACTATGATTTCTGTTTGAATTTATTTATTAAAGTCCTGTAAATTTTGTCCTTAGAATTTGGATACAGTCCCCTGCTAAAAAAATAATCCATAATCGACATATTTTGAATCGGTGTGTTCGGTTCGCCGTTCGCGACTGATCGGCTCTCCTGATGATGAATCGCGTACCGATTCGAAACATGTCGAGCGATATTTGACTTCTACGACGTAAGTAAACGCGTTCATGTATTTTAATATGTCTGAGACTCACCCATATGTTTGAGTTAACCCGTTTATGTATTTTAATATTATTATGATGTACCCTTTCAATTAGAAATATGGAAATTATAAATATGTAAAGTGTGTAAAATTCGATTGGCCCGTATTTTCTTTTGAGCAGTATAGGTGGTTTTTACCGGAGTAGTAAATGTATGAATCGACCGTCTCCGTGCGTTTTTGTGGTTGAATTTACATAGTAAAGCTAACGACGTATCACAATGTAGTAGGATTGTCCCTTGCTTGCAGACGATTTATGGTGTAATTTTCGGGAGACACCGTTTTTGGTGGCTAACTAAACCGAAGATTCAAAGATTCAAAGATTTTTATTTGTTTCGAACACAGTAAAATGTGATATACATATTATACATAAAAGTTCAGTGTGTTCAACCATGAAATAGGCATGCAAATAGTTGAGAGGGGCGACGAAATTATTTCAAATTATTATTAACTAATTTAGAAAATGTCAAAAAGAGCATAATAAAGATTAGAAAATGTCAGAAAAAAAAACAGTAATGATAATTAAAACAGGAAAATAACATACTATATAATGATAATAACCAACTAATCAATGTCAGTCACACGTGTGATCCAAATAATCCTTAACCTTATATACCCATACGAGATCGACAGGTTTTACCGCAGGCCTGAGAAGAGAAGTGTATACGTAGTTAGTTGACCGCCAGTCATGATAGGATGACATTGCCTGACAGCACACGAAGTGCCTCATATCAAAAAAACACTATGACGACAAAAAAGTGTCTTCTCTATGCAGTTCACTGTTCAGTTTGTTGGAACACCTTAGCCGAATATGGTCAACGGTCGAAAGACGCGTTGTAAAACTTGTGGAATTTTACTGGCTAAGCTTGGGTGTTACCGATACCGATATTTTATCCTCGTGAGGGCCAAGGCAGTTATCGTGTTACTGGAATTAGACCCTTAACCTACTGTCATTTTAAGATTGATAAAAATGGCTTTCGAACGTGTACAGTGGGCGTTACGAGGTTAAATTAGTCTAATGTAATTGCTTGCCCTTTCAATAAATTTTACCTATAATAATATTTTAGAGAGTTTTTTCCGACCTGTTAAATGTTTTTTTCTTCTAACAAATGCATGTTTCTTTGCATGCTCACAGATCCGCAGCAAAGCGAGCGAGGAGCTCAGGAGCCAGAATTTAAACGTAAGTGTAATCATTGTAATTAACTAGTTTTTAACCAACTTTAAATGAAATTGCTCGACCCCTATGTGTACCCTCTCCAATAGTCTTATTGTAGGTATCACTACATAGTATAAAACAAAGTTGCTTCCTGTCTGTCTGTCTGTCCCTATGTATGCTTAGCTCTACAAAACTACGCAACGGATATTTTTAATAGATAAAGTGATATAAGAGGAAGATTTATATGTATAATACATGCATAATATAGCATTGTACCGGTGCGAAGCCGGGGCGGGTCGCTAGTATCATTTACATTGGTTTATCTATCCAAATATCATAAACCCGCCCTGATGCGTTCAAGCACCGCACATTATGACCACGATAAAAATAGGTTGTTTTATTAGAACAAATTTCTTATCTGTGAAAATGTTATTATTGCTAAATAATAACATCGATTTCGATAATATTATTTATTAAAATTTCGAACATCTTTGAAAAACAAAGAAATTTGATTTGACCTCTATTCTAATATCAGTCGAGAAGACGTTTATTTCGAAATGAATAGTCAATTTGAATCAAATTTGACAAATGTCGCACGTAAGTAAGATATAGTTGGGGCCAACTCTAGTTTGTCTCTGAATTAAAAAAAAAACTATGACAGCTGCCAGAAAACTTCATTACCGCCATTACCGGGTAATATCTGTCGTAATGTGCGACTCCTGAATGCATCATGGAGGCCTATGATATATGGCTCGATAAAGTAGTGTATGTAACTGTACATAATTAGGCATTAAAACACTCATGTCATGTTAATATGAAACTTGCCTTCGGCGCGTTTCATAAACCCACACTCGTGTTTAATACCCTTCATTATGTACAGTCACATTAACTACTATTAAAATAGATATATCCTAATGACGAACAATTCATGTTATATTTACGTGGCCCTTTTATCGTCTAACTATTTAAAAAAGTTACACTATTATTTTTATAATAGTAAAACTGATAAGGCGTATAGGGAAGTGCGATAACGATCCACGATAAAATGTTCAATAATAAAGCCTATTACTCATGTTTGCTTCGTCGATAATGAAAGCTTGAGCAAATAAAAGGCGCAGCATACAGGATTTGAAACATACATTCGTTTTGTATATACTAACTATATAGGTATTTATAATAATATTTGTTAACGAAAAAAAAAGACAATTAGACACCCGAAATCCTTTTTCCGGTGACTGTTTTTATATGTTTGCTTCTGAAATGTAGTAACTCCAAATCCAAACTAGGACATAATGGGAAGGTTACTTTAGTCTGGTGTATATTTAAAAAACGAATTACGTTTTGGTTGACGTTGTTGACAGCAAATTTTTTTTCGCGCATACGTCGAAGATGTCAACTATATTCAGGCATAGTTGTTGTAGATTTTGGTTATTTGCTTATATTTGTTTACATATACTAAAAAAAATCAAATAAATATTTAGCGTGCTCACGATGCAAAGCTCTCTCGATTTCTATATTAATGGACAACATTTCATTTTTTTTACCACCTAATTTGATTGATTCATATAATAGTATAATCAAAATTACAGGGGCCGTATTTTTTCTTTTTGTTTTATATTAAGTTTTAACCACTTTTTTTGATAAAACCAAACTACCTTATTCCATAAAGGTTTAAACGCCTACTGAGGCTGCATTAGTGCTGCGCTTATATAAAGTGCTAATTTATAAGTAAATAATATACTATACCTGTGGGCTCATCGTGACCAAAGAGAATATAACACTACGTGACAGTGATAGTGAAGTGAAGAAGTGAAGTGTCAAAAATTTTAATTTGATGGCAGTTGATTTTTTGTACAATTATTTTGCTTTTAAAGTATTCGGTTTAAAACTATTTATAAGTAAGATGAGCGCCAAGAAAACGTATCGACAAGACCCAATGATTTCGTGTTTTGTGCCTAGCTGTAAGGTCACGGCACTGATGTCACCAGAAAAATATTTCTTCCATATTCCGCAACAAACAAGGAAAGAATGGTGTGCCGCTGTGCACAAAACTAATGTTCCGAAAGGTTCAATATACAAGTGAAGATCACATAAATGTAAGTACTAAGAATCCATTGTATAAACTCACAAAATTGTTATAATATTTTTTGCGTCACCGTGGTCCGTAAGTTCGATTTTCTGCTCACTACGCGGGGACTAATTCTCACTTCCTGGCCAAGGGAAGACGTAAAACTTTAGACAAACCACGGGCGGTAATTCGTAAAGCCCCACATGACATATTAATAGCCCTCACCGTTCGGGCCAAAATAAAAAAAAGTATACATATGTATTCTAGCTCACCCATTCTTCTTTTAAGAAGTTTCACCTACCTTTAAATATATAGGTCTCTAAGAAACCATATATTTTTTTTTACATTAGCAATAAATTCTATGCTTTTGTAACGGTACAAATGCTCAAATATTACGGCGCGTTATTTGTGCATTTGTAGCGATACAAACACGGAGCTCGTGGCTCGTGTGCAGAGATATAACTTGCCGGTTGCCTTGCGTTTGCTATGACTTTTGCACACGAAGTCTTGCGTTTGTATGACGATAAACGCCGATACGAACGCGGCGTAAGCGCACATTTGTACCACTGCTTAGGCTGTTTGTACCCCGTTGCATTGTTCAGCAAACGTTTGCATTTGGATCGATGCATCAATCTACAAATACGTACCGATGACGCAGGCACATACGCCGTGCTTATCAAAAACGTAATTAGTGTGAATTGGTTGAATGTTATTTGTAATTTTTTCAGGTCGAAAATGATTTAATAAACTATGACAATTGGAAGAATGGAAGTGTACGGGCCAGACTGAAACCGAGTGTTCCATTTTTAAAGAATATCCCAAGATGTAGTCCAAGATTAGCGGAACCACTAATGTCAGAAAACTCGGAAGTTCTGACCGAAAACAAAGGTGTTTTGTGTGTACCTGAATCCCGGAGCAGAGGCATACAAGTAAGACCAGTTATTGTAGACAAAAATGTGTCTACAAACTGTACGGGTGCGTCAGTATACCAACTAGAAGAAGAAGAAACTTCAGAGGAAACCCCTTCCATTTTAGGTAGCACATCTGAGTTCTCTGAAACAGAGAGCTCTACTCTTCCAAGTCCCAAAAGTGGGAATGAGAATCTACTTGGGAGGCAGTTTTTGTTAGACTTAATTCAGAAGAAACCTTCTCATTATATAGGTATACCATATAATTATTTTTGGATTATAAAGTACCTCGAGGAAAACTGCAAGTTGCCCTATTTACATTTACTCATCGTATTGTATAAAATAAAAAACAATGATTCCTTTAGCAGAATCCGAGATATCTTTGAAATCTCGCTAACAAGTTTGTGGAGAATGTTCTACAAAGTTATCAATGCGATGATGTTGTTTTTTAAACAACTAGTTTACTGGCCCTGTCCGATGGACATAAAGAGGAATTTGCCTCTGGCATTTAGAGTTAACCCAAGCTACTCAAATGTCCAGTGTATCATAGACTGCTTTGAGATCGAAATCGAAAAGCCTAATAATCCCGTACAACAATCCCTGACATGGTCCCAATACAAGAATTGTAACACGATCAAATATTTGATAGGTGCGACTCCTGATGGACTTATTAATTTCATCTCGAAAGGTTATGGTGGGCGTATCTCAGATATCAATTTAGTGAAACAAAGTGGGTTTTTAAATACGGTTCCTGAAAATTGTACAATTCTAGCAGATAGAGGCTTCAAACATTTAGATACCCAGTTGGTTGCACGAAATGCAACACTTCTACGCCCACCAAGTGTACTGAAAGACATAAAAATGACGAAATCGGAAGTTTTGCAGAGTAAAATCATAGCTAGTTTGAGGGTTCACATAGAGCGAGTTATTCGACGCATACGGTTATACAAGCTGTTGAAGCCGCATGCTGTAGTGAATAATAAATTTGTAAGTACGTTGGATGATATAGTTGTAATAGTATGTGGGCTAATTAATCTGCAGTCCCCGCTGTTAAAAAACTTTTAAAATATAGTATAGAAATAGTGGGGCATCCAAAGATGGTAAATAGGATACTTTCTACCCGACTACACCTTTGTCTGTATTTCCGCTATTAACTACTGAACGGATTTTGACGTTAGTTTTTATATATCAACAGAGTTTCTTGAGCCCTCAATACGCCTAAACGGCTGAACCGATTTCAAAAATGTCTGTAATACGAATATAGCTGGGAATCCAGAGATGGTTATAGGATACTTTTCAACCGACGACGGAGAAGCAAAAAAGAAGCTTATGACTTTTTTATTAGGGTTCCGTAGTCAACTAGGAACCCTTATAGTTTCGCCATGTCTGTCTGTCTGTCTGTCTGTCTGTCTGTATGTCTGTCTGTCTGTCGGTCTGTCTGTCTGTCTGTCTGTCTGTCTGTCTGTCTGTCTGTCTGTCTGTCTGTCTGTCTGTCTGTCTGTCTGTCCGTCCGTCCGTCCGTCCGTCCGTCCGTCCGTCCGTCCGTCCGTCCGTCTGTCTGTCTGTCTGTCTGTCTGTCTGTCTGTCTGTCTAAAATATAATAGGGGTCGGGGGAAATAATAGGGGTCTCCGAACATTATTTTTTCATGAAATTTGCAGTTTTGTAAATATTCGCCCCGAAAATAAAAAAAATAGTGTCCCCCCACCTCTAACTTTTCAACCAGGGGTCAAAAAATTGTGGGAAAATTCATGAAAATGAGACCTTATAAGTACTTTCAATAAAAACTATATTGATTGAAATCGTTCGAGCCGTTTTTGAGTTATCGCAAAAATTCATAATCCATACTAATATTATAAATGCGAAAGTGTGTCTGTCTGTCTGTCTGTCTGTCTGTCTGTCTGTCTGTTACCTCTTCACGCTTCAACCGCTGAACCGACTTGGATGAAATTTGGTATGGAGATAGTCTGAGACCCGGCAAAGGACATAGGATACTTTTCATCCCGAAAAAATTTAGTGTTCCCGTGGGATGAGCGGGTAACACCGCGGGGCACAGCTAGTTTTCTATAAAATGACGTAAGTGCCGCGCGGTGTCCTTATACTTCGAACGTTACGCATATTAGTTAAGTGCCATTCCGTATTAAAACATTTCGCTAAATTTGGCGCGAATAATCGATAACTTCCAGAAGGTAATAAGTAATTACTGTTACTTTGGCGTTTACGACCTTTTATAGAGCTTGAAATCTTCCTCGTAATTTAAACCTTGTCTATTGTGAAGGATGAGCAACTACGGAACCCTACACTGAGCGTGGCCCGACATGCTCCTGGCCGGTTTTTTTTATTATTTCCACGCCTACGATGTTCACGGGCAGTCGGGCACCTTGTAGTTGTCTTCTTCTGAATTAACTCTAACAAAAACTGTTTAACCATTGATACAAAGATCAAAGCTCAAAGAAAATTGAAATGCGTAACCTGGTAGAGGAGACCGGGAATCGGACGCGGTATCCAGAGGATTACCAGTCCAGGTATCCAGAGGATTACCAGTCCAGCGTGTTAACCTTTCCACCACCATTACGCGCAGAAAACCTTTCGAAGTTTTCCTTATGATTTGTGTGTCGATCTTTGCATTGTTTATTTGAAAGGCTTAGCACCTTAGCTAAAAACTATTTAATTCTCTCAATACAATTTAAATATATTTGCTACACAGAGGGTGTTTAGTAGAGATCGTTACGGCGGCGGCCTTATCTCTTAAGAGCGTTTGTTGTTTACTGTTAATCAAAGTCTATTATGTATATATGTGTCTTTTCTGGTTAATTTATTTTGGTGTGCAATAGGTCGACCACTTTGTATTGTACGAGTACGTTAGTTTTTATACACAAATTATATATTGTAAAAATCGCTTAAGAATAGAGAGGAATATCTACAAACAATACGTGTAAAATTTGATGGACCGAGCGGAAGTGACCGAAGGGTCTTTGTTTCACCTTGGCCAAGTACTCTAAGGATCTTTTTGGGAGATTGGATTTTGAGTATTTTAGACTATTATTATGATAATGGATTTTGTGAGTACTATCACCATGGGAAGAGTAGATAAAGATGAAGCTCTATATATCTCTACTAATATTTTTAATGCGAACTTAATTCTGTCTGTCTGGTACTAAAACTACCAAACCGATAGGTCAAGTATATTTTTGTATTTTTTATTTTATGTATGTGCATTGTCTAATATAGTCTAAAAGACCAAATGCCTAAATGTAATTTTTCATAGCAATATTTTTATGAATGATTATTACTTGATGTTACTTCTACAAATTTGTATCTCTTATTTTCGGCTGAATTATATCGTGATTTAAATACTGTCGATGAGAAAAAAACTCGGTTTGTAAAAGACTGTGTGTCGGCATCAAGGGTATTGTTACATTTGTTTATTTATTGGTCTGTACATATTTAAAGTAGGTACTCCGAACTGATTTTTATTAATTCAACGATCTTCAGGAAATGTTCCATGTAACTGAAAATAAATATAATGTTATGAATTCAAACTTTTTTATTTCATGAAAAGCTGGCGATTACCTACATCGCTGTGCAATGGAGCATAAGTTGTAAGTACAACAAACATTAAGCGTGAAATGAAGCTTTTTCACCCATACTCTCATAGGATATCGGCATGGTTTTGCGCGGGTATATGCATATCTAAGTAGCCTACAATAAACGCTTTCACATATGTTTTCCAAAATAAATAAAAACTTTTAGAATGTTTACATTGAAGCGAAATGTTGAAAAATTTAATGGTTCGGACAGGATTCAAACCTGCACGTTAGCAGACGTTACTGCTTTAATAAAAAATAAATAACTTTTAGAATTATAATAAAAACACCGGATATAACGTTATTGCGAAGAGACCCACGTAAGCGCACATACTGCACGTCGTCGAGTCGAGAGTGGGTACCGCTTCTGGCACGCTTAGGGCTAACGACGTAATCTGCTCCACCCACGGCCTCTACTACTGGTGGTGTAACATTTCTCATGCAATGGACACCAGAAATTAACGATAACTGCACGCGCTGGGTTATGGAGGAGGAACCAACCTGTCCGCGTACCGGGACAGGATGCTGCCTCCGCGTCTTGAGTCTCGAGAAATACCTTAAGGGACTCTAGCTAGACGGTTGGATCAAGGGTCAGACACAGAAGGCAGTACTAGGTATCACAGACATGCCATGGCATAACATTTTAAAAGCAAAGTTAGACCCTATAAAATGTATGTAGGTAAGTCTCATATCGCTCCGTACGGGTGTGACGGATATATCCGACGTTGGCGTTGACCCGATGGCGCAGATATGGATATATCATTGTCATCCAAAAGGGTAATGCCACAGACAAATCAGTAGGCACATTATACAGTGAGATGAATATGCACATATATATCTCCGTAAAAATGGAATAAACTAGGAAATAGATTATAGGTATAAGAAGCAGACATCAGACATAATGGGAAACTGACAATGTAGGAAGACCAGATTATAAGCACAGTAGTGGATCCAAAACCAGATTTTATGTCACAGTAAGACCGGTTTAAGTTGGTTTCACTATATAAAAAAAACGTTTTGGATAAAGTAGACATTTTAAGAAATGTGTAGGCATGTCTGAGCCACTTCAACGCTTTAACCGCTTAGGTAACAAGTATTTGTCAGGACACAAACTTCGCATATGACGGAGCAGAAATAATTTCAGCTATAATACTGTAACTTTGAAATCAAGACATAAATGAAACGAAAGCAATACATAGTTTGTATAATGTATATTTTCTAAAATTGTACACTTTTTAACATTTTATCTAAAATATACATTTTCCAAAATAACTCTGCCTTTGTTAATAAATTTGCAATATAAAGTCTATCATAATACAGCCAATATTTGTAGTAGACTTTGTTTGTTTCGAACATTGGGTCAGCCACGCAAAATAATGCTTTTTTGCACCCTGTAGCGTGCATTTGGATTTGGATCTGGGCTTTAAATTTATCTGCGATTTGGTTGTCTTTCACATAGTTCTTCATGGACTTATTGCTTTGAGGGCACATGACCTCAATTGAAAAATTTTCACATTATCCATCTGGTGAAGCACCTATAAATGGCGTTATCAACAAAAAACCACATTTTCGAATGCTGATATTCATATCTGTCTTTAATTTTTGTAGGACTTGTGCTTCTAAGCGTTTACCTCTTTTTATTGCGTTTGTCTCGGGCACTTTGTAGCCACCAAGAATGGTTTCTACCAAAACACCATCAGTACTGCACTTTGTGGCTTCAAATATTTTCGAAGCAGTTATTCTTCCCTGTCGCAATGTGTGCCACAGCTTACTATTGGCTTGCTCTCGGGTTTTTTCTTCTATATCTTTTTTGATTTGAGGTGTTATGATTTGTTCTGCATATGATTTAAAATTGTCCATGGTTACACCACATGTATTACGTTTGGAATTGAAATCTAACATCAGATCAAATATGCTGTATTTATCTAGAGTATTTTTTTCTTGGTTGTAGTTTGTAATAAGAGAATCGGAAAGTTTTCTCTTTTTACATTCAGCCAAGAATGAAGATAAATTTGCCGAGCTCTGCGGGGATGGCAAAACGGTACGTTTTCCAATCTCTTTAGCTAAAATAAATTTATCTTTTGAGACTGCTTCCGATAGCTTAGGCCGAGTCCAGTAGCATGTCACTGATGTAACTGATGGCTCATCAGCTCTCTTAATAAGCCACATCAGAAAACAAATGCCATGTTTGCACCCTCCCGAACTAGCAGCACAATCTTTACACTCCACTTCTACAATTATGTCTTCCGCTTCATTTATGGTTGCAAGCACAGAATACATTTTGGATTTTACTCTGTGCTCCGGTGTAACCCTACACCTCACGAAGCAAACAGGGCCTTCTCTTTTCACCTCTACATAGCCTACAGCTGTGTCTACATAGGAATCTCTGGAAGACATCAGGATTTTGGCTCCCCGGATTTCTGCGACATTGAAACTGTCGCTTTTTCGCATGTACTCCAACAACATTATGTTGTCGACTTGCGGTAGATTGCGACTGTCTGCTACTGCATATCCTTCACTTACTTTCATGGTTAAAACGGAGTAATTTAAATACCCAATCTAAGAAAGCGATGATAATACTTTTATCTACGCACATATCATTAGTGCTCTAAAATGCGTTCAGAAACCGTAGGAAATGACCAGCATTACTACAACCAATTTTACTATGAGAACTTTCTTATCTGTGGCAGTAGGTAAAATCTGTAATGTAATGTTATAACAGTATCAATTTTTGTAAGATTATGAGTTTAAATTTGGAACAGCTGTCAAAACTAAAGTAGGTCTCTATTCTAGTATCCATAGATATTAATATTGTTATCGAAACGAAACGTCAATTCAGTATGTTTTTTTATAAAAACCGCACGACATTTGATCTCGAGTGACATGAGAATATGGATACATTCGTTTGTATATAATTTAGAAAAAAAAACATTCGTCTTGACGGAGGTTCGAATTGCCGCCATTATTGTTGTCATTTGTTTGTTGGTTCTTTGCTGTTACGAAAGTATAATTTTATTGTGATAAGTTTATTGTAATTCACATTTTAGTTGAAAATATTGTTTCAATGTAAATTACAACTATTACAATAAATAATCTGTTAATGTATTTGTTCAGATTTATTTCTTACTGCATTAGTATATGTCGTTTTTAGATATTTTACA
Organism: Apotomis capreana; assembly: GCA_947623375.1. NCBI lineage: Eukaryota > Metazoa > Arthropoda > Insecta > Lepidoptera > Tortricidae > Apotomis > Apotomis capreana. Next base: position 19,181,931 of record OX392506.1, read on the forward strand.
GGTAGCACTAGTGGTGCCGGTCATTTCCTTATGGCTTCTGAACCCATCTTAGAGTACTTATGATATGTGTGTAGATAAAGTAGTGTATACAACTGTACATAATTAGGCCTTAAAACACTCGTGTGATCCTATTATGAAACTCGCTGACGCTCGTTTCATAAAACCACACTCGTGTTTTAAAGCCTCTCATTATGTATCAGTTGCATAAACTACTATAAATGTATGACATTGACGTGTTTACAGCCACAAATAAAGGAGTGTCGTACAATGTATTCTTTTAAATAACAGTAAAAAGAACGTGAGGGAATTAACATTATCCAGCCTTTCAATAATTATATGCTAGTTATTATCATTTTTTTCAAAAACCAGTGATCAAAAAAATTCAAAATATTTTTTTTCGTGATCAGAAGGCCCGAATCTGTATACAGTCCTTCTATTACAGGTACCTTCAAAAAATGAAATGTTGTCCATTCTCATATGTTAGAAACATGATGTCATCAATTCAAAAATTTGTAGCAGCGTTCTTATGCCATTGTAATCGCATTGTAATGCTAATGAGAGCAAACATGAGGAGCGTTTCTCTGTCACTTTGGTTCCACCGGTTATATTACTAGCATTACTCTGATTCTACTTCGGATTTCCCTGAAATGAGAACTGTCAACGTTATATTACTTTATTCTTATGGAGTGTAGAAAAGGAGGAGCACTATTTTATATGGCAATGTTGTGCATAGATGATAAGAAAATCGCAGTTTAGACTAAGTGTGCGAGTTGAAAAAAAAATTTGGTTACCAGAATTCCTACGAGTTCTTTTAAGTTTACACACAGGAAAACCCTATAATTAAGCTCTCGATGACTTTTATTAAGAACGTATTATTAACAAACAGCCGCTAAGTAACGTAACTCCACCAATTTAATACGTTTCAACGGAAATTGTGGATACACAAAGATACTACTCGTCCTTTTCTACACCATATTTATTCTGTACATACAAGAAACAAATGACTATGTCTAACATTTAATTATGATCAGTACTTTAAAGTTATAAGAAAATAAAATCGTTATAAGTACAGATATGTAGTATTTATAATATTACTAGCGACCCGCCCCGGCTTCGCACGGGTGCAATGCTGATAAATTATGCATGTATTATACATATAAACCTTCCTCTTGAATCACTCTATCTATTAAAAAAAACCGCATCAAAATCCGTTGCGTAGTTTTAACCCTTCTTTGCATGGTGATGGAAATTTCCATCATAAAGTTATCGCATTAATTAAAGCTTGTTTTGCGGGTGATTGATATTTATTTTTAAGACTGCCAAGTTACAACAACAGTACAGCATAAAATAGAACATAGTTGTGAAAAAATAATTAAACAGAATTTTGACATTTTAAATATGAATTCGCGGGCTCGCCGTATCGCGCCATTTACGAAAACTGTTGGTCTACTTTGACGTTTTCTGGAGGATATTACTGTGAAAATATTGATTTATTCGGAATAATAAAAGTGTATCAGATGTGTAATTTGATATTATGTTACTTTTTGTGCATACAATTTCAAGATTCGAACATAAAGTAGTTCCAAAGTATGTGATGGAAATTTACATCATTATGCAAAGACTTCACTCGTAAAGTATGGCGAATTATTTATCATAAATATCGGACAACCTTACACAAATCGATCTAGTCCCAAATTAAGCTCAAGAAAGCTTGTGATATGGGTACTAGATGACGATATACATACGTATATAGATAAATATATACTTAAATACATAGAACAACCATCACCCAAGCACAAATATTCGAGTTTATCACACTAATATTTGCCCTGGCCGGGATTCGAACCCGGGACCGCCGGCTCAGTAGGCAGGTGTCTAGTAACTGCGCCAACCGCGTCGTCTTTATTATTAATACAATAAATAACTAACTATAATTAGCGAGCGAAGCATCGATTTGTTCCCGATTTTCGTTTCAGCTTGGCCAAAAAATCTTTTATATGCCTGGATTTTCGGATTTCCTACTGTCTTCGCCACATCCTGTCTTAACCTATGTCTGTGTTAAACCAGTCTTGAGATCAAGTGAACATTTCCACGATCCATCATCAGGTAAATTTTATGATATTGGGTTTAAATGTCTCTACAACCCTGCTTCACCTCCTTACCTCAGTGAAAGGTTTAAATATATGGCCGATGGCAGTGGTCACCGCTTGCGGTCGTCTGCCAATCTCACTCTGGCTGTACCGTCTAACAAGACGCGTACGTACGCCAAATCATTCACAGTAAGCGCTGTGAAGTTGTGGAACGAATTGCCACTGTCCCTTAGGAAGTCTCCATCTGTAGCATCGCTCAAGACGAATCTTAAGAACTTATGGCTTTCCAATGACTTGTGAATTGGATCTACAATGTATTTATATTTATGTGTATATTTATATTACATTATATATATGTATGTATGTATGTTTATATGTATGTATGTATTAATAGTTTATATGTGTAATTATTAGTAGTCTTATTATGTTAAATACCTTTTTGTACACGGTGTTAGTTTGTCTATCTTCTTCTCGTACTCACTCAACTGCTCAAAGGTTAACTGGAAGAGATCCCTTATAGGGATAAGTTCGCCTTTGTACCTATATGTTAATTGTAATAGATGTATTTTTTAACTGTTTTTGTGTACAATAAAGCGTTTACTTACTTACTTACTTAAATGTATATTGAGGGGAGTCGAACGTGTCTGCGTTGAACCAACCCTGAGATCTAGTAGGCAGGTAAGCAAGTGTTGTATCATCAGATCCTGAATTAATGACAATAGGAAAACCGTAGTTGTATACTCTTATGATTATGAATAAAAAAACTGTTAACATTTTACGGTTAAAACCGGTAAACGTACATGCTAACACTTTTTGAAGTTGGACCGATTTCCACGCGTGCGGAGCCGCGGGCACAGCTAGTAAATAATAAAAATACAATCGATGCGTTGGCTCCGCTTCGAACGTGCCGACCCTAGCCGAATACAGGCGGAGCTATGAGCGGGCGAAATTAGCAGGTATATTTCGTGACAAGCAGCGTCGATTGCATATCCCGTGGTACTACGCTTATGATCCGAGTTTGCATAATGATGGATATTTCCATCATATAAAAAAATTGATATATTCTCTTAATCATACCTTATATATTTTTTTATACATTTTTACCTTAATGTAGAGGTCAACTAGCATTATCCTGATTTATTTCACAAGTAAAAAAAAAATCATGCAAAGAAGGGTTAAAGATTTAATCATACAAAGGGACATAGGGACAGAGAAAGCGACTTTGTTTTATACTATGTAGTGATATGAAATAAATTAGTTCCGAAAATGAAGTATGTAGCTTTACAGCGCTGAGCGGGGCGGAGATTCGGCAACGGATAGACGAGGGGCAGCGACTCCCGGCGCCGGGGGCATGCCCTCCTGATATGTACATGCTGTTGATGCAATGTTGGGAGAGGGAGCCCGGCCAGCGACCGACCTTCGAGGGCATACAGCGGTATCTGGAGAGCAATAACACTGAAACCGCTGTTGCTGCGTTGAGGTAAGAATAAAGCGAAACTAGCAAAGTCTATATAGTTGTTGTCGACTTCGGAGGCTTGTCTTCCCAATGTCTACATGCTCCTCGTCGATCGGAAGCTAAGTCAGATAATGAGCTTCGAATAATCATTGAACCTGGACATCCCTTGAGAATTGTGTATCTATCCTTATTATCAAATTTGAAACATTATTTTGTGTAAAGATTTGAAAAGCGTGATAATCAGCCAGTAAATTAGAACTTTCCTTTTTACATGTTTAAGTAACTATAGATTAAGATTACGGCCGACGTGAGCGATAGACATTGCCACAGAATACTTATTAGTACTACATAACGTTGCGTTCAAAATTTAAAGTGCGTAGTTATGATTTCATTGATTTCATAGTTTCTGCATTCTATTCTTATTTTGAAGATATTAACCCATTTAACGCCAAGGAGTACCTAAAACAATTGGGATTGAAAAATATTCGTAGTGGTTTTTGATATTTCGACGTCATTTGACGTCGTTGGCGTCGGGGGCGCAGTTTTTCGTCGACGCGATTTCCCGTATTTGACTCTCAAAAGGGTAATTATCCTCACTGTTGCCTTTTTTTGGCAACATGTGTCTTAGTTGGGACTCAACCTTGTTGGAGGCGTTAAGCTTAGCTTCGCATGTTGACGCTTTCACTATGACATCATGTCGATTTATATGGTACCTCTGTTGTATAGCTGCACATCCTTTACGTCAATTATGTTGCAGCTACCGCGTTAGGGGGCAGGATAAGATGACAGTATACGCGGGGAGCGCAATTGCATTAATTGACAAGCGATCTGATTAGAGCTGGGTCGTTTCGAGTTTTCTCTGTCTGTTGATCGTGAGGCGTTACGACGCGACTGTGGACACGCGCTGTTTTTGCCCCATGTGTCTGATTCCCAAAGCTAATAACGCGTTGATGCCCAAGCTAGTAAGCCTGTTCACCTTTTTTTAATACTACGACGGTGGCAAACAAGCATGCGCACAGTTCTCGACCATTTATTCTCCTTTTTATAGAACAGTGGAAATAAGTAGATCCTTTACTTCGATTCTCATTGCAGTTACCGCGCGCGGAGGCAGGATGAGATGACGGTGGAAGCGGGGACCGCGATCCTGTTAATTGACAAACGACCCGATCTACACCGGTGGAAAGGCCAGAACCAGAAGACGTTGGACGTGGGACTGTTTCCGCGGTAAATTCCAGATGACGTCATTCTACTACCCACAGATAATCATTGCGAATATTTTTTTTATATGATTGTTGCATGCATACCTACATCTAAGAGCCGCGACACACGTTCGGAAATCCGATCCTGTTTCTGAACGAATGTAAATTCCGAATATCTGCGGCGGCCTCCATCACGAGCATTGTCCTGTACAACACGGTTACAATATCTGTGGACCTCGCTGGAATGTGAAGCCCCTCCCCCTACCCTTGTACCTACCCGCGCTCGCCCCGTCGCGTCGCGCACCGTATCTGAGCGCCGACGTGACGTTATCGACGCCAGGTCCACAGATATTGTAACCGGGTTGTAATGTAAAAAAATATATGAAAATCTCATTTGTTTTTGTTACATTACATGCGAAAGTGACGCTAACAAGTCTATGGCTTTAAACTTAGCGTTCGGACTTTCGGAGTCATTTATAGGATAGGAAATTATCTCTACCTTATTTTTTAAATTATTTATATTCTGTATTCATATTATATTCATCTATCGTTTGTCGGAAATAGGAAACTTAAAGCACTCATTCGAAAAATCTCAATTTCCGCACGAAAAGTTATATTTGATTGTTGTAATAGTTTAAAACGCGTAGCGGAAGACGCATATTGGGAAGGCGCACGTAGTGGACGTTTACTATAGACTGATATGATGAATATTTTAAAATATTCTAAATTCAGAACATTGAAACTCCGATGTCGTACCTATTCGATTTACGCGGATTTTCCCTTATACGCGTGTATTTTTTTGGCAGTAATATCTTGAAGCCGACGAAAAGTACAGGCCCAGCCAAACAAGCACAGGCGAGAAAAAAGCTCGAGACATCGTCACCATCGAAAAAAGGTAAAATTCTAGATTCTAGATAGGTATATACTGTTTGATTAAATTGGCGTCTAAATTATAGATTCGTAGTCGTTCTGGATTCAATTCAAAACCTAGCTACGCATACAACACACTTTTATTAAGTTAACGTGTAACTAAGTTTTGTTAGTTAGGTTTGTAATTGTAACCAACAATCAAATCTTGGAAGTCAAATTTAATGGAATTGAAATGAAACTTTGCGGGTATATTTATATATGTAACGTAATAATAGGTAGGTGCAATACTCATACTCATTCAGGTCGCGGTTAGTTTACCAACTGCAAATAAATTTGTTATCACAAATATATATATGTAGGTACTACAATTTACAGTTTTCGGACTTGTTCACTGGTACATGATGTTACTATTTGCCGACATTCATGAGTGTAGGTCAATGGGAAGTACCCTATAGATTTAGATTCTCTTACCAGCGCCAACAAAATGTAGCATAAACGCTCGTATCTTTTGATTGAGTTAACTTAGAAGTTTGGTTTTTACACGGTTGCAAGAACAAATCTGAGTAGAACCTATTTTAGCTTGATACCTCCATGCGTTGCTGGAAAAAAGGTCTTGAAAGACGGATGGACACACAAACGTACAACAAGTGACCCGTTTTTGCCGATTGAGGTACGGAACTCGTAAGAAACCGTAATTTTCTGACTGGAAACATTGTAGGATCATGATACCTAGTTTTTGCTTATTACCAGTGTCTAGTACATACGGGGATCCGGTTTTAGGATTCTTCCCATAAAGTAAGTGGGCTTTCACACGAGTCATACTTGCATTCACAGACGGCGTCAAGTGGCCGCCACATGTCATCTTCCAATCTCTCCCTTGTGTTGTAATGTGAACTTTAATTCCCTAGTGCAATGCTTTTACTGAAATAATATTGTGAGCACGTCGGTATAGCACTCAAATTATGCCATACTTATTAATAATATGATACGCACATTTGTATGCATCGCATATTACTCCGAGGACGTTGTCGTACATACGTAATACTTGGACGAACGTTGGCACAAATGTTTGATCAATGGCACGTAATGTACAATTGTCTGCCGTATTTGGCCCACGTTGTATACATTTCACTTTCGTTGATGAAAGTAAATTTAATTAGTTACGGTAGTAGATCATAACTCTCAGAATGGTCGTGTTTTTTTGTTTTACATTGCGCATGGAGGGTTTTAGGGTTCTGTGGTCTGTTAAGAAACCTAACGGTAGATTCGGGTTTTAATGAATAAGTACAATTTAATTAAGAAATATCAGAGAGCAATCTTAGACAAGTCGGCATTATAATATACCTAAACATTGAATATAGGTACTCGTATGTAGTTTGATGCAATTATCATTAAATAATTAATTGCATAGAACAATTGACGTTTTATTTGCTAGAAATGAAATGGCAGGTTTTCAAAACTTGTTTGAAAGTGTCTCAATTTTTATACAAAATACACGGATAGGATACATTTTTGCCGATACTGTATATATATCCACTGCAACGACGCAGCGTTACACACTGCAACGTTCCACACAAGGATGGCATGGCATTTTATTTTGGTCCTAATATGAATATAGTAACCACGTTAAATAATCGGGTCTCCTTCGATATCCCTAACGACGTTTGCCCTAAAATCATGCACTAACATCTTTCTAAATAACGTTAGGACAAAAGATATTAGAGTAAATAAAAATAGGAGTATTAGTTTTAGAGGACGGAAGCAAAACAATAAATAACGTCGGACAGAACCCTTTGATGTGCGCCACTCACGCTTGGCATCTTTTTATAGTAAAACCGAAGGTTTTATAGTAATTAACGTAACTTTATATAATGAGGGGATTTCGTGCTTCCACTATCTCATGCCATGGGAAGTTTAAAAAGTGATATTGTGCTCTTCGTGCATAGTCAATGTAAAGATTTTGTTCAAGGTAAAACAGGTTGCCTCATGAAATATATGATTTATTGCATAAATAGTATATTATGCAATCGCTGCACAATGAAGGTTCTTAAAGTCGAGTACCGCGTTTAGGCCACGAAGCTTACCGAGTGGTCTAAGTAAGGTACGAGAGACCTAATTGTTTGATCGATCTTTAGACAATTTAGCCCTTTTGCTTGACAGACATTTCGATCTTTAGACTATTACAGCTTAGGTATTTTGCCGCGAAGTCGCCATGTCATGTCATCACATAAATATTTGCCCTTTCCGGAATTCGAACCCAGGATCGTCGGCTTAGTACTCAGCTGCACTACCACTCCGCTGCATATTGTAGCTAAATTAAAGTTAATTCAACGAAACATTATTAACAAATAATTATAATAAACGCAGAGGAAACGCAGAGGTCGCGGGTTCAAACCCCGCTTTGATTGTAGTAGATCGCATTAAATTTTTCTTCCTTTGTGTCATTATTTATAAAAATAATTATATTTACGGAGATATCGCTCTTTAGCGTTAAGGCCGCCTGTTGTTTACCTCTAATTGTAATTTCTTGCGTTGTATTTCTCCTGTATGTTTTTTGAGGTGTGCAATAAAGAGTGCTTGTATTGTATTGTATAATATTTACGTATATACCAATTTTTAAGGATTATAACATTTCGAGAGGCGTCCAAAGTTAATTACGTAAGATAAATTTCCAATCCATCGCACGATACGTTATTCGTCATTAACATTGTCACAAAAAACAATTACATGACACAATAGATTATTTCTCGTGTATCTACTAATATGCATGGAGGTGATAAATCAGAGAGTATATCATTGTAGGAGAGATTTTTTATTATATAATCTAGTATTACAAGGGCACTTTTACAAATCAGATTGTGAATCTACCGGCATTCCCGAGAGGAGTCCGCTGTTGAAAAGAAAGCCGAAAGAAACTCAATAGTAAGACCTTTTATCGTAGGTCATACTTAAATCAACCAATTACATTATAACTAATGAAATTGGCACTTACCTACACGTAAAGGTGATCATACACACATACATTACTATAAAATTTAAACTTTCACAGATATTATTTTCTAGTGGTACGAAATCCTCGGTGTAAGATTCCGACTCTTGTTTTGGCCAGTTTTTAGGGTTCCGTAGCCAAATGGCAAAAAACGGAACCCTTATAGATTCGTCATGTCTGTCTGTCCGTCCGTATGTCACAGCCATTTTTTTCCGAAACTATAAGAGCTATACTGTTGAAACTTGGTAGGTAGATGTATTCTATAAACCGCATTAAGATTTTGATGCAAAAATAAAAAAATAATAATAAATATTGGGGGCTCCCCATACTTAGAACTGAAACTCAAAATTTTTTTTTTTCATCAAACACATACGTGTGGGGTATCTATGGATAGGTCTTCAAAAATGATATCGAGGTTTCTAAAATATTTTTTTTCTAAACCGAATAGTTTGCGTGACAGACGCTTCCAAAGTGGAAAAAAGTTGGTCCCCCCCCTCTAACTTCTAAAATAAGAAAATGAAAAATCTAAAAAAAACATATGATGTACATTACTATAAAAACTATCAACGAAAATTATTTTGAACGAAATCTAGTAAGTAGTTTTTTTTTAATATTTTAATACCTAACTTTGCACCTAATTTATATGAGGCGCTATATACATACCAGGTGCAAACTTAACCACTTAGGGATGGAAAGTGTTTGTACGGAACCCTCGGTGCGCGAGTCCGACTCGCACTTGGCCGGTTTTTTTTTTCAATAAAGATGAATGCTCTGTTGCTGCTCCTACTCTGGTAAAAATATAACATTATTGGTTTATTGTCACATGTATGACGCAGTTAGCGATGCAAATCGCTAATCTATGACTAAGCTGGGATTTTATCACACCACTGTGACTACTAAAGACGTTCACGCCTTGACCATACTGCACCAATCTTACGCCTATTACGTGTTATGTAGGTGTGGGTTTGGCACAAATAATATCGCTAGTACACCGCATAACTACACTAAGGGTGCGTCCCCACTGAAACGGAGAGCGGAATCGACACATCACAAAAGTCACTGGCAATCTATCTCTGTCCATCCCTCGTCACCATACTGGTTTTATGTCCAAATCGTTCACCATCCAAGATCAAGCAAGCACCGAACAAATTTGCTTTCAAAAAAGGTTTGCGTGACCTCTACGCTAGCAGAATTGTGAATTCTTAGCTAAGTAAGTATCTGTTTAGGATATTTCATCTGTATTTAATAATATATATGTGTATATATTATATGAATATATGTATTTATCTAAGTACTTATTTATCAAAACTTGCTTGAGTTAGTTGCACCGCCCACAATTTACACGCTTTGCCCAAAGGTTGACTGGTGGAGAATGCCTCATGGCATTAAGTCCGCCTTTTGTACGATAAGTTTTCTTTTGTGCAATAAATATTTATTTATTTATTTATTAAATAAATAAAAGTAAAGCGGAGCTGAGATACAGATTTCAACTCAGGTGATTGGTCGATTCCGCACGCCCCGCTTTACTGGAGACGCACTCTTAATTCTTGATCCTGCATACGGAAAGAAACTAATTTAAAAAACGAATGTTTGCAAAGGTGTGTGGGCGTTTCTTACTCTATTACGGATGAACTGCCGAATAGATAACTTTGCACACTAAGATACTAAATGTATGAACACAGACCACCCCCACTAGACGGAGCATGTAAGGCTCATGTAAGACGACCCGCGCGCACCAACGATATGGTACGGCAAAACATTAAAGTACCAACACGGCGGCCACCGTTTAGTTGCGTCCATGTTTATGAGGTCTCTCTACACCACTTAACACTACAATTTACCATGTTATTTATTTAATTTCTTTTTTCGTTGACGTACGCATGGATCATAAACAAGGACGCAACTAAACGGTGGCCGCCGTGTTCATACTTTAATGTTCTGCCGTACCATATAGTTGGTGCGCGCGGGTCGCCTTACAATCCTTACATGCTCCGTCTAGTGGGGGTTGTCTGTGTGTATGAAACATGTAATGTCTCATTATTTTTATTGTGTACACCAATTTTTTTTATATTATACCGTTGATACAAAGATCAAAGCACAAAGAAAAATTGAAATGCGTAACCTGGTGGAAGAGACCGGGAATCGAACCCGGTACCTGTGGATTACCGGTCCAGCGTTTGAACCTTACCAGCACTCTAACGCCAAATAACCTTTCTTTTTCCTTATGTTTTGTGTGTCGATTTTTGCATTCTTCATTTGAAACTCTAGTAAGTTAAATAATCAAAATGGCATACGCAATGACAAACGATACGGTATGTAGGTAGTTAAAATTACTGGATATACTGTAGTAGAGTTTCACACCAATCGAGTAAACCTAATAGAGACATCATTATGCATGAATGAGTATCTAAAACAGTCTAAACGTATATATATATTTTTTGTGGCATAAGTTTTAAAAATAATAGTTTATGTAGTATGGCTTTGAAAGTTTATACGGAATCTTCGAAACCCTTGAAATTTGTCTGAACTATTATTAAACGGTTTACACTTTTCACGTGAGTGTTGTCAGGAACGGCCCGACATGTTTCGAACTCGTATGGAGCTCTTCATCAGGGACGGCTGCCCGTACACCGCCGCGGCAACCTCGTCACTGCTGATACTTTGATCGACGTTCCGCTCTGAGCGCGCGCGCCGATGGTACGGGGGCGGGGGGTGCTTGCAAGCCCGCAACTTGTCCGTCCAACACTCCAACGTCACTTTTGTCATCAATAGACATTACGCACACTTGACTAATGGTGTCCACGGGATTGTCTAAACGCACAATATGTTTCGCCGCCGGAAGCACAGGCTTCCATGCTGGAGGTAAAGCCCAACCGCCGTCTCTATTAAAATTCGGGCGCCGTCCGATCTCGATAGCTTCGTGTACCTTACGTTGTATTAAACGTTTCTCACGTACCAACACTCTTGCTTTATCGAAACGGACAAAATGAGACGCACCGGCTTCGACGACATGTTCAGCGACCGCGGAATTATTCGTGTCCAGCTTTCGTACACTGCGTATGTGCTCAGACAACCTTGCAACCTTGCTTGACAATTTCATGTGAGTGTAAACCGCTAATACAATAATTAAATACTCTATACTATTCTTATTGTTGTCAGTTATCACTTCACCGCCAGCACGCGATGACTCTGCCGTCGTCCTCCGGGACAAAGGACGCACGATCGAGTCCACCCAACCACACACTACGCGAGCGGTTCACGCGGATAGCAAACATATCAAGTACAACAAGCTGAAGAACGACCTGCCAGAGGAAAGCCAGAGGCTTGAGCGTGCTGCGCACTCTAAGAGTTTGACCCAAGGTTAGACATTAGCTATAACGCTAGTATAGATGCTCGATTGAATCCACCCAACCACACACTAACGCGAGCGGTTCACGCGGATAGCAAACATATCAAGTACAACAAGCTGAAGAACGACCTGCCAGAGGAAAGCCAGAGGCTTGAGCGTGCTGCGCACTCTAAGAGTTTGAACCAAGGTTAGACATTAGCTATAACGCTAGTATAGATGCTCGATTGAATCCACCCAACCACACACTAACGCGAGCGGTTCACGCGGATAGCAAACATATCAAGTACAACAAGCTGAAGAACGACCTGCCAGAGGAAAGCCAGAGGCTTGAGCGTGCTGCGCACTCTAAGAGTTTGAACCAAGGTTAGACATTAGCTATAACGCTAGTAGGTATAGATGCTCGATTGAATCCACCCAACTACACACTACGCGAGTGGTTCACGCGGATAGGGTGGATTCGCCTTTTTTATTATTTGATTTTTATTTGGTCATTTTTTTAAAATTGTTGGAAATGCGTGCTTAGTGGTGTAAATCTAAAGATATAATAAAGATCAACAAAAAACAGCAGTAGGCACCAATGCAGACTTATAAAAATAGAAGTTATTGGCTTTAAAAGTTACGTCATGAAAATGGTAATGACGCTAGGCATATGGAATGACTTTTTAAAAAATGGTAATGATACCAAGTAGATGGTAATGACGAATATAAAGTAAATTATTAGAGTTTGTAAATGAAACACGCCCAATGCCAGGAAAAATGTACCTAATTTACGACATTGATACATATCAACAATATAAGTTCAATTTAAGGTAAGAGATCTGAGGCAACTTTTTTTTTTGTTTATGAACATATTTTTTTACTTAAACGAGGCAAGTTGCCTGGAATATAAATATACAATCCAAAATCAGAAGGGGATTTGTTTTCGAATATACGAAGAATAATCCTTATTATCAATAATATAAATCAAATTTTTACTGTGTTTTAACAAATGGTGCAATTATTTTTAGTTTTAAATGATATATAGGGGAGATAGGGGAGCATTGGGCACTTTTTTACTTAAGTCTTAATAAAAATGCATTTTTTTAACAAAGTCAACTTTTAACTTCTTATATGATTAGCACATATATTTGGCTTCAATTATTACGAAGAACACTTATACAATAATAATCAATCTCAAAATTGCAAGTGATTTTCTGAACACTGTCAAAAGTGCCCAAACCTCCCAATGGTCGGGTGGTTTGGGTACCTCAATGGGAGGTTTGGGCACTGTATTAATTATGCCTCTTAATGGTAAATTACTTGAATATTAAATAATATAATCATAAAAATACGTGCCCAACGGAACCCTACACTGAGCGTGGCCCGACATTTAAAACCGGCCAAGAGGGTTTTAATTTCTTCTATGGCACTCTTTTCTCTCTTTAGGGACTTCGCGTCGCTTATTTTTCTTTTTAAATTAAAACGGCATTTTCTAGAAAATAGAATATAATAATTAGTAACACAAATAGTAATGAAACATCAAAAGTATTTAGTATTCAAATTCAATATTTACACGCAATTTAAACCCGTGGAAATAATATTCTTTCAACAGAACCTACTTTTTACACCGATTGCCGAAACAAACAATACTGGCTGGAGCATTGGGCATGCCCAAACCTCCCTTTAGAATTAGTGCTCAATGCTCCCCACCCCCTCATTTCACAAATAAATTCAAATAAGTTTTTTGTAGTCTAATGTTTTACCTTAATTTATACGTTAATATATTTCGTAAATACATAACTAGATGACAATACAGAAACTTACGACTTTTTACAGATCACGTTGTTATTTCCTTCGAAATCACATCAAAATATTTACTTTCGCACGCACGAAACAGTCTACGGCATGTGACACTGACAACTAAGCAAAATGGCAGATGACATTAGCCTGAGCGGTGTCCCCAGTTAGTAAGCTAAACTACCACATTATACAAAATTAAGTAGCTTTCATACGACCTGACTTACAAGGTGGTGCCCGAACCTCCCGACTGCCCAATGCTCCCCTATCTCCCCTAAATCAGATTCTTATACATTTTTAAATTTGGTAATCAGCAGCCTTGATTAAAAAATGCAGGAATAGCAAAGCAATTGAAGTAACAAGGAAATTAACATAAAAAATAGGCCCTCCGTCGCACAATGACCTAATTTACGAACGCAAAATGTCCTAAACGCAAGAATCTTCGTTAAAGCTCTTCCATAATCAACAGCCATTGTAAGAGTAACGTAACATTTATTTTAGATATACGAGGGGAGGTCCAAAAGTTCGCGGAATGGCGGACTTATTAATCGAATACAAAGACGTTACTATTTTTCTTTTCCGATATAGTCCCCCTTAAGGTTAATACATTTGTTCGATCGGGAAAGTAATTTTTCTAAACCTACAAAATAATATTTTTTGTTTTAGATGTCGAAATGAGCCAATTTTGCGTCCTTTACTTCATCATCGGTGTGAAATTTCTTTCCTCGCAACTCTGTCTTCAAATTTGGGAATAAATAATAATCACTGGGGGCCAGGACCGGGCTGTAGGGGGGAGGGTCTAATTCTTAGAAGCCACATTTGCCCAGGGCAGCTGTCGCAATACAGTGAACTCTTGTGAACTGGAGAATTGTCATGAAGCAACAGCACACCCTTGGTTAACTTTCCTCACCTTTTTTCTTTAATCCATTGCCGCAATTGCTCCAATAATGTTGCGTAGTACTCTTCTGTTATAGTGACGCCCTTGCTTTTGTGTCAATCATTAATACACCTTGACAATCCCAGAATATCGTAGCCATTATCTTTCCAGCCGATTCTGACACCTTGAATTTCTTAGGTGGTGGGATACCCTTCTTGTGACATTGCATTGACTCTTGTTTAGACTCAAGTTCAAAATGATGAACCCAAATCTCATCTCCAGTAACAATCCGTTTCAAAACCGACGTAGTTTCTTCCCCACACCGTTCCAAAAAGCTGCTTGACGCGTCGATTCGTTGCTGTCGCTGATGCGGCGTAAGCATTCTTGGCACCCATCTTGCACTAACTTTAGTCATGCCGAGATGTTCATGTAGGATCCTCAAAATGGTGGTTTCTGATAGTCCAACTAATGTAGAAAGCTGTTTCTTCTTCAGCCGGGCATCTTCCAATAGTAATTTCTCAACCTTTTCGATAATGTTTGATGTGGTGGTCTCAGCGGGCCGCCCCGAGCAAGGGTCGTCTTCAACTGACTCTCTACTAAAGTTAAAGGGACCATGCCATTTGTAAACCATTGTTTTTCCAGGCCAATGATCACCGCAAACTGCACCTCAATCAGGGTGGTCTGAGAAGATTTTCCTTGCTTAGTTAGGAACTTGATGACGGCTCGATACTCAATTTGCTCCATTACTTGCAGAATTCTTCCGGATTGACTTGCTTGCTCGATGATAACTTTTAAAGTAATGACCTAATTAGTCTGAAATATGGTATATTTACTCTTAATGAGTTTGCAATTAGTGCTGTATTCATTCAACATTTTCTTCATTTTATTTTTTCAGACAAAGAAATTGACCTAATTGACCTGGACTCGCCGACGAAGCCGAAACTGACCGGCCCCCCGACCACGACTGCGGCGACCAACGTCTACATTCTTGACCAGCCCATAGACGTGCCAGAATTCAGTGAGTACTCCATAAAACTAATAATGTTTTTTGTATAAATATTGACATTATGAAAGAAAAATGTAATGTGATCTACTGCAATGTCAGCAGGACTCGAACCTGCGACCCTGCGTTTTCGGCGTAGTGCTCTCTCAATTGAGCTATCACATCGTAACGTTAATCACACCAAATCTTTGATTCCATAATTCTACGCTACTCGAGCGCCCTCTGCGTCATATGTATTTAAAATGCTTATGCGCATTAGCGATACTCTAGGATGTGCGCACGATCCCCAGTCCCCATTGCTTCACAGCCAGTGCAACAAATTTTTTTAAGAGAATCTTTTTATCGATTCTATTTTATTGTGGAAATACCACATTTTTATTTATAAATATTGACACATGTAATGGTTATTATAGTTATTAGTAGCCAGTATCAAGCTGGACGAGTTAAGCAGAAGGGGAAAACATACAACCCGTGAGCTGTTTGTTACCATAGCCCGTAGGCGAGTGACTGAAGTATAAACGTATTCATACTTCAGTCACTCGCTCCCTCTTATGCAGTCTAGATTTGAGCCTCCCATTCAAATGTTCGTTTCTATCAAATCTGTAGTTTTTGTATTCGATTATACTCTATTTCCTTGCTTGTTTTAAGGAAACCAAACAATATGTACCTACCAATTTTATTGGAGTTCGTAGTTCGCGCTGTTGGCGTAGTGGTAGTGCAGGTACCTACTGTCCTGGTT
This sequence comes from Apotomis capreana, assembly GCA_947623375.1. Lineage (NCBI taxonomy): Eukaryota > Metazoa > Arthropoda > Insecta > Lepidoptera > Tortricidae > Apotomis > Apotomis capreana. The sequence continues at coordinate 19,198,279 of OX392506.1, forward strand.
CAAATCCCGGCAAGGGCAAATATTTGTGTCATGAACTCAAATATTTGTCCTGGGTCATAGATGTTTCCTGTATATTTAAATATATATATATATCTATATACGTGTGTATATCGTCGTCTAGTGCCCATAACACAAGCCTACTAGAGCTTAATTTGGGACTAGATCGATTTGTGTTTGGTTATCTGATATTTATTGCTTATCAATATTTTTATTTAATTACTTCCAGATCCAACCGTGGACTGGGGCGAGCCCAGTACGGACAGTCTCCCGAGCTACACGCAGTCCCGACCCCACAGCCTCTTCACGAATCTCCACGAAACCAAATCCCTCGACAATCTAAGATTCAGTTCCCCAACGCTCAACCAAACGCAGCAGAGTCAACCGGATCCCTTCGACACTTCCCAAACCTGGCATGTGGCCCCGCAGACTCGACCCAACTACGATATCCAAGGTGAATTCAGCGCACAGAACAATAGATACTCGTCCAATTATACACCGGCCACTACTTCTAGCGTTTCAGAAAACCATTACACTAATACATCCGCCTATATAAATAGTAGTATAGTTGCCAGTAACACTGGCGTCGCGACGCTTCCAATTAACTCTAGTTATAACCACTACGGAACTTTACCGAATAACTTGAACAACGGGGCAGCTCAAAATAACTCATTAAGTAATCATTATGGCACGCTCCCTAATAACTTTAATGTCACTAACGGGACACAATTAAATAATTCCAACCCGTTTAGAGCGGTACCAAACAACACGTATTCAAATGTGTTGTCAATAGAAAGAAACACAACTAAAAATATCGCCGAAGCTCGGACAAAATTGTCTTACGACGACAGTGTCTCCGAATCTCTGAATCTTAGGAGAAGCGATAACATTTACGCGAACAGAAACGTCAATGATGCACCGTCTACATCCGCGGAACCGAATCACTCGAGCAATGAGGCGTCGTATAACGAGATGCCTATCTACAGCAACTTCGACGCCAACCCACCTCAACAGCTGCTAAAATTCAAACAAGAAGGCTTCTACGCGAAAGGGTCGACGACAAACGGCTACGACAAAAATATCGATTCGCCCAAGAACGACAGCGAGAAATTACAAAACTTTAGCGAGTCTCAAGAAAATTCCAAGAATTACTCCGCTGTGAAACATCAGAATTCCGTTTACGGGAGCGCTTCGACGTCGCGTGCCGGTCAGTACGATTTCGTCGACGAAACGGCGAGTAATCTCTACAGTGAGATCAATGACGCTGACAGTGTGTATGGGGGCTACGCCGCCAGCTATGCCAACCGCCATATGTATGACCACGTGTGTGAAACGAATAACAGCACGCCGCGTCCGCACCGACCGGCCCCGCCTCGCCCCTTCAAACCGTCATAAGCATTTTACAGACATTTCTAGATATTTTATTATGAATCAGAGTGAAACGGAATGTTGTGCTTTTTAAATGTTTAATGTTGCTTACTCGGGCGTGCCATGAAATTAACTGCCTTAACGGTGTGCTATAGTTATTACCTGGGTTATTTTATCACAATAGCTAAGATAAGAGTGAGGTATGCCGAGACAGAATAGGCAATGAATCGCATACTCCAAAGGAGATGATGTAATTGTATATTTTTTTAACCGTCATAGACGCTTAGTTTAGTTAATCTCGATGTGAAATTCTCATTTGTTAATTAAAAAAATTCGTGTACTTTAGTAATATCAATGTTGACGTGTTGTATGTTCTGAGATTATAATCTGAAAGTAGGATTAATTGATGGAGAATTAAAACATCGAATTTGTGAGTATAATATTTGATTAGTCAATTCAAAAGCGAAAAACTCGTAGGAGATGTTTGTGGTACTTTGTGCGTTTATAACAAATTCCATACAAATTATGGTTTAGTTGCGTTTAATCTATGGTTGAATGAGTGGTGGACGTTGTTCGAAAATGTGTGAGGTAAAAAAGGATCGATCAAAATGTAATAAATATCTGTAGCAGCTGGCGAAACAGGAATGAAGACAGATTCCCTTTGAATATTTTCATTAGGGTATTCAGTAAAATAATACCTAAACGAACACTAACTAATGAATATTCAGATTTTTAGTGGTAAAGTGTGTTAAAAGGCTGGAAATATTTTAAGAGACTTGCACGTCTAATTTTAAAATACCACAACTTTTAGGACGTGTCATTACGTCGGATAGGGTCTCTAAGCATTTTTTTTAATAAAAAAATATACTGGCCAAATGATGAATCTTCTACATAGATCCATTTTAATTAAATAGTCTGAATATCGGCTTGATCACGGCAGTGGTGCCGTCAGCAGCGAGCGGCGGCCATAGGAGAGAGCGGGAGGACCGAGCACGGTGTCTCGCTCTCTCCAATGGCTGCCGCTCTTCTCTGGCGGTGTCATAGCCTGGGCCGTAACTCCATAGTGCTATTATGTTTACTTATACACGAACATTACATGGTGCCTCACTACTATGTACCTGGTAGATTAGTTGCTAATATACAGATAAGATTCTACGTCCCTGTCTAACATTGTAATGTGTATATTTATTAAATTGTTTTGTATGTTTGTGATATTAATGTCCGTAGATTAAGGATTGAATAAGATGATCGTATAAGTAATAAACCAGTTAAAAGTGTTATTTGACCACTATGCTACGATAACAGACTTAGAGACAGACATTTTTATTACCATGTTGTTCCTATTAACTGGTCAATGTCAAATACTTGGTGCAAACGCCGTGGTAAAAAAAATATTCTAGAAGGAATGAGTGGTTGTTTTTAACTGACTTCAAAAAAGGAGGAGGTTCTCAATTCGAACTAATTTTTTATTTATTTTTTCTATGTATGTTACTCGATATCTCCGAGAATCGTGAACATCGGTTCACGATGATTGAAAATCGTTTCAATTCTTTTTTCTTAATCGAAAGGGTATAACTCCGAGTTGGTCCCGTTGGCACTAAGTCGGGATCTGATGATGGAATCTTGGAGAAATCGAGGGAACTCTTCAAAATGTTATAGGGACATGTACGTCGCGTTCGGTAATTTATTGATAAAGTCAAGAATTTACATTCAGTAAATAGGATTTGGTGTAAGGAAACTGATGATGAACACACATACGAATCACTAAAAAGCAAAAAAAAAAAAATTGTCAAAAAAAAGAACCGACTTCAGTAAAACTAAAAAGCCAACAATAACCCGTTCAAGTACAGATTACATTTGACTCACCCTTCGAAGTCGGTGCCAAACCTCGCGTAAACTATAATATATAAATATAAGAACTGAGTGGTTTGGGTTTTTTTTTTAATATTCATTAACTGACAAGCCGTGCTACGCTCGTAGCCGATATCATGGGAAAAACCGTATGTAGCGAAAACTTACTACGAGCAGAGCGCCTGACTACCGGGTTGCTGGTGTCGAAAGTGTTGAACAGTAAATGTATAGGTAGTTATTTTTGGCAATGTAAAATCTCTATTTTCATACATGAATAGGGTGTGTTCCCACACGCGCACGCGATTTCGAGTGGAAAACTGTCCGGTTTGCCCAGCTCCGCGTGTGAAAACACACCCTAATGGGCTCAAGGAGGTGCTTATGTAATTTTGTCATATATTGATTTAAACTTAAACGATTCTCACACTTTATTATAACAAAACGAGACGAAAATGTGTTCAAACGACCCCCTTGCGTCCCTTCGAAACCACACGAACGTAACATCACGTTCAAAACGTCGAGGTAATTAAGGCGACGGGTAGTCCGAAACTAGCGCCACTTTCGACTTTTTTCTTATACCTTCATAATCTGATATTTTTTTAGAAATAGCTGAAGTCTAGGAGCTAGCATATTTATTAAAACACTATATACAATTTGTTCAGTGTAGTTCACCCTACAAAACTTGTTCACGTCAAAAGCGGCCACAATAGTTTTGGGCAAGTTTTTAGAGACAACTAAAGAACAAGAAATTGTGTATAATAATTTAATAAATACTATAGGTGTTTTTCCACTTCCTCAAATATTGCAATTACTGGAAATTGATCTGGTTTAGAAGATATAATAAAAATTTGTGAGTGGCGCTAGTTTCGCACTACCCGTCGCCTTAAACACTTTTTTCAACACGATTAAGTCCTGTTTTGTTTTGGTATAATAATTTTTCTCAAACATGCAATGAAATATTGTCTTTACGTTCCTTATAATAGGCTCGGAAGTATCGCTTTTTGGGCGCAACAACTCGAGAGGACTGTAAAGGGATTTCATACTGCTTTTAACTTTTTTTTGGTTTCAACAACAAGGTCATTCACACAGCTGGCTGGTTTGACAAAAAGCAGGTTTTGTTTTTAAAGGTTGGTTGTTAGACTAAAATGTCCTATTTGTCAATTAATAAAATGTTGTTCTTTGAAGTATATTTTTTTATTTCATTGTATGTTTGAGAAAAGCACTATACATGCCTCGTCGTGAAAACTATCCGTATATACCTACTTGGCCGGAAATCCTCATTTTCCCGGCCTCTGATGTAATGTACTATTGTCATAGCAGTTTAGGGTCCAATGCAGAAACATAAACATGTGCACATTTTAGTCTTGATAATTAATTATTAGTTTATAGATCCTGTTAAAGGGACAGATGTACTAAATTGTGCGGATACTTATAAACTGTTTATGTCGGTCCCATTTGAATGTCATTACTCATTATGTATAGATTTTGTAATATATTTGTCAGAATACAAAGGGATATGCAAGTCAAAATTGTAGAGCAATAATTACAATAAAAAAAGAACAAATCCAGCTTTATTAACATTGCAATAAAAAAATGAGTAACCAATCTTATAGGCTTACGGAAACATTCATTAATTTTGTAATTCAAACCGCTCCTAGTGTTTTTAGGACAATAATCATTTCTTTTTTTTCGTAACTGCTGCTCATGCATTTTTCCTCACCATTGTTTTTCCGAAATATTATTTTTAAATTTTCGCGTCTTTTGGCCGGGGTGTTTATATCTTTGGCCAATTAAATCGTCATTAATATAGCCGTGTCCCGCGCACAGCCAAATAGTGTTACCTACAAGAAATTCATATTTTTAAATGTGATAATAGTGACGGAACGTTTCCAAAACTTTCACGAGAATTTAAAGACAGTTTCTGTTTTGGAAAGTTTCGTATTTTGAAAAGTTACCGTGATTTCGATTTGAAAATTTTCGCCATTTTGGAAAGCTTCCGTCATTACATCAGTATTTTTGATATTGTGTGTCTATATGTGTGAATATCGTTGTTAACGTGGATGTAAATGTAATTCCCATCACTTCGTGTAGGTAATTTAAATTCGATAAGGGTTATTATGAGCAGCTTAAAATGAGCTTCAGACCTTGCTTATTATTGGTGTATTTACTAAATAATTGTGATCATTAAGTTATACAGAGGTATTCTTTAAAAAAAATACGTTATTTAGATTCAGAATCTACGATTAGTTTCTTTTACGTTTTATAGTTTTTTAGATATCAATTTTTATGTCATCAAAGTGACTTTTGTTAAAATTCCGAACGTAAACAAAAAAAACGTATACATAAGGAAATTTAAAAAGTAGTAGAGATATTGACAGGTCTTTTTATTTTTTAATTGCCTTATGGTCTGGCAGACCAAGGTAATGTTGTATATCTTAAGAAGTTGAACAAACGTCACTTTGAGAACTGAAAAAATGATATCTGAAAAATTATACGATTTAAAAATAGACCAATATTCATGTATAACATAACATCGGAATCAAATATAATATTTATACCTTTGAAAAACATAATGTTCCCAATTGTATTACTTTTCTCTTTGTACTTCATGTCGTGTGTCTATGTCTATGCTTTACGAAAAATTACATTTTTATTCGTTACAAAAATCCTTGCCTCAAATGAAGCAATACAATATACTTCTGCAAATACACCTTATTATTCTTTCTTAAAGCGTCAAAATAATAGAAGCGGAGACGTGATGTTATCTCTGAGAATTTATATAAACTCGAAAAGTAATAGGTACCTACTGATATTGTACTGTGAAATATTGTATCTTCATTTTACTTCACAAATAAATCGCTTCATTTCTAGTCTGATAACTTGAATCGATATTGTACTTGCTACAACGGCATACATGTACGGCATTAACTATATTTTACTAATGACTGACGACGCTGTTGGCGCAGTGGTTAAGCAACTGCCTACTGAGCCGGCGGTCCTGGGTTCGAAGCCCGGCAAGGGCAAATATTTGTTCCTGAATCATGGATGTTATTTGTATTTAAGTATGTATTTATCTATGTTTATCGTCGTTTAGTATCCATACCATAAGCCTACTAGAGCTGACTATGGGACTAGATTGATTTGTGTGAGGAAAAACTTTTACTACGAATAAACGATATTTTAGTGTGCAATATAGTAGCGGCAAAACATCTAAACATATTCAAACATTTTAATGCTAATAGGATCGAAGGATAGAAATAACAAATACAATAATATGTCTTTTTAGTGTAGTTACAATTAATTATTATTATATTTGAACTTCCAAATAGTACAGATTATAAAAAAGATAAAAAACGCGTTTTAAAAGTTTAAAATAACTACTACATAGAAAATATTAAATGAAACAATGTTCTGAATTTTGCTCTAAAACCTGTACATTTGTAATAGTGTGGCATCTTTTATAAAAATACACAGATATGATAGATTTTTTTGCCGCTACTGTAAGTCAAGGTTGGATCATAGATCTATCTGTGCAATGTAAACCCATTTTATTGTGCAATTTTCCTATTATAAACATATTGTTCCTCAATTGTCACCGAGGTGTCCAAGTTATAATACATCTTTGTAACTCAGTGGTAATATTTTGGGACATTGATGATGATGACGATATTATATGTTTAAAACAAAAATAATACATAATTGTAATGATTTAAGTGCAATGACAAACATCACAAAAAATAGGTAAGTGCAATTGACAATTTTGTATGTGAATATTTCCAAAAATTACTCATTATTGATTTATTGCAGAGATTTCTCCATTAAATTGGATGCGTTAACAACGCTTGCTATCTTCCACGGAGATTAATTATTTTGGGGATATTCCGCATTTGAAATTGTCCCATTACAATATTTTAAGTTATTTACTCTTGAGATTTATTTCTCTGATCACTGATTACTTGATAAGACATCGTCTAACAGTTTGAAAGATGATATTAATATGTGCAAAGAGTTGACTGATTATTTCAATTTTGTGCCTATTTATTATACAAATAATTAAATCCAGTTAGTTCCTGTAGTCTCGATAGTTTGTTGTGACTGTGCTATGTCCACATTTGTGCGGTTTTTCTTCCAGTAAATCACGTTAAATGTTTAGGTTATGAGATGGGGTTGTTGAAGCCGCTCAAGTGTGGAAGTAGCATTAGTTGTTTTTTACGCAGTTTCTAAATGTACAGTGCTAAAGTAAAATAAGCGATTTAATAAAAACTTATTGGCTTCGTAATAAATGTTTTATTCTATAAAAATTTCTGCCCGTAACACCGTATATTAACCCTTTGAACGCCACAGTCGTCATAGCACGACATCGGAAAATTGCTACTATAACGCCCTGGGCGTCAGGTGCCGTCAAGGATTCATAATATAAAGCTAAATTCGAATTCATGTTTAGCCAGAGTTTTAACATCGTTTAGTTTATTTCATATCCAAGGCCCGATTCCACTTAAGGACGTAATTACGGCAAGAATGGAACAAAAGATACCATGCAAAAACTTTACTGTTTCGTAATAAGCAATAACAACACGTCACACGTGCCACTTTTAAAAACTGAGATCAGAAAGGCAAGTCACCAAAAGATAAACATTATTGGTTTGGTTCTCATTGTGTGGAATCGGGCCTTGGGGGCCTATATTAAATGAACTATAGGTACCAAGTTTTTATGATTCTTGAACCAGTATTCTATTTACATTTGAGTAATAAATAAGTGGCTCGCCTCGTCGGCTATTAGCACGGTCTGCGGCACACAATTAGCCCGTCTTGATATTAAAGAAAATCTTACAATTTTATTCTTTCCACAAGACGAGACACGTACTAAAAAAAAACTGCGGAAATAGGGACCACAAGAATATGGACAATGAGCTGCAGAATTGTCATGCATGCATGAATGGGCCATGCATTTCTGCAGCCCATAAGTACATGAGAATCCGAAACATGGCATTCCGAATAGAGTAAGTAATAATTTGAGTTGGGTCAATTGCGCCACCGGCCATCTTAACTACAACTAGGTAGGTACCTACGCAACTATAGTTGGCAAAAGTAAAAATAGCGTTAGTGGTATCTGTAGTACAGATACCACTAACGCTATTTTTACTTTTGGCGGTACAGATTCTGTACCTTTCGATAATTGACAACATTTCATATTTCTAACAGGTGGAAATTTATATAGAGATCGAGAGCTTTGCGTCGTGTAGGTACACCTGAAAAAAATATTAGAATTAGTTTTTCTGTATTTAAAGCAATATAAGAAAATACATAAAATAACGGAAATCTACTTAGAGTTGAGTTGAAATCTACCTGCATAACTACAGTAGTCTTCGACTTATCCGCCAAAATAAAATAAGCTGTTAACTGTTAATAATGTCAAGCCCGACGTCATTTGTTTTTAGGGTTCCGTACCCAAAGGGTAAAAACGGGACCCTATTACTGAGACTTCGCTGTCCGTCCGTCTGTCACCAGGCTGTATCTCAAGAACGGTGATAGCTATACAGTTGAAATTTTCACAGATGATGTATTTTTATTGCCGCTATAACAACAAATACTAAAAATAAAATAAAATAAATATTTAAGGGGTGCTCCCATACAACAAACTTGTTATAGATTATGGTACGGAACCCTTCATGCGCGAGTCGGACTCGCACTTGCCCAATTTTTTTTTTAATTATTATATCCCTACCAGACTACAGTAACCTTCCATTGTGTCATAGTTTTGGAGTTACTACATTTTAGAATGAGTAAATTTTGATAAATGAATAATAAAATAATTAGGAAAAATATGAAATTTTGTAAATTCGATATGGCAGGTGCGGTGCGTTTGTTCCGCTGGCTCTCTGTGCCAACTGAGAACTCCGCTCCATCCTTATCAGAGAAAACACAACCTAACTCGTTTTCTTCCCTTGAGATTAATTTGAGGCAAGCATGCCAACTGGCGCACAACTCTAGGACGACCACTAAGTCAAAGCTTCAGCGTGTATATATTATGTACTTAATTTACTTTGAGAATTTAATTGCATAACTGTCTATAATTTATGCAAGTACAAGGATGTATCAGAAGTCGTAGATTAAATAAGTGGATAATATCCACTAGACCACTAGATCCTTTCGATCCTTTGCTATTCAGCGAAAAAGTGTCTTAGTAAACTGAATAATATACTGTGTACCTACACTTGCGTGTATTTTATTTTGGTGTAGAAGCGTAATTATAAAAATTACAGAAGCTAGTATCCCAAGTAGCACAATATAGGCTGCTTAAGCGGTTATACATACCTACAGCTAATTTAAGATGTGTTTTTTTTTATTTATTCAAAATAGCCATGCATTTAGCCTCTATTGCACCTCATGTTAAGTAACAATAAGGCCTAAGATGGAGCATGCTTGGCTAGAAGATGCCTATTCACTCTTTTATTTATGTGTGCAGCTTGTGTGCCTCTTGGGATGTCTGTGATATAATTAGACACGTAATTTAGTTAGTGGTACGTGTTTTACATCACAGGTCAAAGTATACTGGTCCGTCAAGGAAATAGTTTATCAAAAAGAAAACGACCAAGGGTGAGAGCTTAGATTACAAATATTTGATACGTATCATGTAGAAGTAGGCTGTCCAGCGCGAACACACATTTTATGATTGGCTATCGTTAACATTAGCTCGTTAACCCGCTAAGTCTGAAGAAACGCTTCAAACCTAACCAAATCACCACATAGGTAAATTTGTTTGGTTAGAAAGTACGCTGTATTGGCAGACCAATAATTGTTGGAGCCGATGATGTTCAGGTACCTACAACTCAGCTGAGGAGTTTTTATCTTCGAGACATTTATGTTTAATGCAATTTATTTACAATAATAATGTAATGTAAGTAAGTACATCGCGGGGGTTGATGGTGTCGTGTGTTCTCCTCTTTCAATAACAACAAAGTCTCCAATGTTCAGCGTATGCCTCTGGCGCCAGCTCTGGCCACCACCACAAAACTAGTTTGGTACCGTGACTCTAAAAGAAATTAGGTAGGTATACACGTGTAGAGAACTCTTAAACCGACATTAGGTATATCGATCTCGTATCTAAAGCGATTAATAAACGCTTGTATACTTTACATAGAGGTACGATATGATATAGCTTAACAAGACTTAACTCTGAATCTGAATAGCCGCCTTTTCGAAGTAGCTTTATTTAAAATAACCGGAAGTGCCTTACGTAGTTACGTTTTTCCCTAATACATACAATACACGATGTTTGAACATGTACAGCACTTATAATGTTTCATGTACGCGTTGGCAGTTGAAATTAACAAGTCATGCTGTGCTTTTCAAATATTTCAATAGCCGTTTGGAGTAGCAAAGGTCAAGGCTACAATACGAGTACTTTCATATTATACGCAAAAGTTTGAGAAAATAGTTACTGGGCAATAAATGAACGTTGAGTGTAAAAGTTTTTCTTTTAGACTCAGTGCTACGAAACTTCGTGAGATATGCTACGCTTCGTAGACATCCTCCTACATAATAAAACAATATGCTTAGCTGTATTTTGTATTTGTATCGTCAGAATCATTAGTCTAAATGCCAAAGGAAATAAAAGTACTAGTAACTTGAAGAGCCGGGTGTAGCGAAGCCGCGTTATCGTAACAACGTCATTAGTATTCTGGCGCTGTTTACGTGATAACAGGCGCGGGCGACCCGGCGAAGTAATAAGGCACAAGAATAAAACCTCTGAAGCATTTCCCATTACAGCGACGCAATACCCAAACAAAAATTACTCATATCTATCCCAGCCATATTTCACCGAAACACCCGCATATCGCTAGCCTTATTAGTGTCCCAGTGAAGTGCTTCGAGTAGCCCTGTGTGGATGAGTGCTAATATCACGTTATCTAATGATGATTGGTGTATAACATAGAATCGGAACGTTGTGTGGGCGGGCAGGCGACGCATCTGAATGGACGGCTCAGGGATCGATTGAGCGCACTGCGCAGGTCCGCCTGAACAGAACACAGCTGGTGGTATAGCATTCTGCCTCGGCCAACATCCACGTCTCTGCGATCAGTGTCTGTGGGAATAAAAGTGCCTGCCGGACTGCGGATATGCTCCCGACCCAACGGCGGCTCTAAACGGTACGTATCTACGACATACAGCACCCCTAAAACTGCCGTCTTTACAGCGGCTTTCCGCACTTGAAAGTCGCCATTATTTCTACACCGCGAAACCTGTTACACGACCTTAACTAATAATTATGTGGACGCGTTTGTTTATCAACTGTAAAGCTAATAGCGATATTAATTGCAATCATATACGGGAGGGAAACTAGTGCAATCCTATACGTAAGTAGTTTTCAGTTTACATATTTTGCTGCTTGTGTAGTGTTGGGATTTAGTGCTTCGTCAACTTCTTCAGCGGATATTAATAGGACCAGGGCTGTGATTGTGATGGATAAGTTTTAGCAATAATTAAAAATATGATGACAATGAAAGAAACGGGTCGTGGTGTAGGTAGCGGTTTGGACGCGTGGGAGGAAAGGGCATGGGTGCTGCCTACGTCAGTGGTCCCGGCCCGCACGTCACAACCCGCGGTTGCCGTCGCTGAGCTAAGATTTATGGATTGCGATCGAATACAATATATCATTAATAGTAGAATGGAGTAGAAATTATTGATTAGTCTTTATTTTAGGCTTTCGTGTTTGTTTGTTTTGAACGAAAAGTCTAGATAGCTAGAAGCGCTACCTACATACTTTTTCAAGAATGCCCTCGATAATATTGTTAACTGTTGAATGGAATTGGTATACTTGTAACATGAAATGAAAAGCTTTGTTTTACGTTAATTGGATACAGAATCGTTTTAAGTAGGTAATTGTTACAAAACAAGGCAGGTGGGTGTCAGGACGTCGGCAAATGTAATTAATAACGAAGGCGGAAGGAGGCGGGCCAATGACTTCTCACATTTCACGAAACAGCCTGAAATCATAAGCTTTAATTAGTCCCATTTAATTAATAATTTAACGTTTTACAAAGTGAGTGCACGACGAAATGTGATTTTAGTATAGGTAATTAACACGTACCTAAATATGTCTGTTCCACGTTTGCTCATCGCCTAAACTATACCTTAACAAAGGAACTCGACCATTGTCTGTGAATTCAACTTACAAAGTAAATGCGGGAATGTGTAAATTGATCCCTTAGGATAGTTTTATGCGGGTGGGGGTATAATTAAACATTTTAATTCGCATAATTATAGATTGTATACAAATAGGGGACGATGCCACAAAACGTTTTATGAGATCATTAACTATCGTATTAGGGTTATTTTCAATAAAGTTGTTAAAGGATCAATAAAAACAAAACTACAATCGCGTCCTTTGTCTAACAAAAGTTAGTCATACAAAAGATATGGGTTACTTTCATTACACAAAGGAATCAATTATTTGTTTTTTTTTTATAAGTAGCCCTTAACTCAGTAGGTACTACATGTTTTTTGAAAACGAATCTCTATATTTAAAAAAAAAAACCGGCCAAGAGCATGTCGGGCCACGCTCAGTGTAGGGTTCCGTAGTTGCTTATCCTTCACAATAGACTTAAGTTACAGGAAAGATTTCAAGCTCTATAAAAAGGTCGTAAACGCCAAAGTAACTGTAATTACTTATTACCTTCTGGAAGTCAACTACGTACTTTTAAGAAAATTATGAAATTTTGCGATAACTCAAAAACGGCTTCACCGATTTTTTCAATATAGTTTTTGATGAATTTTCATGAATTTTCCCATAATTTTTTGACCCGTGGTTAAAAAGATAGAGGGGGGGGGACGCTATTTTTTTAATTTTCGGAGTGAATATTTTAAAACTGCTGGCTTTATCAAAAAATAATGTTTGGAGACCCCTATTATTTTTAAAAGACCTATTCAACGACACCCCACACACTAGTGTTGAAACGAAAAAAAAATTCACCCCCACTTTTGGTGTGTTAGGTGGTGTTTTTTAGTTTTTATTGTACCGTTTTGTCGGCGTGATACAAACACATACTCATACCACAGCTTTCTAGTAGGTAACTACTAATGATCACGGAGCTAAGCCGCGGACGGACGGACGGACGGACAGACGGACAGACGGACATGGCGAAACTATAAGGGTTCCTAGTTGACTACGGAACCCTAAAAATATCATCACTATCTAACATTCACCTTCTCTGCTTCAGAAAAGTGTATTTTTTGTATCAAAACAGTAACGGCGAAACTACAAAGGCTCCTTTTTGACTACGGAACCCTTACGGAACCCTAAAAAAGGGTCAAACTTACACAATCCACATATTCGACGGTGGGTCACGCCATACTCTTTTTATAGGTACTTAAAAATCGTATATGTAAGTACCTACTATATTAGAGGCCGCTATATAAATTTACCTTTTTTTTTTTTTTTTTTAAAAGGCGTGAGGCAGGGGGACCCCCTCTCACCAACACTATTCTTAGCAGTATTAGAAATGATTTTCAGGAGCCTCGAATGGGAAGACTTGGGTATAAGCATAGATGGCCGCACATTAACGCACTTAAGATTCGCAGACGACATTGTGCTATTTGCGAAAACATCAGTGGATCTGAATAACCTCCTACGACCCAGTTTCGAAAAGGGTACTTCCGAGGAAGACCCAATGTCCTAATATTAGAACCAATTAATAAAGTACTGAACGCCCAGACCAAAAATTGTTCGTATCTGGTTAACCGCAACATATACAGCTGTCATATTTTAGGGGTGTTATAATATTGATTTAGGCTTGTCAGACAAAAAGAAAAAACACCAATATCTTTTGTTCTTTATTTAGCACATTGGGCTGTCACATATAATCTACAACAAATCGAACAGTTTTCAAAATCTTATAAAAAGTTAGTGTTTAAACACTTAATATTAGCGGAGATCAACAAAATAGCATTCAGCCTTATCAAAGTTACAATAATAAGTTTTCTTTCTCATAGAAAGCTCAAATATCACACATAAAATTAATATTTCGGCATCAAAATCAACAAAACAATAATATTTTGTACCATTAAAGTTTCATAATTAACCTTTTTCTAAAAAAAAATCTCAAAAACCCCTCAGCGAATGGGAATTTAAACAAAGAAAACACGATAACATAGATAGATCGAGGAGTGCGTCCACGACCTCTTCTGGAACATGATCGACCACGGGATATCACGCGATCGACCTTGTCCTCGACAACGTCGCGAGACTGGTGTTGGGTTCGCAGGCTCTGATTCTGAGCTGGTACTGCTGTCGCTGTCAATTTCGCCAGTTCTGGTACTGTGTGGAAGATACTCATCTTCAATATCATCTCCTTCGAAGGGATCGTCCTCATCGTCTTCGAAATCGGACTGTTGAAAAAGGTCAAGCACTTGACTATCTTTCAACGCTGTAAAAAAAAAGAAAACGTATGAACCCAACAGTCTAAAACTATGACAAATTATACTGTACAAAAATAAATATCCCATTCTTTGTTTCTCTATCACACGAATACAAAAACTCATTCGAATAAGCAGGATGCCAAACCATTAAAAAAAAGCAACTTAAGGGATACTCGCCCAGCATACTAGTACTAGTACAAATAAATTATCGTCAAAAATACATGTCGAAAATGACGACATTACGGTGAAATAACAGTATTTACACATAAGTTATTAGTTTTTCTCAAAAACAATACAAAATACAGTAAGTTTCAGATAAAGATTTCAAAGATATTAATAAGTTAAACTAACCTCTTCTCGTTCCACGTGTCATTGTTGCGACGTCTCGTGACAGAAGACAGAAGATACCCCTCCCCGCTCACTTTAAGCAGTGCTGCCACAATGCCAAATATATCCACAGGCTACCCGACAACGTAGAGATGACATGGCGCGTAATATAAAAATACCAGGCGTCAGTAAATATTTTGTTCTAGTACTATCACAGTGGGTCATTGCTCCAAGTCTCTGTTTAAATACTTGGGCTTTCACTGCAAACTGATTTTGTCCTAGTATTATCACTTTGAACCCCAGGAGGTTAAGATGATTAACGATCTAGCATCAGAAAGTGCAAAAGCAGGATTGAAACTAAACCCGGAAAAAACTAAAATTATGACTAATGGCAACAAAGATCCTGTAACAGTGGACCAGACTCAGATCTCCTACACTGAAGAATATATATATCTTGGGCAACTGATGTCTCCAAAAGACAACATAAATAAAGAAGTAGAAAGAAGAATAGCGAACAGTTGGAAGAAATACTGGGGACTAAAGGAAGTGATGAAGGACAAGAACTTACACATAACAACTAAAAGTAAATTATTTAATACATGCATCCTGCCAGTGTTAGGATATGGAAGTGAAACATGGGCTCTAACTAAAGACATATCAAATAGACTCTCCATATGCCAGCATGCAATGGAAAGGAGTATGGTAGGAATCAGAAGAATAGATAAAGTAAGAAACAGCAGCATCAGACACAAGACTAAAGTTCAGGATATAACTCGGAAAATTAGAAGACAAAAATGGAAATGGGCTGGACACATGATTAGGGGAAAAGACAAATGGAGCAAAGTAGTCACGCAATGGTACCCAAGGAATGGAAAAAGGAATAGAGGTAGACCACTGCGACGGTGGGATGACGACATAAGACAGGTCGCGGGAATAACATGGGGTAGAGTGGCCATAGAAAGGCCCGAATGGAGAAGATTGGAGAAGGCCTTTGCCACCTGGCAAACGGACATGCAAAAATAAAAAAAAAGGGATATATACGAATAAAAAGAAAAAATAATGAAACAAAAAAAATAAATGGAAATAATCATTGGGGAATATATATAAAAAAAAAAAAAAAAAAAATGTCCGATAGAAGGCTTAAATAAATAAAATAAATAATATAAATTTACACTCTTCATCATTCAACAATGGATTTTGGACTGTGGGTATGATGCAAAACATAATGAAAGAGATACGACGGGAAGTTACGAATGTTGAGTTTCATGAATAGGTGTTACACAACAAGTCTTGGGACCGTTTTCAAATAAACAGGGCGAAACTGAACAGCAACATGTAAAGTAGATAATTGAGCTAGGTAGTTACTTTTTATTCACAAAGATCGATAAAGCCATTAAGCTATTTATAGCAGTAATGATACCATATAAATCAACATGCAACCATTGATCGCTGCGCAGGTAACAGGCTTTAATAATTTCAATTAGTACGACTTCATCGCTCTCCCGAAGAACAATGAGACTGATCCATAATAGTTTGTCCGACGGTGTTAGGGCTTTATCACACTGGCGGTTTGGGAGCGAATTTTGTATGATAGAAAACTTGCTCGCAAATGACATGTGTCATAAGGCCCTTAGATTAACAAGCCATTAATAGTACATTACTGCAGACGCCGGGAAATAAGGGCTTGCCGGCTGAGTAGGTATAGACGGCCGACCGTAAGGGAGGCCGTCTAGTGATACGAAGCCGGCAAGCCCTTTTCACGGCTAAGGCATGTATAGTGCTTTTCTCAAACATATGCAATGAAATAAAAAAATTAACCACTCAAAAAAACATAATTCAGCTGTTCAGCCAGTTCATGAACACAGACGCCATGTTTACAAAAAGTATTTTTAATTTTCCCTCCAATCCCTCTATATTTTTTTTCTTTAATAAGTCCACGTGTGTAGTGTGCGAATATTAGGGCAATTGACAACATTTCATATTTATAACAGGTGGAAATTAATATATAGATCGACAGGGCTTTATGTCGTGTACCTTAAAAAAAGATCGTTGAATTTTTTCTTCTGTATTTAAAGAAATATAAGAAAGTACATCAAATAACTGCAATCTAAGACAATACGGGCTGAATAGGGTTGTTGTCTAAACCAAAGAGCGAAAAAATATTTTTTTTTTTTATTTGACGTTGACAGAAGACAGATGCATACCGAGTTTTATTAAGTTTTTTTTTTTTTGGACTTCCGGTTCGTGTCCCAAGATGGCCGCATGCGTTTAGGTTTAGTTGTTCATTATTTATTCATTTTAGTTGTTCAATGTGTAGTATTGATAGCGTATTGTGCAGTGATCTAACGTATGAGTGAATAGCTAATGAAGAATTCAACTTGAAGCGTTCATAGCCCTTCCTGGGTCAAGGCCCGATAGTCCGCGTGGTTTTTTGTAAATCGCTATCACTTTACAAAAAGCACGATTTTTTCAACTCACCGTACAACGTGGTATCAATCCTCTATCTAGTCGCCTAGTGCGATTGGCAACGAGACATTGGCAGTAATGGTCGCTTAACTGTGACCGGTTGCCATTTTTAAAAAAATAGAATAGAAGTTTTTTTTTAATAAGAAAACCGACTAAAGTAACCGTTCCATTAAGTTCTGGTTTAAGTGTTGCCACATTTTAAAATGAGTATGTTTTTATAAATTAATAATAAAATAAATAATCATCTCAGAAAATAAATAAAAACAGAGATTGCTTCATCTTTTTAAGCAGAGTTCAGGAAAGTAATAAAATGATAGTCTTAAAAATATGAAATGTTGTCAATTATACACAACCTGATAATAAGAATCTTAGTTTCTATAATAAGTAAAATAAAGGCAGAGGATTTTTAATGTTGTCTATGGTCTCTGGTGACTTACGTATAGACGGTATTTTCAGTTCGTGTGTACTAGGCATTAACACGGATATTGTGGGTCCGATGGCTGAATGGGTAGCTACTAGAAAAAAATATATATCAGCTGTTCATACACACAGACGCCATGTTTACATTAAAATTAGAAACAAATTACTTCCCGGCTTAGGCCTTCAATTTTGTATGAAATTCCTTTACAGTTCTCTCGAATTCTTCCGCCCGAAACTTGACACTTCGAAGCCTGTTCTAACGCACTTTACGACGATATTTCATTGCATGTTTGAGAAAAATTATATATTATACATAGTAAAAAGACCGGAGTGATTTCTTACCCACATTTGACACAAAGGTAAATTATGAAAGAAAACTGTAATGTGATCCACTGCAATGTGAGGACTCGAACCTGCGACCCTACGTTTCCGGCGTAGTGTTCTGCCAACTAAGCTATTACGTCGTTACGTCAACACTCGCAAGTCGCAGGTGGGCCGCAGGTTTGAGTCCTGCTTACATTGCAGTGGATCACATTACATTTTTTTTTATCATTATATTATTTTGTGTAGGTATAATGTATAAGAATACAAATATGGTATTTTCACATTAAAACCGAATCGATAAAAATATATTTATTAAAAAACGTTAAAAAAAGGTCAGTTTGAGTTGAATGAAAAAGATTAAGTACGTACCTACACCAAAATAGAAATTCATAGTGGGGAATGAATGGGAATTAACGATTAAAGTAAAAAAAAAACTGCGTTTTGCTCGTATAAAAAGTATTGTATGCAATAGTTACACAATTAAATCTTTAAATCTCGTACCTTACTTGAGCCACTCGTATATACGTATATTATATTTATTACTATAAAGATTTGATTACAGGCAAACAAACCAAGTTACAAATGAAGCTTATAACGAGAGCGTGTTAAAATACCTATTGTTATAATCAAGGGCGTCGCCAGCCGAAGGTCCAGGGGGGGGCAAGTTGATATAAATGTAGGATGAGGTAAAAAAGGAAGGAAGGTACAGCCTTGCTAGAGGATAGGAAGCTGCACCCAGCACATAAAAATAGAAGTGGATTTCGGTTTACATTCATAATCATAATTACTTATCATAAAAATCATAATATACGGAGATGGAAACGCGAGCGTAGCAAGCCAGAATTTTTTTTGGAAGGGGACCGTTAATAGCACTTTTAGTCAGATAAACGCGAGCGTAGCGAACGCGTATTTTTTCGAAAGGGGACGTTTAATAATACTTATAGATAGATAAAACGCGAGCATAGCGAGTGCGACATTTTTTGGAAGGGGACGGTTAATAATACTTATTCAGACCAAACGCGAGCGCAGCGAGCGCGACATTTTTTGGAACTTATTCAGATCAAACGCGAGCGTAGCGAGCGCGACATTTTTTGGAAGGGGACGGTTAATAATACTTATGGTCAGATCAAACGCGAGCGTAACGTGACATTTTTCGAGAGGAAGGATCAAAATAAATCTAGATGAAAATTAACGCGAGCGCAGCGAGCGCGAAAATTTTAAAAGACAATCATTCAATAAGTACATTTTGATGCAAGTGCGGAAAATCACGAGTCATGGGACCGAGAGATCTTGCCACGAACCGAAGATCCACTGGACGCGACAAGTAAAGACTCAAGGTTGCCCAATAGACCGCAAAATCACAAAGCTTCATCAACCGAGTGAGTGAAGCAGCTCCGTTACAACTTGGCCAAACATTCTTTCGTATTTTCGTATGTTCTCGCCTACCGGTCGCATTTCTTGTCAAAATGACGGGTAGTAATGGGACTGGAAACGTAAAAAAAAAAACAAATTTCAGTAATTTCGGAACAAACTCGCGAGGTCTTCAGCTCACAGAGCCACTAGAGTAGTTCTATTATTTTATTTTAGTGCCTATGCTATGTTTTATAGAGCAGTTCTTCTTCGGTACTCTCTACAAAGTGTAACCTGTCAGTGTGAGATAAGTAGCTACTCGTTTCGTAGAGTCACTTTCCGTGAGCTTTACTGACGGTAGCCCAACGATCTTCCTTTAGCCCCTGTCCTGGCCTGGTACTGAATTCATTTGAGTTTCGATGTGCAAGAATGATCGATCAGACAAGTCAAGTGACTGGACATATTTTTATTTTCGGATCTGCCCCCCCCCCCCCCCCCCCTGCCCCCCCTTGGCGACGCCCATGGTTATAATTATTTTCTTTATTTCTTTATTAATTAGAAAGGGGTTTTGTTACACAATGACTATGGCACCCCGTTGATACCTATTGTTAGTCTGACAAACCTGTCCAAAGGATAATATGATACCGATAAATACAATAGCTGCAAGTTATAATTATAATGGACATCTTATATTCTGAAATAGCCCTCAGACATTCAATATTCTAAAGCTCAGTGGGCGTTGTTAGGTTGGTCTTAGGGCCTTATCACACTTGCGATTTGCGAGCGAGTATTCTGTACGGTAGCCAATCACTTGCTAAACAACGTTTCATAAATATTCATTTTACAAACAACGTTAGACAAATTAACGATTCCCAAATTAGACGTTGCATAAAATATAGTTTTACAAATAGATCATGATACAAATTATTTATTGGACAAAACATCATATCACAAAACATTATTTAGCAAATGATTCATTCATTATTACTATTCAATTAACAAAATAACGAATGATATTTAAAACAACGTTAATAAAATTGTTTGGTAAACATTTCGTTTAATAAATCATCATGGTGTGAACGCCATTTATATGTGTAGTTTTCTACGAGTACAAAATATTGACATACCTACTTAATTTTTAACAAAGTATAATTGTTCTGATGAGCATACAGACGTCTTAGTGTTCAGGTTATTGAGGTTTTTTAGGTAGCATGGCTCAAAAACCGAAAACTGTAGGTTAGGTTAGGTTTGTTTTATGACCATGTATAGTCAAAATGCTTGCTTAAAAATGGAACATCACTCAATCTAATATAGCCTAAAAATGGCAATGAATATCTCGGTAAATATCGCTCTGAGAAAATAAAAAATAATACATGCTGCTTATTTTAGCGTAATCTACAAGATTCAATCGAATTTAAGCCCTTAAACAAAAAAAAAGTCCTAGAAACGTCCCCACTTTGGTACAATCTGACCGAAATAAGTACAGCCTGTTTAATATTTGGCCCAAGTGTTTGAGTATTAAACTTCATACCGTCCTGCGTTTTGTTACATAGAGAGTCATTTTTAATATTTTTATGAAACAATAGTTTATCAATTAACGTTTTGCAAAATAACTTATTTTTAAAACGATTTATTCGTGAAGTGAACATTTTTTAAACGAAACTTTGTTTTTCAATATGTTTATAAAGCGTCAAAGTTACTAAATGTATATTTGTCGAGTAATTATTTGTAAAATGAGCATTTTAAGTAATGACAGGTTTGTGAAATGAATAGTTTGTGAATCGTTGTGTGTTAAGTGATTATTTGTAAAAAGTTGTTTAGCAAATGATGATAAACCATTAAACCATTCTGTACAAAGAAGCGTCGCGGTGAACTCGCTGTGTGTTCGCCTTCATACACAATTCGCTCGCAAATAGCAAGTGTGTAAGGCCCTTATCCCTTAATAGAAGTTACAGTCCGACCAAAAAGAGTAGAAATTAAAAAGTGGCAATACTGTAGTGTCCTCCCTTTCTAATCAATATAAGAAAACGGGGACGACACTACAGTATTGCCACTTTTTAATTTCTACTCTTTTTGGTCGGACTGTATTTGTTCCACCTATAGCAGGTAGGCGTTGATACCTTATTAAACCGTAAGGAAACAACGAGCACAGTCCTGCTGAAATATTAACAGCAGGAAAAACGTTTTTTATAGATTGTAATCAAGTTTTCGGGAGGAAAATTAGGACACATAGCGTCCATTTTACTTCTATTTCGGAGCCGAGATTTAAAATGAAATATTGCTTGGTGGTTTTGAAGCACTATTCACGAACTTACATTGTCAGTAATTTGCCTGCTACCGTGTGGAGCCTGTAATAGGATAGGAGCAATAATTTAAATTATAGAATCGTCTCATTCACTTCACAGAACTACATTTATACGGCAACTTTTAAAAAAGCTTGTTTTATTTAATACGTTTTAAATAAAACAATCTCAACGTATTATATGTCGTGTATATTCGTTAATTGAGACAACTATTACAGTTACCGTTGTCAAAGGTTGATTCAGAAAAACACAATTTTTTTCTCTCAGTCTTTTCTCTGCCAGTAGGTATACAGAAACTACAAAGTTTTACTTTTAGTAAACTACTTTCATGAAAGTTTTAAGGTTCAGTAACAAGTTTAAAGTATTCGTAAACCCTGCAACTTATGCCGAGTTGTTATGACACAGTACTTATTTGGATGACTTCAGTAACAATGGTCCCATTTACCTGTAAAGTAGCATTCAAGCTAATATCCAAATAGAGAGTTAATTTTGTACTTATAATTATAGTACCGTTATCTAGTCTAGGATGGACGGGTCCAAAACTAGCCCAATTAAGTATGAGCTTTTATTTAGTCTCACCTGACCTGCCCTGGTATAACTAATCTCACTTAATAGGAGAGGTGTCAAACTTATTCTCGGGAAGTGCAGTGCCGGTAGTGGTGCATCAGTCACGCCATGAAAGCACCCCCTTAGAGGCCCTCGTCATGCTGTAAGATTAAAGAAGGTTAGACTGGAAGACAAGGATTGTAAACAGGTTTTAGCATTCCGAACCGGCTTTGGAAACCGGTCTATCTCAGGAGTCATTAAGGGCCTTATCACTTGCTTTTTGCTAGCGAATTTTGTATGAAGGCGATCACGCAGCGAGTTCGCCGTGAGTCTTATTGGTAAAGAAAACTCGCTTGCTAATCGCAAATGTGCTAGATCCCTTATAATGCGCAATGCGTTTAACTTCGCTGTTTTTACGTGAGATTAGGTATAGGTACCAGTGGTACCTTATTATCTGTAATCAAATTTCCATAGTTAAATTCGGCACTACTCCAGGTTTCCATGTGAGCTAAAATTAGGGATCGGATGGCAATAGATATAATATTATTGACCGAGCGACTGAAGCGTCTCCATTTCAGCTGGGTCCAAAATTATTTCGTATATACAGATGTTGGGATGTCCAGACGCTTTCTTTATCTATATGGGTCTATAGGTAATAGGTAGGGAATCATTTCACATCATTCATCCGTCATTAAATAAATAAATATGTGCCTGACGCACCTATGACTGGTTTGTTTACGTTGGATTGACTGGTACAAGCGTTGGATTGACGGACAACGCTGTACTGACGGGCAGGGGTTTCTTCTAGTAATGAAACACTTCTTGAGTCTTCAAAGCCGGGGAGAGAGTTGGGCAGGGATTTCTTCTTAGCACTTGTAGCTTGCTGGATCGAATAATGCCGGTACGGCGCAATGTATCGCCTTTTATTTCAATCCGTGCCTCCCCCTCTCCTGCCACAACACTTTATTATTATTAATTTTGTTTACATTACACAATCAGGACTTAAATACTAAAGAACACTAATAAATCTTATACAATAACAATTATACCTTATACCTAATACTATTCTAATGAGATTCCAATTGGTAAACACTAAATAAACACTAGATTAGATCCTAATTTCGACTAGGAAACGACCTGCGCAGGCGTCAGCGGGGCGCGGGTGGGAGCGGGGCGTGGCTTCCTCGCCTCCCAACCTTTTTGATATACCTTTCGCGCTACCTCCCCTCTGACGCCCGTCAGTCTGTGGGATGTCGTCGCGCTGTTAGGATCTAATCGTTATAACTTAGTACTTATCCAAGTACTAAGCTAAACTATGGGGAAATGAAATGCAATCAAGATAATTATTTAATTCCTTAGCCTATCCTACTTAACCTACAGTTTATTTATTCATAACAACTAGTAAAGTATCATATTTCTTACAAGCTAATCAACGAAAACAGAACGTAATATTTATTGAACATAAGATAACAAACAAAACATAACTTCTTAATTAAATTGCCGTCGTTGGGTTAGCCGGGCTGCACAAAATATTAAGGGACAATCTTACACAAATCGACCTAGTCCCAAACTAAGCAAAGCTTGTACTATGGGTACTAGACGACGATATACATAATATATAAATACATACATAGATAACATCCATAACCCAAGAACAAATATTTGCACAAATATTTGCCCCGGCCGGGATTCGAACCCGGGACCGCCGACTCAGTAGGCAGGTGTCTACCAACCGAGCCAAACGCGTCGACAAAACATTCATCTTAACATTTTATGAGCAGTTTGAATAATAATATACTGGGTGGCTTCAAATTGGTAATACAAAATTAGTGGTTTGCACACATCATCCCTAAAGTAAACCCCTGTACTAATATCATGCTTCCAAAATAATCCAGTGTCTCATTTTTAGGGTTCCGTAGTCAACTAGGAACCCTTATAGTGTCGTCATGTCCGTCCGTCCGTCCGTCCGCGGCTTAGCTCTGTGATCATTAGTACTAGAAAGCTGAAATTTGGTATGAGTATGTGTATGTATCACGCCGACAAAACAGTAAAATAAAAACTTAAAAAAAAAAATTTTTCGGGTACCGACCTCTCGAACACCTAAAGTGGGGGTGATTTTTTTTTCGTTTCAACCCTAGCGTGTGGGGTGTCGTTGAATAGGCCTGTTACAATAATAGGGGTCTCCAAACATTACTTTTTGATAAAGTCAGTAGTTTTGTAAATATTCGCTCCGAAAATAAAAAAAATAGTGTCCCCCCCCTTTTCAACCACGAGTAAAAAAAATATGGAAAAATTCATGAAAATGAAGCCTTATAAGTACTTTTAATGAAAACTATAGGTATTGAATAAAATCGATCTATCCGTTTTTGAGTTACCGCAAAATTTCATAATTTTCTTTTCACTTCTCATGCTCTTAAAATGTTACTTTAGTCTCTGCATATCGGGACTAAAGCTCCTTATTAAGAGTCCGCAGCAAGCTCGATTCTTCATACAAACGTAGTTACGTCCTTATTTTAATATAACATGTCACATTATCATGAAATTCTCTAAATATAATGAGATAAGATATATCTAGGGCTAAAACTAGTTTATGACTCTTGAAATGTTAATAGAAAGAAAATAGAGCGAGTACAAGTTTTGCATTTTTAGACCCCAGAAAGTTGTTCAGTTTGGCGGCATACTACGACCAAAATATAGTTTAGATTGAAGTCAAAACCTATTTCCGGTGTCGATTAAACTATGCAGTTTGATAAGAAAAAAGATTTATCAAAATTGATCTCGTAGTTTTAAAATGAGAGCGTAACTACGAAAACCTTAAAATAAATTACAAAAAATTGTTGCGAAACTGCAGCGAATTACTCTAGCGCGGGGAACGGTCCGGGGGGGCGGCGGTAAGCACCGCCCGCCGCTAGCGCGCTCTCGCTTTACTGCTAGCGCCCTGTCTTCCTCTAGGTGAAACAACAACATTTTAAAGCGTAAGCGCGCGATCTCAACGCGGAGTTGAGCGGACCTTGCTGCGGACTCTTAATCTCTAGGGACTAAAGTAAAATTGTTTTAATTTACTTTGAAAAACCCCTAAACAGCCAATCACGACGTTTGTGAATGGAGGTTTATAGCCATTTTCAGTGATAGGTATACAAACTTTTTGTTGCGTGAAAATAACCTCAAAATTACAACTGCTCAAAAAAAGTAAAATTGTTTTAATTTACTTTGAAAAACCCCTAAACAGCCAATCACGACGTTTGTGAATGGAGGTTTATAGCCATTTTCAGTGATAGGTATACAAACTTTTTGGTGCGTGAAAATAACCTCAAAATTACAACTGCTCAAAAAAAGTAAAATTGTTTTAATTTACTTTGAAAAACCCCTAAACAGCCAATAACGACGTTTGTGAATGGAGGTTTATAGCCATTTTCAGTGATAGGTATGGTATACAAACTATTTGGTGCGTGAAAATAACCTCAAAATTACAACCGCTCAAAAATTCAAGATTTTATTTAATCAAACACGATTAATTATTACGAATACGAATGTAATTTTATCATGCATGTCCATAAGTCCATATTAGTCTTAAATAAAATAGTTTTCAAGTTTGAATCTGTTGGCTAAATATGCAAGCATTTAAAGCGTCACTTTACAAAAAAAAAGAAAAAACCACGGAACATTTCTCTTTTCTATTAGAATTTTGAATGGAATGAGCTGATGAATGAATTAAGCTTGAATTGTAATCACCAATTAGACCAATTAACTGTGTTACTTTATAAATTACGGACAAAATATGTAATCATCATCTTCCAATGAAGAAGAATAAAGCTGAAGGCTATATAGAGGAGTCAATCCAAAATAAACACAGTATCTTATCTATCGAAGGCTATACTATATTGAAGGAATTAAAATATCCTCAAAGCAAAAATCACAACCAAGTGACAACCAACATTTGACCCACGCCCATCAACATCGCGGGTTGAGAATGAGCCTAATGAAATGACCATCGGCAACCTTTTTGAGAAAAGGTCTACGTCTCTACTAT
The DNA here is from genome assembly GCA_947623375.1 of Apotomis capreana. NCBI lineage: Eukaryota > Metazoa > Arthropoda > Insecta > Lepidoptera > Tortricidae > Apotomis > Apotomis capreana. The sequence continues at coordinate 19,224,676 of OX392506.1, forward strand.
ACCTACTCTCCATTCTCTCCTACTGTTACTTCGACTTCGAGTGAAAATATTGAACATACTTCTCAATTACAAACCACGCTGACCCAGCTTAGTTTACAGGGGAAAACCATACATTTAAATGTAAAGAATTGTACAAATTGCCCTTTAAATTTTTCTGAGGTTAGATTAACGGCTGTACTACGTAATTGTAAGAAACTTTGTTATAATAAATATCGTAATTTTATATTGAAATTCGTTTATTTTCCTCGCATTCAAAGTGAAAAGCAGAGTGTTTAACGCGAGACTAAACAACCATAATGACACTCGAACTATTAGCCACCCTCGCTTAGCTCGGGTGGCTAAAACATCTCGTGTCATTATGGCTTGTTTTAGTCCCTTGTTGAACAATCTACTATTAAAAGGACGTAAGTTGACTTTCAGAAGGAAATAAGTATAAGTAATTACAGCTACTTTGGCGTTTACGACCTTTTTATAGAACTTGAAATCTTTTACGTAACCTTAACCTCGGGCTTTAAACCGCTGTTTTAAGCCCGTCTCTTGTGAAGGATGAGCAACTACGGAACCCTACACTGAGCGTGGGCCGACATGCTCTTGGCCGGTTTTAATTTTAAATTATCCCATTTGTTTAGGCCTTACGCGGTTACTTTACCACTGGGATTTAAAAGAAAGAGGTTTTAAAGTACTTCAAATCAACACTTTCCTCTTTGGTTATCATCTGATATAGCATTTATGAAGTACCTAAACGTGTTTTGATTACTAATTGTCACTTGTCAAAGAAAATAATGTTTATGTAAGATTTAGATTTTTAAATAACCGTCTCGTCTTTACCCCTACACTAACATTCGAAGAATGGATAATGTTATTTTTTATTTTACATCTCGAAGTACAGTGCTTACTCAGGAATCATTTGAGTAATATCTTATAAACTTCGATTGACGTAACTAACGTAAATGGCGACGAGTGACAGATAATATGATCGTTAGCCATTGAATTTGCAGTAACCACACGCAGTACCTAACCATTAGGTAATCACACATTGGGACTTTAATTATTTGTTTTGTTAGAATATTTACGAGTTAAAGATGATAATTTTAAGAATAGACTTCATGTAGGTAATATATTATATTTATCATTAACTAAGTCACAACCAAGTGTTTTGTATTACCAATTTAAAGTCACCTAGTACTATAGTTTTTTTCTTAATTATTTTTTCTTAAAGGGGGTTAAAAAGGCATATATCTGACATTTTGAAAAATAATCTACCACAGGGTCCCTAGTTTAGTAACCGTTGAATAAATATACAGACATAGTTACGTGCATTTTAATTAAATTAGTAGCGAGAAACGCAGTACCTGCACTGTCCGTTGCAGAGGACTTGCATTGCATAACTTGAGCAAGGAATCCGTAATTAATTAACTCGATGGAGCTGTTCTGCCTTTGACGTTTTTAATATAGCTGTATACTATATTTGTTTCAAGGAAGTAGAAAGCTAGTGTCCATTGAATCTAATCAGGGAAGTTTTTTAATAATAGAAAAAAGAGAGAATAGAAAAAAAACTTTAATCAACGAGAAGATATTCATACCTACTATAAAAAAAAACTTTTTGGTTTAGATTTATTTTTAGGAACCGACTTCAAAATACAAGAGGTTTATCGTCTTGCTTTCTTCCATTACCCAAATTAGGCCGCAAGGCCGAAAATAGGTACATTTTGGCTTGGGGCTTCGATCACTTTTATGGCATTAAGGCCTGTCTAGCAATGGACGTCTTTTGGCTGATGGTGATGATGAGTTGCATAAATAACTACACTTAACAACATTACAAATTAAATTCTAGCTTTCAACTTCAGTGAATTTTCACCTAATTATCATTGATCAGTAATACTAAGTCTTAGCACACTGCTGATTTGCGATGGGAGCTTTCGGCGCGAGACTATTATATTAATCTGTGGCGCGAGTGCGTAGCGAGTTCGCTTATAGTGCTGCGCGATCGCTACGAAATCGTCGCGTACTCGCGACGAACTCGTAGCGCTCTGGCAAAGAGTGTGATAGGGCACTAATAATATCAGTCGAACGCTACAGCGATCCCACCGGGATACAGGTAGCTAATCCAATTAACTGTCGCTGGCATTCATTAGCTACTAATTTATTCGACTGACTGAAGACGAAGCTAGTTAAGTATGAAAATAGTTCTGAGATTATTGGATTTTTTCCTAATTGCGAAGCACTGTTATGATCATATAATAATATTGGAACTCCGACGCAGCATCAATTTACGCAGCATCAAATCTATGCAGTAAGCATATAGTACTATATGCTCACTGCAAATATTTGTTAACCTTTTGATTGCCACCGCCGTCTTATGTTTTTTTTGCGGTTCCATATTGGGTTGCATAAATTTTAAAGCCATAATGTCGGTGCGCATAACCACTTTTGTTATAATAGTCCTTGCGCATAAAGTGTATAGTCATTAATTGATCCGCATAAATTTTATGACCATAATGTTTTTACGCATAAGTAAGGAATGTCATATTATTTTGGAGCATATCAACCTGAATCATAATCATATTAATCGTCATAATGTTCTTATCCATATCGTGCATTGGCGCATAATACTGAGGAACATAAATATCAAGCTAATTTTTTATTTCAACATCAGCCTGGTTATTCTGGCAGCAGTTCATTTCTGAGGGGGTCGCAGTTCTTTCAAACCTAACCTAACCTACTTTTCTATCCGATGTTCGTATTTGTAGGTTCACAATTCTAACCTAACCTAACCTACAACAAAGAGGTCAGTGTGGAGAAGGATTTCTTAATGCGGGGGGCTTTGCCCCCGAGCCCCCCTTATGGGGGGCTTCGCCCCACCGTCCCCCCTTTTTATTTTTGTGCTCATGTAACTTTTGTATCATTATTTCAAATGTTATAAAGTATTATGATTGGTACATGTGATATAACTTATACTATATAATTTCTATTGTAATTAATTATGAAAACCATAATTTATCCGTTGCTCTTCTTCGTACTATCATTTATTATGACATTTAATAATATTACTTGAAATTTTGTGCCATACTAAATTAGGCTTATGAAAAGCCTGCCAAACAACAATTATGACATATAAAAGTTATGCAAATAAAAATTTATGACAAATAACATGTATGAGGAAAGCCATTATGCGAAATGAGTTATGACAATCAAATTTATGACAAGAATTTTTATTCCACTAGAGGTGATCCCTTTTTTTGCCGTGGCGTCAGGGGTACTGTTGAATTGGGAACCAAATATACCTTTGGAAAACGGTGTCAATATTATATTTTTAACCCCCCACGAAAAAAAGAGGGGTGTTATAAGTTTAACATGTGTATCTGTGTATCTGTGTCTCTGTCTGTGGCATCGTAGCGCCCAAGCGGATGAACCAATTTAAGTGCGGTTTTTTTAATCGAAAGACTTTTCCGTCGAGATGGTTCTTAGCTATGTTTGGTGGAAGTAGGACCAGTAGTTTCCAAGATATTCAGCTTTAATTGGAACAAGTGACAAGATCTCAGCCAATATTGAAGCCAAGGATTCCAAATTTTGGTTACATGTTAAGTATTATTAGCATTTTCTATATCACTCACTAAATGAGGATCTCATGATGACCAGGTAGTTGTTAATGGAACTCAGCCAATATTGAAGCTAAGGATTTCAAATTTTGGTTAAATGTTAAGTATTATTGGCATTTTCTATATCACTCACTAAATGAGGATCTCATGATGACCAGGTAGTTGTTAATGGATCTCAGCCAATATTGAAGCCAAGGATTTAAAATTTTGGTTAAATTTTAAGTATTATCAGCATTTTCTATATCACTCACTAAATGAAGGACTCGTGATGACCAGGTAGTTGTTAATGGATCTCAGCCAATATTGAAGTCAAGGATTCCAAATTTTGGTTAAATGTGAAGTATTATTAGCATTTTCTATATCACTTACTGAATGAAGGTCTCATGATGACCAGGTAGTTGTTAATGGATCTCAGCTAACATTGAAGCCAAGGATTCCAAATTTTGGTTAAATGTTAAGTATTATTAGCATTTTCTATACCACTTACTAAATGAAGGTCTCATGATGACCAGGTAGTTTTTAATGGATCTCAGCCAATATTGAAGCCAATGATTCCAAACGCTGGATAAATGTTAAGTTTTATTAGCATTTTCCTTATCACTCACTAAGTGAAGATCTCATGATAATCATCTAGCAGGACTGGACTAAGAGGGCATTTGGGGCCCCCTCCCCTATAAGGAAAACATTATTATGGTACAAGTCCTGCGTCTGGGACTGGGTCTCTAGACTAGCTGGGCCCCTAGGCCCGGGCCTAGGGGTAAATACTGCCCTGCCATCTAGTTGTGAAAGGATCTAAGCCAAGAATTTCAAATGTTGGTCAAATGTTAAGTTTTATTAGCGTAATCAACAATTTAATAAAATTTTGACAGTACAATAATTTGGTACCATGCAGCTGAAGATGGCCTTAGGAACTCCTTAATAGCACAGAATAAACCCATAGTGTTTGGGCTCGTCTGATTGTCCTTAATGACCAATTAACGTTTGTGTAAGAAAGTACAGTCGATATTAAGCCGAGTCTCAGAAAACCTTTTTAATGTCTGTCACAATACTGGGTCACTGTTTCTAAGTTTTGCAATTCTGCTAAAGCTGAAATGTCATTAGGACTATTGAATAGTATAACACTTTATACTCTCGCGGTTTGAACACATAATTAAAACTTATTGAACCGGGTCTATCGCGATATTTTAATTTACCTTCATTGCCTGACGTTTCAACACGGTTTCACGTGCCGTGGTCCCAGGCGTACTGCTACTGGTCTATTGAACAGGTTCCTTTGATTGAGGTCACAAATAACAACACCTTGCAAGATTTTAACGCGACTAAAGGACACGTAAGCTTTAGCAAACGTACTCGCCTAAGTAAATAACAGCTTTTTTGGATTCTGTAGTCAACAAGGAACCGTTATAGTTTCACCATGCCCGTCCGTCCGTCCGTCTGTCTATGGCTTAGCTCAGTGACATAGTGGTAGAATACATTTTTAAAAACTTTTTTTTTGTGTACTTGCCCTACACGTAAAATAGTGGGGATATATTTTTTACGGTTTATATCCCATGGTGTGGGTTATCGATGATTAGGTCTTTCAAAACTAAGTCAAGTTATCTAGCATCAACGGATTTTTTTATGGAGCTAAGTAAGCCACCCGTACAATTTGGATCCTGTAGAATGGAAACCTGGTTCTGTTTTAGGCAATAAGTAGCAGTTTCTTTCAACTCATCCAGTGCATTTAAAGTATATATTTTGACTAGCATTAACCCGCGGCTTCGCCCGCGTTCCTATACAATAAACATTATCCTACGGGAACGATACTCTTTTTTTTCAAGATAAAAAGTGGGCTATTTGTTAAAGTTAGGGTATAATCTGCTTATCCCTCTAGCCGTTTTATTGTTGAAAAGTTTGAATGCATTTATTACGGCTGCGCAGGAGGTTTCCCGATGACTACTAAGAATTTTCATGTCCACAATATTGAAATTCAAATTTGATGCCATTTTTGCAATTAACGTCCCAAAAAACTATGAAACACGTGCTTACTCATTTATCGTTAGAAATACTCCTTGGAAGTTTTCAATAAAATAGTCTAACTAATCGTTTTTCCCCATACAAACTTACGACCCCCAGGGGGGGGGGGTGACTTTTGACAAATGCTTCTTTTATTGCACCCCTAGACTTTATAAGGACACGTAGGTTCCAAATATGGACTCTCTAGAATCAGTGGTTTAGTATTTAGACATTTCAACCCCATTTCACCCTAACAGGGAAGATGTTAATCGTCCGCTACGTTGGATTTAAAAATCGTTGCGGTTTTCGTAACCAGCGACCCGATAAACCATAAAAGCATTACCAATGGATTTTCAGACTTTGTCACCACATTTCTCCCTTTTAGGCGCTGAATAAAAAAAAACTGAAACACGTGTTTACTCATTTATTGTTAGAAATACTCCTGTGAAGTTTCGAATAAAATAGTCTAACTAATCTTGTTTCCCCATACAAACTCTGGAACCCCATTTCACCCCTTTAGGGGGTGAGTTTTGAAAATCCTTTCTTAGTGCACCCTTACACCTTATAAGGAACCTACGTGCCAAATTTGAACTCTCTAGAACCAGCGGTTTAGTAATTAGACATTTCAACCCCATTTCACCCCAACAGGGGAGATGGTAACTCACGTCCGCCACGTTGGATTTTTAAATCGTTGCGGTTTTCGTAATCAGCGACCCGATAAACCATAAAAACAATACCCATGCTGATTTTCAGACTTTGTCACCACATTTCTCCCTTTTAGGGGTTGAATGGTCTCGCCAATAAACGTTACAGTTTGGCGAGAAATTACTTAAATTTGTAATTTTATGTATGTTTTTTGATGGTAAAAGAATTTCAAAAAACCTGAAACACGTGTTTACTCATTTATTGTTAGGAATACTCCTGTGAAGTTTCGAATAAAATAGTCTAACTAATCTTGTTTCCCCATACAAACTTTGGAACCCCATTTCACCCCTTTAGGGGGTGAGTTTTGAAAAATACTTTCTTAGTGCACCCCTACACCTTATAAGGAACCTACGTGCCAAATTTAAACTCTCTAGAACCAGCGAATTAGTATTTAGACATTTCAACCCCATTTCACCCCAATAGGGGAGATGGTAACTCACGTCCGCCACGTTAGATTTTAAAATCGTTGCGGTTTTCGTAATCAGCGACCCGATAAACCATAAAAACAATACCCATGCTGATTTTCAGACTATGCCACCACATTTCTCCCTTTTAGGGGTTGAATTTTCAAAAAACCTGAAACACGTGTTTACTCATTTATCGTTAGAAATACTCCTGTGAAGTTTCAAATAAAATAATAATAACCAATCTTATTTCCCCATACAAACTTTGGACCCCCATTTCACCCTTTTAGGGGTGAAAATCCTTTCTTAGCGGATGCCTACGTCATAACATCTACCTGCATGCCAAATTTCAGCCCGATCCGTCCAGTGGTTTGGGCTGTGCGTTGATAGATCACTATGTCAGTCAGTCAGTCAGTCAGTCAGTCACCTTTGAGTTTTATATATATAGATTGTCTTGGCTAATAACTTAGCCATTTTGTCATTATAAGCATTAACTAATTTGACTTTAACGATTTTTTCCCAGATTGTTGCTTAAGGCTATTTAAATCAAAATATATCCTAATTTCAATTTTAGTGAAGATGGCTTTCGTTATCACTGGCTTGGGATCCTGTTGTCGTACACATAGTCAAGGATCAAGCTCGAGGAAAGACTGGAAACTATGAACCTTAAACGGTGTAAAACCAAAAAAGTGTTAAATGTAGAAAATTCCGGGAAAAAACTTCTGTTTGTTTAAAAAATATGAAATAAAAATAAAATTTAAAATTTAAAAAACCCCCGACAAGACATCCTGTAAAAAGAAAGAAATAAAATCTATGAAATGTACCTTTACAATGAACAGTAGAAAAAGAATCCAAGCTTCGTTGCGTCGGGGGACCGCTAAGTAAATGAAATGCAATGTACTTAAAATCGTAAAGTGGGAAGCCCTAAATAAATGCATACTTACAATTTTGCGTTGAAAAATATATTTCATTTCACTTAGGTTAGGTAGGTACTTAGCGGTCCCCCGAACGCAACGACGCTTGGATTCTTTTTCTACTGTTCATTGTAAAGGTACATTTCATAGATTTTATTTCTTTCTTTTTACAGGTTGTCTTGTCGGGGGTTTTTTAAATTTTAAATTTTTCCTGATACTATGATATGTTATAGTTTATTTTTACGTTTTATAGCTTTTTAGATATATTTTTTTAAACTTTGATGTGACATTTTGCCACATCATCCTGAATAAGTACAACAATACTTTGGTCTAAATGGAATTAGTAATGCAAATAAAATAAAAATAATTAGCAATGTCTACGTCTACTTTTTAATTTCCCTCTAATCATCGCTTGGCGCTCAATAGTTTAAAAACTGCGCAATATTAAAACATCTGTCGTCGGGTACTCCAGAGTTTTACAACCTTATCGATCGTTATATTGCTTCATAAATATTTCATTTCAAAGTTTCCTTTGATATACGGAATAATTATAGCGGCTAGAGACCTTACGAAATCAAGTTTAAATTCGCTACATTTATAAAGTTTGTGAGCAGTGAACGTTCACAAACTCTTGAGACGTAATTTTAAGTAAATTTTTAACGCAGTACAACACAAATAAGTATCTAGGTGGTTAGCAATATACCTGTATTGTTGACTCACACGCATACACCCACGCTCTGGTCTAGTATCTACATCTGTAGTCAGATAGAATATGAGTTAGATTCAAATAGCCCAACACGGTGTTTTTCAGGCTATGCTATATTGTGGATTTTTAGTGGTACTAATTAATTTTGCTGACGTCAATTTTTTTGTAACTGACGTTAAAGGCGGTAAATGTCACTGCGGTGCGCGGTGAATGTAAACAAAGAGGAAATAGAACTTTATTTCGCAAATTAAAGTAGGAAGTAATTTTTGCAATGAAGCTAAAACTATCCACAGTGATTAAAGTTAAGGGTTTTCAATAGGATTCAGTATTTATTTCGCAAGAAGATCAAAGGATTGAGCAGCATTCCGGTAAACAATGCTTTGAATTTGGTTAATGACAAGTCCTTGACAAATCGCTACTGGCGTTTAATAATGCAAATATAATTATGACGTATGCACATTCTGTTTGTAGCGCCGCTATCCCTGGGCACGACCAACACTTTGACAGGCTTTACTAAGGAACATACAAAGCCTAATGTTTACACTGTGTAATTGGGTCGTAGTGGGTTTTGCAGCGTTGATTCCGCTTTGATATCTGACTAGAATACCTGTTCAGAGCGGATTTGTGTAATCAAGGGTGGAGGAAGAGAACATGATGTGCCGATTCCAAATAAATGAAATAAGGGCAGGAGGAAAGGAAATGCGATGACAAAAAAATTATGACGTCATAAGTCCCTCCTATAAAAATCAAGACGACTCACTTTCCTTCTTAAAATGTTCTTAGGGTTCAAAGTTTCAAACGGGTCATCCTGCTAAAGAAGTACTTCCGATCAGCAAACGCCGCTGTTATGTGGTGAACACCGCCCACTCCATGCAACACTGGGATTTTTTGTAGGAAATTGCGAGTAGATACGTAAATTCCCGCTACTGATACATGCTGAATTATTACCGGAGATACTGGAAAGCATAATGGCAGTGAACTGAATTTAATTACTCTTTAAGATCTTTCTGTAATTTTGTAAAAAATATACAACTGAAAATTACTTTGTAAATTGGATGTTTTCTAAGAAATTTACTTACTTATTAGAGTTTTTGTCTTGCCATTCCCTTATTTCGCCGGTCTTTGATCTTATATTAAAATATTGTCTCTACTATAGCATCTCATTTGAAATTTGTGTTTATTCTAAAAACAACACGAGGAGAAATACTTGTATAAATAAAATTGTAAACGAAATTAAAACTAATCCAATATAGAACAACATTCTTGTTTACTAAAAATTAATCTTTACGCTGTCTATTGGTTGCTGTTTAGTTTTGATCATGAGAGTAACATTTTGTTGGTGGATCGCATAATATTATGTTGATTTAAATTAGTTATAATTACCTTCTTCGTCTCAAGTTTCTCAATCAGACATGTAGATGGCGCCAGGCTGGCATGCTACCGCGCGCCCATACAAAAGAAGTGACGATCCTGCATCACGGTATTATTTTTTTCCTGAAATCATGACCCATATAGAAAGACCCATCCATAGAAAAGTGATTTTCAGTATAAACCTAGAATTTTATAATAGCATAGATGTTAATGTTTATGTATCCTTGTTTGTTTGTACACAGATGTGATGAGCCGCCAGCGGCCGGCCCTGTGGGCGCTGGCGCTGCTCTGCACGCTGGCGCCCTCGCACGCCGATGGAAACATAGGTAAGTAGCGCACTGTTCACTTACAAATCATGCTCATAAGAGGAAACTCGCATACATTTTCACTGATAGCGTGAATAGAACTAACAGTAACTGACCTACAAGAGAAGATACCAGTTTTCAAGTTTAGGTTCTCACCGCTGTTCCCTCCGTTAGAGCCTGCGTCAGCAGTCCACTCGTTGTGCAGCTGCTACAACAAGCCTACTACAATACCAGACCGTGACGATTGTAGCTTTTAACCTCGCCTTTAAGGCCAAAACACAATTAAGGTAATGCGGTGTAAGAATACTCTTACCCAAAATATTTGCCAAAATATTTAATTAGCGGAGTCTTCTCACGGTGATACACCGTGAGAAGACTCCGCTAATAATTAAATATTTTGGCTCAGTGACCCAAACAAGATCTTAGCCTCCGAAACGAGCTCGCCAGTTTTCGATTGCCACAGTCCAATAAATAACTGGCTGTCAGTCTTACCCCATTAGACAATAAACCTAACAAGATACGACTACATGGTTTGGCCCATATTAATTCTGCCCATTCGTATTTTGGCTCTTACTCAAGAGCCATACGCTCTAGAAGGAACACAAGGAACTATACAAAATTCAAATACGACGATCAAACTTTTCAAAGAGATGTAACTTCAACGAAAGAACTTTGTATTGTACTTTTATCATAAGATTGTTCAGCTGGTTATACGTAACCTCGCGAACTATTTACCGATTCGAGATCACGCGCTATTAGTCAAAATGACGTTAATAAAACAAAAACATATTTCTAGATCATCATCCTCCTAGCCTTTGTCCCATTTTTTGAGAATGAATTCTCAATCGGGGTCGGCTACCTAAATCCCAAGATGTGGCGTAGGCACTAGTTTTTTTACACACAAACACAATATATTCTAGATAGGAAATTGTTTACCATTGCTACTTTTTACTATCTTTCTACCAAATGAAAGGGGAATATGCTTCCATCCAAACCTGGTTCATGGTTTACTTTGCCACTCCCAACTCACTCGCGAGTTGTTTTGCTATTATTCTATCGTAAGTAGGTGCCCTACCTTTCATAGAAGGCTGTATAAACAACTTGGGAAGACATAGATGTATGTGTGGGAGGAAAACAAACTGAAATTTGAACAACATTGAAAGTTACTGGCCGGTAAGTAGGGCAAGAGGAACTCTGTCGATAAGCTTGTGTACGACTGTACGTGTAGGCTTATGTTTAGGGAGATATAGACTATATAGACAATAGATATAGGCACCTTATATAACCTATATTTCCGTTTCCCAACAATTTATGAATCAAATTAACGTTATATTTTCACAAATGTGATTTTGACAGAGATACCTAAAATGTATGTTTTTCTCAGTCTTCCCTTAACAACGGAAGCTCTGAATAGATTCTGAAACTTTAGGAGACTCAAATAATTAATATACGCGATAAAATCCGTTTATTAGTCAATCATTCGCAATTACTGGGTATCAAAACTAAACATAAATTTATAAACAACGTTAGGTATTGTTTACATGCCTAATTGTTCATTAAATTGCAACTTTGCTTTGGTTAACGTTACAATCTGATAGGTAAATCGATATGAAGGGTCGTTTAAGAAGCTAAACAGATTTAGTTCAAACAAGTGACTTTGGTATAGCTCGAACTTACCTATTTAGTATAGTAATCTTTAAACAAGTAGTAGGTAGAGCGTTCGGTAACACTTCTATATTTAAATCTATCAAACATGGGAAGAGGAAATGAGTTGTGACTTGCAGAGATGGGAATGCCGCTTATTTCGCAAATCTTGACGTAACACTCCACTCAAGGTGACAATGCCAATTGGATCGGATATTAGTTATATGCTCAGTATGTTCTGTGTATACCTATTTCTGGGCATTTGCAAGTGTAATAAATATATAATTATATAGGTAGACTAACGGCCGCCCGCGACTTATCCGCGTAGATTTTTGATGATGACAAAGATATTAAAATAGGTAGGTAAGGAATTTTATTCTTAGTTAATTCACCCCCTTAGGGGCAGAATTTATTAAAACGCTGAAATTACTTTTTTTGTATTTGATTAGGTAAGCTTTCTACAAAGTTTCAAGTCTCTAGTTCATTAAATAAAGTTTCTCCCATACCTATAAACATTGCACCCCTATTTAAACCCTTAAGGGGTAGAATTTTCTAAAACGCTGAAAGTACTTTTTGTGTTTTTAATAAGTAATCATTCTACAATGTTTCATGTCTTTAGCTCAAAAAATCGTGTCCTTTGTGTTAAAGTTAGTCATCACACTACTACTATAAATGCGCAAGTTTGTGAGTGTGTTTACGTGTATGTTTGTTACTTCACACTCAAACGGTTGGACCAATTTTGATAAATTTTGGTATGAAGGTAGCTGACACCCTCGATTAGCACATAGGCTGCTTTTTATCCCGAAAAAATGTAGTGTTCCCGTGGGATGAGCGGGTAACACCGCGCGGCGCACCTAGTACAAAATATATCGGTAACTTTCGTTAGACAAAAAGATCAATTAAGGCCTTAACTAAACATTTACATCTTTTTAAAACGACTTAGGTACGATATTTTCATTATTACCCCCATAATTATGTTTACGTCACCCTAGGCCGTAAGTGGAATTTTCTGCCCGCTAGGGGAGAAAACCTTACTTCCTGGCCAAGGCAAGACGTAAAACTTTAGGCAAACCACGGGCGGTAATTAGTAAAGCCCCAGATCGCATATCTATGGCCTTCGGTTCCGCCAGAAAACACCTGCGGTCTAGGATATCACGAATTCACCGCCTAGGTATGTAATGTACTAGCTTGACTGCAAATAATGGCAGTGTTCATATTTATGATTTATCACTACATAGTATAAAACAAAGTCGCTGCCTGCTGTCGGTCTGTCTGTCCCTATGTATCTATGCTTAGATCTTTTCAACGGATTTAGATGCGTTTTTTTCGATAGAGTCAATCAAGAGGAAGTTTCATAATTACATGCATAATTTATTAGCATTGCACCCGTGCGAAACCAGGGCGGGTCGCTAGTTTTCTATAAGAACTCCAAAGATCACAATTTGTGAATTTAGAAGTAGGATGATATTACATGGTAAATTCTCAGCGAAAAATATGTCTGAGAGTGTTCAGTAAATCCCTTTTCGTGTTTCCATAAAAACACGTTGACAGGTTACTTTCGTCTTGATAGAAACCCGAACAATGTGAACACTGTTACCTACATTTGTCTTTTCTTTTTTACTTATTCTTGAAACGAATGTCTCGTACCGTACACTTCAAAAAGGCTCTCATTTCGATGGTATGTTGTTTTTTCGATCGCGATCATTCGACCAATTTGTGAACCGATTCTCAAAATATATTTTTTATTTGAATGACTATATACTCCATAGAAATAGTCGAGAGAATCTATAGAGATTTTGGAGTATTTTATTAAGTTATTCAGGTATCTGGTAGTCATCATCTCATTATGCTGAGCTGATGGTGGAAGGTACAGCTCCCTAATAGTTAGGCATAATTTTGTAAATATTATAGGTAGGCTAAGACCATTAGTTGTATTATAATAGTAACTCCTTCAGTTGTTCTCGAATAAATTTTTTTTTCGTTGGTCGGTTTTTTTTGGAAAAAGTGATTATCATCTTACGTCATCAATAACAGTCAGTATTATCAATGGCGTTATAAAGCACAATGCAAGTTTTCGTTTAGATCGATAAAGAAAATAATTATTGAGTGTGTCACGTAAATAAAAGGCTCTTTAGCTTAAGGACCTAATACGGAACAAAAAAACAAGATTTAAAAAAATAACAATTACAACTTTATTCAACTAAATATTTTCTTACCTAAATATTATTCTACTCGCTATTTTCGACTTTATTAAAACTAAAAGCAAGGCAGGATTTGGATCTAATGATTAAGATAAGGTGAGTCCAATTAATTATATTATTTAGTTAAGTTAATTTAAGTTTAGTTTTAAGATACTTATTAAATAGTATTTAGTTAAGTTAATTTAAGTTTAGTTTTAAGATTCTATAGAATTTAGTTTAAGTTTTAGTTTAGTATTTAACGTAGATAAATAGTCCAAACGATCTCAGGCAAATGAGTTCGGCCTAGCTAAAAGGTCAGTGTACAAGAATGTCGCCGAGCAGCTTCCGGAATACCCCACGTCCCTGGAGCGCGAATGTGGAAGAAACGGCGACGGCGCGTCCCGAGGGCGAAAAGCAGTTCGAGCGTCAGATCTTCGACGCGGCTGGTTCTATCGCCCGGTCGTTAGGCGGGATGTGTGGCTCTCCATCATAGGTGATGGGCCAGGTGAAGGGCGACCTGCTGCGGCCACGCAGCTGGATAGGTAATCGATCCCGTAGGGTGTTCCTGGAACGCATCCAATCGTAACAATTAGGGCGGTGCAATTATTCTGCCCTCGGCTGTCGAACATCATACACGTGCGCACTAAGGAGTGGGTATTTACAATGAAGCAGTCTAAAGTGTATGATGGGCAGTCCAGGTACATGAAAGGCAAAGCGGTGACGCGAGAATCAATTGTCAAGCACAATTTATATTAAAAGGGTACGAGCGAAAAGCACAAGCAATGCCAAAGGCGGAATTTATTATTTATTTCGCAATAACATGAGATTCTCACTTCATTACAATGAAAACAGCGTAGCGTAAAATCAGCAGTAAGCTTATAAATATTTACGGCGTTACGAATATTTAGTCTTATCCTATAGATAAATATTACAAAAACTACTTATTATATTCAGCATTTATATTTCTATTTAATTTATATTTTTATTTAATTTATATTTCTAATTAATTTATATTTCTATTTAATTTCAAGTATCGTTATAGTACTACTAAATTGCATTTATAGTTATTAAGCATTAAAACTTATTTTAAATAACCTATTAAATACAATTATATTGTAACATTTATCTATAAGAAAGATTTAATTACAAGTTTTAAACGGGCAAAATCATCTTCGAAGAACCATGATTTGCAATAATGAGAAGATTGAGAAGAATCACCTTTTTAATGGTATCTACAGAATATGAAAAGCGTGAATATCTACGTAAGATACAGATTGAAAGAAGATATTAAAGATTACAATTAGGTAATGCATGATCAGTAATAAGAAGCGCAGTTTAACCGAGAACGTTCGAAGAGACAAAGCAAGGTTACGGCAAGGTGACCGCTAACGGTACCAAGTTAACTGTACATTCTTGGTTCTACTGATTAACTATTCTAAATGAACACTCCAACTACTTATTTTAATAGATAATTGCAACACTTACCCAATTTGGGATAACAAACTCACAGAATTTAAAATCAAGAAAATAATTAAGTTTATATTCGCTCCGTAGCGAGCGTACGAGAACTGATTCTGAGGCAAGGTGACGCGGGCTCACAGGCAAGAGCCGGCGGCAGAGTGTATGACGCGGCGAGTGCAGCACATACTCGGGCGCCGCGATCTAGCGGGGCGCGTTCGTATAACTTCGGCCGCACTTCGTATCTCGCTGAGCTGTGAGTCAGCGCGCGCGGGTTAACTAGTTCGTATTACGATTTATTTTGTCAAGTAGTATTTGTTATTAAAATTTGAGTTGATTTACGAGTAAGATGTAATTAAAATATGTTTCTTTATTTAGTTAGGTTAAGTTTATAATAAGGTAGTTATAGGTTGTATAGTTAAGGTAAGGCATTAGCTTTAAATTAAAGATATACAAAAGTTATTAACGTTTAATACGTTACAGTACCCCGTCTCCTAGAAGAAGGATTTTTCCTAGGTGAATAAAAATCCGCCCTTTAATTCAGAAAGTTGTGTTACAACATTAGCATAACACCAATTTGAAAATGTGAACTCATCACCCACTTCTTTCTGAGACACTCCTTCAAGGGAAGGAATGCCTCCGGTCAAGGCGTTCCACATAAATCAGAGTATCATTTGTGAAACCTACTCAGTTTTTATTTATAAAACTCAGGGTACCACTATGAAACACAAGTTCAAGGCACAGTAATTAGGCTAGGAAGAAGCCATATATAAAAAAACTCGCAATACACGACTACTCAACACTTTCATACTTCACCTTTCACGCAATCATATCAGTCAAATTGTTTTCTTACTTTATTATTGATGTAAGGAAACTTCTATTAAAGTGAGAATCGCAACATACCCTAATGCGATGCTCGAGTAGCGGCTTTGAGACTTTCTTAGACTTAGAGTTCAAGATATAATATGTGAAGTCACCACCCGCTTCAGATTGAGCATTCCTACGAGGGGCAGAAAACTCTGGTGAAGGCTTAGAACAAATTTTAATACAACACTACAGCTCCTAAATATACGTTCGTTACCGACTCACCGGTGACGATCATGCCAAGGACCAACAAAAAAAAAAACAACAAAGAAAATGATTTTGCATATCCTATCAAACATTAGCGTTGCTGCATACTTTAAAATCCTTGACATGCCAAGCTCCTAAATTACGACCAGCCATGTCTTCAACGATGTAAACCAGAGGAGAGCGTTTGACTTTTATGCGACATTTCTGGTACTTAGGTGCAAGCTTTTTGCTAAAATAGGCACCTTTGTCGCTTTGGATGTAATTTCGTTTCCAGACTATATCTCCAACGTTGAAGTCAATCTCTTTCCTTCTAGTATTATAGCGCTGAGAGTTCTTTTTGTGACTTTGCCAAAGTGCTGCTTGGACATTGTCAAAGATGGCCGACAAGCAACCCAAGTTTTCCGCATAACTATCACGAGGCACGAAAACTAACTCGCTTTGGGTATCATTATCGGTATAATGAGACCCGCACGTGACCAGTTCTCGGCCATGAACTAGGAATGCAGGATTATATCCTGTCACTTCATTTACCGAGTTGTTCATGGCAAATTGAATTTTCGATAAATTTAAGTCCCAAGTTCTGTGATCCTCGTCGATGAACGTTGATATGGCTGTTACAATAGTCTTATTATAGCGTTCGACGGTGTTTACTTGGGGTGTGTATTTCGGAGTAAAATGAACATTAGGGATCTTATATTTATCGAAAAGACCAGCCATTTCGTGACTGTTAAATTGACAACCGTTATCCAGGATTATAGTTTGCGGTATGCCATGTACTAAAAATACATTATCCTCAACGATTTTTGAAACAACTTCGGCGGTAGCGCGTCTAAGGGGAAATATAAGACAGTACTTAGAGAAGCAGCATGTCACCACAAATATATAACAGTGTTGCTTCCGTGTATTTGGTAAGGGCCCGACAAGGTCCATAGAAATAACTTGCCAGGGCCTGCAGCAATCCTTGGGTCTACCCATTTTACCTAAAGTACCATGTGTGGCCGATTTGTGAGATAAGCAAATTTCACAGGAGGAGATGTATTTGACCACATCACCGTACATTTTGGGCCAGAAATAAGTAAGGGATAGTCGTTTGTACGTCTTGAAGACACCAAAATGTCCCGATGTTGGCTCACTGTGGCATTTAGAGAGGACTTGGGATCGACCTTCAGCAGGCACTACTTCCTTCCAGCTAAATTCAGAGGTGAGAACGTTTTTATTATTCATACGTCTATATAATTTGTTGTTAGTAATTAAGTAATTAGGGAAACTAGTAGGTGAATTTAGACATCCATTATATATATGTCGCATCATGGACAGCCGGGGCGGGAAACTGGGCGCTTTCAGGAACATCGGACATAGCGATAGGTTATTTGACCACGAGAAGAAAGAAACACTATTCGCGCAATCACTGTCTTTTATTTACAACCATCACTGTACATTATTGTAATTCACGATAAGCACAATAAAGTTTAAACTTAATTAGCGTAACGGCCTACTTAATAATTGTGAGCTAAAAATAACTTATGGCAGCACGGAAACAGACAAGTCTCTTGGCGGAGATGTTTACTCGATCACGAACCAAAGTAAAGTGTGTATAAAAACTAAATCAACTCGACCACGTGGAGTACAATTCCCGCCAAGGGCCATGTCCAAGCGAAGGGGAAAAGCTGTCAACCAATCGCTTGCGTTTCCAGTCTACCAACCTAACAAATTAAATTACAACCAATCACAAAAATAGAACGAACGGAAATCATACAGGTTGGCCAACATAATCAATTAAATGTTACCAGGAATAAAAATCGAATCAATTTAATTAAGTGTCACATGGTGTCGCCATCTGTTGGCAGCTTTAACAAGAAATAAAGAGAATTTCCATGTACGGTGATACCCACATTAAAAAAAAAAATAATCAAAGTATTGAATCGTTGCCGACTGGTGGCGCCGCCCTCACAATTCGACACGGCCGTCTTGACCTTCACCCGTCCTCGGGTGTGTTATCTGTGGACAAAGAAAAAATCGAAAGGTAATCCGTTCGGCTAACCTGACATAAACTCTATGAAATAATCAGTAACAAAAAAAAAACATTACAATTTCAGCCATCAAATTAGATCATGATCATGCCATGTGGGTACTAAAACACGTTAGCCATCAACAAATCATAAGGAGAAAATGTATCCCATGTGTGGAATCATTCTTCACAACAGTAAAAAAATTGCCAGTCCATCGGCAGGTGATAACGTAAGATGTGCCAGTCCATCGGCACGAGCCAGTCCATCGGCAAATGTTAAATTAACAGTGAACCCATCGTCAGAAGGTAACCATCACAGCCGCGTAAGTGCTACTCCTCGCAAAGAGTATACTGCACAGAAAAAGCAGTCAACGTGCACCTCTTACATGCTCCGGCACTTCTGATGCGGCCACAACAATACCCAGTCCATCGGGTGTGCTTTCGGTCCATTGAAAACATAGTACTTGTGAACAGTGAATCCATTAAAATCAAAACAATTATTATCATAATTACACACACAACTAACTCGAAACAGTGGCATTATCATCATCGTCACATACAATATCTAATTCAGTGGGAACCTGTGTTAAAATCTCACGACCAATCATTATGTCACTGTTAAGAAAGGAGTCGGGTATGACGTGAAAAAGAATTTCTAAATTCAGGCCATCAATTTCTACTTGACAATCTATTTGCATCAAACTATGAACACTCGATTGACTAATGCCAGTTAATGTCACAGTGTTGTTCAACCGTTTACCGGGAAATTTGGAAGCAAAGGATTCTTTAATGAGAGAGCATTCAGCACCGGAATCATAGTGAAAAGAAAACGACTCACCAGCAACTTTCAATAGTCCAGTAGGGTTGCTGATTGTGCACAGTTCCACCCGCCGCTGGTTGTTGCTACTGCTGGCTGCTGCGGCGCCGGGATTGCTGCTGTTGCTTGCACCGCCATTGCCAGGAGCGGTCTTGCCCAGGTTGGAGTGTGGTGCACGAGGACACTTGTTGGCGAAGTGACCCGCTAGTCCGCATCTGTAACATGTGACGCCAGACACATTGGGTTGCTGTTTGGTTGAAGAAGTAACTTTATTAAAAGTGGAACGATCACATGACCTTTTGGGATCCTTGGAGCGGCAGTCGATGCTACGATGTCCCAACTTCCCACACGAGAAGCAACGTACAGGTCCAGCAGGTGCAGGAGCAGGTCGCGGTCGCTTATGGTAGGATGCATCGCTTGAAAAGTCACTATTCTTCCTCTTCATGTAACAGCTGGCTTGCAGTTCACGTTGCATTTGCTCTCTGGTCTTTATTTCAGTGGTAAAAGCCGTGCGTCGAAGCCTTCCATCAAATTGAGACACGTGAGCCAGTACCATGGCTAAGGTTATTTGCTCCGTCGTCATGTCTTTAAATCGAGCCATCAATGTCGTTGACAGTCGGGCAGCATACGACGCCATGTTCTCATTATCCTTAGGTTTGCTATTCTGCATGTTGATGAGGGTAGCAGCAGGGGTTTCGATCAATCCATATCGTGCCAGGAATAAATCTTTAAACTGGAGCCATGTCATACCAGCGAAGGAAATCTGGGATAACCATTGTGAAGCGTTGCCCTTTAATGCTCCACTGAGTGCCAGAATCAATGCACTTCCCTGTTGTTCACTTTCAGTGAGGCACAAATCCACTGTGGTACACCATGCACGAGCATCAACATCGGCCTTATCGGGGTCAAAATCCGGTAAAATAATTTTTCGGTTACTCACAGGTCGTATGGAGTCAATCAGAGCCATCATGTTCTTGTTTTGCACTTCCAGTAATGTACGCAGAAAATTTTCGTCAAAACGTCCATCGCTTTGTGTCCGATTGAATCCCACTTCTTCTGATGTCGCATCATGGACAGCCGGGGCGGGAAACTGGGCGCTTTCAGGAACATCGGACATAGCGATAGGTTATTTGACCACGAGAAGAAAGAAACACTATTCGCGCAATCACTGTCTTTTATTTACAACCATCACTGTACATTATTGTAATTCACGATAAGCACAATAAAGTTTAAACTTAATTAGCGTAACGGCCTACTTAATAATTGTGAGCTAAAAATAACTTATGGCAGCACGGAAACAGACAAGTCTCTTGGCGGAGATGTTTACTCGATCACGAACCAAAGTAAAGTGTGTATAAAAACTAAATCAACTCGACCACGTGGAGTACAATTCCCGCCAAGGGCCATGTCCAAGCGAGGGGGAAAAGCTGTCAACCAATCGCTTGCGTTTCCAGTCTACCAACCTAACAAATTAAATTACAACCAATCACAAAAATAGAACGAACGGAAATCATACAGGTTGGCCAACATAATCAATTAAATGTTACCAGGAATAAAAATCGAATCAATTTAATTAAGTGTCACATGGTGTCGCCATCTGTTGGCAGCTTTAACAAGAAATAAAGAGAATTTCCATGTACGGTGATACCCGCATTAAAAAAAATAATAATCAAAGTATTGAATCGTTGCCGACTGGTGGCGCCGCCCTCACAATTCGACATATATTTAGATACCAAGGATCTGATGTGACTGGAGGATTAGCAGTAGTAATATCTGCTATGGGAACGCACCTGGAAAGACTGTCAGGTATAACATTATCTTTACCCCTACGGTGTTTAATGGTAAAATCAAACGCAGACAATCTTACGCCCCATCTCGCCAGACGTCCAGTGGGATTGCTCAGAGAGAGAAACCATTTAAGTGCCGAGTGATCAGTATAAACTGTAAATGGCCGCCCATTCTCGAGGTAGCACCTCCAATGCTCTAAAGCTGTTAGCACGGCCAGTGCTTCCCTTTCTGTGACACTGTAGTTACGCTCTGGACCAGTCAAGGACTTGCTCATGAATGCCACTGGATGCTCAACACCATCCACAACCTGGGAAATCATGGCTCCTACTCCATAGTTGCTAGCGTCCGTGTGAACGTCAAATGGCAAATCAAAGTTAGGGCACGCTAGGACTGGTGCCTGAACGAGTCTAGATTTGAGGTCCAGAAAAGCCTTGTCAGCTTCAGCCGTCCAAATTAATGGAGCTGACTTATTTTTGGTCGAGGTAAGCTTGTTAAGCGGACCAGCTAAGGTACTGAAGTTGGGAATGAAGCGCCTATACCAGGAAGCTGTACCAAGGAATCGCTTCACTTCCTTCCTATTTGTTGGAACAGGATAATTGTAAATGGCCTGTACCTTATCCGGGTCCGTTCTAAGTCCGTGACAGTCGATGACATAGCCCAAGTATTTTAACGAGTCCCTGAAGAAACAGCACTTGTCAAGGTTAATCGTTAAGTTAGCTTTCTTTAATTTTTCAAGGACTTGCAAAAGAACAGAGACATGTTCATCAAAGGTCTCGCTAACTATTATGATGTCGTCGAGGTAGCAGAAGGCTTTAAGTTCCAAATCGGGCATGAACAGTGAGTCAACCAGGCGCTGCTGAGTGGCGGGAGCGTTAGTGAGACCAAAGGCTGTAACATTAAACATCAGCGTACCACGGCCAGGGACGTAAAACGCAGTCTTTTCTCTGTCGTCCTCATGTATAGGTATCTGCCAGAAAGCTTTAGAGAGATCTAGGCTGGTCAGGTACTTCGCATTCTTTAAATTGTCGAGGATCTCAGACACATACGGGAGACTGTACGCGTCCTTCTTCGTGACAGAATTCAGTTTGCGGCTGTCTAAGCAGAACCTGGGTTTACCGTCTTTTTTGTTCACTACCAACACGGGAGATGACCAAGGGCTTTCGCAAGGGGAGACCACGCCTAAAGATAACATCTCATCGACTTGTTCCGTTATTATGCGTTTCTTCTCAGGAGACAAGCGATAGTACCTCTGCTTAATTGGCTCAGTACCACCCGTGTCGATACGGTGAGTAATGAGTGAAGTTCTACCTAGACCCTTACTCTCAAAAGAAATCTCTTTAAATTGGTCGATGATGTTGTCAGCGATCAGTTTTTCCGAAGACCCTAGATTATCATATGATCGCAAATGTTCATAAGTTGTCGCAAAATTAAGTTGAGAAAGACAAGGCTCAGTCAAGGAGATATAATTTATATTATCTAAGAATTTGGGGCAAATTTTAAAAGCTTTCCAGAAATCAACGCCAAGGATAAGATTCGATTCAATTTCTGGAACAACGTAAGCTTTTATTATGTGTCTGACATTTTCAAAAATCACAGGCAGTAATATATATCCGAGGGATTTAATTCTTTGACCACCAGCTGCTATGACGGAGAGATCTTCATTAGTAAACAAGTTGTAGCCGAATTTTAGAAAATGTAAATGAGATTGATTTCCAAGGATAGTGACCGCTGAACCAGAATCTAGAAGTCCGTAAATATTAAAGTCAGGTATATGTTCTATACCGACTTGTACATAGGGACGAGGATCATCGAAAGGTTATGTATCGAAAATTGTTGCGACTTTAAATGTACTAAAAAAATGTGTTATTGTTCTTAGCCAATTATTCCAGTCATCAAGGTCAAACTTAGATTCGCAACAATTTTCGGTGCCTAGTTTTTTGACTGTGGCTCCTCAGTTCCGTTACTTGTTACAGGCTTTTGGGGATTACAGTTCGGGCACTCAGGAAGCCGAAAATCTTTGAGTCCGCAGCGGAAGCAAAATATCGTGCGTTCAGCAGGACAGTTTCGCATTGTATGACTATCAACCCGACAGCGATAACAATAATCCTCCTTTTTCAGAGCTGCGATATTGGAAGGTCGATTATGGTTAGGAACAGGCTTATTACTACCTATATTATGACTAGGACCAGCCTGTGCCTGAGTGTTCTGATAATTAGGCTTGTAACCAGTTTTAAAGGCGTCTTTCCTAACATAAGCATAGTCTGGTGCTAGGGTGCTGCTTGTAACAGAAGGTGGCTCTTTGAAATCACCCGAGCGCGCTTTAATTTGCTCGTAGTTTTTGCACAGCTTCCTAAGGTCCGCGATAGAGTTAAGACTAGGGCAGGTCGCAAGAACGCTGGAGTAACAAGGCCGGATATTATGTAGAATTATTTCCAGCTGTTCTTGTTCACTCAGATTCCTAGAAAGTCTACTGAACATTCCGTGCATGATAGCTAAGTAAATGGTTATACTCTCAGTCGGTCCTTGGCTCCGGTTTCTAATTTCATTAAGCATACGGTAGTCATAATCCACGATGTCGAAATCATCCTTTAGCAAGACAAGGAGGTCCCGCCAAGAAGTTATGCTGCCTCTTACACTGCGGTACCAGTGTAAAGCATCACCAATAAGAATCTCTGAAGCGTGAGATAGCATGCTCGAGTCCGAGACGTCCTTGGCTTGACGAAATTCCTCTACTCTCGTGATAAAAGATCGAACGCACGACTTCCCGTCAAATTTCAATTTAGCTATTTCAGAACTGAGCCCACGATCACACGTGACCTTGATGTTCTGGAGGACAGAATTATCATTTTTAGAATTAGTGGGTACTGCAGCAGCATCACCGCCACCACTAGGTGCGGCAGTATCAGGGACAGAATGCATCGGAGTGTGACCCGAAAAAGTGCCAACTTTAATTACCCCAGGTATTTCGAAAATTTGCTTAAGCTTTAACCATTGTTCATTATAAAACTCCTCAGTTTCGCGCAATAAAGCTAAGTTAGCGGGCTCCTCGGGCTTTGAAATCCTATTCAATCTATGAAAAACGTGGTTTAAGTAAGTGTGGGTCCGCTCAAGCAAGCTAGGTTGATTGGGATCTTCTGCAAGGGAAGCTAGGTTGATGGCTGATTTAGCTAAGGTAACCTTTATACCGGATATGTCTTCGTCAAAATCATAGCACGAATCTAGAATCTCTTCGGCTGGGTATTTAGCTGAAAGCCTTGAGATTTGTTGTCTTAATTCCTCAACTTTCTCTTTCGGTGCTTCGGCGCGTATTCTAACTTCGTAGGTAAGCTCGGATTTTGTAAGTTGCAAAAACTTAATCGGGCGAGACATATTGAATAGTACGTAATTAAAAAAATCTAATTAAACCAGGTAAGTGTTGCAAGGATGGTAACAAAATCAACGACACAATAATGTAATTTTTTCAAAGTGATACACAACTTAAACTAGGTTTAGCACTACGGATTTAATGATTAGCTTAGTCTGGGACGTGCACACACCAACACCAAGAAAGCTTAAAAAAAATGAAGACAACTCACCGACACTCTTGTACACATTAGAGACCCAAGAGCTATTAAAAAAACACACGTATGGGCGCCAAACTGTCACGTAAATAAAAGGCTCTTTAGCTTAAGGACCTAATACGGAACAAAAAAACAAGATTTAAAAAAATAACAATTACAACTTTATTCAACTAAATATTTTCTTACCTAAATATTATTCTACTCGCTATTTTCGACTTTATTAAAACTAAAAGCAAGGCAGGATTTGGATCTAATGATTAAGATAAGGTGAGTCCAATTAATTATATTATTTAGTTAAGTTAATTTAAGTTTAGTTTTAAGATACTTATTAAATAGTATTTAGTTAAGTTAATTTAAGTTTAGTTTTAAGATTCTATAGAATTTAGTTTAAGTTTTAGTTTAGTATTTAACGTAGATAAATAGTCCAAACGATCTCAGGCAAATGAGTTCGGCCTAGCTAAAAGGTCAGTGTACAAGAATGTCGCCGAGCAGCTTCCGGAATACCCCACGTCCCTGGAGCGCGAATGTGGAAGAAACGGCGACGGCGCGTCCCGAGGGCGAAAAGCAGTTCGAGCGTCAGATCTTCGACGCGGCTGGTTCTATCGCCCGGTCGTTAGGCGGGATGTGTGGCTCTCCATCATAGGTGATGGGCCAGGTGAAGGGCGACCTGCTGCGGCCACGCAGCTGGATAGGTAATCGATCCCGTAGGGTGTTCCTGGAACGCATCGAATCGTAACAATTAGGGCGGTGCAATTATTCTGCCCTCGACTGTCGAACATCATACACGTGCGCACTAAGGAGTGGGTATTTACAATGAAGCAGTCTAAAGTGTATGATGGGCAGTCCAGGTACATGAAAGGCAAAGCGGTGACGCGAGAATCAATTGTCAAGCACAATTTATATAAAAAGGGTACGAGCGAAAAGCACAAGCAATGCCAAAGGCGGAATTTATTATTTATTTCGCAATAACATGAGATTCTCACTTCATTACAATGAAAACAGCGTAGCGTAAAATCAGCAGTAAGCTTATAAATATTTACGGCGTTACGAATATTTAGTCTTATCCTATAGATAAATATTACAAAAACTACTTATTATATTCAGCATTTATATTTCTATTTAATTTATATTTTTATTTAATTTATATTTCTAATTAATTTATATTTCTATTTAATTTCAAGTATCGTTATAGTACTACTAAATTTTCATTTATAGTTATTAAGCATTAAAACTTATTTTAAATAACCTATTAAATACAATTATATTGTAACATTTATCTATAAGAAAGATTTAATTACAAGTTTTAAACGGGCAAAATCATCTTCGAAGAACCATGATTTGCAATAATGAGAAGATTGAGAAGAATCACCTTTTTAATGGTATCTACAGAATATGAAAAGCGTGAATATCTACGTAAGATACAGATTGAAAGAAGATATTAAAGATTACAATTAGGTAATGCATGATCAGTAATAAGAAGCGCAGTTTAACCGAGAACGTTCGAAGAGACAAAGCAAGGTTACGGCAAGGTGACCGCTAACGGTACCAAGTTAACTGTACATTCTTGGTTCTACTGATTAACTATTCTAAATGAACACTCCAACTACTTATTTTAATAGATAATTGCAACACTTACCCAATTTGGGATAACAAACTCACAGAATTTAAAATCAAGAAAATAATTAAGTTTATATTCGCTCCGTAGCGAGCGTACGAGAACTGATTCTGAGGCAAGGTGACGCGGGCTCACAGGCAAGAGCCGGCGGCAGAGTGTATGACGCGGCGAGTGCAGCACATACTCGGGCGCCGCGATCTAGCGGGGCGCGTTCGTATAACTTCGGCCGCACTTCGTATCTCGCTGAGCTGTGAGTCAGCGCGCGCGGGTTAACTAGTTCGTATTACGATTTATTTTGTCAAGTAGTATTTGTTATTAAAATTTGAGTTGATTTACGAGTAAGATGTAATTAAAATATGTTTCTTTATTTAGTTAGGTTAAGTTTATAATAAGGTAGTTATAGGTTGTATAGTTAAGGTAAGGCATTAGCTTTAAATTAAAGATATACAAAAGTTATTAACGTTTAATACGTTACAAGTGGCGTTCTTTCTTCTTCAATTTAAGAGCTGCGTTCTTGTCGGTGTAGCAATCGCTAGTCGTTTCTTTCTAGGGCTTTCTTCTTCACTTCATGGAAAGACTTTAACCTTTTCTTTTACCTTTGGCCTTCCTCTACCTCACTTTGCCTCGATTTTTCCTTCTATCATATTTTTGAGGAAAAATTGATGTCTGAACTGCCCTTTGCCCTTGCCCTTTCATATCGTCGCTTGACAACCAAAACTTACAAATATCTACTTAAAACAAAGCTCGTATCTCAGGTGAATTTACTCACTAGATACGAGGTTTTGAAGAGCAGTGACAGACATTTCAGTGTTTCACCAAACGATATTTCCTCTTCTATTTTCTATTAGTGTTAGTAGTGTCCTTTTCTCTGGTATCCTATCCAAGAACTCTCTTGAGACGGGTTAATGGATTGTAAACCTCGACAAGCTTCACAAACGAAGATTTTATCTCTTATACTTTTCGCGGCAAACGATCAATACGAGGCTATAAATAGCCAGGCTCAGAACTGGGCTTGATTAAAACGCACCTGTAATTTAATTTGGACGTTTTCAGATGGAAATAGATCATGGTATGGAGCGTAAAAAGTCTCAGAAGTTTTATGAGCGTGTCAGAAATCCAACAAAAAAAATACCTCATTAATATATTGAGTATTACCACCTATAGCAGGTCAAACAAAATGAACAACATTTGTTCAGCAACTTTAATAACCGAATAGAACAGAACAGCAAGTTTAACAATCAATCAGTCAGGGTCAGGGGCGGCCACTACGCTACTAAATATCAAATATTTCACAATACATTGCTTGTTTAAATAAACAATATTCTTAAAGATAATACTATATACTTAATACAAGTTATTGAAAAGGTTGAAGGTTGTTGAGTTCCAATTTGAAGAGTAGAATCTAAGTTATGTTTTAGTTTGTTGCTCCTGTTAAACTAATGAACGTCCCCTATACTAATAGAACGACTATACGGGCAGCGTAGGTATAGTTTGATCGTTTTTCCCAGAAGTGTTTGTACACTTTGTATCAACTTATTTGTATGTTTTTGATCAAAGAACTCTCGCGAACTCCGTCGACCTTTCTCTCGGATGTTACTGAATGTCAAGCAACTTCCTACACACTTTGATCAAAGTTTTAAATCACATGTTGCTCGGGCTCCCTTGGGCTAGTAAAACAAAAGTTAGTCAGACATATCTATGCCCAGCAGAAGATATATAAGTAGTAACAAGATTTAAGTAAGTCAAAATCGAAACAAGATATGAGATATGCTATTCACTATTGTTCGGTTATACAACTGCGTGTATACTTAATTGTAAACGTGTTGATGTGATTTTGGAAAACTTACGATAACTTACTGTGTATTTTTCATTTGCCCTGCAAAAACATTTTTTTATTTACAAACTGAAAGACTTTAACCATGAACATTGGACAACTTTACATAATAACTTAAAATATATTTGACCGATGGGACACTCTATTAACCTGGGCGTTTTCACAAATTGATATGGATTTTCTTGTTTTTTTTTTATCTTGCAGTGCCTATGTTTTCATATTCTTTGTACACAATGTACATTAATAAAATGTTGTCCTCAGGTTGCTTATTCAGCTCAACCTTGTGCATAGAGGGCGCGGAGTGGTGCTACGATGGTGAGTTTTTTAAATAAAATGTGGACGGGGTTGGGCAATAAAAAGACAACAGCCGGCCTGAGAACCTTGAGAACCGCCGCTCTATACCCCACACCTCCACCATATGTGGGGGTGGAGGCTCAGGAAAAAAGAAAGTACTTGATAATTTAGATTTAATATTACCGAAATACAATAAATATGGTTGTTTGGTGGCGACTCGTAGAAGAAAAATATAATATTTTATTATGTCGTTCATCTGATAGTGACAGAATTTTTTATTTGTCCAAATACTTCTTTATAACCGGCCTACATCCCTACAATACCTTATTTAATAAAGTAAGCTATGTCAGTTGGGGCGAGTAGGTACGCCAGCGGGTACAACCCGCAGATGTTATACCACCAACTACATCTTACAACTACGCAAGTATAGTTATATATAGTTATCTAAAGTACAGGTAGTGGCTAACTACGTACGCAACTAAAGTGGCCACGCCTTTTCCATTTTAAGATAACACACATCCCGCATCGCTCATCTAAATAAGTAAGTGCTTTGATGTTTTTATACTGTTATACTTACATATATTGGAATAAATAAAATTAAAAAATAGTGGTAGAGAAAAGGCATGACCAATTGGCCACTAACTAAGTATAGTTGCGTGTGTAGTTGGCCACTAGAGGTAGAACCGATGGTTTGGGCTCATAAGCTCTCACTCGCAAAGCGTCCCGCCACCAAAACCGATCTGATTACATCACAATCAAATACTAAAGTGCAATTTTTAAATATACATATAAGCCCAACAGGGCAACCCACGCCATATTGCGGACTTTTTGTGGTACTAATTTATTTTACTGGCAACGTATAATTTTTGGTAACTGACGTTGAAAGCCAGTGAATGTCACTAATGTAAACAAAGAGGAAACGGGACTAAAGATTCCGCAACAAATATTTATTGCATAATGAAGTCAAAACTATCCACAGTGATGAGTCATATTTTTTCAATAGGATACCTACAGTGTTTATTTTGCAAGAAGAACGAAGGATTGAGCAGCATTCCGGTAAAAAATGCTTTGAATTTGGTCGATGACATATCTTTGACAAATCGCTACTGACGTTTATATATATATATTATGAGCCTATTATGTCCCACTGCTGGGCAAAGGCCTCCCCCCTTTTCTTCCATCTGTCGCGGTTTTGAGCTGACGTTTAATAATGCAAATATATGACATATGCACATCATTGCCATATGAAAGCTGTTTGTAGCGCCACTATCCCCGGACAGGAACGATACTTGTTAGACTATAACTAGGTACAAGTGTAATGTGGCTTGGCTGCCCACACAAACGGGACAGAACAAAAATGTTACTGTGAGTGGGTTTTTATAAAGAACGTGGCCGTAACATGATACACATAGGCGTATTTAGGGGTGGCCGGGTGGGCCGTGCCCACGCCATATGGTCTACCCGAGGATGTTGGGTCCCCGATAAAATTTATTGGCTTCATCTCTAGGTCAAGGTCAGTCGAACCAGGCCCCGTCTCAAAAATAATCTTACATACGCCAATGCAATACAAACAAAATCGTGAGGGTTGTTTCTCAACTTCTTGACATATTTATTCTACTTCACGCTGTACTGTCACTATTTCGAGTAGTTTTGGGTAAAAGTGAAAATTTAAGTAAGTAACCGACGTGATAATATACTTAATTCCGGCAATATCATTAATTACGGTGATATCTATACTATATAATAATTACAGGGAAGAACTTGATTACCCACTGTAGACTAAGTAAAATATTAATTCAGTAGCCAAAGTCACTGTGATTTTTTTGGAGCCGGAACGGCAGTCACTGCAATTGAAATAATTTTCCCCCCATTTTATGGTATGTATTCTGCATCTGCCCCGCGTGTGAAAACCTTAAGGCTTATGGCTTCAGTTACGGCGTCGTAAATAACACTTGCATTCGTTATTACTTAAGGCGCAGTCTGTCCGTCGTTATATATTTTCCAAATTAAATAATGCCAATGACAAACATATTTTATTACCTAAACCGGGTGATATATTTAGTATAAAATCTTAACTATAAGGTAAGTTGTGTAACAAATAGTTAGTATGGAAGTAACGTCAACATTCAAGTATCGACCGCCAATTTCTGTATACAGACACGTTAGGTACTATACTTCATACATCTGTTACCTACTTTGGATAAGTTTTTCATCCATACTTGGTGGTCGTTACACCAAGGTTTGGTGGGTCTTATCAACTTGATTTGATTCGAGATCAATTTACTATTTACTAACCAAACTCGTAGGTATTGAGTTTGGTTAGTAAATAGTAAATTGAATTGTACAAAAAGCAAACCATTAATAATGGCATCTTTCAGAATTTACAGGTATCTGAAAGGCATTGATGTGTTAGGTACACCCTTATACACATTTTCCAGTAATTGAGTAGACATATACTTACCTATACTACTTATATGTTTCGCCCGTATGGCCGTTGCCGTAGGTTAGATGTATCGCCTTAACTTTTTTACGGGTTTATTTCATGCCC
Source organism: Apotomis capreana (assembly GCA_947623375.1). Taxonomy (NCBI): domain Eukaryota; kingdom Metazoa; phylum Arthropoda; class Insecta; order Lepidoptera; family Tortricidae; genus Apotomis; species Apotomis capreana. The sequence continues at coordinate 19,255,492 of OX392506.1, forward strand.
GTTTACTGAAGTTAGTTAATTAACGTTACCAAGACTCGAGTTTTACAGCCGTGTAAAGTACAGAACCTAACTTTTGATGAGCTTCTGTTTTATAGATTTCGCCTTCGGGAAGTGTATACCGATCTACGAGAGCGAAGTGGATGAGGGCGCCCTCTACCAGTGAGTACAAATATTTACTTTCCATTTAACTTTCAAACACTCGGATTTCCAAGGAGGACTGGATATTTTAATCCAGTGATGGAAAGAAACCCAGGTGCGCCTTTACATTTACCCGTGTTATAGGGATAATTGGGTCCCTTGATGCTTGTGCTATATTTTGATATGCGGAGGTGTGAACGTAAGATAGGGCAAATGATTCGGCCGTTTTATTATGGTCGGGTAAAATGTTTACGTTTTAATAACGCCTACATGTTGTTTGCTATGACCAAAATAGTCGAAAGGTCTGCTCCTCTGATATCTTATGAAATAGAACCTTAGTGCTAAAGTTTTAAGCAAACATAACCTAAGCTTCGTCGTTATGGCGGGTCGTGAACCCTGGTAATTTAATTCTGCCTGCCTACGCTTCTTTATTGTTCAGTTTTTTAGTTTTATTACTGGATTGATGTTTTCGTCATTTATATTCTACGTCCTTTCAGTTTGACATCAAAATCTTCTACCCTAAAAATGGTATATTGGAGTATATTGAATGTGGCCTGGCGGATCGATATAATCACAGATCAGAATCAGTAGGTATTTCTTCTCTTGTTAAACTGCGGCGGCGCTGTACTATTTGAAAGAACGGTCCGTAGTAAGAGATCGAAACATGTTAGCAAGTGTTATTCTCATCGACACTAATGGAAGAACTTTCCTTTAAGATATATCATCGGAAAAATCCCTTCCTTTGTAATTCCTGTTCATTTGTTTAGGTATGACATGAGCTCGGAACAACTGCAGTGGTTCGAGGATGAGCTGCAACGCCTGGCGTCGCGCGGCTACCGCTGGGAGCATGCGTACACGCAATGTGTCCTGCAAGCCATGCTGTACACGCTGCGTCGAGACCTGTCAGTATATCTACATCTTAGCTTAGAATTTCAGATGATTTGAACACTGATTTGTAGGATGACTACCACTGGTACGCCTACAATGTATTATAGAGAGTAAACTTGCCCACTAAAGCTGGATTTGACTTGAATTGAATCTTGAATCCAGATTAAGTACTCTACATCTATACTATACCATACTCGGACATTAATGACCTTTAATTAGATTTTTAGTTTTACTTATCTTCATCCCCCTACGATCTCGCAGGTAAAATACTTAAAGTCAATACAGCTGCAAACTGCGAGATCGCGTGCTTGGCTGAAGCGAAGCACGCATTGCTAGCTGGAGCGAACCCAATTTTACCTGATACGCCAAAAAAAAGGCCCTGGGACACAAACACATTAGCATCTGACGCCACTCTTGATTCATTACTTACCAGTTCCTCCGGCAGAGATAGGGCTAGGCAGCTGGCAGTGTCCAGGTCAGAATCTGGACACTGGTTGCACGCCTAGTCTTGTCCTAACACAGGTGTATACGTTGACCCCAACACCCTACGCATAGCGGCAGGTCTCCGACTTGGTGCAGACGTGTGCGAGGAGCATGCCAGCATCGCCTGTTGAGCCACCGCCAACGTCTCAGCTGCCCTCGAGCCTTAGATCGTGAGGGACGACGGCAAGCACCCCGACGAGACGTTATTTTTCTACTTAGTTGTCAATAATGATAATAACTTGCACTACGTATAGGTATTCATTATTCTAATGGGGAATTTATTGCTTTAATTTTTAATTATTTTGTATTTCAGAGACCCGACCAAAGTGAACCCAAAAATATGCGATCATTTCGTTGACCCCAAACTAAATTCTGACGCCGCTGCAGCAGTCGATGAAGATGTAAGCGTGACTTATTATTACAAATATTAAACCAATTATTAATAACTAAATAATGATGTCTTTATTTTAGAGTGACCATGACGAAACGGCCTACGTTCGTTTCACACCTAACACGCAACTTGATTCAAACTATGCCAATGAGGTATATAGCCCACCGTTAACTGAAGAGGAAGCTGCTGAACTTCTTTCGAAAGGTAATAAGTATAAGTTTTATTTTGTTGTTACTAACAAAAATTACAGAAATTCACATGTTTAAAATGATAATACGATACTTGTGATTATTAGGACCAACAATTCCCGACGAGGAACAAGCAATCTCAGCCGAAGAAACCCCAAGCGATAAACTTCGAGACCTAATGCTAATGAGTGGAGACGAAGAGTCTCCCGTCATTTTACCTTTCGAAGGCTTTAGAGAAAGGATTAGAGCAGCTCAGAAAGCTAGAGATACTGATCCAGAGGCGTATGCTAGCGCTATGATCGATAAGATTAAAAAGTCTTTACCTGAAGCTAACGTAGAAAGAGAAAATAACAATGAAGCCTATGATGAAGAACGTCTAGGAGCTCATTATAGAAAAATGAAAGGGAAGGCACCCCCGTTTACCGCCGAGTATATACTCGGAAATAACGTATCGCCTCTTGATGCCGAGGTGCTTTCAAACGCCCAAGAAAAGTACAAACAGAGTTTTGCCGAGAAGAATTTTCCATTCGAATACGAAAATCCAAGCGACATTCCAGAACAAAGGATTTACTTCGACGATATGGAGGAGTTACCCTACGATTTGGGTAGCGGAGAATTAGAGAACTGGAAAGGTAACCTAAAATATTCACTATTTAAATAAGTATTTTAATAACTTGAAGTATGTTAAGTCCTATGTATATATGTGATGTTCACCTTAATCTTGATTGGCACAGATCTTAATGGACCGGAACTTGAAGGAAAACAATCTAAGAACATGGAATACTTGATGAACTATTGGCGCCAAATCGTTGATTCCAAGTTGAAGCCGCAAGGAGCTCTTTACGCCGAAGGAGGTCCCCTGAAGGTTGATGATTTGCAAGGTGACTCGCTCAATCTGAATCATAAATTTGTGTGTTTATAATGACAACAATATGTTGCTTTATTGCTTTTTTGCATTGTAGGTACAGCAGCAACATTATTTCACTTCATCTTGTTGAAAGACTTCATCTTTCTTAGTTAATGTATTTTGAGTTGACCAATGTTTCTAATTTGTTTCCGGCTACTGAACTCCACATGAGCCCTCCTGATCCTAGATGCTGGATTGGCAACGACAGTTCACACAGTTGTTACAAATACCGACAATGTTTCAGGTGAAAATTCCAAAATTTATCCCGAGGACTTCCAAGATTTGCTAAGTAATGAGTGGGGATTTATGCGTAGGGAACGAGATGATGTTAAAAAACCTGGGCCTCGCCTGGACGCAAAAGCCTTAAAACACTTGTACAAGAATAAGTCGGTGACAGGTTAGTGTCACAAAGGCCTGAGATGTGCTAGAGTTGTCGATGTTCCCTCAAACTTAATACCAAGTGGTGTATTTCTTAAAATACACTAACGCTGACGTCAGCTCGATATTTTATTCAATTCAATAACGCACTTCTATATCCTGTCTAGACACCGCACCGCACTAAATGTCTCCCCTTCCTTTTGAAGCACTCTGTTTTCTCTTCACACTCGAGGCATGAGGCTGAGAGTTCCACTTAAATATTCGTATTGTGTATAAGTGTTGTGTTTTTGAATTACCTCATTATTATCATTTCATGTTTATTTATTTCCTTTTGCTGAATATTCCTTAGCTACCTCTTCTACAGTTCTATGGGAATCATCGGTGTCGCCACATTTCTCCTTCAATGAATGTTTTAGTTCTATGTGCATCTTCATTGTGGTTGTCTTCTTTTATTTTATTTTCTTTTGCTATTATAGGACACGGCTGTGCAAGGTAGTTTAAGCCTTAGCAATCAAGATGAAAAAGAAAAACATGTAAGAAAAAAGAAACGATTTGATACATAAACATCTACTTACCTACTCTTAACTTACTTACTGTCGTGGTATTACTTTATTAACAGCTACTGTGGATAAAACGACTTTGCATGGATCTAACCCTTGGTCAATGTCTTAAAACAATGATGATATGTCTATTAGAAGAAAATTATGATTATTTGATTTTGTATTGCAGGTCAGGGTACACCAAGCGCACAAAAGTTTACAGGCGTCCACGACCATAATGACTATGATTACGATCCTTCCTATGCTTATGTTCTCTTCAAAAACAGGTTTGTTTAATATGTTTCCTAATATATTTATGTTGTTTAAAGTCACTTGGGGAAAACTAGTATGTACCTAACAATTTTCTTAATTTTATTCAGGTTGTTTAATAACTGGGATGTCGGTGTTTCATTCATTGAGAAAATCGAAGAAAAGCTGGGCTTAGAGAAGAAAACTTTTACCAACCCTAGGTAAATATGTGATCAGTTATTCAGTTAATACAGTGGTGGTGGCTGAGTTAACTCAAGGGTAAAAACTTATTGGACCTATTTATTGCAGAGTTGACAAAGGAGAAGTTACCTTTAAGGTTGAGAAGAATAGCAAAGGATATGATGCAGATACTGTAGCTAGGCGTATCGGTAACATTGATAGTGATAGCATTAAAATACATTTCATAACGGTTGTAGACAGACATAATTATTTAACTGTTTCATACATTTCAGATGATATCAAAGATGAGCTACAACGTGAGACCGGTGTAAAGGTTCTAGCCACTGGCGTCGGAGATAGAGTAAGACATTTTTATATTTAGAAAATAATATATAATTGAGATGAAAAAAACAATTGCAATCTGGAATAGAATCATCAGTCTTTCATTAATTTGTAGAGTAAACGACCAATAATCGAGCATTCAGAGGCCCCGGAGACCCAAATCTTCGGTTTGCAGCTGCCAGTACTGTTGGCATTAGTAGGCAGCTTATCAGTATTGCTGGTGGGTGGAGTCGTGTTTGCCGTGCTACTGAAACGAGACCTGAATGGCAAGAGGAAGATACAGGGTCTGTCTTCGGCTGCTGAGATTGATGCTGAAGCTACTAGAGACTACCAAGTAAAGGTTTATTTCTGAACACATACATATACACAAGTACAAATAGATGTAGGAAATTCTCGTGCTTTTCTTGTTTAGAAAGAAAATATAACCATTATGAAGAATTTTAGCTATCTTGATCATAGGGATAAATAATAAATTATCATCATCAAAGAGTCGAATTTTTGTCGGTGTAGCTGATAAAGTATGTAGTTTTCTCCATCTTACTCTGTTTATCTATGTTATATTATGATCAACTGGCTGAATTTGCCAGTCAATTCAATGACTAGACCATTGATTGACTGCCGACAAAAGGAAACGACTCGATGTACGTAATGTATTGGTATTTTAGCTTGCAATTCTGTGACCCAGTTTCAATATTAAACTCTGAACGAACCTCAGGTATATACAAAATATGGTGCATTGTTTACCTTTTAAAACAAATGTACCTGTACTTGAAGGATTTTTAATGAATGCGTAATCTTTTTTCGATTATGTTGTTACTTCCTCCGTCATTTACCTATGGGCCAATTTAGAAGATTCTTGTTTTATCTAAAGGAGCTGTGTCGCGCGCGTATGTCGGGAAAGTGGTCGGGGCAGCAGACGACGACGGCGCCTCACCCGGCGGACCCCCCTCAACGCATCACCTCGTTGTCGCGAGAGCCCGACGGCAACTCGCCCTCCACGCGCTCCAGCACATCTTCCTGGTAACCCATTTATTAGATTTCAACAACCCAGTTACTCAAAGGGCAATGGAGCGAGCTATGCTTGGAGAATCCTTGCGGGATCCAATCCGAAATGATGAGATACGCAAGAGAACCGAGGTTGTAGATATAGCTGAGACAGTCGCCAAACTTAAGTGGCAGTGGGCGGGGCACTTTGCTCGTAGAACCGATGACCGTTGGGACAGAAAGTTTCTTGAGTGGCGACCACGGACCCGATAACGCATCGTGGGAAGGCCCCCAACATGGTGGACCTTGGATGAGAAATTTGAATGAGGGTGGTGCGGAACACAGATTTAACTTACCTTCTGCGTTTAATCAGTTCCATTGTCTTTGGTCTTAAGTTCTATCATTAGTAAAAACTTGAACCTGAAACTCTATTCGGAATCTTCGGTTACCATTGGCATTTCTATTCTTATTCCTTTTTTACAGGAGTGAGGAACCGGCGTTGACTAATATGGATATATCTACTGGACATATGGTTTTGGTAAGCCATAAGAATAACAATCTCTTCTTAAAGCCAATGTTTTTAAAATGAAATTGTCCAATTTTAAAACACATATATGTTGCCCCTTGATAATGTCCCTTTTAAAACTTTCACGATCATCTTTAACAATTTCAGATCTTGATTTTAGAGGACATGCTCGTAGTTGAATCTGTCCCATGTCATAGGTACATTTACCATTCTGGGCTCATAAAGTATTAACCAGTAAATCTATGTGCAGGCCTACATGGAAGACCACCTCCGCAACAAGGATCGGCTGGAGCAAGAATGGCGAGCGCTCTGCGCCTACGAGGCCGAACCTTGCGCCACCAACGCGGCCACCAAACCCGACAACGCTGGCAAGAACCGCTACGCTGACGTCCTGCCCTATGATCACTCCAGGGTCACCCTGAACAAACTCTCCAACCATCTTGGCTCAGACTACATCAACGCTTCGACTATTGTAAGTGATTTGCTGATATACAAATATAGTACCTATTTAGTCAAGTAATTCTGCCGTACGATCACTCCAGGCCAGGGTCACACTTAACATGAAAGTATAAGCCTCGTAAGCTCTGTAGTTTACTTATCAAACAGACACGACTTAAATTTAAACTGAACCTTGAACTTAACCTATTAAACATTATTTACATACACATATACCTACACACACATATATTTTGCTTCGTCTTTGACACAAGTCGATCAGTAAGCTGTGCCGCGGGACCGTCCCTCTGGCTCCACAGAAAACCAGCGCCGTGGGCATTGCTATATCTAGCAAAGCCAACAGCATTTCTGCATGAGTAGAGACCATTTCGGATGCGCATCTCTTATACACCGTCTTCAATACTTACCTAATATTGTAAATTGTAATGATGTAAATAATGACACAAGGGTAAATTAAGAAAGAAAAATTGAATGCGATCTACTACAATCGAAGCGGGGTCATTATTTATAAAAATAAAAATGTGGTATTACCACATGAAAAATATAGAATCGATAAAAAGATTCTATACAAATATTTGTAATGATGTGTTATCTTGAGTGGAGCTTTTTCTATTTTATTCTATTTAAGAAATTATTCATGCAATTTCAGACGGACCACGACCCGCGCAATCCAGCCTACATCGCTGCCGCTGGCCCACTGGCTCACACGGCGCCTGACTTCTGGCAGATGGTTTGGGAACAAGGCAGCGTCGTCATGGTGATGCTGACGAGGTTGACCGAGAACGGACAGCAGCTGTGCCACCGCTATTGGCCGGAGGAGGGCTCGGAGCTCTACCACATCTATGAGGTAATTGTCGCTAACTGATTGATGACAATAAGTTGACTAAGTAATACATAGAAAGGGTTGTCTCAGTGCGTCATCCCAAAGGGACCAATGAAGGTCGTAAAGCATCCGTCACTCTCGCACACGTACTCGTCAAAACGTTATGGATGCTTTGCCATTTATCAAGCTTTTTTGAGATAGAGGGGTTCATTTCTCATTACACACATAGACTTTTGGTTTTCAATGCAACATCCACTAGTTTATTCTCAACACAAATAGAGTCAAGGGGTATTATAACATGTAAGTAATAAAATTTCGATGTTTGTGAGATGAAAAATCATTCCCAGACAATACTAATGTCTTTCATAATAATATAACGTTTTCTACAAACATGAAACAAGTGTCACATCTAGTAATCTCAACAATCACCTTACCATTACAGGTCCACCTGGTCAGCGAGCACATCTGGTGCGACGACTACCTCGTCCGAAGCTTCTACCTGAAGAACCAACGCACCGGCGAGACCCGCACCGTGACCCAGTTCCACTTCCTCTCCTGGCCTGAGAATGGAGTACCGGCATCTACCAAGGCCTTGCTGGAATTCAGGAGGTTAGTACTTGGATATTGGATTTCCACTAGAATGTTGTTTATAACGCCTATGGTAACTACGCCAGCTAACTTCCTAATACATATCAAGGCTCAGGCCTAGAATATACTTTCAATACGAAAGTCAAGATATGCATTATCATAGTAGGTACCGGTCTACCTGTGAGTACTATCAGTACCAGTAGGTCACTTCCTCGTCCTCTGTTGGCCAGACTGTAAAGTACTGATTACCATTGATTGGCCTTAAAACAAAGTCATACCTGTTTGTATATCACAGAGCGCTTGAAACTTGATGGGGAAATCTTCTTGTAGGAATACCTAAAAGAAGATTTCCCATAAACAATAAAATAATTTAATAAGTAGTTTAAATAATTTAATTGTTGTCTTTCAGTTACAGGTTTGTAACAATTAATGTCATAATTGACAAGCTGAATAAAACATTTATTATTGTTGTTTAATCATTGCTTTTCTAATCAAATCACACTACAAACATATACCTAGTTTTTTGTCTGGATATAATATAAACGTTCGCATTTTTTTATGAATGAAACCTCTTGATAAGATAATAGGTATCAAATAAGTAATTTCAATTTGATGGAATCGCCAAATATCATAAATTTATTTCTTTATTATGATTTAATGACAACTTGTAAAAGTTTTTTTGATAAACCAGCCAGTTCTTACTGCTTTGTGATTTTAACTTAAATAAAGCCTCTTTTTTAACAGACGTTTTAAAATAGGTATATCTTATTATTGTTTTAATGAAATTACATTTAAACCCTATTCTACATACAGCCAACCAGTTTACTGATGGTTAATTTGAAACTATAAAGTACCTATTTTTTTCTTAATAGGTAAATTATTGCCGGGAACTAAATAATTTCAAACGAAAATTTATGTAGCTTAATTCTCACATTTGGCTTACCCTACATATCCATTTGTGTGATATTCCGTACCTAATTGAAATGTTTAATTATAATATTGACCAAAACTAATTTTCTTATTTATATTTCTTACAGGAAAGTCAACAAATCGTACAGGGGAAGGTCTTGTCCCATCGTGGTTCACTGCAGGTCAGTCAACAATATGCATGGTCCATTTACTACAGATATAGGGGTTTGTTCTTTTAGCACGTTTTCTCTATCAACTTCGGTGAAAAAGTTGATATGGAAATATGAAAACGAGCTTGCCCGACGAAATACGATGGAAAATCATTATGCACCATATCTGTACCTACAAACATTGGCACCCTTCAAAATACTTAGCTGTTGAAGGTTTACTAAGTTAGTAAACTGAGGACGCGTCTCCATTGACGCGGACCGGAGCGGAGATATGCGGAATAGACCAATCACCTGAGTTGAAATCTTTATCTCAGTTCCTCTTCACGTTTGTAATTGGTCTCGCACGTCTCTGCTCCGAGAGTTTTCTGTGGGTACCGATCATTAGATAGCTTGTACTATTATGATGATAATATTAATCTAAATACGTGCAACGTGTAATCTATCTTATCTTTATCACTCAGCGTTGCCGGCATTTGATTATTTTAATGTAGGTATGTATCTAAATATGTATCCGTTGGTTATCTGGTCGCATTTTGATGAAATATCTAATTTCAATCATTTATTAATTACTCAATTTCGCTCAATATATTGTGTTGTTACACATACATAATGATACATAATGATTATTATTATTATTATTAATCCGTAAATGGCGGCTTGAAGCTTGTGCTAGTATCAGTTTTTTTTGGTTTATAACCAATGCATGAGCATGACTTCCGTGTTAAAAAACTTATCAAAAAAATAAAAATTAAATTATTAAAACATGAGATGAAATGAACATGAACAAAGATGGCCGATCTACATATTCTATTCTAATTTTAAAATATGGCTTCCATCAGAGTTAATGATGATTTCGCCAATTTCAAGTTTGCTCGTAGAGCTTGCCGTTGTTCGGTGAGGTTTTGCTTTTTGTAAAGTGATAGCGATTTACAAAAAACCACGCGGACTCCGACTATCGGGCCTTGACCCAGGAAGGGCTATGAACGCTTCAAGTTGAATTCTTCATTAGCTATTCACTCATACGTTAGATCACTGCACAATACGCTATCAATACTACACATTGAACAACAAAACTGAATAAATAATGAACAACGCAACTTAAACGCATGCGGCCATCTCGAGACACGAACCGGAAGCCCCGATCTACATAATGATTATACCCCGCGCGGCGAACGATGATGCCTATGACACCTGTCATCCCAGTACATTTTTCGATTATAGTTATAGGTTAATAAAAATTACTGAGATGACAGGTGTCATAGGAATCATCGTTCGCCGCGCGGGGTATACCTAATGACTTGGAATAGAGTCATCAGTCAACGATTTCGATTGCAGCGCCCCGGCGTTAAGTGGCCAAAACTATACACGACGCGCGACTGTAGCTACATAGCAGTTCTCCTTGTTCAATTATTACTTTTATAACGCCATATTGAATTCTTTTCATGTAAAAGAATAATAATATGGCGTTATAATTTACAAAATAGGAGAGAAAATTAAATTAAAACACAATTTTAGATTTATGCAGTAGATTTATTCCTTTTTACAAAGTAATTACGTGCTTTCACTTGCATATAATCTGGTACCTATAGGTAGTATAAAATCTGTCTGCTTGCGTGTCTTGGTTCAGGAAAAAATGGGTTATGACGTTATTGGTACCTGTAAAGATATTAAAGATATGAAATAATGTACTTTAGGCTCATAATAATTACATAAAAGTCATCTTAAAAGAGAAAGAAAAGCACAAACATTTTAGATTTCTGTTTAACCCATAAGGAGAACTTCGACGAACTGTTAAGACTTTCATATTACTTAAGATTGTTGTGTTAACTTATTTAGAAGGCAAAGGAATACTTACATGTTTTTCACAACGCGGCACACATTTTTGTCGACGTCATGGTTCAAAGTTATCCAATTCAGGGGCAAATCAGAGTCCAGAAACAAAAAAGTGGTCAACGCAACAAGCAGAAATCAGGAGTCCAAGTGCAGCCAAGTCCTCGTAAAAAATATAAAATAAACACAGAAAGCACTTTACGTTCACGGAAATAAACGGAAATTTCAAAATGACATTTGGTACAATAACAAATTAGCGTTTCGTTTGCGGTAACGAAAGTGTTTCTTTAAAATTTCCAACAAATTTTATGACCGTAAGAATATAGTACATTTTTTTTATTTTATTACTATATAAATACGAATTACAGTTAAATACTTTTATTAATATTTCTTTTTATTTAAACTAACTTTGAAATACCAGAACTGATTAGTTATTTAACTTATTTTGCGTAATATGAAACGAAACAAGTGAATTATCCCAGAGTTACTATAAGAAAAAATACTGTAGTGATACCATAGCAATATACATTTGGGTCATCTTTTTGATTTAAGAGCCATCTATTGTTAAGTGGTAGCATAATACTCTCCCCCATAGAAACCGCTGTTTTGTTCTAACTGAAACCACTGCACGTTGTGGGAGACGCCCTCGTGGCAGGTGAGCGCCAGCACGCCGTGCTTCCTGCTGAACAGCAGCGCCTGCGAGTTACACAACTCCGCGCCCAGGACCCGGTCTGGACTTGGACCTAATGATGACATTTGACTTGAATAATAAACATTTCTTAGATTATTTTTATATTAAGTAATCAATTTAAGTATATTATATTGAGTATTTAGCCTTTAAAATTAATTATATTTGCTAAATCCTTCGAGACAAGAACCGGGCATTTCATCACCATCATCATCACACGAATGCGTCTCCACTGTAACACACACACATAGCATTAGAACTACAAGTTGGCATAACTGCATAAGAACAGCCATTTTGCGGTTGGGTTGCAAGTCAAATGCTGTTCATCTGTATCGGCCCCTGTCCATCGGAATCCTGCGACCTACGAATCCTTATTTATCTGAAAGAAAAACTGGCTATATTTTTGCCTAATGGAAAATTAACTTTATTCTGCAAGTAGGCTACAACTCTCAAGGACACTTTTATTGTCTTAGTCTACCGGCATTTCACAAGATGAGACCACTGTTGAGAAGAAACGCCGGAAGTAACTCAACAGTCAGTCATTTTTTGAGAAAAATACTTAACTATTTACAGTAATATGAATTTAACCGGATTTATACCTATCTTACGAATTTAGGCGTATACGTAGATACCTACTACGTAGTCCTCGGAGAAAACATATTAAAAGTGTGCCTATAAAATAATAATACCTACCGTATTTTAAGTAATAAATATGGACAAATATAAGAATAAAATGGAAATTACATGAAAGTTTGACGGTTTATCATAATTTATGTATGTTTGATATGCTTTCTATTGAGATTAGAACTGTGTTCCTTAATCTAGTCAGGTACAATCTAACACGAATCAAGGAGTCAGTTAGGTTTCTGTTTCAGTAGGTAGCCAGTTTGTATCTCATGTGAGAAACTAAAAACATAAAAAAAGTAATTATAAATTCCTTATTATTGCAATATTATACAGCGATGGAGCCGGCCGCTCGGGCACCTACTGCCTCATCGACATGGTCCTGAACCGCATGGCCAAGGGCGCAAAGGAGATCGACATCGCAGCCACCTTGGAGCACATCCGCGACCAGCGACCGCGCACCGTCGCCACCAAGCAGCAGTTCGAGTTCGTTCTCATGGCCGTGGCTGAAGAGGTAAGTGCCGTTGTCAGACCATATGGTCTGAGGTGCCGTCTTATACATGCTGGGGGCCTGAGCACTCAAATTATTTGTGCTCAGGCCCCCTTATATAAGCTTATAGGGTATGTAAAGGGTCCTTGCTCCTTTTATACTTATTGTATAAACTTCCTACTTATTGTATTAAGTATATAAGTTTCTACAAACTGCAGCTTTTTAATTTTTCCTTACCATGTTTTGTCTAAATCCTTTTTTCTTTCGATATGACAGTTTGGTATTTTTTTAGCTAAAGGGCTCTCTGCTTTTAAAACACAATAAAAAATATCAAACCTCATAGAGGGCCTCACACGTGCTCAGTAGGAAAGAGGGAAATGTAAGAGTTAACACTTCTAATAGCAACCTGTGAGGCTGTGACTACAGAGTCACTCTTATGGTTTTCTGTATTCGCAACGCGACTGCAAACGCAGGCACTGTGTTTGGTGACTCTCCACTTAAGTCTCCTCCCAAGGTTGAAAATGATGTTGTGAATGCAGACGTCCTTCCAAGTCAACATTTTCAAAATAGTCAAAAGAAGGTGGCATGTTGCAAAATTTCATAACTATGGCAATTAATCTTCGACGAAGTGCTTGGACGTAATTAAAGGGAGGGAATTGGACGACATCTGCATCTTCACCATTTCATTTGGCAAGTAATAACCGTAGCATATTTACTTTCTCAGGTGCACGCGATTCTGAAAGCCCTACCCGCCCAGCTCCAACAGCTGCAGGAGAAGAAAGACAAGGAAAAAGAACAGGACAAGGACAAAGAGAAAGAGAAGGAAGGCTCCGAAAAGGAGAAGCCTAACAACTGAACAAATGCTACTTGACGTTGTTGCGTTACTATTGGTCATTGTATTAATGTGTGTTTCCAATTCCAGGCTGGGAATTTCGCTGATTCGTCTATTTACTATTCGTTTATTTATTTAATATCTAAGCAAAGTGGCTACCCGAAATTCTCAACCTTGACGACAATAAAGCAAAGCCTGACGCAACTTTAATGGACTTTGTCATACCAATATAATGTTTTATCACTACAAACTTAGGAAATAAATAGCGTAAAGTATTACTTCCCACTGGCTACAGTCGTAAAACGCTACATTACCTATTGTAGCCGCAAATCCTGGCATTTATTTTTTTACGGCTTTTTATCTGCGAGAGGATATATTTTCATAAGAATATGCATAACTAATTTTACGATTAACATCCTACGTACTTATTTATGACAAGGCATTTAATTTGCAATTTTAATTACTTAAATATTTCAGATACTATATGTCATTAAAGCAGATTCTTGTAACGCAGAGGTCCTATTTTAATGATGTAGCTGTACGCGTACCTATTATAACTATGTCCTAAGTATAGAACATGTAACTTATACCTGTCCGTTACCTTCATTGTCATGTTTTGTTGTAAAAAATATAAATTACGGTCAATTGTTGAGGTGTCTAAAATGTCCAAAATTTATTTGCTAACAGTTGCTCGTAATGCCACGGGCCACGTGTGTGTCCTCTTGGGCTTAAAACTGTTTGGCAAAGATGCAATCATATGCACGCGCTACACTCTTGTGCAAGTCCCTGTTGCCCAGCTCGTCGACACCACAATAAAAAACCACAGGAGTGTGGACGATCATATACTTAATAGAGACTAAGACCAAAGACATGCAGTTTTTAACAGTCTATTGCGTATTTGATACGAATGTTTGGATATCTTTAATCAAATGTTGATCTTTGTCTTAAAAAATACAAAAAAAAATATTATTCTACTGTGCATGGGATGCATTAGCTGTGAATTGATCTAGTCTATGAGTATATTTAATATTTTATCGTTGAATTTATCGCGTTGTCTATGCTTTTCAGCTACGGATGGTGCGGGCTGTCCAGAACACAAGATATGGTCTAGCTAGGAATCAAATTCGGTGTAAGAATCGTTGAGAAGTCGCTACTTCCTTTTTTTCTAGATAAGTACTTAGAAGTCGGTGCTGGACAGCCGCAGCCCCGTAGTTAGTTGTCGATGGCTGCTAGTGACGTTTTTAGTTGTTTCTGTTGTTTATTCGAATAATACCTTAATCTGTTAACTTGGTAACAATCCTTGATGCAATATTTTTACATTACGAGAAACTAGAGTGGACATCTGATGTCTTCAACCGAATCATATCCTGAACGAACGGAATACCTGATAATGTTTAATCTGAATTAACGAGATCAAAATGAATATTTACAGATTGTAGCTGAAACTATAGAAATCGTAATACGTATCTATATGTATGAAGTTTATGTAAGATTATATTTATTGAAATGGAAAATGTAAAAAAAATATTACCCACGAAATTAAAATTGTAGTTTAGATTTAGGGGAAAATATATTAACCGTATTTCTGTATGAAATTATATGTAGTTTTTATGTGGATGATTGAATATTGGATTTTGATTATTAAATTGTTTTAGGGTATTTACACAATTTAGTATCCTACTATCCCCCTCACCTACCTTCTTACAGTACAGACAACCAATGTGAAAAAGTTGAGCAACCTTGTCGTAGTAAACAAGCGAAGCTACTAATTTAACAGAATTGCAGAATATTATATTACCTAATATTATGGCATGGTTCTCATAAAATGCTACTATTTCAGATTGGTTTACTATTACATTTTTTTTCCTGCATATCCGTCCTTGCCAGTTTGTCGAAAATAGAGGTAATGTAGAGGTAAGTAGGTGCATACCTACAAATAAAGTTCTAACTTCTAAAGCATTCCTGAAAAAAAACATGTTAACATACCGTTAGCACTAATTTGAATCAAGCCCTAATAGGTTTTTTTTAGGAGCAATCTCATAGATAAAATCTTGCATATCTGCATAATTTAGCATCTTATGTACTTCTGTACAATGGACATATAGTATGTATGTAAACAGTAGAAACCTACTCTGGCTCTAACTACTCTGCAACTGACAAACGAATGACTAGGTACATAAAAAACGTGCTGTGGTACAATGCGCTGCACAATTGCATGGCCCATTTATGGAAGAATTCATTCAAAATCGGGCCATGCAATTCTGCAGCTCATAGGTCACACTAACAACTAGGTACATAACGCATGTAACATTTTTGTCGTTGAAGATTATAGGTAGGCTCGACATGTTTCGAATCGGTACGCGATTCATCATCAGGAGAGACGATCAGTCGCGTTCGGTTGGCCGCCGCCGCGACTGATCGTCTCTCCTGATGATGAATCGCGTACCGATTCGAAACATGTCGAGCGTTATTCGACTTCTACGACGTGAGTAAACCCATTAAGTATTTTAATATGTCTGAGACTCACGATAGTTTTCTATGTAAAATATTATAGGTAGGCATATTGATTTAGATATACTTACAGGATTTTCACAAATTTCGTCCCTTCGCTTCTAGACTAAGCTTCGAGACCATCAACGTAGGTAAACATCACGTTCAAAACGTCGAGCTACTTAATTAAATAAACACTGAACGCGACCCCCGTTTCCTAGTCCAGTTTTCAATAATAGAGGTAGGCACTTGAAATTATTATTTATACTCTTGGGTAAGACCAGGCGCAACTGCCATACGCGACTATAACGCGCGACATAATTACCCGTCTCTTTCTGTGCAGTAATGTGAGAGAGTGACGGGTGGCGCTATGTCGCGTGACAAGAGTCGCAAATCATAGTTGTGCTAGACGGGCTGTATCGAGCAAGTATACTGTACGTAAGGAGCATTGACCACACGTGTTGCATAGCTGCTATAAGTACCCACACTTAGGTAAGAGTATTGTGGTGAAAAAATCGAAAACTATTGAAACTTATCTATGCACCTCCTTATAATATCGCTTTATCTATTTATCGTCACGGTATTTTATCTCCTTTACGTGCATGGAATCACTTAACATCTTAAGGATTGTACACAACACAAATTAAACTGAAACGTTAAAAACCGGCCAAGAGCATGTCGGGCCACGCTCAGTGTAGGGTTCCGTAGTTCCCCATCTTTCACAATAGGCGAAAATTACGTTCAAGCTCTATCAAAAGGTCGTAAACGCCATAGTAATAGTAATTACTTATTACCTTCTGGAAGTTATCGATTATATGCGCCAGATTGAGCGAAATGTTACAGTATGGCACTTAACTAATATGTGTAACGTTTAAAGTAGGTATAAGGCGCGGCACATACTCGTAGGTACGTAATTTTAAAGAAAATTATAAAATTTTGCGATACGTAACTCAAACACGGCTCGACCGATTTTATTCAATATCGTTTCATTGAAAATCTGATAAGGCCTCATTTTCGTGAATTTCTCCATAATTTTTTGACCCGTGTTTGAAAAGTTAGAGGGGGGGACGCTATTTTGTGGTGATGGTGATGGTGGTCGTGAGAAGGTGGAGTGATGGTGGTGGTGATGGTGGTGGTGGTGGTGATGGTGGTTATTGTGGTGGTGGTGATGGTGATGGTGGTGGTGGTACTGGTGATGAAGAAGTGGTGATGGTGGTAGTCTACCACACATCAACACCACCTTCGTCACCACCAGTCACCACCATATTCACCATCATCATCATCGTCAACACTACCACCACCAGTCATCACCATATTCATCAGCATCATCATCATTATCACCACCAGTCACCACCATCATCATAATTACCATCACCAACACCATCATTATTTCACGAGTCAATGCCCGCCTATAACCATTATATACACAAACAACACTTTCGAAATTTATTATTCGATAAAATAATTTTGTAATAGCCAATGTTCGTATCATAGATATAGTAAGTATAGTAGGTTCGTATGAACGCGTCCTATGGAATATAATATGCGTGAACCAAGCGTGAACGTCATCAAAAGAAGAAAGGTTGCATATCTTGGTCATGTGCTTAGGCACTCAAGATACGAACTTCTGCAATTGATAATCATGGGCAAAGTGGCTGGAAGACGAGCTGTCGGGCGCAGGAAGAAATCATGGCTGCGAAACATCCGGGAATGGACCGGAGTTACCAGTGCAGCGGAGCTTTTTAACCTCGCCAAAGACCGAGAGAAATATGCGGAGCTGACTGCCAACCTTCACTAGTTGGAGAGGCACTATAAGAAGAAGAAGAAGCGTGAACGCGTGGGTGATAATTATGATATGATATCTGTGATAACGTTCGGAGTAAGGGTCTTGTACAGCCACGTTTTGTACAGGACGTTCTGAATCCATGACTAAGTCTAAATCCTATGGACGCGGATTATCGCCCCAGGCCAATTACGCTCTTTAATCGGATGCGTTTTGTAAGGCTGCATTTTGCCGAAAGCTCAAAAGGCGCTTCGCCGACAGATGCCGAGGTACGCTCGATTTACTCGGCTCGTGCACCCGTATATTACAAAGCCGAGCAATATCACCCCCTACACAAAATTGGTTTCGAAAAACTGACCCGAACTATCGTTGCTTGGCCAGGTTTAGAGTCAAACCACACTAAACTGACTCACTTTGTATGGTTTGACAGTTCATTTGCTTGGTAGAGCTAGCGTGGTTTGACCCTAACAGTAACTTGTATATAATCTGTGCCCTAACCAGTCATGTTTTGTACGGCCTCGATTTTGGATCCACTCGGAAAACGTGGCTGTACAAAACCTGGCTGAGCATTACTGGTTCCCATCGCGCTTGTCACTGTCAGTGTCAAATGACTGTCATATCATTGGTTTGTCATACGCCGCTTATGGTGGACGTGTCAAACTTTTTCTGTGATAAATATTATTTTCACGAGTTTTCGTGAAATATTGTACAATTACTCATTAGATATTGTACTTGTTGTAATCTCATAAGTTAAACTAATTCCATCAAAATGGTTAGCGGACGTGCGTTACATTTCGTATTCAAAGTGGCCGACAGGACTCTCACAGCGAAATTCTACAGAGATATCCTAGGAATGAAGGTAAACTAATTAAACATGTGTGTATGTTTCATAAAAACCAAGCATAAGATATCGTTTAGCTTCGGTATACTTAGAAATAGTATAATAATTGTGTTTTGAGAAGCATGAAGGTCATAGCTGCTTAGAACCGGTCATTATGTTCTGGAATTATCATAATGATTTCACAGATTGTTTTTGTGTACAATTTCCGCCTAATATATGACTTTAAAAAGCAATTTCGTAGTTTTTTTGCTTATGCAGTAACTTAAATAATTAGCTTCTAGTAATGTGCCCTATGTGCCTATCTAAGTACTTAGTCACTTGGGAACCATTTGTTTCTGTCAGTCATAGTGCTAATTAAATGTGCCATTGTAATTATTGTAGGTACTTCGGCATGAGGAGTTCAGTGAAGGGTGTGAAGCTGCATGTAATGGGTGAGTCATTAAATAAATTAGATCATTATAATATACATATTTTAAGCACGCTTTTATCTTTTAGTTACTATGAAGAGATTAAAACCTAAATTATATTGTTTTTATCAATGAAGATAGCATATTAATTACTCTATTGTTTATCTGTAACCAATCAACATGTTTAACTTTTTTCCTTACAGACCATATGCGAACAGATGGAGCAAAACTATGGTGGGCTACGGCCCTGAAGACACACACTTTGTTGTAGAGCTCACATATAATTATGGCATCACACATTACGAGACCGGCAATGACTTCATCGGCCTGACAATCCAGTCGAGTGAGAGCCTTAAGAGAGCTGCGATTAACAACTGGCCAGTGAAGGAACAGAACGGAGTGAAATATGTGGAGGCGCCTGGTGGATACAAGTTCTTTATTGTCGACAAACCGGAACCTGTGAACAAAGGTAAGTTAAGCTATGGACTTTCTTGGGATTTTACCAAGTTTATCATGCATTATCTTTTAGTGACAAAAGATAGTTTATGTCTTAATTTAGGCCCATTTCTTTCACATTCTTGCCATCCTTTATAATATTTCAACCAACTGCAAAAAGGAGGAGGTTCTCAATCCGATTCTATTTTTTTATGTTTCATAGACATTTGTGAAATTTACAAACTTTTCAACAGCGGTCTCCTCTTGGGAAATGCCGGTAGATTCACAATCTCACTTGTAAAAGTGCCCTTGTGGCCTACTTACTGAATAAATTATTTCATATCATTTCAACTGATTTCGATTTTCTTTATTGAAAGTAGGTGGGTATGCCCGCGAAAAATTGTTCATTTGATATTTTTGCTTGACTCAATTTTATTTTAATTTACCGGGATCCTTATTTGATTATATAAAAGCTGTTGGATATTGTATAGAATAGAATATATGTTCTTTTTTATGTAATTCTATAAAATTTGAGCCCACTCTTAGGTTTTTATATATTTTTATTTACTTTATCATTGACACCTATTTTCACTCCCGTACTAAAATGATTTGTCCAACTACTACTCCTGCAGCAAAAACTGTCAGTTTTACGAAATGTAATCACTATCCCATTTTTTTGAAGTAAAGTGTTTTCATTCTTTTTAAATATGATTTTAAAAACGTGTCCACCATTTGATACTATGTGTGACGTCATGAAAGTAACGCTTCTTACTCCACTATACAAATAGAATATCCTCCCACCTATAAATATTTTTCTCAAATGGTGACACCATAATATGATGCCAACATAGAAAAAAAAATAGCAGCCATATTTCATGAGTAAAATGATGTTTTTTTGTCAACAACAGTTTTGTGGCTCAATTTTTTTCTTTTTTAGAGTTGTTATTGCATGGTAAGTATACATATTCCATTGTTCTTATATCTAGACACGCGGCAGCGTGTCCAGCCAAGTTCACCGCAGGAACTGGCGAGCAGCAGCCGTGTGTTATATTACACGAACCGTTTGGAGCCACTTTTGACCCCTCAATAACTTCAAATCTATTCAACAGAAAAAAATGAAATTTGGCTTATGTATTTAGGTCCCTGAGAACAACTAGAACCACAAATTTCATAAATGTAGATGAAATAGTTATTGAGATATTGACGTCCAAAAAACGGCATTTTTATCACTGACTGACTGACTCACTAGTAATCAAAAACCTAACCCACTTCCAGGTGACCTAGAAAGATGAAATTTGGCATTCAGCTTGGTAATTGTGTGTGTACACATATAAAAATCAAAAACAGTGATATTTTTTAGTTTTATTATTATTATTATTTATGCTTGTTGCCTCAGAACTCCGTCATTTATTAACCGATTTGGAAAATTCTTTCTTTGTTTGTAAGATGGCACTCTCTCTCTCACACACACACCACACACACACACACACACACACACACACACACACACACACACACACACACACACACACACACACAGAGAAGGTTAATAAATTGCCGTGGCGCGGGGACGGATAGCGAAGCGCGGGAGCGCGGCGTGGCGAGGAGCGGTCCGGCCCCTCCCTCTACCCCGCGTCACTCTAGTCAAGACAGGTGGGGCGTCAATTCAAATTTCTGTACAAAAAGTAATGATATCCCATCAAAAACATAAATGTTAAATTAGAGCCAAGTTCTCGCATGCAACGTTGTCGACTTCGCCGACAAAAGAATTGAGATCTATATGGGCGCCAAGTTCTTTGCCCTAATTTTTTTAGATACAAGGACATGTGACATACTCAATGCATTTATTTTACTTGGGGTGTAATTCAATATCAAGATTTGACTTGGCTAGTTTTCACAAACTGACTTAATTTTATCAAAGTAACATAGTATTATTATCAAGCTAACAGTATAAGTAACAGGACGTACACTAACTATACCTTTACGAAAATAGGTTAATGATTAGACAAATGTAATATACATTTATATGTAAAAACTAGCCAAGTCCAGTCTTGATATTGAATTACACCCCAAGTAAAATAAATGCATTGAGTATGTCGCATGTCCTTGTATCTAAAAAAATTAGGGCAAAGAACTTGGCGCCCATATAGATCTCAATTCTTTTGTCGGCGAAGTCGACAACGTTGCATGCGAGAACTTGGCTCTAATTTAACATTTATGTTTTTGATGGGATATATGATTACGCAGATTTACAAATCAGTCACCGAATTAATGTGATGTGGAGTCCATTGCTATGTCGCGATTGAGTGCTATCTTCATTTTTATGTTATGTCCTACCATTTTTTGTCATGAATGTTACGTTACAGTCATGACGGATTTTTAAGATGAGTGTGTGTACATAACATTCAGTCATGTACGTTACATGTGTTATAATGTCATGAATGTAACGGTACACTTTTTCGCGGACATACCCAGGTGTCTCCAAGTCCTATAAAATTTTGGTAAAGATCTGATGACGAGATCCATGAAAACTCTATGGAGCCCCTCACATATTATAGGCAAATCTATGATAATGTCAGTGTTTTTATCTATCCAAATATCATAAACCCTCCATGATGCGTTCAAAAACAGCACATTATGACCACCATAAAAACAGACTGTTTTGTTACAACAAATTTCTTATCTGTAAAAATGTTATTATTGCTAAATAATAACATCGATTTCGATACTATTATGCATTCAAATTTCGAACATCTCTGAAAAACAAAGAAATTTGATTTGAACTCTATTCTAATATCAGTCGAGATGACGTTTAGTTCGAAATGAATTGTCGTTGTTGCAATCAAATTTGACAAATGTCGCACGTAAGTAAGATATCGAACGATATGATAGTTGCGGCCGACTCTAGTTTATCTATGTTTAAAAAAAGACTGTCAGCTGCCAGAAAACTTCATTTCCGCCATTACCGGGTAATATTTGTCATAATGTGCGACTCCTGAATGCATCATGGAGGCTTATGATATGTGGCTAGATAAAGTAGTGTATGTAACTGTACATAATTAGGCATTAAAACACTCGTGTGATGTTATTATGAAACTTGCCTTCGGCTCGTTTCATAAACCCACACTCGTGTTTAATACTCTTCATTATGTACAGTCACATAAACTACTATTTTTATACTAACTCAGTTCAGTTGTTCTCAGAAATATAATTTATTTTTGTTGAAGTCTTTTTTTGTGAAAAAGGGATTATATGACATGAAGCTTTTAGATTTTGTTTTAATGCTCTATTTTTTTTTATGCATTCAGTATATTTTTTCTATTTAAAGAAATGCAAAGCAACAAGCAGCTACTTTATAAAGCAGGCTTGGGTAAGTCAGGTTTAACAACCTGATCCTATGATTGTATTGGCATGAAATCAATTTTTCACAGATTGAACATGGTGACACTTAAAGCCCGTTGTTACTAATATTACCATAACGGTTAATTGTTGCTACTCTACACTGTGGAAATTCATTGTCTTCTAGTCGCATAGTCAGTTATTTTTCTTAAATTAAAGGAGATTTTTTTTTCATGAGTGGTAGGTAGCACTCTCTAATTCCGTAAGATGAGCATTACGCCATAGCTGTCTTACGTACCCTCGAAACAATGCTATCATTGGCAGCTACTATTCAGCCATAACAAATGATGATAGTCATCTCTATTTGATAAGCACTGATAAGGAATTGTATCAAGTATACATGTGTTAGTATCACGCCGTTAGACGGTGATACCTACTCAGCTGACTAGTGTTAGGCATGCTTGTCTTATCCTAGATAAACTAAAACATGAGTACTGTCTGGGTGAGCACTCATTGTACTTCTACACTATGTAACCACTACTTTGTAATACAGAATGTTAAACTATTGATAGAAAGATCAAAACTCAAAGAAAATTTAAATGTGTAACCTGAAGAGACCGGGAATCGAACCCGGTACCTCTAGATTGCCGGTCCAGCGCGTTAACCTTTCCGCCACCCTAACGCCCAAGCAACCTTTCGAATTTTTCCTTATGCTTTGTGTGTCGATCTTTACTGTTTATTTGAAAGGCTTTACACCTTAGCGACCTCCATGTGAATATGTTAATATACACATCTTACTGCACTACTTTACAGCAGTGCAGCTATTTAACGTTACATATGTTTCTTAAACAATTAAACTATAATTTCTTATGAATGATGTAGAAAGAAATAATATTATGAATATGTATTTGACTACTATGGTATTCAAACAAATAATCTTAAAAAATAAAAGTTTACTTACGTTCAAGTTAGGTTACATTTTCGTGCCATTTGTACATTAATGCTCCATCATCACCCTATATACCTATACGTAGGTATAGGTATTCTCTAATAACAGTGACTAGGCAGGTCAAGTCAGAATGAGTTTATGTTTTATATGTATTTGTATACGTTCGAAGTCAATATAGGACTGTTATATCGCAATATAGGTCCTTACTAACTTCTTATGAAGAATCTTTACCTCAACATTAACCAGTCATTATGAGACAACTCAACGCGCGTTTAAAATTATGATTCATTAACTAGATAAATAATAACTATCAAAAAGTAAGTTCTTTACAAATAAATAATAAAGTATCACATTTCATATGCATGCTAAGAACCATTTAAAGATAAGTAAGATATATGTCTCGTCATGTTACTAAAATTGATGATGCGGTAGCTACGTATTGTTTACCTTGCCATTTGATATAACTGCAGACGGACTGATAGCGAAGGGAAAAACACCAAAAAGATCGAAGAAAGATCACGCTGCATGTAGGATGATCCCAAATCTCTTTCAATATGTTTAGTTGTTTGCATATGTGTTGTGACTTTGCTATTTTTTGATGTTATATTTTGATCACATTAGGAACAATAAACGTTTTTGGATATCAGTAGCTAAACTCGTGTCTTAAAGGTGACATTGAGCCTGTTCACATTTTTCCAACAATACCTAACAAATTTATTAACTATAAAATAAAAACACTATGAACATTTTAAGTAAAATATGTTTATTTTTAATTGACAGCTGCAGTTATTTAGTTGAGTGACAATAAGATAAAAGTCAGACATCGTATTGATTATTTCAAGTATCGATATCGTTTATCTACAGAGGTTGTCAAATGATTAAATATAATTAATCAATTAATCGTAACAATAAATTAATGTAAAACCTAAACCGAATCATGCTGTATGTAGCGTGTCGTCATTTATCTGGCCCTGGTTATCACAAAATACTCAGGAGAAACGAATCTGATCTTATATTAGTCTATTGTTTACGTTTTTAATTAATAAATGGGATCTGTTTTTAGGTATAAGTAGGTATACCAATTAAGTCTAAAACAAAACATGCTTTCCTAGATAATTAAAACCTATTCACTTGATTTTGAAGAAATCTAATACTTATGTAGTTTTCGGGAAAAGGGTTTGCTGTTAAGTGGTGCGACTTTTACCGTATTCGTAAAAACGATGGAATTCATTCAATTCTTAGCTTATATTCAATATAGCATGTTAAGTTTCGAAAATAGTTAGAAAAAATGTGATATTGATAATTTACCAAGTGAAATATTCGTAGGTAACCGCTGATGCGATGAAAGCCACTTAGCAGACACACTTAGAAGTAGGGTAATGGTATTTAAATGTTTGAACCGATTTTCTTGATTCATAGCTAAAGAACATCAAGTCATCTTTCAAACAAAAAAAATACAAAATCAGTATATCAAGTTACAGGCATTATTTATCGGTACAGACTTGGACGATAGAGATTTTACGCCGGCATGCTTTATACTATACTTCATCGACACTTTACAATACAGTACAACAATATTTTGCTAATAACTCCTGTGGCGCGTAGATAATCCCATTAGCGGGTTATACTCCCACGACTCACTGGTAGGGAGGGTTAAACAGCGCTGCTACAGTTTAAGTCATGTCTAAAAAAAATACTTTATTGCACACCAATAAAAGTTAACGTTTATTGATGTACATTGTACAATAAAGTAAAGTCTTGATTAAGTATAGTATGAACACAGACAATCTGTGAGTATGAAGCATGCCAGAACAAAACAAATACAATTTATATATAACGGTAGACAACAACAGGCGATCTTTTAGTCACTTAACATGGTGTGATCGAAATTAACTGCTTAGTTCCAATTCTCTTTCCAGACCCTGTGCTGAAGGTGTCGCTAGCGTGCTCAAACCTGGCGAGGTCCATCGCCTACTGGAACGGGCTGCTGACCCTGAAGATCTTCGAGAAGAAGGACAAGTCTGTCGTCGTGGGCTTCAGCGACGACCAGGCCAAGCTTGAGCTGGTTGAAATTGGTATGTATATGCTTATTTTATTGCTATTTTAAATCATGTTAGTCTAGTTCGTTTTTCCTGTTATTTTTAGGGTTCCGTACCCAAAGGGTAAAAAACGGGACCTTATTACTAAGAGTAAAAAACGGGACCCTATTACTAGGACTTTCAGTCCGTCTGTCTGTTTGTCTATCCGTCTGTCACCAGGCTGTATCTAATGAACCGTGATAGCTAGACAGTTTAAATTTTCACAGATGATATATTTTTATTGCCGCTATAACAACAAACACTAAAAAACTAAATAAAATATAGTAGTTTTTGATACAAGTGTGGAAAGTATGTCATTTTGAACGAGTCCCGAGGAGTCTTGGCCTGAGCCGCAAGGCGAGGGTCAAGACTCGGGACGAGTTAAAATGACGCTTCCACACGTGTACCAAACAACGTTTTTTAATACATTTGCGAAAAATTGCAATAATACAAATTTAAAACAGTAATTGAAAGGGGCAATTATATTTATTTCTGTCTGATAAAAATTAAGAGTACCTACAATTTTTAGAACAATTGTGAAGGGTCGCATTTCAGGCGTTTAAAGTTTTATTCAAGTTGTTAATAATTCTCGTTTTCTCGTTACCAGCCAATAAAATGTTCATAGACGGCAATGTAATTTTTCTTTCGATTTTGCGGATAAAATACTCTCACTTGCAATTTTTGTCTTTGGCTCGTATATAGAGCGGTGTTAAATCTATTCCTGTAACATCAGAATCCATCATTTCCTATCAAAAACTTAAAACAATCTCAAAAATTAAAACAATCTTGAATGAAAAAGAAAGTTTTACTTTTAATTGTAATATTTTTTTTCAAGATGGCGTCGGCTGTCATCATTCAGCCAAATCAAGAGAAATAGTTTTAATATTTCAGAAGAGATATGATAATTTTACACAGTAATTTAATTGATTCTTTTGATTGGCTCTTGATGATTGGTTTTTAGTTCTTTGCATTTCATATAATTGTAAATAAATATGTATTATTTAATACACAAAAATAGCGATTATTCATAATTATTATGAATTTATAAAGCAGCGCGTGGGTCACGCTTAATACTGTATTTTCTAATCTGTGACAATACTTTTCTTTTTAATTTTTATAGGTCACGCATAATACTCATTTGCTCATTAAATAAAAGTCACTCAGACTAATTATTAAAATCGTTTTTCAATATTTTTAATAGATAACCCTTAGCTTGATCCAATATGCAATTTAAATATTTTAAGCATAATTATAAAATATACACTTGCAATGCTGTATGACGTAATGAATAAAGTCGGAAAGTGATTGACCTTTGTTTGGATGTATGAGACATGACGTGTTAGTACAACAGAAAATTAAAAACATTTGAAAAGTAAAAAGCACTAGTTCGAAATATCCAACTTTTCGCACGATTTGCAGCTACGAAAAGTACCACTTTTTGAGCAACGGTATTAAAAAATATTTAAGGGGCTCTCATACAACAGACGTGATCGGTTGCGTTAACTTTGCACCTCATTTTAATCCGGCGCCATACATAGTGTACCAGGTGCAAACTTAACTTAACCCGGCCAGTGCAGATGGGATAAGCATTTGTACGGAACCCTCGGTGCGTGAGTCAAACTCGCACTTGGACGGCTTTTTCTTGGTATTTTTTTAATTACCACGATCTTGATAAAATACTCTTTAAAAAACGTACAGCGATTGAGCAGGGTTTTAAGCATTCTACTGATAAAACGTCTTGTGACCATTTTTGATAATTGCACCTTGAAATACCTCATTGAAACTTTTATTTATTTTTACACTCGTACCTACTTTAAGTTACCTTCATGGTGAAAACAGTTACATAAAATTACCCGGCATGTCCCAGGTTGCCTTATCTCGGTACCAACCAGATCAGAATGATTGAGCATGACATGTGATCTCTTTGGTTTAACCTTCTTAAAACCTGCATTCATTAAATACTAAGACCCGAGCCCACAACTAATCCTAACACTATTTTCTTTACCGTAATCGGGTAAAAAGTATCCTATAACCATCTTTGGATGACCAGCTATCCCTGTACCATTGATGATGATTAGACCCCGTTATCAAGCGGGCAGTTTGGTGGCAAGTGACATTAGTGATGTAGCCACAATGTCAATAAAATACTTACCTAATTATTTTATTATATTTTCAGATATATATTTCAGATTAACTCAATATCAAAAATAACTTAAATGACTCGTGATAAATACACAAAATCTCTTCAAGACAAGTAAGCGTAAGACTTCGTCTTCTACTTGAAAAAATTCCATTTAAGTATGAAAATGAACGCTCTACTTCTACCGACGTAACTGGCAAAAACTTCATGAATTTAAAATACCAGTTTATGCAGGTTTAGAGAATCCATATCTAACCTTTTGATTGCTCATTCCCCTCCTTACATCTTTGCCTCATAAGATAGGATTAACACGGATAATGAGCGTGCACCGTGTTACTTAATAAATTCGATTACTCTCTCTGAGCAGACCCAGAACAGCTTTTTTGGATATACTCATTAAAAAAAAAATTGGTTGCCTGTAAAGTCGGTATACGGGCGAAAGTTTTACGTGACAACGACTTTGAGTGGTAAAATAATTTTAATGTGAATATTCATTCGTATAGTAGGAAGAAGGATGAAATAATAGTAACAATTTAAAACATTTATTTATACACACTACACAATCGTTTTACAATTAACTGGCAACGTGTAAACTTGTATGCAGGCGCCTAAGCGAAATAGAAGCGCAAGACATGAACCGGTGTGTATGCCTATCTCTCTCACTCTCTCCCTCTCACTCGCTCTCATTGTGAGCGCATAACGTGAGCGGAGCGTAACGCAGTTTCTTGAAGTGTCACCCGGCAAACCAATTTATAAGACGTTGTCACGTCAATGTCACGTCAAAATTGCTATAAAAGTTTTTTCTTGACATTGCACATCACTAGCTAGCCACCAAACTGCCCGCTTGATAACGGGGTCTAATGATGATGAGAGAACAGAATTTTTTTACCAACAAATGGCTCGTACGATTGGCGCCAGGTTGCTGCATCGCGCTGTTAAGATTTCTCCTTAAATAATGACTTCCTCTCCGTAGAAAACTGATTTTCAATCATCATCATCATCATCATCAGCCCGGAGTCGTCCACTGCTGGACATAGGCCTTGCCCAGTTCGCGCCACCATACCCGGTCCTCAGCTTTCCGCATCCAACCGCTTCCCGCCACTCTTTTTGGTCGTCGGTCCACCTGGCGGGAGGCCGTCCTACAGGGCGTGTCGTTCGTGGTCTCCACTCTAGAACTAGATTTTCAATACAATTTTAGAATTTTATAATAGTATAGATAATTAACGTAACAGTAGGTAACTATAAGAAACAATAACACTTGAGGAGACCCATCTATTGTACAGGGTGACATATCGCTGTATCAATATTGTCACGTCGGTTTTATCTTTATTAAATGAATGAGTTTTATTTTATATTATCATAAGTCTAATTTTGACTACCCTGAAAATGTAACATAGAACCCTGTAATATTGGGCTAGCAATATGTCTCCTTTCTTCTCGAATTATACCAATGCAAAAAGCAACATACAGATAGCAACAAACATGCATTCGCATAAGAAACACCTGTGAGGATGTTTACCAGTATTATTCATAATACAAATATACTGAGATAACGCTCATATACCCAAGACTATACTTAGAATACAATTTTATTAGTACTTTTCCGTATAGTGTTTACGTCATCTTTCTTTCAACTACAGACTTTAAAGTACCAGCTTATAGGCGTAAATAAAATATAATAACTGTGACAAATGACAGAATAACTCATTAGTTTAGGTACCATAAACATTCAAAGACGAGACTATTCACTCATTATATCGCCGTTTTCTTTTGTATTTTTTTTTTATTTGTTGAGTTTAAATTTTAAGGTAATGTTTTCCACTGACGCGGAGCTAGACGTAGTTGATCGTAATTTGACCAATCACAGTATTTCTCTTGTCGTGGAAAGGAGCGATTCGAGCACTGTGTTGTGTATGGTCAAGCTCTGATTTTCTAGGAGAGTGGTGGCGGCAGCGACGAGCGGCGGCCATAGGAGTGAGCAAGAAAGCCGCTGCCGTCACCGCTATCCTAAATCCTAGGAAAACAGAACAAGGGTTGTAGCGTTACCGAAAACGTTTTTGACGCAGAAGCAGAATAATTCGTATATACAAAACTAGCTTTTGCCCGCGACTACGTCAGCGTGGAACTTGGAAGTATGGAAGTAACGTCGTACAACACGATATCCACCTAATCACCTTAATTAATAAAAGGGATTATTAAAAGCGCCTAAGCAAATTTAAGAGCAATTGTGCTTTTGGTCTAATAATTACATTTCCTACAGGGTCATTAATGTCATCATGAATTACTTACTCACTTTTCAATCTTTTTAGGGATAATTTCCAGGATGAAAACTATCCTATGTCCTTCCTCGGATCTTAAACTATCTTCATGCCAAATTTCATCAAAATCGATTCAGCGGTTTAAGCGTGAAGAGGTAACAGACATACAGACACACTTTCGCATTTATAATATTAGTATAGTATAGTACAGTATAGTATGGATTGAGGTCGTCGGTCCACTTTGTTTGGGGCCTTCTAACGCTGTGTCTTCCAGTCCGCGGTTACCACTCAAGAACCCCTAACAAGGTGGACCGACGACCTGGATAGGATCGCGGGCAGAAATTGGATGAGGGCACCGCATCAAGACCGCTCGTTGTGGAGAAATTTGAGGGAGGCCTTTGTCCTATCGGCTGATATGATAATGATGATAGCAACATTGAGAACAAACAGCTCTTCATCTCCTTTTCTGGTTATTTTGAATTCTACAGTCATATTTACTTACCTTTAAACCATTGATACAAAGATCAAATCACAAAGAAACATTTAAATGCGTAACCTGGCGGAACAGTCCGGTAACCCGGTATCTAACCTCTCCACCATCCCAACGCTAATATAAAAAATATGGTTGTACTCACATTAAAATAATGAGACATATGTTTCATTACTAGCCTTTTTTTAATTTCTAGCGGAACCGATTAACCGCGCGAAAGCCTACGGTCGCATCGCGTTCGCCTGCCCGTTCGACGAGCAACCGATCATCGACAGCAAGATCCAGGCGGCCAACGAGAAGATCCTCACCCCCCTGATTTCCCTGGACACCCCCGGTAAGGCCACGGTGCGCGTGATCATCCTGGCTGACCCTGACGGTCACGAGATCTGTTTCGTGGATGACGAGAGCTTCCGTCAGCTGTCCCAGGTTGATCCGGCCAGTGATGCTGAGTTGGACAAGTTTATCAAGTCGGATAAGTCGCGCTAATTACTCCTTGATGAGATTTGTGCCCTGTTTATCAAAACTTACAAGTCTACAAGTTCACAAGTTACAAGCTACAAGGAAATTGTTACAAGTTCGTGTAATTTGCGTTTATCAAAAATAATCTACAAAACTTGTAAGTTTTGATAAACAGGGCATTGGTAGCGTGTTTCTGCCTAAAACCATTATGAAGAATAGGTTTTTATAAATATTGACGCAATCAGATTTTAAATATTTCAACAACAACTATGGTTGTCGTATTTTAAGTATTACCGAATTATTACAAAGGACAACAACGGACTTACAATTAGAGATATTTATAAATATTTATTAAAGCAGTAAACGTCTGCTAGCCTAAACTAAATGTTTATATAGAAGCGAAAAATTGAAAAAAATATGCTTTGCGCGGGTTTTGAACCCGTGTCCCCACGGCTTGGCTATTTATTAATATTAATACATCCGTCTAGCCTGGAAAGCTGTGGGGACGTGGGTTCAAATCCCGCTCAAAGCATATTATATAAAAAAAATCGATTCTATAACATTTAGAAAACTTTGTTAGAATAAACTATATTCACCCTAACGAGAGACGGATGAAATTCAGTTCTCAAATTAATTCACTTAAAAGTATCCTAGGGTAAAGACTTATTCTAAATAAATAAACTGTAAATATCTTTATCCCTTGCATAGAACTTACTAATACCTAACAATACGATATTAAAATACATACGAAACGGCGTAGAAGTCGAATATCGCTCGACATGTTTCGAATCGGTTCGCGATTCATCATCAGGAGAGCCGACCAGTCGCGGCGGCGGCCAATCGCACACATCTTTACATCTATCTATTTCTATGTAAAGTATAAGCGATGGCTTATAACTCGCCACGTAGCGCAAAATAGTATTTTTGTACCATTCCTGGGGAATTAGTATAAAAAGCGAAATTAATAATATATTGTACACAACTGTCAACTTTCTGATTATGTTTTGTTATGGCAGCACACGTATTTAGATAAGGATAAGTACAATCATTCGAGTATTATTAGTATTTGTTGCTAGACTCCTGTTTTATGTAGATTAAATGTCTAACAACTACAGCCCGAATAAAATACTAACGTCTCAATTGTACAAGACATTGCAATTTTCATGAAACCATCAGAGGCATTTCTTTTAGGCACAATTTCTGTCAGACTCATATTATTATTGCCTGTAAATCTCTAATGGTATTGTATTGATTATGTATTTTGCTCAACATATTTGTGAAATTGGCAAAACCCTAGTATTGAGACTGTCGTATCTCAGAATTGTAAAAGAACCGTATATGTTATCCAATTACCCAAGTTGATAAATGTTATTGTATTTATTAAGCTTTTTTTATTGTAATGTAAGTTGTGCCAATATTAAAGTGATATTCGTGGGACATCACAAATAGAATTAGCATTCCACACATGTATAATGTATAAAAAAAAGTTAAGTTATTATTTTAGCTACTGTTCCGTGGATTATCTGTTAAAATATATAATTTAAGTACAACACTGTTTTATTATTATACCTAGAAATGTTCCTAGTATAAACGACGTGTCCTAAGTGCTCCACAAAAAAAAATCGAGAATCCTGTTATCGATAAGTACCACTTCAACGTAGAAGAAAATCACACAGGTACCTATATTGGTAGACGCTGCAAACACCCACTAAGCGTGCCACCGATCATGTACAGTATAATTAGAACATTTTTGGTTCCCTCGTTTTTATTTCTAACTTCTTCGATTATTATTGTTCAGACATCAGACAGTCTAATAGTAGATTGTACAACAAGTGCATAAAACGCACCATTTTACACGAGACGTTTATCCATCCGAGCGAGCTTGCGAGCGAGGATGAATATAAAGTCGAGTGTAAAATGTGTTTTATGGACGAGTTGTACACTCTACTTTTCACTTCGATTGCGAGAAAATTAAACTACGTCATGTAAATATTATACTTAAAAACAAATTTAATTAAAAACATTTAGTTTTTAATATTTACGATGAATTATTTTTGTAGTTTAAATATAGTATTGATTTACTAAAATTGAAATAAATTTAAATAGTAATAAATGATAGTAAATAGGGATTACAAATTTATTTCAAGAAGTTTTATTGTGTACTTTGGCTGTTGGTATTTTTGCCTTGGTCTTAGAATACTAACGAAACGAAAAAAAATAAAGAGCTTATTCTATAAAGTTTTATGTTGTTCGTGTGGCTGTTGGACCGATCGCCTTGGTCTTCGACGACGATTTTACTTTATGCTCTAGAGCATAAAAAGCGACTTTATGTCGCCTACGTACAGCATAAAGTCGAACTTTTAGAGCATGAGAAGTGAAAATGAAATTTTCAGCGTGTATTGTCTGTATATTGTGTATTCCTTTATAACGTTGACGTATGACTTATCGATAACAGGTTTGTCGATATTATTATGATGTAAGCACTAACCATTTGTTGTTCCTGGTAGAAAAATAAATATCTAAGTATTTTATCATAAATTCCCTGACCACAGTCCGTGGGCTCTCAGATTGCGATTCGGGTTTGGATGAAAACTGAGAGTGTCTTATTGGGATCGCGTAAGAGTGAGCGCGACAGGTATAAAATTCGAGATGCATTCTGATTACTGACAGCCCATACTCCGCAGTTTGTCCGCACGCTAACTTTACTGGCAATATCGTAATAGCAATTACAAAGTCAGCTCGGCTCTAAAACACGAAGCAGACTGTTTGATTGTATCTAGCAAATAACTACCGCGAAACTACTGGTCTGAACCTCTGAACTGGTAGTCTCACGAATCGAATAAATCACTCACGAATGCCTACGAATAGTGTTTTCATATTTTGTCGAATACAAATACGAATAGCTGATTACATCGATACAAAATGAAACCAATTACAAAAACCGGTTTCTTTCTTTTTTATTGCCGAAGTACTTAGCAGTTATGTGAAAACTTATGGATCCTGAATATGTACCTATGTACTTACTTACTTACTTTTTCCAAAGATCGAATACCATATTAAAGCATCAATTTAAATGACAATGATGAGAGGACGATTGTTGTTCACAATAACTGTTTTCTAAAAGAATGATTCAATTTTATAAAGTAGGTACGCGCAAATGATGAAATTATAGGGCTAGGTTAAAACTGCAGATTGCTCAAAATTCTTCTTGAGTTCTAGGAAACAACATGGTTTAATAGAAGAATAGGCAAATTGAACATAAATTCTTTGTGAATAAGTCATCGCGGCATCGGTTCTTCCGATTCCCGAGCACCGTTCGAGGGCCGAGGGACGTTCAAAAGAAATCGCCACCCTTTCTTTTTAAATAAAAACCAACTTTACGTCTCCGTAGGCCGTAAGTGGGATTTTTTGCCCAGGGGAGAAAATCTCACTTCCTGTCGAAGGAAAAGCCTGACCAGAAATATATAATATGAGTATTGTCAAGAGGGCGTTATTTATAAGATTTATATGGCAACAATTTTGCAACCAATCGCAACCCACTATAATGACATTATTTATTTTATTTATTTAAACTTTATTGCACAAAACAAGTCAGTACAAATGGCGGATTTATTGCCAAATGGCATTCTCTACCAGTCAACCATAGGGCCAAACAGAGATACTAGAAGTGGGTGCAAATTAGAAATCTGATGGTACAGAGAGGATCAAGTAAATACAAAATATTATATTGCTGTTTATACAAAAATACATATACCTACACACTTTAATACTATATATATATATACAGATATATACATAATATAATATACACGAAAGTCTACAACATGAGATGATAGATGAACTATATGAGCTCTTGTTCCAGCAGATGCTTACGCAGCAAACACTTGAAAGCTACCTTGCTTGGGGCTTGTCTGATAGAGAGAGGGAGTGAATTCCAGAGACGGCATGCCTGCACGGCGAAAGAATTAGACATAAAACCAGTATGGTGCGAAGGAATGGAAAGTTTGAGAGTTCGAGAGGAACGAAGTTCACAGCCTGGACGGGGAGTTTGAAAAATGAATTTACTTTTGAGATACCCTGGAGTAGAAGGCTCGAACAGGATAGAAAACAGACAGCAAAGGATCCTGAGGGATCTGCGACTACGAATAGGAAGCCAGTTAAGCTGACGGCGAAATACTGAAACATGATCGTATTTTCGAAGTCCGTAAATGAACCGTATACCATTATTAAGGAGACGATCAAATTTGTTGAGGGACTCTTGTGTGATGTTCGTGAGGCACACATCAGCATAATCAATAAGAGGTAACACCAACGCCTGCACAAGTAACTTTTTGGTACTTACTGGAAGAAAGTTTTTAAATTACATTACATTAGTTTAAATTACCTGTCAGTTCCACTATGTTAACTTCGTAATAATATCATTGTTCTTCCGGTTCGTGACTCAAGATGACCGCATGCGTTTAAGTTTTGTTGTTCGTTATTTATTCATTTTTGTTATTCAATGTGTAGTATTGATCGCGTATTGTGCAGTGATCTAACGTATGAGTGAATAGCTAATGAAGAATTCAACTTGAAGCGTTCATAGCCCTTCCTGGGTCAAGGCCCGATAGTCCGCGTGGTTTTTTGTAAATCGCTATCACTTTACAAAAAGCAAAACCTCACCGAACAACGGCATGCTCTACGAGCAAACTCGAAATTTTCGAAATCATCTTTGACTTTGATGGAAGCCATATTTTAAAATTAGAATTAGAATTAATAATATCATTTAATGGAATGCACTCTTTTCCTGGCTGTTTTTCGTGTAGTAAACACGTGTACACTTTTATTTATAATCTTACGTTCACGACTGTGAATTGTATTTGGCATATTCTTAGGATAATTTTAAATATTTGTCTTTTAAAGAAACCACAACGAATAAGATTGACATTGTTGACAAACCATCATAAAATCATTGCCAGTGTAAGAAATTAGTTCCAGTGAAATTCCGCAATATGGCGCATCCTCATATATTTCTAGATCACCTTCGGTTAGGGCCACAAACACCTGCGATCTGAGACATTCACGAATAAGGTAATGTACTATAATTTTGTGCAATTTCTGTACCCTTAATTTCACGATATATAGCCAGATGTTTGTCGCTCTCGTATCGGGCTATCGAGCCAACTTCGTACATGCTGCACATTAGTAGACGCTGCTTAACTCATCTGTTATAGATGTAAAATGCCAATGGTGATGATGATTTTTACCATCTTTTTGTATTTTTTATTTAAACATTTTTTTTGATCATTTTTAATGACACCAAGGTTTAAACATGGGTTTCTTCTTTTATTTTGCGACGTTTAGGGTTAAAATCACGGCTCAAGTTCAGTTGATCCAGAACAAATGTGCCAAGTAGGTACATCCAGTGATCATAAAAGTACCGAAACAAAATCGATTAGATGAAGAAAATGTGTCACGGATTGTTCTACGTCGCTCCCGGCAGGCGGCACGCGATCGTGCAGTTTCGCGGCGCAGGGGCCATTTGATCGATATCAAGTCATTTGCCTGCTGCAATCCTTTCGCGGCTTGTTTTAAACGGTTATTACTGTGGTGGGGTTAGTGGGGCAATTGTGTAGGCACTTATGCCCGGTTCACATTATTCCAGTCCAGTGATCCAGCGAGCTAATCCAGTCCAGTGCTGGACTGGAGCATATCGTTTACATTATTCCAGTCTTTTAAGAGTAGCTGGATTGGTAACACGTCGGTGACAATGATTTCTAAAAAGAAACTCAAAAATTGTTTAAAAACTGCTAGTTTACTACTGTTACAAGAAGTAAGTGATTTAGTAGATGAACTAAAACGAGGGAATCGGGTTTGGATGAGAAATTGGATAAGCAAAAGAAACATAAAAGGAGCCTCAACAATGCTTTTGGGACAGCAGGCGTCAGAAGATCCCTCAGAATACATATGGGCAATGAGAATGACTCAAATTATTAAAATTACAACTTGTCCCCAAAACAATTATCTCGTATTCACTGTTCAACTTTCAATCTAGCACTGGATTGCAACTGGAATGGCTGTCTACACTATTCCAGTGGCGCTGGATTAGGTGAGCTGGAATGAAAAGTTGACGGTCTCTCCAGTCACTGGACTGGAATGCTCACTGGAATGGGTACATTCCAGTGCATTCCAGTGTCGGTTCACATTATTCCAGTAGCATCCCAGTACTGGATTGGATTGCAGGACTGGAATGCTACTGGAATAATGTGAACCGGCCATTATTCTTCAAATCTTTTCCCTGACTTTTCTTTGTAACGGCACACGAACGTTCTAAATTTTAATTTTCGATTCCTGCCTCACAGTGCAGTCCCGTCTTCAAAAAGGTAGAACTTTCGATGACGATATTCCGAAAGAGATGGACATATGCGTGAAAAACGCTACGTCACACAAATGGTCACACAACCTTTCTTTTCAGATTAACATATTTTACGTCTCCTTAGGCCGTAAGTGGGATTTTCTGCCCTGGGGAGAAAATAGGCGTAAAACTTTAGGCTGATCACCTTCGGTTCGGGCCACAAAAACCTGCGATTTGGGACATCCACGAATTAGGTATGTAATGTAATCACACTAATATTATAAAGTCGAAAGTTTGTGTTTATGTGTATGTTACTTCTTTACGCTCAAACGGCTGGACCAATTTTGATAAATTTTGGTAGGAAGGTAGCTGACATCCTGGATTAACACATAGGCTACTTTGTATCCTGAACAAAATGTAGTGTTTCCGTGGGACAAGCGGGATAACACCGCGCAGCGCAGCTAGAGTACTAATTAAGTGCAATTCCTGTTTAAAATCACGGCTCAAGTTCATATCAATCGATTCAGAAAAAATATGCCGCGTATGCACATTCAGTGATCATAAAAGTACCCACACCGAAACAAAATTGATTAGATGAAGGAAACGTGTCTCGAATTGTTCGTCGCTCCAGAAGGGCTACTTTGTTATTCGTTTTTCGACTGTCAAATAGTGCCATCCCTCTCGATCTCCCGTCAAAGTATATTTGAGTGAGTGGAATGACGGTAAAATATCGAGTAGCTCTTCAGGCACGCGATCGTGCAGTTTCGCGGCGCTGGGGCTATTTGATCGATATCAAGTAATTTGCCTGCTGCAATCCCTTCGCGGCTTGTTTTAAACGGTTATGACTGTGGGGTTAGTGGGATTCGTGGGGGAATTGTGTAGACACTTACTTTTGTAATTTTTCACGCCATTGCATTTACCTTGATTGAAAGAGTTCGTCAGTACCTACATACGTAGATAGTAATGTTTGGTGAAGGGTTTTCTGATATTTGGTTGTCTGGTATTTAACCATCGAAGTACAGATGAAAGGACAAAGCAAAATTTCTTTGCTTTTCTTTGTATTCTTCGGATTACCAAAAACCACTCCGCACTCTCGATGTTTTCCCTATCCTTTGTGTGTTGCTCTTTGCATTGTTTATTCGAAAAGCTTTTACACATTAGCGACCTCTATCCTTTGCGGTCTCATTATTTAAAATGTTCTTTGTGGTTTGCAGCAATGGTTCAATATACAATTGTGATATTGAACCATTGATTATAGATCAAAACGCAAAGACAAATTGGGAACGGGAATCGAACCCGGTACCTCTGGATTACCGGTCGAGCGTGTTAACCTCTCCACCACCCTAACGCCAGAAAAAGTTACGATTTTTTCCTGATGCTTTGTGTGTCGATCTTTGCATTGTTTATTTGAAAAGCACCTTAGCGACCTCTATGTGAATACGTTAATATTCACATCTTCCTGCACTACTTTACAGCAGTGGGGCGAGCCATGTGAGAGAGGGCGCTGTTATTAATAAATTTATGAAACATAATTATAATTTGCGTAGTTAGGACACCACATTTTTTTTATATTGAACCAATGATATAAAAATCAAAGCACAAAGAAAAATTCAAATGCGTAACCCACACCTATCTACACACTGCCAATTTTCATTGTTTTAGGTATCTAATACTTCAGCGCATATATAATCTATTTTGACAGCTAAAGCTAAGACATTGTGTAAGTATACTTACACAATGTCTTAGCTTTGGCCCATATATGGGCCAAAGTTATAAGGAAGGGACAACTTTAGGTACCCCAATGTTACAGTAGAATATGAAAATAAATTACCCAGGATAATTAGGTACGTTGTGGCAATGTTAACAACTCCTAAAATAACTATTGAGAAGCAACGAGCGGTACCCGTTATGACGCATTATTAGTTAATTTTCCAGTGCATTACAGTGCATAGCTCACAAAGCGCGATATTTTCGTTTCGCTCCAATGGTTGCCAATGACTGCAACGCAACGGTTCTGCTGGTGAGTTTTATTGCTTCCACATTATATTAGGAGTTCAGTTTCTAACAATCTAGCCCAAAGCAAAAGTGCTAGTTATATAGTTAACATTATACCATGCCAATGTGTAGGTACAACAGCTCTATAGGCATGTTGATATGTTTTTGAGGATGTGGATCGATTCTTTTTAGGGTTCCTTACCTTAATCGGTAAAACGGAACCCTTATAGGATCACTTTGTTGTCCGTCCGTCTGTCTGTCTGTCAAGTCCCTTTATCTCAAGGGGCCATCCATAAATTACGTCACACGTTAAGGGGGAGGGAGGGGGTCGACGAAGTGTGACATTGTGTGACAAGGGGGTGGGAGGGGTCCTAAAATTCGTGACGTCACATTTCAAAATCTATTATAAGTGTTAAAACACGAACTTTAAACTATTACTTTACGAAAACCTCAAAAACATATACAACTATATTGTGTGTTAATATAAGATACCAATTGTTTTGTCGACCACTCGCTCTAGTATCATCGTTTTATGTGTTGTTAATTGTTTGATTTGATGTTCATTTCATAAGTTCTCGTGAAGCGCGTGAAGTTCGGGATCCTCCAAAAGAGGAAACCCCTCGCACCAGTGTGGACAAGGAGGGTTTCGAAACGGTGTCAAGAAAGCGTAAGACATGCAAGAGTCAGAGTGGTACTGTAGAACCGGTTGGTTGTGGTCTGCGGGTCTCCACACCGAGCAAGGCACTGTACGTGTCGCGCCTGCATCACACTGCCACCGCTGAAGAAGTGACGCAGTATGTTCGCCAGAAAACCGGCTACTCGCTGAGGGTGTTCCAGCTGCATTCGCGCCACTACGTGCACTTCAGCTCGTTTGTAGTGCGCGTGCCGCGGCCGCTCCAGGACACTATCGCGTGTGCTGATTTCTGGCCGAAAGGTGTCGTGTTT
The DNA here is from genome assembly GCA_947623375.1 of Apotomis capreana. NCBI lineage: Eukaryota > Metazoa > Arthropoda > Insecta > Lepidoptera > Tortricidae > Apotomis > Apotomis capreana. Next base: position 19,296,038 of record OX392506.1, read on the forward strand.
CGTCGGTTCCGGGGCAACCTACCAAATCCAACACCTGAGATGTCGGAACAACGGGGCCACGCCGTTTCATCGTCAAAATAAACATTGTTCGGTTCATGACGCATTGGTGTAAACTGTAATGTAATGTAACCTGTTTTTCAATAAAAAAAAAAAAAAAAATGGAAATAAAACCGATTTAGGAACCGCTGTTTTCTTTCAATAATTTCTAAATGTAAATTTGCAAAATATGTGACGTCACACTATGGAGGGGGGGAGTATCCCAAATGTGACCAGCTGTGACAAGAACGGGGGGAGGGGCAAAAAATCATGAAATTCGTGTGACGTACTTAATGGATGACCCCCAAGAACGCGTGGAGATATCGAAATTGAAAATAACACCATATACCTGCTACGGCTGTCTACGGTTCATTAAAGCTGTGAAAAAATCAAACTTCTACGTTAACGTGAAAAAAAAGATAAGGCCGTTTATGTCGCAAAAAACGTACATTTCGACACTCTCAAGGGTATCAAAATGATAGGGTACTTCCCAATGACCTGGAATTATGAAATTTGGCAAGTAATATCGTCACATACTACAAATACTTATAAAAATCTGAAAACTATTCAATTGTAATAAAATCATAAAAAATATAGTACTTTTCAAACATCATATTTTAAGAACTCGGTTGCGTTAAGTTTGCACCTCGTTTGTATGCGGCGCAATATATTTCAGGTGCAAACTTAACTCAACCAGGCCAATTAAGATGGGATAATTGAAAGTTTGTACGGAACCCTCGATGCGCGAGTCAGACTCACTTGGCCAGTTTTTGTATTTTTATTGGGATCAATGTCTAATATAGGACTAGTTAACTACATTTACGTAGAATGCTCTAAAAGCCAGAAATTACCGTCTAAGTGCCACATTCCTACGGGGCGCTAAAATGCTCCATACAAATAGCCTACGTGTGAGGTCATTTGTGGGTTGGGTACCAATATTTGTATGGAGACAAAAAGTAATTTGCCCTTTCCACCGTGAAAAAGTGACATGGTTGTCATGCAATTATTGTTTTGCTAAAATATAATATGAGGATTCTGAAGGCCTCCTAACGTCACATGTATGCGGTTTTTGAAAATCTACGTTATTTTTCGTATTTAATGTACAAACATCGCAACAGCAAATTCAATAGCTAATTTAAAATAGGTGGTGAAAAAATACGAGTAGGTACACATACATATATGTAGGATCTACGTATTAGTATTGAATTGTGTATTTAATTACGCAAGAAATTTGTTAGATAAGCGTTTTTTTGCATATAATGTGCACATAGTGCATTATTCATAAACATGCAATGTGTAGCAGACTTTACTTTAATTAACATACATACTTTTTTACGTGTTTAAAACGATATAACGAGTTAATTAATTCTCGCTCTCGCATAAATTTATTGTAAGTTTATAAAGTGGGCTATTATAGCTTTTTATTTAGAAGATTATATTTATATTTACATGATTTGAAAGGTTAAAAATACTCTACCATACTAATATAGTCAATTGAAAAAGTTTTAGGCCTTTTTGAGCTCTACATCATATACATTTTATATGTATATCGATTTCTTATCTTATGAATGTAAGTAAATCCGCAACCACCAACTTGACTTGCTTTGTAACACACTTATTTAATTAAATTATGTTTGAATTAAAAAAATGTGATAATATATACATGATACTTCTTTTATAGTCTTAAGTTCTTACAATTCAAAAAAGCTTTTAGGTATGTTTTTTCATAATTTATAATAAAACACGACACACACAATCATTCTCATTTTTTTGAACCTACAACTACCTATAGGATTTCTATGTAGTACTTATAAGTATATAGCAAATTCTTTTTAACCAACTTTTTTCATAATGTTTTCTTTGAATTGCGTGTGTGATTGTGATCGAGTGAGTTAAAAGATCTAAAAAGCTTTTTAAAAAAAATCAAAATTGATAATAAAACTCACACGCACAATCATTCTATACATCTTATTGAACGAACAACTACAGGTTTTTCATGTATGAGGTAGGTACATATATAGCAAATTTCTTTTTAACCGACTTTTTCATAATGTTTTCTTTGACTCGCGTGTGTGATCGAGCGAGTTAATGGATCTACATTTCCTGCTGCCAACAGATCGCACGGACTTACATTGAGATTATTATACATTGTATTTTAATGTTAATTTTGGGCACAAAACTTGTTCTTCATATCTATGATATACTTACAAGCATCAGGAACTTTGTCACTGTAATCTAGAACATGTGTAATGTGTATCTAAAACAGTTCTATGCATTTGTGTAGCAATATTTCTATTTGTTACCCGAATCCGGTGAAGCATAAATGAGGATCATAATTCTGACTCTATTAATATTAGTTTTGAAACTACTGTCGGACAATTCAGTATGTCGGTAACAAATATTAATCAATTAGTAATAAATTCCTACATGAGTAGGTATTCGAAGTTTTTTTACGTTAAACTACACTGCTAGCACGACATTAGCCCTCACACTTACACTAAAACCTATGTCGTGTGTGTCTGACTTTACAAAATGAGGGACAATAAGTATCTTCCTATTGTACATACTTAGGTAGAGAGATAGGAAGATTTGCTATTGTCTTTACTCACAGCTTACTTTAGACAATTACGACGACGAGTGAAGCTCGTCTTTAATACCAAAAGTAGGTCCATTTCGCACAACAAAAACTGTTGCTAGCAGGAATTCTTGTTTCTTACAAATTTTGCTTGAGAGCGAATAATTTAAAAATATTAAGGAGGGTCTTATTGTTGTATAGATACAAAGACAAACTAAAATAAGTTCGCCGTCCACGACAGGAAAGGTCCCTGGTAACTTTGTAGTTCCTGGCCAACGTCTCATCTTTCAAATTCCTCATTCGCTTTTGAGACCATGTACCATGTTCGATTCCTTGTGGGAACCCCAAGTAGCATAGTAGGTACACACATATTTTATTTATTTAAATTAGTTACACAGCATAACAGTAAATAAACCAAGGCACTGTGAACTACAAAATTACATTACAAAAAAAAACTTAAATCTAATTTGATTTAGGCGACGTAACAGCGTGGCTCCGTTGCGTCGTCCGATCTGGTGCAGGATTCTTATAGGGTAGGCAGATGGTTATAGGGAAGGTACTTTTATCCGATTACGCTGAAGTCTTAGTCGTTCTAGTCTTGATCAGTGTATCCTTCGGCTTGTGTCCAGCAGTGGATGTTTTTGACGTTCGGGTGTTCATTTTTATTTACCTTGATGCTAAAAGTTGCGTTAATTCGTCGAGCACGCTACAGTAAAAGGTAGGTACATAGATATGAGGACAAATCAATCCTATAGCTATACCTGGAAATCCAGCTCTCTCTGTAACAATAACGGTTTTGAAATAAGGTGAATAAGTAGCCTATTCAGTAACTTCCATCTATCATTTCAGTATTTAAAGGAGTTTTACATTTGCAACTTTATAACAATAAAGTAGAAAATGATTGTTCGGTTTCCCCTTCCATTGTGTCGATCTTTCTCTCTTGTTTACAAACTTTTATTTACTTTCACCTGTCCCGTAACTGTAATGGAATTTTGCAAGTTAAAGACTCACTTTCCGGTTTCCGATTGAGCTGAAATTTTGCACGAATATACAAATCGCGTGACAATGCAATATTATGCTGACTTGGAGCTGATCTGATGATGGAGCTGGAAGGTAGCCATGGAACTCCGTAATAAAACCACATAACCCCATCGAGTTTGGGCTCGTTTGATTCGTCTTGATGAGTACTTGTCTTCAGATAGTTTCCAGGGTCTGATGATGGAGCCGGAAGGTGGCCCTAGGAACGGAAGCCTGTAATAGTGCAAATCTACCGAGTTTGGGCATTTTAGAATCGTATCAGTAAGCAATTGGGATGTTCAAGGAAAAGTACAGTCAGCTATAAAAGCTTATCACAAAAAATATTTTTGAAGAATGTATTCTTTAACGGAATAACGTACAATCGCAAAGAAACGAGAAAAGAATCTAGATAAACAACCACTTTACAAGAACAAAGCATGTATATGTAATGCAAGTAGGTAATAGTACCTCGGATTAATTTTTTTAAAATTAATCCTCATGTCGCCATCTACATTCTATGATTGTGTCATTTCTCACCAAAATTTTTGTACCTATATTTTACGCTGTAGCCCAGTTTGGAAACACCAAAACCTTACTGAAATTATAGATGAAACGTTAAAAGTAACCACTAAGAGAATTCTTAATATAGCACATAATTCTGTCAGCTGGTCCCAGGCAACTCTTCCAATTAAGTATGGCGGCCTAGGTATTCGCACCACGGGTGACCTAGCTCTCCCTGCTTTTCTGTCATCCGTCAATAATACGGCCACCCTCATCAGTGGAATCCTTATTGTCCCTAATCCCACTGATGTCGAGGTGGCTGGCTTGGCGGATGCTGAGACGGCATGGAGGGCTAGCAACCCAGGTGAAAGCCTGCCGACTGAAAAAGCCAGCCAAGCTGCCTGGGACCAGTTAAAAATCAAAGCCATCCATCAAAGCATTTTGGATGACTGCCACAACCCAGAGGAGCGGGCCCGATTGCTGGCGGTTTCAGAACCCGAGGCGGGACACTGGCTTCATGCCCTGCCTTCGCAGAAGCTTGGAACCCTCCTGGATCCAGGCTCTCTGCGAATCGCCGTGTGTCTCCGCCTCGGGTTAAGATCCTGCGAGCCGCACCCCTGAAGCCGCTGTGGAGCCTCAGTAGACGCCCTCGGGCGCCACGGCCTTCACTGCCAACAGAGCGCCGGCCGATGTTTCAGACATGCGGCGCTCAACGACATCGTCCGCAGGGCTCTCGGTACTGTATCCGTCCCGGCCACCTTAGAGCCAGTCGGCTTGTCTGCCGCGGACGGGAAGATACCCGACGGCTGCACCCTGGTACCGTGGTCCCGAGGACTTCCCTTAGCATGGGATGCCACTTGCGTGGATACGCTGGCTCCGTCGCACGTCCGCCGCTCCGCACGAATGCCAAGGTCTGCCGCTGACGACGCCCAAACCATCAAATGCCGCAAATACGCATTTCTAAAAAATAATTACGTATTTGCCGCTCTTGCGGTCGAAACCTTCGGGCCGTCGTCGGCCGACACTAAATTTTTGTAAAGGAAGTGTCGGACAAGCTCATCGGCGCCTCTGGCGACCCGCGAGCAGGGTCTTACTTTGCGCAGCGACTGGGGTTGGCGATTCAAAGAGGAAACGCGGCCAGCGTTTTGGGGACAATGCCCCGGGCGGCTCCACTGTTTGAGGGTATCCAATTTTTGTAAGTGTTATGTTATCTTTTTTTTTTGTTATATAAATTGTATATAGTGTTAAATTGTCTGTAATCCGTCGCTATAAGATATTAAGTAAGTTTTTATACCCTCATGTTTAACTATTAATTAAATATATTATGAATACTAGTAATCGAATCGATTGAAAAAAGGCAATAGCTGTAAAATGCCAACAGCTCAGAAACTGAAGTCACAATATCGGATGGAAATCCATCCAATCCCAATCAGGGGGCTTCGGCGGCCCGTAAATACAGTGCAATCAATCACAAATAAACAAAACCCGCGGCCGTCCCGTTATTTTTAAAAATACAGGGGGGGTATTCGACCAATTTTAGAGTAACTGTTATCTAATGGAGATTTGACGTTCGGCGATATCTCGAACGGCATTCTCGAATTGGGCCCTGGGACCCTGTTATATCGCCATTGAACTGTCATTTAAATGCGATGAGCTTGAAAGTGACATATCTCATCTCAATTTTGGAAATACGAAGGCGATAATGATTGTCAAAAATGTTATTCATGTATATAAATTTCTGTTTTGAACGAAACGTAACGGACTAATTTCACGTACTACGCGGTCAATTTAAAGTATGCGCCTGTTATTTATGCCGTCACATACAAAGGAAACGAAAATTTTGCGCGTCCGAATTGACGAAGTTGCGATATCGCCACTTGTCAAGTAGGCACACGTCAAAAGTGACGGATGGCGATGAAAATGAGAGATCTCCATTATATCTCTAAAATTGGTCGAATACCCCCCCTGGTTCATTGTTTACGAAAATCGTGGCCACCATGATTTTCGCAATTTGTTAAGTGAAGTTGATCACTATTTTTTTTACATTACAAATACAAAGAGACTGTTAATGCGTACCTATACATAATGGCGTTGGCATAAGATACCTACTAGATCGAAAATGGTCATGGGTCTAAAAAAATATTAAAACAAAGTTTTCGTGGCCATCTTCCGCTCCATCATCTGATCAGCTCTAGGTCATGATCAAAATAATAGTGCATTGGCGGTGAAATTGGGTTTAATTTAACATTCAATAATTAACAACAGACAAACTCACAGACACAGGGAAAAGTGAAACTAAATACTTAGAGTTTTGTAAAAAGTAAAGAAAAGCTCCGTTGCTTAAATGATGAATTAAGAATAACAAAATCTTCATTTGTTTACGAATTTTCGTGCTTATGATGATGGGCAATTCACATATATAATATAATACAGACTAAATTAAATATTTAATTGATATGTCTACAGTGATTCCTAGTAACTTTAACCATCAACCTTTCAACCACTCCAATTGTTTATCAAGATCAAAATTAACAGAGCGCTCCATCTGTAAGGCTTATCTCAGCACACCAATTTAAATATATACGAAGTTAATCCACTTCCGATTGCGGGCAAAGAGCTGCGTTTATCAAACCTAGCATAAATTACCCGCGGCACCGTAGCCAGTCGATTATAGATCCACGACCTGTCATAAATTTCATTGCAATCGGGGATCTGGGAGATCAATTTGGGAGTCGAGTGACTGGGTTGCTATCGGAGGGAATGCCTCCAGTATTGCGGGTTTCGACGCGCGCGGTTAAAAATAAACCGGTAAAATGTTTAGAAGGAAAAGTTGCTTTGAAGTTTGAACTGTGTGCGTTTCTTTTTCTAGTTGCGGAACGTGTGCTGTGGGATATCTAGGAGTAATGGGTTAATAAGACTAAGAGGCCTTATTCCTTTTAAAATGCTGATTGTTCTCGATATTTTTCTCTATGATCAAACATGTTTCTTAACATATTATTGATGTTACTACCTAGAACAGGGCTATTGGGATTTATTAGTATATATTTGAAACCTACAGTTTGACTTTTTCATTGTTTATTTTGTTTCAAAACTACTCGGAATTGTTAAAATTCACGCGATTTTTTTTTTTTTAAACTTATTTTCAACTGCACGCAATGAAAGCATGAAATAGCTGTTACCTACTTCATATATTACTTTACTCTTTGGTTACTACCTAGAACTCGGGGAAAAGTATAATTCACTTCAAATCGTTGGTTCAAATTGAAATTTTCAAATATATTTGTCATAATATGAAAAAAAAACTTACTTTTGTATGAAGTGATGGGTGCCAAACGGCACCGCTAGGTTATAATGGGTTAATTGGAGTGATCAGGTTGGTATCACCGGGTAGGGCGGGCGGCGACTCGGCGGGGGCCGGGTACAGTCGGCGCAGCGCGCAGGCGCGGGCCCGGGCCCGGCGGGCCGGCAGTGCGCGAGCCGTCGCCTGCCGCGCCGCCATGGCCGCGACGCGCCCGGCCCGCTGACGCCCGACCGCGCCCGACGACGACCCGCGACCGCACGAAGAGCCACCCCAATACGCCGCCACTAGGTAACGTATCCCAGTGTGCTTGCGTGTCTGGTGGTGCCTGGTTCCGTGTTGTTCCATAGCTATTATCAGTCCTGCGGTCAGTATCGCGTCACGCGGCAGGCTATCTTCGATCTATCTGAACCTCCGAGCTCCAGCGTCGATAAACCGTGTGTTGCGCAGCCAGCTGCTCCGATGCCTTGTGGGTTAGTTTCTACATTATTATCGTCACCCATTGTTAGATATAGCGTATTTACTTAGATAACTGGTCTGATTATACCACCTTCCTTCGTATCATCTGGTTGGAGCTGTAGTGAGAGTGGTTACATAACAGATCTTCCTTCCACTCTTATCTACCTAAAAAACTTCTAAAATTTATTAAACTTCGTAGTGCATGCTTTTAGTTTTTATTTTCAATTTTTTATTTAAAACATCTCGATGTTAAATTTTACCATGTTTGTTTATGTTTAAAGCACAAATGTGTTCATATCAACAAACACTATATAACATAGTAGATAATCTAAAGCGTAGCAATGTAAGCTTATTTTTCAGTTTTAGAATAAAAAAATAAAAAGATTAGGTACGTGTAGTTTGCAAAGCTTCTGTAGTAGGTACCTATTGTACCTAATTGTAGCAGTGCTAAGGAGCTGTTATTATTAGTGGAATATAAGTTGTGATAAAAGCTTAAAAGGGACTGTCCTTCTTTTCGAAGAAACCTATTTCGTCGAATGTTATATTTCGCCGATATATCACTTCGCAGAATTCTTGTTCCTCTGTAGCCCTTCTTATATTATAAACGCGAAAGTTTTTAAGTACGGATGGATGTCTTATTACTCTTTCACGTAAAAACTACTGAATGGATTTTAATGAATCTTTACAAATCAGAATAACACATAGGCTACAATTTATAAAGATATTGTGTGTTCCCGTGGGATAAGCGGGTAACACCGCGCGGGGCAGCTAGTTTTTAGGGTTCCGTACCCAAAGGGTAAAAAACCGGCCAAGTGCGAGTCGGACTCGCGCACCGAGGGTTCCGTACAAACACTTTCCATCCCTAAGTGGTTAAGTTAAGTTTGCACCTGGTATGTATAGCGCCCCATATAAATTAGGTGCAAAGTTAGGTATTCAAATATTAAAAAAAAAACTACTTACTAGATCTCGTTCAAAACAATTTTCGTTGGTAGTTTTTATAGTAATGTACATCATATGTTTTTTTTTGATTTTTCATTTTCTTATTTTAGAAGTTAGAGGGGAGGGGACCAACTTTTTTCCACTTTGGAAGCGTCTGTCACGCAAACTATTCGGTTTAGAAAAAAAATATTTTAGAAACCTCGATATCATTTTTGAAGACCTATCCATAGATACCCCACACGTATGTGTTTGATGAAAAAAAAATTTTTGAGTTTCAGTTCTAAGTATGGGAAGCCCCCAATATTTATTATTATTTTTTTATTTTTGCATCAAAATCTTAATGCGGTTCACAGAATACATCTACCTACCAAGTTTGAACACTATAACTCTTATAGTTTCGGAAAAAAATGGCTGTGACATACGGACGGACAGACGGACAGACGGACAGACATGACGAATCTATAAGGGTTCCGTTTTTTGCCATTTGGCTACGGAACCCTAAAAACGGGACCCTATTACTGAGACTTCACTGTCCATCCGTCCGTCCGTCCGTCTGTCACCGGGCTGTATCTCAAGAACGGTGATAGCTAGACAGTTGAAATTTTCATAGATGATGTATTTCTATTGCCGCTATAACAACAAATACTAAAAATAAAATAAAATAAATATTTAAGGGGGCTCCCATACAACAAACGGGATTGGTTGCGTTAACTTTGCACCTCATTTGTATGGAGCGCTATACATACCAGGTGCAAACTTAACTTAACCACTTAAGGATGGAAAGTGTTTGTACGGAACTCTCGGTGCGCGAGTCTGACTAGCACTTGACCGGTTTTTTTTCATAATTCTCGCAAATATCATACTATTGATTAGGTTAGGTTAGGTTTGTTTAATAACAATCTCAAATAGTTTACAGTTGCAAACAAAAATTCTTTCTACGAAATAATTTTTCGGCGAAAGCAAACATTCGTCAAAAATTAATTCTAGGAGTCAATATAGACCCCCCCACGCCTCTAGCGAGCGGATAGTAAAGAAAACAGATTAGATGTGGACACGAAGAGGTTGGCCGAGATCGGTGTTAATTGGCCCATAACGACCGCGAGACATCTGAGACACTCTGAGATGTGTTCTCACGACATTGTCCATGGGGAGAGACGTCTCCTTCGTGAGGAGGCTGTCCTTCTGCGGAGTCGGGAGCTCGCCTCCTAGGAGCGAGGTAGGTGCCAATCTTTGCCTCCTAAGCGTCCCTATTATGAAACACTAGCTGATTATTTTCTAGCTTACATTTTACTCTACCGTGCAAATAATAAACTACCTTTATTCCTCAACCGTAAAACGTAAACGTAATATTAAAATTATTGTTCGGTAGAGTTGATGAACATAAGTCGGACTAATCATAGCAAAACAGGAGTTAAGAAAAAATTGGGCAAGTGAGAGTCCGACTCGCGCATGAAGGGTATATATACCTAGGTATAACAAGTTTGTTGTATGGGAGCCCCCCTTAAATATTTATTTTATTTCATTTTTAGTATTTGTTGTTATAGCGGCAATAGAAATACATCATCTGTGAAAATTTCAAGTGAAAGTTTCTAGCTATCACCGTTCTTGAGATACAGCCTGGTGACAGACGGACGGACGGACGGACGGACGGATGGACGGACGGACAGCGAAGTCTCAGTAATAGGGTCCCGTTTTTACCCTTTGGGTACGGAACCCTAAAAAATTAACGGAAATACAAACTGTTGGCCAATTTTTGGGTTTAATTTGTAAATATAAATATGAATTATATAAACCAATGTCGGTCAAAAAAAAATTGAGTAGCTATTTCCGTAATTTTCTTTCTTAAGGCTTGTTTTGCTATGATTAGTCCGACTTATGTTGATGAGCCTGGCTTTCTTGACATACCAATCTAACTAACATATTTATTTAAGTGGTGGAGGTGCTGAATCATGACTTAATTGATATAGCACATCATCACGTACTCTTTATTTTGTGTTGATGATGACATCATTATATCGACACATATATTTATATAGGGTTTGTGTGTGTGTGTATTGGTAAGGTCAGAAGAGACAAGCGCACCACTTGGGATAACTGCATATCGAAAGTACACACGTTATACTACTACTACTAACTACCTACTACTATGTTATACAACTAACTTAAGAGGCCTTATTCCTTTTAAAATACAAGATACAAGTACTCTATAAAGAAATACATTGCAAGACATTACAATTAGAGGTAAACAACAGGCAATGCTGATTGTTTCGACATTTTTCTCTATGATCAAACATGTTCTTAATCTTAACATATTTTTTGTTACTACCTAGAACAGGGCTATTGATTTATTGGTATCTTATTTGAAACCTACAGTTTGAATTTTTCATTGTTTTTTTTTTTTCTTCAAAAACTACTCGAAATTGACAATATATACGCGTAAATTTAGTTATTTCAACTTATTTTCGACTGCACGCAATGAAAGCATGAAATAGCTATGTTACTACCTAGAACTCGGGGAAAAGTATTACTATTCACTTCAAAAAGTTGGTTGAAATTATCAAAATATTTGTCAAACATGAAAAAAATATTTTTTAAAAGGAATAAGGCCTCTTAATTGCGTGCTTTAAAGGTGGCGTAAGTAGATATGTACTTTCGATATTTTTATGGTAGGTGTGCTAATCCCGTGTGGCGCACTTGACCCGAACTGACATGTCAATTAAAACCTTGGACTTCTTAGTGCATTTTTTTAAATCAGAGGTAGCAGGATACAGCGGTTTTACTTACTTACTTGTACAATGAATACAAGTTACTGTTATAATGAACTTTTAACTCAGGCTTTTCCACGGTTTCTAAGATGTATTAATTGAATCACTTTATGATCTTACTCGTATAACGTGTGCAAAAGATAGGTACATCCGTTGCTACGGCGTTGCGTGAATCAAAAGCGAAAACACCTGTCTAATGTAAACAAAAAAGAAAGACAGAACCGTGGATGAATAAAACTGTCACAAATATGATTGAGAGGAGGGATGAACTATTTAGACTATGGAAAAGTAATCCGAGCAATGTTACCAACAGATTAAGTTATACAAAGTTTAGAAATATTACGAATAAATACATATACATGTCAAAGCAAAAATATAAGAAAAATGAATTAATAAAATGTGAAAATAATGTAAGAAAAATATGGGCCACTTTAAACAGCTGGTTGGGGGCGGCTAAGCCCACTGTGGACTCGGTTATATTAAAGTACATAGGGAAAACGGACTCTGTACAAAATGTATGTACAAAATTTGCCAAAACGTTTACCGAAGAAATATCCAAAATTAAACATAACTGTGACGTGAAGTTCTTGGACCGTCAAACCTATGTCAAGCAATGTAATGTAAGTTTCAGATATCAAAAAGTAAGTAATGTCCAAATCGAAAAAATTATAAACCAAATGAGTAGCAATAAATCGCCGGGTTTTGACGGAATAAGAATACATGAATTAAAGTATAGTCAAAAAGAAATCAGTCACGTTTTGGCGAATTTTGTAAATATGTGTGTAGGAGCGGGGAAGTACCCAGACGAACTGAAAAAATCACTTATACGGCCGATATATAAACAAGGAAACCATTTGGATTATTCTAACTATAGACCGATAGCAATCTTGTCTGTAGTAAATAAAATTGTTGAAAAAGTAATCGTTAACCAAATAAGTGACTTTTTAGAAAAAAACAATGTTATATCGGACGCACAATATGGTTTCAGACGAGGTAGGAGTACTTCCACTGCTCTGGCACAATTTACAGACGAAGTCTACGCTAATTTAGATCAGAAGAGGTATGTGGGGGTATTATTTATTGATTTTAAAAAAGCATTTGACACATTGGACCACGAACAACTACTTCAGGCTATGGACGAATGTGGTGTTCGTGGTCCAATGCTGGAATGGTTCCGCAGCTACTTGTCGAGACGTACACTGCGCGCCGTGGTCGCCGGAGTCGGCGGCGGCGAGGCGGACGTGCTGAGCGGTGTCCCCACCGGCTCCGTGTACGGTCCGGTCGGGTACATAATGCATGTAAACAGCGTGACCAATGTGGTGCGGAACTGTTCCACCTATATGTACGCTGATGACACTTGCCTACTATATGCCGACAAAGATATTGATAATATAGAAAAAAATATACAAGAAGATTTTGAAAACATAATTAAATGGTCGCATGATAATGGAATAATACTAAATATAGAAAAAACTAAATTCATGGTCATAAATTCCCCTTATTTGAAAAGATGTCAAAATAAATCAGTTAGTATAACGGGACATACATATGAATGTTTGCATAGTAATAAAATTAATTGTAAATGTAAAACGTTAGAAATGGTAGGTAAATATAAATATCTTGGGCTAATTATAGACAAAAATATAAACTGGAATTTGCATATAGACACACTGTGTAATAAATTAAGATCGATACTTTATAAAGTTATAAGTTTAAGACATATCGTTAACAATAGAATACTGTGTATGGTGTATCATGCACTGGCAGAAGCCGTGATTGGGTATGGAATGGTAGCTTACGGGCGCACTTTTAAAACATACTTAGATAAGATATTAGAACTTCAAATTAGAATATTAAAAAATGTTGTAGACAGTAAAACAAAAGAAACTTGTAACGGCGACTACATGGTCCTGTTTAAAATCCTGAATATTCTACCAGTGCATGAAAAAGTTAAGTATCTAGTAGCAACTGAACAATTTAAAAATCCTGAATTTAAAACTCCTAGAACATACAGCCGCGAGCTGAGGGCCTCGACGCGACGGCAGTACGTGGAGCCCGAAGCCAATAACTACTACGGACGGCGGACACGCAGTTATTTGGTACCTCGAATATTTAATAAGATTATTCTAGAAAATGAATGTAGCAGTCAAAATGTTTTTAAAGTTAAGTTAAAAAAGTTTCTACTAGATCAGTTAATAATAAATACCCCATAACTATATAGTTATTTTAAAATCTGTATATAGTTTGACCTTTGTAATATTACTAAGGTCAAACTATATATATGAGAGAATACTCTAATTATTATATACTTAGTTAGGTACATGTGTAGACAAACGTAGTTATAAAAGTGAGCGCAGCATTCGCCAATAAACGTATGTTTGGCGATAGTAAGATATATGTACCAAATGTAAGCTATGCATGAGATAAATAAATTTAAAAAAAAAAAAAAAAAACAAAAAAACATACTTTTGCATATAGGTAGGCCATTCAGGTAATATAATCATCGGGATATTTGGAAAAAGTAATACACCTGTAATACTTTTCCTTACTGCAATATACAGGGTGGAACAGATCGAGGGACTTTTAAGCTAACAGGGAATTGTTCAGACTGAGTAGTGAGTACTTCATTTTTCACCAATGAACTATGTAAATATTTTTATCAATTTTTGAGGTACAGTACTAGCATCTGTTGAACATCGCTTAAGTTACAGACAGGTGTCATTTAAAATGTAAATAAAACCTTTGAATTGGTAGTGTTCTCACTGATATGAAAATGTATTTTTTGATGACTTTTTTTACTTTTAAATCTAGCTTTACAATCATAATAGGTCGATTGTAGATCATTCAGATGACACTATCCTGTCAGCCCAGTCTTTAGAAATGTACTTCATTTTTCACCAATGAACTATGTAAATATTTTTATCAATTTTTGAGGTACAGTACTAGCATCTGTTGAACATCGCTTGTTACAGACAGGTGTCATTTAAAATGTAAATAAAACCTTTGAATTGGTAGTGTTCTCACTGATATTAAAATGTATTTTTTGATGACTTTTTTTTACTTTTAAATCTAGCTTTACAATCATAATAGGTCGATTGTAGATCATTCAGATGACACTATCCTGTCAGCCCAGTCTTTAGAAATGTTCCACCCTGTATATGTGTATGTACACATGTTATGTAACTAGCATGTCAAAACTACATAACGTTTAACTTAAATAGCAATTCCCTGGTTTGAAAGCATTACGGCATTAAGCAGCTTAATTGGCCCCGTGGTGAGACATACCTCATTTGCTGCTCAGGCCCTAATTTTGGGGCCCAGTGACAAAGGGATTAATTTCGATATCACTTCTATGAAACATAATCCCTTATTGTTTCCAATACTTTCCTTGTGGTTACTTAAATAGTAACTGGTGAAGCATGAGTCCATTGCGCTGGATGTTCATCCAGCGTTATTCTTTGTTATTTAACTGATGTCCAGTAAGTGTAGAAATTCCCAATTTTATATTGTCAGGAAAGTGTTATCATTGGGTCAATCAACTATTTTCAGCTCGTTGCCATGATCCCTGGATCACTCTTTAAAACTACGATTTTCATTGGTTATATTTACCAAAAACTTCGTAATTGCAACAGTTATAAGCCCATTATTATGTGTATTGTGTAGTGTATTTTCAACACTTCTAAGAAGTTTAATCACTATTGTCCCCTGGGTCACGGGACAGAACAACAACAAGAAAAAAAATATCCACCCTATTACTTCTTTTGTAAAGAGTGGTCTACAGAAGTCTTGGATACGCGTAATGATAAAGCCTTCTTCTTCGTCCTGTACTATCTGTAGGTACGCTGTAGGTAATACGCTGCATCTTATTTCAACCGTACCAGGCACCTGCTCACTTTTTGAACGTATATTTTTTTCATAACAGCCAAAAAAGACAACATAGGGGGTAGAACCTCTACAGCTTAAGGAAGAATATCTGCTGTCTAAAAAGGAAATTCCTTACCTATTTAAGGCACACGTCCCGCAGAGGTCCTGAATTTGTGGAGAGAGTGGTTGTGCAGGGTAGAGTCAACGGCTATAGATCACGAGGCCGTTCACCAATGCGATCGGGAGACCAGATCAAGACGTTGACGAGTTCTTCCCTTGACGAATGTGCTCACAAACCTCAGGCCCACGGGAATTGGAGAAAGAGACCACGATTGCTCTGCCAAGAGCAGAAGTCTAAAAATCAGAATTATATTCTTAATACGTTGTAGTTTAGAGTACAATTGACCCGGCCCTTCTTTAAAACGTTCTCTATTTGTTGGTGCAAATGTTTGAAATGGTGTACTGCCTTTTGGCCGAATTATGTTTCGTCAAATTTCATTTGGCAACCAACTTTTCGCCGAAGTTTTATTACGCAAACCAATCCTTGGCATAATTTTACTTCGTAATTTCTTTATTTCGCTACATTTTTATATTCCAAATTTTTATTATGTCAAATTTTATGTGGTAAATAATTGTGTAGGAAATGATATGCTAAGGCAAATAACATATCGTCAAATTTTATGTGGTAAATAATTGTGTAGCAAATGATTTGCTTAGTCAAATAACGATTCATCAAAAGCCATTTGGGCAAATTACCTACAACCATTGCTTACAGTATGATGATAGTGCAAAATAAAACACAAATATAAACCGAAAAAAATATTTTTTAATCAAAATCAATTTGTTGTACTTGTGATACGTATGTATGTGAGCAGATCCGACTCGGGTTAGGTTAGGTTAGTTTCTTTTTTTATATCCCTAAAAAACGCTCCTTTTGTTGTACTTGTGATACGTATGTATGTGAACTGTAGGAATTCAACCGTCGGGATTACAGTCTTCGGGACGAAACTGCTCCCAGAGATAGGTAGGTTAGGGTTATTTTTTTTATGCACACACGCACATTAACTATCAGCGATGATAACTCAAGAATGAAATGCTATTTTGAGCCACAAAGTATGTAAACATAAGTACCCTCTAAATGTAGGTGCATGGTGCATCACCCTACCCGCTTAATGCAATAAAATTATACTGCAATTTGAACCTTGCATTCTAACAAACTAGGTTAGATTTCATAATGCCATTCAATATGTTGCTAAATCAAGGTATGCCAATCAATACATTTGACGAAAACATAATTGACATCTGATAAAAATCCCAGATAATAATTGGTCTAACAATAGTTTATCAAATCATTAATTGGGAAAAGATATCAGTGCGAAACGTTGAGTTGGGAAATGAAAATTTGACCAAATAAAAATATGGGATACGTAGTTCGGCGAGTTAATAATAATAATAATAATAATAAATCATTTATTTCAGACTATTGTCCATAAGATTGTTAGTGTCAGTACAAATAGGTAACTTATTCTAATGTTAGTATACAAATTGAGACAAGACAAACAGACTAAATAAAATTTAAAAAAATCCACGATTTATCCCACGATTGTGGTATGCAAATTCTGCCAGCGGGCGAGCATAGGAGCATCACCGCGCTCTGTAAACACGCTCAGAATGATGTTGGGGCTGCCGCGCAGTCGGCACATTAAGGACGCCCACCTTTTGCGCATTATCGCCGAGAAGCTGTCAATTTGCGCCTCTGCAAACATACCAGAGGCGCTGGAACGCGTTGTTATATTGAACGCGCAGGCCGTTGTATGCCCTCTGCGTAAAGTCTGTCCACAGGCTGCACGTGTAAAAAGACTGACAGTACGCTTTAAAAAGCGTGACCTTTACCTGTACAGTACATCGTGCAAACCTGCGGGCCAACATGTTGCATCGGACAGCCAACGACCTACGCTCTCGCTCAATATCGGCATCATGCTTAGGTTGTCTGTGACCCAGTGACCCAGGTACTTAAACTTGGTGACGAAGTTTAACGGGACGCCGTGGAGAGTAACTGATGGTACGGTCGAGTACGTTTTTCTACCCGCCTTAAAAATCATCACCTCGCTTTTTTTAACATTGTACCTTAGTCCATGGGACACAGCATACGACTCACATATCATTGTCAATCTTCTCATTGCGTCGATTGAGGGGCCGAGCAGCACCATGTCATCTGCATAGCTGAAATTGTTCAAAGCTACTCCATCTATGTGACATCCGGCATAGGTACTGCTAAGAATTTGCTAAATAATTTTCGGCGAAACATTAGTAAACCGTTTGAAATATACTATACGATTTTCAATAAACTCTTTTCTTAGCCCACCCCTGCATCTTCAAAATAATTGCGGAAATTCACGGACATTCACACTTATTACCTAAGGTTTAATAACAGCTGAGTGCCCCGACCTCCACACTAGAATTCCCAGCGCAGTGGAAATCAGGTTCCTCCTCTAGATAACATGCTAATTTACCTACTCATGCGAATATGTGTGCATTACCCAAGTATCGATCGTTATAATACCACCGGAACTATTTTACAATTAAGTACCTAGATTACACAATCCTCACGTTTCTTTACTAGTATTGAAATATTAGTTAGCTTGTAATTAACCAGGGCATTCGTGCCCGACTCCACGTTTCGCTTTGTCCGCGACCACGTGCCGGGTGTACTCGTAAACATATGTGTTTATATTCAATCACTCTCATAACACTCTCCGTACTCGATACTTTTGAACATGGGTGGTACTGTTGTGTTTGGTATTCCTGTGGAAATAAGTGAATAATTTGATTAGTTTTCTTGACAGATTTAATAGATTTATTTACTAATCCACGATGCTCGCCGGTTCTCTTGTACTTTGTGTTGTTAGGAAAAGGTGGATTACAATATTCTTAGAAGCAGGAGTAGTGCAAAGAAATGATTGTTGAGTTAACTTCTTAGAGAATAAAAACTGGCCAAGAGCATCATGTCGGACCACGCTCAGTGTAGGGTTCCGTAGTTGCTCATCCTTCACGATAGACTTAAGTTACGACAAAGATTTCAAGCTATATAAAAAGGTCGTAAACGCCAAAGTAACTGTAACTACTTATTACCTTCTGGAAGTCAACTTACGTCCTTTTAAGAAAATTATGAAAGTTTGCGATAACTCAAAAACGGCTCGACCGATTTTGTTCAATATAGTTTTCATTGAAAGTACTTTTAACACCTCATATTCATGATTTTTTCTATAATTTTTTGGCCCGTGGTTGTAAAGTTAGAGGGGGGGGACAACATTTTTTTTATTTTCGGAGCGATAATTAACAAAACTGCTGACTTTATCAAAAAAATATGTTTGAAGACCCCTATTAATTTTAAAAGACCTATTCAACGATACCCCACACACTAGTGTTGAAACGAAAATAAAAATCACCCCCACTTTAGGTGTTTGAGAGGTATACGAAAAAAAAATTTTTTTTAGTTTTTATTTTATTGTTTTTTCGGCGTGATACATACACATACTCATACCAAATTTCAGCTTTCTAGTACTAATGATCACGGATCTAAGCCGCGGACGGACGGACGGACAGACGGACAGACGGACATGGCGAGACTATAAGGGTTCCTAGTTGACTACGGAACCCTAAAAAGGGGTAATTGTCAAATCCTTGACGCATAAATAGTACATACTATGAATTAGGCTACTTAATCGACAAACACGTTTAGTTATGTTGTCTCGGGATCGAATCCCAACAAGAACAAAATACTTGTGTCGTGAGCAAGAATATTTGGCATTTAGGGGGGTGGCCGGGTGGGCCGTGCCCACCCCAATATATGATCTAGTGCCCACCCCAGGATTTTGGGTTACCCATACAAAGTGTTGACTTCAACTCATAGGCCATGGCCAGGCCCCCACCCAGGCCTCACCTGAAAAAATATAAGATGTAGGGGTACCTACAAAGCATAAACTTACAGATCTTTGACTTAAGATCATAGAATTTCCGATTAGGTACAGAGATATTCATGTCATTTTAATGTATTAGGTACTTGTGAAGTTTATCAACTCCAGCGCACTCATGATCGAATATAACATCTTTTTGAACCCTCTTACCGCACCCCCTGCCGTGGAATCCGGTGTTTTTACTCCGCGATAATAACCCAAACGCATGAGGTAAGACCGGTGAGTATTAGAGTAAACAGCTTCAAGTATCTTGGGTGGGTTTCTGGTTGTAGTAGTAGGGATTCGCCGATACTACGATACGGGGCGGACGGGCCTGATGGGCGGCATCCAGGGCGGATTTGGCGGACCACCAAACCTAAAAAAAAAAAAAAAAAAAAAAAAAAAAAAAAAAAAAAAAAAAACAAATAGCCCCCTACTTAGAGCGTTTGGAATAGGTCCCAGGACGCTCAGACAGCTCTGTCAAGACTTACAGAACGCCCTACGCTAACAATGCAACACCTTCCCCGACCCATCGACCCTTTTCTATTGTCTATCCGAGCTCGGGTTTTATTGCCCTCTCGGACGCCGAGCTCACTTTTATTACGGTCTACTATTGTTTCCCTCTTTTATATTTCTCTTTGGCTACAACTGTCTACAACTTCCTTTGCAAACGGTATACATCTTTTAAGAACATTCTTTAGGTAAAGCTGGACAAATACCTAAACATCTCATACCTAAACTATCAGACTAGGTCCGTCACCTTGGTTCTTATTGGAATCGCTGTTTCAACGCAGCCTGTCTCACATCGTGTCTTTACTCCAGGTTTCTTACTACGTGATATGTGCTACGGTGTACGTATCACTAATCTAAGCTAACCTATGCTAGATCACAATTCTAACCTAACCTAACCACCTAAGCTACAGGACTACGCCCAGCTAACGCAGGATACGTTACTTGACTACTTAACTTCAGGTAGCCTTACTTCAAAGTATGTCTCTTGTTACTCACTACATATGCTGCATTTGGAACGTTGTTCTATTTATATATTTTATCTTGTTCAACTTAACATTACTTCTAACTTAACTATCACTTAACTTCAAAAACTAATTTTGAAGAACTGCTTTATATACTTACCTACTTAAAACCAGCTACGAGCACAGCACAGTTGTTTTGGTCTTAAGAACGCTGTTCTAGCCTAACCTAACCTTGCATAAATTTGACTACGTACTCAATGTTACTTTCATTTCTTTTTTGTAATAACCGACTTCAAAAAGGAGAAAGTTCTATGTAAAAATATTGCATGTAGCATAAGGATAATACGAATCTAATCTTACAATAGTAATGCGGTATTTTATACAGTAATAACTGCTTCAAAACTATACTAACTTATTTAAGCTGTAAGTTAAAAATACGAGTTCTATTTTTGCATATTTATTTATTTCGCCAAATATTATGTTCTTGAATAGATGCTTAAGAAAATACCTGAATAAACTTTGTAACTTGTACTAACGTGTATTTGTAGTGGGCTGAACTAAACTCGTTGATTTTTTAATTTGTTTGTTGGGTCCATATTGTTTGTAAAGATTTATGACAGGTTTCTTCTCCGAATCATCAAAAGATTCGAAAGTCTATTATAAATTTTATTACTGTTTGTTGGTGGCTGTTGGGCGCGGTACAAACTAGTCGAAACGTGATTTTAACGGTAATCTATTGTCACATCCTTATAAAAGCCGATGGACAGTGACGATCTATAAGTATTCAGAACCGAGTCGTGCTTGTTACCAGAGCTCTCTCAGTGTACAGTGACATAGTGTTGAATCGTGCTACAGTGCTTATAAAAAATGGCAAATGTAAGTATGTACTATTTTTTATAAAATATGTATGTAGTATTTTTATGTACTATTTGTTTAACAGTGTTTTTTTTTCTGTAACTTGTGTTCATCGTGTTACTTGTTAAGTGTGTTAATCGGATGTATAACTTATTGTTGAATATTGTTACAGTTCACGGAAAACACTTTCAAGAATTTTTATTACCCTGAACCTGAACATGATGATTCAGGGAGTGATGAAGAAGGCACACTCGGTTTTAAAGTGAAACAAGCCATAGCGAAGAAACGTCCTGCAAATAGTATCGAGAGTTTCTTTGAAAAACCGCAGAAAAAAGTGAAACCAGTGAAGAGATCTTCCAGTGTGTCGCAAAGTTCCCATACCGGTGTTGCTTACCTATCTTCGGGTAAAGACGATGCTGCGTATGCATCACACCTTATTAAAATAGAAATATACGATCTTGAAAAAGTTAGGAACATCGCACCAGAAGAGCACTGGAAGCACGCCGATGTGAGATTAAAATCTTACATCTCAACTGAGCAAGATCCACAGCTTGAGACTGTCCGTGATGTTATATACAACATGACGAAAGACATAGCTTCGAAGGACACGTGCGTGAAATATTTTATAAACAATACGAAAAAGTAAACTAAGTGTTTGTGTAGTTTTAATACTAGGTTAAAACTGTATTTATTATATAAGACATTAGATAATATTTTATAACATACCCTTGTGTACTACTAGTATTATATATTTCTTACTGCTTAAACAACAACTTTTTGTTATTCAAAATTGTTAAGACTCGTTTTATAACCACATGTTGTAATTTGTTTTGTAGCCTAATCATATTGATCTATTTCCCTTTGAAAATGTATAAAACTCTCCACCCTTTAATATAAAATCACTAAGCTACGTTTGTTATTTTAAGGAAAAAATTTGTTGTAATGTAATCACTATTTTCTTAGACACATCTCACGATGGACTTTTTAAGCTGTGATGTTTACGATTCCGAGCTCGTCACGCTATGCGAAGAAATTGAAAGTGATCAAGAAATGTATGAGATCGGGGAATTACTAAGCCAGCTGCATAGTCAAGGGTGAGTACTCTTGTTCCAACCTGTTATATTGTTTATTGATATTGTACTTGTATATTTAGACATGCAATTTAAACAGTTTATTCTTGTTCAAACTTGTACAAAACCATTGACCAGTGTCATTGAGTTGTTGCCTTTTTATGGCTCAGTTTCATTGTTCTCTGTTGGGTGGGGATCCTGGAAGGTTCTTTATAAGCGACGTCTCTGGTGTAGAAATCATTCATTATTCCAGTTACTGTGTTTGTGCTAGTACTGTGTCTGTGTATTGTACAAAATACTGTTTTAAAAATGGTGCTTGGATACTTTCATATGGGAACTAGTTTAACCCACGACAAAATTGCAGTTTTAAGCAAAGGATTCATTTTAAAAGTATTTCATAGAAACATAAGATTGTGGTATATTGACAATCAATTACCTCAGGCGCTTTTGGAAGATGAAGATATTATACCCTATTACACACCATGTGATGGGCATATCAATAAGTCGATGCATAACTTGTCATCAGATGTCATTGATGGGGTTTTAACAATGCAGGCATATTGCCAGCAATGTCGAAAAAACTTAAGTTAGTATAATGATAATAATTTAATCATTGTTTTGAAGTTTTAAATCTTGTATTAAATACTAACGTTTCACTTTTTCTATTACAGATCTAACCAAGTAGGACGGGGGAGAAAAAGGACAGCTACAAGTACGGGTGCAGAAGTACCAGTGAAGAGAAACTACCCTTCCAACAGTCGTGATATGTCTACATCCTCAAGCGAAGAACCATTATCCGATGTCAATGTAAGTACAAAAAATAATTCTGAAATTGAATGTTCGGTGTGTAAAAAGTTCGTGTCAAAAAGATATTTTGGTAACCATTTAAATAGTAATATTCACAAAAATAATGTGTTGAGATCCGATAGTGAATATGTTAATGTCCAATTAATTGAAAATGCATTCAAAAACAGAGTCGCTACTTACAGAATATTATTTAATGAAATGGATCACCAACCTCTTGATCCCGAAACTATTTTACAAAAACACAAGGATAAGATCTTTACATTATTAGATCGTTCACTTAACAAACATCACGCTTTAAAAGTAAATTTTATTCTTAATGCAAATTTTACACAAGATACCAAACAATTAAATAATACATTTGATTTCCAATTAAGTAATAGTATTGTTGATATCAGCACTGATAAAGCTGCTGTTTTTACGTCCCTAGTAAATGAAATTGTGATAAGGTTGTCAAACTTTGAAAGAAAAGATAGTGGGTGGAGTTTAGTAACATTTAATCATATCGATCTCAATATTAACAAATATAATCCATTACGCGGCTCTTCTTTTATCGAATTACCTCGTGATATAAAAAATAAAAAAGCGGTTATTAATGTAAAAAACAATGACCATGAGTGTTTTCGATGGGCTGTATTGTCTGGTTTATACGAACCCAAAAGTCATTCAAATATGGTCAGTTCATACATATTACATAAGAATAAATTGAACTTTGAAAATTTAACTTTTCCATTTAAATTGGGAGATATCCATAAATTTGAAAAAAATAATGATATTAGCATTAATGTATTTGGTCTCGAGTACAACTCTCAAAACAAGAAACACGATGTTATAGGCCCACTACATTTAACTAAATTAAAAAAGTCTAATCACTTAAACTTGTTGTACATAACTAAAGATAACCAAGGACATTATTGTTTTATCAAAAATTTATCGAGGTTAGTGTCTAAGCAATTGTCAAATGCACAACATGCTGTTCATATTTGCGATGGTTGCTTAATTAAATTTACATCACACGAGAGACTAAACCAACATCAAAAAAACGACTGCTTCCACGTATGCACAAACTTACCATCCGAAAAAGAAGACACAAGAAATTGGTTTAACGAATATGTTCCATCGAATCAAGTTACTTTTAATAATTATGAACGACAATTAAGAGTACCTTTTGTTGTATACGCTGATTTTGAGGCATTTTTAAATCCAATTCAATCCTGTTCTAACAACCCCAGTACATCTTCTACTACCAATATTCAAAAACATGAAGTTTATAGCTTCGGTTACTATATTAAGTGTTCTTATAATGACAAGTTATCTGTGTACAGAACATATACAGGTGAAGACTGTGCAAAAACATTTATGAAAGTCATAAAAGAAGATTTAGAAACTATTTGTAAAAGTAATGCGTTTGCTAAAACTTCTTTCCCTCTAACAGATGCTAATAAGGTAGACATTATGCAAAGCCATGCTTGTTATATTTGTGATAGAAATTTGAATGATGACTCAACCGTTTCTTATAATTATCATACTGGACTTTACGAAGGCGTTGCACATAAATTTTGTTCTGAAAAATACAAACCACCCAATTTTGTACCTGTATTTTTCCATAATTTGAGCAATTACGATAGTCATTTTATTGTACATGGACTTGGTCTTGAAGATGGTGACATAGAACTAATCCCACAAAATAAAGAAAAGTATATTTCGTTTTCTAAGTCTTTACAAGTGAATAATCGTGTTGTAAAATTGAGATTTGTCGATTCTCTTAAATTTATGTCGAGTAGCTTGGATAAATTAGCTAAAAACTTGACTACTGACCAATTTTACGAATTGAAATTGAACTTTCCTCGTGAAGAAGACTTTAAACGTCTAATACGGAAGGGTGTCTATCCATATGAGTACATGACTTCGTATGATTCACTGAAATTAACTTCGCTTCCTACACAGGATCAATTCTATAGTTCTCTTACTGACAGTCACATTTCCGAAAACGATTTCCTACATGCTCAAGATATTTGGTCTCATTTCCAATGCAAAAATATGGGGGATTATTCCAATCTTTATCTGAAAACAGATGTTTTATTACTAACTGACATATTTGAAAATTTTAGAAATGTGTGTCTTAAGACATATGGTTTAGATCCCGCCCATTATTATACCGCGCCTGGAATTTCCTTTGATTCGATGTTGAGGACTACCAAAATAAGTTTAGAACTTTTAACAGATGTCGACAAAATAGCTTTTATAGCGAAAAACATTCGAGGAGGGATTTCCCAATGTAGCAACAGACATGCAAAAGCAAATAATACATTTATGGAAGATTATGATCCAAATATTCCTTCATCTTTTCTCATGTACTTAGACGCAAATAATCTCTATGGGTGGGCTATGTCACAATGTCTTCCGTCTGGCAAATTTGAATGGGTAAATAAAGATACCGATTTCAATGTTTCAGACGATGCTGAATATGGGTTTATATTAGAAGTTGATCTAGAGTACCCCAAGGAATTACATGACTCTCATTCAGATTTGCCGTTCTGTCCAGAAAATGTATGTCTAGGTGATTCTAAAGAAAAAAAATTGATTCCCAATTTAAACAATAAATATAATTATGTATTACATTACAGAAATCTTAAACAATGTTTAAAAAATGGGTTGCGTTTAGTGAAAATCCATCGTGTGTTGAAGTTCAAACAATCTACTTGGTTAAAAAGTTACATAGATTTGAATACCCGAATGCGTTCGCTGGCGACATCTGATTTTGAAAAAGATTTCTTTAAACTTATGAATAATTCTGTTTTTGGTAAAACAATGGAAAATGTCACGAAACGTGTGAATGTTAAATTATTAAGTCACTGGGAAAATCGCGGAAAATCCCAAGGGGTACAGTCCTTAATATCTAAACCTGAATTTCATAGTTTATCAATATTTTCTGAGAATTTAGCTGCTGTGCAATTGAAAAAAACAAAAATCTTTTATAACAAACCAATTTACCTTGGATTCTGCATTTTAGATCTATCGAAAACTTTAATGTACGAATTCCACTACAATTATATGAAATACAAATATACGGAAAATCTCAAGCTCCTTTACACGGATACTGATAGCTTAATATATGAAATAAACACTGCTAACTTTTATGAGGACATTAAATCTGACCTGAACTTGTATTATGATACATCTGATTACCCACCCAACAATGCATATGGTTTACCATTACTAAATAAAAAGAGGTTAGGTTTTTTTAAAGACGAAAATAATGGCAAAATTTTGAAAGAGTTTGTTGGTCTTAGATCAAAAATGTATGCCTTAGATGTTCAAAATAGTGGTATTATATCCAAAGCTAAAGGAATAAACAAGTGTGTTACCAAAAAATTAACCCTTAACGACTATAAAAGTTGTTTATTTGATAGAAATATACAACATGCTCAAATGTTACGATTCCGATCAATAAAGCATGTTTTATTTACGCAAAATGTCAATAAAATATCATTATCTTACAACGACACAAAACGATATTTATTGAAAAACACTTCGGATACTCTTGCGTGGGGTCATTATAAA
This sequence comes from Apotomis capreana, assembly GCA_947623375.1. NCBI lineage: Eukaryota > Metazoa > Arthropoda > Insecta > Lepidoptera > Tortricidae > Apotomis > Apotomis capreana. The sequence goes on from OX392506.1 coordinate 19,322,715, forward strand.
ATACCTCATAATTCTTAAAAAAAAAAAAAAAAATACACGGAACATTCAATTTTCATATTTATTTTTTGTACATAATATTGTATTTTAGGATGTTTTTTTTTTATTTTTTAAGTTTTGGCAATAAAATGATTGGCTTTTTATGTGATTTATCTAGAATAATATAAATATTAAAAAATAATTAGCAAAATTTTTGTTTTTTTTTTTTATTTGTTACCCCATTTTTTTTACCAAATTTATTTAAAAAGCTATGGTCTAGAAATTTTCTCATTTGAAGTCAATCCGTTAACATATGAACACACATATTTAAAAATTTATAATGATTCATTTTAACCACCCTTTCACTACAATAGTAGCGGGTCCAAGTGGGTGTGGTAAAACTCAGTTTGTTACCAATTTTTTAAACAATGCAAAAGAAGTATGTAATGTTGAATTTGATGAAATTATTTGGTGTTATGATGAAATGCAACCTTTGTACAATCTGGAAAATGTAAATTATAGCCAAGGAATACCAGATTTTTCTTTATTTGATGGAAAAAAGCCCAAGCTTCTCATAATTGATGACTTGATGAGAGAATCGGATGGACGAATCGTTGATATTTTTACAAAAGGAAGTCACCATAGAAACTTAAGTGTTTTTTATATTACTCAAAACATATTTCATCAAGGCAAAGGACAACGTGATATTTCATTGAATACCAGCTATATTGTATACTTCAAAAACCCGAGGGATAAAACACAAATTCGCTACTTGTCACGACAAGTTTATCCGGAGAACCCAAAATTTGTAGATGAAGCCTACAAAGATGCCACTAAAGATGCTCATGGTTACCTTATGATTGATCTGAAGCAAAATACCGATGACATATGCCGTTTTAAAACTAAAATATTTCCTTTTGATGGGCATTGTACCGTATATGTTCCCAAGAAAGGGTTTAAATACGACAAGAATCAACACGTTTTAATCAGTTCCAAATAATGCATCCAAGAGTACACACATATAAACATTTACTTGAAGCACTGCAGTTACTTAAACCAAAGTATCGCACAGCGTTGCTAAAATCTTGTGAAGATGAAGAAATTAATATTATTTGTGAGTGTATTTATAACGTTTTAAAAGGGAAAATACCACTGGAATCAAAAGATAAATCAAAACTAAACAAATATAAAGACACATTACGAAAACTAGTTTCGAAAGGGAAACACAAATTGAGGAAAACTGTTATTATTCAAAAAGGAGGTGCATTTCTACCTATTATATTAGGTGCAGTTTTAAGTGCCTTAGTAAGCTCCGTAACATAAAATAAAATGGAAAACACAAAAAAAATGTTGTTAGTTGAACCAGACTTTATTGAAAGACTCAAACGAAATGATAGCCAACCCGAAAATGTATCATCTCGCCTAGACGGAGAGATGCAAAAAATCCTGAAGAGTAAAATTAATGATCGTGAAAAGTGGGCATTATATTCTCAAGCACTACAACGATTTTTGCACTTTATTGAATCAGATCGAAAACCATTTAAAATACCAATAGTGATGGAGGGGTTTGATCAACTCAACGATGAAAGTAAGGATTTAAACTTAAAAGTAAACAAAAAGGAGGAGGATGAAAATTATGAATCAGTTGCAAATAAAACACTACCAGATGGTGATGTTTCTGCAGTTACTGCAGCTACACCGTCTGGTACAAAAAATCCAGAAACTGTACTATTCAGTCCATCTCGTATTATAGATAATTTACCAAAATCATATGAGAAAAAAACCAGAACATTATTGACTTGTATTGTGTCAAGCAGACCAAAAATATGGTGGAAAACAAATGGTGAAGTTGTAATAAACAATCGAACTATTCCAAACAGCAATATTCTCGATCTGGTAAGCGATACGGTTAGATCTCTTAAACGCCCTAAGCCAACAGGATGGGAAGAGTTTGCTTTATTTTTAAGAGATATAAAAGTTCCTACGTCTTGTATAGGTAATCCTACTAATCTAGAATTTATAAATAAACCTCAATCGAGTGAACCTCACGCATCATCTGCTCCATCAAGTGCTCGATCGTCATCGTCATTTAAAGACACAAGCGCCAGTACACCTCTTTCAAGTGTACTGCTCAAGGCAAACAAAAAGAAACTAGATTGGGAAAGATGGAGCCCTTGTAACATGCAACTGCGCTTTGGGTGAACTGAGGCAGTTCCACGCTCACCTATGTGCGATGGTCTCTGACAGGAGTGAGTCCCCGTCCACACTTGATGTAATGCTCCGAACTAGACAGCGAGAGAGATCTAGGGTATCTTAGTGGGTAAGACGTCTTCAACGAATATGGATGAGTTTTCAGCTTAGTGTTATATTTATTAAGAAAGAATAGTAAAGAGAGGGCGCCAGACACTTTTATTTATTTCCTCCAAAGGTCAAGAGGTTAAAAGGGATTAAGCTAAGGAGAGAGAGTTAAACAAAACTTGAAATTATGAACCACATATGTATAATTGCTAAGTGGCAAATTATAAATTACACAAGAGTAACACTTATTCTACTATTAATTACTTAAACTATCAGACAGTTTGGGCTATTCCCAAAAGAATACAGAGCTCTTTAAGAGGCGTATACGCATAGAAGTTTAACTAATTTAATGAAGTTACATGAGAACTTGGGTGTGTGTGAGGCTATAGAACTTTACTTTGTAATTTAAACAACAGGAATGCGACTTGGAGTTAAATACGGAACGTTTTCACCTTGGCTTAGAAGGCGTGGTAAGTCCACGCTGCCGACGTGCGCTTCGACCACAGATGTCTCCACTCTGGACCTCGTGAAAGGTACAGCTCGTGACAGTTTCGACACCCAGTGTCAAAGTCACCAGTCCGCAACACGGAATCAGCACGGCCAGGGCCCGACGACGCACCCAGCTCAATCACTTCTGCAATCTGGCTACTACGGCCAGCATTTACGCGTAGCGTAGGTAGGTAGGTAGGTAGGTAGGTAGGTAGCCAGTGCTATCACCGGCGAGAATCAGGGTTAGACAAATTCGTCCGTCACATCGGCTGCTGTGTGTGTTTCCACAAGAAAGAAAAGAAAGATGTCGAATGGTTTATTGTGTCATCGTAGGTTTTGTGTCTAGGATGCCTCCAGATATGAGTGTTCACATTTTGAAGAGAAAATGGCTGCCTCTCGGGAGAAGGCGAGTACGTCCTCACGTCGTGAGCTTTGGGGACGCACCGCTCGAGCGCTGTGCCACAGCTCTAACCATCGGAACACTAGAGATGCCCATACGCAATCACGAATCTTTCCGATTCCAAAGACAAATGAAGCTACTAGTCAATTTGATTGAGATTTATATGAAATAATTATTTCATACGATTGGATACAAAATAAGACACTCCTTTATTTAATATTTATGAATATTAATCCTTGAATGATTTAGAAGACATCGAATCGAGTCGATTCAGTGTTGCCAGCTGCAACGATCTGCTAATGTATTTGAACGATGGCGCCACTAGATGGCGTCAGCAGTACGAAATCTAGGCCGGAGCTACGCTCACAAGTGTTCCTGTAGGAATACCAGAGACTAGATGGCGCTAGTAGTAGGAAATCTAACAAAATGTATCAAAGATGATATGACTGCGTAACATTACCGCTCCAGTTAGAGAAAAAAATTTTTTTTTTTTCCAAAAAAAATTTTTTTTTTTTCAAAAAAATTTGCAAGAGAGTATGTCCATAAAGGAAAGGAAAACTCCATCCGGAAGTATGTCAAGAGAGAGCCCAACTGCCTTCTAACCTATCGACTTAACCTACACCTTATCACTACGCCAACCCTATGTAGAGGTCAACGACCCTTGACCCACATACGAGTATCACCTTAGAGTTAGACAATAACAAAAGATAAATAGTTGAGCAGACGTGACAGGTGTCACACCATCTCAGTATAAGCTTAAACTAAGTTTCAAAAGTTTTAGATGAGAAAAGAAATTCTATCGACTGTACGTGAAGCTTCATACGTTGACAAACTGTCCTGAAAATAGCTAACCTTGAGCGATTCCAATTAACACGACAAAACAACACCAGTCTTAGAAATAGAAGAAGACATACTGTATATGAGTAACATCAGCGCCTGCATATGTCTATAGACATACACCTGTGATCGAGGTCACACGGTTACACTCTAAACCTAGAATACCTACAGACAAGATCGGTCTAGGATCTCCTAAGTTTTCTTTAAATAAAGGTTGATAAGAGTTATTTTGCAATATATCAGACGAGTATAATTGTGTTTGTGAGGACCGGTCAGAGACTCGAGTAGTCTTAGAACTATTATTATTATTATTAAAGTTAGCTGCCTCTGACCTGTCACCTAGTTTTTTGTGCAAGGGCAATTTCTAGTAAGGACTCCAGGTCTCTTACACCTAAAGCATATGGGAGTGGGATATGCGTCACAACGAGAATGATGATGGTTTCCACCACACTTACTGCAACTAACAGTAGTTCTATTCTGTCCCTGATTAATGTTACGGGCTCTAGTATCAGAAGATGAAGGAATTGGGTTTGAGATCCCACTACAAAAGTTAGGTATAACTAGCTCTCTACCTGTGTTCAAGAATCCACGGTTCTCGCATTTAAACTTTGATACTTCTAAACGCGCACAAATGTTCTTAAGTTCCCTAACGGTACGTACTTCAGTTAAAGCCAGACGCGAAATAAAATATGGATTCATGTTCGTCATGATAATTTCAAGTTGTTCCGCGTCAGTGATAGGTACTGACAGACGCAAAAACAAACTCTCCATGATGTTAACATACGACCTAATCGATTCATTCTTGTCCTGCAATCTAGCCCTAATCTGGTTCAATAGACATCGTTCGTATTCTACCGGTTGAAACTCGTTTTTAAGCGATTCGACAAGATCATCAAAGGTACTAAAGTGAGACTTATTTATGCGAAACCACATCAACGCCTCCCCAGAGAAAAGATGAACCGCGTTTCTCAACAATTCCTTATCCGAAACCTCCGAAGAGTATTTAAGCTCTTGCAATCTAAAGATAAAATCCTGGACGGAACCTCTGCCATCATATACGATACCCCATTTAAGCACTTGAGATGTACGATTTTGACAGAAAACCGGAGGAACAGACTCAACCAAGTTCATCGCAGAGTCCTGAGAAGATGAGCCAGGCTTCTGATTACATTTTAAATTTTCAATGGCATTGAACGCCTTAGCCACCAATGCTATCTTTTTCAGTCTCTGTTCAGAATTAATTAAAAGCAGTTTTTCTAACCTGAGTATGACATGAGACAACTTCGACAAACACCTTCTCCGACACGACGAGGACGAGTGATCTGCCTGCAGAACCGCATCCAGTTTTCCCTCGCAGACCTGAAATTCGTCGTCAACAGACAAACTTGAGATAAAAGTATTCGCTTTCGTGTTGTCTAAAGATGTGCCCTTGGCAGATTTGAATTGGGATTTAAGCTCCTCCACAGTATAGCTAGTGTCTACATCTAAGCCTCTTGCTTGTAATTCAAACACAAGTTCGTCCTTAGTAAGATTATCAACTTCAATTTGTAACGCCATGTTTGACAAGTATATCAGTATTCAACACTTAATATTTAATACAACAGATAAGTAAAAACAGCTACTAGAATTATTCGTACTTATCTCCTCTATTTAAGATACAAAAGATAGGTTTTATACCTATTAAGTTAAGTTTTTGATTTTACACAATATTCAATTAAGTAAAGGTCGACTTCAGAGAAATTTAAAACAGGGATAACAGTTTTATCACTGATAAAAGTGAGTAGTTTGCCAGTGCGATACTTAGCAATTAATAAAATAGATAAGTAAAAACAAGCACTACAATTATTTGCACTTATCTTTTCTATTTGAGAGATGTAAGATAGGTTTTACCTATAAAATAAAGCTTATTATTCTACACAAATGTCAAAATAAAATATTAGTTGACAACTAATTCTAAATTTAAGGTTTACAGTTTTATAGCTGTAAAGTAGGTATTCAGTTTAGTTACAATATAGTTGTAAAGTAGGTATTGAGTTTAGTTATAACTCAAGTAGTAGACTTTACTCACACGAGCAAAGAAAAGAGTGAATGTCCAATTGACAAGCTAGACACACAATAGAAATAAAATATTTTGACACAATAAACAGTAAATATGACACAGATTAGATTAGTAGTTTTTGTTTTATAACAAAGTTAGCCTCACACACCAATGCAACTAGTATAGTTCAAAATTCAAGCTTATTTGACAGATTTATACTGACAGAAACGATAAACACATCCACAAACGTTCCCAGACGTACCAGATAAATTTGAAATTCCAGGGTTCACGTTGACGTGCTAGAAATGTCTGAAACTACCGAAGCCCCACGTTGGGCGCCAGAAATGTAACATGCAACTGCGCTTTGGGTGAACTGAGGCAGTTCCACGCTCACCTATGTGCGATGGTCTCTGACAGGAGTGAGTCCCCGTCCACACTTGATGTAATGCTCCGAACTAGACAGCGAGAGAGATCTAGGGTATCTTAGTGGGTAAGACGTCTTCAACGAATATGGATGAGTTTTCAGCTTAGTGTTATATTTATTAAGAAAGAATAGTAAAGAGAGGGCGCCAGACACTTTTATTTATTTCCTCCAAAGGTCAAGAGGTTAAAAGGGATTAAGCTAAGGAGAGAGAGTTAAACAAAACTTGAAATTATGAACCACATATGTATAATTGCTAAGTGGCAAATTATAAATTACACAAGAGTAACACTTATTCTACTATTAATTACTTAAACTATCAGACAGTTTGGGCTATTCCCAAAAGAATACAGAGCTCTTTAAGAGGCGTATACGCATAGAAGTTTAACTAATTTAATGAAGTTACATGAGAACTTGGGTGTGTGTGAGGCTATAGAACTTTACTTTGTAATTTAAACAACAGGAATGCGACTTGGAGTTAAATACGGAACGTTTTCACCTTGGCTTAGAAGGCGTGGTAAGTCCACGCTGCCGACGTGCGCTTCGACCACAGATGTCTCCACTCTGGACCTCGTGAAAGGTACAGCTCGTGACAGTTTCGACACCCAGTGTCAAAGTCACCAGTCCGCAACACGGAATCAGCACGGCCAGGGCCCGACGACGCACCCAGCTCAATCACTTCTGCAATCTGGCTACTACGGCCAGCATTTACGCGTAGCGTAGGTAGGTAGGTAGGTAGGTAGGTAGGTAGCCAGTGCTATCACCGGCGAGAATCAGGGTTAGACAAATTCGTCCGTCACATCGGCTGCTGTGTGTGTTTCCACAAGAAAGAAAAGAAAGATGTCGAATGGTTTATTGTGTCATCGTAGGTTTTGTGTCTAGGATGCCTCCAGATATGAGTGTTCACATTTTGAAGAGAAAATGGCTGCCTCTCGGGAGAAGGCGAGTACGTCCTCACGTCGTGAGCTTTGGGGACGCACCGCTCGAGCGCTGTGCCACAGCTCTAACCATCGGAACACTAGAGATGCCCATACGCAATCACGAATCTTTCCGATTCCAAAGACAAATGAAGCTACTAGTCAATTTGATTGAGATTTATATGAAATAATTATTTCATACGATTGGATACAAAATAAGACACTCCTTTATTTAATATTTATGAATATTAATCCTTGAATGATTTAGAAGACATCGAATCGAGTCGATTCAGTGTTGCCAGCTGCAACGATCTGCTAATGTATTTGAACGATGGCGCCACTAGATGGCGTCAGCAGTACGAAATCTAGGCCGGAGCTACGCTCACAAGTGTTCCTGTAGGAATACCAGAGACTAGATGGCGCTAGTAGTAGGAAATCTAACAAAATGTATCAAAGATGATATGACTGCGTAACACCCTTATTAGACATTCATGCAATATACTACGATGTATCTAATCCAGCAGGCTACAGTAGTTTAAATAAATTAAGTAAACAAATGAAAGGACGAATGAACAAAGACGAAGTAAAGAACTGGTTACAATCTCAAGAAACGTACACACTGCATAAACCGGTTCAAAGGCGATTCACAAGAAATAAATACGTCTTATCTAACTTTAATGAACTCTGGCAAGCTGATCTGAGTGATATGGGTACTTACAGTCAATATAATGATGGATACAAATATATTCTGTGTGTTATTGATGTGTTCAGTAAATATGCTTTTGCGAGAGCTATGAAAAAGAAAGATGCCACAACCGTTATAAATTGTTTTGAAAGCATATTTACTGAAGCCAATTCTACTCCTCGTCACATCCAATCTGATAAAGGCACCGAATTTGTTTCAAAGGCAGCAAGGGATTACTTTAGGAGCAAAAACATTAACTACTATACTACTAACAATCCTGACATTAAAGCAAGTATAGTAGAAAGGTTTCAAAGAACTCTTAAAATGAAAATGTGGCGTTACTTTACTCATAAGAATACATACAAATATATAGATATTTTGCAAGAACTTCTTTATTCTTATAATCACAGTTATCATTCTAGTATTAAAATGCGCCCTATCGATGTAAATTTTGATAATATCATGACTGTTTGGTGTAATTTGTATAACAGAAAAAAGGATAGACAACTTACTTTGGAAATCACAAAACTAAATGTTGGTGATCATGTTAGAATTACTAAATATAAACATATATTTCAAAAGGGTTACGAAACTAATTGGAGTGACGAAATATTTAGAATTGATTCAATAATAAACCGCTTTCCACGAGTTGTGTATACGTTAAGAGATTTAGAAGGTGAGCCTATCGTTGGTACATTTTATTCTAAGGAATTACAAAAAGTGACTTATCTCCCCTCCATTGATTATAAAATTGATAAAATAATACGCTCACGTGGGGTTGGTGCCAGAAAAGAAGTACTAGTGAAGTGGCGAGGTTATCCTAACAAATTTAATTCTTGGATACTCGCTTCAAGCTTAAAAAAAATATGAGTGAAAACAGCTTTTATATTACATTGTTAAGTAACAGTTCCTCGGACTACTATACCGATAATACGACTGCACACTTCTTAACCAAATTACCCAGGAGTATAAAGTTGGAAGGAGAATGGGTAGTTGGCTTAGTAGAATTTCAATACCCTTGTTCAATGTACAATGTTCAAGATCATGAAAATATGATTTATTTAAAAAAGAAAGTAGTGTCACCCACTGACAAGATAGCCAAAATTGTAGATATAAAAACTCATATACCAGCAACTACATATGACAACGTTGACCATTTTATTCAAGCTTTTAATGACAACCCACAACTGAAAAATAATGTAAAGTTTAGATATGATAATCTAACCAAAATGGTTGGGGTAGCAACAATTAATAACGATATAACTTCTCTTATAACAACTCCAATACTAAGTCTACAGTTAGGTTTTAAACCGAAAACAAATTTACGGCAAGTTTCATTTGGTAAAAATCCTGTTAATTTGTATTTGGGCTTACCATCACAATTATTTGTTTATACAGACATCATACAACCACAGGTAGTTGGTGATGTTATAACTACGTTGCTTAGAATAATACCATTAGATCCAACAGAATTCCATTATGGAGCATATAAAACACACATTTTCTCACCCGCTCATTATGTACCTGTTTTACGTAGAGAATTTGATACTATGGAAATAGATATAAGAACAACTACCGGTGCAAGAGTGCCATTTCAATTCGGAATTTCCTGCGTGAAACTACACTTTCAACGGCTAAGATGAATTATAAAAGATCATCTCACTCTTGTCCCTACGATCATTATTATACCCATCAAGCTGGTTCTGGTATAGGAATTGTCTATAAAGGTGTTCCGTTTCAGCGAGGGCATGGGATTGGAAGTTTTTTGGGGGGACTGTTTAGGTCAGTAATTCCTTTGTTGTCTAGTGGTTTTAAAACTGTTGGAAAAGAAGCGTTAGATGCGGGGGTTGGTTTGTTATCTGATATGGTAAATTCACACCCTATAGATAGTTCAGTTAGGTCTCGATTTAAAGAAGCTAGTGCTAACTTAAAAAGAAAAGCTGATGAAAAGATCGATTCTCTGATGTCGGGATCTGGGTATAAAATGTCAACTAAGAGACGGGAACCTCTCATTACCTTGAAAGCATCGCGCCGAAGAGGAGCTAAGAGAAATAAATATAGTGACGATATATTTTCAAAGTAAATCATGTCATTCCTACACAATCATTCGTGTGAATGTGCAAAATCTGAGTTAGATATATTTGCCCTGCCTTCGACACAGACAAGTATTGAGAGTGGACAGTGGGTTCATTATAAACCAATCTCATCTTTAAGTGATGATGGTCCTATTGAGTTTCAAGTCCCCGGTTCAGGTGATGACTACATTGACTTATCACATACATTATTACATATAAACGCCAAAATATTAAACCAGGATGGTACAAAGTTAAAGCCTGATACTCAAGTTGCCCCCGTTAATAATTGGTTGCACTCCCTTTTTAATCAACTTGACGTATATTTAAATCAAAAACTAATCTCGCCACCAAACAACACATATGCTTACCGTGCTTACATGGAAAATCTACTTAACTATGGACCAGCCGCTAAAAAAACTCACCTTACTTGTGGGTTATGGTATGAAGATACAGCACATTATATGGACACCGTTGACGCAAATAACAAAGGATTTCACAAAAGGATGGAATTTGTTACAGATAGTAAACAAGTTGAAATGATTGGACATTTACATGGTGATATGTTTAACCAAGAGAAGTTTCTAGTGAATGGTGTAGAAATGCGTGTTAAGTTAGTGCGATCAAAAGAATCGTTTAATCTTATTTGTCACCAAGATAAGAAATTTAAGGTACAAATAATGGACGCTAGTCTCATAATAAGAAGAGCTAGAATCAGTCCAAGTGTTTTGTTAGCTCATCAGAAAGTGCTAGCATCAACAACTGCAAAATACCCTATCACAAGAGCAGAAGTAAAGGTACTTACAATACCGTCAGGAATACAGGGTAAAACTTTAGATAACATATTTCTTGGACAGGTACCTAAAAGATGTATAATTGGTTTTGTATCAAATTCATCGTTTAATGGTAATTTTGCATTGAACCCTTTCAATTTTCAAAATTATAATATGAACTCTTTTAGTTTATTTGTAGATGGTCATGAAATTCCTTCTAGAACATTACAACCATCATTTAGTTCTGGTTTAATAGCATCAACATATCATACTCTATTTTCTGGGACTGGTATTCACTTCCACAATGAAGGTAATGCAATAAGCAGAACCGATTACGGGGAAGGTTACTGTTTGTTATGTTTCGATTTGACGCCTGACCTGTCAGCCAGTTCTACCTCACACTGGAACCTTGTAAGACACGGAAGTGTTCGGATAGAAGTTCGTTTTGATAATGCCTTGAGCACTACTATTAACTGTATTGTGTACGCTGAATTTGATAATGTTATTGAAATAAACAAAAATCGTGATGTATCTGTAGATTACAACAGTTAAAATAAATATAAATACAGTGAAATTAACAATTAATCTCATTTCTTCTTAATCTGTGTTTGTAACATCATCGATGAATGTATACATATTTTATTTATTATGGATACTAATGAAATTCAATATTGTATGAAAAAAATTAACCCTAGATTTAAATCAAATGTTTTTGCTGCTAACCGAATCCCTATTTGGGTTGCTCGTCCAGTTTTTATTGTAAGCAATTTGGACCCTGATTCGAAACCAGGTTCCCATTGGGTTGCAATGCATATTGATGCTAAAGGTTTAGGGGAATACTTTGACTCATTTGGTCGGAAACCTACTGGTTATCATAAGTTATTTTTGAATAGAAATGCAAAACGGTGGTTTTATAACCAAAGACCACTTCAAAATCATTTTACTTCAGTTTGTGGCGAATATTGTTTAGTTTATTTATATTTTAAGTATCAAGGAAAAACTATGAGCGATTTATTGAGTTTGTTTTCTGAGAATTCTCTTTGTAACGATTTAATTTTAAGAAATATGTTTAAGTCAATTTTTGTGAAATAAAACAATATATATATACTAAACTGATTTTTTTTATTTATAAATAATACCTTAATTATACCTTATTTACCTAAAAATAGTGATTACATTACAACAAATTTTTTCCTTAAAATAACAAACGTAGCTTAGTGATTTTATATTAAAGGGTGGAGACTTTTATACATTTGCAAAGGGAAATAGATCAATATGATTAGGCTACAAAACAAATTACAACATGTGGTTATAAAACGAGTCTTAACAATTTTGAATAACAAAAAGTTGTTGTTTAAGCAGTAAGAAATATATAATACTAGTAGTACACAAGGGTATGTTATAAAATATTATCTTATGTCTTATATAATAAATACAGTTTTAACCTAGTATTAAAACTACACAAACACTTAGTTTACTTTTTCGTATTGTTTATAAAATATTTCACGCAAGTGTCCTTTGAAGCTATGTCTTTCGTTATGTTGTATATCACATCACGGACAGTCTCAAGCTGTGGATCTTGCTCAGTTGAGATGTAAGATTTTAATCTCACATCGGCGTGCTTCCAGTGCTCTTCTGGTGCGATGTTCCTAACTTTTTCAAGATCGTATATTTCTATCTTAATAAGGTGTGATGCATACGCAGCATCGTCTTTACCCGAAGATAGGTAAGCAACACCGGTATGGGAACTTTGCGACACACTGGAAGATCTCTTCACTGGTTTCACTTTTTTCTGCGGTTTTTCAAAGAAACTCTCGATACTATTTGCAGGACGTTTCTTCGCTATGGCTTGTTTCACTTTAAAACCGAGTGTGCCTTCTTCATCACTCCCTGAATCATCATGTTCAGGTTCAGGGTAATAAAAATTCTTGAAAGTGTTTTCCGTGAACTGTAACAATATTCAACAATAAGTTATACATCCGATTAACACACTTAACAAGTAACACGATGAACACAAGTTACAGAAAAAAAAAACACTGTTAAACAAATAGTACATAAAAATACTACATACATATTTTATAAAAAATAGTACATACTTACATTTGCCATTTTTTATAAGCACTGTAGCACGATTCAACACTATGTCACTGTACACTGAGAGAGCTCTGGTAACAAGCACGACTCGGTTCTGAATACTTATAGATCGTCACTGTCCATCGGCTTTTATAAGGATGTGACAATAGATTACCGTTAAAATCACGTTTCGACTAGTTTGTACCGCGCCCAACAGCCACCAACAAACAGTAATAAAATTTATAATAGACTCGAATCTTTTGATGATTCGGAGAAGAAACCTGTCATAAATCTTTACAAACAATATGGACCCAACAAACAAATTAAAAAATCAACGAGTTTAGTTCAGCCCACTACAAATACACGTTAGTACAAGTTACAAAGTTTATTCAGGTATTTTCTTAAGCATCTATTCAAGAACATAATATTTGGCGAAATAAATAAATATGCAAAAATAGAACTCGTATTTTTAACTTACAGCTTAAATAAGTTAGTATAGTTTTGAAGCAGTTATTACTGTATAAAATACCGCATTACTATTGTAAGATTAGATTCGTATTATCCTTATGCTACATGCAATATTTTTACATAGAACTTTCTCCTTTTTGAAGTCGGTTATTACAAAAAAGAAATGAAAGTAACATTGAGTACGTAGTCAAATTTATGCAAGGTTAGGTTAGGTTAGAACAGCGTTCTTAAGACCAAAACAACTGTGCTGTGCTCGTAGCTGGTTTTAAGTAGGTAAGTATATAAAGCAGTTCTTCAAAATTAGTTTTTGAAGTTAAGTGATAGTTAAGTTAGAAGTAATGTTAAGTTGAACAAGATAAAATATATAAATAGAACAACGTTCCAAATGCAGCATATGTAGTGAGTAACAAGAGACATACTTTGAAGTAAGGCTACCTGAAGTTAAGTAGTCAAGTAACGTATCCTGCGTTAGCTGGGCGTAGTCCTGTAGCTTAGGTTAGGTTAGGTTAGAATTGTGATCTAGCATAGGTTAGCTTAGATTAGTGATACGTACACCGTAGCACATATCACGTAGTAAGAAACCTGGAGTAAAGACACGATGTGAGACAGGCTGCGTTGAAACAGCGATTCCAATAAGAACCAAGGTGACGGACCTAGTCTGATAGTTTAGGTATGAGATGTTTAGGTATTTGTCCAGCTTTACCTAAAGAATGTTCTTAAAAGATGTATACCGTTTGCAAAGGAAGTTGTAGACAGTTGTAGCCAAAGAGAAATATAAAAGAGGGAAACAATAGTAGACCGTAATAAAAGTGAGCTCGGCGTCCGAGAGGGCAATAAAACCCGAGCTCGGATAGACAATAGAAAAGGGTCGATGGGTCGGGGAAGGTGTTGCATTGTTAGCGTAGGGCGTTCTGTAAGTCTTGACAGAGCTGTCTGAGCGTCCTGGGACCTATTCCAAACGCTCTAAGTAGGGGGCTATTTGTTTTTTTTTTTTTTTTTTTTTTTTTTTTTTTTTTTTTTTTTTTTTTTTTTTAGGTTTGGTGGTCCGCCAAATCCGCCCTGGATGCCGCCCATCAGGCCCGTCCGCCCCGTATCGTAGTATCGGCGAATCCCTACTACTACCGGTTGTTTTACAAAGATTACATAGGTGGGATCTTTGACTAGATTGGATCACAGATTTTCGTATGACATTTAAAATCACTAGTCCGAGCAACAGCAGGATAAATATCTCAACTCTTACTCTCTTGACAATACAATCAACCATCTGGAACATTTGTTGGAGCTCTTTATACCATGGATATATATCAGTGGCTGTCTGAAGAACTATTTAATATACCGCACTCCCCTCCGCGGATTGCCGCGTGTTTTTAACTCCACGATAAATAACCTAATCGCATGCGGTAAGAGCGGTTAGTATTTGAGTATAAACAGTATTTAAGTATCTCGGCGGAGAGGAGAGGTTTCCGGTGTTGTTTTGCAAAGATTATCGTGGCGCTACTTAAAACTCATATTAGTAACATCAACAAGTATAAAAATATCCTGACAAGTGTATACCTATTTGTTTAAACATCCCGTACTATCGGTAATAATAAGGTTTTATTCGATATTTCCCCCATTAGGTTAATTTGCCTGTAAATTCTTTCAATAAAGGAATATGTACCGTAAGGTGAGGCTATTCGGAACTCAAGGGATTTTTTGGTATTTATAAAAAAATGCGTTTTCTCAAAAATTGCATGTAATGTTGTCTTACCATCGCTAGATAGACTACAGTAAGTGGAACATACCGAAGACTTTTTAGAAGTGTCCAGTAAACAGCGAGATTTTAAATTTGGAATCAATATTTGTCCAGTAAGTAAGTATGTAATTCCTATTACGTATCAAGATATTTGAATATCGAAACACGATTTACATCGTCACCGACCTATAAAAAAACTAAGGATGTGAAGGCGATGAGGTCGTATATAAATGTAAAAAGGATGCATTCCACAAATTGTTTTAATTATAAATACAGTGCGACAGCAAATTGTAGAAATTAAAAAGTGGCGTCCCTTTTTCATAGATTAAATAGAAAAAGACGACATTGCAGTATACACTTGCAATTTACACTAAGAGCAAATGTAAAATAAAAAGAGGTTGGCACTATTGGCAGTATAAACGTAACTCAAGATGCATATTTAAAAAAAAAAAAGTAGCGACTAGGTTTAGTGCGGAAGTTTGTATGCAGCGTTTAGTTCATAATTGTGCTGTGTAAAATGACAATGATATTTCGGAATTCCTTCCTTTTTTGTGTCGTTTAGAAAAAACCTCGGAGTTAAAATTGAAGGTAAGCTTTATGATATGAAAATTAGTTAGAAAATACAACAATGTATAACAATAATTAAATTTTATCTTTACGACTTAGATTTGTAAGACAGTGCAAATAATTAAACGCAGTATTTATAAAAAAAGAAATTAAGGCGGGATTTAAATTAAAAGACAAAAATTTCAAATTTGTTTATGTGATCTATTACAATAATTCAGCAAAAATGAGTTCAGACGAGTCTGATTTCGAATAGACGGCACTCCTCCATACTTAAACGCGGAGACAGAGTTAGCTAAAATAATTTACTTCCGACTAAATCCAAGGAGATATAAAAAAATACAAGAGATTCTTTAAATGGAAGGAAGAAAAGTTAATAATTGGTCAGATAATGTGTGATAAGGTCAGAATATTTCAACAATCTTTCTGAGACAATCGGATGGCTACAAAGGAAAGAAATCACAAATATTCAGCAGCAAAATATAGAAAAGTTCTTAAATCAAGCTCTAGATGATAACCATTTTGGCGATGAAGGTAAATAAATGCTGCCACTATTTGATAACGATATAACTATATCTTTTATCCAAGTATAAACTCATAATTAATTTTGTTATAGGTTGTTATCGTGGGAGTTAATGGTGCCTGCGACGTCGAATATCACAATGTGTAATAATAAAAATGGGATATAACAAAAATATTCATTGGAAAATGGCCGAATATAAATGTCACCTACAAAATATAATTTTAATCTAATTTTCTTGTTTAATTTTTGAGAAAAGCACTATACTTGCTTCGACCGTAAGTGCCATCCTGGCCTCGTATTATATCCGGACCTCGCCTACGGCTCGGTCCGTCTAATTCCTACTCGGCCAGTATGGCTTACTTACTGGTCTCTGCCGTAATGTACTATTATGCCCGAATATTTTTTACAATTGGGTTATTAGGAACGTACTTTATGTTTTCAGGTAGGTATAAGACATTTGTTCCAACTATTGCGATGAGAATATATATTAGAGCTTAAGTCTAATACCTTTAATTTGCAAATAACCAAATAGTTCCAAATAGCCTCACCTTACGCCGTAAGAGAATATACCTATCGATGGCAAAAAGCGGAAACGCTGTAAACGCCAAGAACGCCATATAACGCTGAACCGACCTACAATAGATATTCACTCATAGTTAATACGTCACAGATTGTTTACCAACAAACAACACGACTCATCCACCGTGATGAAGTGATGTCCTATTTAAAAATAGGTCTGTATTATAACATCCTTTATGACTATCAGTTTACAATTGAACTAGCGATAGAATGTTTTCGACGGTTTTGTCTTTCTGTTACTAGACGTATGGTATGATTAGTTGACAATACGCTTCTTGCTTTAGCGAGTAGGTGGTAATTTTCGCGCGTGTCAATGTCTGACGAAGAGGGTTACTCCGATGTTCAAAATTAAACTTCGTATCGTGCTGTCCTGCTCATTCAAATATTGTTTGACGCGAGATCGAGAGAGATGGTACGGTACAACCTTTCAATTTCGAAATTAGAAGTAGCCCTTCAGCTAAGTTTTTCGCGTCATTTGGTTTTACATAAATCTCTATCGTACTCGTATTACGCTGAATTCGCTGTACTATAATAATCACTTTTTAACAAGAAAACTTCAATAAACCAAATACTTTTTATACTCGCGTACCTACTTTAATCTGTCTATTATAATTTCACAGACAAAATCACAATAACGCACTTTTTAATCATGTACCAAAATTCTATACTCTATAAATATATGGAATTAGGGCCTTGATCTAAGTAGGAATAATAACCCCATCACGTCGCTCGTGTCGTTTCAACATTCAACATGCCTACTGCTTATAAAATATATGTATTCAAATAATGGATCCATTAAGCCATATGCGAACCCGAACTGGTGACCATTTTAATCGTTACGCAATGAGTTGCGAACGTCGCATTCCCTTATAAGGGTGGCAGATTTACTGGCGTCTTCAATCGTCCGTAACCGTCTTGTGGTAAGAACTAGGCAGCATGTACAGTAAATAGGGGTACCGTTAACTAACTGTTACTCGAGGATCAATTTAATCAACAAGAAGTAGAACTTATTTGTTGAATTGTTGCCAAATATCTTGTGATATGTCCCTTAATCTTCCGTAGGTAAGCATAATTTCCAATTGTTTCCTTTTTTTTTTCGATTACGAATCAGGGTTTTGATATCATTTTTATTTCCAATATATTGTAAAATTAGGCTATATTTATTTATTTATTTAAACTTTATTGCACAAAACAAAAGCCAGTACAAATGGCGGACTTGCCTAATGTCATTCTTTACCAGTAAACCATAGGGCCAAACAGAGATATTAGAAGTTAGCTATAACTTTCTTGATATTTTTTTCCGAAGTCCCGTTGTTTTCTCCGATGTCTTTCTTAGACAGTATGATATAATATCAGTCATATTAATTCAATTATTTTCTGCAACTACAAGTTGAACTGAACTTGAAATGTCAAAAACATTGATTTAATTATAGTTACTTTTTGCAAAAAATAACCGACTTTATTAAGTAGAAATCGTATTTCAGAAAACAACGACGTACCATTAAAAAATACCGAAATCTTGATACATATGTGCCTATAATATTTGAGGAGTATCCTCGATTTTTCAGTGATCTCGTCATCAGATCTTCACTAAACAATGGCTTCATAAATGACGGTGTTCTGAGGTAACAAATATAATAAACAATACTTGTATATAAAATAAAACCGAATTAAGAACCAAAGAGAAAAATATAATATAAATCAGTGTATAGATAATCCACTCTTTTAAAATCACCGCCAGCAACCAAACAGTTTCAAACACGAAATTCCTCGGTTTTCCAATCAAAATAAACTACCTAGCCCATGAATCGCCGAGTTCAAATTGCTAATCTGGCTGGATTCAGCACGCCAATCTATCTATGGATTCGTGGATAAGCTTTGCTAGGTACTTCATATGCTGTAATTTCATAAGTATATCTTAATTTATATAATTGCTAGAGTAGAGAGATTTATAGATGTATATCCGTTTCAATTTTATTAACTATAAATATATATATTATGTATTATAATATAAGAGGTGCTGGCAATTGCGTACGCAGGGCACGGGAAGAGCTAAATAATATAACTCGCTTTTTTGTCGTTGCTGTCGGTGGTGACTTCTAATACGGTGAATAGAGACTAAAGTACTATGTGTGACCTTACAAACGGTCCGGTAGTTTTGAATTTTTTATATGTTGTCTAGGATGGTTAGCCAATGTTTAAAATGCAAAATGCACAATTCCCCCCCCCCCCCCCCCTCCGCTTCCGTCGCCATATTAAAAAAACTGGCACGTTCTTCATATTTTTGCTCATATCTTCCTTTAGGAGTATTTTAGCTAAAAGAAAGCTTTGACAATGTTATAGAGAGTTAAATTTAATACATTCTACATTTTATATTTTGTTTCTAGGACAGATAGTTACGGAGATATGCACATTTAAAAAAACGTAAAACATCGCAATTTCCAACTCCAAACCAAACTTCTGGATTATATCTTCGTTTAGGAGCATTTTAGCTAGAACAGTGCTTAGGCAATGTTGTAGAGACTTAAATTTACTATAATTTACATTTCAAATTTTGTTTCTAGTACGGTTAGTTACGGAGATATGCACATTAAAAAAACTGTAAAAGTCGAATTTTCAAGAAATTTCTAAAAATTCTTGGTTTAGAACGCTGTCATTTAGTTACGGACTAGTCTAGGACAAATTAAAACATGTTGGAAATATAATTGCTTATAAAACTCATGTCCATTTTTACATACATTTTCTGAAAATGTGACTTTATTTTTTACATATCTCCGTAATTATCTGTCCTAGAAACAAAATCTGAAATGTAAATTATAGCAAATTTAATTCTCTACAACATTGCCCAAGCACTGTTCTAGCTAAACTGCTCCTAAACGAAGATATAATCCAGAAGTTTGTTTTTTTAAATGTGCATATCTCCGTAACTACCTGTCCTAGAAACAAAATATAAAATGGAGAATGTAGTAAATTTAACTGTCTATAACATTGTTAAAGCTTTCTTCTAGCTAAAATGATCTTAAAGGAAGATATGAGCAAAAATATGAAGAACGTGCAGGTTTTTTCAATATGGTGGCGGGCGCGGAGAAAGGGGGGATTGTGGATTTTGCATTTTAAACACTGGCTAACCGTCAAACTCCTTTATTTACTGAATTATTCGAAGTCAGGTTGTATTTTTTTAGACAGAGACAAAGTTGGTTTTTTATTGATTAATTTTCACATTACATTGATGATCATGACGCTACTTCGCGCCTTATCGTGTCGTGAATTTTTAAGTTGCACGACGTGGATTCCTACGTCGCGACCACGTAACGTGGAATTGTGTTTTGGCCAAGTGTTGCCAAAATTAGCACTGAAAAAAAAATTGATAACAGTAGCCCAGATGTTAAACTTCTAGTAAGATTAAATCGGAGGACTGACAAATTGACTACACTAGTAACCAAAATCAGAAAAAAAATAACCTACATAAAATTTGTATAATCTTGGTTACCTACTAAGCACAATTGGGATATTTCATTTTAAGTACTTAGTTAAACTCAAAACTTGTCAAACAATATTCCAATTCGACGCTGTGAGTAAACCCGTTTCATACGTATTTTAATAGTTAAACTAGTTGAGCTATTATTTTTTTTCAGTGTGTTTAGAAAAATTTACACCGTACACCGTGTAGTACGGCAGGAGCTACGCTATATGGGAAGGAAGGTCATTCCAAATATATCCGAGTTCACCGACACGTGTGGTAGACGTCAATTTTACGCATAGGTATCGGAACAGTATCGGAGTTAAAGCCGTCTTGGATATAGTGCTACTTTTTTGACCCGTCGAGTCTGTCAGACGTCACTTTGCACAGGACAAGTAAAGCTGGTTTCTTTAAAAAACTAAGCTTCATATTTAGCGAGAATAATACAATTCAAATGTTATACTTATATTTGTCACACTCGAATGCCGATACAAATAAATTATATTAAAGTGCCTTCATTATGATCTTTTAAGTACCGAGTGGAATCGCGGTCCAGGTCTATTCCCACACAGGCTCCTGACTACCTACACGTGCAGGCGCAGGCGTACCTGCCCAGGTAAATAAAATAAATAAATAATAAATAAAAATAAAAAATAAAAATAAAAAATGTATTTATTCATTAACACGATTACATCGACATAACAGTGTTTGATGCCCCTTTTTAAGTATTGACTACCTGTGCTAAGGGGCACCGCTCTTCCTTAGGTGGTAAATTATAAGTATCGCGTTACAGTTACACCTTAAAAATAATATTCAAATAAATACAATTTAAATTGTATATTAGCAGTGAAATAAGATTCAACAAACAAAAAATAACTTTAAAAAAAATCTTCTAACAAGTTATAACTAAAAATTAAATGAATAATTAAAAATTAATTACCATTTCGTACCTGAATATATATAGTACAAATTTTCTAAGCTAAGCTTATCCACTCAAGAACTGAATACCATTGAGGGTAAACCACAAATTAAGATAGCGAGCTCGTAGTAGAAGCAGATTGTAACCACCTTGGAAGGTTAATATAGATTATCGACTCTATTTCCTTGGACATGAAACTACAAAATACACTAACAGAATAATGGTAATCATAACTTTTTTGGAATTTTACAACCGTCCGACTCTCCACAAGAACGTATTGTCTTGAAAAAGGACTATGAACTCTCATCATCAACCATTTTAAACCTATTCAACAAGGAATAAGGTTGAAAATTCAATATCCACGCGATGTAGTTCTAACCTTTTTTTGTAAGTAACTGGTTGGCGCTTACGAGAACAAAAGCAGATAGGATTGTATTATACACAATGCCATTGTGAATGCAGGTAAGTGGATGGGCTTAGCTTAGAAAAATTGTACTATAGACCTCTCAATTAAGAGACCGTAGTGTAGTATATGGCCAGCTTTACACGTCAGTGTGGAGATTTTATTGAAATTCACTTAAGCGATATACGAGTATCCATTTGATCGGTCGCGGTCTTGGTTCTGTATATAAAGGATGTTTTTTTTTTAAACACTTATCTGTCCATTCAGTCGGCCTAGGCCTGGAACGAAAGTGATTTAGTTTTTCAAAAACTATCACGTTATTTTTTTCAGTGCTAAAGGGATTATTCCTTGCATCATTAGGACATAGCAAACGTACTTTTGATACTTATCATTTAATAAAAAGTTCAAACGTTTCCTATTATGTTAGTCAAGTTCAAATTACGGTCTATCTTTATTTATTTCTATGAAAATAATCTAGTTATTTATTGACATTAATGTTTTAAAACGGCGACAAAATATACTCGTTAATTTTTAAGTATAAGGCGTTCGATAAACGTTTAACTATATCGCTATAATCGTTTTAACTATTTATTTATTTATTTATTTATTTTCCACACTTACAACTATTTTTACAGGAAACTAATCCTAAGACAATAGTGTAACTACCTTAAAGCATTTATACTATCCCTTATCTAATTTATTACTACTGTAACATAATACGAACAGTGCTGACTTTGTGAACTCATTCAAAGAACACCCAAATAGGTCAATGTTTTCCGCCATTAAGTTGAGGGCACGGAGCGCGCGCGTCATCGGTGCCATGCCGAGCAGGTTGGTGCGCCCGCGCGGCACTGCCAGCAGCGGCGGCCGGCGCCGGCGCCATATGTATCTGTCAGGGGCACAGAGGCTGACATGACTTAATACCACA
This sequence comes from Apotomis capreana, assembly GCA_947623375.1. Taxonomy (NCBI): domain Eukaryota; kingdom Metazoa; phylum Arthropoda; class Insecta; order Lepidoptera; family Tortricidae; genus Apotomis; species Apotomis capreana. The sequence goes on from OX392506.1 coordinate 19,345,273, forward strand.
CTATTGAATATCTTACCCCTAATTAGTTTGAACAGGTATGTTGCGAGACACAACTCTCTGCGCACTCGCAGTTCGTTGTACCCCACCATACCTAATACAAACAGGCTTGGGTACATTAGAGGATAAAAGGGATATACTCCATACTTTCTTAGATACAAAAAACGAATATATTTATTTTGTATCCGCTCCATCATACCAATATATTTTATCTCGTGTGGAGCCCAAATGACTGCATTGGTTTCGAGACTACTACGAACCAAGGCATTGTACAAGGCAGTGATTACTCCAATACTAGTAAAAACCTTGGACCGACGAAGTACAAATCCAAGCATTCTATACGCTTTCTTACATACATTATTTATATGATCACGAAACCTCAAATCGGATGTAAATTTAACTCCTAAATCTTTAACTTCTGATACTCTGTTTAATTTCTCTTCATTTATTTTGTAATCATGGAGGATGGGCCTATGCGCTCGAGTAAAAGTAATAGTGACGCACTTTGACATATTAAAAAACAACTTATTTTCTTCAGCCCATACGACCACTCGGTCTATATCCCTTTGGAAACTCTCACAGTCTGTAGCAGCTCTTATTGGAAAAAACATTTTTAAATCGTCTGCAAACAGCAAGCACCCGGCATTTTTGACTACTCGAGGTAAGTCATTGACCATAATTATGAACTCTAATGGGCCAAGATTGCTTCCCTGACTTACCCCTGACTATATACTTACCTACTTAATAATAATTGATGTAATCAAATTAAATTAGATGCTAAAAGGATCAAGTTGTCCAAATGGGGTCAAGAAATTAAATTAACCTTTCCCGCCCAATTATCTTAAGTGTTAAACCAATCGGACAATTGTATAATTTCTAGGAATGTTCCAGCCATGCATTTACAGTGTTTTGGTGGGTTCAGTCATATTCAAAAAAACTTTGAACATTCTGTACTCAAAAATATAACTACGTATACTAGTTTAGTCGACCATATACCTACGAGTAGGTAGGTACATCAGAAATATATATCTCGAACAAATCGATAAGGTAAAAAAAATGGATCATCGTCAGACACACTAAATATCAATAAACACGAGTAAACATAATGCACATCTTATTTATATATGTATGTCTTAAAGAAAAATGTACACCGATATATTAAACGTACCTTTTATAGATGCCTATAAAGCGTAGGTACCTTAAGGGGCTCCCTACAGAAATCAGCCAATTTAATGATTTTTACATCGTATCTAGTTTGTGGATTATAGAGTTATAATGTCCTATTTAATATTGTAGTATGGTCTATGCTTAACACTTTGTAGTGACCCGAATTTTGATTTAACGACTGTGTATTTTATAAAAAAATATTCGGTGAAGGACCAAAAATACACTAATCTCGTTTCTACTTTTATCCCCGGTGTATATGTAGAAAATATCTTACATTTTATTGTTCTAAACCATATTCCACAAAATTTGTTGTGAAGCTTTTTCTATTTTTCTCAATACTTTTCGAGAAAAACGCAAAAAACCGTTTCCACAACTTTTTCCCCGAAAAAATCGTAAACTTTGACGGCCTGTATCTCAAAGTCAGTGACATGTGAAAGGTACTTGATACGGTATTTTGTTGTGGAAAAACTATGTTATTATGATTAGCTATTTATAATATGGGAAAATCTATCGCAACAGATCGGGTCATTGAGAGCGGGGAGCCCCTTAAGAAGTACAGTCAAGGAAATTGGAACACGTACCTTTTTCGCTCTAGTTACAAATGTCACAATCCTCATTGTTTCTGTTCTGCTCAAAAAGGTACACGTTTCAGTTTCCTTCACCGTAGGTACCTAGATATAAACATATGTATGAAACTTAGCTCCGATCAGAAAGCTCTTTTAACTATTGTTTCAAATTTCTATAATCACCGAACCTACGTCCCAGTCTATAACCACTGTGATCAACTTCGCACTTACCTACTTATTACCTTAGTATGCTATAGATGTCACTATAACCCGCATATTTCGGAAACGATTACACCTCAAGCCAACAATTCGCACTTAAAATTCAGGTCACAACCATGTCATTAACGATGGTGGCCTCACACGGCCTACGTATCTCACTTATCTAAGGTGCTTAAGCCTCCCGAAAATGCCCTCGTGCGTAGCAAATTTACGACTTGAGAAGAGATTTTAGCCTTATCTTCTTTATCAGGAGATATATGTAGTGAGCCTGAGCTCTGAGTTTGTCGTTTGCTAAACAATAGCAATTCGTTTGAGTGCTGTGGCGGGTGGCTTGCTGCTTGCTGTCCGTTGAATAGCCCCCTACTATAGTGTTTGATTACGAGACTCGCAGTTCTGTGCATAGTGCAAATGTTTTAAATCGTGTTGGCAAACTGTGTAATGCATTCGTGCAAATGTATGTTTTAGTTATTTACTGGCGGTGAGTGATATGTTAATCTATCGGCTAGTTTGCTTAAAGTAACTACAAAGTTTATTTTAACGTAGAGTTATTTTGGAAATTGAAGTAAGTACCTATTGGATTTTACTCTATCAAGACAAAAACTTTTCAGATAGCACAGTAACCGATGACATCCGTAGATGAATTCGTCAATTCATCAGCATGGCTTATCAAGGTATCATAAGATTGTTTATATTTTCACATCAACGTCAAAATTGTTTTCGTCCTTGTCTTGTCCACTAAAAACATAAATATACTGATTTCTGTTGTGGTACTTTTTTCCACAATGAAGCAACAAATAGACGTATTTTTTTATCTCCGGGTATAATAATAGCCTACTTTTTAGGACGTTTTTATATTAGCTTCACTTGTAACTAAGTTTGTTTCTGTAATTATTTGTGGCTACAAACGTAGTAAGTATGTAATTTTTTTATCTTAGAAGTCAATCTCAACCTACTTCTAATTGTTGTTTTAAAATAAAACTTTATATGAAGTATATGTAGGTATATAATGTTACGAAGTAACTAGTTATTAATTTGTGATGTAATGTATGTAGCTATAGTCCACGTGACAATACATTAATTTGGTATCTTGAGGCTGATCTTATGAGGAATACGGAAAATGGCCGTAGAAACTCCTAAACAGTGCAAGATAAACCCATCGTGCTTGGGCTCATTTGATTGGTCTTGATGAGCAAAAAAGTAACTATTGTGTCAAAATAACTTTCTACCGACCGATCGCCCGTGGCTGTCGCTGCCATATCGTTCTATCCAGCCATCTTCGTAAGTGCGGAACTTTATTAGACTACTTTACTCATCTGTTGTATGTAACAGGCCAATGCTCTTTGAAACAAGTATTTATTGAAATTTGCTATGCAAGCAAAGGAAAGAAATAAAACTACACAATAAACTCTGTAATACCATGGTGTAAAGAGTTGTTTAGACTGGTAATACAGCCATAATTTGCGAGTATTATGTGGGAAGGTGCTTATTTGTGCCCAGTTTAACGAGCATGGTGGATCGATCACGCAAGCATCCTTCCATTATTGCTGCGGACTTTGTCGAATACAGCGTTTAATGTCACAAGTAAAAACTCAGTAAATCCCTGAAAGAATTTTAGATGCATTGTCAGTTACATTTCCATAAAATGTTGAAATTAATTTTTATACCTTCAATTTATTTTAATTCTTCTTTTAGTACGTAGCAAACTAAATCTTATGTCAGATTTCGACATGAATGTAACCACTGAAGTCAGAAATGTGAAAAAACTGAATGAATAAAATGAGATGTGCGAGTGTTTGGCTAGCTACCGTTTAACACGTTCAAAGACACACACAGGACCAATTACCATTTTGAAAAGTAAATCGTGTACCGAGGTCTAATTCAATGGAATATTCAACTGATGATGATGACGATGATGCTATCGAAGAATACGTAAGTTACACCAATAAATAATGATTAGTAAAGCCTGACCAGAAATATATGAGGATGCGCCATAATGCGAAATTTGACTGGAACCAATTTCTTACACTGGCAATGACTTTATGATGGTGTGTCAACAATGTCAATGTCATTCGTGGTGCTTTGTTTAAGAGACAAATATTTAAGATTATCCAAAGAAAATGCCGAAAACCATTCACAGTCGTGATAGTAATATTATAAATAAAGTGTACACGTGTTTACTACACCAAAAACAGTCAGAAACAGAGTGCATTCTATTAAATGATATTACTAGGTTAACATGACAAGTACCTATTTAAAATAATGTCATTATAGTGGGTTGCGATTGGTTGCAAAATTGTTGCCATATAAATCTTATAAATAGCGCCCTCTTGACAATCCTTATATGTATATTTCTGGTCAGGCTTTACCTGCCTCCCACGTAGCACTCAGGCTGCGTAAGAGCTTATATAGCCCTTATACGACTTATTTCTGCTGTGTTAGGGCTGTATAAGGTCTTATACAGCATGTGTGCTACTTCGTCTAATTATTATCCGCAAAGGCCACTTAGTAGATGCCACGAGAGATGGAGGGACGTTCCTCGACAACTGACCAGAAGAAGCATCTATAACCGGGAGACGTGAAAATCTAGGAGAGAAAGTTGAATGATTCGGCTGATAAAATATGTTCAGTCCTTGAGATACTTACATGCCCATCATCTGAAGCCAAGTTAGTTTATACTTTTTCTTGAAAAACAATACGAGTTCAATAAATCTGTTTGAAACTTTAAAAATAAGCAAGACAGTGTGAATCAGGCAGGTACATTTAATATGATAGTGCGTGCGTGCGTGCGCGTGCGTGCGTGCGTGCGTGCGTGCGTGCGTGTGTGTGTGTGTGTGTGTGTGCGCGGATAAGCGTTACGTTTGAATTTGACACGGCTGTTGCTCATGTACCAAATGCGTTTCGGACGGAGTGATTTAACACGTTAATTGATTAATTTTTACCTAAACATACACCAACAATAACAGTCTGCATTGCCTTGCCCGTACCAGGCAAATCTCTATGAGCAGAGGATCAATCTATGTCACACATTGCCTACCTCTATAGCATAGTTAGCACAAGGTTAGCACTTAGTAATGCTACAATGCTTCGTACTAAGGCACACCACAACGCACATACATAATTAAACAACTGTTCGACGTACATATTTAATTTATATATTTAAATGGGTTGATCTCCTCAATCACCTGAGCTATTTTAAGTCGTTCATTCACACTAAGAAAGCTAGTTTCGATTCGCCTATGAATTATTGATCTTTTTACCGGCAAGCTGTCTATAAAACGTATGTTTTGTGTACGTATTTTTAAACGAAAAAAGAGGGTAATGGTCGATGTGTGGAAACGTTGGTAATTGTAGTTTAGGTTAGTTTGAGTTTTATTGCGTCTGATCATCGAAAAGTTTAAAACACATTTAATCCGGTCAAACTAACAACAATTAAAAACGTACATTTTCTTAATTTGAAATCCATTACTATTAAATAATTACAAAATAACTTTTATATTTTTATGTACTTTCCTTAAAATTTCGGAATTAGTCACTATAGAATATTTTAACTAAACTGGCTTGTGCTTATTTAGAGATTTAGTTACAAGATTAAGACATACTAATAAACTCGTCTACTACAATACAAGTGATACCTATGCTAAAGTTAACGTAAGTTAGGTACTCACTGACAACTTGTCAAAAACACTTACCTAAGGCGATAAACTTGGCGAAATACCTCATGCTAAAGTCAGCAAGAAGTGAAAGGAAATAAAAACCTAGCGTCACTTCCCAATCTTTCCTATCTCTTCTAAATTAGATACATTTTCAATAAATTCACGTGGGAAAACACCTTTAATATTCATTAAAACACTGTATACATAATTTGTCCTTCAAGTTGGACCAAAACAATTGCCCAAAACTGATGTGGATAACTGAGACTTTTGAAAATTAATCTGTTAGAAGATATAAATAGATTCCCATCATACTTAAGACAGCTTGAATATTATCGATCTAATGGCTTTACGTTAATTTCAATCGAATAATGGATTCGGCACCAAATGATAGCCATAGATTATCGACGCTAGCAAACCCACGATTTAGCCCAGTATTATTTAGTTCTTAGAGTAAGGAATATTTAGTTAGATGAAAGGATTATAATGTTTCCTACATTGTTTCACAAGTTTTTACTGACTACTTGTGCAATAAATATGAAGTCAGTGAAGCGATATAAAAACCGCTGCAAAAAGTAAGACAGGCAGACGAGTACATGCACTTAAATATCTTATTAAATCAATAGTTTTTACCAGGACTGCTGCATTTTCAATCGTGCAAGTTATTATGCGATCAATTTGTTGCTTTAATTTAATAACAGTTTACATGTCTCATAGTTTGTTATGTTAAGTACCTCGTGAATGCAAAAAGAAATGGTTGCCCACGCTATTAATAACCTTCAAATTGGATCTCTATTTTGAATTGAGGAAGGCCTTACCTATAATATACATCAGTATAATCTACACGTTTCCATTGAAGTAGGGCGGAGAATGTAGTTTTATTTATTTTTATCAACTTGTGATTAGTTTATCGTTTACTTTTTTATTTGTCACAATAAATACAATTTAATTGTCAACTTGGCACAACCAAATAAGTACCTATTTACCTGCTACGTATATCACGACGACATTTTCTAGTTATACCTACATAATGTCAATGCCTATCGAATTAAACCATTTATTACAAAAAAATAGCTTCCGGTTTGTGACTTAAGATGGCCGCATGCCTTTAAGTTTAGTTATTCGTTATTTATTCATTTTGGTTGTTCAATGTGTAGTATTGATAGTCTATTGTGCAGTGAACTACCGTATGAGTGAATAGTTAATGAAGAATTCAACTTAAAGCGTACATAGCCCTTCTTGGGTCAAGGCCCGGTAGACCGCGTGGTTCTTTGTAAATCGCTATCACTTTACAAAAAGCTCAACTCACCGTACAACGTTCGTCAACTTTGACACTGGCAAAATTGACCCAATGGGCAGTAGCCATTTTTTTTTTTTATATAAAAATAGAATAGAAATAGAATACAAAAAAATATTGTTGTGTGATAATTAAAAAGCATTAAACTGTTTGTCAATTGAGTTTAATAATAATAAGAGTGTAATGTTTTTATCCTTGCCTACTAAAGGTATACTGCAGTGCAGTTTTTTTAACTAACGTGAAAATGGATTAACGGAGCATAGGTTCTCAGTTAGTTTTATTTCTTTTTATTATTATTATTTATTACTTGAAAACGGCTGAACAGATTTGGAAAACTTTTCTTTTCTTTGAAAGAGTATACCAACTTTCTAGTTGGTCTCATTGTCATATAATTTCGGTCTTCGTTTCGTCACCCCGGTTATTTTTTTTTAATATGAATATATTAAACATCTAGCTCATCTAAATATATAAAAGAAGAAACTGACTGACTGACTGACTGACATATCAACGCACAGCCCAAACCGCTGGTTCTAGAGAGTTCAAATTTGGCACGTAGGTTCCTTATAAAGTGTAGGGGTGCACTAAGAAAGGGTTTTTCAAAACTCACCCCCTGACGGGGTGAAATGGGGTTCCAAAGTTTGTATGGGGAAACAAGATTAGTTAGACTATTTTATTCGAAACTTCACAGGAGTATTTCTAACGATAAATGAGTAAACACGTATTTCAGGTTTTTTGAAAATTCATCCCCTAAAAGGGAGAAATGTGGTGACAAAGTCTGAAAATCAGCATGGGTATTGTTTTTATGGTTTATCGGGTCGCTGATTACGAAAACCGCAACGATTTTAAAATTCAACGTGGCGGTTTGAGTTACCATCTCCCTGTTGGGGTGAAATGCGTTGAAATGTCTAAATACTAAACCGCTGGTTCTAAAGAGTTAAAATTTGGCACGTAGGTTCCTTATAAGGTGTAAGGGTGCACTAAGAAAGGATTTTTAAAGCTCACCCCCTAAAGGGGTGAAATGGGGTTCCAAAGTTTGTATGGGGAAACAAGATTAGTTAGACTAATTTATTGGAAACTTCAAAGGAGTATTTCTTACAACAAGTGAGTAAACACGTGTTTCAGGTTTTTGAAAATTCAACCCCTAAAAGGGAGAAATGTAGTGACAAAGTCTGAAAACCAACAAGGTATTGTTTTCATGGTTTATTGGATCGCTGATTACGAAAACAGCAACGATTTTAAAATCCAACGTGGAGGACGTGAATTAAAATCTCCCCTGTTGGGGTTGAAATGTCTAAATGCTAAACCGCTGGTTCTAGAGAGCCCAATTTGGCACGTAGGTTCCTTATAAGATGTAGCGGTGCACTAAGAGATAATTTTTCAAAAGTCACCCCGCAAAGTGGTAAAGTGGGGTCCAAAGTTTGTATGGGGAAACAAGATTAGTTAAACTATTTTATTCGAAACTTCACAGGAGTATTTCTAACGATAAATGAAAAAACACGTGTTTCCGGTTTTTTTAATTCAACCCCTAAAAGGGAGAAATGTGGTGACAAAGTTTGAAAATCCATTGGTAATGCTTTTATCGTTTATGGGGTTGCTGAATAAAACCGCAACGATTTTAAAATCCAACGTGGCGGACGTGAGTTACCATCTCCCCTGTTGGGGTGAAATGGGGTTGAAATGTCTAAATACTAAACCGCTGGTTCTAGAGGACTCATATATTTGGAACCTACGTGTCCTTACAAAGTCTAGGGGTGCAATAAAAAAAGCATTTGTCAAAAGTCACCCCCCAAAGGGGTGAAATGGGGGTCGTAAGTTTGTATGGGGAAAAAGATTAGTTAGACTATTTTATTGAAAACTTCCAAGGAGTATTTCTAACGATAAATGAGTAAGCATGTGTTTCATGTTTTTGGGAATTCAACCCCCAAAGGAGGAGAATATGGTGACAAAGTATGAAAATCAACATGGGTAATGTTTCTATGGTTTATTGGGTCGCTGATTACCAAAACAACAACGATTTTAAAAAACAAACGTGGTGGACGTGAAATACCTTCTCGCCTTCTGGTGCGATGGGGTTGAAATGACTAAATATGAGTATGGGTGTAATTTTTATGGTTTCTTGGGCCGTTAATTACGAAAATGCCACCGATTTTGAAATTTTATATTGTTGACATGAAAATTCTTGAAAACATTTGCGCCAAATTGCAATTTAATCCGTCCAGTAGTTTTGCAGCAAATCGGTTGTAACAGACGGACTGACAGACCGCTACACGTGATCCTATAAGGGGGTTCTATTTTTGCTTTTGAGGTATGGATAGCGACCCGCGTTATCCTAATAGATTAAAAATATAGTATTTGGTGGCATCTCGATCGTCGTCAGTCGGTAACTAGGCGGGCGGCGCGTTGGGACGGGAGGAGTAATGATGAGGGAAACTTCTTGCATCCGTAATAAATACATTCAAGCTTTTCAATAATTATGTTAAGTCATTTCAGAATTCTGAATTACGTTTATCTGGCTCAGAATAATACATTTTTCATTCATCAACGAAGAGAACCTCAATATCTTACAATAGAACATGACGTAACTTAGAACATGGCTTAGAATCATTAAACCAATCTCGAATATCCCAAGTCGATAAGCGGAGGCTCGGGACATTATAAAAGCTTTATACAAATAAAATGCACACATATCCCGGTGTCTTAGCTTCACTTCGAGTTATGAATTTTGAAGTGAACTTTATTTGGATACAGTAAAAGCTGAAATCGCTTGATTTGAGTGCTTGAGTTTTCGGTTTGATTTGTAAAAGTGGAGTTGTGATAACATAAATAAGTATTTCCCAGTTATATTAGACAAGCGAAAGTCTGTGTATGTTTGTTACTTCTTCACTCTAAAACGGCTGGACGGATATGCATGAGGGAAATGCAGATTGCAGATTATACCCTAATTTAACAAATATCCTTCTTTTAATCCTGAAAAAAAAGAGCATTGTTCCCGTAGAATGATGTAGGTATATTATATAGGCACGCGAGCGAAGCCGCGGGTTAATGCTAGTGGTAATATAATTTCAGGCGCATATGTCTTAAGTTTTTTTTTTTTTATATTGGGACAGCATTATAGTGGCTCCACTACGCCTGATGGTAAGCAAAAGGGGACCCCAAGCCGCAATGGCAACTGACAAGAAACCAACGGCGCCTTGTCAGTTGACACTGCCATGCTGGCCCGCGAGATGCTTCTTCACGCGTCGTTTGAAGGGTCCCATGTTGTACGAAGGAGGCAACATATGAGCCGGCAACGAGTCCCACTTTAATAACAATGTTGTTATTAATAGGAATTTTGTATATAAAGTCCTACTTTATATACAACATATCTCTGTAATAATACTCCTCTCATGTAATTTCAATGCATAATGCATATGATTACTTACTCACGCTTGTGTAGAATAATTTCCAACTCAGGGCAGTCATATTACTATCGTTGTCACCTAGGACACCTTCTGGATTTGAACACGTAACCGTGACATAACCTCACTATACGGGTACGGTAAAACCCTTATGACTAGGATCAGTAGTTTCTGGGTCTGTAATTTCACATATATGCATTTCCTCACAGTTTAGATCCGTATCCGGCCCTAAACCACCGGAATATTTACACTTACAATACACTTCGCTGATTGTCGCCATCTTGCCGTCATTACTTGACCTCTAATATAAAAAAAGACAGTGCATGCTTACAACTTGTTCGAATTAACCTCGTACCTACATTCGCCACTATGATGCTTTCTTCGTGTACACCCTAGAAAGTAATGTTAACGCAGAGGAAGGCCAAGATCGGGTGGAAGACAAGAAATTAGACACTATGTCATGTAAAAAAACAAACGATATGACGCATTAAAGTTTTAAGTGACGTACGCACAGGAAATTCCAACTCGGTGATTTAGAAATGCATGCATTTTGTTTGTACGAGAGAAAAGCGTTTAAGTACCTTTAGTACTGTACGAAATTACTATTTATCTTCTTATTCATGGAAATGTAAAGAGTGTGATTATTATCATCATTAATGTTGCCTTGGCATTGCATTATACAATCGATGAATTACATCTATCAACATAGATGGAATCTACATTGTTTTATTACTTATATAAAACTATAATATAGGTATTGTGACGTATTGGAAGCTGTCATCATCATCTCGACAACTAACGTGGACGTCCACTGCTGACCTTGAGCCTCCCCTACGTAACGTCTCGCCCTTAACCAACGACTAGACCTATCATGCCTTCTGGTATGCGGTTCACATTCAAAAACCTATACTCAACGGCCATCTGTTCTGTTAGAACTGTGTTTTTTTCTAGAAACTATGGAACCTTCTTCAATATAACCTGTTATTAATTAATTTCTATTCTCTATCACCAGGTGTCGGGGGCGCAGCGCGGGCGCGAGCGGCATGCGGCCCCTGCGGCAGACGCCCATGGAGCTCGGCTAGCGGCGTCGCTGCCCCCGCGCCCGTCCCCACCCCGCCCCGACGCCATGGAACTGGCTGACGTGCCTCGACACCGACCCCTGGCCTTCGATAAGGTAATAGATGACATAGGGTACTAGCTTACCCCGATCTCCTTTATGACATGGCACAGTCGGTAGGATTCGATCCTGCGCCCTTAAAGAGAACAACTGACTGTCGTGCCTCGACACCAACCTCTCGCCGTCGAAAAGGCCATGGAGGTTGGCTAGAGTGGTGGCAGCATCCACGTCTAATCCAGCGTCGCGTTCATCACAGACAACGTCATATTCTGGCATCTTATGTATGAGTGAGAATGACGAATGTTTTATCATTTACCTGCCGTAGAATATGTAAGGGTGAAGTCCGGTGTCATCCTGAGGATCATGATCGTTAAGTTGGAGTCTCCCCATGACGTGACTTTTAATTTCTTGGAGTTTATTGGAGTTTACTCCTTAAGAATCGATTTTCATATATAAGCCCGGGGTATGAAAAATATGGGGTGTAAAATCGAACGTATCTGCCGTGCTAATTTAAAAAGTCGTATCTCAGTATACGATCGGGGTAAAAATACGACTTCGTAATTTAGCAGGTTATGCGTTAAGCGTTATAGACTAAGATCCCGATATAAAATAACCTTCACCGAGATGTTTATTTGATGAAGTGTATTTTATATTTAATTTAATATGTCAATAATTATATTGCATATGGGTTGCCTAACAAATTTTAGTCCAGGGTATGTTTAATTAATAATAAAAAAAAATGTTTTAAACATTTCACCGGTTTGATTAATATTAGATAAATTCTATACCAATCGAAAGTATGAAGCCCATAGAATATGCAAACGTTAGGTTGCCTATTCTTTTCCCGTCACAACTATTGGGTAGCCAGGTATAAACAGGTAAATCTATACCTACTAGCATTTTGTAAAGGTCTGATTGTTGAATTGAAATTAAATAAAATTAAAGATTATTTAATTATGAATTTATCTAATAATAAAATCGGAGAAATGTAAAAAAAAAAAATTTTTAATTTTAAACTAAACATACCCCGGACTAAAATTTATTATGCAACCCATATCCAATATATTTATTGTCATTTTAAACTAAATATAAAATACATTTCATCAAATAAACATCTCTGTAAAGGTCATTTTATATCGGGAGCTTAGTCTATAACGCTTAACGCATAACCTGCTAAATTAAGAAGTCGTATTTTTACCCCGATCGTATACTGAGATACGACTTTTTAAATTAGCACGGCAAATACGTTCCAAAAATATAAGTATTGCGAGGATTGACGTTTGGTTGTCAAAGGCGACGGTTGAAAATTTTATCAAATTTTATTTTATTTATAAGTTAATTCCGTTTTAGAGTCCTTTTCGCTGTTTTTGCGATGAGTGAGTCAAGTCGAGGTGTCGTGAGTGATACGTCACTTTTAGAATGTGGGCAGCGGGCAGCTCCGTCGTGGCTATCTGAAGTGGAGTTTGATAGTAAGGCAGGGCCGAGTCAATCGGATATTGTATCGGACGCTGAGTCCATGTCGGATGTGCGGCATATAGCGGTGAAGCGTGCTTGTGGTCTGAGCGACGAAAGCTGTGGTTGTAGTGATAGTTTTATCACAATAGGCAGGAAACCTAAACGCTTGCGGGATTTAGCAACCGCCAAAACGCAGCTGGAGCCGGACGGTGTGCCTGTGCCTGACAAGCTATTTGAAGTTTATATAGTGTCAAAAGAAGATTTACCGAAACAGATTGGTTTGGCAAAGTTGCTGCAATTTAAGGGTATAAAAGGAATTTTATCCGTCAAGTTTATGGGTCCACGTAAAGTTCGCATACAGTTTAACTCTAAGGATGATGCGGAGAAGCTTCTGGCTTCTCAGGAGTTTAACAATGAGACGAGACGTTCTTATTGGTCTAATATGGCATGCTGCACTTATGGAATTATAAGGCAGGTTGAGTTGGAGGTTGAGGAAGACGAATTTTTAAAGAATATTGAAGGGTCTGAAGACATTTTGTCAATATGTAGACTAAACCGTTTGGATCATGATGGGCGTTGGGTTAAGGCTGAAGCTATTCGTCTGTGTTTTAAGGGAACTTCTTTACCACCATATGTTTATGCCTACGGTTGCTGATTTAAGGTAAATCAGTACACTTTCCCGGTTACCCAATGTTCAATATGTTGGAAGTTCGTTCATCTGAGCAGGTTTTGTCCTACTACTAAAGTTACTTGTCCGAAATGCGGCGGGGAGCATGCCAATTGCGAAACGACTATTTTTAGATGTATTAATTGTAAAGGCAGCCATATGGCCTTAGATAAGTCGTGCCCGGTTTTTGTGAAGGAGTAAGAAATTCGCAGGATTATGTCTGCTGAGGGATGTATATATAAACGGGCTTTTTGGTTGTATATGCAAAATAAGGAAAAAAAGGATACGGATGTTTGTAGTCAGGATGCGCCATCTGTTTTTGAGAATGACTTAAGTTTTGGAAAGTCATATAGAGATGCTGTTTTGTCGAAGCCGTTACAATCTAAAGAGTCTGAAGATTCTGTCTGTCAGGCTGAGGGCCAGCGATCAGTAAGTCAGTACAGATTAGAGAGCGAGCCACAACAAGAGGTTAGTAAGCCGCGGAATTCAAAAAGAGTAACAGATGTGAAGAGGTCCGAGTGTCTATTGGTCAATCAGCCTACTATTGAGCGGGCTGATATGGAAGATAAAAGACAAAATAAGGACAAGAAGAAGAGACGTATTACTTTTGAAAGGCTGGTTGAGAAGACGAAGGATATTTTGTTTTCTACCGAAAGTTGGGAGGAGAAGTTCAAAACGCTGTTTGGAGTTGTTGTTAAGGAGATTTTGGATTTATTTAAGGATTTTTTTAAGGAAGGTGATTTTGTACGTTTGTTTTTGTCTAATGTAAATGGCTAGGTCTAATACCAGATCTTTCTTGAATGTAATGTTCAATTCAATATTGGCGGAACCCTTATCGGAATCGGCTAAATTTGTATACAGTTGTTTTTATGTAAATAGTGTATACAAATTTAGTTGTTTTCGTGTACATGTTATTTTTAAGTTTATACGGTTTATGTTTTTATTTATCTATGTCTTTTAGATGAATGATGTTGTGTATTAGGCCTGCTGGGGCTGGCATGTTCATAAAAATGATCAAAGCTCCTTAATTAATAGATAAAAAAAAAAGTATTGCGATACTACGGTAGAAAGGTCGTATCTTTGTATGGATTTCATAGTAAGATACGGTTTTTTTCCGTAGCACTGCAGACTCTAGTAACTAAACTAGCCGCTCGAGGGCGCTTTACATCACGCTTCCTTATTTAGTTACTACTCATGATCTCTCCAATTTGTTAAAAATCAATCGGAAGTAAATTTTCCTTGTAAAATATTGTAATTTTGCTGTATATTATACTCGTATATTAATATTATGTAAATGCCTACCTTCTCGTTCTTGTTTGCAGCACCCAACAGGGTACATAATGTGATACTTAAACTATTTACTAATCATTGTGTGCAATAAACGTATTGAGTATTGAGTATATATTTTATAATCGTTCTTAAGGCCAGGCGCGCACCACGATTTTAGTCGCGCGATAATTTTGTCGCATAAATGCAAGATATGGGTTTATATGAGAGTGCGCGCACCACGATTTTCATAAACCCAGAAGTACGCTTATTTCTGCGACAAAATTATCGCGCGACTAAAAATAAAACGTGGTGCGCGCCTGGCCTGAAGAGTAAACTCCAGTCGTGCGTCGGAGCTGACACACACACTTTTTTCTTTACTTTTAAAAATATTCTGAAAAAAATATTTACAAAATCCAACCACTACGTTTTTAGAAGTTTTATCTTTTCACGGCTGTAAGAGGTATATAGCAGACCTAAGTATGTGATATTAATTTTAGCTAGTCTCCTCCACATGTTCCTGACAAAAGGGGTTTGACAGACTGACAGACAAACGGACTACAAAGTGATCCTATGAGTGTTCCATGTTTGCCTCTTGAGCTACGGAATACTGAAAAGACTAGAGAATGTACTGAATTGATGAACGTTTAAACATTACGTGATTTCTACGAAATATGTAGACAGGTATAAAGGCGCCCCCACTAAAATCCTCGGACTTTGATTTCTATTTCGATCTCGTTTCTACTTTCGCTGGTACATTATGCATCACGTCGGCTCGGGAAATAACGCCTTGCTTCGGCTATTTATTTTTAACAAGAAACCCCAGCGGCGCCTCCGGCTCTTCTGAAAATCGATAGGGTTCGTTTCACCCGGTTCCGGGCTGGCCGCTTCTTTCCGTATTCATAAGGTAAACCCCTCACACGTCATGCATATGTTAAGTAATAAACATTTTCCGAAAACATTCTTATAGCTTTCACCAGCCTCAAACTGTAAAGTCCTTCTCCTTAAGTTTTGATTCTGTCTAGACGTGGAAGGTCAATTGGCGATAAAACTCGGTAATGCTTCGGGGCCTTGTCCGACCTAATCTTTGTTGACAATTCTCGGAAGCCATCGGCTTGAATGTGCCGTGGTCACGGCAGCTCGTGACACCCGCAAGTTACAATTCGCTGCGCCAGCTTCGATAACTCCGATCCATTACATTAATTGGAGAAAGCTATAACATGGCAATGGTATGGCGAGAAATACCAGCAAGGGAGTTATTGTTCCTGCCGTTGATGCCTTTGATTTACAACCTAACCGCCCCTGTTGTTGATTGTAACGACGCACACGCTCCAATGCAACCTTTTATTGTCCACAGCCCTACACACAATGAACGCTCGAATAATAAACCAGGAAACCCATCTCGGTTCCAAGAATGCTGTTCTATTAATTCTCATAACATCACGATCCTATTTACTCTAAATTAAGCCCAAATATTCAACAAAGACTTTTTCCCAGGGGGTGGAATATCTCCCCCGAAATTTTGCACGCAATAAGCGAGAACGTACTTATAAGAAAACCTTCGAGAGTTTTTGGGATCATGCCAGATAGCGAACTAGGAGACAAAAAGCGAAATGGGCCCGTCATATTTTCTTAACGTCAGATGATGACTTCGCAGTAGATATCTATATAATATATAGGTATAAACATAGCGATCGCTTGAGAGAGTTTTCTCAGGGAGTTTTTTTAATCTAAGCATATTTTGTAGTAGGCACAGATTGCGAGCTTTCAGTTCGGGCGAGGTCCGGTTTTATTCATAGAAGTGGGGTCGGCGTGGAAATAAAAAGGCTGAGTAAGTCCGCAACTCCCGGCGCCACTTACCTCCTCCACTCCGGATTGGCTCAATACATTCAACCTCAAACCGAGCCTGCTCGCTCACTCAGTGCAGTGATCGAAACCAGTGTTTTACAGTAGGTACATTGGACTAGTCTGTGTAAATAGGGCATTCTAGTCCACAGTTTAACGACTTGTTCTGACGTGACTAATGATGGAAGTTTCAGCAAATGGTTCCTTATAATGGTTTATTAAATGGATTCAACCACGAACAGCAGAACTTGCATTCATTTTGTATATTTTGAAATCAATACGTGAAGATGGTTAAGTGATTGCTTATTTTTCAACCTTTTTAAATATTTTTTCTATTAAAATTCAAGTTAAGCACTAATGTCTATAATGTTATTCGTAGTCTTGTGTTTTACCTATAAAGTAGCTACCTACCGATTACGCCATCAAATAGTTCATAAATCTTCTCCATTACCAGATTCGTAGTAGGTATGATATGTGCAGTGTCTGTCACGGGGGCACAAACCTTCCTATTCGCCTTTAGCTTACCTATTTATATACCAATCTCGTAATAGCCGGTGCTAATGAATGTGTCCAAATATTGTACACCCCGCGTTTCAAAATAAACAAACGGCGTATAGGTATCGGCGGGCGTCGAGCGAGGTCCGGACCGGGGATGCGACCCGAGCGCCGGATCGATACGCCCGTGACGTCACCGCCTCAGCCTTTGCGTCTCCGGGGACGAATCACCGCACACTAACACGCTTAGCCCCCAACAGTTTAACAGACTATTACACAACCATCATATCTTTAGGATAATCGACGCACGCCACTGTATCAATAAATATTTAAGTAGAACGTTATTCTGAAAGAGTATCCTTGATTAGGTACCAATTTATTTGAACATCATTATTATCGCCTCTATTCTAGTAACATGTTCACAATTGAAATTAATATGTCGACGGAGCAAAATCGTATCGGATCGACTACGAAGTTATCGAACAGAAATCTAATTTCGCCAGTGCAGCTAAACGGAATCGGAACCATTAACTTTCCCAATTTCACGGAGTCCGTACACAGCGCGATCGATATTTTCAATCTGAGCCATTACGTGCGATTGCATCTTGGCCGCTGCTGGCTCGTTTTGATCGAGTTTAGCTGCATCGGCTTTGTTCTCGAAGAGGCTGGGGTCTCGAGTTGAGAGGCTCGAGTGGAGAGCGCTCGGCGGTCTCGGCCCTCGGCCCTCAGCTCAGCTCAAGTGCACGTTGACCTAAAAGGACACGAATGACGTCACTATACTCAAAAGCAATCGCCTTGAACGCATCGCTTGTGATTTATTTTTAAACTAGGCACTTTGGCGTTTGATTCAGCATTATTGACTTAAAGTGCTGATCTATTGTATTTAATGTAGATGCATTTATGACATGCACTTGATCAAATGATTACGCAATCGAAAATCAGAAATAAAAACATATTTATTTAGAATTTTATTTAAATCTTAATGTCTAGAATTATTGTAAATTCAGCTAAATGGACTGGATATTCTCTTAAAAGTTCGCATACCTACATATATATATGTTCTACATACATATTAAGTGTGAAACCGAAACAGATAGGCTCTTTGCACACGATATGGTATAACAGAAAGTAATAATTAAACTAAACAAAGATTTAATTATTGAAATTAGAGGCTAGAAAGAAAAAAGAAATATTGAATGCAAAACACATGTTTTTATCAACGTTTTTTGCTTGCCCGTGTACCTTCATGCGCGAGTCAGACTCAAACTTGTTTTTTTTTCTTAAATGCTGCATGCATGCACATAAAAAAAAAACGAAAAACATAATTGTTTCTTTTTTGTTAAAGTTATAAATATAAATCATTCTATATCTGTGGCATTTTTATACTATGTCCGTTTTTGGCATGCATGCTATCGTTACTGGCATAGAGGCGATCTTACCTACACGCATATCGTGCTAGCTTGCTGTTAACGACATTAATAATGTTTTAATAATGATGGCAAGATGCGTGCTTGTAATAATTTGCCTAAATCTGAATTATGTATCATGTTGGTGTACCAAATGGTCTGCAAACATTTTGATGAACGTGCTTTGGTTTTAAGGACCTGTGAATAAAACCGAGTACGGACGAACGAACGAACGAAAACAACCATCGAACATTTTGTTCGCACGCGTGTAGTGCCTGCGTACCCAAACGAACATTGAATATTATAACAGGACGGTTCATACGATCTCATTTTCGATGTTTATGATATGCTTTTGTTCGTTCCTTCGTACATAAACGGCTTAATGTTCGTAATTGTGACATTTACTAGATATCAGCGAATTTTTTTTTTTGGAATCTTCTGGATTTTTTAACAAGCATTTAATACATAGTTTTTACTTTGGATAATCACCTAGAGGAAGTTTTTAGAATCTATCTTGTCTAATTATAGAACATTAGTACTCGCAACATAGACAATTTTTAAATCAGCAATTTTCATTTGCAGATGGAAAGTTTGATAAAAGAAATGCAAGATCCAGAGTCAGGTGTGCCCGTACGAAGTCAAAAACTCTTTCTCACCTACATTCCGTCTGCTTTTATGGGTAAGATTACTTCTTATCTCAATCCTCGTTAATAATAGTCAGACGTTATCTATCACGCTGCGAAATTTATCCGACCAGAAATACATAGCAGTCATATGAGTGACGGAACATTACTCTTGACTTGTACATATTTATTTATACTCATTCACGACGGGTCTAACGATTTTGTTTATTTACTTTTCTTAAGTATCTAACAAAAGCAATACTATTTCAGGGTCGCGAATGGCCTCACAGTTATGACAACAGGCTTCGCATTCATGGCACTTTAGAACGTTAGGAGGCCTTATTCCTTTTAAATTTGCTGATTGTTTTAGACATTTTTTCTCTATGATAAAACATGTTTCTTAACATATTATTGATTTTACTACCTAGAATTTATTGGGGTTTATTGGTAAATATTTGTAACCTACAGTTTGAATTTTTCAGTGATCATTTTTGTTTCAAAAACTACACGAAATTGTCAAAATTCACGCGGAAAATTAGTTATTGCACCTTTTATTTTCGACTGCACGCAATGAAAGCATGTTACTACCTAGAACTCGAGAAAAAGTATTATTATTTTTTTGTCATTAAGTATATGAAAAAAATACATTTTAAAAGGAATAAGGCCTCTTAAGGAACTATGGAGCCGATATTAACATTCAAATATAATTCATACTCATACTCATGAATTTATTTAATTATTTATGCCTGTTGTTAAGATCTGGGTATCCTATCTCAACTACGAAACATTATTTCCCATTTGTAACGTTTCGCCAAATTAACATTTGTCCGAAAGTAGGTATTTTTTTCCTGAAACCCGTAATATTTTCAGGATTTTATAAACATCGTTTTAAAGAACCCATTAGGTTAGGTTTGTTTTAAAATTATTCTGAAAAATTAACAGTTTTGGAAAAAAAATGGCTTTCGGACAAATGTAAATTTGGCGAAACGTTATAGGTCGGAAACAGAAATTAGTGCTTCAGATAGGTAACCTAAGATAGGCTCACGAGCCTCGCTAATGGTGAAGCGCCAGCGCGCATCAAGGCGATCGAGTTGGGATACACCAACTGTTTACGACCTATGTTTATTCAGAAACTATTTCACGGCTCTTTTACTGCAATAAACAAGTAGATTGTAACAATTATGAAACCTGTGAAAAGTTATTCATATTTAATTTTTCGACTTATTTTTTCTTTGTCGTTTTGCAGTACAATTCAAGTCAATAGTGACGACAGCCACAAAATACAATCAAATGTAATTGGCAAACGTATGAGATGATTATCTAAAAATGTCCTATCTATTTTTTACGATTTGAATAAAAAATTATGTATTTATTTAATGGGTAAATCGCTATTGCGTCGCACTTTACACAAAGAACCAATAAAACACAGTTCTCAGGCTGTTTTTTCGAACGTTTACAACAATCTTATGCAGTGTTTTATTATGTGCTTGTTGTTAGAAACGTTGAATTATAAAGGTAACTACTTACATACAGGGTGTAACCGACAGCGTACCGAAAACGAAAACCGTAGTTTTAGACCATAATCACGAACTGAAAACAAGTGTTCATTTTCTTGGAAAACTCAAGGATAAGATTTTCTAAAATAAATTATAAAACTCGACGCGCAATGTATTGCGTCCAATTCTCTCGGGTGCAGACGCGCGGGGAGGGGAGCACGCGGCAAGCATCGACCGTTCCAGGCGCTACCCACTCCACTCACGCGTCGTCGGCGCAAAACATACCGTTACGCCAATGCGCATCGAATGACATGAATGAATGCAACCACAAAAACAACGCAACCACAGATCACAACTAGTATGTAGTACCTAACACCAATAACAACTGACCGATAAATTAAAACAGTCTAAAAAGATTATTTTCATTCAAGCAAGTAAAGCAAATAAAATGTGCGGGTAGGTAAACATTAATCATGCGTCCGACCGTGACGGCCAACGGGCGCGTACTAACTGGCCTGGCGGATCAATGACCGGCCAGTACCGTTATCTGTCCCACTTCCCGCGCTTACATAATACTGTTTGTGATACGTTGCGTGTTTCGCGGAAAATGCTATTTTCATGCGATTTTTCATGAAAAATTGTTACCGGTAGATTTCGATTAACGGAAAAATAAAGAAAAAATGAAAACTCGCGAGGAAAATTTGTGAATTTTCTCAAAGAAATTTCCACGATTTTCCAGTCCAGAATAATGGTCTGAAGCCATGGTTTCAGTTTTCGGTACACCGTCGGTTACACCCGGTATATCTAAATAAATAAAATCACGTTAGACTCGTTATTATAATAGATTTAGCTAGAAATATGAGTGATACTGATACGTGTGTATTTTTAACCGACTTCAAAAAGAAAGGAGGTTCTCAGTTCGTCGGGATGATGTTTTTTTTATAGTTTTCCCACCTTGTGTTTTTAACTACAAATTATTTATAATAGTAGGCACCTTGCGGAAGTTTTTGAATCATTTACGCCCATTTTAGGGTTCCGTGTTTTAACAAAGAACCCTTACCCTTGTAATTTGTCATTCCATCTGTCTGCCTGTTTGTCCATGCATATGTCCACCGCGCTATTTGACATAGATGAAATATTAATATATAATCGAAATATCTTTCAGTAAAAGGCTAATATTTATCCTACCGCGGGTACCTACAGATTCAGTGGCAATGAAATGTATTTTATTTTTCTATTCAAGTAGATTATTTTAAAGAAGGGAATTTAAAGTCTTTAGTTATAAATTATCTTTAACTACTTAAAATATTTTTATAAGTAGTCTGTGTCTGAATAGTAAGGTTTTTCGGTCCATGCAACGTACCTAATTTTGAAAAAATATAGAATACAATGCTGTTTTTGCAACTGCTTTTTTTTCTTCGAAGTACACAGAATAATCGCAATATAATACTTGTATAGGTACACATAAGTAGAGATGTACCGTTCTTCACTACGACATAAGATTTACCTATCTTAAATCTACGTATGATAAAATTGACACAATTTCTGCGAATTCCCAATATATTATATCTATTTAAATATCAAGTAGCTTCACCAATCCAAAGGGTGCTTTTTTAAGTTTAGGTACTTACTAAAGTGAGAAATGTGATCTTTCTTTTGCATATAGCCGCTAAACCGGTCAAAACACTCAAAACGCAGTCAAAATCGGTTGAATTGCCAGTGTTTAGTAGTAAGTAATATATATTTAGATATAATATATGTTCCTTACTGTATTCCTGTAGCTACAGCCGTTTATTTCTGACTACGCTATTAATGACTATTGAACCCGTGCAAAACCAACCGAATTGGCAAAACTAAGCTTTATATGCAAAAGAACAAAATTCATCGCGTTTTCCTGTGATTCATTCACGGCCGTTGTGTAGCGAACATTTCATTTCGACCGAGACAAACCCAATTGGCAATATAAGCTCGATAGGCAAAGGACAAAATTCGTTGTGTTGCGTAGCCGGTGGTAAAGGACTTCAAATTCCTGTATTCCTTTGCTTTTCCTTTCCATATTTCTTGTTACTTTATCCCCTCAATTGTGGGACGACCCAATGGACCCTTATCTTTACATTTTTAATAAAACCAAGTTTAAAATGCAGCACCTCTTGGGTCTGTCCCACAGACGGAGCAGGGGTATTATGGCCAAGAACGACAAGAGTGGTAGCTGTGAAGAAGCCTTGAGTGTCATATTGATTTATAGCGCGATTAAGAATGTTCCTAAGAAAGATATCGCTAATTAGTAGGCGTCTGAAAATAATGTACTAAGCGCCTTTAGTAAAACCGATTGACCATACCAGAAAACTGTAAAGTCCGTACTAAGTAGGTACATGTCATGCTCATTTACTCGAATTCAAGCATAATGCTGAAATCAGATATTTTGAAGTGGTTAATTAACTCTTAGGAATAGCCATTTTCAGTGCCAGCAACTTGCACTTAAGGCACAGGAACAATCTCCGTAGGCCAGCACGAGTAGGCACGGCATGCGGTGCCGCCTGATTATAAAATCAATACGGAGTCATATTTAATGTCTGCCGCGGCCGTTCACCGCCGCCAATTCTTGGTCTATTCTTGGTCATTATTTATTGACAGTAAATGTTTTATGCAGTGTGTTTCTTTTCGTATGTTGGAATATCCTAATAGGCAAACAAGTGCAAGCAATGTTTTAGTTTTTATCCATAAAGGCATGGTTTACATACTTCTTCAGACGTGAAATATGAAAAATTATTTGAGATTATAATTTGATTGTACTTTTAGATATTGCCAAATAAGCGATATCTCAGGTATATCTCAACTTAAACTGTCATTAAAGAAAGATTCGATCTTCATAGTGTGACATTTCACGTTACTAGTGAAGTTTGCGCCTATATATGGTGTCACATACTAGTTTGGCGACCTTTTAAGTTTATCGCCACTTCGGAGATATCTCCGAGGTATCAGAGCGATATCTATATACATGGAATTAGGGTCTGAATGAAGTTTAAAGTCAGTAATACCAGAAAGTGCACACTAAAACTAAATTGACAAGCTTTTGTGTGTCTATACTGCCAAATTCTACTGTTTTCATAAAATAAGATTTTTACAGTCAATCTACATGAAAGAACCACACTGTTTCTGTGCATACACGCATTTTATTACTCCGTTTACTACAATGCATGTATGTACTCAGTTAGGCGACCGTTTGTAGATGTCATCCATTGCAATGGTCACTTCGTTGTAACACGTCGCATGATTGTGACTACGCTGTCTCTGATAACAAGCTCAAAGTCAAACACAATGTGTAAAATGTCTTGTTAAGCAGTGTACGAACAAACGAACAGAAACATGGCAAAAACGGTACGCATGTGCGAACAAAATATTCGATGGATGTTTTTGTTCGTTCACCCGTAGACGGCTTAAGACTCAATTAGACGACGCGTGAACTCGCATTCGAGTTGCAATACATTGCGGGCTACAGTCGTTCAATCGTTTGATCGAACCCCGCAATGAAAGGAAACTCGCACGCTAGTTCTCTGGCCATCTAGAGTGCGTGAGCTGACAGAATGTGATTCGAGTTTTATACCTGTCTTGGTCGCTCTTACGCGATCCAGATAAGAACCTCTCATTTTCCACCCAAACCCGAATACCAATCTGAAAGGTCACTGACTATAAATGGGCCTTTAAAGAGCTACTGTCGTGCTTTCTGTCATTTAACACGTTTGCACTTCTTCAAAGTATTTCAAGTAGATGAATAATTAATTCTCCTATTACACACTTTCCCGTTCAACTACCACACTGCCAGGGGCTTAGCGATCATAGTTTATTTCACTAGACTTGGGAACGTGTTGAAATTTATAATCAAATATCGGCTATCGGGATGTCATTTAACGGCCTATGCAAACTTATTATAAGCTTTAGTACGTATCATTTTTTAGTCCGAATTCACTTCGCTTTGTTCTAACAAACAAGGGGATCCATTGGGTATTGTGTTGTGCGCATTATGAACTGCGGCTGTACACGGCTACTTTGAAAGGAAAGGTGTCATAAGTGTAGTTTGTGGCCACAGTTCATAATGCACACAATAACCACTAAACCCTATTGTTTGTTAGAACAAAACGAAGTGAATTCGGCCTTAAAAATAATTCCTACTCTATAAGTGACGACGGGAATTGTATCCTTAACGCGAATAGTCCAATAGTGGCGGATGTTTGTTTATAATTAATGAAAGTCCATACCTGCTCGTATATTCCCTTGATTGTTTCCAATAAATGTATGCCCCACTGTCTGTCTCCTACCTCTTCTTTAGCTTGTTTAGTAAAGGCATGCTCTGTGTGTGTATTGGCGAGACGTCAAATCTGCTGTCAACAACTAAAATTCACTACCGTAAAATTACCCAACTGTGATCCAAAACCAAACTTATTCATTTGGGCTTGTGCACAAATCACGCAAGGTTTTTTCGGCTACTTTTTGACCCCCTAGGCCCCCACCCCCCATTGGTGATATTTGGTGAGGTTCTTTGTTAACCCTCCCAACCTCACGTCTATTTTTTTTTCGCCAGAATTTCGTAAAATAGGCTCGCTATTTTTAAGTATTTAACAAGTGAAGATTTGTTTTTAACGAAACCCCTCCCTCCCCCAACGTGATCTATCGTGTTTTTTTCTTGACCCCACTCCCCACTATCTAATCTCGCGTGATTTGCGCACAAGCCCTTTCTATCAAGAATCAAGATCTTATTCTAGCCCTGATTTTATAAGTTTTTATTTAAATTTGTTTAATTACGTTTTTCATCTTAGAGTTTATTCGTATAATCCGTAATAATTATCATATATTTACGAATATATTCCGAGTTTTTTTTTATTTTTAATAAATTACTACTTTATTTAATAAACTTTCATGCATGCATCCAAATATTTTATCCACAGCGCAGGTTTCGTCATAAATACAAAATGAGCATCCGTAGCAACCATTTCCGAGTTCATGTGGATTTGGGACATACTCGTAGTTATGTGGACTGCAGACTGGACAATAGTTGGGTAGTTTTACGGTGCCTAAGAAGTACACAACAAACAGAAATCATATTAAACCATTGATACAAAGATAAAGAAAAATTTAAAATGAGTTACATGGTGGAAGAGACTGGCAATCGAACCCGGTACCTCTGGACCGGCTATCCAGTAAATATAAAAATTGTGGTGTGTACTGTGTACCCACATTACAAAAATTAGACATTACATGTTTCATAAGCAGAAATCATTTCAGTTTCCATGCAGTACGGAGTGAAACGGGGTTTTAAAGAGTGATGGCATATTTATTAGTGAATTTTGGTTTCCACCTAGCGAGATATATATTTTAATTGCATAAATACAGATTTCGTATACTTTTTGTTTAGAGTAGTAATGCTTTTTATTCAAAAAAATATTCAAGCTGTCATGTATTGTGTTCTTGAATTAGACGCAGATACAACGTTTCGTTCTAAAGGCTGCAATTTCATTTGTATCTACGTCTATCTTGAGTCTGAGAAAGCCAAGCCTGCTTTACATAATTTGGCAACCCTATATCCTATAAGTACCTATGTACTATTGTTACGAGTACCTTCTTATTCATTGTATTTTCAACCGACTTCTTCTTTTAGTTACTAACTTAGTGAAACTCTCCTCGGACTATACTCGTTTTTATCTCGCGAACGCACACTTTTGGAGCACCGCAATCGTTGCCCAAAATTCTCCGACTCAAATGAAAAATACGAGGCCTTCTGTACTTGTACCAATTAATTATCTATTCCGTGGTTATAGTGGGGTTGCCAGATTATTTGTCAAACTGTATATAGTGCGACCAACTTTTCTATGAACTAATGGTATTGCCACAATCTTCACACAGAGTACTCGAACGCAGAGGCACTGACAATCATATGAAATGTCAGTCGTAGTTCTTAATTTTGCCGTTTCACAGATAAGTTGGACGCACCATAGATGCATTGAATGTCCGCAATGCGAGTTGAAGATTACTCTCATTTACTAAATACATTTAACTTTATGTTTCAGGTTATGATCTTATCGAATGGCTAATGGACCGGTTTAATCTCGACGAAACTAGTAATGGTAGGTGTACGTAATTCGGTCAATTTTAGTATACATGGGCCGATTTAAAAGAAATTGTACTTAAAAGAAAAATAGAGTAAACATTGTACCTACAATTTCTTTAGAATCTACCCGCATACTAAAAACCAGTGAGATGTCCAACCGACTTCAATAAAGTCTCGATTCTTATACTGTGTTATCTTATACTGTGTTTTTCTCTGCATGTTACGTGATAGAAAATGTTAAATTATGAACTTTTTTTAACGGATCCTTAGCTCATATTGAATAACCTTCACATCTGGAGTCTCATATAATTCATATAAATTTTATTGGTATATGCCATATGGTCGGTTTTTTTTTTATTTTTTTATTTGTTTATAAATTGGTATATGACTGTTCTACAAAAAATATCTAGTACCTGGTAATTATTTTTTAACATGTGATGATCCAATTACCTATGTATAAGTAAACGCCGTTTTCTCTGTGATTAAAATAAATTATTTCACAGAAATGTGGCTTCATTTAATTCATTTTGCATTATTAAATCTAACTTTAAATAAAAACAAAGGAAAAGGAAAAACAAGTGCAATTTATGTGAGTTCTGCAAGCTTTTACATTTGGAAGATATGTTTTAAATAATATTTTATATTATATTAAATACTTTTATATATTTTAATACTAACAACTAAACAGATTTTGTTTTCTTTCAGTGGAAGCAATAAATTTAGCCAATCAACTTTGCCAATATGGTTACTTCTTTCCTGTCAACGATTCAAAAAACCTTGTCTTAAAGGATGACTCTTCTCTTTATCGATTTCAAGTGAGTACCCTTATTTCAGCTGGTTCCATATTAGGTTGCATAAAATTGATAGTCATTTGGCATAATTTTCTCAGCCATAATTATTACTCTTCTCTGAAACAGATAAAATTTCAGGATTGTTATAAAACTTACGTAACTTAATCTAAACTAATGGGTTTTACCCTCAAAGCTCTTCTAGAGTTAATAATTACAGAATTACCTATGTCTGTCGTTTCTATGCCAAACAATACGGTATCCCAATCAATCTTATGCCAGCCAAATGGATCCCCTTTCAGCTTCATATGTGTTCATACCCTGTCTTACTAGTTTAACGCTAGCCTAGTGCATAGTGGTATAGTAAAAGCGGAACCCACATATTTTCGAAAGTACGTTAAGTATACAACTATCTCTCCTTCATTCTCTCCTTCACTCGTTTCACTCTCTAAGAGGCAAACCTCATTTTTTTACAAATGCCGATGTTATTAGGCATTGGACCTGTCAAGTATATTTACCCAAATAGTATTTTACTTATATTTGCTTGCGGATTGTAACCGTTGTTCGACGTACATCTCTCAAACCATTATATAACCATTGAATGTACCTCTCCCATCGTTGTCGTTGGGCCGTGCGAGCATACATACTTACTTGCCCAAATGACTTGCTCTCCTAATCTATTTCGTAAAATATCACGTCCTGTTTCACAGAGTCCATACTACTGGCCGTGGCAACCGCCACGAGTCGGTGGCTCGGCGCCCATCGTGGGCCCCGACAACGTCGAGTACGCCATCTACCTCGTGAAGCGTACACTACGCAACAAGCAGCGGCATGGCTTGGAGGACCATGAGGTGGAGGCGCTCGCCAACTTGAAGAAGAACCTGGCGGCCAAGTGGGACTTCATTACTATGCAGGCTGAGGAGCAGGTCTGTTAATTTTCTTCAGATTCATTAACTCACCACTCACCAATCCAAAAGAAATCTTGACATCAGATGTCTAGCCTGCTGTGTTTTGAAGAATGTATGTTACAAGGCTATCTTGTGATTGATCCGATTCTGTTAATCTCATCATTCGGCTTGTATTAGAGCATTCAATGGGGCACGGGTATCGATCAAGCACGTCAGGTTTTCATCCCAGATAAGTGACCAAGGCAGCAAAACCTTTAAAATTTTAATTTCATCTGTAGCGTTGGACTTAAAAACTGCACTCCTGAGAGATGAGGAATAAAAAGTAATCTTAAATGAGCTTTTACTTCTAGGTGCGGCTGGCTAAAGATCGCAAGAAGGGAGACAAAATAGTGAGCGACAGCCAGGAGCGAGCATACTGGAGGGTAGCGCGACCCCCTCCGGGCATGCCGAGCGTTCAGGACACGTGCCCTGTACCGGTGCGCTCGCGGGTGCCCAAGGCCAAGAAGCGGACAATTCAGCAGCTTACCAGAGAGGTAATCACAATACACGACATCCAGAAGCACGTGAAGAGTGGTGTAGCCTGCGTACACATCATTGCAATGAACAGATTTAGCACGGTTTTCTGAGGCGCGAACTCTGATACATACTACTACGGATCCCTTCCGGCCGCCATCGCAACTGTGTTTCACAACCAGTTGTCTACGAGGATTTTTTTGTCTTTCACAGCAACCAGTTGTGATAGAAAAATATTATTCTTCTTATGCAACCAGTTGCCAACAAGGAAAATCTCAAAAAGCCTAGTTGCTATAGAAGAGTTAAGTTCTTTGTTCACAACCATAGATTAAACCATGGATTATGTTTAAACCTGGACGGCTATATACCAAAAATGAAGATGATGATGCTTCCAACATGAGGATAATTAATTTGATACCTCGAATTCTTACTCAATTAATGTTATAACTCTGACTGAGGACGGCGTCCACACGTGGTATTTGCCTTCATTTAGCTACTGGGGTACTGTCAGCTCCAAATAGTTCCCTAAATTTGAAGTTGACAGAACTCCAGCTTTAAGGTCTTTCAGGTACCGTAAACCGGGGTAGATAGCAACGATTTTTGACTTTGAATACATTTTAAGGTAAATAAGTTTTCAATGATAAGGTAGGTAAATAAAGGCGATTTTATTTAGTGAGTCTTAATTAGTTTTTGACGAGTTTGCATCAATAAACCAAGAATATTTAAGTTGTTTCACCCTACACACCCCTTATTCTTTTAAACTTCGGTGCAACGGCATATGGCGAATGGATTAGAAAAAAAAGGTTCCGTAAGAAATAGTCTGTCAATCAAGCAATATTCGATTTACTTCGAAAGGTAATAGCAATCATGGACAAAAAAAATAGTTGGTACCCTGTACATGGTTATGTCGAAGGCTTTGAAGATCGTAATATCCTCTATGACAACAAGCTTTTTGCTTACGGAATTCGCGGCAACTTTCTTAGTTTGATTGAATCCTATGTGACTAATCGAAAACAAAATAAAACAAATACGAGTATAAAAGCTGCCAAATTCAACAAATTATAGAGAGATTCGTTATGGTGTACCCAAGAAAGTGTATTAGGCCCTTACTGTTTTGATCTATATTAATGCCATATATTACCTGATGGTTTTATTTGGTGATAACCAGTACAATCATATATAATGAATTAATGATTGACATTAATAATGCATTAGTAAGAATTATAGAATGGTTAACGTAAAACTATTCAGAGAAAGCCTTAAATCAATCATTTTAGTATAGCTTATAAGGGATATAATGTCACAGAAACCGACAAAACACATTTGTTATGATTGAATGCAGATAAAGATAAAGATGACATGGAACAATCAGATTTAGTTTAAATATTAGAAACTAAGTAAATTATCATAGGCTGGATACAATTTGTGTAAAATTGTTAATCAATCATCTGTATTAATTGCACATCATGCGTATGTTACGTCTACTTTAAAGTATGCAATCATGTTCTGGGGAAATTCACCAAATAGGATTAACGCATACCAAATGACTCATTCAAACCACATTTTATAATACATAACCAAAACTTATTTAATAAGTTTAAAAGTAAACGGCTTTAAACCAAGATAAAAACGAACCTAAGTAACACAGCACTCTTGCAAAAACTGTATTTGGAATAGTGTGACAATGAACACATACTTCTATAAAGGGTATTATTTCACGACTACATTCTTAAAAGTGATTGAAAATGACGGTCACAAACACCGTTTGGCTGTGTTGTGTGACAGTCCACAGTTTTTTTGAGAGTAGTAAAAACATGGTGAAAAAAATAATCATATTTTTATTTATTTTCGAATAAAATATACAAACACATGTAATAGAGGGCAGCACTTTCTGTTAGTAGAGTTTATAAATATGTACCTATAGTAGAGTAGTTTCGGATATCCCATAAACTAGCGAACCCTATCTTCACTGTCTTCTGCCATCTAATAACCTATCTTTCTGGTTTCTCCTTCTAGATCGAACATCTAAAAGCGAGCCTGGACCGTACGCGAGTGAAGACGTCCATTGCCCTAGAAGCCCTTTTGGCGTACTCGGAGACGTTCACTCCCTACGATCCCTGGCTCACCCCGCCGCAGCCCTCCAACCCTTGGATCAGCGACGACACCTTATTTTGGCAAATCAACAGTCCCCTGTGAGTGTCACACTCGATGTCTTTGCGGAGTTTGTTTTGAATCTCTTTAGTCAAGAGCATGGCCTTATTAACTTCGGAATGAAGCAATAGTATCTCTCAAATTTACATTCATACATTGGCGGCTTTAAGGACGCCCTTCGCCCATTAAGAGGACGTTTCTTTAACCAAGTTTAGGGCGCCTAAGGCGCTACACAATTAATTACTCGCCCAGCGTGCCTGTATGGCTAATGCCGGCTAATTTCTCAAATTAGCTAAGTCCGTTTCAAAATAAACATTCGATATATCTTCACAACACTTCTGAAATTAGAATCTATTACATTACACCCTCTTTGACAGTGCCTTCTCATAGCTTAATTTCCGTAATCATGCACAGCCACACATTAAGTATACTTCCCCTTTTTAATACAAAACCAGCTTTACGTTAATCGTTATGTTCTAACTCTAAGGGAGCGCCCTCACCGCAAGCATACGCCTGTAAGGTAACAAAAAATTACATTACAAATATTACAATACGGGCGAATGTTCTCGGTGAGCTCCCCATGATCACGCATGAACCTAAAAACCGAAGTACTACAATGGAAAGATATTACGCGATGCACGAGGAATAAATCCATCGCTATGATTCCTGGTATAGTACTTTTCTTTCCGTTGGATTTTTTGCATCACGCATCACTTAGCAGCTTCTGCTTTGTGGAAGTCTAGTGAAATTGCACTACTCCTAAGTCTGCAAAGTCAATTGTAATCTAAAAGTTATTGTCAAACACCTGAAAGACATGCGAAGTACATTTAAATTTATCGTAACTATATTTCTGAGATTTTGAATAGATACAAAACTACCATTTTACGACGCGGCTGGCGCAGTGGTATTACAGTGGCCTACTTGAGCCGGCGGTCCTGGCTTCGAATCCCGGCAACGGCAAATAGTGCAGTCATTGAAGCGAAAAATACGGTCTTACCTCCGAATTTTTTTACGGTGAACCGATTTGCATGAAATTTTGGAATTAGGCTCATCTTACCCTTAACTTCAAAAGTGAAAATGATTTGAACTCCGCAACCACCCTGGGGGTGGTTGCCACCCCTTCTCGGGGGTGAATTTTTTTTTTTTTCAAAATAACCTCGGATATCGATAGAAGGCCTAATTTTAAGCAAAAAATCATCTATAAAGTTTTTCAAAAATCCAATACTTTTCAAGTTATTGGCAATTGAAAATTCGCAATTTTTTCACGTTTTTCATCTGTTTTTTGCAAATATCTCCAAAAATATACGTTTTATCGAAAATTTTATAAAGAACAAAATTGTAGCAGGTAAAACAATGAACAATTTGGTTTTTTATAAAGTATTCTAAGTGGTGTCCTATCGTTTGACCAAAAAACGTTTGACCAAACAACGTTTCACCAAAATAACGTTTCACCAAAATAACGTTTCGCCAAATGATCATTTGACCAAATGGTTCATTTCACCAAATAATCATTTGACCAAATGATCATTTCACCAAATAATCATTTGACCAAACTTGAGGTGAATCAATCACCTTTCAGAGCAGATCCGACCCGGCCGGGTTAGGTTAGGTTAGTTTTTGTTTTATATCCACAGAGGACAGGACAGGACAGGACAGGACAGGACAGGACAGGACAGGACAGGACAGGACAGGACAGGAAAGGACAGGACAGGACAGGACAGGACAGGACAGGACAGACAGGATAAGATAAAGATAGGATAAAGATAAGATACAGATAAGATAGATACATTTATTTTCATCTTCATCCTCATCCTCAACCTCATCCTCATCCTCATCCTCATCCTCATCCTCATCCTCATCCTCATCCTCATCCTCATCCTCATCCTCATCCTCATCCTCTTCCTCATCCTCTTCCTCTTCCTCTTCCTCTTCCTCTTCCTCTTCCTCTTCCTCATCCTCTTCCTCTTCCTCATCCTCATCTTGAAATAACGTTTGGTTAAATGATCATTTGGTCAAATGATTATTTGGTGAAATGATCATTTGGTCAAATGATTATTTGGTGAAATGATCATTTGGTCAAATGATAATTTGGCGAAACGTTATTTTGGTGAAACGTTGTTTGGTCAAGTGATCATTTGGTCAAACGTTTTTTGGTCAAACATTAGTGAACCTATTCTAAGTGCAATATTAAGCTAGGTATTATCAAAGCCGTTTTTTATTATGTCTGAAATTTAATCGATGTGGTCAATGCCATCTAGCGGTATGTATTCATGCCTACGTTTTCAAAATATATGAGCCATATTATGTATATATATACACATTACAATAGTTGTGGGTCTCTATTATACTGCGTACTTTCACATTGCTCCAAATATTCACACTCCGAAATTTTCAGTTACTAAGTAGAAAAAAATATGATAAGTTTTTGGACCATAACTCCTTCAATTTTTATGCTATCATAATTTATAAAAAACCATTGTTAAGGTAATTAAGAGAGCTACAACATCCTTTATTGCAATATATAGTAAAAAACCTTTTTCTAAAACGGTGAAGGGTTAAAGGGCTTAAGAGAGGCTGTGATTGCGCTGCCACGCGCTCTTTAAACAATCATATCTCCGTCAATTTTTGTTAGACAGAAAAAACAAAAAAACCAAATTGTTTGTCAGAAAAATACCTAAATTTTTAATCCGTACACTTTTATATGTATCTGTCGTCATTTTTGAGATATTATGAAAATAAAGTGGGTTCTTTTAAAATTTGAAATTTTGTTTTTTTTTTAATCGTGACTTTTTTGAAAAATATGTGTCCTGAAGCAGCCAAACTGATACTATCTATCAAACTCTTCATAATAAAGTTAATTCTAGGCGGAATACGATTAATTTTAATTTTGGTGGAAATGGCACTTATGAAACCCATTGATTTGAAAGAAAAAACATTAGATGCTCCTCTTATTTGCAATACAGCTCACTTATTTTACGTGAAAAAGACTTTTTATAGTGCTCATTTTAAAGCTTATTTCAAGCACTACAAAACCCTTTTGTATTAGAATGCATAAAATGCATCTGCTCGCCGCTAGATGGCATTGACCACATCGATTAAATTTCAGACATAATAAAAAACGGCTTTGATCTTTAATATCTAGCTTAATATTGCACTTAGAATACTTTATAAAAAACCAAATTGTTCATTGTTTTACCTGCTACAATTTTGTTTTTTATAAAATTTTCGATAAAACGTATATTTTTGGAGATATTTGCAAAAAACCGATGAAAAACGTGAAAAAATTGCGAATTTTCAATTGCCAATAACTTGAAAAGTATTGGATTTTTTGAAAAACTTTATAGATGGTTTTTTGCTTAAAATTAGGCCTTCTATCGATATCCGAGGTAATTTTCAAAAAAAAATAATTCACCCCCGAGAAGGGGTGGCAACCACCCCCAGGGTGGTTGCGGAGTTCAAATCATTTTCACTTTTGAAGTTAAAGGTAAGATGAACCTAATTCCAAAATTGTATGCAATTCGGTTCACCGTAAAAAAAATCGGAGCCATAATGCTTCAATGACTGCACTAAAATAATTGTGTGATTGCGTACTTGTTTCTGGGTCATGGATTTTATTAATGTATTTAGTGTATATTTATCTATCTAAGTATATCGTCCTCTTGTACCTATAACACAAACCGTCTTGAGCTAACTGTGGGACTAGATTGATTTCTTGGGAGTTATGTGATATTTATTTATTTTTTTGTGAACTTTACTGATATTGAGGAGTCCGTCATGTGAGCTCTTTGTCCTTCAGAGTGGAAGTGCCAAGTGAAAAGAGAGTGCAGCGCTGGGCGCTGAGCATCGAAGAGTTGGTGTCGGACCCCACGGGCCTGCAGGAGTTTACCAGCTTCCTGCGCAAGGAGTACTCCCATGAGAACATTCGCTTCTGGAACGCCGTCCAGGACCTCAGACGGAGCAGTGTTAAACAAATACCGAAGAAACTCGAAGATATTTACGAGTAAGAATCAAATTTACCGAAGTACTTAAAGCAACTTTGTCTACAATGAGTATGTGGCTATTCAAAATGGATGTTCGTGGTCATATGACAAAAAGAGCAGTACATAAAGTAGATCTAGACGAAGAATAATTTACTGCATAGATCCATTATTCATAGTACGGATAGTTCAGGATCGACACGAGATAGCACCGCGCATGTTACCGTAACATTATGATACACAATCAGTTCAATTTCGCAACGGTTCCACTACGGAAAATCGTCTGTATCACTCTTTTTTTTTAAACCGAAAACTCTTCTCACACTTTCCTCCTAAACCGAAAAGACTCAACATTGAAATATCTGATTGTAAACTTCCTTGCTAACAATCAAATTTAATTTTGTTTAACCGTTTTTCACAGCGAATTCTTGAGGTCTGGAGCGCCTTGCGAGATCAACATAGACGGTGCGACGGCGGAGAAGGTAGCCGAGGGTCGGAAGTCCGGGTCCCGATTCGCGTTCGACCACGCCGCCGACCATGTGTACTCGCTGCTGCTGAAGAAGGATTGCTACCCGCGCTTCATTCGCTCTGACCACTTCCAGCGGCTGTTGGCCGAGGGGAAGAACGTGCATCAGAAGAAGAAGTAAGTTGATGCGGTCAGGTAGTTTTATAAGCAATTGGACCCCTTGATGCACTTCAAAAGTTTTCGTTTACATTACGGAACTGCTGCTGAAGACGTGATCCTAACATCAGTAAGAAAAAAAAAAAGTCGTGCTTCAAAATAAGCAGTAGGTAGCAGCAGTGCTATCAGGTAGGAAGACAAGCATCAGAAGAATCGATCCTTCTTCGTGACCAGGGCCGTCTTCTAACTTTCTGGTTTACGAAATATTACCACCGCTGGTTCTACTTGATGTATGCGAGCTGGTAATTTTCGACGTTTTATTAGGTCCAATGTTTCAAAGGATTCCCTTCGATCCTGAACTTACTTTTGAAGCAGATTGTTCTTCTGCCATCTTATGCCTTCGCCAAAATCAAAGTATTGTATGATTTTATAGTAATAATCAGCATTAACGTTCGCTAATCCAACACTTGCGCATTCCAGATTCTTCAATTTCGGTGGTCAAGTGAAGAAGAAGCCGGGCTCGACGTCCGGCGGCGGTGGCAGCAGCGGCGGACTGTCTCGTCGGCGTGGCTCTGACCGCTCGTTGTCAGGCTCCGCCCACGAACTAGCTGTTTGTGCCACGCAGTCGCGGCCGCCTGACCCGCCGCACTCGCACTCGCAGTCCAACCTGGCTGACATCATCCCTTTCAGGTACAATTCAGGATCCCCTTCCTAGTAGCTTAACTTCCCTGACAACATCCTCCTCAGGTATCATTTCTCTTGGCAGATAATGTTAAAATGAGATGACAAACCTTTATCACTAGTGCAAAAACACTTCCTTAATCTATCAAATCCTCCTGTTCTCTGACTGGAAGACAAAAAAGATTTTGATTTCATAATCCTCTCACAGGGATCCCACTGACGATGACTCGTCGGACGTGGCGCCCTGGGAGACCTCCAGTCGCGACTCGTACGGCGGCGCGCGGCGGCGCCAGGACTCCACCGCCGACTCGGGCAGCTCCTCTTCGGACGTCAGCGCCGCCGTTTGCGTGGCGGAGAGAGCTCGGAGACTACCCCAACAGAGCACGTTGGATGGAGGTCTGCGCGGCGCGCCGCCGCCGCTCCGCCGGCTGTCCGCCGTCGAGCCGCGCCACCTCGCCCCGCTCGCCTCTCCTCCGCGCGAGCCCCGCCCGGCGCGCCCCGCCCCCGCGCCGGCGTTGCCCCCGCACCCCACTCCGACCATCAGCGTTAGCTCCGCGCCCGACGACGAGTCCGGCGGCGAGGCGCCCACCGACTCGCCCGACGAGCCGCGGTCCCTCGCCGTCTCCGATGAGCCGTCGTCGGTATTCGCGTCGGCGGATGTCACGCCCACGGACCCGGCGCGAACCGCGCAACGAACGCTCGAAGACCGCGTGAGGGACGACGACGGAGAACCCGTGACGCTGACAGAAGCCTCGAGTAAAAGTAGCAAAATCGGCGATCTTCCAGACCCTGCGCCCGAGAGCGACGCGGAGACTTCGACGGGTCGAGCGCCCGGGGCCCCGACCGCGCCGTCCGTCCCGGCCAGTCCTTCGCCGTCTGCGCCCGGCAGCCCCGCGTCGGTCGTACCGGCCAGTATGGCATCAAGCTCGCCCGGGCCCCCTGCCAGCGTGCCGAGTGCGGCTGCGACCATTAGTACCGCGGCGACCGCATCGGCCAGTACGGTGGAGCTAGTTCTGGTGCCCGCATCTCCCGCGCCGACGGTGTCGGCGCCCGAGCCCACTCCCGTGCCGGCAGCGCCGGACTCACGAGGCACGAAGCCTCCAGCGGAGTCGTCAACACCGACCGCTTCGCCCGCCCGAGCGACATCGGCGGCGCCAGC
The DNA here is from genome assembly GCA_947623375.1 of Apotomis capreana. NCBI lineage: Eukaryota > Metazoa > Arthropoda > Insecta > Lepidoptera > Tortricidae > Apotomis > Apotomis capreana. The sequence goes on from OX392506.1 coordinate 19,382,839, forward strand.
AGTGCCCGCGGCGCTTGCCGTGTCCTCGCCGCCCGCTCCGCCCGCCCCGCCCACGGTCCCGGTGGCGCCGCTCGCGGTGGGCGAGGACATCGGGGTCGACGACGACCACGTAGACAAAGTGCCTTCGGCGCCCCTGCAGAGGGTCGCGGCGGATCCCGAAGCGGCGGCCGACGCGGCCGCGACGAAAAAAATTGCTCACAAAGACGAACTGTCGTCGGTTTCTGAATCTAATATTGTTAAGCGTGATAATAAGAGCGACGTCGGTGATCGTAAACAGCGGAACGACATTTGTCCCTGGGAGGACGAGTAAGTACCGCCGTAGCACCCGCCTAGCGCGATGTCTTGTCCGTCACTAAACGATAGCTGCATCTGCATGACGATGCGAAAAACATTCCCAAACACGCTTCCTCCTAGAACGTTAAGTGCATTATAACTGCCTATTTAGAGAGATGTATATTTTTTATAATGGGTTGCAATAATTTTATTATTTTTTGTTATGTGTGTATATAAAGTACCTGCGTACTTGACGTAATTATATGAGTTGAATATTCTTTGTTGTTTCTTTATCCTTGTGTAGTAGTCAGTTTGCACGTTTTGTTTTGAAATGCCTGTATCCCTGCTCGTGTACTCATACAAACATAGTAGGTATAGATAGAACATCTATATACCTACCTCAGGTTCTAATCGTCGTCATTATGAAACTTAACACTAACTAGTAACTAAAGTGCTGAACCTATGGAAATAATTCAATCACATTTTAAGCGAGAAACTAGCGTTGTAAAGTTTATTCAACGGCAGGTATGTTTGAATATTAGCACATCATAAAATTCAGCTCATGTATGACATTTTGTTAAATACAATACTGTTATTGTTATGCCTACTCATTATATCGCACAATATGCAATAAGCCGTACGCCATGACATGAGCTAAATGTTACGCATCTGGCACTGTTTCACAGTCACGTCATGACAAACATGAAAGTTACAACGGCGATTTAGTCTAGCCAACATAATGTCTGTAGTATCTCTAAAAATTCCATTAAGATAGGGCTTACTACGGCCCCAAGTGTGCTTTCCATGGCTGGAAGGGTTATGATCGTCATTGATGTTAAATTATCGTCATCACTAGGCATCGGACTTCTGATCTAGCACGCTTGGATTTTACATAGCTATGGAACCGATATTAATATTTAAATACAATTCATACTCATATTCATAAGTGTATTTTAATTCGCAATTTTTATTTTATAGTCAAGGACAAAGTCAGAGGAATATACAAAGACCTGATTTGTGTAGGAACTGTTTTTTCGTCAACATAAAATACCTACGTAAATATTTGCGACTTTTTCCATGTTTTCTAGGGTAAATTGGGTAGCCTATATTGATCGAATATCCAGTTATGGATTAATACGTCAATGAGTTATGGCTAGAAAATGCATGATATTGACAGTTAATAAAGATAAATCTAGGAGTTTATAATATTGTACAAAAAATTATTTTCTTTATAATTTTAGTAATTTAATGCTTGGGAATTTTAACCACAATTAACCATCAAGGCAGTTTGGAATGAAATAAATGAATGAGTATGAATTGTATTTTAATTTTTTAATGTTAACATTGGGTCTATAGCTCTCTAAAGTCCTAACGTGCTATCAGAAGTCCTATGCCTAGTTATCACCGGATAAGTGTCACAAATATGGAACAGGCACATCACAATAGGAACATGGTCGTATTATAGCGCGTTAACGCGACCACCTCTAGCACAACTGTGACACTCGACTCTTTCTCGCGCGAGACATAATACCTATCTCTTTCTTCGCTGTACTATGAGAGTGTGACGGGCGATGCTATGTCGCGCGACAAGAGTCGCGAAGTTGTGCTAGACGTAGGGCTGCCATCTCTAAATTTGCCTAACCCGGATAAAGACTTTAAAAAAAATCGGATATTTGGCGTAAATCGCTTTTTTCCCCGGGCGTGTCGGAATATTATTAAAAAAACAACAAATGAAGCCTCACATAAGTGTCCATGTTTTCCCCGGACACTTTTTGAAAACCCCCCGGACGACCTCCAAACTAGGGCAAATCCGGGGAAACCCGTACGGATGGCAGCCCTATCTAGACGGGCAGCGCGTAACTCGTACCTCATCTCTTAGGGCCTTCACACACTTGCGATTTGCGAGCGAGTTTTCTATACAAATAAGCGTCGCGGCGAACTCGCTGCGCGATCGCCTTCATACAAAAATTCGCTCGCAAATGGCAAGTGTAATAAGGCCGTTACTAAACAGTGCTTCTTCTTTTTCAGGAACTCCTGTGAGGGCGACGCTCCATTTGTTAAAACTTATGCAACGCTCGGTTACTTATAACTTTTGATTTGTGTAGGGAAATATCAACAATGTTTTAAAATGTCAGGGTTCATTATAGAGATTGAAATAATATAAATTTAATTTTTTAACTTAGTCCCTATGTTCTAATTATCACAGATTAGATCATTATTATGTAATTATATGAATATTTTAAAGTAAATGATCGTTAATTATTAGAAGACGTCTTGTTTTATTTGTTGAACCTGTAGTGTGCTCAAAGTATTATTGTGAGGAAATATCAACCACGTTTGTTTCAATAAGTACTTTGGATTATGAAAAACATTGCACCTAATGAGAATTAATTACCTCCAGAAGTTCATTCAACCTACACCTCCTAAGGAATGACATTTATTGGTATATTTATCATTTATTATTCAATAGCGACCTACTTCCATAAACCAATGTTTTCAGCAAGTTATCCTTCCAGGATATTTGCAATAGTGCGAATATTTTATGTACATTTGCATAATTATTAATTAACGACATTTAAAATTTTCAAATAGTGCTCACTTTAATTGCATTACTTTACTATTACAGAACTCAAAACTATTAATTTATTTGATTATACCTACTAATTTTTAAAATATAAAAAAAAAACGTGAAAGCATCTTTATCAAAGAATCGGCCCACTACGATCACACTATCGACTCACACACAAAAATAACAGTGGCACAATTCCCATAACTAAATCCGCCCTAGAAAACAGTCTGACTGTAAGATATTCTGCGCTGTGATGTGAAATAAGTTTCTGTCAAAAAATTCATTTAAGTGACAAGCTTTTATAGCCGACTGTACTATTCTTTGAATATCCATCAAATGCTCACTGAGACGATTCTAAAAAGCCCAAACTCGGTAGGATTGCTATTTCTATTATAGAGTTCCTATGGCCACCTTCCGGCTCCATCATCAGATTAGCCCCATGGTACCATATTATTATATCGTCATCAAAGTTAAGTAAGTATGCAAAATTTCAGCTCAATCGGTTGACGATATCTGCTTCAAAATTGAGTTGCAAGATTCCACCCGAACAAACATACTTAGATACATACATACATTGCAAGTTAAATAAAAGCTTTTAAAATTACCGGTCGCTTCCGCCCTTTTTTTGAATGAGGAACTTTTGAAATTAATTTTTAAATTACAAATTGGGATATTTTCGAAAATGTAAAAATGTGGTAAGTAAAATATATTTTTTTTATCATTCATTTGATAAAATCGCTAAAAATCCTAGTTAAATAAATGATGTCAATTACTTCCTATTTACATTATGTTCATCATAAATCATAACAAAGTAAAGAAAAGATAAAGATAAAGTCATTATGCAAATGTAAAATATGTATTCACATTATTGTTTGCTAGTTTACCATTTGAGCATAATGATTTACGCTTAAATCGTAAAGTAGCAAACTCGTCATTAATAAAACAACAATATAGGTAGGTATACGTAAATCTAGTACAAACAACAGGAACACAAACATGACATATATCGCTTAATTGCAATAAAATCAGAGTATATCGGAAAGCATCTAATGTCTAACATCCGGAGCCGGACATACGAAATAATTTTAGGCCAAGCTTACGGAGAAGCTTCGCTCACTTTGCTAGCTCGGTCAATAAATGAGGAGTGTCATTACAAAAGGGCGTATTTCTCTATGAAACTCATACAACATTAAGTCCTTTCGAAAAGATACGACTCCTCAAATCATCCGTTACTTTCCTAGGTATATTCATTCATAAAATGTGTAAGAGGAACAGATGCTTTATCATTTATCTTTCGCGTGATAATCCCGATAGGTACGACTGTCGTTGGTATTTACAAAACATTTATACTATACTAATTAAAATTCTAAGATTTGATTGTGAATCAGTTTTCTCTGTGGGTCATTAAATTAGTCATTAAATTATTTCAGGAAAAAAACTTAAGAGCGCGATGAAGGTATGGGCGCGCGACGCCAGCCACACATCGACATCTGTAGGTAAACATTTCTTTGTCCGCTCATCGTGCCGAAACCGCTAGAAGGATTTTGACTAATTTTGGTACAGGGGTCCAAAGATGGGTATGATACTTTTTATTTGACTACGGTAAAAAATGATTCACGCGGAGGAACTTAACTTCTGGTATACCTTAACCCTAAACATAGATGACTAAGCTGGTTAAACCCCATTCTAAGTTCGCATACATGATGGAGCGATTGGTAGTGCAGGGGAAAGTGGAAGGTCAACGTTCTCGCGATCTATCTCCTACTAGGGGACGGATCTCCAAAAAGTCCACGACAAAATGTTCCCTGAGTGTGCACGGAGTGCCACAAGCAGAGAGAGATGGAGAAAAATTCCAAAAGCTGTCATTAAGAGGACAATCCATAACCACGATCACTGATTTTTTTTTAAGACGTGACTTATACTGTATCAGGGCTGGTTAGCCCTCACTACCAGTAGTCGGACTTTTGGTTGGGAGTATAACCCGCTAATGGGATTATCTCCGCGCCACATGAGTAAAAGGAAGGGTGAAGCGGGCGCACTGGACGTATGGACTGCGTCGTGAATAGCTTGACTCTAACTAGAGTGTCGGACTAAAAAGTTCGCGCACAAGTAGCGCTGCCATCCGTTCGGGTTTCCCTGGATTTGTCCTAGTTAGGAGGCCGCCTGGGGGGTTCTCAAAAAGTGTCCGGGGAAAACCTTTTTATGCGAATGAAAAATAAAGCGATTGATTTTAATTATATTATTTTCGCACACGTCCGGGTAAGAAATGCGACTTACGCCAAATGTCCGGGTTTTTTTAGTCTTTGTCCGGCTTCGGCGAATGTAGTAATGGCAGCCCTATGTACAAGAGACCAGAAGGCTACAAGATGTTGCTGGGGTCCTGGAACCTCACGTCGATCTGCGGTGCATCCACAGAGTTGCATTCCTCTGCCGTCGCTGCTGCCTTCACTTTTTCTACTTCATCGGGGAACACGATGCGGTCGTAGTCAAACTCAGGCACTGTTCTGGAAATGCCAAAATCAGCCAAATCAAAAGTCAAATCAGATTAAAGTCGTCATAAGGCTGCCTGTCCATTGAAGTTTATTTATTTAATCGTATGGCGTAACAAAACATCACAAGTAATGTCAATAAATATATTATATAGGTACAACAGTTATGTTATGTCACAAAATTGATATACAAGGTTCTTAGCCATTTAGCCTCGTCAGTTGTGAAGGAAAACAGGTGTTTGGGGTTTCCAGGGTATGTTCTGACGGGGCATTCCTGTACTATGTGATGGACAGTTACAGATTCGGCACCACAGTCGCAGCTAAGCGAATCGATCCAGCCGCAAAGTTGTTTAAATTGTTCGCTTCGCCCTCATCCTGTTGTAGCGATTCACATGTTCACGTCATGTGCCCGCCATCAAATAATCATATATCATCATCGTGATACTCATATCATCATTATCATCATCGAATTTAAGACATATTAGCATCATACGTCATCAAGCTAATACTAAAATTATCATTTAGTAGATATAGGCAATACAAATGCAAAATAAGAGTAACAGTGTGAATGTTTGCGGAAGCAAGTAAAACCATTCTTATAACTAAACATATTACCACTATTTAAAAATAGCAAGTTGATATTCACAAATTGACAACAGAGGAGTTGAGCTTTATTTAGACTAAATAAGAATCAAAATCCCATATACCACGCTTAGAGGGCGGGGGCTAGGTCACGTGACGTGTCGGGAGTGTCCCGAGTGTCCCGAAGCTGTCGAAGCTGTTGAAGCTGTCGAAGCTGTCGAAGCTGTTGAAGCTGTCAAAGCTGTCAAAGCTGTCGAATGTCTCGAGCTATTGGTTATAAATAGGCAAGGGCTTAGTAGAAGGGGATTCTTTTTGTTTGGAACTTCGTCGGAGTAACATTACTTTCTGGCAGTTAAGGTATTAAAAATTAATTCTAAGGGGAATTTCTGTCGGGTTATTGCTTGTTTCTTGAACTATAATTACCTATTGAGATTTAGTGGGGTTTGTTGCTGTAAGGCTATTAAGCCTAGTCACATGCCAGAAATAGTGTTTTGGTACATGGTTGCCAGGTGAAGGATATTTAACCTTGCGGCTGTTAAACGAATATCCTTCAGACTCTTCTAGTTTTACCCGAGCTAGGCGACTCGGGCACTAGCCATATACAAGTGCAGTGAATAGCCTACGAGTGTGGATGGTTTTGTTTGGTGAACGCAAGGACCACACGTGATGGACATGCGGAGTAATCTGCGCTTGCTGAAGCCAAACGGACCTCCAGGCTCGGTCTCATAAACTATATATTTATATATCTGTTATATACACATATCAGGGCGAGCTACTCCATGTTTCCGGCGTCTCTTCAGCCACATGGGGGGGGCTCAAAAACACCGATGATAGTCACCTTTTCGGGCTAATCACCCGAACTTACAGTTCAGTTTAGCTAGGCCCATACACGATTAAATATAAATATGAGACCTAGGTCTCTAGTGTTCTTTGTATTAGCTAGGGAACAGGGATTAGCGATAGGTACACCTTGATAGGAACATTAGGACGGGGATCTTTACCTACCGAGCAATCGGTCAATCGTCACTAACTAGCATAACATTTATCCAAATTATTTTAACCTTGTTAGGTATAGTGGTTAAGAGGTTGAATTATTATTTTCTTAAGTGGTTATGGCCAGGGGAAGTTAGTAGGGGAAAAGCAGAGTCTTGTAGCGGTTTGTAAAGATTGGGAATAGGGAATCTGGTATTTAGGTCATCCAGATATTTAACACCTTTAACTTACCAACATTAATTATAGAAATAATTAATTAAAATTTACCGATTATGTGTTGAAGCAATGTACCTTGATATAGCTTAAGTGATAGAATGGAATCACTGAAGCAGAGTTGAGTCAATTAGCTGTAGATATTCGCTTTTTCAATGAGCAGAAATAATTTAATCTTTAATATAATTTTGATAAGGAAATTGTGGATCGTTGTATAGTATGAAAATACAAAGTATTCCTAAGACTGGATGTGGAGTATCTGAAGTGTAAATTGCTAAGAAAAGCCGGGGACTTATGGATAGCAATAATGAAAGTTATTCGTTCTCGTATTTACATCACAGATCTCAGAACTGAAGTAATTTATATCACAAGGGTTGAGAGTAATTTCCTTTATCAGAATGAGTCAGTCGAGAGTTGAAAGATACTTCGATCGGCACAATAGTCTTCATGTTTTCAAGGGTATACTACATTTATTTTATGAATATGGTCAAACGAAAACCAAGTTCTAGAACTCATTAGAAGGGTTCATACCTACTAGGGAAGAGTAGTGTATTAGACTTCTTACAATTTTTAATTATAACTTCATCATTTGGATATGTCATAATCTTTTCAACCTTTTCATATATTTAGCAAGTTGTAGGTTTAGGCAGGTAGCTTAACCTAGCGTAGGCCTTGTGTAGTTAACTTAAGAAGCTTGCGCCAAGAGGCTTCTCTAAAAGATGGATCCTTGACACTTGCCTTAGGTAGGACGTCATGCATAGATGTGATGAGATCCCACAGTGGTTTGTCTAGCTTAGACTAGGAGCGGAGTTCCCCATCCTCTCGCTGTTCGCTTTAATTCGATTTGCTTCTTAGGAATAGATAGGTAAAGCGTTCAGTGACATTCTCCGCGCACTTAGTTTGGTAGGGGACCATTACCAATTAATAATTTTTTTTATATACACCTTAAAGTTACCTTCTTCATCCTACTACAATCTAGGTTTTACTAGGTCTTAATTGTGAAGACTATAACCACTTCCTATTTATTGTATAGGTCTAGAATCCACTTCAGATTGTTCTACTATAGTTTATTCAAGGGAAGCATACCATCTTCTCAGATTAAGGTGTAATGACAACATTTATTTAATATTGTCAAATATGAAAACTTAAGATTAATTAAATTCATAATAAAATCTCATAGATCTTGTAACTTCCACATATATATAGATTGGTAATGAAGTGTAGTTCCATATTGTACATAGACATATGTTTTCTAATCATTCTGGAGTAAGAACATGCAATTTTAAGAACTGAATTATCTTTCATTCCAGAATTCTAATAAAATTTGGATAGAATCACATATTGACTTTTATTGTTACATAAAGAAATTTAGTTCAACTATATCTGACTATGGTCTAAATGAATTTGATACTTCATACAGAATAAACAACTTTTATAAGAGTATCTAAGATATTTCATATAGAAATTTGCTATAGGAACTATAAGTATTTTGTTGGCTAGCCTACATAGGAAGTAACAAGTTATGTTTTAAGGATAGATAACATTAAACTAAGTTAGAAATTTAATTAGTACAAAGAACCAAGGTAGCAGTAGGGTAGGAGAAGCTTGCATTAAATAAGTAAAAGAATACACATTTATTTGGTAATACATGGTAACATAGCACAGTGAATGGGTATGGAAGCACTTGGCGACACATCACGGTTAGATTTCTCTTAAAAGAGCTTGAGTTACTACTACAACGTAGGATCCGACCAATCTAGACGTTCACAACGGTTTTACCGATCACCTTTGGCCATACGTTATTAAGAAAAGTTCAAACTCAATTGTTATAAAGATCCTTTTCATATTCAGATTTGTTTAGTTGTAGGATATAGAAGACTGGGAGCTGCTGTTAAGATATTCTTAGGTAATTGTTGTAGGGTTTCCTTGGGCTTCGTTGTAGGAGTAGAGTCTGGAAGCGAGGGAGGAGGTAGCGTAGGACCTGTACCTTTAGTTTAGGGTTTAGCATACATTATGATTGGTGGTCCCGTGACTCAGGATATCACTAGAGTTGAAGTGCTTAGGTAGCTCGTAACCATTACAATTGGTGCCGTGACCAGGATCTGTGTAATTGCTGGCGTAACCAGAATATTCGTTGCATCGTTGTTCGTCGTGTGGGTTCATGTCTTGCTGTCTTCTTGCGTTTTGTAGTTCAACAATTGTCTTTCATTTTGTTATTTCGCCATGGAATTTTAGTTGAGTTGTTAGTGACGGTTTTATTGAAGGGATCTTTGAACATTTGAGCTTTGAACTATGAGACCCTCAAGGGTACAATTGTTGACGTGAGAATGGAAAGGAGAATTTAGCCGTGATGGGTTGTGTTGTGCACATCGTCAAGAAACACATTTTGTTGCATATTTATACACAAACTATAGTGAATAGAGTAGCTTCTTGATATAACACACGATATTTTTCTTATTTCACATAGTAATAGTACCTGAAACAAAAGACTTATATTAGAACAACGTGATTATTTTATCAATCAATATTTTGCAAACAGTAATCAATTGACAGTTCATTCATTGAGGCATTTTATTATTTTATCTGTGGTTCTATACTGGATTATTTGAGATATGATTAAGTTCGTTGCGATTGGTTTTATGGTTCACAAAGCTAATTTTAATATTGATTAATAATTAAACAGGTGTATTATTTTAGTTTTAGATAATAATTTACGTTACATAAAATAATAATATCAAGTAATAATTTACTTACTTTAGTTTCAATCAGATACGTACACAATTTTACGCAGTGTGCTCATATTATTAATATAACATAATATTCAGATATTTAGGGATATTATATTTAATATTATTTAAGCATAATTGAAAAAAAAATAAAGGTAATTCACTTTTAAATTAAATAAGTAAGCAAGGCCGAGTGAACAAAACGCCTTCTGAGCAGGTTGATTTGACAAGTTGACAAGTGACAGGGTGTTATCTGTTATCACTTATTATCAGTAATTAATATGATATCGAGATGGAATGATTATTTAAATTAATTTAATTTTAATAATTATGTACAAAGTCGGAATGTTGCAGGGAATTAATTAAGTGAGGTAGAATAGAGATGTCATTGTACTCGACTACAGGAAATATGAGTTTTTGAAGACTTATTTTTACATCAGTTATTAGTTCAAGTTGTGTTGAAAATTAGTTATGAAACTAAAGATAAGTTATGAGGTTACTAAGGATTTATTATTTGGGGGGGCGAGGGTTTATTTATAGGCTTTAGTTCAGTGTAGGAAATGTTTCACAATGAGATCTGATAAACATGACCCTAGCTACAATATTAAGTTATTCATCTTTTAACTTATTATAAGACTTGTTAGAAACATTAAATGTAGTAATTATGAAGGAAAGTAGGAGTGTTAGTGATTTCATAAGTGGGGGGGCGGACTCCTTTGGGTTTTTTTTTAACACATAATGAAACAAATGAAATGAAAGAAATTTTATTAAAATAATTAAGGCACATGTATGGCTTATAGATTATCATTAGAATGACTTACATATATGTTCACATGTAGTATAAGGGTATGATCATAGAACCAGACAAGAAAACCAATTGACATATATTTAATCTGTTTTTGAAGCGAAGTAAATATGTCTGTATTGTTATCATCAGATTTTATTAAGGTATTCAGTTCAATACGTAGTCCTATATATTTAAGTAAATAAATATACATCCTCAGTTAAGTCTTATTATGCATTAGTCATGATACTCAGGTCACATTTTAGATTTATAGTAGATTTTGTGTGGAGGTTGCCGTTGAAATCCAAAAATCTGGAAAGTAAAATAAATAATTATTAAAACAAGTCATATTAAATATTGTTTGTTACTAAACAAAGGTAGAAAGTTATACAGTACATTTACATACTTTACTTTGAGATATAAACATTTATAACAGTTGTTTGAGGAAAATAAATTTAGTTCATAAATAAACTACTCGACTTCAAATGAAATGCAAATTGTAATCAGGCGATGGAAACAGACTTGAGAAAACAATAGGATGAAGACAAGAAGAGAATCAGCAGTAATAGCAGGAAGAAATAAATAAAATTTCGACCCCGAAGAAGTACCTACTGTTTTTGATAGAAGTCATTTCCATGAAAATTAGCATGAAGATATTTTTAAACAACTATGCTTTTCAGAATTAAAACAATAATAGAGTAAGATAAATAATATTACCTTGTAAAGAAGTTTCAATAAGTTGCAGCAGTAGATGTGAGAAGTTCATGACATTTCTCATTATTTTTGCTTGAAGATTAATTTGTACTGAAGAAGTTGTCAAGATTTACGAGCAGTCTGGAAATAGAACACAGAAGATATTAGAATCAAGAAAAGAGCAAAAATTGACGTACAGAAGATTCAAGACTTATTTTATAAACAAACACAGTTAAAACTCTTGTTAACTTACATTCTGTTAGTCTGTTTCAGGTGGCGCAGAGTTCGACTTCATTGCTTGTTTAATTATCCGTAATTGCATGAATTTTGAGATATAACTTATAACCGTTGCGCGAAGGTTAACGTAACTGTTTTGATTCTGTAACAAAAACAAATTTTGATTGTAAACATACAACACGAATTTTCTTTACTCAATATTTTAGTCAGATCATAGTAACAAGCGTAGAAAATAGTTACCTTATTATCATAGAACCATTTTATCACAGTTTTCTTCATAACAATTCATTTTCTTGTTCATTATTCATCAGTTAGTAATTTAATTTCCAGTGCGTAGAATACATTAAGGTTATGATTTTTTTTTTTTTGACATTTGACATGTCATAAGACAGTGTTGCCAGGTTAAAGGGATACGATGACATAAATAGCAGACTATCATTAAGGTGTAGATTCACTTACCTAGTTCGTAAGATTTACGTAGCATATATAAAGAATAGTTAAATATATATTTACCTATATGTTATTTAATTAGACAACGTACAAGTATTTCCGTAATTTATTTATCAAAATCTAATATTCAATAGGGATATTAAGATAAGATCGATTAAGGTATCGATTACAGTCGATTTGTTTTAAAAGGCAATAGTGATGTCACAGTATACGTTGTACCGCAGTAAAAGTAATGCAACAGTATAAGAAACGAATGAGTTTGTAGGAAATTTTAACTAGAGGTCGCTAGTAGTATATTTATTTGAATGATTTGCGTAATGGTTCGATTCCATTAATACGTATTTTGGGTTTCATTAATAAGTTGAAATTCGATAATTTTCAAAAGGGTAGAGAGAGGTAAATTGAATTGGGTGGATAAAATAATTATGAATTTTATAAGAATATAAAAAAAAAAAAAAACGAAGTGTGTGAAGTGGATAGACGATTTTATTATTTATATTAGAGAAAGTCTTTATTTTGATTTTAATGAAAGAAGTAAAGGGGAACTTGGGATATTATAGGAAGGTAAAGTAGTATGGATTTTGAATACAAAATGGATGGTGTTCTTCTGACTAAGTCGATGCGGAAAAATGAATGTAGGAGCCTGTAGTGCGATGTATGAGAGGATGAATGAGTGGACTTTTTGAGTTGAATGTTGTCTGTATGTATTCAAGCTAAGTTCGAAAGTATTCGGATCCGAAAACGGGGGGCCTTCTATCTTTAGAGGTACGAACGGGAGTATTTTCTAAAGACATCAATTGGATTGCACATACTTAGAAGTTAGGCTTAGTAAATCGAAGTTTCGATTTAAGACCGATGTGCGGTAGTTTGTGCAAAACAATACTCTACAGGGCCTACGGGCTAACCTTCTACGAGCACGGGCAGGAACGTGCAGGTTTCACACACACCCATGTCGACGAATAGATAGGCCAACTGTATATTTTTAAAGGAAAAGGAATTGTGGGTAGTTTTGTCCAGGATAAAACTAAATTGGTATATTTGTAAGAGTTTCTGGTATAATATTGTTTCAGCATAATTTTGAAAAGAAACATTTTTACACAATTCGACTAGTAAGTCTATAGTCTTACAAGAAAAAAAAAAAAACACAATTGTATGATTATAGAGCTGAAATTGGCTTGTTTATTCTTGATGTGATACACGCGCCAATAAGGGGAGTCACATGTGATTTTGGAGAAGAATTTGAAATCGGAATCAGTTATTGAATTGAAGTGAGAATGAATATTCAGTATCTATACCAAAGGTCTTGCTATGTTGTCTGAGGAGAGTTTTGTCAATTCATCGAAGAATTCGTACAATGTGAATTCGCAAATGAGGCTGAGCAATGGGCAGGTCAAGTTTGAGGTGTTTAGGCAAAACCGAGCTAATAGGGCTTGTTTGACTCACAACCAAACACTTCTTACGATATGGTCAAGATTTGGAGAAATATATTCACGATTCAATGATATTATTCTATGGTTTGAATTCTGATTTAATACACGTGTGACTTTCCAAGTATTGGTTTAAACACACACACACTTAAGGGTACGAATACTAACGGATTTAGAATATCCAAGATTATCACAAAATGTTATTTGCTTTAAGAATAATTGTCATATATCTATATATACATATTATTTTTTTAATTGTTTTTACAATTTAATAAGGGGAATGCGAAGTTCTACGTTATTTGACGATGTCAATCCACTTCAAACTTTCGCAGGGGGGCGGTTGTAGCGATTCACATGTTCACGTCATGTGCCCGCCATCAAATAATCATATATCATCATCGTGATACTCATATCATCATTATCATCATCGAATTTAAGACATATTAGCATCATACGTCATCAAGCTAATACTAAAATTATCATTTAGTAGATATAGGCAATACAAATGCAAAATAAGAGTAACAGTGTGAATGTTTGCGGAAGCAAGTAAAACCATTCTTATAACTAAACATATTACCACTATTTAAAAATAGCAAGTTGATATTCACAAATTGACAACAGAGGAGTTGAGCTTTATTTAGACTAAATAAGAATCAAAATCCCATATACCACGCTTAGAGGGCGGGGGCTAGGTCACGTGACGTGTCGGGAGTGTCCCGAGTGTCCCGAAGCTGTCGAAGCTGTTGAAGCTGTCGAAGCTGTCGAAGCTGTTGAAGCTGTCAAAGCTGTCAAAGCTGTCGAATGTCTCGAGCTATTGGTTATAAATAGGCAAGGGCTTAGTAGAAGGGGATTCTTTTTGTTTGGAACTTCGTCGGAGTAACATTACTTTCTGGCAGTTAAGGTATTAAAAATTAATTCTAAGGGGAATTTCTGTCGGGTTATTGCTTGTTTCTTGAACTATAATTACCTATTGAGATTTAGTGGGGTTTGTTGCTGTAAGGCTATTAAGCCTAGTCACATGCCAGAAATAGTGTTTTGGTACATGGTTGCCAGGTGAAGGATATTTAACCTTGCGGCTGTTAAACGAATATCCTTCAGACTCTTCTAGTTTTACCCGAGCTAGGCGACTCGGGCACTAGCCATATACAAGTGCAGTGAATAGCCTACGAGTGTGGATGGTTTTGTTTGGTGAACGCAAGGACCACACGTGATGGACATGCGGAGTAATCTGCGCTTGCTGAAGCCAAACGGACCTCCAGGCTCGGTCTCATAAACTATATATTTATATATCTGTTATATACACATATCAGGGCGAGCTACTCCATGTTTCCGGCGTCTCTTCAGCCACATGGGGGGGGCTCAAAAACACCGATGATAGTCACCTTTTCGGGCTAATCACCCGAACTTACAGTTCAGTTTAGCTAGGCCCATACACGATTAAATATAAATATGAGACCTAGGTCTCTAGTGTTCTTTGTATTAGCTAGGGAACAGGGATTAGCGATAGGTACACCTTGATAGGAACATTAGGACGGGGATCTTTACCTACCGAGCAATCGGTCAATCGTCACTAACTAGCATAACATTTATCCAAATTATTTTAACCTTGTTAGGTATAGTGGTTAAGAGGTTGAATTATTATTTTCTTAAGTGGTTATGGCCAGGGGAAGTTAGTAGGGGAAAAGCAGAGTCTTGTAGCGGTTTGTAAAGATTGGGAATAGGGAATCTGGTATTTAGGTCATCCAGATATTTAACACCTTTAACTTACCAACATTAATTATAGAAATAATTAATTAAAATTTACCGATTATGTGTTGAAGCAATGTACCTTGATATAGCTTAAGTGATAGAATGGAATCACTGAAGCAGAGTTGAGTCAATTAGCTGTAGATATTCGCTTTTTCAATGAGCAGAAATAATTTAATCTTTAATATAATTTTGATAAGGAAATTGTGGATCGTTGTATAGTATGAAAATACAAAGTATTCCTAAGACTGGATGTGGAGTATCTGAAGTGTAAATTGCTAAGAAAAGCCGGGGACTTATGGATAGCAATAATGAAAGTTATTCGTTCTCGTATTTACATCACAGATCTCAGAACTGAAGTAATTTATATCACAAGGGTTGAGAGTAATTTCCTTTATCAGAATGAGTCAGTCGAGAGTTGAAAGATACTTCGATCGGCACAATAGTCTTCATGTTTTCAAGGGTATACTACATTTATTTTATGAATATGGTCAAACGAAAACCAAGTTCTAGAACTCATTAGAAGGGTTCATACCTACTAGGGAAGAGTAGTGTATTAGACTTCTTACAATTTTTAATTATAACTTCATCATTTGGATATGTCATAATCTTTTCAACCTTTTCATATATTTAGCAAGTTGTAGGTTTAGGCAGGTAGCTTAACCTAGCGTAGGCCTTGTGTAGTTAACTTAAGAAGCTTGCGCCAAGAGGCTTCTCTAAAAGATGGATCCTTGACACTTGCCTTAGGTAGGACGTCATGCATAGATGTGATGAGATCCCACAGTGGTTTGTCTAGCTTAGACTAGGAGCGGAGTTCCCCATCCTCTCGCTGTTCGCTTTAATTCGATTTGCTTCTTAGGAATAGATAGGTAAAGCGTTCAGTGACATTCTCCGCGCACTTAGTTTGGTAGGGGACCATTACCAATTAATAATTTTTTTTATATACACCTTAAAGTTACCTTCTTCATCCTACTACAATCTAGGTTTTACTAGGTCTTAATTGTGAAGACTATAACCACTTCCTATTTATTGTATAGGTCTAGAATCCACTTCAGATTGTTCTACTATAGTTTATTCAAGGGAAGCATACCATCTTCTCAGATTAAGGTGTAATGACAACATTTATTTAATATTGTCAAATATGAAAACTTAAGATTAATTAAATTCATAATAAAATCTCATAGATCTTGTAACTTCCACATATATATAGATTGGTAATGAAGTGTAGTTCCATATTGTACATAGACATATGTTTTCTAATCATTCTGGAGTAAGAACATGCAATTTTAAGAACTGAATTATCTTTCATTCCAGAATTCTAATAAAATTTGGATAGAATCACATATTGACTTTTATTGTTACATAAAGAAATTTAGTTCAACTATATCTGACTATGGTCTAAATGAATTTGATACTTCATACAGAATAAACAACTTTTATAAGAGTATCTAAGATATTTCATATAGAAATTTGCTATAGGAACTATAAGTATTTTGTTGGCTAGCCTACATAGGAAGTAACAAGTTATGTTTTAAGGATAGATAACATTAAACTAAGTTAGAAATTTAATTAGTACAAAGAACCAAGGTAGCAGTAGGGTAGGAGAAGCTTGCATTAAATAAGTAAAAGAATACACATTTATTTGGTAATACATGGTAACATAGCACAGTGAATGGGTATGGAAGCACTTGGCGACACATCACGGTTAGATTTCTCTTAAAAGAGCTTGAGTTACTACTACAACGTAGGATCCGACCAATCTAGACGTTCACAACGGTTTTACCGATCACCTTTGGCCATACGTTATTAAGAAAAGTTCAAACTCAATTGTTATAAAGATCCTTTTCATATTCAGATTTGTTTAGTTGTAGGATATAGAAGACTGGGAGCTGCTGTTAAGATATTCTTAGGTAATTGTTGTAGGGTTTCCTTGGGCTTCGTTGTAGGAGTAGAGTCTGGAAGCGAGGGAGGAGGTAGCGTAGGACCTGTACCTTTAGTTTAGGGTTTAGCATACATTATGATTGGTGGTCCCGTGACTCAGGATATCACTAGAGTTGAAGTGCTTAGGTAGCTCGTAACCATTACACTGTGCGCAGTCGGTTGAGTTTCCATTTGCACCATCCGTCCATTGTAGAGAAGCGGAGAAAATGAACCAATCATGCATCGTCTTTGTGAATCCCAAAATAACTGCATTTAAATGTGAGGTATTTTATTGGTCCATTTTATACAGCTCTGCTCCAATGGTCAGACAACCTTAAGGAGATATCTTTATTATGACAACGCGCATATTTATTGGCGCAGTGGTAAAGCAGCTACCTACTGAGCCGACGGTCCTGGGATCGAATCCCGGGAAGGGCAAATATTTGTGTGATGAACTCGAATATTTTTGTGCCTGGGTCATGGATGTTATTTGTGTTTAATTATGTATTTATATCTAAATAAGTATGTTTATTGTCGTCTAGTGTCCATAACAAAAGCCTACTGGAGCTTACTGTGGGAGTAGATTGATTTGTGTGAGGTTGTCCGATGTTTATTTATTTAACTTTTTTTACCCTCCATTGCCGGCTCCGCCGAGCGCCTTCGCCTTCGCTTCTACTTCCTCAGGATACACAATGCGGTCGTCAGCCGTTGTGCTGGAAGTTTATGAGTAGGTAAAAAAATAAATGTCAGTGATAAAATATAAAAATACATTGCCGTAGATAGATCTCATATTACAGATGTCATTCACGAAATTGATTTGCCCTCGAAAAGAATGATCATTAACTTTAGGTAAGATTAAAGGCGTCTTTTCTAAAAACAAGAGAGTGTCATCTATTTTTACAAACAGAAATGCGAACTAAAAAATTTTTCAAACATTTCTACCGATTCGACAAAAATTAGTGTAACATTTTTTTCATTTCTAATGACCACAACCACAGAAATAAACTGTTAAAAATCATTCGGGTTCGTCGCGGGCACCCTGTATAAAGATGGACTCTATAAATTAAAAATGTGTTCTATTAATATAATACCTATATTAATAGAACAAATATATATATGTGTTGAATCTAATGTCCTTGTCACGATTTATCGAATTACAATAGCAACACATCAACAAGATTTTTCGCTTAGGGCCTTATCACACTTGCGATTTGCGAGTGAATTTTGTATGATGGCGATCACGCAGCGAGTTCGCCGCGACGCTTATTTCTATAGGAAACTCAAGCAAATCGCAAGCGGGACTAGGCCCTTACTCTCCTGCGCTGGCGCTACCCGCCGCCACCGCTTGCACATCCTCTACTTCATCAGGAAACACAATATCGACATAAAAAACTTTACCATTTTTGCGTTATTGGCACCTATTTTACTTCCGATCGTTTGAATCCGTCGAGTTCTCAAATGTATTTTTAAGAAATATATAAGTAACGCACACAAGCTGAATTATTATTTATTACCCTACTGCGCCGGCGCCGCCCGTCATATTCGCCTTCACATCGTCTGTCGCATCCGGAAACACGATGCGATCGCTCTCAGCCATTGTTCTGAAAATATATCCCTAGGTTTACTGTAGGTAAGCATTTCACTGTATGTGCTTCCGTACCTGAGCAGTACTTTGTATCTGTATAGCAATAGCACAGTAAGTTCATGTATTAAACAATTTTAACATAGCACCAGTGAAGGTGCTTAGTGATATGCGTCTCATCTACGGATAGGGGTAAGGCCGCGGAAAGTTACCAATTTGGACGTTTCAAATTTACCCAGCTGATTAAAAAAAATGGTAACCCCCTACAGTTTCATAAATATTTTTATCATATGTAGGGATGTGACTGCGCTGGATGCAGGTCGTTTCCAACCGGTATATATGGAAGTCCAAAGGGGAGGCCTATGTTCAGCAGTGGACGTCCTATGGCTGAGATGATGATGATGATCATGTAGGGATGTAGGTATACGTCCAAATCAAAATGTACACGTAACTTTGGCTGTATCATAATCAAATCGGACTAATCTTTTCACAAAACCCAGAATTATAAACAATGCCTCACAAAGACAAGGATGGCTTCTAGCTAACAACATCATTCTGAATCATAAACAATTTGCGAATTCTACGTGATCAATGAACTACTCACTAGGATGGAATCTAAGTAGGTAATTTCTTACTTTGAAATAGTATGGCCGCATTATTTTTTTATTCCTTATTAAATATTGTTATGCCTAAAATATCGACGTCGTTCTGTCTGAAAGGGAAAAATCAGGTGCCTGATTAAGACTACTAATACTAATACCTCAAGCAATCGACGCCTGTACAAAAACTTTACCTTACGTTTCGTAATATACTAGCAAATTTCTTTGATACCTTCAAAATGTAATACCCTAAGCAATTGCTTGTTTGCTTTTGGGTTAATTGTTTTGGGTCCTAACATAGTTGCATTTTTTTATATTTAACCATTGATTCCTTCTTGCATTTTTTATGTCAAACAAAGAGTTAGTAGGTACTTTACGTTAGTTTGGTAAACACGGCTAAGTGGAATGCTAGCCTAAACTTGAAGGCTGATCGTAGCTGATGCAAAAAACTGTCACGACAATCGAAGGCCATGGACATCGGTTACTCGATACTGAGTACCCTTACCATGAGTTAACGTGACCGTACTCCCTAGCGACAGCGTAAACAATTTGTATGGAGAATAGTACAGGGCCCCCTAGCGGATACTTTGTAGAACTACAATTCTCCATACAAATCGTTTACACAGTCGATAGCAATTGCAGTCACTGTAAACTCATGGTAAGTATAGGCTTATTGTGATAATTGGTTTTGCTCTGTAGCTTAGCATTCAGCTATCTAAGTGATATCTTTGTAAAAAGTAATACCTATTTGTTTAAAAATTTTAACAGTGCACGACTTCAAGGAAAAATTAGATCAGATATGCTAAAAAGTGCACTTCTCTCCAAAGGTGTCCTTGGAATGGCTCCCAAAATTTATAAAAATTACCTTTTTATCTAAGACAAATTGAAAATTTAGCTCAGTTCAAAGCTCGATTAAATGACCTACTAATTAAGAAAGCATATTATAGACTAGATGATTTCTTTATTGATAAATGTGAATAAATAATGCCTTGACATAAACCTATTCATAATATGAAATAATGTTTAAAACTAGCATAATAATAATAAATATATATTTGTGTGCCTAACGGTGAAACATAGATGTACTTGTTACTTGTAATAATTGTATGCCACCTGTTACCTACCTATGTTTGACAAATAAACCATTTTGATTTTGATTTTTGATTTTGATATAAAAACAATGTGTAGATAACAAACAAACGGCTTGACTCGGTATTTCCTTAATGGAAAATACAAATTGTTATTATAACAAATAATAAATCCTATAACCTATATTCTCAATACAACTTGTAGAGTCATAGTCATTGTAAAAAATGCTATGGTAAAGCGATCTCGGGCACTTTCGATACTTGAGTGTGATAACGAGACTAGATTTTTTGCAATGCCGGACAAGCAGGTTTAGGAACTTCTTAATATAAAAAGTTTGCTCCAGGTAGTTTGATCAACGAAAAATATAATTCATTCAATATACAGTGTGGAAACTGTGGAAAAGTTGAAGGGCCCTGGAGGGAAACTGCCTTAAATCCTTAAGTTTTACTTAAAAGAACGGAAACATCCTTTCAAGCTAAAAAATATAAATTCGATATTTTATTTAGGATTATTGATCACATTAATCAGGATAAAAACTTTCGAATAAACATACTGCCTTAGAAAAAGATCGTGACATAAAAACTTAATTTTTTTTCATCGATATACGACAAGGACAAGTAGGTGAACATTAAAGAGAATCATTACCTACCTACTAATTTAGGAAATCTCTGAATGAATGCAGATTAATTGTGTGTCTCCTTTAAGTAACATGAGGTAACTTAAGCATTTAAGGCAGTTTCCCTCCAGGCCTCCTAATTTTGTCTACACTATGTTCTATGTTCTCAAGTATTTACAGCTTAAGGGCTTTATTTTTTTAAAACAAACACTTAAGTTCCACAAATTTCATGGTCGTCCTAAAATACTATGTAGATATACAAAGTTAAATTAAGTTTGTTTTACTTAAGTATAATAATTCTAAGAAACTCAAGTTTTAATGAGGACGTAAACTCGTAATAAAAAAAACAAGCTAAATTAAAAATAATACAAAAATTTATTTCGAAGCGGTAGGAACAGGAACACACACATAACATAAAAGATAGATAATTAATGCTAGTTGCAATAACTATCAATAATACTGTAAAAAAGACTGCCAAAGACACTTCAATATCTTAACCTAAACCAGGAACCATTAATATTCAAGGAGACTGACTGCCTGCATATACAAAGTTGCATTCCAATAAAACCAAACTAATGTAGCCGCTAGGCCATCAAACCACATAGCGAGGTATCTACCCCATACAAGTCATATGACGCTCAGACCACTGCTTAACACACTAGCATCATCTAGAGGAACACGAATTTTGCATGGACATTTGCAGTGTTCTTGAATTAATGCCTCATGCCTAAATTTAAAGTAAGCCTAACAAGTTAGAAGACTTCGCGGCAAACTCCATTCGCATCCATCTGGTAGCCTTCCGGGCAGTTGTACGGCACTTGGATCATGTTCCTCATGGCGATGTTAGGGTTGGCAGTCGTCTCCGGGGGCGCCTCCTCCACAGAGTTGCTGTCTCCTGCAGCAGGGTCCACGGTCTCCGCAGCCTTCGCCTTCACATCCTCTACTTCATCAGGGAATACGACGCGATCGTTGTCTGCCATTATTCTGGAAATGTATGAACAAATATAAACAACAAGTTGGATTGAACAATGCCAAATCTTTAATAGGGTAAAACCTTACATTAATTAGAATCTAAATATGTGACAGAACGTGAAAAGTTTGCACTGCACCCCTTTCCATAAGAACACGTTGACTGTATTGGTATAGATAGTTATGCAAAATAGGACCTTGTAATAAACACAATTCAATGGTTGGAGTTAACAAGCAAGTCTTTTGTTAGAATAGATAGACTCCACGCCATTGCGGGCTATTTTCTTTATACACATAACGACATTAGTTCAACATTGCATATATGGACTCGAAAATGTTTAGAAACCGGTAAATTAATAAATTTAAGCTTAACAAACTTGCCCGCACTAAGTTCGAACAAAACTTAAGTATCTACTATAGTAATAAACTCAAGTCGCAAATGTTCGTTTTCCCAATATCACTAATAACAAAAACCTTTACCTATACCTATAGAGCAAATATATTTACAGTAGACTTATTTTTCTAAACTAATATATAAACTTACATGAAATTCAAGGTTTTTCAGTGTTCACTTCACAACACGTCTGATCACCGCGGTTGGGCGAGATGTTTGGAGTGTAGTCGGCTTGCCTTCCCGTTAAATACTTATCGATATTCGCGACTTATCTCTGCCAATGTGCGAATTGCTGGCGAATGATTAATGGTGTTGGTTGTTGGTGTGAGTCACTTCTTCCCTAATAAACATATTATTTGCAGTAACATAGTTCTAAGAAAAAGTTAAGCGTCCTGAAACTTTTATTGGGTAATACACATTTATCTGTTCTTTATTTATTTTCCCTTCCACGAATTTTCAGAGAAAATTTAAATATAATTTACACGTAAGTATTTGTTTATTTGTATTTTCCCACATAATAAAATAAGGTATTTAGTTGTCATCCTATGCACTGTGGAGGGTAAAATATAAGGAGTACTATCTCTTGTATATCCAAAAAGTCCGCTGAAATTTTCAGGGCTGGCAAACCTCTCTTTATGCACAATGTTTTCCCATTATTATTCTAGATGTGGGCCCGCTTATCTACACCAAAGAGTATGTAATCACTCACACACCGAATTGTATGTTGACTTAAAACCCTTAAACAGATCTCGTAGCCAGATTTAGTAGCAGTTAGTATCAAAATCAGTTCCTCTCCGCCCCTTTTGTATGTATGTATGTAAACACTTTATTGCACAAAAAACAATATTGACAAGAACTCAAAAACAATAGGTACATGTGTACAAGGGCGTAATTATCCCTATAAGGGATTTCTTCCAATTCTTTTGAGTTTGATTTCACTTCTATAGAAGTCAGGTGAATGTCAAAGCCCCCATAAGATACCTACATTGAAACATGTAATACAATATACCTATTTAGCTTTTATATTTTTATTATTTGTATATTTCCACCGATTTAGATATATTTGATTATTAATTAATTTAGGTATATTCTTAAGTAAAAAGCAAGAACGAAGAAAATAGGTAGGTATGTGTTCTGCTTATACCAAGAAAATAATATATGGTGACATTGGTGACGCCTCGCAACTGCAGCGGAAACTAGATTGACGTCACTGAAAAGCAAATAGAAGGGTTCTGTTCTTTTTTATATGACTAACTCAAGTAAATAATTATTTACATTTCCTTGGACAATGACGTCACAGGAAATATTGTTCAAGGGACGGTGTATCTTAGATCACCAGAACACCAGGGATTTACAAACTTCTTTCTATCACGCCTCTATATGCAGACAAAAATGTATATTATGCATGGTCAGTCAGTACTTTGATGACCTAGTTTAACTGTAGCTAGTAGAAGTAGAAGATATTATTATTTATAATAATATTATAAATAAATAAATAAATTATTATTTAGCACAACAATTAAATTTTACATACAGATTGTCACGGTTCATACATAAGTATCTCCTACGTCTACGGGCTCGACAAAGCCGGCCAAGCATACCGCCCGAACATAGCTGTTGAGCCAATAAGTACTTACTCCTTTAAACGTTTTTTTAACAAATAATGACGGTGCTCCTCTAACTGGAGAAGAACGATTGTTCCAGCAACAGTAGCCAGGTTTTGTGTACGTGCCCCTTATGAGTTTCTTACTGTATCTACCTTGAAGGGTGTTCCTTACAGTATGGGAACCTATATTACGATCTCCTAATCCTAACTTATTAAACGATAGTATATCACAGCTACATGTAAGTAAACACACTTCATCTTTGAAGTAGTGCAGATCCTCTTTAGGAACAGATGCGCATTATCAAAACAATTCAGTTATTTAAAGCATAAATAAATACATTGCTATATCATATGGTCAACCACTTTATTTATTCTGGTATCGTCGAGAATATTCCTTTGCCAACTTGCAATTAGAGTAATTCGATGGATTAAAATTGTAGATGTGTGTGGTTATTTTTATTACATATTCAACTGACTGCCTGAGACATTTATGACCTACATTAGATTTAAATGTTATCCATAGCTCACTTTTTGGGAAGTCATGGGGGAGGACTATATTCAGCAGTGGACGTCTGTAGCTGCAAAGCTATGTGAAATAGATCAAAGGTTCACCATGTGAAACAGATTAATAGTTTGTATCGTAACGTATCCGCAACTTTATACTGAGAAAGCATACATTATTATTTTAGAGATGTAGGTACCCAGAATAGATCAAGCTTCTCCAAGCTAAAGCTGAATATTTATTTCTTGTCAAATCCCTTGAGTTTGACATAAAAAAGAAAAATATACTTATGCAAGACGATATTTTGTACTGTCCTTAGAATAAACACGCCTTAGAAGGAGAGTCTTCATACGACAGATTTGCGAAAGATGAAGCCGCTTTTGGCCTTATGTGTGCGTGTCTACGAACCAATCATAGCTAGACGTTTTGCTTGTGACATTGACGTTGTGACAGATGCGAACACGGACAAAACTTAGCCCGTGGCTAACCAAAACTGGCTCGAGAGCTAACTAAAAGAAAGTCTATCTTATAAGATAGACTGGCCTGGTGAGGCTGCAGTTGTTTTAAATTTATAAAGGAATATTCTAGATACTTCAAGCAATAAATGCCTGTGTTTGCAGAACTGCAAACATATTATTTTTCCTCTGTCAGTATTTACCGATAACTGACAATATTTCCATTGATAATTCGTATCTATGAAGTTCATCGCGTCATAAAGATAGTGTGGGCGCAGTATTTCTGTTGTGTACCTACTTGTTTATTGTGTAAATATACTCGGAACTTATCGATGGGTTGTAGGAATCGATAGCAAATCTATCGGTGTCTGCGTCTGAGTCAACAAGTACGCAGAGTTGTTCAAGGGTACGACCATAGACCATATAACAGTATTTACGAATATATGCGACACTCAGTACTAACTAATTACAGAATATGAATGCAGTAGCGAATCTATAGGTGTCGTGCGTTTAAGTCTACAAGTTTACAGAGCTGTCAAGGGTACGACCAAAGATTACTTCCGATCAGGTGCGACACTCGACACTAACAATAAAAAAAATATCGCGTCAATCTCGATGCTACTGATTTATGGACTGTGTGGCTGACGAGAGTAAAGGGCTTTAGGTATGCATAGTACTTAAAAGGACACATAACGGTAACGTATATTTAAGTAACTTAGTGCCAAACTCCTGAAGCCACATGGAGGATATGTCGAAGAGGAAGTCTATTTTTTGGGTGATTCTTGAAAGGGTCAATTTACAGCGTCCAGAAGGATAAAGTACCCGCACAATTGAAATAATTGGCCATAGTATTTTTTATATATTACATTAGTACCTAATCTAACTGGAGCACGATTTATTTTTTGTTTAATTTAAGTATAATTAACTGTAAAAAAATATTAAACACATAAAACTTTATTCCCTTGGTGCGTCCATCCGCCATTTTTTGAACAAACTACCTCAAAAAGTACATGTTGTGAATTGAAATCAAGTATAGAATTGAGTTAAATTATTAGAATATAAGTTATTTATTTAGAAGAAAAAATATGCTTGCTGTGTTTGGTTGGCTTGGCAAACGTCAGTAACGCTTCCAGATATGCGGGGAATGGTCGCGACTAGTTGCTGGAATTCTTAGCTATGAAGGCTAATATATGATTCACTTGGCTTTGGTTCACTATGATTTTGATTCCCTTGAATTTTTATATAAACTTTTATATCTGCAATAGGTACATAGTCTTTAGTAAAAAGAAAACTACATGAATGCCTGCATGTGTTGACTTAATAGTTGTTCTTATAATAATTTTAGTTTCGGCAGAATCGACAAGAAACATACTTTTTTCTTATTCCTCTGGTTCTAATTTTGAACAAGGGAATCACAGATTTATTGCGTTTTCATTAAAATAAAATAAATTTCCCTTTAATTCGCGTTGCAGATGACTGAATCATTGATTTAGAATTTTATTCCATTTGTACCTAAATGGTCTACTACCTAGACAGGTCTAAAATAATTTTGAGCTGAATTCAAGAGAAGATGCTTATGCCCAGCAATTTTTATACTACGACGGTGGTTAGATTATTAAGAAAATTGCCAATTAATGCGAATAAAACACTGTGAATTTTTGTATCCTTACACTTTGTAAAACTTTTTATTTATTTAAGAAAAACTGATATGAATATTATTCCCCTGTACTTTTTTTATGATTCCTTTGGCGTTTTTCTTATTACCATGTCATTTTTTCTTATTCCCCTGGCGGCGAAAACATAAAGTGGTATATTTCTGTATAAAATTGACCAAAAGTGGTGCCTATTTGATAAATCTGCGTAAAATTAAATACAATTTCATATTTTCTAGCAAATAGGTAAAAAAATATAAAAATAAAAATCGCCAAGGGAATCACATGAAGAATTCAATTCACAAGAATGACCGTTTTCTCTTGTTGACAAGCAAACTCACTCTTATGCGATTTTTAAAAGCTATTACTTATTTAGTTTCAGAAGTGTAATAATATTATTTTACCAAGAACCCACTTCCCCCGGTAAGTGGGTTCGGCACAGGTTCGATTCAGACGATATAATAAGTTAAGAAGCATAGCTAATGAGAACCTAACACTGTACCATCAAGAATACAAGATTTAGAATCAGACATTTTACGAATAGGACGAGCTTAAGAGATAAATAATGCATAATCGGATAATTATGCAATATTATTATGAGCTTATTCTGATGATGGAAATAGAATATCAAATCTTTAATAAAATAACCCAACCTATTTGAGCACGTTGGGTTCATATTACATTCTCAGGAGAGGTATTTTATTTATTTGGAACATCAACTGCATTACACAATATATAACAATGCTTAACAAAGCAATGCAGGCTTTTGTTACAAAAAAGACCGAGTGTCGTATCTTATTGTGCGACATACTAAAATAATCTGTGGTTCGATTACAATCGCAGTTTGGAGTGCGTCCGCGTGGACAGAGAAACCCTATGACGTAGGTCCGATTCAGACATCCGCTGGGTTTGTATATTACGCTTATAATATATATTTAGATATATATCGGACAACCTCACACAAATCGATCTAGTCCCAAATTAAGCTCAAGAAGGCTTGTGTTATGGGTACTAGACGACGATATACGTACATAAATAGATAAATATATACTTAAATACATAGAACAACCATGACCCAAGCACAAATATTTGAGTTCATCACATAAATATTTGCCCAGGCCGGGATTCGAACCCGGGACCGCCGGCTCAGTAGGCAGGTGTCTACAAACCGAGCCAAACGCGTCGTCATAGGTGTCTATTTAAATAAGAATCTTACAAAACAAAAGTTGAAAAACATTGTGTGCCATAACTGTCTAGCTAAGCTAAAACCGCGACCTTTTTGTACGGAGCTCTATATGACTTCGCGCAACTTCGTTCACGTAATACTTATTTTCTTTACCGTAGTCGGGTAAAAAGTATCACAGTAGCCAATGTTGTTGGTACAGGGATAGCTGAATATCCAAAGACTTTGAATGTTCATATGTCAATGTAGCATTTATATTTAAGCCGTCACCTTTTACTTATTCTCTTTAGTTATTTCAGTTATTCCGCCGTTCAAATATTGCAATAAAACCTTTTAATTATATTATTATAAAATAAGCACAAGATAAATTAAGCTCATTTTATATTTTTATTTCAACTTTTTAAGCGAAATTCATGGAGAAAGCATGCGAAAATCATTTTTTAACTAAATACGAAGTCAACACATAAATTAGTACGTCTGTACTGTACATAGATAATAAATTATATGGGATTAACAGCAACACAAGTACAGTAATACAAACTTATAGAAAAACGTAAGTACTTAACTACTAACTCGATACTTACATATAAGTAAAGTTGTTTTATTACTAATTATAAAAACGGTATAAACTCACGTAAAAATTGTCAGGAACGGCCCGACATGTTCCGAACTCATTTGGAGCTCTTCATCAGGGGTAGCTATCCGTGCTGCTACGCGACTCGCGACCCACTGCGTGTCAGCCGCCGTTTTTATAATTAGTAAAGATGTCTCACGATAGTTTTAATAACATTATAGTTGTTTTATTCTTAACTTGCACGACACGACACATTTAATCACAGCGATTTGAGATGACTGATGTGCACACTGTTTGCCATTCCGCTAAATACTCGGAAAATTTATTTACCTCCTTTCCAGATGGCATAACATTTTTCCCTATAGACATGCTTGGTATTACCAGTAACATACGGTCCAAAAGGTCGAACAGTTGGAGTCTCGTCACAATGTATTTTTTCATTTGTGGTGAGGGTGCCAACTGTTATAGCGACTCCACACTACACGCGACGTTGACCGAAGTTGGGCGAATATGAGTGTGGAGTTGGAGAGGATGCAATAACGCATGTCTCTCTATAGACATTACCAGTAACGTACACTCTAAAAATAAAATTGATTTCGGTAAATCGAAAGAAATTTGAATGTTTTTGAATGAGTAAGTGTTATTTCGAAAATGTATGCACGTCCTTTCTAAGCGACTTCCAAAAAAGGAGGAGGTTCTATGTTTCACTGTATTTAATTCATGTTCACCGATATCTTCGACTCAAAAGGTTATTCAAATGCAATCTGTACATGAACGGGTTAGGTATTTTCGGTATATTTCAAGTTTATTTTGAAGTCGGTTCTTTTATTGGTTTTTTTTTAATACATACACAGCGTACACCTACATATTGACGGTCGAACAGTTGGAGTCTCGTCACAATGTAAACTTTTCATTTGTGGTGAGGGTGCCAAGTGCTAAGTTGTCCTTCATACAGGAGTAACTGTGGCCGAAAGGTGTCGTGTTTCGTTGTTTTCGCGGCCAGTAACCCGACACCCCGAAGTTGTGTCTCGCCATTCTAACGTTTTAATATATAAATAAGTAGTACTTATTACTAATATGTAGAGCACATGTACTTAGCTACGAGTACAAAATAACATTTAACGATTATACGACATATATTTTAATAATAAGTAAATTGTTTTAATTGTAACCTTTTATAAATAGATGATTTCACAAATTAAACGTTCGTATTATTTTCCTGTTTCAGATATAAATACCTACTTAGAATGAAGCCGATTGTTTGTGCATTTATATTTTATGACACTGACGCACTATAAAAGTACAGTCGAGTTCATAAATTTATGACAAAACTATGTGAAATCGCTTAATGCGTTCACGGTATACAGGCGTATTAAGCTAGGTAGGTAGGAGAAGTTTCTCTACTAGTCAACCACTGCTAGGTTAAGCAGAAATATGTACCTACCTAGTCGGTGGAGCATTACAGATTATGGACAAAAATAGTAAATTCAAACACAGGTCAGTCTAGATGTAGGTACCTACGGTTTATTTATACCTTCCGACCAACTTCCGACCCAGTAGTAAAGAAATAGACCCATTCACGATACGTTTTAACGTACAAATTTTGATATAAAATACCTACTTTCATATTTTAAAAAAATGTGTCATGAAAGTCGTGTCTTATTTGTATCTTAGACCATCAGCTAAATAGGTAGGTACATATTTGGTTCTTTAGTTAAACCACGGAAATACAGATACCTAAGTATATTTTTATTTGTACAGTTACATTAGGTGCTAAATTAGTAATCTATAGAGGAAAATAAGACCAGTAAAAATAAAAATATATATATTATGTAAATTTGAAGGGATTCGAGATTCGTATGAAACGATTTGCGTCTACTTTCCAGTGCACATATTCTCTGAGTAACTTGGATCTCTCCAAGTCGAGAAGGAATAGTTTAGGCATTATTGTCACTGAACCTGTTGATGGTGTAGCCGAAGTGAAATGCTTGGCTTTAGCAATCTTAAAAAAATAAAAATAAAGTAACATATAATTAATTACATATCCCATATAATCATTTAATTTTTTAATCAAACAATATTATATCATTCGTTACAAATTAATACAAAGCAATGGTATATCAAACCAAAACGTGAAATTATATAATAATTATTTAATTATAATTATTATAAAACGTCGTAAAGCCGAGCCACCTGTACCTATACTGTATACTACGCTTAATTTTCAGGATCTTATGATTAATCTTACTTTATTACTAAAAAATAAACAATCAGAATCAACTAGTAAACGATGGAGTTTGTATAACAAACAATAATTTAATAATCGACATAAGAAACATTTCCTTTTTTTTGTTCCAATCAGTTGGTTTAAAAACAATGAGTTAGTTCTCTGCGTACTCGCAGAGTCCCAGTAATTCTCTTTAGATATCAAAAGAGTTCAACGGTTGCACCATACATAAACTTGTACCTGGCACTCAAAGTATAAAAAGTTAAAAACGAATAGTATAAATATTAATACATATCACGGTAGACTCCATCCGCGGTCAACGCGCAGCCTATCGGAGCCTTATCTGAAGAGTTGGAGGTGGTCGTCTCGGGAGAACCAGGCTTATCCACAGAGTTGCAGTCTCCCCCCGTGCTACCCAGTGCCTTCACGTCCACAATCTCCACGTCGTCGGGGATCTCAAGATTCTCAACTCGGTCATTGTCGGCCATTATCTGGAAATAAGACGCGGTAGGTACCGAATTCCCATATCATAGATTGTTTGACAAGGGGTTAAAGTAAGCCATTAAGACACGAAGTGATTATTTTGGACAAGCGAACGCAGTGAGCGAGCGCAAATATAACATGTGTGTCATTATGGCTTTTAGCCACGTGTTAAACATTCTGCTTTTCACTTCGACACTTAAAATTCAAAAAATAAAACCTAAAAATTAAAATTGTTGTCGCCATACCAACTATTATCTATTCTGTGGCCATACGCAATAGCCAACTGGTTTTTTTTTATTATTTGATTTGTGACTATTTATTTAAATTTTTCTATGACATTATAGCGGGTAAAGACAATTGTTAGATCAGGAAAGGCCTAAGTAAAGATCATTAGATCGTAAATATAAGTCTTACAGCGCCTAACGTTTTCTTAGTCGTTTTTCAAGGTTTTACTTGATTGGGGCTAAAGGTACAATTTTAGCCCCGCTTTATGAAGCTAAGATTACGCGCTTTTTCAATAGGAGAAAATATTTTTCTTTTTTGTGAGGGCAACTATATATACGAATAAACACCTAAACCTTAATTATGTCAAGGTTTCATTTTATTAACTTAAAAAGTCATCGAAATTACCAAACAGAAATGTTTGCCTAATTAGATTAACTAGATCATTCAAACAGATATTAAAAAGGAGACACGATTCTCTTAGTATCAAAATTCATGGGTGGAGTGTATGCCCTAATTTACTTTGTAGAATACTTACGTTTAATTATTCAAATAATTTCCAGCCAAATTCTGCGCAAAAAACTCGATTGCTGCGCTCTGGGATGAAACGAATGATGTCTAGTCGAATCGACTTCTTATTAAATACTCCGAGACTTCCTCCGAGCGCTACTGTATCTACGCGAGTAGAATGCTAATGAAATGACTACTCGTAATAGTGACTAATGCAAGAGTCACAAAGTGTTCCTTAACAAACATCGAATTTGCAGTGACAACAGTACTAAAAATAAATTATTATTTCCTTGAATTGCTTACTGTACTTGATTTGTAATGATCAATTTTTACCGACCGAGCGAAGCGTTTCCATTTCAGCTTGGCCAAAAACACTTTCGAATGTCCGTATTCCTGATAGATGTCCAATGTCTCACCCTCACCTTTAGTTTGAGCCACTAACACCTGCGGTCTGGGACATTCACATTCAACGCCATAGGTATGTGATAAGTATCCTATTTTTCCGTACCAGCATCAGCATCAAACACGATTGGGTAAGCTCAAACGTAATCCTGCCATTAAATTAAATAATCGGTTCCAAATAATTCATGAAGAAATTTGTATAAAAATTGCTATCCTAAGGATAGGACAAATTACTTATAGTCATTCGAGATAACTTTGGAACGGAAGGATAAGATTAGCCTACACGTCATATATTTTATAGTAGGTATAAATATAAGGAGTTAAGGACTTATAAAATTTACGCGTCGCGTCAGCGGCCAAATATGTGCAACTTTTCTATATTTAAGACCGTTTATATACGTATACCTACCATATTTGAGTAAATAAAGCTTTCATTCATTCATTCATTCACTTACACACTGCCAGTTTTAATTGCTCTATATTGCTACAGTACAGAAAATGTCTAGTCTATTTCAAATGAAAGAAAGGTGAATATAAAAAAAAGGTTGCTTTTGAAGTCATTATCTATTATCATTATTATTTGACGACGCAGTTTGCAGAGACCTGCCTACTGAGCCGGTGGTCCCGGGTTCGAATCCCGGCCAAGGCGAATAATTGTGAGATGAACTCGAATATTCGTGCTTGGGTCATGGTTGTTATTTGTATATAAATATATACCTATATTTATCTATATAAGTCTGTATATTGTCGTCTAGTATCCATGACCCAAGCCTTTCTTGAGCTTAATTTGGGACTAGATCGATTTGGGATGGAAATAGGGTCGATGGATCCTATTTTCATCCCAATAATATGATTCAGTTTATACACTAAAAATATCTCGATCACATTTTTAGTCATGTCCTTTATTATACGGATAACATAAACGAGACAGTATTTTTGTTGCGTTAAAACATATTAGAGATGGACGCTGGTGGGTAAATACCCAATCTTCCCAGGTAAATTTATCCGATTATACCCAAGTTACAGTTAGATTGGGTATTTACCGGGAAGATTCATAAGTAATTACCAAACATCACGACATTGTCCGTTAATGTATTTCTTGTCGCCGGGGCAGTTATCAGGGACAGTTATCATGTTCCCAACAGCAGGGGGTTCTGTTGTAGACGCGTTGCCCGTATGTTGCTCAGTTGGGTGTGACGCGTTGCCCGTATGTTGCTCAGTTGGGTGTGACGCATTGCCCGTAGGTCGCTCAGTTGGGTGGGACGCGTTGCCCGTAGGTCGCTCAGTTGAGTGGGTTTCGAGAGACATGATAACTGAAGCCGTATGCTCAGGAGGCTGTGTTGCAGATGCTTTCTCCGCAGGAGAGGCGGGTACAACCGCTGTGAGGCATAATCCCTGTAAAATGTTGAGTTCATTTCATAAGTTCATGTATGAGAAGATCAATGATATACGGTAATTACAATGCTTAAATTATCATTGGCCAATCTCATTTTCATTCCCTATAATTATCTTGCTATGACCCCCCTCACTAATCCCAGCACGTCTAGCCTATACCATGCGAACAAGACAGGAGATGCTGATGTGCGCGACAAGTAAAGTCGCGGCAAGATATGCTAGCCCTACTGGTTTCAAGATATAAAGTCACCTGGTTGTCGTCATTAGTTTTACACGCCAAATGTATTTTTTGCAATATTACCCTACATTTGGCATCAATATTATTAAAAAATCGGTCCACACATGAATGTATGTGTCCCGTGAGCACGGCGAGCATTTTCACTATGTGAAGGGTACACGCAAAGAACATGCCTAGTAAGCTTAGAGCTATGGCGATTTTAAAGTTTGGAACGATGTAATTACTATCCTTTTTTTCACATATTAAGGGTGAAAACGGACAATTTACATGAATATTTGCATCAGTAACGGGTCGGTTATAGTCTGAGTCAATTTAACACTTGTATTTTGACATAAAAATCTCGTTTTCAGGAAAAGTTTGGAGGGAACACGGAAAAAACATGTCTAGAAGTAAGACATGTTTTTTCCGTGTTGCCTCCATATAATTACTATACTATATCTATGCCTCCAAGATGCCTCCATATTATATTATGTTCATTCCATTTGACATTTTAATAGACTTCATACGCTTCATACGATAAATGTTTATCATTATCATGATATTCATGATTAAAGTAGGTTACATTATATTTTGACCATAAACAATATCCGGCATGTGTTGTCACGTTAATGTTTGAAATGAGTTTGTCACTATTCTTGCGGAAATTCAAACTTCAACAGTCAAAAATTTCAAAGAGTTGTGGGCATTTGTATAGCCCATTAAAACAATTATGAGAACTAAGGTTACACTTTTTGTATTTCGTCAGAGATATTGAAATGTTAAAGAGCGTTAGTTTGGAAAAGGTTAGTCGTAGATTCATTAACGTTATTTAGTATTGTGTAGCTGGACAATTGTCATAAACAAATCGAAGGTTCATGTTAAACGTTTACAAAAGTAAGTCAATAGGACGACGTTGGTATGGCTGGTGGTGATATACTCGTAGATAGGTTAGTTAAACTGATGTGGATACAAATCTGTACAAGTAGCAAGCAGCACTGGGTTTTTAACCTCTCTTAATAGTAGACCACTCAGACTGTGCTATCGTTTTTCATTGTATATATAAAGCAAGCTAGCGCTCCCTGCGGTCCTTTAACCTTTTGAACTCCCCAGTCGTCATATCACAAAATCGGGAAATTGTACCACTGGTCCCAAAGTCGTCGTCAAAATATAGCTTGAGGAGTGAATAAAGGCTACCTATAGAACAACGAAATAACGGAGAGACTCGTTGTAACAACTAGACAATTAAGTAGTTTCTGTAATATTCCTTCAATTTAAACGCCGTACGATCTAGGTACATTCGTCAAGCATGATGCTCAAACTGCATAGTAATCGGAAAGGTAACAGGTAATCAAGATACTCACAATGCAGACCAATAATATGAGGCTCGTCATTTTGAAACTCTGCATTTCCATCTGAAACATAATTGCAATAGGTATATCAAAACTGGGTTTTATAGCTACTGTGTGTCGAATGGTATCGATCAGCATAGCTCTTGCTTTGTCTAACAATGTCCGATTTTTCCGTTCAGCGAGACCGTTCTGGTGTGGTCTGTAAAGCGCAGAAATATGTCTTGAAATCATTATTACTGTAGATAGCTTGAAATTTACGGTTCACATTCCTATTCTGTGCCGTTATCTGTTTGCAAGTGTTGAATCTTATTTCCAGTAAAATTAAATTTCTTATTAATAGACTTTGAAGTGTTCTAGTGTTTCAGATTTATTTTTCATAAAGTACACACGTCCATATACATATATAGTAATCATCAATAAATGTCACAAAGTATCAGATTAATATACTGTTCACAAGACTTTAATTCAATGCCTTGAACCATTGTATTTTATTGTGAGGTGGTTTAGTCGTCATAGAGCTCCTCGGAGGCGGCCTTTGTCCAGCAGTGGACTCTCGGCTGTGATAATAAACCTAGCTTAAAATTCAACAATTGTGTAGAAAATCTGGTTTGATGGAGAAGGGTCCCTTTAGTGACTCCTGGTCCTTTTCAAGAGCGTGGCACCAACCGTACAGAGCCATCACCGTTGGTAAAAAAATCATTATCCTCTCCTCACACCAAAACGACTGGACAATTTTAACCAGTTTTAATACAGGGATAACTGAACATACAAAGATGATTATAGTATAACTATTTAACCGAAAATGGTAACGGAAGTTTGCGGCTCGTTCTATTTTATAATAGCTATATGATAATAATATGCATATACCGTGCACTGTATCCACTCACATTGTTAATGCACCTCTTGTGTTCCTCAGATATATGATGATGAAATAGTGTCCCAAGTACGAAACAGCTCTTATATACGTCGATATCCTGAGTAAGTACTTATTGTTCTATCGTATGACAAAGATTCACATGAATTTCTAGCTGTAATAGTACGTCCCAATGAAGCGATTATTCGACACAGAACTCTATTCTTTGGGGTTTCACAGTTCTTTAGAACATATCTGGTGATTCTTACAAGTATGTAATAAATAAATCACTTTGATATAGGTACATATATGTCCACTCGTATTGTTTTACTTAGCAAATTGCCGTTCATATGTAGAATCCTTATTTTACATTTTATAGTGTATTTTGATTAGTTTGTTATGTTATGATTCCTTGAATGCATCTTTGTTTTGATGACGATTTATTTGTTTCTAAACAACCATTACATCAGTGTTATTTTGAAGTATCATATCGAAATTCCTGTTACCATCAAAATGTCATGTGCAGTTGACGTACATTGAATTCGTGGTACAAATTACTACATACATTCCATCATTTAATTTAATTACAATATTAAAAGAAAAATGTATGACGATCAGATCAGTACTAGACCAGATAGGATTAATTATTATAATTCAATCAACAGCAATAAATAGTGAATACCAACGTGAAGTATATACATGGTCGGAAAAACTTAAGTCTTTTAATAATTAATGAAAATGAAGAAGATTTTGATCACTTTCATTTGTTGGCTCACGGGGTATCTATTATCTATTTCCCACAGCGTAGTAATTGCTCCCAAGAGAAGACTCAGGAATACGATCGAAAATTACAGTGAAATATATTCCATTATCATCAAGCCCAAACTGTACAGGAGTAGTTCTTTATCGGAACTCACCACCAACTGCAGCGACGGCAGTAAGTTTTCCTTCATTAGTAGGTACTTCTGTCTCTACATTACAGTACTCGTATATACTGGAAGTACTTTTGTACATTCAATTTTCTTAGTATTGTGGAGATAAATTTTCTTATACTATCAATTTATTATTTCTCTGATATAAGCTCAGTTTATTTACTGCATTAATATGTAAAATCATCATCATCATCACAGAGCGGATTTCTCGTGGCACTTTTGAGTTTTAAAACCGTGTATTCATCTGCCTATTTTTTGCCTATCCCGACCTTCTTTCTGCGATTTTCTTTTCCTGCGATTATCAGTTTACCGCTGTCATCTTAATTTATTATTTCAGGCATCTTCAAACAGACAAACAGTATATCCCTGCAGAGGTACGGAAGCAAGTCTTTCTACGAGGAGTCCGGAGACGCCCTTGTCAATTACTATCCTAACAACACCAACTTGCATTATACTCGCATGTCGCGTAATTATAGAGTAAAGTAAGTTGAGCTATGTTTAATGTGTGCCATATTCAATTTTTAGATTTGTTAAGGGCTTATCTCGCCGCGAGCATTCGCCTGTAATGTAACATTTATAATTTGATTTGGAGCATTACATTACGTTTACATTATAATAATATATTTCTTGCTTGTTTCCTTCCTTGCTTGCTTGGTTCTCCTCCCTTCACTGATGGGACGCTGGAATCTGTAACATTACTGGTTGCGGACTGTAATGGTCGGTTCTTCTCCTTCACTGATTTAATGCTCGGATTTAGTAACTATCACATAACAGGCGAACGCTTGCTATGAGGGAACACAGTTTTACAGTCTAACATAATAATATAAAATCAATACAACAATAAAGCACGTGAAATCATCGACGAGTGACCCATATCCGATCGTCAACTAGTTTGCCGTGGAAGCCCCCATATCTTTTGGCCAATGCGCATTCTTTACGAACACCAACTTCACCTGGGCACTAGGCACAGGCACTCTCGCCTTGTGTATGACAAAACTAAAACTAAGACGACATAGCATAGCTGAACTTCACTTACAAATAGTCAACTCACTCCCTCGACTTAAAATGTTCATACCATGATGAGTTGTAGATATCTTGTATTAAATATTATGATTATATTTATTAACAAGATCGCATAAGAAGAGGTTGGAGATGGGGGAAGACTCGTACGGGTCGAAATTTGCTGAGGAATTCGCGCGGGGACCAGAGCTTGACTTCGCTGAAAGCAACCTTGAATCCAGGTATACCATAGACGTTGCTATAGAGAGAAGGAATAGTGCAATCGGTCTGACCCTGACTTATGACCAATATAGTAATTATTTTTTAAATGTTTAGTTGGTAAAATGACTATAATTTCTGTTTATTATTTCTATCTAATTAAATCAGTAACTGAAGTCTTCCGCATACGTATGAGGACTGTCTTTTTATGACTACACCGATCTATTTTTATTTTAGTGAGGATAGTTCAAACCAAGCCGTCGAGAAACTCCCGACTTTCCCTTTCAAAGAAACTCCAAGCGGTAATCTAAAAGTGCAGTCCAATCAGGTATTATCCTATCTATCATATCTGCTTCGATAATATATCCTTTCTCATAAAACCGCAGTACCTATGAATAACATTGTCATGCTATAGGGCCCATTTTATTGGCTCCAGCTAACAAAATTCTACACGGAGATGTAAAAGTAAATTTGTATGTGATGTCAAATAACACTCCTTTACTCTTAATGAAAGTTCAGAAAGTTGCCCTGTGTGCCTGTGCGTGTAAAAAAGCAAAACAAGACCTTTTTTGGAACTATTGCGGCGCTTGAAAAGCTGTTACGGGCATCTATATTCCTACGCTCCATATTAGTATATACCGAGCGGCCTCAGCAGTAGCCTACCTGTTTTCTTCTTCTTGTGTCATAAGTCATAATCCTCATTAATAAGGGTCGTGACTGTCTCTCCACTTAATTCAGCCACCTGTAGGTACCTACTTCTTAAAACCGCTCCTGGTGACCTATATAGTTTTGTATTTTACGCCTGCACTTCATTCATTGGAAGTCATTTTATTCGGTTTTTGAACCATTTAATTGTTATTACTTTGTAGGTAGTATACCAGTCATCGACTGTGGGAGTTGTTCTAGCAGATCCCACTCAAGCCAAGGTCAAAGTGAAGTATGAAAGTAAAGCAGGCGGTGAGCCTGACGATGACAGCGAAGTCAACGATGTTAGTTGATGTGTTTATATTTATTTGTACATACAAAACAGCCCTTTATCTAATATAACGATCGACTAAAACATTAAGTAGAATCATGAAATTATGGGTTTTATATGGGAAGCCGAAGAAGTGGTGCACACGCATTTCTCGAAATTCTTACCCTAAGGCGATGAAGCAAAAGAAGAAATGTTGTACGTAATATTTTAAATACCTCGCAACAATATTTTGGAATGGCATCTAAATTATAATAGAAAGATTACAATCTTGACCTTCCTTTCCCTCCTCCATATTTCGTAACGCAAAATCCAGTAGCTGATAGACCAGAATCAGAATCAGTAATTTATTTAGGACCGATATTTTATGGACAGTTTCAGTCACCAAGACGCGGAACCTGTCCCGGAGGATGTGGTGCGAAGCCAAAACTGTCCAAAGCCAAGGGTGAGCAAGATCTGGAGAGCCTGGGATACGCCATGGCCGAGCCGGTGGACTGGCTGAGAGTCCAGCTGCCGAAAAAACAGGACCTGTATCAGGAATTCTACCGACGTGTACATAACTATGTGTAAGATGCTTTTAGCCGTATTCCCTTTCACTGAGTTAAATATATTCATGATGGAATGGAATATAGTATGAAAAGAACGATTTTAAAGGTACTTTGGAATTATTGGAATTACAGTACCCGGCGAAAAATATTGTCTTTGGAAAGACCCAATTGGCTATTTACGACGATTTCCGAAAACTGGCAACCGTCCAACAATTATGCAACAACAACGTATATATGCCATCACCGTTATACAAGTTTGTCCCTGGCGCGTTAAACCTTTGGACGCGTTACGTCATCTGCAGAAGTGTCACTTACACGCCGAATACCATGCCACGAGAGAGTGAAATTAAACCTTATTTGAAGGGAAAGAGTTTGGTTTTATAATTTACCATATACTTAGTGACGCTTTGTGCCGGGGGCGTGGTAGGCACGACAGCACATGACACCTTTAGGTGTTCTTGGCTTTAATGGCTTAATTAGTGTCATTATCATTTCATATCAAATAAATACTGCACTTTAAGGACTTTATTAGTTTACGTCAAATCAATGACATTTAAACATTGAATCTACATATAGAGATGAAGAAGTTACGACTACTAGAAATTGGATAGTAAATGTATCATTTGTATTTAAATAACTAGCTTGTGCCCGCGGCTTCGCTCGCGTTAAGAAGTATTATTATTAATTATGTATAGTTTTTGCGGCTTTACTTTTGTTTAGCGTGTGTAAAAAAATAGGGCCTACAAAACTTCTTTGTACACAATATTCTTGACTAATTTGTCATTAGGCGCTAAAACTATCAAGCTACTGGGTGAACTTACTCGAGAGCAACCAACATAAAACTGTCCATGAGAGAAGCAATGTTCTCTCAAGTCAATACCCGCAAATTTGAGAGTTTGCCCCTGAGACTTGTTATTCAAGATTGGTTTAATGATTCTAAGCCATGTTATAAGTTACGTCATGTTCTATTGTAAGATATTGAGGTTCTCTTCGTTGATGAATAAAAAATGTATTATTCTGAGCCAGATAAACGTAATTCAGAATTCTGAAATGACTTATTATTGAAAAGCTTGAATGTATTTATTACGGATGCAGGAAGTTTCCCGATCATTACTCATCCCGTCCCAACGCGCCGCCCGCCTATAGGTACGGATTGACGACGATCGAGATGCCACCAAATACTACTTTTTTAATCTATTAGGATAACACGGGTCTCTATCCATACCTCAAAAAATCGGTGGCATTTTCGTAATTAACGTCCCAACAAACCATAAAAATTACACCCGTACTCATATTTAGTCATTTCAACCCCATCGCACCCCAAAAGGCGACCCGACCCGATAAACCATTAAAGCATTACCAA
Organism: Apotomis capreana; assembly: GCA_947623375.1. Classification (NCBI taxonomy): domain Eukaryota; kingdom Metazoa; phylum Arthropoda; class Insecta; order Lepidoptera; family Tortricidae; genus Apotomis; species Apotomis capreana. Next base: position 19,423,854 of record OX392506.1, read on the forward strand.
TGGATTTTCAGACTTTGTCACCACATTTCTCCCTTTTAGGGGTTGATTTAAAAAAAAACCTGAAACACGTGTTAACTCATTTATTGTTAGAAATACTCCTGTGAAGTTTCGAATAAAATAGTCTAACTAATCTTCTTTCGCCATACAAACTTTGGACCCCCATTTCACCCCTTTAGGGGATAAATTTTGAAAAATCCTTTCTTATTGCACCCCTACACCGTATAAGGAACCTACGTGCCAAATTTGAACTCTCTAGAACCAGCGGTTTAGTATTTAGACATTTCAACCCTATTTCACTCCAACAGGGGAGATGGTAACTCACGTCCGCCACGTTTGATTTTAAAATCGTTGCGGTTTTTGTAATCAGCAACCCGATAAACCATAAAAACAATACCCATGCTGATTTTCAGACTTTGTCACCACATCTCTCCCTTTTAGGGGTTGAATTTTCAAAAAACCGTGTTTACTCATTTATTGTTAGGAATACTCCTGTGAAGTTTCGAATAAAATAGTCTAACTAATCTTGTTTCCCCATACAAACTTTGGACCCCCATTTCACCCCTTTAGGGGGTGAATTTTGAAAAATCCTTTCTTAGCGGATGCCTACGTCATAACATCTACCTTCATGCCAAATTTCAGCCCGATCCGTCCAGTGGTTTGGGCTGTGCGTTGATAGATCACTATGTCAGTCAGTCAGTCAGTCAGTCACCTTTGAGTTTTATATATATAATTAATTTTATCTACACACATATAACTAAATTACAAATTGCTAGCACTCGTATCGTACGTAAGCAAATATTTACAATCCACTTTAGGTATTTTTGGTATAGATTGCAAATTTTCGGCGTATTGTAATGACGTAATACGGTAAAAGGTGTGTTTCCCCGTCTCCGATATCGGTTTATGCTACAATGATGTTTGCTTTTATCACGCGATGAATAAGCGACAAAGCAACCGTCACGTTTTGACAATGCCAGCGTGAGAGACAGTACAATACAAAATAATACTTTGCTTTGCTTTGTCACTTATTTATCACGTGATAAATGCAACCAGCATATACCCCATCAAATAACTATCGTACGATTTCACTTTTAGCAACACGGACACGGTGGTTCACATTGCCGATGAAGAATTCCACTGCCATCACATGGTGTTAGATGTATATTCGTCGTTCTTCAATTCTAATAAGAAAAGAGATATCACGTTGCCTGCGGTAAGTGATTGCAAATGCTTAATTAAAGCGATTGCACATCGTGCCTGATGGGCACCAGAAGAATAAGGTACAATTTGAATGGGGGTAGGTACTGTTAAAGAAACCAGATGTATACTAAAGATTACAAAATAGAAGAGGACAGATGATGGACATCTGATGCGACATGATTTCTTTTAACATCCTGGAGGGAAAAATTCACGGAAGATGAGGGAGATTTTAATCAAGTGAAGAAACTAGGCACCCTGGATATAAACAAGGAATAGGGAAGAGTGGCGATTACTTCGCCAACAAGAGCAAAGCTCTTAAATTATGAATAAATGAACTTCCCGTAAAGCTCGATTTCGTACAAATTTCATAAAAGATCATCCAACGGTATCTGAATTTGGTTCGATATTTCTCGGGTTCGAATCAAGCCAAGTACTTTGCCATCATAGAAAAACGTGGTTCGTGAGTTCGAAACCCGGCAAAAGCAAATATTTGTGTGACTAACTCGAATATTTGTCCCTGGGTCTTGGATGTTACCTATGTAAATATTTAAACATATATTAATCTATATAAGAAGTATGCATATCGTCAGCTATTAGCCCATAACACAAGCCTACTATACTGCAGGTCTGCTGCTTAGGTACTGAAGGTCTGTGGGCCTAGATCGATTTGTGTGAGGTTGTCCGTTCGGTCCCACTTGTAATGTAAATAGAACATAAAGTAAAAGAAATTACTGTATCTTTTTCAGGATCGGGTTACGCCACAAGCTTTTCAAACAATCTACGAATGGATGATATTCAGCGGTCCAGAAAGCAATAGAGCTCTAAAAAGAGATAATATTTTAACGTTGTTTTGTGCAGCACAGTTTCTTGCCATAAAAGGTAATATTTCTTGCATTCTTCAATTTAAAGGTGCCACGCAGCAAATTTAAGCCGGTTCCACTTTTATTATTTTACAACATTGTCAACTCAAATACTTACATCAAAATAAGGAGCAGTTGACAACAATATTACTGCTTGATAATCTTTACACAGATTTGGAGGATCAATGCTGGGCGTTTATTGTCAATGAGACCCTGATAAACGAAGACACAGCTTTTGTGTTATTTAGAGAAGCGAGAGCGAAGGGCATCAACGCTGTTATGGATTTGATGGTAAGTTCAAATTATTGTATTGTTTTGTGGTTCTCAAGGAGCGTGCCTATTACTTCATCTGACAGCACTACACCTACAGTAATCATTTCTGTGGTGTGGAGACACTCCCGTTAGTGGGTTAGTTAGGTAGTTAGTACTCCCAGACAAAGTCCGATTCACTTATAGTGAGGGTTAACCAGACCTGATACTTAGCATCAGAGGTGCGTGTTATACAACTTATACACATACATAGTTCTATTATGCCTTTTGGAAGTACGCTCCTAATAACCACATTCAAGATACCCGTGCCATATCACCAAGCAAGCAACATCTAATAGCTGAAATTTTGTGTGTTATTGTACACAGGTACCACGGGTGCAAAGGTTTTTCCTCCCTCTGGTGGCATCGAAAGACTTTGTTACTCTAGAACTGGATGAGGTTATGACTTTTCTAAAGTCCAACTATATTTGTGTCTCCAGGTATGTAACGGTCAACACCAAAAGTAGCTGACAATTGACAACATTTCATATTTTTAAGACTAGATTTTTTTACTTTTCTTTATTCCGCTTTGAAAATGAAAATCTGTTTTATATTTTTCCTGAGATTACTAATTATTTTATAATTTATTTCGTAAAATTTACTCATTCTAAAAACTTAATAAAAAAAAACAAATTGCGTTAAACATGACATTGTTGACAGCTTATTTTTTCGCGGATAGGTTGAAAATTATAAATCTATACAGGCGTAGTTTTCGCAGATTTCGGTTATTTTATGTATTTTCTTATATTTCGTTACACACAGAACAAAATATTCAAATATTTTTTTAGGGTGTGCCTACACGACGCAAAGCTCTCTCGATTACCTTTATTAATTTCCACATCTTAGAAATATGAAATATTGTCAATTGTTCTGCAGGCTTAGTCACATTGCATACTAAAATTAAAAGGAATCCTCCCTGACTAACCCCCATCTCTCTCTGTCTAGTGAGATCGAAGTCCTCATGGCGGGAGTGAGATGGCTACACGGCAATTGGCCGGAGCGCCGCTGCCACGCATCAGAAGTGATGCGCTGCGTGCGCTTCGGACTCATCTCGCCATGGCAGCTCGTCGACGTCAAACGCAACCCTGACAATGGAGAGATTCTTGAGATTGTCAATGAACCGGAGGTGCAGCAAATGGTTGACGACGGACTTGCGTAAGACAGAACACTTCCCTAGGCCAGAGCTAAACCACATATCTTAAGTGTGGAATGAAAAGTCCAGTCCCCTGGTCCTGCGTAGCTTAGCTTTGATGGAAAGACAGACTTATACTCCATCTTACGGACACGTGACTGGTTTTGAACCTGCAGGGCTAGCATATCTAGCCACGACTTCACTTGTCGCGCGACTCAGCATCACCTGTCTTGCTCGCACGATATTGAACGGAAAGTGACAGATAGTTATTATCAGCGACCAAAGAGTCGCGTTTGACAGTTATGCTAGATGTGCTAATATTATGCTTAAGGTACATCCTTCCGCGCCAGCTTTTTAACATCCAACGCAACGGTATAGTCCTAAAGGTCGTCAACGAGTCAATAATGTGACCGAGAAGAGCCAAACAAATCATGATAAAAAAAACTGCAATCTCCACAAAAACTGCTTTCGCAATAACATTAAAGTGGAATAATTGCTTTGCTTGACATAGCGCTATTTGACACCTATAGTTACCCACCACAGACCATAAGAATACTATAGACTGGGTATTGGGCGGGGCACGCGTAACCGAGCTAAGGCCCAAATACCCAAAGATATGTCAACGTGATGTCAACAGTCACTTAGTTACCGTACGAACGTGCTTGAGTAATTATGTGCTACAAAATTAGAAATATGCCGAATTGTGCCATTATAATCGTCACAGGCGAGATCTGCATACTCAAAAAGATACCTGATACCGTTTAATTTCACTGGAAAGTAATAAAATTCGGTATTTTGTAATATTTCGTAAAATATTGCAGTGCATTATGACAATTATACATTACTAGCTTGACATGGCAACTATTCACGCAACATCTTTAGGAGCACGCAATGTATACGTCCGTCTGACAATTTAGTGCGGGGGAACAAGTCTAAACCATAAATTGTCGATATTCTGTATGGAGGTTTTAATGTTTCATACTAACTTGTCCATTTTAATTATATAATTTACACTTTATCACCTTGTTTTTTAGGGTTCCATACCTCTATCGTAAAAAACGGAAATCTTATGGGATCACTTTGTTTTCCGTCCGTCCGTCTGTCTGTCTGTCTGTCAAGACCCTTTATCTCGAGAACGCGTAGAGGTATCGAGTTGAAATTAACACTATATGTATATATACTCAGGTCTAGGGTCCCTTAAAGCTGTGAAAAAAGATCTAGCTTCTACGTTAACGTGAAAAAAGATACAGCCGTTTATGTCGCCAAAAACGCACATTTCGTCACTCAAGGGAATCAAAGTGATAGAGTACTTCCCGATGACCTAGAACTATGAAATTTGGCAAGTACTACAAATACTTATAAAAATCTGAAATCGCCACATACTTACTACAAATACTTATTACTTATACTTATGGAGTTTACTCCTTAAGAATCGATTTTCATATAATTATAAGCCCGGGGTATGAAAAATATGGGGTATAAAATCGAACGTATCTGCCGTGCTAATTTAAAAAGTCGTATCTCAGTATACGATCGGGGTAAAAATACGACTTCTTAATTTAGCAGGTTATGCGTTAAGCGTTATAGACTAAGATCCCGATATAAAATGACCTTCACCGAGATGTTTATTTGATGAAATGATTTTATATTTAATTTAATATGTCAATAAGTACTTGGTCCTCTTCACCCCGCTCCTCCGCCACGAAGGGGATGAATCTGACTTCCCTCCACATCTGAAAATAATCACCGCGGAACGCTCTATGTGTGGTAGAAATTTCATGCTTGTAACCCGATGCGCACAATTTCGCGGCTTAGCAACTCTACTAAAATACTAATAAAAATCTTTAAAAATATAGTCCTTTTCAAACATCAAGTCCACCTTTTGTACGATACGGTAAATCATATTTGGAGAACTTGGTTGCGTTAAGTTTGATTCAAATTCAAATTCGTTTATTGCAAGAACATAGTAATAAATTAGGTGATACAGGTATATACAGTGTTGCTTATGTTCTAACAAATAGGCATGCAAACAAAATAAAACAATATTCAAATACTTAATTGTTACATACTTCAATTTGTTACTTATGTCAAAAATAATTACTAAAACTCAGAATTTGCAGATTAAATTACATTAATTATTACATTATTTTTATAAGTATTTGCACCTCGTTTGTATGCGGCGCCATACATTTCAGATACAAACTTAACTCAACCAGGCCAATTAAGATGGGATAAGTGAAAGTTTGTACGGAACCCTCGGTGCGCGAGTCAGAATCGCACCTGGCCGGTTTTTTTTAATTCAGACAAGTAATTTTATTACATCGAAATCAATAGCAGTGGGTGACAAAATCATTAGATTAAAACAGTATTATTGTTTCGCTAATCCACAATGTAATACGTGCTAGTCAGTTGACGACGAGGTTGGCGCAGTTTTAATGCACCTGCCTACTGAACCGGCGGTCCTGGGTTCGAATCTCGGCAAGGGCAAATATTTGTGTGATGAACTCGAATATTTGTTCCTGGGTCATGGATGTTATCTATATATATTGTTTATATCGTTGTCTACTATTGGTTAGTATAAGGCCAGGTCGAGTTGTGTACGATTGTCCCTTAATTATTTTGTTTACATTTTATATGATGAAATAAATAAATCTACTCCGTTTATAATTTACCTACTACCTGTTCCAAATGTTGTAAGGTGATGTTTTTATTATTCATATATCACTACATGTAAAGTAAACATTCTGAACGATAGGAAGATTGAGATGGACGCTTCCATTTGATTTACTCGCCAGAAATTAAAAGGTCTGATAATTTAATTTACGACGTTTACGACCATACAAAATAAATATTTTCAACATGCATTATACATATTATAAGCCTATACATATTATTATTTTATCGATATCGACTATTTTGATTTGATCACGCCCTTAACCTTTAGAATCAGTAGATGCATACCGCTGGCTGAGCTTACTTGACATTTTCTGGGTCGTTAAAATTAGACCCCGTGGTACAAGGATAGGGTTCAATTTTAATTTTTTTTAAATTGTAACATAAAACCTTGCGATATTTAGCCAGCGTTAATATCAAAAGTGACACTACTGAATTGACGGAAGTAGAAATCAATTTCTTGTCAATTCGAGGCTTTGTCGTACTGAATCATAAAGTCTCATTTGCCTTTTATTTTATTTCTATTTAAGTTATAATAAAAATAAAGACATTGTCTGATATGCATATAAGGACTAAAATTCTCGATACATTGATCGTAGTAGTGTATGACCACGTAATACGCACACATAAGCTCAGCCAATGTCAACTCACTTCTGTTTGTTGTAAAACCTTATTTTTATACGAATATAATTGTGTGCGTGTAAAAGTCGGCTACAGCGGTGCTAGAACAAACTGCGCTGAATGCCATCTCCATATACTCCGTGGTACCCACTCGTATGATGCAGTTTATGTCGATTGCGTAAGATATGCGAAATTTATGGGTCACACCATGAGTTGTGTGAGTTACCTTACCACCGAAGTGTTAATTGTTCGTTCTGTTCATGAAAGTAGTGTAAATCATGATTTTTGAGGGAATTCCCTCATATATTTTTTAATCCATGTCGTTCCACCAGTTGTACATATGACATGTCTGTCTGTGTATAGGTGTGGTTACAAAAGTATTTAGACAAGCCGGAGCAGGTTTAATTAAGCAGTTTACCATGTTCTGTTAGTTATGGTCGATTACGTTACATCTGCCAGATAGATGGCATTTACAATCAGCGGTTTACAATTAAAAGAAGATGGCGCCTTAGCTTAATTTTCCTTCAGGTACTAAACCATCTATATATATATTACGCGAGGCCGATTTTTGTACATCCCATCAGATCTACAGTTATGGTCCGATTTTTATAAATGATATGTCATTAGATTCGTCTCATGCTGGAGAGGTGCATAAAACTCTTGGATTTTTAATTTTTTCCTGAAAAAGTACTGAAAAATGGATTTGAAAAAACTACTGTGCGCTAACCACGTGACATTGACCACGTGACCTGTGATCCCTATTTTGACATAAGATGACCAAATAATAATAAGCATGATTTGCTCACAAACCTGTAGTAAGTTGTTTAGCATGATGAAATATTATTTTTGAGTCGGCAACATAATATCCGCAGCACTTAAAACATGTACGAATATGCAAAAATAATTTTACAGTTTGTTGACAATGAATGACAATAACCATACCTATTCTGTCAACTTATAATATATTTTTTATTGGGGGCTATTAAGTCAGTGATCCAAATTGTCAGGTTGTTTTTCTTTTTAAAATGTTGATATGGAAACTTTTTTTGCATACCTGTTAAAAATTTCGAGGAAAAAGCCGGTTAAGTGCGAGTTGGACTGGTGCTCGCAAGACTAGAAAAACTGACCGTCATTCAAGATTATTTTTATAGGCGAGTTTTACAATAAATCAAAGCACAAAGCAAGTAAACTAATGTAATCGTCATTCGAATAAGTAAATTTATGATAGATTATTATAAATATGATTATATAAGTCAAAAATGGCAAAAATGGCATGAGTTATGGTAAATTAAATGGTATTTTACAAGAAAAAACTTAGTCCTTCCGCTTGCATGTCGACGGGATGGGAAATGTGGTCGAGTTTGAATATGGACGACTTGACAATGTAGCTAAGTTGGGAATGTATCTACATTGGTGATATGGATGAGTTGGTAAAATGGACGAGTTGGAAATGTGGTCGAGTTGAGAATATGGACAACTTGACAATGTAGCTAAGTTGGGAATGTATCTACATTGGTAATATGGATGAGTTGGTAAAATGGACGAGTTGGAAATGTGGACGAGTTGAGAATATGGACGAGTTGGTAATGAAGACGACTTGGTAATACGGACGAGTTGGTGATATGGAAGATTTGGCAATAAAGACGAACTGATAATAAGGACAAGTTGGTATTGTAGACGAGTTGGGTGTATTGTCGAGTTGGGAATATGGACGAGTTGGAAATGTGGATGAGTTGGCAATGTGGATGAGTTGGTAAAATTGACAAGTTGGGAACATGGACAAGTGGGCAATGTGGACGAGTTCGCATTATGGACGAGTTGGCAATGAAGACGAGTTGGTAATACGGACAAGTTGGCAATGAAGACGAGTTGGTAATACGGACAAGTTGGCAATGAAGACGACTTGGTAATACGGACGAGTTGGTGATATGGAAGATTTGGCAATAAAGACGAGCTGATAATAAGGACAAGTTGGTATTGTAGACGAGTTGGGTGTATCGTCGAGTTGGGAATATGGACGAGTTGGAAATGTGGATGAGTTGGCAATGTGAATGAGTTGGTAAAATTTACAAGTTGGGAATATGGACGAGTTGGCCATAAAGACGGGCTGATAATAAGGACGAGTTTGTATAGACGAGTTGGGTGTATCGTCGAGTTGGGAATATGGACGAGTTGGCAATAAAGACGGGCTGATAATAAGGACGAGTTTGTATAGACGAGTTGGGTGTATCGTCGAATTGGGAATATGGACGAATTGGAAATGTGGACGACTTGGAATTGTGGACGAGTTGGGCCTATGGACAAGTTGGAAATGTGGACGAGTTAGCAATATGGACGAGTTGGCATTGTTGATGAGTTGGAAATGAAGACGAGTTGGCAATGTAGATAAGTTGGGTGTATGGACGAGTTGGTAATGTGGACGACTTGGCATTGTGGACGAGGTGGGAATATGGACGAGTTGGAAATGTGGCCGAGTTGGCATTGTGGACGAGCAAGTAATATGGACGCGTTGGCATTGTGGATGAGTTGAGAATATAAACGAGTTGGCAATGAAGACGAGTTGGTAATACGGACGAGTTATATGGACGAGATTCGCAATAAACACGAGTTGGTATTGTAGCGAGTTGGGTGTATGGACGAGTAGGAAATGTGGACGAGTTAGCAATATGGATGAGTTGGCATTGTGGACGAGTTGGGAATATGGATGAGTTGGCAATAAAGACGAGTTGGTAATATGGACGAGTTGGCATTGTAGATGAGTTGGGTTTCTGGACGAGTGGGCAATGTCGACAATTTGGCATTGTGTACGAGTTGGCAATGTGGACGATTTGGCATTGTGTACGAGTTGGGAATGTGGACGATTTGGAAATATGGACGAGTTGGAAATGTAGACGAGTTGTATTTGTGAACGTGTTGGCATTGTGGACGAGTAAGCAATATGGACGCGTTGGAATTGTGGACGAGTTGGGTACATGGACGAATTAGCAATATGGTCGAGTTGGCATTGTGGACAAATTGGGAATATGGACGAGTTGCCAATTGAGACGAATTGGTAATATAGACGAGTTGGCAATGCAGATGAGTTGGGCGTATGAACGAGTTGGCAATGTGGACGTGTTGGGTGTGTGGACAAGTTGGGATTGTGACCCAGATGGGAATATAGACGAGCTGACATTGTGGACGAGTTGGCAATGTGGAATAATTAACATGTTACCCTAACATGCGAAACTTGATGGTAGAAATGACCTACATATGATGCAAATTTAAAAAAATCGACGCTCTCAAGAATAAATCATATTTGAAATAATGACGTCTGGCTGATCATTCTTATTCTCATTCAAAATAAAATTTGACAAATTCTGCTGCCAACAAAACGAATTGATTTTATAAGGCTTCCGTTTTTACCGACTATGGTAAGGAACCCTAAAATTAGGTTTATATCATAGACTTCAGAGTATAGATATCATCTCCCTCACTCTTCTGTCAGACACTATTTCAATGAGAGGAAAGACGAAAGTTTGAATTTGGAATTCGGGTATTAGGCATTCAGCTCTAAATTTATTGAAAAAAATATGTCTTAATATTCTTTTTTTAAACATTTTTAGCTGTTTTATATATTGGATTTTATTTATTACACATATTTGACACATTCTTTTTTTTTTTATGGTGGAGTATTGTTGGTCAGTTATTTATTTAGATTAGTAAATAGGGTTTGATTAAGTAGGTATACCTAGCGTAAGAATTTCAAACACAATGTGTAATTGTTACTGAATAAATGATTGATGATGATGACATGGCAGCACCCATATTAAGAAAATTTGCACGATCTATTGAATTTCATTAAAAATATAAGCATTGATAATAGTGACATTTCGTGTATCTATAAACGTTTTATACTCTCTATTTCATACAATTGAGTTTATGTAACATTTCTTATTATCACTATTTTTAAGTATTTACGATTATAAATGAATACAGAAACAGTTACGCACTACATGATTTCCTTTTTAAAACCTGCGTAGTGAGTGCCTAAATCTGTCCTTTCGATTCATGTGCTATTTCTGGAAATTGATAGAAATCGATCAAATCGATAAATTTATGTCCTGAAGAAAGAACAACAAATTAAATTTCTACCAATCTTATGTCCGGTCCTATGAAAATATGTCAATTATATTTTTAAGATATGGGATTATTTTTATGAACAATTTTTTTCCATAAATCGAATAATATGCATTTTATTTGTGAAACAGATCAGCAGATCACATGGCATTAATGCAGAAGTTATTTTTACAAAAGAGTTGATTTTTTTTTCCATAAATCGAATAATATGGATTTTATTTGTGAAACAGATCAGCAGATCACATGGCATTAATGCAGAAGTTATTTTTACAAAAGAGTTGAAAAAGTTGCCACGATGAAGCTGGCAGTTGGCTATCAGGCCTGGCTCTAGCCTTTCATGTTTTTTAACGTTTTTAAAACATCATTTTAACGTGTTTTTTTACAGTATTTATTCTTCGTTCGCCAAAAACTTCTTATCGATAAAGTAGTTATTTTCTATAACACTACCGGATTTCCATGTTCTAGCGGCGGTTCGACGCCGCAACGGGCCTCTAGTTATATTTATATTCCTGTACATATTTAAAGAACAATCTTTGAGTTATAGATCTAGATAATGCATAGATATATAATTATAGTATATAATTTAATTGCAGTTACGTGATAATAAAATACTGGTACGGCAACAACTCAACGAACTATTACCATTGGATCGACGTTCTTGGTCTCACCGAGCCTGCTGAGAGGAATTGGATTGGTGAAGAAACGGTAAAGAAATCAGAGCAATCGTCTTTGGCATCTTATATAGAAATCATTGTAAGATTGGCCATTAGTGCTTCATGCCAAATTGGCACTCCGCACCAAATACAGTAGCAGAAAAAAAGAAAAATAAATTTAATTTTTTTAACTTAAGTTTAAAGATAAAGATAAAGATATTTATTGCAAGAACAGTGTAGCTACAATGGATGTTGATAATACACAGGAAGTTCATGTTCGACCTAAAATAGGCATGCAATATAATTAATTTTTGTTCGCTGTTTACAATATTATGAAGAACATAACTTAGACAGTAGGCACAATTCTATATTAAATGTCGACTTATTATTAATAAGATTACAATAGATTACAATATGTCAAAATTGGGGAATATATTTGTTTTAAATGTTATTATCATTATTATTATATTGTTCATTCAGAAAGTCTTGGACGGAATAATAACATTTTTCAAGAAGCCAACTTGTTATGACTTTGTTAAACTGATTAAGGGGGCATTCCTGTACATACGTCGGTAAATTATTGAAAATTTTAATTGCCATACAATAAGAATTGTTGTCAAAAACATGCGTTTTGGATCGAGGCAAGTATAGTTTATCCTTATGTCTAGTTGATCTAGTGTAAATTTGATCATGTTTTATAAAATATTCAGGATGTCGTTTTACAAATAATGCAATCTGTTTAATATACATGCATGGTAAAGGTAAGACCCCCGTAGCTTGGAATAAAGGTTTACAATGTGCCAGGTAGTGGGTGTTACACACAGCCCTTATACACTTCTTTTGTGCTAAAAATAAATTTTTCACATCTACTGAATTACCCCATATCATTAATCCATAATTCAGCATAGAAGAAACATTCCCATGATATGCTGTAAGTGCTACCTCTCTAGAGCTGGTACAACTTAATCTTCTTAGAGCAAACACAAATTTGTGTAGTTTAGAACAAATTTCAGAAATGTGGGTCTTCCAACTACAACATTGATCTATATAAATTCCTAAAAATTTGGTCGTTGCTACTTCTTTTACTTTCTCGTTTTCATGGTGTATATTTAATTTACATGTACGACCTTTGTTGGTTCTGAATTGCACCAGTTGGGTTTTATTAACATTAACGTTTAACTTATTATTATTTAACTGACTGAACTCTGATTCCGTACCTTTCTAATTTATTTAACAATATTGAATGGTCCACGGAATCAAAAGCTTTACTTAGGTCTAAGAAAATCGCAGCCACAGGTTTTTTCTCGTTCATGGAGTCTGTTATAATTTTGACGAGATTAAAACACGCTAAGGTGGTTGAGCTACCTTTTCGGAAACCAAACTGATTACTGTTCAAAATAGAGTTAGCATTTAAGAACGAAATAACCCGACTGTACAGTGCTTTCTCAAAAATCTTTGACAAAATTGGTATAAGTGCAATGGGCCGATAGTTATTCATACATGATTTGTCCCCTTTTTTAAATAAAGGTTTAATAATTGTATATTTTAAGCAGTCAGGAAAGCGACCCTCTTCCATAGACAAGTTTACTATGTGCGTTAGTGGTTCCGAAAATTGTTTAGCGCACAGCTTAATGACTCTGGTACTAATATCATCAATTCCTGACGCGTTACTATTATTTAAGGATAATATGATTTTATGTATGTCTTGTGTACTGAAGGGATTGAGAAATATGGTCATCGGCTTGAAAGAAACTGAATTAACATGGTTAATATTTACATTACCTGACGAGGAATTATTCGCTACATCGACAAAGAAATCATTGAAAAGCTCAGCTATGGCAGTTGGGTCGGAGTATTTGGTTTTATTTTAATAACTTTTAAGGATAGATCCGAATGAAAATTGCCTGAAGGATAATAAAATCATAATAAAATGCTTCTCTAGATAAACATTTTTCATGCAGAGAAGCAATTTTCGATGAATGCTCACCATTAAAATACTAACTTTTACGGGTTCCACTGTCAACAAAATACTTACCCTTATCGCTACACCGTTTTTGTTACATTACTGTAAGTAGGTGAACCTTGGTATGTGCTGTGCAAAGCAACCTAGTGTACATAATAAAAGGAAAATATATTATCATATAATTAAATTGTGAAGAAATTTCACTTTCCTTTTTCCTCCTTAATGTACATTATTTTACCACGGCGTGCACTGCGATCGCTTAAACCCCACGATGTACTTGGTGCACTTCGCACATAGCCAATAATGAACCTGGACAATTAATAATAATCGCCAATTATGGTTTTTATGTATATACAATATACGAGCAATAGTATACTAGAACTAGTCATTTTTTTATGGTTTCAACGTAATTTTCATCACACATGCTAAATGGCACGTAGTCTGAGACCTGTCGACGCGTTCACAGAAACGTACGGTGACCAACACACGTCATGCTGTAAATCAACAACCGTCGTCAACAAGGAAAACCATATAATTGTGTGCCAGGGCCTTATGTTTGTGATTGGACAATTGACAACCAGTGTTCGATAAGCGACCATTTTTGTTGTTTACTCAATACTTTACCTCATCTGTCACTTCCTTTCAACTGTTTTCCAACGGCTTAGTAAAATTCCAGACATCTTAATTACCATTTACGATTACTAAGTGGTTTTTTTGGTCTACATGACTAAAACACGGTCAGTTGACTAGATATTACTAATGCTGTTGTTTTACTGCAGAACCACGTGACTTACAAGGAATTTCTGAAGTACTTGGAACAGTTCCTGGTGCCCAAAGATCAAATGTATCAGCAGATGGCCATGATGCAGCCGCCTAGAAGGACTGAAGATATGACCGGTACAAATATGGGGAGCTACATGACCTAATCCTACCTTTCTTCTCTTTCTAATTCAACTACTTTATGCCGTGACGTGAGGATTTCAATTCCCATGTAAATAAATTTATTTTGCTCACCACGCCATAAAAAAGTTTTCTTTTCCGCACTGCTTTGACTTGGAATTTGATCCAGCGCCTGCACGTGAAACCTTTCTATGAAATTGCTACCTGTATGTTTGAGTTTAGAGTAAACAGGCATCTTAAATAAGACCACAAGGAACATACCTACTTGATCAAATGTAAATGGCCGCCACTTTCCATCAGATTACTAAAGATAAACGCAAACCCAAAAGTATATGATTTGGTTCAATCACTCCTATAGAACAGAAAACATATCGTTTTCTCGAAATCCTCAAATTTAGAGAGGCATACAGCCTGCTGATTTACTATAGCAATTTTAATTTCATTGACAACATTAGGCTTTGTTTGAGTAGGAGGTATTCGCGGCGTGGACCCTGACAAAATGGATATGCGGAGGCCGAAAACGGACGCACCGTTACCAGGCCTGCCTGGGGACAAGGAGAAGAACTTCCCTGCAATGAGCGAATTTCTCATGGACCGTAAAATGGTAGTCAAATACCTCATTTTAATTTCGCCACAGCTAAACACCATAATGAAATGTCAAAAGCAATCTCACATGACCTAAAAAATAGCAAGGTTATTGTACGCGAATCTACATTTCTTATTTCTTCATCATCGTCGTAGTCGTATCATCCAGAGAAGTCCACTAAATGAACGCTTCTGAAATAGTGGCTAGTTAGTGTAGTTGGGTGGATCAACGTTTTTTAGGGTTCCGTAGTCAACTAGGAACCCTTATAGTTTCGCCATGTCCGTCTGTCCGTCTGTCCGTCCGTCCGTCCGTCCGTCCGCGGCTTAGCTCCGTGATCATTAGTACTAGAAAGCTGAAATTTGGTATGAGTATGTATATGTATAACGCCGACAGAACGGTAAAATAAAATTTAAAAAAAGTTTTTTTTTTCGGGTACCTCTCGAACACCTAAAGTGGGGTGCATTTTTTTTTTCTTTTCAACACTGATGTGTGGGGTGTCGTTGAATAGGTCTTGTAAAAATAATAGGGGTCTTCTAACATTATTTTTTGATAAAGTCAGCAGTTTTGTAAATATTCGCTCCAAAAACAAAAAAAAATAGTGTCCCCCCCCCCTCTAACTTTTCAACCACGGGTCAAGAAAATTCGGAAAAATTCATGTTAATGAGGCCTTATAAGTACTTTCAATGAAAACTATATTGAACAAAATCGGTCGAGCCGTTTTTGAGTTATCGCCAAATTTCATATTTTTTCTTAAAAAGGACGTAAGTTGACTTCCAGAAGGTAGTAAGTGATTACAGTTTCTAGGGCGTTTACGACCTTTTTATAGAGCTTAAAATTTTTCTTAACTTAAACCTCGGGATTAAAACAGCAGTTTATTGTGAAGGATGAGCAATTACGGAACCCTACACTGAGCGTGGCCCGACATGCTCTTGGCCGGTTTTTGTTGTTAATTCTGTCCCGTGACCCAGACGACAATAATGTTTAAACTTCTTAAAAAAGTGTAGAATTTTTTATTGGTATTGTCAGGAGATAGTATACCTATGTACATATGTATGAGCTTGTAATTGTTGCAATTACAAAGTTTTTGGTTAATAATAATCGTTGAATATCGTAGATAAAGAGTGAACCAGGGGACATCACTGTGGCAACGCGCAACAGAAGAATAAGGGATTATTAGTCACTGTAATGGAATTATATGTTTAGAATCAGGATCGAACTCAGCCGTCAGCGGGTGAGGCGCCGACATCAGCTCCTCGCGACGAGCTGGCGCTGCAAATGAAGAGAATGAGGCATGTGCTGCGCAACAGGAGCATCCAGAAGGCTGGAGGAGAGGTACTACCGCAAAATAGAGGGTAGAAGTTTTCCCAGGATGCTACAGTATGCAGATGGACGATGGAGGCTATTTCAAGAGAGGGATAAACGGATTCTTAAAGGCCGCGTGTAATGCTTATGGCGGTGCAGAAGCTGAGGTAACTGAGTAACTGCTTATGAACAGGCAGGCTTGAAGCTTGTTTTTCCCCATTGCAGTATCAAAATGATACCAGAAAATTACTCTTTACTCTTTTTCCTGGTGTGGTTTATTTAGCAGCTAACTCTGACCACATAAGCACGGCGCGACGTCATTAACGTGAAACGACATGGCGCCTGATTAGCACGTTACCGCGTCGTGCAGATACTCGGTATCGGGTCGTATTAAGCAGACGCATGGTACCTACTGTAGTGCCGTGTCGCGTTAATGCACGGTGCAATATCTATCAGAGCATTTCTCAAAAAGTTTGTACAAAATTAAGACGTCAATTAAAGTTCATAATATTTTTCCTATTTTGTTACCAATTTTCTTTATAATATCCAATTTGTGATTTTTTTGCGAAATTTCATTGTCAGTTCGAACGCCGTTCTACTTACCGTCGCGCCATGCTGTGGTGATTACCAAAAATAAATATTGCTTGGACTATTGTTATAGTTGATACATTTCTTTATTTTTATTTTAGAACTGCAGACGAACTGAACAATGTAAATTTCATCTACCCACGCAGCATCTTCCCCGTCAAGTACAGCAAGTGCGGATGTGTTTAGTGGCGCGTGAGAGAGTAATTTATTTTCCTTATGGCTGCTGTCCCCTGGAGCGAGGCTGTGTAAAATAGACCAATCACATTCCTCTGATTCAAATGCACTTTAGGGCTACAAAAAGACGTATCCTGATTGGTTAATTTCCCTCCGCCCCGCTTCAGTGGACAGCTAGGCAGCTCTCTAATGCTGCGGTGCAAAAAGTCTGTTTAGTATACATACCGACAACTACAGAAACATTTTACTAAAAACATAATCATTTGGAGTTTTGAAAGACGAATGCAGTTAGCAAATGCTATATCACTAGCGATTAAAAGCCGACTCCGTCTGCTGGGAAGGCAGACATCGATATAGGTATACGTAATTTCTGTTTGCCTTTTCAGGAACGCAAACTGGTGTTTGAACCCCCTGAAAAGGATTCTGTTGAAGAACTCGACACGAACCAAAGCGAGACGAGTAATGATGACTCAGATATGATGATCGTAAGTTATCAACTTTTCACAGCTATTTGCTTCGTAATTGCCAAGAGTCAAGGACTAAGAGGAGAGGACTAGTTATTCACAACCGGTCCTAACAATTTGTCCCTTTCTTGGAACACATGTCTAGGCAACAGCCAGATAGAAGACCATTATAGACAGTCATGACGCGAAGAATAAACAGACCGTAGAAGATCCGGGCCTGATGGGCCCGTGTAGTTAAAGAAGCAAGCCAATTAACTATATAGTTTTTATTCGAAAGGTAGAGTCCAGCCGCATCATAGATGACTTAATGCACAAAATAATCAATAGGCCCTATATATACCTCTTTTTAAGCTATTTGAGCCCCTTATATTAGCTTTCAATCAAGCATCAATGATCGTTCTTAAAGTTCTGCCATATCAGTCGGTATCTACTTAGTCTCACTTAAAACACTTTTTGATGAACCTGTGAAGTTGTGCGCTCATTATGTTCAGCAATCTCTATTCGTTAAATGAAATTTTATTAACAGGCCTTAAATTACATATCTGTAGAGTAGCTAGTCGTGGGCAAAGAGGCCCCAAACCCACAGCCTTGCGTGATGCCCTCCCGCACACTGTACCGTTGAACCTATAGTGAATCGGAGGGCTCCGCCGGTGACTAAGCCCACGTCTTTTAATCCTCACTACGCCACTGTTGAGTATGAATCTTGTTTGTTGTAGCCCGTGCGCCATGAGCGGCAGCCCAGCGTAGCAGCCACTTACTTAGCCGCGGCCACCGCCGCTATAGCCGGCGGCGGCAGGTGGGATATTATCAGTTGTCTATTAGAGCCTTAAAACACTTGCGATTTGCGAGCGTATTTTGTATGAAGGCGATCGCGCAGCGTGTACGCCGCGTCGCTTATTTGTATAGAAAATACGCTCGCAAATCGCAAGTGTGATAAGGCCCTTAGACAGAATTATCTACTGAGTAAGAACGCTTAAGATTTTCCTATCTGGCTTCCAGCAGTATATCAAAGCTAAATGTATAGATTCTATTAGATTAGTGACATTGACAAATCCAATCAAAATTAGCTGAGAGACCACGAGACAAAGCAAAATAATAAAAATAACAATAATCAATATTAAGAGATAATCATACACAAAGATTGATTCTCAAAAGATCTCCGCAACGACTGATCGTTCCCTTAAGATGTCGATTGATCAATATCTTGACCAGATCGTCGGACTACCTTCTAGGGGCCATCTGATGCTTCATTTTGCGGAACGTAATCGCCACTCACGAACTTTCTGCCCCAACGACACTCGTTCCTACGATTGCTCGTTGGTCACTCTGCCACAATCGGTATGAAATGGATCCACACAAAGCCATGAACTGTTGCATAACAGTGTCACAACCCACTAACGTATATTCCAGGCCACAAACACCACATGTGGAGGCGGCGCCGCGTCAACAGAGGAACTCCACGGGGCAACAGGCGTCGCAGGCCCGTCAAAACCCACTCAGCCCCACAATCTCTCTGTTCAACCAGTCGAAGGAATCCCTAGCAAGGATTAATATGTAAGAACTGCATTAAGATGATGGTGAAGTCAAATTATTAGCCTGGTAATTAATTGGACGATAATGTAATTTTATGTATAAAATAAACTTATTGTTTTGCAAAACAGCTGACATTCATAAGTGCATCGTAATTATGCCTAAATTGAAGAATAAACTACTTTGACTTTGACTTTGACTTTAATTACCTATAACTTCTCCAATACGAACTTGGCGGAACAGGTAGTAGTTTTTAGAATTTTAAGAAGTTGCCTAATAAAATAAAAAATAACTAAATAATCACAATTGAAATAATCAGACAATTTTCACTTACAGGAATAAACTATCAACGTCGATCCTAGGCCCTACCAATAAGATGTACACTGCCGACGGTTCTCTCTTCAATTACAATAGGGAGACGGTGTTAGTTTTTGGAGGGATT
Organism: Apotomis capreana; assembly: GCA_947623375.1. Classification (NCBI taxonomy): domain Eukaryota; kingdom Metazoa; phylum Arthropoda; class Insecta; order Lepidoptera; family Tortricidae; genus Apotomis; species Apotomis capreana. Next base: position 19,443,370 of record OX392506.1, read on the forward strand.
GATCCTCACGCTCCATATGGTGTTGGACGAAATACTGGAAAAGATATATTCAGGTAAATACTAACACAATTTTACTGTGCTAAGGTGTACTCGTGCATTTTTGACATGTTTGTAAATTAGTTTGTAATACACATTGATTTTGGATTTTGCATACAGATTTGATCCAGTTACGAACACTTGGGATAACGTTGGAGAGCTCCCAGAGCCGAGACATCACCACTCCGTCGCCTTCCTGCGCGGAAGGGTCTACCTTGTCGGTATGAATAACCTTTTTGTATTTCTACGTATCCTTTGCCATTTGTAATATTCCTTTAGATTTATGTATCGCTCAGCTACCCCATACAGCACTGTGCACTAGGCACCCTTAATGTGCAGTTCCCTGGATAATCGTATCTCCTTTCACATTTTTAGGGGGCTCGGATCCTCGTGATGACGACACTCGCGGCAAGTCGGTTGTGGTCTCCACGGCATGGAGCTTCGAGCCCGTTACCAGGGCTTGGTTCAGCGTGTCGGGCCTCGCCGTACCGAGGAAGAACTTCGGCCTCGTTGTGCACAAGATGGCGTTGTACGCTATAGGGGGTCAGGATAAAAAAGGCAGGTAAATAAAAGGTTACATATCCAAACCTCCCAGTTTCTCAAGTCAATTTGACCTGGTTTAACGTCACTTTACCAACCCGCCCCTCCTCCACTCATTCCTTTCTGTAACTAGGTCGATGCAGAGTCAGCCACCGGCTAAGCTTGCACCATAGATTGGACCGGAGTTTTTTTTTTTTTTTTCGAAATTTTCTCTTCGTCACAACCTAGCGAAATTTAATTTGTGCATTTTAAAACAAAAATTTTAAATCGGTTGAGAACTCGCTGAGACCTGCGCATTGTTACGAAGTCCATTCGAGTCGATCCATGGGAGCTTCGTTCGCTTCGCTCGCTCCGCTCCAATGACGAGATTTTCTCATTAGATACAAATCCTCAATTCCACAGGAAATCTGAGCGACTGCTGGATTTTGTAATTTTATAATAGTTTAGATTTCTTTACGCAGAGTCCTGCGCTCCGTTGAGAAGTTTGACCCTAAGTCTGGCTCGTGGAGCGAAGTCCGCTCTATGAGCGTGGCCCGGATGGCAATAGCCTCTACTAAGTATCGCGAATACATCTGGGTTGCCGGCGGCATGACCGGCGAGAAGAAACGTCCTGTCTGCAATGTCGTCGAGTGCTACAACTCTGACACCAACGAGTGAGAATTTATAGGGATTTCCTTAGAATGCTACTGCAAAGCTTCAGGCAGGCAAAGCCGCATTGCAGAAACCACCACTAAATACCAAATAGATATTCAATCTAGAAATTTCATTTTCGTCAAGTAAACGATCTCAGAATCTTCAATCAAGTACTGCGGCACCAATTGCGAAAGATAATCTTAATCCTGACAACCTCTTAATTAACTTTAATTTACTTTTTTGCCAGGTAGAAAAACCTGAACCTATACTTTATCTTTTAATTTTCTTCATCAGATGTTTTTTCGTATTTTGTTACTTGAACTCTGTTGAAGTTAGTTTTAAATATGTTACTTATATTATTTTGAGGTGGACGGAGATATACAGTCTGCGGTTTCCCCGATGCTTCTCCACACTTTTCGCAATGAACGACAAACTGTATCTAGTGGGAGGCGCCGGCAAAGTCACGGATAAGGTAACTCCCAAAAATTTCCTTCTTATTATAATCCAATTAACATTTGTCTATCGTTTGCCCGAATTTCATTTGCCATAATTGATCAGTGAAGGTATCCGCCTCGGTATCCGCCAATAACCAATTGCATACAAGCACACGCCTAGTATAGTTAGAAGTATCCAACCAACCGTCATCTTCATCTATTTTACATTTTTTGCGTGTATTTTTAACCAACGTGGTTACTTAGTTTACATGCCGAACCACTACGTATTAGTGATGTTCTGTTTCCGAAAATTTCCGGAATTTCCTCATTTTGTATGGGAAATTTTCTCGAGAACGTTCTCTCTCAATACAAATCGGGAAACGTTCTCGAAAATGGCACATCTCTAACCACTATAACGAAGTTGCTGCTTCCGAAATCGTGTGGGACTCGCGCACGAAGGGTTCCGTACCATTATCTTTAAGTTGGTTGTATGGGAGCCCCCCTTAAATATTTTCTTTATTTTATTTCTAGTATTTGTTATTATAGCGGCAATAGAAATACATCATCTGTGAAAATTTCAATTGTCTAGCTATCACCGTTCTTGAGATACAGCAGTGACAGACAGACGGACGGACGGACGGACGGACGGACGGACGGACGGACGGACGGACGGACAGCGAAGTCTCAGTAATGGTCCCATTTTTACCCTTTGGGTACGGAACCCTAAAAAAAGTAATTTAATAGTAAAAACATTTTCAGGAGAAAACGGCGAGCAGTGTGGGTGCCATCGACTATTGGGACTGGAAATCCCGCTCTTGGAAGCTACAAACGGAGATGTCCATCCCGCGTCATGGCCACGCGCTTGCCTACCTCGGCACGCAAATCATTATCATTGGTCAGTAGGTACCTAGTATAGAACCATGTTTGATTCCTTCCATGCAATTCGTACACTTTGTTTTGGTGTTTCAAGCAGTTTTACTGATGGGATTAACGACGAAACAACAGCTTTCTGCCGGCCCTTCAAATAATACATTGATAAATTGTAGAGATAGTAACATTAATATATTATTAATTTTGTGCAGTGGCCGGTAAAAGGTCGTAAACTTTGTCCCAATCAATCATGGCTAGCATTAAAATCAATATTAATCAATCAATATTAGTTTGAAATGCCATTGTCGTCATGGAGAGTCTGCTGCAAAAAATCAGAAATTACCGTCAAAGTTCAACATTCCTACGGAGCGCTAAAACGCTCCATACAAATGGCCACCTAATCGTGACGTCATTATAAATGTTAGGGGTACCAGTATTTGTATGGAAACAATACGTAATTTGCCATTTTCACCGTGAAAAAGTGCTTTATTGTTTCGTTAACATATGAGGACTCTGAAAACAATTTAAAATTTCTTTTGGATTAAAAAATATAACCTAAACTTGCGTGCCTTTGAAGTCACAAATTTGAAAAAAAAATGTTTTTATTGTTTCGTGACATATTGATTTTATTCATTTATAAACTACATACAGTATGCTGTAGAAATTAACATCATTATGGAGCAGCGATGCATATTTAGGTTATTTTATTTTTATTAGTAAGTAGGTAATTATGATAGTATGATAAATATTAGAGGACTGGACTGAATTTTCCGTTTCGAAAATCTCCTCGCAATCAAATCTCTCTCATTGATTCATTAAACTGTACATAAAGCCCATTGTCTCGTCATGTTTCTATGAGATCTATGTCACGTCGGTCGTTTATCGTTTGATGGCCGATGGGTCGTCAAGTTTCTGGCGATTTACGTACCGAAAAACCTTCACATAAACACCCACTCTTCGGTTAGGATGGTCCCGAGGCTCCGCTGGATTCAGGCGTTGCAAGGCCACCAGAGAACCACCACCACTAGAACATGACATTGTACATCAGTCAGTCTACATCCTGCTAATATTGATGATTTTAACCACTCAGGCGGCGTCACAACAATCTACATGCGCGCTCTGAACAACGTGGAGTCGTTCTGCTGCGAGCGCTCTGCATGGATCAGAGGCGTCGCCTCCATGCCCTCGCCCCTGTCCGGCCACGGGGCCATCACTTTACCACCAGCATCACTCATGTAACCCTAAGAGCCCAACCAGGTAAACTTCTTTAGGCGGTTAAAACGTTTCGGTTATTTTTGGATTCAACGATTCAAAATTCGAATGTGGGCTGACTTTTTTAATTTGTTTAGTTGTTAGACGTTTTTTTTAAACAGCACTTGTAACCGATGAAATTTAAGTGTTGGTATTTAAAATCAATTGTAGATTGTTGTGAATAGAATTACTCTGTGTTTATAAAGTAAAATAAATTCCTGTATTTGTTATTTCGTTAATATACCACACCATATCTCTCCATTTCATATTTTATCTATATATGTGATAAAATAAGCGTATGTCAGGAAAATTTCTCAATGTCAATAAATATTCACAGATATCTTATCAAATACAAAAAGATTGGTATTATTATTCACTCATTTAATCTTGTTTCTTAGGATAGGTATTTTTTACAATAAATTTATATAAAAAGTAAAATATAAAAAATACATTACAAATATAAACACATTATAAAAAAAACCTAACCTAGGGTGCCGCCGGCAACGGGGCAGGGCCCAGGCTACCGGCGGTTAGGGCTGCAGAGAGAGGAACCTCCTGACAATGCGCGCCGTGTCCAGGAGTACCGCCTTCTGTATCTGACCCTTGATCCAGCCATCTAGCGAGAGTCTCTTAAGATGTTTGTTTTTTTATTATTATTATTATTATTATTTCGTATATTCATTTAATTTCTTAGGTTAAGTTTTTTTACAATAAATTTATATAAAAAGTAAAATACAACCAAACCAAAAAACCTAACCTAGGGTGCCGCCAGCAGCGGGGCGGGGCCCAGGCTACCGGTGGTTAGGGCTACAGAGAGGAACCTCCTGACGATGCGCGCCGTGTCCAGGAGTACCGCCTTCTGAATCTGGAAACGTTTAATCTTTCTTTTTTAATCTTCTTCTTATTATTATTATTATTTTTAAAATATAAGTAGTAAGTATTTAGAATTTTTAAAGGTTGAATCAAAGGGCCTTGGCAATTCAAACTGTTATATTTTCAAGCACAACACATATTTATAATAATCTTCTAAAATACAGAACACATGTCAACTAAGATGTTTTCTATATAGCAGCTGTCAACGGAGTAAATCAAAATAAACATTCAATTTGATACCTGTCAGTAGATTTGAATTAGTATCAAATCTAGAACCTTAAAATGTCGATTGCCAGTCTCTCATGACACACCCCCTCAATCGACTCACTATTCTAAAATCAACCTGTATATTCACAAATTTTGAAACACTCCAAACTTCAATAAACAACTTCAATATTTAAATCAACTTCTAACAAACAAATACAATCAAATTAATTCATATCAAATAGAATAATATAAAATAATGATTCAGTTACATTTACATGATTCACCTCACACCCCCTTAAGTGAATCATTATTTAAACACCCCTTTAAACTTGACTATTTATGATATGCTGACATTTCTCGAACTTTACAGATTCTTCTATTCTCATTATTCACAACTCTTTCTATTCAATTCCTTCTGCTCGATCATCTTCATTACGAATATCATAAAATTCTTCATCTCCATCAAAATAAATCTAGATTTGAATTAGTATCATATCTAGAACCTTAAAATGTCGATTGCCAGTCTCTCATGACAAGAATGGTTATTCAACCATTTTCAAAATGGCAGGCACGGGAGGCGTAAACCGACTGACAATCGCGGAACGGTCCTGGTCGGGACGTTCAATACCCTATCTTAAATAGCTCGACTGGCTGTCACGTTGACACTTTGTGTATTTGACATTTGTGAATGTTTGTGACATTTGTGAATGTGAATGTTGTTGTTGTGTTGCGTATTCCGTAGTAGTGATTATTATTCTCTTTGTTGCGTAGTTGTGTCTGACGGATTCGATTAGATTTGCGAAGGAAATCTAAAGACAAAGAGAATTGTTAATGGATTGTTATTTGGGATACTCAGATTGCCGATAAACGATGCACTGGGTCCGTGGAAACATGAGTGTGTAGTATTTTCGGAGAGTGATTGATCTGGTTCGTATTTGGTAGCGATTTCGCTCAGAGAACCGCTACACCGTGTTGTCGGAGAAGGAACTCGTCTCGCGTCGCGCCTCTGGAGCCTGTCTTGCCATGTCATCAGACAAAATGTATGCGCTACAGACTGATTGTAACTCCGAAAGTTCCGTATTCGACGGGGTTGTCAGTGAGGATGCTAGCAAGGCATGTCTTGCCATGTCATCAGACAAAATGTGTGCGCTACAGACTGATTGTAACTCCGAAAGTTCCGTATTCGACGGGGTTGTCAGTGAGGATGCTAGCAAGGGTGCATGTGACGGCGGCGGCGGCGGTGACGATGGCGGCTGCGACGATGGCGGCGGCGACAATAGCGGCGGTGGCGATGGTGGCGGCGACAATGGCGGTGGCGGCGGCGGCGACAATGGCGGTGGCGGCGGCGACAATGGCGGTGGCGGCGGCGGCGACAATGGCGGTGGCGGCGGCGACAATGGTGGTGGCGGCGGCGACAATGGCGGTGGCGGCGGCGACAATGGCGGTGGCGGCGGCGGCGACGACAATGGCGGTGGCGGCGACAATGGCGGTGGCGGCGGCGGCGACAATGGCGGTGGCGGCGGCGACAATGGCGGTGGCGGCGGCGACAATGGCGGTGGCGGCGGCGACAATGGGGGTGGCGGCGGCGACAATGGTGGTGGCGGCGGCGACAATGGCGGTGGCGGCGGCGGCGACAATGGCGGTGGCGGCGGCGGCGACAATGGCGGTGGCGGCGGCGGCGACAATGGCGGCGGCGACGACAATGGCGGCGGTGGCAGCAGTGGTGGCGGCGGCGGTGGTGGTGGCGGCGGCGGCGGCGGTGGTGGCGGCGGTGGTGGAGGCGGCGGTGGCGGCGGAGGCGGCGGCGGTGGTGGTGGAGGTGGTGGAGGCGGAGGCGGTGGCGGCGGAGGCGGTGGCGGTGGTGGCGGTGGCGGTGGTGGTGGCGGCGGTGGTGGAGGCGGCGGTGGCGGCGGAGGCGGCGGCGGTGGTGGAGGCGGCGGTGGCGGCGGCGGCGGTGGTGTCGATGGCGGCTACACCGTGTTGTCGGAGAAGGAACTCGTCTCGCGTCGCGCCTCTGGAGCCTGTCTTGCCATGTCATCAGACAAAATGTGTGCGCTACAGACTGATTGTAACTCCGAAAGTTCCGTATTCGACGGGGTTGTCAGTGAGGATGCTAGCAAGGGTGCATGTGACGGCGGTGACGATGGCGACTGCGACGATGGCGGCGGCGACAATAGCGGCGGTGGTGGTGGTGGCGGTGGCGGTGTCGGTGGCGGCGACTGCGGCGATGGTGGCGATGAAGGTGGAGGCGGCGACGATGGCGGTTGCACCCAAGACGGTGGTTGGGTCATAATCGGGTAATCGACCATTCCATAAAATGGGATTATTTGATTGTTTTTTAATACACTTTTTTAATTCTCTTGGAAATGACTCCTTTACACCAGCTATGTCAAACTTTGTTGGCATACTTTTTATATAGGTAATACAAGGTCGCCTGTTTTAAAGTCATGGATTTCTTTTCTATAGGCTGTGAACACTGTGATTAAACAGGTGAATTATGCACAAGCAAGGGCTACAATGCAGATCTCGGTTTAAATAAATCGAGGCTACATCTCAGCTTCCATATAAACACTAATTGAGAGGGCCTATGGTTGAGTGCATGGAATTACGATAATCCATTACACATCTGAGTAATGCTAACCGTTTTTGCTTTTCGTTTCTGTTTGAAAACATACTCTACTATTCTTGGCTTGCCGGAGACTATAGTATCTCCGGCAAGCCAAACCTAGGTATAAATTCACAATCTATTACCAGTATTTGAACCATGGTTCATGTACTGACAATCAAGCCTTTTGTAAGTATGGTGCTAATTTATTTATAAGTAAAGCATGTATAATAGAATTAACTAACCATAGGATAAGAAATATCAGTCTGTTACTAATATATATACCTAAAGTAAGCACTGTGATCCCAGTTGGTCAAATAAATGATTATTATTCTATTTTTATTTATATTACGGCGTTCAATGTCGTATTATTCATCTGATACTTGGGTGAATCAACTTTTTTGTGTTGTTTACTTACTGATTCACCCACTTACACTTCGAGCCATTTAATGTACACATGAACAACTATTAATACGAGTGACCTAATCAATGGTCTAAAAAATCTATATGTCGTCTGTTGACAACCAAAACTACCTAAGTAACAAATATCTATGTACTTAAAACAAAGCTCTTATCTCAGTATCAATGTACTTAATAGATACGAGGTTTTGATGAGCAGTGACAGAAATTTGTTGAGTTTTGGTTGTTTCCAGCCGATGTAACCGAACCGATGTAGGCGGGCAGGGCGCGAGGTGGCGCTGCACGCTGGCCGCAACTGTGAGCATACTTCACACGGACGGAGATGCCACGACTGCGCGACCAGCCGCGCGGCGAGCGGCTGAGCGGGAGATATATTTAGTCCTGTTTCCTCTTAAAACCCCTTGCAGGGCTATATACAGTGGTATATTGTACAAAAGAATGAAAAATTAGATGGCTCAGCTAAATGCCAGCCTAGACCCGAGCTCGGCGGCCATACGAGAGTAGGTAAGCGAGACACGTACCGCGCACCGCTGGCGCGCAGTCGTGGAATCGCCGTTACCGAGGTACAACTGCCGGCAAACTTTTAGAGCATAACCTTGACTGCGCAGTAGCCGATTTACGTACAAATGTACATGCGCAGATCCGCCATTTTTGTCAGGGCCGTCTTAAACTAGGCTGGGGCCCTTGGGCACACAAGATTTGGGGCCCTTTTGGAAAGTAAAAAAAGCGAATTATAATAACATTTTTTTTACTAAGTATGACCATTTATTCTGTGAAAGAAATTGTCGGTCCTTCGGCCCCCCCTGAGAATGGGGGCCCTGGGCACGGGCCCCGTGTGCCCTTATGGTGAAGACGGTATTGATTCTTTGACAGACACCATCGAGTCGTTGCATTATTTAATAGGCGCTAATTGTAACCCGAACAAAGACTATATAAAAACCCTACCGAGCAGAGGATATCCGCCATAATTAATCAAACTCGCCGCCACTGATAAATATGGGTGGGTACAGTCGCCATCAGACATATCGCAGCATATAAGGCGTTCATAAATATGTGAACATGTACTGTAACGCCCAGTGAATAAGAGTCGTGTTCAGATATTTATGGACGCCTTATATGCTTCGATATATCTGATGGCGACTGTACTTATACGGGAACACAAGTGAAACAAACTCTAATCTAATGCAGATTTGTTTATTACGTATGTGGGTGGTGGGAGCAGCTACGCACACATACACACGTACCTATATGTATAACAGGCGCTTTATCTTAAATTATATTTTTAGCCATGTCCATGATACATGCACATGGGCTAAAGCAATATAATATAAATCTTAAACCTAGTATCACAATAACGAATAAAAATAAAAAGTTTTAAAAATGTAAGAAAGATATTTATGTACATAATTATATTTATTAATCGATCAGGGTGTGTCTATGAAGTAACCAATATTTTAAAGGAATTACAAATAATTTAAAATGAGGCATGCGATGCATTTTTAATCTAAGATTGCTATCTTGCCAAGAAACTGGAATACCTACTTATAAAGGGGAACTAACGTACAAGTCTATCATTGATAAAAAAACTAAACAATTCAACATAGTTCACATCGGGTGTGTTTATTTACACATTCGCTTCGTTATTTACACATTACGAATTAAAATTCCATTTACAAACGAGCCTTGATCTGAGCGGCTACTCCGATCGGAGTACAAACAACATACAAATTAGTGGGACGACACGAAGCTCAAATTCGACCACAGGAATGCACATCTGACACGGAATTTCTTGAATACAATTAGTTTTTGAGGCCTCCCGTCACACCCGTGTCAGATACCAACGTACACCAATAGTTGTTGATGTATCTAGGTAAGCCCATCAGACTCAGCAGGATACCAAAGTACAAGGGTTAAATTGTTATTGTTTTTAGTCCCAGACCTCCCTACAGATGCCCAAGTAGTCGCGTTTGAAGCCCTCCTCTGGGCACGGCTGCTGGCCCATGAAGAACAACGCGTTGTTTAGCGGCATGAAGCGATTCGGTTTCATGTGGCGTGGAACTTCCTGAAAGAAAATGCCATTGGATATAATGAGGTCTCAGAGTGTGATAAAGATGGACGTTAGCACGTCTTAATGTGTGTAGGTACGAGTAGAGTCAGACCATCACGCTAACCAAGACCAAGCAAATGAACTGTCAAACCATACAAAGTGAGTCAGTTCGTATGGTTTGACAGTCCATTTGTTTGGAAGAGTTCGCGTGGTCTGACTCCATAACATGTTAGATTATTAACAGTGAGATGTAAGTGACTGCATTTTATCTCATAATTGAACCTTTTTTATTGATTATTGTTGAAAATTAACATAATTTTACTGGATGGTAACGGATAAGTGATCGTAAATGTAGCTCCTTCGCAGGTAACATGCTACTCATAAGGTCAATTAGAAATGAGAGTAATAAGTACATTACTGAAGAGGCTTAGGTTTTTTTAACTGACAATATTTATAGGCACTTAAGAGAGATACTTAAAATGTTGAAAGAGGGAACCTTTGATTTTGTTAGCCAAACCTTTGAAGCTGCAAGTATTATTTTTTATTAACACTAAAATAAAACTGAACTCAAATATGCAGAACCGTCTTACCTCTAATATTACCATATCGACAACTTCTTCCTTGATCGCAGGACCTTTCTCGGCGTCCTCTAAATCGATCTTCCATATTTCTACATTTTGAGGCATTTTGTGAGTATCTTCATGATGCCTTATATGCCTTCCATTTGCAAACACGAAGACAGACACGAGGAACAATACTATTAACTTCGTCATTGTTTGTTTACTTTAGAGGCGTGCGTACTATAACTCGACAATTTTGTTTATGAATCGTCACGGCTACCGAGTCCTTATAAATGGTTTGAAGTTTATCATACGATACGCCTCTGCCGCGCAATAATACGTCATGTTCTTGGTAGACGATAACGGCTTCAAAAGTTATCATTTCGGGTGGAGAAACTGAGAACTACTGAAAACCCCTACTAAGTACTAAACGATTTATGGACAGTGGCGCCTTGGGTAGATGAAGTTTGAAGATGGTATATGAGGAAGTTTGAGCCAGGTGCCAAGCAGACTGTTGACAAAGGACGCTATGCGGTTTGACACCCACACTGCTTGCGTCAGGAATGTTATGTGACGATTATTGGAAAACGTTTGAAAAACATTTAGGTAAGCCCAAAATGGGTTATACCATACACACATTCTGTTAAAATATACTTTCTGTAAAAACTAGCGGTCTAGTAATTAACGTCGTTTTCGACGAATCCGCCTTGCATTAGGTCGGGCTGGCCGCACATAGGGGTAAATTCACGATCTAGGGGGCCAATATTATTTTAGCGGTTTTTTGTATTTTTTAACGTATTACGAAATTAAAACAACTGTTTCAAGATATTTTTTATTTATTTATAGGGTATTTTCTTCAAAATTCTATTAATATGTAAAATTTCGACATCTGCACAAAAAATAAAAAAATAAAAATATAGTAAAATGTGTATAATCATTTATTACTGAAATAAAATCAGTTGCCATATTAAGCTACACTCTCTGCTATTATATTTTCTTCTTCGCTTCCAGAAGCGCACTCTGGGTTCGGCTCGGCAGGCAATAGCAATTCTATCGTCTCTGGCAGGAAAGTACTGTGCTTTCTTTTTTTTACTTTTCTCCTGCAGCTCAGTAAGGGGTCGGAGCTCAAAAGTAAGCGATTCAAAATATCCGTGTTGCAGCTTTCTCTCGTAAACTTCCTTGCGAAAAAATATTTCTGAGTAAAATGGCGAATTATTTTCAAAGTATAACAATTATGATTTGGCGGAAGTATGCGGAAGGTTTTTTTTTAAATTCTAATAAGCAAAACAATAGACAATAATATGCCATTAACAATTCTGCTCGATCTCACCCTATTGTATTACTTGTTAACGAGTGAAGTTTTTTTTTGCGAAAAATGACGCTCAAAAACAGTCTCTCTTTCAGAGCATTAACCTAGCCACAAAAACAAACGAATAAAGCATATTTTTATTTTTGCTTATAAATCACTAACCTGTTGTTTCAGAATCCATAATTTGTTTCACTCTTGGTTACTTAAAAACAATAAACCACACCTTCAAAGTTTCGCTTTTCTAAGAGCGCCGAGAACAAGCAACGTACACGAAGTGAAACGTACAAATTCCGACTGACGTGAAACGAGTTAGAACGTGCATATGAGGGTAGTGGGGATTGTTATGTACCCGCTAAAGGGTCCTCTACTGTAGGTAGCTGTTATCGCAGAGGTATTTATTGTTTTGATAAATCGACTTTTGGCCCCGTAGATCGTGAATTTACCCCTATGTGGGCCGTGTTTTGATTAGGTATACGGATTATGGTATAATCGCTTAAATATCTGTGTACCTATTCATATTATCTAACTGGGTTTAATACTACCTCTTTGTTCCCTGAAGCTACACCTGCTAAATAACCCATAGAGTTGTTATTCTGCAATTTGTATTGGAAGAAAGCTGGAGAGTATTGCTCTAGGTACGAGCGGCGGGGAAGCGAAGCGATAATTTGGAACCCAGGTACCAAATTTTAGCTATCGCTTCGTATGTATTCCAAAATGATTTTAAATATTTGTAGTAAACATCCTCCTTTATCAATCATTACCGGGACCATGACGTAGGCTTTGTAAGTACCTACAATGAAAAATAAATTTACCAAACATAGTTTTGTGGTGAGTTATTTATTTGTTCTCTTCCAGTGCAGATTATATGCGTAAGTGTGGGGAAGAAGGGTACGGAACCCTAAAAAAACAATAACCACGTAATCGGAACTAAATCAAGATATAGACATGCTTATTATAATTAGTGTTTACTGATAGTGATGATTGAACGAACGCACGCGTCTGGACAATAGGTATACTTTTACAAACTTTCCATTCCCGGTAATACTCAATACACTTATGTAAGTACATGGCTTTGTTATCAAGTGTACAATTAGATTGCATTTACCAACACAGCCGTCGTTTAAAGCAGGTGGGCCGTGGTGGTGGTGGGCATGCAACTTAAATTATCTGACCACTCTGGCGATCCGTCTACTCATTTGCCGCCTATGAAATAAAAAATAATTATAGAGGATTCGAAGTATCATGGTTCGGCCGGAACAACTCGAGAGCACTGTAAAGGGATTTCATACAAAATTGAAGGCCTAGGCCGGGAAGTACTTTTTTAGGGTTCCGTAGTCAACTAGGAACCCTTATAGTTTCGCTATGTCCGTCTGTCCGTCCGTCCGTCCGCGGCTTAGCTCCGTGATCATTAGTACTAGAAAGCTAAAATTTGGTATAGAGTATGTGTATGTATAACGCAAAATAAAAATAAAAAATAAAAATCTTTTCGGGTACCTCTAGAACACCTAAAGTGGGGGTTTTTTTTTCTTTTTAACTCTGGTGTGTGGGGTTGAATAGGTCTTGTAAAAATAATAGGGGTCTTCTAACATTATTTTTTGATAAAAACAGCAGTTTTGTAAATATTCGCTCCGAAAAAAAAAAATAGTGTCCCCCTCTAACTTTTCAACCACTGGTTAAAAAAAATCGGAAAAATTCATGTATATAAGGCCTTATAAGTACTTTCAATGAAAACTATATTGAATAAAATCGGTCGAGCCGTTTTTGAGTTATCGCCAAATTTCATAGTTTTCTTTAAAAGGACGTAAGTTGACTTCCAGAAGGTAATAAGTGATTACAGTTTCTAGGGCGTTTACGACCTTTTTATAGAGCTTAAAATCTTTCTTAACTTAAACCTCGGGCTTAAAACAGCACTTTATTGTGAAGGATGAGTAAGTACGGAACCCTACACTGAGCGTGGCCCGACATGCTCTTGGCCGGTTTTTTAACATGGCGTCTGTGTTCATGAAGGCTAGAAACAGCAGTTTTTTTTGTTGTGGTTTTTTTTTTAATTCATAGCATATGTTTGAGAAAATCACTATTCGGCCTCCCAACGGTTGGCCGTCTATACTCACCCGGCAAGCCCTTCTTTACCGGCGTCTGCAGTAATGTACTATTAATTAGTACCTAAGTACTTAGTCTGTTTCTTTACAGTAGGTAAGTATGTATGTAGGTACTTGTGTTCCCAGAAATGCTCTGTGTAATGCTTCGTCCATTCACATACAAATAAATCAATGTTTATGAATGAATTACTAAATATAATATTACCTAATCATTCATACCCTCGTTTCGCATACTTACTCATAGTTTCCTTTCGTGGATATCTACGTCTAATATCTAATATCTGTTAAATTTAGGGAGTGTGAAAAATGATATGCTTTTCATGTTGATAAAGTTCTAAATCCATCCATTATCTTATCGTATAAAAAAAATCTGAGAGAAAAAGAACTTCCCTTGTTATTAACCGACTTCAAAAAAAGGAGGGGGTTCTCAGTTCGGTTGTATGTTTTTTTTTTTTTTTTTTATGTTTGTTACCTCATAACTCCGTCATTTATGAGTCGATTTGGAAAATTCTTTTTAGGGTCATGAATAGACATCTCAAGGTTGGTCCCATTAAATTTTGGTGAAGATCGGATGAAGAGATCCATGAGGAATCGAAGGAATTCCTGAAATTTTATAGGCACTCATAATATTTTTCATATATTTTCTAAAATTATTTAAGTATTTGCATACGAGTATGGTAGTCATCATCTTCCAATGCTCAACTGATGATGGAAGTTACAACTCCTTAACGGTTAGGAGTTAGGCGATAATTCAAACAAGATGCATGCCTTCAAGTCCTCTCTGATCACCCCGCCATACGTATTTTATATGAGTCACTAAAAAGCGAAAAAAATAATTTTTTAACAAAAAAAAGAACCGACTTCAGTGAAACTAAAAAGCCAAAAATAACCCGTTCAAGTACAGATTACATTTGACTCACCCTTTGAAGTCGGTGCCAAACCTCACGTAAACTTTAATATATAAATATAATAACTGAGTGGTTTGGGATCGATTTCAAAGGGTGAGTCAAATGTAATCTGTACTTGAACGGGTTATTTTTGGCTTTTTAGTTTCACTGAAGTCGGTTCTTTTTTTGTTATTTTTTTTTTTTATAATAGGTACTTGAAAGTAATCTTTCGAATTAATCATAATTTGCTTCTAAAACCGCAAAATTGTCCGAACTACTGTACTGTTATTTGAACGATATATTACTAGTGGCTGTGTGAGCTGGCTGTAGACGTCTTTTTTTATCGAGGACAAAAAGCGGAAACGTAGTAACCGCCAAAACCGAATAAATAATACATTCATAACGAATAAAACATGTACAAAGGCGAACTTAGGGATCTCTTCCAGTTAACCTCAAGAGAGCGTTAAAATGGCGGGTGTACCATCACGAATTTGTAAAACAACTATAGCGAAAAAAAAAACAATCTGTACATAATAAAAAAAAGTACCACTCCGTACATAGTTATTACAATGCGAAGGCACACCATTCTAACTGACAGGATGGCGGGTGTAGGCCCTTATGAGCAGCTGACCAAACTCTCAATTCACCACATTCTCAGTTCACCTAATTCTCATCTCACCATGCTCTCAGCTGACCACATTCTCATCCCGTCACATGCTCAGTTCACCAAATTCTCACCCCACCACACTCGCAGCCCACCACACTCTCATCTCACCACATTCTTAGCTTACCAAATTCTCATCTCAACATGCTCGCAGCTCGCAGCCCACAAAACTAAAGCTAAAACACTAACAGACACGCTTCGCTCGTCGGTTAATATCTTCCTTGGTTAATATATATATATAGTAATAAAATACCATGTGATAAATTAATCCTAAGGACCAAAATAGAGGAGATATAGGGGTAGAAAACGCAAAAAGTCGTATTTCAGCCATTTCGAAAACTGATCGCGGTGTCTACACTGTCTACCCGACAATACGTGGTGCCCTTTTGTACCATCGGTTTTACCATTATTTTAGGGTTCTTCGTCGTCTGCGTAAAATTTTGTTTCCTCCGTAGTCGGGTAAAAAGCATCTTATATATAACCATCTTTGGATGTCCAGATATTTCTGTACCAAAATTGATTCAAACTCGTCTAGCCGTGATGAGCAGACAATTTTTTTGAACACAGATAGCATTGTTACAGCTGGCGCCGCGCCCCCATACTTACATATAATATACTAGCGACCCGCCCCGGTTTCGCACGGGTGCAATGCTGATAAATTATGCATGTACTCGTATGATACATATAAACCTTCCTCTTGAATATCTCTACCTATTGAAAAAAACCGCATCAATATCCATTGCGCAGTTTTAAAGATCTAAAGCATACATAGGGACAGACAGACAGGAAGCAACTTTGTTTTATACTATGTAAGGATGATGAGAGTGATAGCGATGATTATATCCTCCATAAACGTTGCAGAATAAAAAGAAAACCCTGGTTTAAACCTCGATGCCGTTAATAGTCTTAAAAAATCTGTTTCCACAAGTTTTTACAAATGTTGGTCAAAAAATATTTATATCTGGCTACATCGTGAAGATTTCTCCTGAAAAATGACCACCCTCCATAGAAATAATTATATATAAATACAATTTTAGAATACTACTTAATAATAATAAGTAATACTAGTAATGTATTTTATAAATTAGATACGTGTACCAATTACATGTAAATCGGTCGTATGATCCAACGTATCGCATGTCGTTGACGCATGCGCACTAAGCACACAAAACAGCCGATTCACAATAAATATTATTCAATCATTATCTTTTCTACAAACACCTATCTTTACAAATCGTTTAGAAGTGTACGATAGCACTTCAAAGTTAAGTACTAAATCCTATTTTTACCTACCTTTTATCGTTGCTGGGTTGATCAACTTTATCTTGTTGTTATTCTATCTATGATCAAAACAATATATCTACCTAGTAAAAGCAATATATCATACCTAGAGATATTAAAGAAATCAGATTGCCAAGGACACGTAATTCTCTCCATGGTTACATTTTAAATCTCAATCTCACTCTATCTGTGATGATTTTAAAGGTATCTCCCCCATGTATTTTGTTTAGTTAAGAGGCCTCATTCCTTTTAAACATATTATTTTTAGGGTTCCGTAGTCAACTAGGAACCCTTATAGTTTCGCCATGTCCATCTGTCCGTCTGTCTGTCTGTATGTCAGTCCGTCCGCGGCTTAGCTCCGTGATCATTAGTACTAGAGAGCTGAAATTTGGTATGAGTATGGGTATGTATCACGCCGAAAAACGATAAAATAAAAACTAAAAAAAAATTTTTTTCAGGTACCTCGCGAACACCTAAGGTTGGGGTGAATTTTTTTTTCGTTTCAACACTAGTGTGTGGGGTGTCGTTGAATAGGTCTTTTGAAAATAATAGGTGTCTTCAAATATTATTTTTTGATAAAGTCAGCAGTTTTGTAAATATTCGCTCCGAAAATAAAAATAAAAGCGTCCCCCCCCCCCTCTAACTTTTCAACGACGAGTCAAAAAATTATGGAAAAATTCATGAACATGAGGCCATATAAGTAATTTCAATGAAAACTATATTGACAAAATCGGTCAAGCCGTTTTTGAGTTATCGCAAAATTTCATAATTTTCTTAAAGCGACGTAAGTTGACTTCCAGAAGGTAATAAGTAATTACAGTTACTTTGGCGTTTACGACCTTTTTATAGAGCTTGAAATCTTTCTCGTAACTTAAATCTATTGTGAAGGATGAGCAACTACGGAACCCTACACTGAGCGTGGTCCGACATGCTCTTGGCCGGTTTTTCATATTATGACAAATTATATTGATAATTTCAACCAACTTTTTGAAGTGAATAATACTTTTCCCCGAGTTCTAGGTAGTAACATAGCTATTTTATGTTTTCATTGCGTGCAGTACAAAAAAGGTGAAATAACTAATTTTCCGCGTGAATTTTGTCAATTTCGAGTTGTTTTTGAAACAAGTTCAAACTGTAAGTTTCAAATATATACCAATAAATCCCAATAGCCCTGTTCTAGGTAGTAACATCAATAATATGTATATTAAGAAACTTGTTTGATCATAGAGAAAATGTCTAAAACAATCAGCATTTTAAAAGGAAACGCCTCTTAAGGCAAAGAAAAGAAAGGCCTCTTAAGGTAAACCACAGCCCGACTAGCATCGCGGTCCCCGCCACTCTTTCACGTTACTGCACAGAAAGAGACAGGTAAGTAACTATCTCGCGCGAGAAATAGTCGCGTGTGCTAGTTGTGCTAGAATTGCTGGTTTATCATAACTGTCTCTATATAACACGCATATCTCTCACGTATGTAGCTACTCTCAGAAAGCCTCGTATTAAAAAAACCCTAAAACCTGAGAATGTTCCAATCCCCACATCGCTCCACCGTACAGGCTTTTTCTTCATCGTTCCCTCACTTATGAGGATCGCAATCGCAACCACATATCTATTATAATATAAGCACATTATTAATATGCCAAATTATAAAATATTGCTTAAAAAGCGAACATTCTTATTTCCTTTACCATCCTTCAAGACCTTCTTTGCTAAAAGGTTCGGATTATACAGGCACTTGTCAGTATACCAAAAAGTTAATAACAGCTGCGACATCAAAAAAAATTTAATTAGAGAGGCTAAATATAAAGTGAAAACAGAGGCAATAGTATCACTACAATAGACTCACACACACACTTACTCATCATTATGCATTCTCACACTAAGTACCCCAACATATAACTCTTTTTTGTAAGTTTAAATTAAAATACAAGTAATTATGTAAAATGTAATTTTTCACCTCACTAGCTCGGAAAGCCCAGTTTGTTTGTTTGATATCTATTGAGAAAATCGCTTTTTATTCACATGTGGAGAAAGAGTTTTGACGTTTCAACGCAGCTAAAGTAAAATTTGACATGAGCTTATTTTCTTAAAAATCCCGTTTAAAATACCTACATGAAAGCTAATTAGACCTTAGTTTTAATAAATGGCAAATTGGTTGATTATTGCAGATATTTTTCAAACATATAGTACAAACCCTTATTCTTTTTTCCTCGCTGTAGTGAGGTGAAAAGTTTTGTGTTATACACGGGCGCAAAGTTATTTTACGTCTCGTGTATTGACACTCGCGGGTAAAATACAACTTTCCCCCCTTGTATAACAAATAACTATTTCAAGCTTTTTCTTCTTTTTTAATGATATCTAACACTAGTAGCATATTTTATCTTTTTCCTTATTTGTAAAATTCTTGTAAATAAATAAAATTCTTTAGCGCCTACCAATAAAATTGATGGGCAATCATCACAAAGTGCCATCCTGCGAGACAGGCATATGAGGCGTAGCCTACTGCAGGTGACACGGGTAACTTTATATTTTCAATTACATTACAGTGATATCGACTAAATTTGTTAAAACCATGTACCTATAAGTCTTTCCACTGTTAAATAAACTATTTTGATTTTGATATCTGTTTCCACTCAGTGCGGTTATATGCTGTTTTAACAGTGCGTTTTGCTAGAAATTTCCTGCCTCCCACGACTGCATTGTGGAATGAATTGTCGCTTGCGGTATTTCCGGACCGGTACGACCTAAAAGTTCAGCAACGCACTTGTGACTCCTCTGGTGTTGCAGGTGTCTATGGGTGACGGTAATGGCTTTCCATCAGGCGATCCGTTTGCTCGTTTTCCCCCTATGATATAAAAAAATGCTGCGTGGACCGCCCGGTGCATGCTGCCGCCCACTGCCTTATTCCATACTTTGACTTTTTTTTTATTAATCTACCCCGACATTATTACGATAAATAACCCAAGATAATGCATAAAGTCGTAGTAGGATAACAAAAGGAAAAATGCCCTTCAATATTATCATTTGTGCCAAGTTTACTTGAATAATTCCCGATGCTTTCCCAAAAACAAAATAAATTGGTGCAGAAGATTCGAATTCATTTATTATTAAAAAAAACATGATTGTTTTAATAAAAACATTCGAATTGTTTTCTTAAGTTCAGGTCCAGTTCATTCTTATAATATTGCCGGAACGCAACATAAGTAATCAGAAATCATCAATGAAAGAGAGAATAAGTAATCAATAGGAATAATAATAATCGTCGTTGAGTTCAGAGTCTGTTTCTGTATCGTTGGAATGGTCTTGAAGGTCGGGGTACTGCTCCCACTGCGACTGGTTGAAGACCGGGGCCTTGTCTGGAGACACGCACTGCAGGTAGTACCCCATCTGCTCTCCGGGTGGACAGGTGTCGTGATCTGACGAAGAAATACAAGGCTAGAATATTATTAACTTCGGTACAGTGTAGCTATAACTCTCAATTCATATGAAAATCTGGTGGCCCGACGACGGACGGAGCCACGGCACGTTGGGCCCCTGTGGTTTGGAGGCCCCGAATCGTTGATATTCCGATACGGCGATAGCTAAGCCTCTGCTTTGGTATCTGCGCCGCTAGCTTCCTAAGGCCCAAGGTCCTACCTATAGGAATAATTAAATTTTCTGAGCTCCTAGACTATTAGGACCATGATTTAGTGATTTATGGCAAAATTTTGCTTTGGAATCGGACTTATAAAAGACCTCTTGAGTCCATTTTGCTTATTTCTCGGGTTATAAAATAAATGATTTAGGGCTAAACACATTTATAAGACACGATTTCAGATTGTCGGATTAAAAATTGAAATACAGCTTTCACTCTCAGGACGTCGCATCGTGGCACGACGTCGCGTCGTGCTACGATTTAATGTCGTGTCTTGTAATTATGTTTCATCTCTTAGGGTTTATTTAAATAATAGACACATCGAAATTAATTAAAAATTTATTATTTATTGATTCTGCCTAATTACAATAATAATTTAACTGGTACACGTTACTTTTCTAAGCTCCTAGACTATTAGGACCATGATTTAGTGATTTATGGCAAAATTTGCTTTGGAATCGGACTTATAAAAGACCTCTTGAGTCCATTTTGCTTATTACTCGGGTTATAAAATAAATGATTTAGGACTAAACACATTTATAAGACACGATTTCAGATTGTCAGATTAAAAATTAAAATAAGTACAGCTTTCACTCTCAGGACGTTGCATCGTGGCACGGCGTCGCGTCGTGCTACGATTTGATGTCGTGTCTTGTAATTATGTTTTGTCTCTTAGGGTTTATTTAAATAATAGACGCATCAAAATTAATTAAACAATTATTATTTATTGATTCTGCATAATTACAATAATAATTTAACTGGTACACGTTACTTTGGCTATTGAAAATAAAATATTACAAATTAATAGGAAGTAGGGTTCTTGATGCCTATTAATACGTCATAGTTGACTGAATCATGCATTGTCAACAGGTACCGACTCAGTCAATTCTTTCTGGAAATCTTGCTTCACTGTAATAACGGCGGGATTCACTTTATTATGAACTAGTCTACGACTCGGTACCGCGTAACCATTGTACGGGTTTATTACTTGTATTTGTGGTGCTTTCACATATGGATATCCATCATGGACATGTGGTATGTAGCCCTGGGATATGACTGGGGAACAGCCGACGAGAACTGGTTGAGAACACCCGGACACAGCATGGGGAAAGGCAGCTTGTACGGGTACCGACCCGGTACCATACGCTCCTTGACCACCTGGAGTCCTTAGATAAGGCATCGTAGGAAGAATGTTATTCATCATCGCATCGTGGGACAACTGCGCCAAAAAGTCGTCGTAGCTTTGCGTCCTCCTCGCCGGTCGATTGTAAGGCAGTCGATTTTCTGGTAAATACATACTCCTGATCATAACGGGCGGGTCTTGAGGAGGGATCAAACCGTGTATGTACGTGCTGTAGCGTTTCGGAGAGTTGTCATGATGATAAACATTGTAATTAGGATTAGCAGGTGGCACAACTTCCATGACTGCAGAGTTTTCCAAATTGCGAAGATTTTGTTCATAAACAGAGTTCCGATCTTGTTCCAATTCTGTAAGGTACTCAGCTGTTCCTGTAGACTCGTCCGGGAGTAATTTTCCATTTAACCCGTTATTGAAGAAACACTTCACATCACCATTTTGGTTCTGCAAACATGGAGTTGGATCTTCATTTTTTTTAAGGTCATTGATCAAATAGTCTTCGTCTTGAAATTCTATTTCTTTAACGTTGCCGATATTGGGATTGTACGAGTAGTAGTCATAAATTAGGGTTGGATAACTTTTAACAATTACAAGTGTCGAACAAAATATTAACAATACTCCTGAATACATGGTTTTTGTCTGTATGAGATTCAATTGCTTACTAACGAAGTCGGACAGCGGTGGTACACTCGCCTGTGTAAATGACACTTTCCTCCTCATGTTACAACATAGTGCAGGCCACGAGTTTTCTTTATTTGCAAACTTTGCATACCGCTAAATGTTTTTTGAAGTGCATACCTGAGTATTTCAAGATATAATAATTTTTGACAGTACACGATTATTACATTGTAACATTGTAACTAAATTACTATTGGAGTCTCCTAAAGTCAACATAATTAAGTATCAAACATGTAAACGAAATCACCATGTTATATTATTTTAGCCCAATTAAATATTTTGTTAACAAATGGCAAACATTTACTAAAGAAAGCATCAATTTCACCATGCCAAACAGTGCCTTATGATGACTGTTATTCTTCTGAATTTCTGAAACAAAGAACTGAGTCAATATAAATCATTACAGAGACATTGATAGAAAAGCCAATTAATTTTTTACCAACTCAAGATTGATTGACAGAACTAGATGCCGGATCTGTTTAAACAGACTTCAAAAAAGATGAATTGTTTAGTTCGTCGAGGGGCTTGTTTTTTATGTACAAATTGTATAATCTGTGCATTCTAAGTTTGGTATTTGTATGCGACACCAAATGTAGATGTGAAATAGGCCCCTGGTATATAAATTGTAAGGGGAAGTCCCTTTTCAACTGATAAATAATATTAGAAAGAGATTTCGCTCGTAACTTGTAGCTTTGTGAAATGGGCCCCTCTTCCAAACTTATGGTAAATGAGTAGATTCGAATCGCGAATTGAACGTTTGGAACGAGGTAATTATCCATATAATTCTCGTATACCTACATGTTTTTAGGGTTCCGTACCCAAAGGGTAAAAACGGGACCCTATTACTGAGACTTCGCTGTCCGTCTGTCCGTCCGTCCGTCCGTCCGTCCGTCCGTCCGTCCGTCCGTTCGTCCGTCCGTCTGTCACCAGGCTGTATCTCAAGAACGGTGATAGCTAGACAGTTGAAATTTTCACAGATGATGTATTTCTATTGCCGCTATAACAACAAATACTAAAAATAAAATAAAATAAATATTTAAGGGGGGCTCCCATACAACAAAGGGATTGTTTGCGTTAACTTTGCACCTCATTTGTATGGAGCGCTATACATACCAGGTGCAAACTTAACTTAACCACTTAAGGATGGAAAGTGTTTGTACGGAACCCTCGGTGCGCGAGTCCGACTCGCACTTGCCCAATTTTTAATGTATAGTTAATTCGTAAGATATAGTTAAATGCGTACTATACTTAGAAATTAATATTTTGGTTACGAAAGAGTGACTTGACGTGTTTTTCCCCCACCATTTATCTATTTAACAAGGTAACGCAATGTAAATTAGGTATCATTAACATAATTGAGATTTTTGTTTTATCATAACATAACTAATGGGATAATTGTTTTTACATGATTAGACCATCTTTGACCACATATTCGAGCAGTTTCGTGAAAAATAATTTAGTGTAAAGAAAAATCTTAATTGACTGCATCACTGCACTGTTTTCCGGTGATCGTTTGTTTGCTGTTGCATTTCGTGTATGAGTAAAAAATGTAAACAAATCAAACAAACTGGTATGCCTATACTGGTAAATGAATGGGTACACTTCGACGCTCACATTTTTATTTGTTTAGGGTGTTAATCTATGTTGCAACTTATAAATTACTACTGATTAAGTGATTAAGTAGTTAGGTACTTACTTATTTTATGAACGTTATAATAAATAAATTTATTGTCGAACAATTTCGAATGCCATATCGTCTAAAAATTTACTACGAGGGCTTGGCTTGATATATTGCTACAGGTCGTCCGTAGTAAAATAACAAAAACATAATTAAGTTAATTTTAAAAATGGTTTATTTCCTATTTGTGATTGCTCTGTTACATATTTGAAATACAAAAAATAAATAAGTTAATAAATTAATAATCAGATCCTAAAACGAATTAAATTACACCATCGCAACTTATCTTGTTATTACAGCTTATCAGTAATGAGAATAGTTTTCTGCTTTGAATCCTTGCTAGGGGTCCTCTTTTTGTATGGACGGCTGATCTTCGTAATGTCGCGCTTGGAGTGCGTGTTGATGTTGTCACTGCGGTATCCAGAAGAGGCGTAGCTCGGTGCGGCATAACCGTGACTCTTAGCCAGACTTCCAGTCACCACGGACGGGGAACAGCTCAGCAGAAGAGGGATCGCGCAGCCACCGACGTGGGCTTTAGGGAACACGCCCACAGCCCCCGACCCAGAACCATATCCAGCCCCGTAACTGCCTCCTAACGCCAACCCGGATCCATAAGCTCCTCTAGCCGATTGTAATTCCTTCCAAGATTTGCCTCCACTTGGTACCAAAGACTGCTTAAAAGCGGGCATCTCGATGGGTGCGAATAATCCTTCTTCAGCTGACTTGCCGTGAGCTCCGTTTGAGGTGTGATGTAACTTTTCCGAATGATGACCGGTCAATTGCTCAGCCTTAACAGCCACTCCGCTCTGCTGACTTTGGCCAGTCATTTGATCAGATGACTTCATCAGCATTTCGTGTGCATCCTTACCGTGCATAGCGGAGTTTAATAATTCATGTTGTTTCAACGATTCGCTCTCTTTGGCCTTCTGATGATCTCGTAGGTGGTCAATTTCATGAGCGTTTTGACCGCGTACAGCAGTGTCGTCCTGGTTTGACCTCATTTCATGTTCCTTATGAGACGAGTGCTCAAATGAACTGTGAGAGCTCATCCCATGTTGTAAATTTGTGCTATGTTGTTCAGCTTGGTGATGCTCAGCAGACTTCATGAAACTGGTGGTATCGACAACGGGAGCCATCTGCTCTTGTTCAAAACGAGTTGATTTGATGTCCAAGTTTACGCTTGATTTTAAGCTTGGTTGAGAAATGGATTCCATGGATTTGCTGATTTTCTTGTCTTCAGTAAGTTTCACAGAACGTTCATTGTTTTTTAATCCTTTTAAGTTGTCATGATGTTCAGCGGTGAATTTTGAGGCAGTTGGAATATCGGAACTAATTTCTGAGTGAGTGGTTTCACTTCTGAAAGATTTTGGCTCATTTGCGTTGTGAAGGGACTTAAATTCGCTCAATGTTGATGCAGAAGGTTCCATTTCGATATTAGAAGGCTTTTCGTGTTCACGTGCTTGCCAACTTGTTTTTTTGTCAGTGGACTTCTCCATATCCCGAGCCATCATCGTGTCCGCAGCCTTCTCTTCTTTGAGCGCAAGGGCGTCGTGCTTCTGACCATTATTTATCTCGAGTTTCAAACTAGTGGTTGTGTCGAGAGCAGCAGATTTCTCAGATTGTCCGTTATGCATGGCATCGAGCTTGTGATCCTCAATCATCTCATGTTTAACACTGGAGCTTTTTTCAAGAGCAGCAGATTTCTCAGAGATTCCTTGATGTGTGGCGTCGAGCTTGTGATCTTCAATCATCTCATGTTTAACACTGGAGCTTTTTTCAAGAGCAGAAGATTTCTCAGAGATTTCTTGATGTGTGGCGTCGAACATGTGATTCTCAATCATCTCATGTTTAAGACTGGAGCTTTTTCCAAGAACAGCAGATTTTTCAGAATGTCCGTCATGGATACTATCAAGCTTGTGATCCTCTCTCATCTCGTGCTTTAAACTGGAGCTTTTTTCAAGAGCAGCAGATTTCTCAGAATTATCGTTATTCTGAAAACTATCTTCGATATTATTGACCACCTCTACGTTCTTTTGAATATTTTCAATAGCATCCTTCCATTGAGCTAGTCTTTCCTCGTCTGATTTAAGCTCCAAGTTAACATCATGCACCTCCGCATTCTTGAATTGTCTAGCATGCACGTTCATTGATTCCAAGCTGCCCATGTGGAACTGCATACGCTCGAGGGCAAGTTTTGCGGCCTCAAGATCCGCGTGCATTCTTCTATCAGCTTCCGTCTCTTCATGTTTGTATGGCACTGATATCGACTTCGAATGTTTGTGAGATAGCTCCAGATTTTTTCGCAACATATCTACAGCTTCCTGGGCCATCTGTAAGCTTTGGGCTACTTTCCTTTCAGATACGTTTCCATCGATATCCTCTATTTTGGTTTCCTGCAATGCACTGGATTTGGCAATGACGTCATCTTCACACTTGGCTTTCATCTCCTTCATGCATTTGGTCTTGGATTCCTTGGATTCGGCTGAGTGAGTTTCCAATTGTTCGTCATCGGATCGGAATAGGTGGTGACCATAAGGCTTCTTGACGAATACAGGTTTCTTCAGGCCCAAGTGGTGCGGTATGACGGGCTGCACGTAGGTGTGGTGGACCGGGGTTACGTGGACCGGCGTCGCGATGTGATGCTGATGCAGGGTTGGCGATCGCTTTATTTTGGTGACGTCGAGGTCTGTGTCGCCGGCCCGGAACGTCGGTCCAGCTATGGCGACAGCCGCTAAGGCGGCTAGCACAACCAGAGTCTTCATCGTGTGCTACCGTTGTGTGATGTAGAGATCGATTTTCAAATGCATTTATACTAAATTTTGTATAATGTCTAATCGTCCCTCCTCCGCCTAATCCACAACAGTACGTGCCGGCGGCTGCGGCTCGTGCGGGATATGCTGAGGCGGCCCTGTGCGCAACCTTGTCATCGTTCCGCGTTATAAGAATGCCGTTGAAACATAACTTTTATCACGTATTCCAGGCAATAGGAGATTATAGATGTTAAAAATAGATAGTTTTCCTTGTCACAAATGTATTACTTAATATAAATACTCGCCTTATTGCGCGGCTTTGTTTTTAGATTTAAAAAATCGCAGATATCTGGTTCAAACTCGAGGTTGCAGAAAAGATGAATAAATGCGCATGAGTTTGTTTATTTTCAAGTTCAAGTTATAGGTCACCCTTGTATGCAAAAAAGTTATTATGAGCAGACATCGGTATCTGTTGCGCAATAAACCTATACGGCAAACGGTAGGCATATAATTGGATATCCACGGTCACAGTCTATCACAAACTATGTATTTGCTTTTTGGGGTCGTCACAAAATAAACCTAACCTACTTAAAATGTATAGGAAATAAAAGTTATCAGCGGTTTGAAAATTTAACTACGAGTATTTTACGTTTGTCAGAGAAACACAGAGGGACCCCTTATTTCAGTCTGATTTGTAGATTCTTATTAAAGTAGGTAAACGCTAGGGCAAAATACCGAAATTCAACTAGGCTGCCGCTAGAATTTCTTACGATGAAAAAAAAAAACTCGTAAAGTTAGTAATATTTTGTTTCACAGAATTGGAAGGAATAAAGTTTACTTCTAATATTACCTTTCTACTTCAAATTACCCATAAGTACAAACATTGTTTTATATTTATGATTTTCTTTTGTATTTGTACAGTCGCCATCAGATATATCGCAGCATATGAGGCGTTCATAAATATCTGAACTTGTACTGTAACGCCCAGTAAATAAGAGTCGTGTTCAGATATTTATGAACGCCTCATATGCTGCGATATATCTGATGGCGACTGTACCTATATGATTATATGAACAATGGTTTAAGCAATTTTTTCCGACACCAGTGCCTAATAAAAATATATAATTAATGATTTACATACTAATAACGAAAGAAAATAGTGCCAAAGTTAAAAATAATCACACTATGTATTGTGTGTATTTAATTTTTTTAACCAGGCTTTTTATTATACATTTACTCTTACACTTTCGAAAATATCCCCATTTATGATTGGAAAAGTCATTTGATGAGTGCCTTACTCTAAAAAAAGGCATAAGGACCAGTAATTGGTCACAGCACAGCGGAGAAATTCAAACAGTCGGACTGTTACTAAGACGGATTTGGTATGGCAATTGTAGTACTGTTCTTTTTGTGTGTTGCGACTGTTGAATTTTCTACGAGGTAGCATCATGTAGAAAGCCGATTCTTAGTAATGACGCTGCTTTTAATATTTAAAAAACTAGTCAGTATAATCAATAAAACTATTTGAAAATTGAAATGTTGACAATTATACATACACTGCAGTTAAGAATGGAAAAACAACTAAGAAACGTTAGGCGAAGTTTACAATCTTATGCGTTTCCCTTGTCTTACAATTGTCTATCCCTCGCTCACTGCGTTCGTTCGTCCAAAAAATCACTTCGTGTCTTAATGTCTTATATTAGCCCCTTGACAAACAATCTACTATTATTACTATCCGCTGCCTGAATCCCGCCAGCGGGACACGTGTAGGCACACAAGAGGCTAGTTGACTCATGTTAAATTGAGATAAACTAATAATGTTTATTTCGTATAGTATTTAGGTTAGGAAACCTAAATATACATTATGCTGTTCATTAAAGTTGAAAATGGCTGAAAATTTTATTTTATTTTATTCTGTACTTTGAAATGTTTAAAACGCTTTCCGCCATTTTCGCTCATGACAGTGATGTCACCGGTCCGAAGACGCCGAATCGTCGCTGCATAGAGCCCTGGTCTCCTGTCAAAGTATATTTGAGTGAGCGGGACGGCACTATACGACGGTCGAATTTCGGAGTAGTCCTTCTGTTTATCTAATCGGTATATATTCTACCTCACGCCACAGATTAGCAAAAGGCAAAAATTGTCTGTTCATGAAATATATATTTTCAATTAATAAAATTTAGTTTTCTAGCTTTCACAAAAATACAATATTTTTAGAGCTAGTAAGATCATTGTTGACGATTTCAAATATATTAAAAAAATGGGTAATGGGTATAGAATCCATCATTGTGTGTTATTTGAATAAGTTTCTCTTAACAATTTCATTGTTATTTTTTAAACATCCGTCAACTAGGTACTCGCCGAGACGACAGACCAAATTCGTAAGGATTGTGTTATTTGTTACATTATTATAGTTCCCATAACCACCATCAAATTCCATCAACCGATTACCGACCATACCCTTACCATGAGTTACAGTGACAGTACTCGCCAGCGACTGCGTAAACGATTTGTATGGAGAATTGTAGTTCTACAAAGTAACCGTTAGGGGCCCTGTAGTATTCTCCATACAAAGCGTTAAAGCTGTCGATAGCAAGTAGTCTCTTTAACTCATAGTTAGACCCCGGACATTTCGCACCTATTGACAACATTTCATATTTTTAAGACTATCATTTTATTACTTTTCTGAATTCTGCTTAAAAAGATGAAGTAATCTCTGTTTTTATTTATTTTCTGAGATGATTATTTATTTTATTATTAATTTATAAAAACATACTCATTTTAAAATGTGGCAACACCAAAACCAGAACTTAATGGAACGGTTACTTTAGTCGGTTTTCTTATTAAAAAAAAACTTAATAAATCTCGGTATGCATCTGTCATCTGCTGTCAACGTCAAATAAAAAAAAATCTATGTTTTCGCTCTTTGGTTTAGACAACAACCCTATTCAGCCCGTATTGTCTTAGATTGCAGTTATTTGATGTATTTTCTTATATTTCCTTAAATACAGAAGAATAAATTCCAATATTTTTTTTTAAGGTACACGACATAAAGCCCTGTCGATCTCTATATTAATTTCCACCTGTTATAAATATGAAATGTTGTCAATCTTGGAGTTTTAGAATTAGGTCTCTTTAATTCTAAATACATATATAATTGAAAATGGAAGTGTCGCCGATTTTGAATTAGGTCACTATAATTCTAAAGATGCGATTTATTTTGTCGCGGTGACGTCACAATAGGGTAGTTTGGGGAGTAAACGGACCGGTGTTAATTAATACAATAAATGACGTAAATAAATTAATATTCTTTAGATTAACCTATAGGTCAATTGTCAATTGATTGATTTATCGTCGTTTTATTTCGTTAACTGACTCTCCGTAACAAATCAAATGTTTGGTTTGCATTAATATACCAAAAAAAATATATTGATCAATTAATTCAATTACCTATGTAATTTTTGTCGGAAATTATTTAAATTTATAAATATGTACAAAGGCAAAAGCATCTAAAATATTATAGATTTTTATTTTTTATCGTTTATAATTTAATAACAAGTGGAGTGTATTACTTAATAAAAAATACAAAAAAGTAGTGATTCACATTCTTGAAAACAAAAATTAAAATTTATTGGGTTCAAAAACTGTTTTTCCTTATTTATTAACACAGGTCCATTTACTCCTCAAACTACCCTATTGTCACGTGACTGCGACGAAAATCCGGGGTCTACTCATGGTAAGGGTACAGGTCCAGGATGCCATAGAATTGAAAAATGCTTTTCTCAAACATGCAATGAAATATTGTCTTTGCGTTCCTTATAATAGGCTCGGAAGTATCGGTTTTTGGGCGCAACAACTCGAGAGGACTGTAAAGGGATTTCATACTGCTTTTCAGGCCTAGGCCTGCAAAGTAACTTTTTTTTGTTTCAACAACAAGGTCATTCACACAGCTGGCTGGTTTGACACAAAGCAGGTTTTGTTTTTAAAGGTTGGTTGTTAGACACTTGTGGAAAAAAAATCCAAGATGGCGACTTTTTTTTTTAATTTAATATAAAATATCGAAAAAAAAAAACGATTTGTATGGAGAAAATTTCGAATTGGTCCTAGGAGGCTGAAATTCGGTATCCGGGGGTTGTTGGGGCTCCTGAGTCAGAATCTGAAATCGGATTTTTAAAATTCGGTCAAATTCGGATTCAGGGGCTCTCGGGGCTCAAAAATATGAATCTGAAATCTTGTCCGAAAATTCGGTCAAATTCGGAAAATGTCGAAAAAAAACGAGTTGTTTGGAGAAAATTTCAAATTGGTCCTAGGAGGCTGAAATTCGGTATCCGGGGGTTTTTGGGGCTCCTGAGTCAGAATCTGAAATCGGATTTTTTAAATTCGGTATCGGGGGGCTCTCGGGGCTCAAAAATATGAATCTGAAATCTTGTCCGAAAATTCGGTCAAATTCGGAAAATATTGAAAAAAAAAACGATGTATGGAGAAAATTTCAAATTGGTCCTAGGAGGCTGAAATTCGGTATCCGGGGGTTTTTGGGGCTCCTGAGTCAGAATCTGAAATTTGATTTTTAAAATTCGGTCAAATTCGGAAAATATCGGACAAACAATATTAAGTGTTATTTTTTGAAGTGTATTTTTTTATTTCATTGTATGTTTGAGAAAAGCACTATACATGCCTCGTCGTGAAAACGGATTCCCGGCCTCGTATCACTATCCGGCCTCGCTCGCACGCTCGCTCGGCCGTATATACCTACTTGGCCGGAAATCCTCATTTTCCCGGCCTCTGATGTAATGTACTATTGTTCTTATGTGTAAGTGTGTTTCGCTTCTCGCTTGTTTTGTACATTAAAAAAAACTGTTCTAAACGACGCTAGGAAAGTTTATTATCCCTTTTGGTGTTTGTCTTACCTCCCACTTGGCATAGCACTATTGCTACCAACTTTTTGTACCGCTACGCACACATACGTAAGGGATATTTGCTATGCGCTTATCGCTTACGCGGATTCCAGGTGGTAGCGTTAACGTTAAAAGGGCTCTGTGTGAGCAGTGTAGACCCGGGAGATTAAACGAGCATTTGGTCATATTTCGATATTACTGAAATATGTTTTTATAATTTCGAAAAATCTCGAAACTGAAATAATAAAAAGGACTAATATAATTAAACCCTCACAAAATTTCAAGAGAATAAGTTGAGATATGCAACCTGTAGGCGAGAACAGCATTACTGCCCTAGCTAAAAGGGAGAGACTTCGCGCTCGCTGTGTCAATGAGTGCTACCGCGCTTGAATTCGCCGCTAGAGGCGCTAGTGTCGACTGAGGTCATTAGGACTGTCAAAGGTGTCAAATGCAGCTGATCTACCAACTGATATTTTATGGAATTTTATCGCGATTTTCACTAAATTACTAATATTGTGCTGTTCCTGATTAGTAGCAGACAGCCATACAATCCACATATATTACGAGTAGGTACCTACGATGATCACGAGTAATTTAGCGAATATCTCGATAAAGTCTAGGGGTCAATATATGTATTATGTAAAAATACAAAAAAAAAACTATAATTTATTAATACAGCCATTTAAAAATAAATTAATCTAGATATTATATAGATGTGTGTTCTAAAAAGCAAATATTTGACGAATAGATTGTGCAGTTTTGATCTGTTTTAATTACTGACCTCACTCACCAGTTAGCGCTTCATTAACCTCTCAAGATACTTTGTTACTTTTTAAGTAGGTATAGGTACCTTTGTGCCATCCATATGTGTATCCATCGTAGCTTGCTTAATTTATCAAGCAACATTCTAACCTCAAGTACGTAGGTATCCTAGAATCTAATTAACAATAAAGAACTTTTATTTTAATAGTGTAAGTACTAGAAAGAATAATAATCATATACTTCATTTTTAATTCGGTAAAAAAAAACACAGAACAACATAGAGAACCTTCTGTTTCATTCAGAAAATTCGTTTAAATAAGGGAAGGAGTCATGTCACGAGTCACGATATCATAACGCCCTGCAATATTTACATAATATGTTCTTACACCAAAAGGAACATTTCCAAAAGCGGAACATTACTAGTTAGGTATTGGTCCGGTTTATCACTCTCTTGTACAAAAAAACGATTAATATGTAATCCACAATTTTATTGCATAGAAAAAATAAATAATTCAATAAATTATTACACATACCATTACGATGCATTCTTACTTGCTACATTTAAAGCCTTGTCATACAAAATGAGAAACTGTTCCAAAGGTGCACATAGCACTCATTACAACGATTTTAGACAGGTCCGTTATGGTTGTGGTTTAAAACGTGTTGGCTGTGGTTATGAATAAGTTCATGGTTGTGCGCATGCTCACCCAGAGCATCATGGTGGTCGGTCAAGCCGATAAAGTGATGGTGGTGGCCGAGATGGTTGTTCGCTTCTCTCTCCGCCTCCGCCCAGGATTTCTCCATAGCTTCCTTCAGCTCTGTCGTCTCCTCTTGTTTCTCAACCTGCTTGTAAGCAGGAGCCGCATAACTGGCTGCTGTGGCATAACCATGACTCTTAGCCAGATGTCCTGCGATAACATTAGGAGAGCAGCTCAGTAGAAGAGGTACGCCGCAAGGCCCGATTTTGGAGTGCGGGAAGTAGCCGATGGCTCCGCTTGATGCCGGGGCGAGGGAGATACCTGGAGACGCCCCGTAGCTTGCTCCTTCGTACGAGCGAGCGTGCTCGTTATGCTCCTCTTCCTTTTCTTCCTCCCTGTAGTGCGGAGCGCCCTGAGGTGCCAGGTACAACGCTATGGGCGCTAAAGGTGCGCCTCCAGCACATGGTGGGCCATAGGACCCGCCATAAGATGCTGCGCCGTAAGATGCACCGCCACCGTATGGTGCTATGGAGGCAGATTTCTTCGTCCTCTCCTTTAGGATCTCGTCAGTTGGCGCGGCGAAAGCTGATGAGCTGATGACAACCGCGAGAGCTACTGCCAGTTTCATTGTGATGGTTGGAATGTAATGATATGGAAGATGAACTGACTATTTATTGTATTATGACGGAAGTTATCGCGCAGATCAGTGTTGTAACTAGATTTTATAGCAATTTTGGCACGTATTGGAAGCTTGCTGTTATCGAGATAATATGCAAACACAGATAGACTCTTTAACTGATAATAAAGTGATCTAATCATTACTTCAAAGTGTGTATCAACAAGCAACTAATGTACCTAATAAGTATTGGTCAAAAGGTAAAGTATTAGTCAAAATCAAAGACTATATACCCCCTAGACCGATATTCTTCATACTACGCACCGTACTCCGTTTGTTACTATCGTTCTACATCGCTAGATGCCGCTAAGGGTATCAATTCATTCAAAAGTCGTCATTTTTCAATTTCTACTGTACGGTACGCGCAAGCGTGAAGTAACACAGTCGTCAAGCGTTCAACGACATTCCAACTTCCAAGTGACAGTAAAAAGTGAATAGATGACGTTAGGTGCGATGTTTGTTTACTACGTTCCGTTTCGTCTCATTTCACTTTTCGTCTCATTTCACTATTTGTGTATGTTTTATTTAAACATAAAAATTACTTACATCCTAATCCTAATAATATTATAAACGTGAAAGTTTGGATGGATGTATGTATGTACGTTTCACTTAATCTCAAAAAACTACTGGACGTATTATGATGAAACTTTCGAGTTATGTACCTTACCTTACCTGCCTGAAGGTAGAATACGTAACGATTCTGACTTCACGCCTACCATAGTTTAGTTTAGGTGCTGTAATTTTAGCCAATTTGATAATAGGCAAAATAATTCTTAGGGCAATTCATGTTAGGAATATTATGCTTTAGGTAATTAGATTTTAGTTATCAATATTAGGACAAACTTGATTTAGGACTTTAAGAGAGTATGCGCAAAAAGTATTAGGACAAACGAGTAGTATGCCATTCAACAGTACGCCAAACTTTCTCGGCCAAACATTTTTAGGACAAAAAACGTTATGCGATACGACAGGCACCCGAAATTTATCTATACAAAAACTAACAGAACTAACGACAGTGATAATTCAATAAAACCACAATTTTATAAACGTTTTTTTTATATTACTTTTAACAAAAACAAAACGAACGAATATATTTTCGCAGGCCGCCTGCATGTAGGCAATTTCTAATTGTTCTAGGGTAAATGTCAAACATTTCCGCAAATCGTCCCTTTGGCGTAAAGCCGTTTTGTCGTCGGCGTTGGTCTTAGGCCATGGCAAACGGACGATGCAATGATTACTTTGCTTTGCAGTAGATCAATAAGGTTTCCTTCAACATTATATCGCCGTACCCAACGTCAAACTGTGTCCCTGCTAGCATTGAGCCGACGCGTGATCTCATAAATCCGTATTCCTTCCTGGTGTAACTCCACTCTTTGAGCTCTTCATTGTTTTCAGTCATTATCATTATCTTTTAATAGTTCACGGTTAGCGGCAAGCATTTTATTTTTCATATTAATAACGTTGCTGAAAATTATTTTACGATTTTCTCGATTGACACTGACATATGTTCCTAATTAGAAATTAAAAGCAAATGATAACCTTTCGCGAGGAGGTTTTTTGTAAAATGAAGTGACAAATAATAATATTGACATTTCAATACTATTATTGAAATATAATTTTCGACCTTAATGCATTGCGAATGTCTAACGACATTGTAACGAAATGGGTAGGAAATGAAATTCCTTGACTGTACAAAACTTATCTAACAAATATTACGTTACTGACTGTTTGTTAGTGGGAAATGTCGCATGACAATTCGGGCGTAACTTATTTTGTCCATTACATCAGTGCACCAACGCCATCTAGCTATTTTGTGTAGCAAAAATTGGCGAGCCCGCAAGCAACCTTGAGCTATCCAGAGGTAGTGCCATCTATTTTAATACGATCAAACCACGTTTTTGAAGAGTAAAAAATATAATCCTTAAAAATTGTGTATTTAAGTTATATTATCGTATTAAAATAAAGCAGTAATGCGTTTGATTTCCAAAAATCAAAAATCACTTAAAAATGTTGGTGAAAAATAACATTTTTGTCACTTCCAGGCTACGAAGCAGCGCCATCTAGTTTTTATACCGAATTTTGAGCTTTTTCAGAGTTACGTTTTTTTGTATGAGAACATATGTCTAGGGGGTATATAGTCTTTGGTCAAAATAAAGTATTTGATGACAGCTCAAATCAGCTCCTCTTTATGAAGAAATGACAAAAACGATCTGTTAGTATGAAGTTTCTACGAGGGTACTAGCTTGTGACGTTACGTTTTTTAACCTTTTAGTATTTGTTTTAAAGCCATAGACATATCTGTGACATTATTAATGTCCAAAATTTAGTGATAGTTTATTTGGTTATTTTAGTATAGTCAAATACCGTATTAAGTTATAATTAACAGGTATGTATATGGCTTTTAAACTGTATGTATGTTAAAAAAAAGGGAGGTTAGTGTTCTCTGCAACTCACTGTACCATTACCTACTATGAAATGCTTTGTGTGACTGTGAATAAATAAATTAATTAATTAGCTCAAAAATATCTATTCTACTTTTTATTTTCACTCAGTTATTGGGGAGGTTCTAGGCTAGCTTCATTCAGGGAGTCTTGGATCGAATATTTATAATTATTACGCTATGCTATTTGATCCCAGATCCCAGCATATAAATCTTTAGCCGTTTACGAGTTCGTTATACCGTTATGTTATGTATGACACCATGGGGCCTATGATGGTTGCGTTTATCGCGGGATAAATAAGTGACAAAGCATCTGTCACTCACACTCGCATTTTGTCAATTAACGCATATCAAAACGTGACGGGCGCTTTATCGCCTATTTATCATCAACCATCGTATCCCATGAGACATTAATGAAGGTTTTTTTTTTGGTATACTTATAATATTGTGCGATAAGTAGGTACGTACGTCATACGTGGCTCGTGTGGTCACAGAAAGCACATACCACAGGGATTAGTATGTATAAGTATAATAAATCATAGACAGACATGGTTTAATCTCAAGTTATAATTTATTATTATATTACCTACTATAACAAACAATACAGATAACCTAATTTAGAGCTAGTTTCACTGAGTCTTGGTTGCGATGCTGGCGGCTTCGTGCACCGTCGTGGTGTGCTGGGGGGCATCGGCGTGCTCCTCGTGGGTCTGTTCGTGCTCTGCTTCACTACGGTACGCCCCAGCCCCAGCAGACACGGCAATAGGAGCAGCAGCGCTGTAGGAAGGTGCTGCGTAGGAACTGTGGGACACGATGCGGCCGGGCACGATCGAAGGTGAGCAGCTCAGGAGTAGTGGCACGTTGCATCCGCTTACGTGGGCACCCGGGAACACTCCAACCGCACCAGGCGATGCCGGGGCAATCGCGGAGTACGAATGCGGGGCGCCGTAGGATCCAGCTCCACCCAAAGACACGAATCTGGCCTCAGGCGTGTTCTCTGCAGGCTCCATCTCAGAGAAACTCATCATTTCGGGTTCCTCGCCGGCGTTGTCTTCCATATCGTCAGCTCTGTAGTGGGGTGCTCCGTAGCCGCCGCCGTAGCCGACCTGGGCATGTGGGTACCCGACAGGTCCCAGTCCGTACGAAGGCGCGTGGTACGAGTGAACTGGTAAGGAGTGGTACGCGCCGGCAGCGGCGCATGGTGAGATGTACGACCCGTACCCGTGAGATCTCGGGACACGCAGGAATTGCCCGTAGAACGGCTTCCCCATAACCGAAACTGCCAAGGACAGGACACAAGCGATCACGACCTGCATTTTCGATACGTTGGAATACTGTGATCACATTTCGTTGCACGCTAATATTTATACATTTTGCAATCGAATTCGAATACCTTAGCTTGCAGTATGAGCTGACCGGCTATTTTTCTGCATACTCGGTTTTGGGTCAGTTAGAAAATAGCAATAGGAATTAGCAAAATGTGCATTTTCGACGAATTCGTAGCTGCATCAACGACGTCAATCTATTATTAAGTACAGTCGTCACTTGTAAAAAATATGGAAGCCTTTAACATGAACACTCTGAAGTATCGATTACAAAATACGATACTTACTCATGCAGAGGTTATTCACACACGACACGTTGACATTATAGTTATAGGCACCATCCTCAATAATCAGGCTATACGTTCTTGAACCTTAACAGCAAATTCAAATCGGCCCACTAAACCCCGGTCGATGAATTTATCCCAAAGAGCTCAAGCTCGATAGGTTTTCGTTCTTATAATAAATCATCAGACCAAATGTTTAGAATGAAAAAAATTATACAAACTTAACATTGCCGTTGTAAAACTATTTTCATAAGTCGGGGTAAGGTTATCAACTGCAAATAAGTTTGTAATCACAATAAATATATTTGACTGTAATTTAACTACTAATTCACGGTTTTTGGGCGTAATTATTTGCTTGTGCTACATGATGTTGCTTTTTGCCAAATTATATGATTCTAGGTCAACGGGAAGTATCTGGCCCTGGTCTAGATTCCCTTGC
The DNA here is from genome assembly GCA_947623375.1 of Apotomis capreana. Classification (NCBI taxonomy): domain Eukaryota; kingdom Metazoa; phylum Arthropoda; class Insecta; order Lepidoptera; family Tortricidae; genus Apotomis; species Apotomis capreana. Next base: position 19,481,480 of record OX392506.1, read on the forward strand.
CACCGTCATCTGGTTTTATAGAAGAGTGTCCGTGAACTTGAACGTGGAAGAAAACGTTAGCCGTTTAGGCGTGATGAGAAGACAACGACAAATACATACCATACGAACAAACATACAAAAAATCCAAACTCAGTCCAGTGACCATGAGTTTCAAGCAGCTCGCTACTTTATTAAAATATCTTCAATGTACTAGACATTTCATTTTTAGGGTTCCGTACCCAAAAGGTATAACAGGACCTATTACTAAGGCTCCACTGTCTATATCTGTCTGTCACCTGCGGTATCCCCTCAAGCGCGATAGCTAGACTGCAGGTGCGCTATAACAACGATTACTAAAAATGGAATAAAATAAAGATTTAAGTGGGGCTCGGGGCTCCCAAACAACAAACGTGATCGATTGCGTTAACTTTGCACCTCATTTGTATCCGGCGCCATACACCATATATATACCCGGTTACAATATCTGTGGACCTGGCGTCGATGACGTCACGTCGGCGCTCAGGTACGGTGCGCGACGCGACGGGGCGAGCGCGGGTAGGTACAAGGGTAGGGGGAGGGGCTTCACATTCCAGCGAGGTCCACAGATATTGTAACCGTGTTGTAGTTACCAGGTACAAACTTAACATAACCCGGCCACTTATTTTATTTAATGTTACGGAACCCCTCGTGCGTTAGTCCGACTCGCACTGGTTAAAGTTTGATAATATAATATTAATTCTGTACCTATACCCGACATAAACGAAACTCTGGGCACGTCTCTTTATCTGCTCGCGATCAACTCGGAAAGCACTCACTTTGCTTCCTCATACATCAAGATGATTGTATTTACGTATGTATAATACTTAAATAGGGTAAATCGCCAATTACGGCCACTGTTCAATAACTGGCCACCTCATACTAAAAATGAACTCTGTTCCCCTACAAACAGAATTCATTTTAGTGTAAGGTGTCAATTACTGGCCATTCTTCAGTAACTGGCCACGTTATACAAAAATGAATTCAGTTTGTAGGTGAACTGAGATAATTTTTAGTATGATGTGGCCAGTTATTGAACGGTGGCCAATATTTGACGATTTACCCTATTACGGGAAATCTAAGTCTAACACTTTTCCAGAAATGCAAAAGTCAAATCAGATTAAAGTCTTCGAAGGCTCTGTCCTCTAAAGCGGAGCGAAGACAAAAAAACAATCAGGCAACGTCTTTGTGAAGCCCAAAATAAGAGCATTTAAATCTGAGGAATGTGATTGGTCCATATCTTCGATTTGCCCCGCCCTAGTGGACATTCAGCGGGTTCCTTTTTCCTAACAAACCTTTTTATCAACAGTCCTTATTTTTTCAATTTAAGAAATATCAAGTTGAAATATCAAGAAGTCTAAAATATCAAAACCACATAAAACAATGCAGCATCTTAATCCACTGTCATGACATAATAGTAGTTTATGTGACTATACATAATTAAGGGTATTAAACGCGAGTGTGGGTTTATGAAACGAGCCGAAGGCAAGTTTCATAAATAACATCACACGAGTGTTTTATGCCTAATTATGTACAGGTACATACGCTACTTTATCTAGGCACATATCATAAGCCTTCATGATGCATTCAGGAGTCGCGCATTTTAACAAATATTACCCGGTAATGGCGGTAATGAAGTTTTCTGGCAGATGTCATAGTTTTTTTATTTAATTCAGAGACAAACTAGAGTCGGCTCCAACTATCATATCGTTCGATATCTTACTTACGTGCGACATTTGTCAAATTTGATTGCAAATTGACAATTTATTTCGAACTAAACGTCATCTCGACTGATATTAGAATAGAGGTCAAATCAAAGATCTTTTTTTTTCAGAGATGTTCGTAATATGAATAAATAATATTATCGAAATCGATGTTATTATTTATCAATAATAACATTTTTACAGATAAGAAATTTGTGGTAACAAAACAGTCTATTTTTATGGTGGTCATAATGTGCGGTTCTTGAACGCATCATGGAGGGTTTATGATATTTGGATAGATAAAAGCTCAAATGGACATATGTCATATATGATAAGATGATATCATTATTTACTCGCAATAAGTTATTAAACCCTCTTTATACAAAAAAAAAACACAAAAAACGGTTTTGTACGGTCAGCATCAAAAGTAGCTGACATATTTACTACTAGCATATATAGGGCTGCCATCCGTCCGGGTTTCCCCGGATTTGTCCTAGTTTGGAAGATGTCCGGGGGCCGTCCGGGAGGGTTTTCAATAAGTGTCCGGGGAAAACCCGGACGCTTTTTATGTGAATGAAAAATAAAGCGATTGTTTTTTAATTCTATTCTTTTCGGACACGTCCGGGGTAAAAATGCGATTTACTACAAATGTCCGGGTTTTTTTAGTCCTTGTCCGGGATCAGCTTATTTAGAGATGGCAGCCCATACCAATTACCAGCATATACCAATTTTGAAGCCTCCTACAAGTGGCGAACCTGAAGTCCATGAACCCAATTTCCAACGGCCTAACTATTTAAGAGAATAAGCACCCCTTATCTAATGTTTTTAGACCTTAGAGTACTCGTTTGCTCGTAAGTCGATGCTGTTACTTTGCTGTTTTACCTTATTAATTTTTTTGGTAAAACAAATCTAGTTACGCGTCTCAATGTACCTATACTATTTTTTAAGTTCCACAATTGTATTGAAAATCAGTTACAAATATTATGGGCCAAACTATCCACCGAGTGGATACCGCAGGATGGGTACCGGCGCAGAGGCAGACCGAAACGGAGATGGCGGGATGATGTACGAATTTGAGAACGTTTGCGAGGAACTTGCTCTTGAGCGAGACGACTGGCGAGAAACAGGGGAGGCCCTTGCCCAGCAGTGGGACACACACAAACAGGCTAGATAAAAAAAATATACAGGGTGATCAATCCAAATGGGTCAGTAGGGAGAAAACGAAAACTATAAAGAGATAGGGAAATCTGTTCCTAGGAACCATGGCTTCGATTTTAGATTTATTAAAAACTGCTTTCAATTATTTTTTTCGTATATCTCATGCATAACCGGGAATCGAACCCGGTTAAAATTGAGTAGAGAAAAAAAATTAAGATGTCAATCGATCCTATTTTTTATTGAGAACATGTATAGTAATTACTACATACATTTAGATTGCTCTAAGAGTCTGAAATTGCTGTTAAAGCTGAAAACGCTCCATACAAATATGCGTGCTGTTTATGGAAAAATTACTTATTCCATTTTGACCATGATAATTTCCGTTACCTAGTACCGGACCTATACCTAGTTGTTATACAATTATTGTTTTGTTGAATTATGAGGATACTGGAAACAATTCCATATTTTGCTTTTGGATAAAAAAAAAACGTAAAATGTTCGTCCCTTAAAGGAATGTCACTCTTTAACAGCAATTTCTGATTCATAGAGCACTCTAAATGTATGTAGTTCCATACAGACATTTGCTCTCAATAAAAAATAGGATCGATTGACATCTTAATTTTTGTTTTTCCTCTACTCAATTTCGACCGGGTTCGATTCCGGGTTATGCATGAGATATACGAAAAAAAATTGAAAGCAGATTTTAATAAATCTAAAATCGAAGCCATGGTTTCTAAGAACAGATTTCCCTATCTCTTATAGTTTTCGTTTTCTCCCTACTGACCCATTTGGATTGATCACCCGGTATACATTATGGTGAGGGTATATTTCGGGGAAAATCGCGATGCTGGATTTATTTATAATAGCGCGCGGCGGGCCAGCCCTACAGCGCTTTCTATCAAGTTGCTGGCTGGCTGGGTTAATTTTAACCAATTTTGGCACAGGGATAACTGGACATCCAATCATGGTGATACTTAGGATAGGAATTTTTACCCGATTGCGGTACCTAAAGAAAAAATGTTTTATGCTGTTGCACCTAATAGTATTAAAAAAGTGATCCTGTACGGTTTTTGCCGATTGAGGCACGGAACTCTAAAAATGTATAAAAGGGTTTCAATGGCATCATTGTAAAATTAACAGTTAACCTTTATTATAAAATAAATTGACCTAAATTCTCCAATCGATTAAACAATGCAACATCAAATACGAACATTCGTGACGGAAAAGTAAACGCTGGCAACGCTAAAACGTGAGGTATTTCATAACAATTGCTTGTTACAACTGCAATTTTAATTTTCTTTAAATATTATCATTATTCTCATGATGTAAAGTTATTTTGAACAAATCTTTGTTTATAGGTCAACATTTTAAATCGTCATCACCGTACCGTTGTTATCCTTGTTACAATCAGTAGTAACTAAGACCTAGGTAAGGTAACGTGGGATAAGGCTATCACCGGGAGACGACTGCCACTAACTAACTATTTTGGCTCAGTGGCCCAAACAGGATCTTAGCCTCCGAACCGAGAGCACGCCACTTGTCCCGATCCTGCGCAGTTTCTCGCCAGTTTTCGACTGAAGAAGACTGCCACAGTCCAGCTAACTGTTAGTCGTACTCCATTAGACAATAAAGCCCATTAGGCAGGTAGTAACACGGAACAATTTTTACTTCACATATAACTACCCAAATGGCGATAACATGACGCAAGTAACCAGGGGAAAATTAAGCCATTGAAATCAAGAATTCAACATACGTAATTAAGGTCTTCAATATGCAGCCCGTTGCGCGTTCGATAAACGATAAAACATCCCTTATACTTTATTATCTTACTACCACGCTATAAATTATTTATCTTTTCCAACGCTTAATCAATGATGTAACTTTTGGATGAGGGCGTCGCACCACACCACCGGCCGTGATGCCCGTGATAGAACTTCTTAAGGGTATCTAGGTCGCTAGGTTTTCCTGGACGTCTTTTAGCAGATATGATAATGATGATTTCATAATGAATGTCTTACTTATGTTTTGTGTGGATTGTACGCGATGTTTTCTAAGTCTAACACATCTTGCCGCGACTTCGCTTGTCGCGCGCCAAAGCGATACCCTTTTTGCTCACATGATATTGCAAAGAAAGAGACAGAGCAGTGATTCTCATGCGGCAGAGTCGCGTGTCACACTTGTGCTAGGTGATGAAAAGTCGGTGACTTCAGTCCAATCAGTTACATATGGAGAGCAATATATATATATATAGCATATGGTAAAAACTTAACTTTCTTAGGGTTCCGTAGTCAACTAGGTCCCCTTATAGTTTCGCTATGTCCGTCCGTCTATCTGTCTCAATGGGAGATATCACAATCCCTCGTCAGATTCAAGCCCTAATTCTTTGAATGGCTCTAACTTTTGTTTGACAAAGCATTAAACTGCTAAAAATGCTCATAGGACGACTGTATAACATCATGCTTGTGATGTTTGAGCAGGTTTACCTGAACATTCGGCGACCATGACGCACTCCTTCTTCCACTCGTCCCGGAGGAACCCAGGGGAGCAGCGACACCCGACCTGGCACGACCACGGCAGCGGGCACCAGTCACTCGACTCCAGTAACTGTATATTGACACAAGTTGGGGCACATGTCCATGCACACATGGAGAACTCCTCGTTTTTCCCAGTGCATACTGAAGACAAATACGCGTTATATGCGAGTATGTTTGATATGAAAAATGCCGCTTGGACGTGCATAACGCGGTTAGGTTGTGTTGGGAAACTGGCATTAAACAAAGGAATCAGAACGATTCATATACTGATAAGCGGGTTTTTCGATAACTAACAGAACTGTAAACATCGTTAAGTTTCTACGAGAACCTTTAATTTTCATCGTCATTTTCTAAAATTGAGAACATTAAGTTTTACAAAGGTACTTATTCGCGAGTATTATATTTCTCCCGATAGTATAGGTATACTTTATTTGAATTCAGACAGAATCTACGATAAGTTTATTTTTACGTCGTATATAGTTTTTTAGATTCCGTTTTTCTAAACCCTTAGGTATAGGTACGTGATATTTGGTCGCATTCCGAAGGTAACATTACTTTGGTCTATATGGAATTAGTAAAAAAATTAAAAAGTAGTCGTGGCTGACAGTTTTTTTAATGTTCCCAATTTATGTATCATCATTAAGAGGAATTACCACTGCTTATTTTCCCATACAAATCGAGGTTTCGTGCTCGTCTGTGTCCGCCTCTAAAACTTAACCAATCCTTACGAAATTTTAGGAAATTAATGACAAGAAAATGTTTTTTATTATAAAATTTCTGTAGTAAATTTAATATAATAATTTAATAAATATCTACGTCTGTTTTTGGCTAAAATTCTGCCGCAACCGGTCGTAATACACAAACACAAACACTATAATAAATCTCGCCAAAAACTAAACAGTCCGACACAAAATGTAATTCTTATTCAGTTTTCAAAAGGATTGGCCAAGTTTGGAGGAAGAAACAGTACTTACCTAGAGACGGAACCTCGATTTGTCTAACCCGGTTACCTACGTAACTTTGGATCCTAACCAAGTAACGTAGGTACTTACCTAAACTCATAGTGATATGACCTCTAATATCTTTTTTATATCCTCTTTTTTAGGGTTCCGTAGTCAACTAGGAACCCTTATAGTTTCGCCATGTCTGTCTGTCCGTCTGTCCGTCTGTCCGTCCGCGACTTAGCTCCGTGATCATTAGTACTAGAAAGCTGTGGTATGAATATGTGTATGTATCACACCGACAAAATGGTAAAATAAAAACTAAAAAATTTTTTTTTTTCGAGTAGGTACCTTTCGAACACCTAAAGTGGGGGTGAATTTTTTTTTCGTTTCAACACTGGTGTGGGTTGTCATTGAATATAGGTCTTTCACAAATAATAGGGGACTCCAAACATTATTTTTTGATAAAGTCAGCAGTTTTGTAAATATTCGCCTCCAAAAAAAAAGAGCCCCCCCCCCCCCTCTAACTCTTCAACCACGGGTCCAAAAAATATGGAAAAATTCATTAAAATGAGGCCTTATAAGTACTTTCAATGAAAACTATATTGAACAAAATCGGTCGAACCTTTTTAAGTTATCGCAAAATTTCATAATTTTCTTAAAAGGACGTAAGTTGACTTCCAGAAGGTAATAAGTAACTACAGTTACTTTGGCGTTTACGACCTTTTTATAGAGCTTGAAATCTTTCTCGTACGGAACCCTACACTGAGCGTGGCCCGACATGCTCTTTGCCGGTTTTTAAAGTTTAACAACTTTCAAATTCAGAACATAGTTCGCATGTTTTTGAAAGATTTCTCAACATCAAACGTCAATCAATCTTTGATCTCAATACGGATTTTATTCGCTGTGCAATAAACATAAACAGATGCATACAGAAATATTATAGCCTAATTAGCCAAGTATGCAATGTAAGAAAATATAATAATGTTAACCGTGATAATTTTTTGCTTACGCTGTGTAGAGGAGCGTGGGGGAATTGATCAACTTACTAAGAAGTATTAAATGGGTACTTAGTGTAGACGATGATAATTATACATAATATATAAATAAATATATGGATGACATCCATGACCCCCCGGAACCTGCCTAACGGAAGGTTATGGCTAAGGATAAACACCGAAAAATATGGAAATAAATATGTAAATAATATTGAAAACGTAAAAACAATAATTATGTCAGTTGTTCCTAATACCCCACGCTTTGGGAAATGAGAGCCGCGAAATGAGCCATAGGTACCTACTTAATGTCAAAGAGGAGGCATATTCTGTACCTATTAAAAATAAAATCGTATTTATTTTTATAATCTGCCTATATAAGATCATAGAAAACTACCGTGAGTCCCAGACGTATTAAAATACGAAACGGTTTTACTCACGTCGCGCGTCGTAGAAGTCGAATATGCTTCGACTAGTTTTTTTTTGAGCTCGGTTGGCCGCCGCCGCGACCTATTGGTTCTCCTGATGATGAATCGCGTGCCGGTTTGAAATATGTCGACCGATATTCGACTTCTACGACGTGAGTAAAGCCGTTTTGTATCTTAATATGCCTATAAAATCTTTTAATTTAACAATTGTTTTAATTCAATTAAACTACATTTAGGGAACTGTTAAAAAGCTCCCATTACTTACATATAGCCACAAATCGAGTGCTGGCAAACGTAATACAAATACAATAAGGTATCTATAAAATGTAATGTTCATTGAAGACGAAGCAATTACGATTCATTTGTTTTATACGCATTTGATTTATAAGGGTTCTATTTGGAGGCGACTTTATTTGAGCATCTCTGAACACATCTGAGTTTTTCACTACTATGATCGCTAGAATAGATCATTTTGACACCGCCCCCATTTGTCCCATTACCCACCCGCTCTGAATACCCCACGCTCCCCTAACAATCGAAGAGCACGGTCACAGATTATATAATACTATCACGGTTTAGATGATTTTGATGATTAATGATACTTACATACGTTAATGGAATTTTGGATATCTATTGAAGTATCGAAATAATGATATACCTAATATTCAAAATAATTTTCTGTTTTTTATAAACGTTAAGATAATGACAGGGTATAGAAATTAATGATTATGCTTATTCTTCTTCACCATTAATTTGCGCTCCTCGCATCCAAACAGTTTCCCATTTCCACGTTCATAAGATCGTCGAGTTGTCTTGTACAGTCACCAGCAGAGCTAAACAGAATCGCCATCTGTTTTCATAATTTCCATTTTCCTCTCATCACCCGGAAACGGCTGGACGGATTTCAACCAATTTTGGTACAGGGATAGCTGGACATCCAAAGATGGTTATAGGATACTTTTTACCCGACTGCGGTATAAAAAAATACGCATACGAAATACGAAGTTGGTAGCGCTTTCTAGTATTGTATATAATTTTGTCTTTTGAGCATTTGGCGTGCATAGCAACTTCTGCTACTGACTGTAGGTATAATGAATACGAATTACTTAAATCCATACTAATATTATAAATGCGAAAGTGTGTCTGTCTGTCTGTCTGTTACCTCTTCACGCTTAAACCGCTAAACCGACTTAGATGAAATTTGGTATGGAGATAGTTTGAGACCCGGGAAAAGACATAGGATACTTTTTTTCCCGAATAATTTTAGTGTTCCCGTGAGATGAGCGGGTAACACCGCGAGGCACAGCTAGTATATTATAAATGCGAAAGTGTGTCTGTCTGTCTGTCTGTCTGTTACCTCTTCACGCTTAAACCGCTGAACCGATTTAGATGAAATTTGGTATATAAATAGTTTCAGTCCCGGGGCAGGACAGGATACTTTTCATCCCGAATAAATGTAGTGTTCCCGTGGGATGAGCGGGTAACACCGCGGGGCACAGCTAGTTGTATATAATTTTGTCTTTTGAGCATTTGGCGTGCATAGCAACTTCTGCTACTGACTGTAGGTATAATGAATACGAATTACTTAAATCCATACTAATCCATACTAATATTATAAATGCGAAAGTGTGTCTGTCTGTCTGTCTGTCTGTCTGTTACCTCTTCACGCTTAAACCGCTGAACCGATTTAAATGAAATTTGGTATATAGATAGTTTCAGTCCCGGGGAAGGACATAGGATAATTTTCATCCCGAATAAATTTAGTGTTCCCGTGGGATGAGCGGGTAACACCGCGGGGCACAGCAAGTGGTATATAATTTACTTAGATAACAAATACATTGTGACGAAATTATATATATTGATAGATTCTATTATCCCGTAACTTTTCTTGTAAGTAGATAATTCTTTCATAACTTTCCCAGACGTTAATTTTATCAATGAATCATCTTAAAAATACGTGCTGTCAGCAAAAAAGTTGAATCATTTCCAAATAATCCGAGCAATCTGGTATTATCTCCATCTTGATATTCATGATGCAATGATGACACCTATCAGTTTATTTTCCTTTAAAACGATATATTTCTGGTGAAAGTAATCAGTCAAATAAAAAGTGTACGAATCAATCAATCAAATTTAAATTCCTCTCTAAAAAATGTGTACGGGATTACAGAGTGCAGTAGTACTCGCCCTGGCTCTTGCCTCTGCGAGAGGACACCTGGCGTGGAACGACGCTGAGCTTCAACCAGTCCAAGGTCTCTACATCAAGCCATCCGGCGACGGCACCACGGGAGACCTCTACGTAGCCGCCACGGAAGAAAACGGAGTCAGCTCGCAATGGCTGACAGACAAGCTAGTTAACTTCCTTCCGGCTGCTTCAGAACCTCAGCCTACCGCTTTTCCTCTGTTCTCTGCACTCTCCAGTAACGCCCTGACACACGATGAAACGGCTGTTGGAACTCAGAAGCGCGCCGCAATCACAGGCCAGGCCGCAAAGTACGCATATGGATGGCCAGTATCTGCTGAACACTACGCCTATGCTGGCATTCAGTCTCCTAAAACTGAAGCGTCACAAATTGAAGCTCAAGCAGAGGTAGTTCCGACTCCAGCTGCAACTGCTGTTCCTCAATGGTCTCCTTACCATTACTTATACCCTCATATGGTACACGCTGCGTACGCTAGCGCTTTGAAGGTTCTGAACGATGCTGGAATAAGCAGTGATCACGCATCTAACAGCAATGCGATAACTGGTTACCCAGCGTATTGGCCTACAACTTCATATTACCCTATGCGTTACGTAACGATGGATCCCACTGCTTGGGCTAAACAACATGCATCTGCTCTGTCAGCCCCTACACCTGAGGGAACTACTAATGAGCCTGATAACGAAAATGACAAGTCTCAATGAAGTTATAATAAAAATATTTATTACGTAATTTTAATAATTTATATTGCTTTATAATTTTTAATAAAATACGCAAAAGTTTGTGCTGTTTTATTTTATTTTCTTTAATCTTGACCTTTTTCTCGCAGTGCCTATGCCTTTTATTAAAAAAAAACAAAGATGTTGCCAGAATAAGAATTTTATCCACATGCTAAGGTTTCGTACACTTGTACGAAATTAGTAACAATTATTTAATAGAAATTACATACCTTATATAAAACTTACAAATGGAAAGTCACGAATAAAATGAGTGTAGATCTTTATTTTTCCCAACACACGGAATTGTCTAGTAAAAAAAAACTTACGAGGAATATTCACGAATAATGCCGCTCTAATAATGCAGTCATAGAGTATATTGAATGTTTTAATGCAGTATTCGTATTATTCGTATTTATGTACTGGCAGCACAAACTCGTTCCTTTTGTCAAAATGACGTTTTAAGTACTGCGCATGTTGCAGAAATAAATAAAAGTTAATTCTAAATACTATATAAAATTGCAATAAAACATTATATACATAACACCAATCTCCATAATCAACTATAAAAATGGTGTCAAAGAAGAAGAAGAAGGTTTGTTCAAATAACCAACAAATGTTAAAACCACACGTGTTTTTTTGTATACATCATGAAGAAGTTTAATTTTTACAGTATTCGTCCGGAGAGGGAGCTCAATTTATGTCAAGGAAGGCAGCCTTAAAAAAGCTGCAGCTTTCGCTCAAAGATTTCAGACGGATTTGTATATTAAAAGGGATATATCCGAGGGAACCCCGCAACCGCAAGAGGGCTCAAAAAGGTGCGGGAGGCATCAAGACTCTATACCACACAAAGGACATCAAATTTTTGCTACATGAACCTATAATATGGAAGTTGAGAGATTTAAAAGTAAGTAGATAATCATTTCTTCATTATTTAATAATACTACCCCACTGTAGCACTATAATCAATCAATGCTTTCTTATTCGTGTTTAAGGTGTACCAACAAAAAATCCGCAAAGCAAGAGCTATGCGTCGATATGGACAAATGAGGAAATTCCTGCGAGACTATCCAGAGATAAACATAGACCATATTGTAAAAGAGAGATACCCTACCTTTGTGGATGCTCTCCGAGATCTGGACGACTGCTTAACACTATGCTTCCTGTTCAGTACTTTCCCGTCACTCAAGAAGGTGCCCAGAGACCAGTCCATGTTATGCCGGAGGCTGACAGTGGAGTTCATGCACGCAGTCATTGCTGCGAAGGCACTACGGAAAGTGTTTGTGTCTGTAAAAGGATATTACTACCAGGCTGAATTTGAAGGGCAGACTATAACATGGATTGTGCCACATCATTTCTCATTCCAGGTAATTTAAAAACATAATGCTTAGTTTAAATCAGAAAGGTTTTTTAGTGATGACCGTTTCTTTAGTAACTTAGATTGGTAAATTTTTAGATCTAAAATACATGATAGTCTAACTTAAAACTGCTTGTGTTATTTTAGTAACTTATTTAGTGTACAAATTCAAAATATGAAAATATTATTTTGGGCAAATAGAGAAAATGATTTGTAGATAAATAACAATTCTAAGACGGATGTATATTTTTAAATTTGTTGCATTTTAAGTTGGCTACGTTGTAAAATATTCTGACATTTAATATTGTGTTTCTTATTATTACAGCCCCAAAATAAGGATGAAGTAGACTTCAAAATCATGTCGACATTTGTTGAGTTCTACACAATGATGCTTGGCTTTGTTAACTTCAAGTTGTACCATTCCTTGAACCTGGTGTACCCGCCCAAACTGACAGCATCACTGTCCTCCAAGTCCGATAAGGACCTTGTTGATGAAAGGCAATATGTGGCCGAGAGGATAGCTGCCATGAACTTGTCCCTAGCAAGAGTTGCTGGTTCCAATGAAGCAGAAGAATTGCCAGAAATTGACATCTTCAATACAGAAGATGAAGATCCACAGAAATTGGAAGACGCAAAGCACGAAGCTGAAAAAGTAAAGAAGCTCAAGACTATGTTCAAAGGCTTGAAGTTCTTCATCAACAGAGAAGTTCCTAGAGAACCTCTTGTATTCTTGATTCGGTGTTTCGGTGGGGAAGTGTCATGGGACCGCAACATGTTTGTTGGGGCCACGTTTGATGAGTCCAATGAGTCCATTAACTACCAGATCGTGGACAGACCAAGCATGGATAAGCAGTTCCTTTCTCGGTACTATGTGCAGCCCCAGTGGGTGTTTGACAGCGTGAATGCGAGGACACTGCTACCCATCAACAAGTATCTGATGGGAGCTGTGTTGCCTCCTCACTTGTCTCCATTTGTTGACAAGACAAAGGATCAAGTATACATTCCTCCTGAGCAGAGAGCACTCAATGATCCTGACTTCAAGCCTCTAGGTATGTCAATGTATTTATTGAAGTAATGGACAATTTGTGTCCCAAAAGCAATATCATAACCAAATCAGGTAAAATGCTTTCAGGCTAGGCAAAAACCTCCCAATGATTTCCTCAATAGCCACCCAATCAAAAGGTTAACCTGAGAAGATTGTCAATCAATCTTTTTGGGGCCTTCCCTTTTAACAATATATCTATATCGCCTGGTGACAACCAAAGATCACTAAAATTTCTGTCACTACTCTACAAACCCTCGTATCTAGTTTGTACATTGATACTGAGATACGAGTTTTGTTTTAAGTAGGCATTTGTTACTTAGTGACTTTTAGTTGTCAACAGGCGAATTATCCTAGTCAAAATTGATGGAAAGCCTATGCCTGGACTAGTAGGTGTAAAACAACTCAGCTTTACTTACCTACCCTGGACATAATCATGTATAGATAAAAAATAGCAGCATGGTTCTCTGCCTTTTCACTGAATTATTTTTCCCAAATATTTAATTAGTCAAACTGTTTCATTTCCCAACTCATGATTTTCCCTGAAACCTTGTGTATATCACATAGAATGTCAAATGAAATCCATATGATTTATATAGTTTTGCAATTGTATTAATAACAATTCATTCCCCTCTTCAGGTGATAATGAAGCTTCTGATGAAGATATTGAAGAAGCCAGTGATGAAGACCAGGAAGAAGATGAAAAGAAATCTGAGGACGAGGGGGCTGAAGAGGCTCTCACTAGACAGTATCAGGAGGAGGTGGCTGAGGAGACATCTTCTGAAGAGGAAATGGAGGATGATGACCAAGATACTGAGAAGAAGAAGTTGGCAAAGGAAAAGGTAATGTTGTTCAACAAGCTATTCATACAGAAATTTATATTTCTTTAATATTGGAAATATTGCTGTCAATTCTGTGGATGCAGTTGCTCAGTGTTTAGGTTACCATTAGACATCTGCAAAATATGTGTCTTGAATCCTAAGCGGAAAAGCAGTGCCCCAGACGCCACGTCGTCATATTCATATTCCGCTATACAATGCTGCTATCAGCAGTCTGAAACAGCTTTCTGTTGACAAGTTAGGTGGTCAAAAGGTTTATCAAGAACAGTTCAATTTTAGAAAAAATAAATTACTGTACTATTATAGGTTAGTAGACCCAGTTTTGAAATATATTTGAAATGGTTAATAATTATCTTACTAGCTCTAAAAAAATATCTTGTATTTTTGTGAAAGCTAGAAAGCTAAATTTTATCAATTGAAAATTAAAAATTTCATGAACAGTCAAAAACCATGACCGCCATTTTTCCCTTTTGCTAATCTGTGGCATGACGTAGAATTACCTGTAAATATTCGAAATTCGACCGTCGTATAGTGCCATTCCGCTCACTCCAATATACTTTGACAGATCGAGAGGGGCGGCGCTATTCGAAGTCGTCAAAGTAGACTTTCAGTTTTGTTTACATGACCGATGACGATATCATAAGCGAAAAGGGCGGACAGCGCTTTAAGCATTTAAAAATACAGATTAAAATCCATATTGTCAAATTCAATTTTTTCAGCCATCTTTCACTTTTATGAATTGAAAAATATATATTTAGGTTTCCTTTGCTCAATACTATACGGAATAAACATTAGTTTATTACAATTTGACATGAGTCAACTAGCCTATTGTCAATGTGCCTTGCTCCATAACCTTTGCAGTTTATAACTAGCATGCATGCGGCATGCATTAGTGGTACACGTGTCCTTACTCATAAATGTATCAACTGGACATAAATACTTACTTTTCAATTGCAGAAAAAATCTATGGCAGTAACAACAGGCGTGACCCACAAGGAGCACCCATATCAAAAGGAGATTGAAGACAAGCAAGCCTTCAGACTCCGAGAGAAGCTTGTCCGCAAGAAGCACCGCAACCTCTACAAGAGCATGAAGGCCGGGCAGGAGACCCGCAAGAAGGAGATCTGGCTGCTTCGCAAGAAGAGACGCTTGCACGATGAGAAGGTCAAAGAAGATAAGAAGGCAGACAAGAGGAAACAGAAGATGCAGGCTTTGGAGGCAGCATCTGCTTAATATGTAATAAAGTATTGGACTTTAATTTGTGTTTCATTGTAAAATAAGATTATTGCCTTGTGCATGCATATTAGGCGGTGCGACACTGAATTCAGTGATAAAAATTGTATTGTAGGGGTAAGTTCGGTGATAAAAATGATCACTTGTCCTCCCTATCCCCGGGGGCTCAATCGAACTATCTCCGTATCAAATTTCATCTAAATTGGCGATTTAAGCGTAAAGAAGTACTTTCGCATTTAGTATACATATTAGTGGGGATCCCCATTTAAGATAATTTTTCAGGTGGGGCCTGGGCATGGCCTATGAGATGAAGTCATGAATTTCTATGGGTTACCCAAAATCCTGGGGTGGGCACTAGACCATATCGGCCCACCCGGCCACCCTCCTAAATACGCCAATGGGGATCCCTGTCGCAATATGATTATTTATTAATTCATTCAAGAACTTGGCAACGCTATCAACCATTGGATCAGTTCTACAAGCTATATGCTAGAGCAAGACCGGCAAATCTTCACGCGCCGGTTACTTTAGTTCTATTTTATTATAGTTATCTAAATTACAATAACGAGCGTCGACTTGAGTCCTAATCAATTTTGTAGTTACAGGGTCTGAGAAAGTAAATTAAATACCGAAATTTGTAACAGTATAACTATTTATTATTAATTTATTACATACTTATATAGTACGCTAAAACGCCTGTTTCATAAAACTGAAACTGTTGAATAGTGGGAATTGGTAAACAGAAATAAAAGTATTAGATTTCAACTTTACAAAACAGGTATCAGTTTTTTGAGGTCGAGGACAACGACGTAGCAACAGATTCAAATGACAATGCAAGGTTACCATTTGTTATCAAAATCATAACAATAATATTCGACTATGTCCTGTCGGCACAGCCCAATGAATTATATGTACTTATAAGAAATTGATATAAAACAACAACAGACACTTCTTTCAATAAATAAGGGGAGCATTCAAGCACCATCTCTAGTTGAGGCCAACAGGCCTAGCATATTGGCCAAAGTTCGCTTGTCGCGTGACTGAGCGTCACTTGTACTGCTCGCACGGTATTGAAAGGAAAGTGACAGGTAGTATATGTCGCGCGGCAGTCGCGTGTGACAGATATGCTAAACCAGTGGGGCTAGCACATCTCGACGCGACTTAGCTGGACACTCGAGTTAGTGTCACCTGTCTTGCTCGCACAGAATTAACAGGAAAGTGACAGGGAGGGTAGAAAATGTAAAAGTAAATGGAAAAGTTAGAGGACTGGAATACAGCCCGTTACCGAGGTTAACATTCGGATTTGGATGAAAACTGAGAGGTTCTTATGTGGATCGCTTGCGAGCGAGCGAGACAGGTATAAAATGCAAATCGCATTCTGTCAGCTCACGCACTGTACTTAAAGTACGGTTTTCAACAAAACACCGAGAGATATGGCAAATTATTAATAGATATGCTTGATGAAGTATTGGACCTACACATTATAGACAGGTACAATTAAAACTTGTTTTAAATTACTGCGTTGAACATACTTAAACGGAAAATGTTTACTT
This sequence comes from Apotomis capreana, assembly GCA_947623375.1. NCBI lineage: Eukaryota > Metazoa > Arthropoda > Insecta > Lepidoptera > Tortricidae > Apotomis > Apotomis capreana. Next base: position 19,498,195 of record OX392506.1, read on the forward strand.
TTCTCATCATTTTCTATGTAAGTGTTATGTGGAACTACAGCACATCTCACCATGTTTAGTCATTAACGGCTTAGCCCGCCTGTCAATATCGATCGATTTACAGAAGGGCATATCTTGCCGCGACTTCGCTTGTCGCGCGTATCAGCATCTCTTGCTCGCACGGGATTGAAAGGAAAGTGACAGCTAGTATGTGTCGCGTGTCAAAGATATGCTAGACGGTGACATGGCATGAGCTATTAATGCAGCATGGTAGAATTTGAACTTTAAGTCGCAATATATTACAATCTGTATTAACGCAGTACTTTGAGCATACTAAACAGATCAGTCGTTTCATTGCCGAGTGGCCATTAGTCCGAGTCGGAGTCTTCGCCTTCGTCGCTTTCCTCCAGCTCGGGCATCGGGAACCGCAGGATAGCTGCCACGCCAGTCAGCTGGTCCAGTTCTGAGAATAAACAAGTTTTTAGATATAGAGATATATTGCACCTATTACTAAAATAAATAGTGGTTAGGGCGTGCGACTTTCAATCCGGAGGTCGCGGGTTCGAACCCGGCCCGTACCAATGAGTTTTTCGGAATTTATGTACGGAATGTCATTTGATATTTACCACTCGCTTTTCGGTGAAGGAAAACATCGTGAGGAAACCACCTAAGCCCAATAAGGCCTAGTTTCCCCTCTGGGTTGGAAGGTCAGATGGCAGTCGCTTGCGTAAAAACTAGTGCCTACGCCACATCTTGGGATTTAGGTAGCCGACCCCGATTGAGAATTCATTCTCAAAAAATGGGACAAAGGCTAGGAGGATGATGACACAAATTTACCTATCTATGTATCCTCAAATTAAGCTAGAGTAAGCCTGTGTGTGATACTCGTATTAGAACGACGGGTATTATATTTCTCTTGCCGCGACTTCACTTGTCACGCGACTCAGTGCCTTGCTTGCACGGTATTGAAAGGAAAGTGACAGGTAGATTATGTCGCGCGTCAAAGAATCGCGTGTCCCAGTTATGCTAGAAGTACTGGATCGAGTAAGAGCGAGTGAGACAGGTATAAAACTCGAATCACATTCTGTTAGCTCACACACTGTACGCATACAAATATGCATAAAATATAAATAATCATCATTCTCTTGTCCTCATCCATGGGGTCGGCGATAAATAAATAAATATAGTTCAAGAAATCATCGAATATCAGAATCGATTATTCGAACCCATAGTTCTCAACTGGCGGTGGTCTTCAAACCTTCAAGAAAAGCGCATACTCCCACCTGAAAGGCTGGCAACGCATTTGTAACTCCTCTGATGTCGACTGAAGGACATTGATTCCAAGGTCATGAAATAAATTATAAGAAAAAAAAAATATCCTGATGTTGCAGTTGTCTATGGGCGACGGTAATCGCTTTCCATCAGGCGATTTTCTCGTTTGCCCTATAAGTCAATACTGTTGAGCGGAATGAACTTAAACTTACGTTCGCCCGACACGTGCATGCTGGAGAATATCCGCACGTCGCCGCCATTGTCGCGCACCGAGTCCACGAGCGACACGTACTCCTTCCTCTGCTGGATGTCTTGACACCTGCAACACACATAATATTCCATCATCCTCCTAGGAGGATGGGACAGGATAGGGAGGGACAAAGGCTAGCCTTTGTCCCATTTTTTGAGAATGAATTCTCAATCGGGGTCGGCTACCTAAATCCCAAGATGTGGCGTAGGCACTAGTTTTTACGCAAGCGACTGCCATCTGACCTTCCAACCCAGAGGGGAAACTAGGCCTTATTGGGCTTAGGTGGTTTCCTCACGATGTTTTCCTTCACCGAAAAGCGAGGGGTAAATATCAAATGACATTCCGTACATAAGTTCCGAAAAACTCATTGGTACGGGCCGGATTCGAACCCGCGACCTCCGGATTGAAAGTCGCATGCCTTAACCACTAGGCTACCACCGCTCCTCACATAATATTACATCATTATAATAAATTTGAGCCCCTACCCAAGGGCTTGTGTAAAATTCACGTAAGGTTTTTTCGGTTCCTTTTTGACGCCCCCTCCCCCTTGGTGATATTTGGTGAGGTTCTTTGCTAACCCCCCCTCCTCCTTACTACCTTACGTGTATTTATTGTCCGCCAGAATTTCGTAAATTAGACTCGCTATTTTGATTTATTTTTAACGAAACCGAGAATAATTATCGATTTTTTCTTAGTCTTCGTTCATTGTAGACGTGAGGTCTCCTTATACCCCTCCCCCCCCAACGTGATCTACCGTGATTTTTTTCGAGACACAGTTGTGCTAGAAGTGCAGGAGCGTCATTGATATGTATGCATGCATGTGTGCGTGCGCGTCTCGTATGAACGTCAGTAATAAACCAGCTGTCTATCGGTACGCCAGTGTTTCATTCATTGCTACCAACCCTCGTACATCTCAGTCATACATTTGGTTTATTGTCTTGGAGTCTAGGGCAGTTTTTATGCCACATTAATGAGTTGATTCGGATGTAAATTAAGAGTAAACTTTCGTAAATTTGTCTATCATTAAGAGGTTTTACGAAGAACTAGTAGATGAGCCGTTTCTTGAGAATTTCCGAAAACTTTCCTCATTTTGTATGGGAAATGTTCTCGAGAATATTCTCTGAATACAAATTGCCATTGGAAAACATCCTCAAGATTGGCACCTCTCTACAAAGAACGTGTACAATTTCGTATTCTCCATTGTTCTCATGCTTATCTCGTTCCAAGTTTTCAACCGACGACGTCAAAAAAACAGAGTAGATTTTTTTTTTATGTATGTTCCCAATTCTTTATTTTTGTTTCAAAGAGCATACTTTCTAGTTGGGCCCATTATCATGTAACATAACTTCGTTTTGTTGATGTCACTTATTTTTCGTTAAAAAGTGATTATTTAGCTAATTTTCATAGTACTTACCTAAACAACTTATCAGATATCATCAGTATCTCAATCGCCTGAGCCTCATTGGCCCTAATGACATGCTTCTTCCCGTAGAACGCTTTGGCCGGCTCCAGATGCAGCATAGTGTAGAAACTCTCAAGCAGTTTCACCTCACTGGCAGCTTTGGTGTCAGAGATCTTCGCCATCACTGCTGGTTCCTGTAGGACCTCTGTAATTAAAATGATACATATATCATTCTTCTTTTTCGGTACACTCTTTACACAGTGGTTGTAGCCATTATATATTTGTGGAGTTCTGAGTGACCCGTTTCATGACTCGCCGCCACTCGTCCCGTAGAGCCGCTTTCCGTGAGCATTCATTACATTTATCACAGGTGGCATCAAAAAAGCAGTTGTGGGTCAATATTTATCCGACTACATGTTTCTGTTCAACCCAGTGGTTGACTGGTAGAGAATGTCTAACCTTGAGAACGCCGCACTCCAAAAAAAATAATAGTGCTCCAAAATCAACAGCGATTGAAAAACACTTGGTCGACGTTGGTGTTAGAGTAATTTTTCGCTGTCGGGCACAGCCTTCTTTGGCGCTCAAAAAGGGAAAGCATTAAGTCTGCCAATTGTACTTATTATGTAAAGTGCGCAAGGTGCACAAACAGTAAGCGGTTTTAAAAACTTAATAATTTTTGTGATATACAATAAAATATTTGCCACAGAGTAGAGCCATCATGAAGAACGCCATTTTACTCTATGTATACTCACATGTCCTTATATCTTTTTAACTACCTAGGCTACAATATAATATAAATAATCTATAACAGCATTCAGTATTCAAAAAATTGGAAATTATTAAACCATTGATACAAAGATCAAAGTACGAAGAAAAATTTAAATGCATAACCTGGCAGAAGAGACCGGGAATCAAACCTGGTACCTCTGTATATCGGGAACCTGTTATATTTCATCCTGCATAATCATAATCATGATACCATTACCTTTCAATGAATGTTTGAATCCAGACGATGCTTTCACCAGCAGAAACTTGCTCCTATTGTCAATGAGAAGTTTGTTGTCGGTTTTAATTGCCTGCTGCATCATATACTCATAGAACTGGTCCTTGACGAAGCCGGGAGAAGCTATTATCACACACTTCACTATGGAAAAGTCTATGTGCCTCAGTATGCCTTGCATCACTGCTTCATAGAACTTGTTAAGGCCCTGGAATATACAGTAAGTTGAAATGTAAGTTTTGGTTGGTTGTTTGTAATAACTAAATAATTAACCTCAGAGTGCCCTTCACAGAAAACATATTCTGAAAGAAAAAAATTTAGATGCCACTCAGGCAGTCTTTTTGCCTGAGTGGCTTCTAGATATTTTTATTTGGCATCTGTATATTGAGACTATTATTTTAATATTCTGTAGCCGCGTCTACACTGGGCGAGCCGCCTCGCGCGGCAATTGCCGCGTGACTATTAGTTTAAAAAGGTATATTGACTATGTACTTGCATAAAAAACATAATTAGCATTTGTTGCATAATTTGCAACATTTGCTCCATTTAATTGTGTTCTGGGATTTTTGTTCAACCCATTTTCACTACTCTAATTTCTTTCCCTATGCAGCAATAAAGGATATTTGGAAGCTTTTCTATAAATGTAGCTATTACAATATGAAAAGATTGAAATGAAATATTGTTCAGTTTACATTTATCTTGCATATATAGGTAATTGCTTAGAAATATTGTTAAGTTTTTATGTAAATTACACAAACTTTTAGACATATTTACCTTTTCATGTTGCTGCGTAAAGCCTTTTCGTTTCCTTGGTATATTAATATCAATCTTAGAGCGCACCAGAGTCATGGATGGTGTGATGAGACACACATGTGCTAGGCCCTCTTGCATGACCACCGCAGCCACATCCGCGTTAGCCGCAGGGTCGCACGCCATATCCACTCTTTCTAGAGCTACCGAGTCCCATAATGTTTTTTGTAATGTGAACTTTCTGTTTAATTCTAAATCTAAGGTGTGGTATGCCCCCATCTGGAAAATGCAGATTAAAATTGATATAATCTTGCCGTATAATTAGATAGGCGGCGCAGGGTAACATTTAAACTTATTAAGCATAATCAAGGAAGTAGAATGGATGAAAGAAAACTTGCCTTGACATACTGATTCTCCACAACATTTCGTCCTTTCAGCCGTAATGCACATGCTAGAGTATCAAAATCTATAGTCTCCACATTTATCGTTAGGGTTGTCCTCACTCTACTGCTAGTGGATGAACCTGTAGCAGATTCGGTCTGGACTTTACGAACTGTAGAGGCAGTCACTATATCCCCTTCAGAAATCAAATTGTACGCGTGCCAGATGTCTTCTGGCTCCTCAGGGGTGAGGCCGATGCTCCTAAAATTATAAATGAGCAGTTTTTACTTAGTCGGAAGCGTAAAACATTAAAAAAGTGCCACGAAATGTTTGTACAAATGTGGCTTACCCGCAGCCATCCCTTTCGATGTTTTTGTGATTTAACTTCATTTTGATACCGTTCTATTATTATAATTCCATATTTAATATACCTATTTTCTTTAAATTACTTATATGCGCTTTAATTAAATATCAAATCCATGCCATCTGCTAACCAACAATCAAAATCATTTTCACTACACCTACGGTACAGACTATACAGACTTATTATTATTATTATTAAGCCAAGAATGGCAGCTCGAGGCTTTTGCCAATGTCAGTTGTGAGGCGCGTTTTAATTCTGCTTGATGTCAGGTCAAGTTTTGAGAAAAGCAAGAATATTATTAATTTATGAAAGTAAACAAAACAAAACGGCCAATAGGTAAACAAATCAGAATGCTGTTATATACAACGTAATGAGTCAATGATCTATACAGACTTAACTTACAGAGCAAAATAACAGAGGAAATTTGACAGCTGGATGAGTATCTGTCTATTTGAAACATGTATTAAATAGCTGACTAATGTTTCTAATTTATTGTAAACTTGAACAATGACTTAATTTTACAAAAAAATATTTGATTTAAACTTAGCTGTATAATTGGTTTATATATTGAATACTAACTGGAACAGAAAATTCAGTTGACGTCTAAGCAGGCAGCGGCGTGTTTATCTGATACCTGAATATTTTTTAATAACATGATCACCGTTGATCACAGAGAAAGTATGTCTGTGGTAATTTTGAACGTTCGGTCAGTGACGGAGACGGTGGAGCAAATAGCGTATTTTGTTGTCGTGGTATTTAATAATGGGTTCATAATTATTTTCCGCCGTGCCGTTTAAATCATTACATTGATATTAAATGACTCTTAGTGCCAAATTTATTTAAGGATATGAACAGAACTATGTTTATGGATTAAATAATATGTATGTGCAGTGCTAGTGATATTGATAACGCTGTCAAGCTCAGCTGGGTTTCAACGAGCGGTAAAAATCGCGTTTTTTTTTCTCTAGGTAGCGGAAAGCACTTTTGTGCTCCAGTTCCTCAAGGTATGCCGTTACATTTTCTCTATTATGCTTGCTTAGCAGAGATGAGCTAACTACTTTATCCATATTAAAAACAAAAACACTGTATTGTTTTCCGTAATCAAATATTTCTCAATTCATTCGATGTTTACATTACGTTATTGTGAGTGCTGAGCACTCGATTATATATTTTCGAAAATACCTAAAATATTACAGCTTCTAACTAAAGTAAGATCCTATATTTACGATATCCAACATTGGCCGTGATCCATATTGCGTGTCCTCTCCTATTGCGCGGGAACTTGCTTTATTTTTAGCATTCGCGCGTTTATCCGAGTCGCGTCGCAAATATTGTTTTTATTACGATATTTACAGTGAAAACTTAACACGCGGGCTACCGATAAAATGGGATCATAAACAATTTGAGATTAAGTGCATAAAATAAAGTGAATCAAGAATGAGTGAACCGCAAAAGACGGCGGAAAGCGACGCGGAGCTGCAGCCCGCCGTGTCGTCGACATCACTGGTCGGAGATGCATCTCCTCCAAGCTCCACGGCATCTCACAGCACGGTCGCAGCTTCAGTCAAGTCTGCTGACTCTACACGTCCTTCATCCCTGCCGAAACCTTCAGGAATCAAGCCCCCCCGCAAAATTGGCAGGCTGTGCTCCAACTCCGCTCCTAAACCGGCAGTCCCCATCTCTCCAAGAACTGGTGAGTGCTAGCATTCTTAATTTCCTTAGTATTTTTTTAAAGTAGAGTAGGCATGATTACAAAATCTAGGTCTTATTTAGATTGGAAGATAACTAAGCAAACTGCAATTGACAACGGCAAGATTTTGCTTTCGATGGTAAATCATTTTATCCATCTAGTTGTGTAGCTTATCATCATCAACATATTCTCAATGGTTTGTGTACATTCATTCATTAAGACACATTAGGCAATTATTGGCAGAGTTCAAGTTTAGATAATGACTGTGGTTAACAATGTTGATTGATTTGACTTTATCCATTGTTCTGCTGCTCTCATTATCTTCAATCATGTTAACCAAGCATGTCTAGGTCACACATTCTCAAAACACTTTAATCTGAAGTGTTGATTTGAACAAATAGTTGGGTTTTATCTCCATTATTAGCACACTACTGATATCAGTGTTTTAATTAACGGGATGCAAAAACCATTTTAATAGTTTTGTTTACTCAATTATCAAAAAATTGTGTGTATGTCTATAATTTACGTATATTGCATAAGGAGATTTATCCTGAATGTTTATGACCTCCATGACCCCCTCCCCCTCTCTTGCGATTTCCACTGCATTATTAGATGCAATGCAGTAAAAGACTGTAATGAAACTTGCATCGTTAATGTTGCGTGCATTGCCCTAGTTTCACAAGCACATGTTTTGATAAAATAACTGTTCAGTTATCAACAGAACTCTTAGGGTTGTTTCACACGTACCACAACCACACGACAACCACAACCACACCACAACCACACGACGTGGTCGGGCGCATATTTTGTATGGTTAACGAATAGTTCAATTCACACGTAACCACAACCACACCACAACCACACGACGTGGTTGCGACGTGGTCGGGCGCATATTTTGTATGGTTAATGAATAGTACAATTCACACGTAACCACAACCACACCACATTTTAACGCTGCGACGTGGTGTGGTTGTGGTACGTGTGAATTGAGCCTTAGTCATGGCCACAACATTTTAAAAGATTATCTATCCTAACATTAAGCAATGATAAGATATACCTATGTTCTTAAGATGTAAAGAGATGACATTATTAAATAGAAGCTTAATATGTTTGTTTACTTGCAACATAGATGGTGTTAGGTCATCACTAATAATATCCTGTGAGCTGCAGATGATCTCAGATCTGGTATTATTGGAATGTCATTAAATTTCGATGATAATACATCCTTGGGCACATAATCGTAACCAGTTTTTGGTTTAAAATTCGGCGCTATCGTGTTTTGCCGCTTTAAAGTCTTGATGAATAATTGGGATCATTAAGCAGGCAAGGCTGATTTAAAACGCTTCTAGGTTCTAGTTCTAATTTATTTGCATTTTATAGGTATTCTGTGCTAACATTTCCTATGTTAATTTATCAAGTTTTTTTAGGAATCCGGAAATTCCTTATCAATACATACAATTTAGTTTCGTAACTATGTGAACCTACCTACCGTACTGAAAAATACCTTGCATGAAATTCCTGAAAGTAACAACATTTACTTACTAAAGAAAAATGGCAACTTTATAGATAATTTAGAGATGTATTATGAGGTAGGAGGTATGTAATTATGTTGCTTGGACGCACCGCCTAATTTTTTTCTGCTTTGCCCTAAGGTTGACTGGTAGGGAATGCCCCATGGTATTAAGTCCGCCTTTTGTACGTTAAGTTTTTCTTTTGTGCAATAAAGTTTAAATAAATAAATAATTCCTTGTTTATATTTTACAGTAGGTACTACCATTTGAGTTACAAGTAACTACGTCGTTGTACTAAAATCTTCAATTACTTTTGAAGCTTATCAATAATTTTCAGAAGTATATAAATCTGAAAATCTCATTAAAATCGGTTCATTATAAGTACTTTCCGTCTTAAGTAAAGTAAAGGCGGCGTTAGAAAAGCTCGATTGTAAACTGTATGTAGATATCGGTACATCAATGTTTTTTTTCTATATTACCCTAGCTCCACACTACTCGCGAAGTTGGCCGAGGTTGGGCGAACATGATAGCGCGAAAAGGACACTTCGCTGCGGAAACCCATACCTCGGCCAACTTTGCCTCAGCCAACTTCGGTCAACTTTGTGATAGTGTAGAGCCAGGGATACATTTCTTCAGGTCGGTCAAAGTAAATCTTCGCGCTATGATTAAAATTTCAATTCCTTCAAGCTGAACCTATATAACAAAAGCTGCATTTTAAAAATAATTGTTTTTCGGTAATAAAATATGTATACTCGTAGTAATGAGTGTAATTTTCACACCATTGACACGTGACGGTAGTTTCTCCTGAAACGGCTCGATCGTGCGGTCGTTCGTTACCGGCGATAATTCGATTTCACCGCGCCCGTAGACACCTATAATTGTTACGTGATATACTTCATTCGATTACCTTTTACTGGCTCTTCAATGCTGGTTACATTCGGCATTTTGTGGTTACCCTTCGGTTGTCGCGTCGATTGACTAAAGGTGTCGGTTCGTAGCCGACCGCAGCCAGCAGTAGCAGACGACGTGTCACAGCGACACTAATGGTCCCTTTGTATTTCTACGAAACACCATTCGTATTTAGTTAGCGACACGAAGCTAGTGACGTGTCGGCGAGTGGCAGACGACACAGTCGCCCGACCGTACATCAGTAGAGCCATAGAGTATATTGAATGTATTAGTAGAGCACTCGGAACCAACTGGATACGGACCTGCCGTCGGCAGTCGAGTCCGAAATAATAGACAATCTAAATTACTACATAGAACACTTCAAACTTCTTCAAATTGGCTCACATTGTGTGTTTGGCTTTGAACCACAAGACCAAGCTAATCAGGGTTTCCCAAACTGTGCGCCGTAAAGAGTAAACTTGGCCGCCGTAAGACGCTCCTGTCTACTCTTCTTCGGAAAGGATATTATCATGGTACCCTTTTTTCGGCCAGGGCGCCGATAAAAATACTAAAACTGAAGGGGCACCGCGACCAAAGAAAACCGAAACCTCTTAGCTAGTCTTTTATAGAGAAGAATGAGTCAACGATAAAAATGACGCTTGAAGCAGTTATTTCATAAAGGCATGTCAAAGGTCTCCCACAAGACCATTTAAAGTAACTGTTAAGGTACGATTCCCTCGATTAGTTGCTCTGAATTAGACTGAGCATGTTTCAAAACTTATAGGAGCACTTTGTAATCCATACGGGCGAAAGCGTTCTGTAGTTTCATTGCATGCGTCTAGACAAATAAGTGATAAATCACGTATCGTTATAATGTATGTAAATATGTGGTCCTTCTTAACTACTTATTTTGAATACATTGAATAGTTCAACCCCATTGTGAGCTTCGGGACGCTTCATAGTAGATTATAGAAATTCGTAGATATTTGTATTTGCCCTGGTCGGGATTCGAACCCGGGACCGCCGGCTCAGTAGGCAGGTCTCTACAAACTGAGCCAACCGCGTCGTCAACGATTCCCGCAACGGAAGAGCCTGTCGGTTTAATTATGATCGAACTCGGGAGTGGCTTCGGGATACATAAAAAATCGACTTCCAACGATCATCTACTCTATTTTAACAGTATTTGCAGAAATGGGAATGTCAAAAAAAAAAACGGAATATTCACCCAGCTAGCTTATTTCCTAAACCTAACGATTTCCATAGCAAACGCCATGATTTTCACTATACTATACATGTATACTTGTATACACTAGTCTACACTCTTTTATTCGTTGCATTATAATCTACTACATACACTATACTTAACGTAATTCAACACTTAGGTACCAAACTTTCGCGTACACAATAGAGTGGGAGTTGTAAACAACGTTTGTTTAGTGTTTTTATGCCTCGTTAACGGTCCTCTCAACAAAAACTTAAATCCTGTTATAGTAAAGTGAATTCGAATACCGGTTCTCGCCGCGACCTTCATGTACTGCGGAATGAGCGGTATTAATATTATAGTACCGATTACCGTTATTTTGAAGCTATGAGGAAATTGCATAGCCGGTTATTAAACAACTGCATGTGAACATTTATGTTTCGTTTATTATTCTCAGAACGCCAAGAATATTGAAATTATCAGTTGTTTGAATACATTGTAAAACTGATTTTAACTATATAATTGATACAGCAAACTATGTAATGGCTCGACCACGCCACTGCTCAAAAAATACGGTGCGTTTGCGCAGTGACGTGACCACACGGATACCATAGCATTCCGTAACGTTTTTACCGCAAGCTCTCTACAACGTTGGTCAAAAACCGGCCAAGTTCGAGTCGGAATCGCGCACCGAGGGTTCCGTACAGACGCTTATCCCATCTTAACTGGCCGGGTTAAGTTTGCACTTGGTATGTATGGCGCCGCATACAAATGAGGTGCAAAGTTAACGCAACCGATCACGTTTGTTGTATGGGAGCATATTTATTTAATTCTGTTTTTAGTATTTGTTGTAGCGGCAACAGAAATACATCATCTGTGAAAATTTCAACTGTCTAGTTATCACGGTTCATGAGACGGTTTCGGGCAGAAGACAGAAGGACTCTTAGTACCTAATAGGGGTTTTTACCCTTTGGGAACAGAACCCTAGAAAACGGCGACGCATCGTAAACGCACTCAAATGTATGAAAATCCATAGAAGCGTGACGTTGGCGTCACGTCTTCTTCATACATTTGACTGCGTTCACGGGTTTTGAGCACTGGTGTGGAAGCTTGCGGTAAAAACGGTACGGATACGACAGGTCACCTTATGAAACAAAAAATAAATAGCATTAATTAGTACGACTAAGTAGCAGTACATATAGAAACGTGTCAAGGATGTCCTGTTAGCTGAGTAAGCCCCGTGAGTCCGAAATAGCTTATTCGTGTTTTGGTCATGGACCTTCAATTTGTCTTCGTCCATTCTATTGTTCGTGATTCACTTTCTCCTGCGCCGGCGCCGGCCCATCCGCTCCATTATCGGTGCACGATGACGACTTTTTGCTGATGCTTGCTTATAAGAAGAGTGGTGTAAGAGCATATAAGACTAATATAAGCTTAATGTTTCTTTAGATATCGTCGTTGGTAAACCTGAACGTGGTTGATTTATTTACTTTTTGATTACGATTTAGGGAGTGTCCAAGCCATCACAAAATACGACTCCTGGAAAAAATTAGGGCCGATTATGTTTCTTTCGTCGTTAATTTGAAATGTCGTCTTTATTACCAATATCTTTTACTTTTGGCACCAGGAAGCTCAGGAAGCAAACAACCTCCACATCCTGTCTCATGCTGATAGGTTTACCATAGCAACTCTATCGTTATAAACACACGCCCGCTGAACGTTCAGAAACTACTAGCTGTTTTGTGAAAAATAAAAGACGAACTTGAAATAACAACTCACAAGTGACGTTAGGGATTTGCATACTGATACGCCATGAACGACCAAATTGGTCACGGTAACAAATGTTGAAGAATACTTCAAAGTCCTACGGAAATGACTCGTCGATACCCTCCAATTCGTCCGAATCCTATTACCTTGTTGACCTTATTTGCGAACCGTTGCCCCGGCTCGGGATAAGGACGAGCTTCTCAAGCCAATTGATTGAATTAGCTAACGAGCTACGTTTTACGACTGCAAGTGCAGTTCGCTTTGTACATTAATTGGATCTTCAATCGATGCGAAGAACACTCGTTTATATATACGACTTGGTATTGGCGGGGTGCTGGCCTACTTCCACAAAAGTAGAGGTGAAAAGAATCCCCTGCTTGATTTGAAAGAAAAATGTAATAAATGTATCGCAACGCAGAAGCTAATGTAGAATTTGATACAGAGGGTCCCTAAATGGATATTCCGCTTTTTACTCAGATCCCATCGAGTCTACACGGCTTCGAAAGAAACAGCTTCTCGCAAATTGTACTATTATTAGGTTTCTTCTTTAATGTGCCTTGCACGACCAAAATGTTATGTTCACATAGTTCATTATCATTTTTCGTTCTTTTTAAATTTGGTATGTAATGCAAATCTAAAATCGAAAACGGAGGCCCTTTGGCAAGCGGACATTTAGCTCTTTGTTAAAAAAGTTTGCCGATCCCAGGGCTAGAATAACTTGTTTGTCATCGATCGACACAACAACACGCTTCAACCAGTTTTCGATACGCGATATGTGCATTAATCGAGGATTTTCCAGTATCACTTGCCCGCTGTTTCGACTGTATAATGAACTGGCTGACTCATTAACACCTGGCTCCCAGTATGCCTTTTATAACGTTTCACGAGAACGTTCCGCCTAAATACTTCATTCCGCTTTCTAGCTCTTTGTCGGGGTCGCCGTCTGTCCATCAATTCGCATGACACGTCTGCCTGGTTAGTGTCTGACCGTTTGCGAGCGTAATGCGTTTTAAAGTGGAGATAAATATTGATTTGCTTACACTTTCCCGATTCCCACGAATATAATGAGCGAGACTATTCCAATTAATGGTAAAAATCTCGCTACATTTCTAGACAATCAGCTTTCGTCATATTTTCGGTGCTTTTTCGTTTCCAAATAGAGTTTCAGAATCCGTATTAGAGCTTAGAGTTATTTTTAATGTCGAGTTGTATCTGCAAATAAAGAATATCTGATCTATAATTTTCCCATTGGCCTATCTCAGGTTAGGGAAATGTTGGGAGGAGGCGCGCTCCTTTTCTTAACTAACCAACTCTCACGAGAACTTGTGCTAGGAAATGGTAATCTTACAAAAGTATAACTATGTTTGGTTTGGCCTATTTAAGTCTATTTTCTTGAGAGATTTCCAGGAGGCATCTAGCTATTATCTCTCATCATACAGGCACATACATACATCAAGGAGTGCTAGAACAAATTGCACGCCTGCAATCCGTGGACATTTTCCAATATATCGATAAGATATCCGATTGCAATACACGTTTATTTATTTGTTTATTCAACACACAGGGCATTGATTCATGTCAGCACACGTCGAGATCATTAAAGTAGCGGCCCACCCAGGTCTCCATTGAAATCAAATGCTAAACGTAATCCCGCGACAAGGCGGCCTCGAGGCATTCTACAATCAAATCGTTTTCGCGATATGCACACAAAATGTCAAGAGCCTATTTGTGCGCTGCGCCTGCGCCTAAAATTCCGTTTGAGGCATTTGCTTCCTGTTATGGCATTACCTATTACACCTTTCACTGATTAGATTACGACGCATTTTGCTAAGTTGGTTGTACAACGGCCTGCGATACCGGCGGTGCTAGGTTCGAATCCTGGCAGGGACAACTATGTGAGAGATGTAGGAATCTTTTATTCTTTGGTCTTATATGTTTCTTATGTATATATTTAAGTATTATATCATCATAAACCTACTCATTAAATAAACCATTTTGAGATCGTGCAGGTCAAAGTGACTCAATTAAGATTTACTATTCTAGTTTAAAACTGTCTGTTACTGATTCATAGATTTTGACATCAATAATTCGTTACACTGAATTCTAACCCAGATTCAAAGATTCATTTGCTAAGAATACAGTTATATAAGAGTCAAGAGTCGAGTAATTTTATTGAAGAATCGATGTTCTTAATTAAATTAGTAAAAGATAACACGGATCACCTTATTACATAGGTCTATCTAGAGAGATCGAGAATATTGCAGAAGAGTCTTTTATTATAGAATAGAATATAATAGAATACTCTTTATTGCACACCTCAAGAAGAAAGAAATACAAATACAGATGACACTTAACATTACAATTATGTTAATTAAAAAAGTTTCTTAGAGAATTAATTTTTTTAAATAATTCTTTTTAATAACTAGTGTCTCTATCACGTTCCTATCTTCAAAACGATATCTGATATTAATAAGTAGGTAATAAAGCTTATATAATCTCCATTATTATTTGAAGCCAATTTAAAATCCATTGTTTTTTTGCAGTTAATGCAGATTCCTTGTTCGAAACAATGACTTTACGACGGTGACATGGCATTTGGTATTATTGCTGCTGTTGCTCAACATTTATTGGGAAATCCGAATTATATTTTGACAATAAGTGCGAATATCATGTTACACAATCGCTCGAGTAAACAATATACTTGTTTGCATTGTGAAACTAATAAGAAATGAGTGACACAATTTCATTGCAACTTCAGTCAGCTATTTTTTTTTTTTTTTTTTTATGTCAAAGGGGGCAAACGAGCAAACTTATCGCCCGTGTCGGGTTTTATATTGGTATGTAACTTTCAACCTTTAAGGAAGCTTCATAAAAATGTTTGTGTGTTTTCGTTTTACTGGTATTAAGCTGCAATGTTTTCCCTCTCATCTCTGTACCACAAACGTTTCCGATAGTAGGAGATTGGAGGCAAGTTGAGTTGTTAAGTTTCCAATTTTCCTTACTAAATCGTAGGGCTTCTTCAGAAGTCTAGTTCCATTTGCAATATATTCTAATGGGAAGATCTATGTTGCACTTATCTCAGTAGTAACGCGAATATGGTGGACGATCCTCGGTGTATATGTTTATTAAACATTTAATTTTAGCAATGTTATCGGATTGTGCAACTACACTTATAAAACTTTAAAATTGTGTTAAAAATCAGTTTTCTATGAAGAGCGGTCTACTTCAGGCTAAATCGTAACAACACGATGCAGGATTTGTATGGGTGTGTGACATCAGCGTATGACCTGATTCTAGGTAAAAGAGTCCGAGTGTTTATCATTTTGAGCACTTAGCGTATGTAGTGACTTCTGCTGCTGACTGTACCTAACTTACATACCTATTGCTTGCATTTGAACTAAACTTCCGCTCTAGTGAATTAAATTAACATTACCTATTATTTTTGGGCGTCACTCTGTAGCTTTCCTGTCAGTTATCTAGATGCTTCGAGCACTGCAGAGCAGATTCTGCCGTGTTACGGTAAAAGGTCGTATCTTTATACGGATGTCATAGTAAGATACGTCCTTTTACCGTAGCATGGATCGTGACACGATCTCAGTTCAAGGTCGCAATTGCATTAATAATATCAGTGTCCGGGTGACATCATAATCGGAGCTGGCTTGGAATTCGTGTCCCCTACAGATTTCATGTACTATTAACATATTTGATTCGTTCGTGACTTAACTAAGGTCTTTCGTACGATAATTTTAGGAATATCGTTCTGTTCTGAACAAATGTCACGTTGTGATGGCGAAGGGTCCTAGACTTGTTCAGTATTGCAGAATTATGTTATAGATACAGCTGTCCATGGGAGAAGGTAATCGCTTACCATCAGGCGTGCCGTCTGCTCGTTTACCTCCTATATTATAAAAAATAAAAATAAATTAAGGGCATCATTATCAACCATAAGTATAATAAACGATTGAAGGGGAAAGGCCTCTCTCAAGGATATCCATGGTCATCGGACCTGCTAGCGGCATCCCATAGCTTATCCGCGACCATTCTATGATATATGAGCACTACCTAGTACCTACATATAAAATAAATAATGTTTTATTTGCGTCATCTTTATTTACGCAAATATAATCATGTTCCCGTCTTAATTAATCTAGACATAGTTTATTATTCTCCATGTATGTACTAAAACCCCCTGTAATCGTAATTACAGATAATAAATAATAATGGATCTATTAGTTCAATAAATATTTATATCTAGATGCTATATTATTTATAAAATCCTTACTCATAATTTCAAGAAAAATATAGGTACCTATCTTATCTTTACTAGCTGAATGATTATTGTAGGATATTTTACCACAAATATATGACTATTCTTAATCGAATAAGAATGCGAGAGTACTTACGCGAACGTAACTAAGTAAAAAATGAAAAAAATATATTTGATTGTCACTATGCATAATTCCATCACGACTCTATTAGATTCATATAAGCATATAATAGATTCATAATTGAGTCTTGAGTACAAGAGAAAGCAAATCTGATTTGGTTATAAAATCTTAATTAACAATTTGATTACGAAATCTACAACGTTATTATCAAGATAAGTATTGATAAATCGTCTTAAAATGTTGAGCATTCTTTTAGCAGAGATATCCGAAGAAAGTCATTTACGCACTAATTACTGTAAAACCTAATCGACTGTTGCCGTTCCGGAATTGTTTATAGCTTCAAAACTATGGTTTTGAAGCTATAAATAAGTTTAGGCTACGAAAAGTATATTATCCAGTTTTAATACTCTCCAGCCTCCCCTTTTTCGCTTTCTCCACGAATAAAGGCTTCGATCAAGTGTACTTGATGCCTGGATTGCTACCCTATTCTTACTTTACTGTGTATACCTATGTACACGTACTTAGCTATACGTACCTATTAAGTATAGGACTTTTGGGTCAGTTGTACATGACTGGTACTGACCAGTCATGTGGTTTTTGGAACATGGCTAGCAATTTTTTTATGTGTGTTGCTGGGATGTTGCGAACTTGTATTTTTATCTGCTACATACCTGTGTTTAAGTAACTGCGACTGCAATATTTCAGGTTATCAGATTAGCGTAAGCTTGAAGATCCCCTTTACTGGCAAGAAAAGTCCTTCTTGCTTATTTCAAGAATCTATATATATAAAACTCAAAGGTGACTGACTGACTGACATAGTGATCTATCAACGCACAGCCCAAACCACTGGACGGATCGGGCTGAAATTTGGCATGCAGGTAGATGTTATGACGTAGGCATCCGCTAAGAAAGGATTTTTCAAAACTCACCCCCTAAAGGGGTGAAATGGGGTTCCAAAGTTTGTATGGGGAAACAAGATTAGTTAGACTATTTTATTCGAAACTTCACAGGAGTATTCCTAACGATAAATGAGTAAACACGTGTTTCAGGTTTTTTGAAAATTCAACCCCTAAAAGGGAGAAATGTGGTGACAAAGTCTGAAAATCAGCATGGGTATTGTTTTTATGGTTTATCGGGTCGCTGATTACAAAAACCGCAACGATTTTAAAATCCAACGTGGCGGACGTGAGTTACCATCTCCCCTGTTGGGGTGAAATGGGGTTGAAATGTCTAAATACTAAACCGCTGGTTCTAGAGAGTTCAAATTTGGCACGTAGGTTCCTTATAAGGTGTAGGGGTGCACTAAGAAAGGATTTTTCAAAATTTACCCCCTAAAGGGGTGAAATGGGGGTCCAAAGTTTGTATGGGGAAAGAAGATTAGTTAGACTATTTTATTCGAAACTTCACAGGAGTATTTCTAACAATAAATGAGTAAACACGTGTTTCAGGTTTTTTTAATTCAACCCCTAAAAGGGAGAAATGTGGTGACACTGAAAATCCATTGGTAATGCTTTAATGGTTTATCGAGTCGGGTCGCCTGTTGGGGTGCGATGGGGTTGAAATGACTAAATATGAGTACGGGTGTAATTTTTATGGTTTGTTGGGACGTTAATTACGAAAATGCCACCGATTTTGAAATCTTATTTGTGGTCATGAAAATTCTTGAAAGCATTTGCGCCAAATTGCAATTTAATAGGTCCAGTAGTTTTGCAGCAAATCGATTGTAACAGACGGACTGATAGACAGCTACACGTGATCCTATAAGGGGGTTCTTTTTTTGCTTTTGAGGTATGGATAGAGACCCGCGTTATCCTAATAGATTAAAAAAATAGTATTTGGTGGCATCTCGATCGTCGTCAATCGGTACCTATAGGCGGGCGGCGCGTTGGGACGGGAGGAGTAATGATCGGGAAACTTCCTGCATCCGTAATAAATACATTCAAGCTTTTCAATAATAAGTCATTTCAGAATTCTGAATTACGTTTATCTGGCTCAGAATAATACATTTTTTATTCATCAACGAAGAGAACCTCAATATCTTACAATAGAACATGACGTAACTTATAACATGGCTTAGAATCATTAAACCAATCTCGAATATCCCAAATCGATAAGCGGAGGCTCGGGACATTATAAAAGCTTTATACAAATAAAATGCACACATATCCCGGTGTCTTAGCTTCACTTCGAGTTATGAATTTTGAAGTGAACTTTATTTGGTACAGTAAAAGCTGAGATCGCTTGATTTGAGTGCTTGAGTTTTCGGTTTGATTTGATAAAGTGGAGTTATGATAAAATAAAAAGTATTTCCCAGTAATATTAGAAAAGCGAAAGTCTGTGTATGTTTTGTTACTTCTTCACGCTAAAACGGCTGGACGGATATGCATGAACTCTCAAATTTGCGGGTATTGACTTGAGAGAACATTGCTTCTCTCATGGACAGTTTTATGTTGCTTGCTCTCGAGTAAGTTCACCCAGTAGCTTGATAGTTTTAGCGCCTAATCATAGATTAGTCAAGAATATTGTGTACAAAGAAGTTTTGTAGACCCTATTTTTTTACACACGCTAAACAAAAGTAAAGCCGCAAAAACTATACATAATTAATAATAATACTTCTTAACGCGAGCGAAGCCGCGGGCAAAAGCTAGTTATTCTATAAGTCTGCTAAGAAAACGGTTTAAAATTAACTTATCGTTGTAACGAAAACAAATATATTAATTTTACATTCACTGCAGTGCTGCAATTTACCGATCCTTAACTACGAGTATATTCACGTTAATTCTTCCTTAGAGAATACTTGGAAGAATGAGCAAACTTCCCCTTAAAAGGGCATAACTTCTCCCACATTGCATTACGTAGATATGCTGACTGCTGATCTTTCACCAAATGGGTTTGCCCGTGATTCTCGTAACTCCGGTGTCGCAAGCATCATACTTGATTCACACTGCTTCCGTATCTGTACTCTGTAGCCTTCTTACTACGTTAGCTGATTAAAAAGTTACCACCTTAATAATGCCTGCATCAATGGCACTACCAGCGTTAGGAGACTAGGGATGCGACTGATGCTAAATTCTATAGCATATGGTAGTTATGTTAATAAAATTTGCTCGAATATGTTATGAAACAAAGAAAAAATTTTTTTTTTAAATATGTGACTTCAAAAGTATATACGCACACTTAAAATTTAATGTTTTATTCAAAAGAAATTTTGAAACTACTTATTTTAAGAATCTTCATAATTTAACAAATCAATAATTGTAAATATGACAACCATGAACATAAACGCGCTTTTTCACGGTGAAAATGGCAAATTACTTATTGTCATCATACAAAGATTGGTACCCATAACATATAATGACGTCACATGTTAGCTATGCATATATAAAGCATTTGAGCGCAATAAAAAATTAGATTGATGGATTGACACCTTCAAAAAAATTGTTTACACGCCTATTGTGCAAGATTCGATCCTTGAGGTCTAGATACACCAAGGTCCGTTGAGTCAGGAGCAATGTGTAGATTTTGATATGCTGACTGCTGATCTTGTACGAAATGGGTTTTCCCCGAGATTCTTGTAACTGCTGTGACGTAAGCGTCATACTTAACTCACACTACTTCCGTTCTTATTGCCTTCTTACTACGTCAACCGACCAAAAGATACTTTCAGATTGACTGTATCAATGGCACCGCCAGCGTCACGAGAATTGTGCAAGATTCGATCCTTGAGGCATTTCTAGCCTTTATAGACCAAGGTCCGTTGAGTCAGGAGTTTGATATTGCAGTGCGTAGGTAACCAATGACGTGTGATTTACCTTTAAATTCAAATGCAAGAGCTCATTACGAATAAATATGTGCATAAGTAATGTCATTCTCAGAAGTAAGTAACTGATAATTTTAACACTTTCTCGCAGTGGCTCGACGTTATTTGACACACCGTATCACAACTAAGTACCAGATGGTTCTCTTCATAGATTAAATTCTTAATACCTTTTTACACCTAAGGCAGGCATATATTATATGTGAAAAGGCGACTTAATTAATTTGTCCATGACTTTAAAAGTTAGAGCCTACAGAAATAATGATTCTGAGGAAACATTACATGTGGTCAGGCGAGCGAAACCGCTTATAGTTGATGCTAAATACTACATTTACTAACTTGTACCTATAATAGATATAAATGTAGAACACCGTTTCCTACAATGGAACCGGTATATCGCTGTAACACTTTGTAACATTTTCTGGGTAGCTAAAATTAGACTAAGTGTCACTAATGTCTATGACATTATAACAGTGTTTAAATTTTAATTTGTTAGAAATGAAACACGCAACCCTGTACCCATAGATATGTATACGATTCTTATGGAATAGATGCCCATTTCTGAAGTTAATACGGTAGCAGGATTAATAGTCAGGTCGCAACGTAAGAACGCCATCGCTGGAAAGTGTTCCGGTCTGGCGCGCGGCGCCGCGCAGGTGTGGAAAATCGCTGCGTTGTCAACGTATCGCGTTTACTGAGATGCTCGTGGTATGTCGACGTGTTACACTTACATATCGGTGATTTAGCGGACCGTAGCCTTTAACGCTTTGTCCCCAAGAACAGTAGCCATCTAAACTGAGATTTAAGCAATGAATACAGAGAAGCTCTGAGAAGAGTTTCGTGGCGCCACCGCGCATGTGTGAAAAACGCTGCGTTGTCAACATACCGCATTTACTGAAATGCTCAAGGTATGTGTACGTGTTACGCTTGCATATCGCTGATCTAGAAGACAATAGCCTTTAATGCTTGCGACCCATATTACCGTGGGAACTGAGAAATAAGGATTTAAAACACAGAAAGAGAAAGGACATGGTTTCCCAGACATACACTCGTTATTAAATAGCATTTTGGATACAAAAAATATCCAGCTGAGGATGCTTATGTCGATTGATCACATTTATATCTGATACAGGTTGAACCCTAGACAGATGCGTGCAGCCTGCTCTACAAATACAGGGTTGGCAGTGTTACTTTTCTCTGCATCTGACTGTTTACTTGAGTGTTATGTCTGTCCAAACTTGGACTCTCTAAGGATACGGTCAGGTCTTCACTCCCAATGAATACGACATACATAACTTGGCTACAATTATCCGAGAAAGGCTTTGTGGACATATATTTTTACATTTTACTGACCCAACTTCTGAAATTATCCTTATTTGTGTTCCTCAGTAGCTAGACCTCTTTGTTAGGAATCCAGTTCGCTTGCCGTTTTATTTTATTTGTACATCAGCTTAGGCGTTGTGTTTAAATAAATATGGCGAGTGAACAGTCACTTGCACAAACAAAACGTGACCAAAGGCAAAATAATATCGGCAGTCACACTTCATTTACACAGCCAAAACACCACCGACATTTACATCTTGAATTTCTTACGGCGATTCGCGTCATTGTTTTTTCTACTTTAAAAAACCTGGTCTATGTAAACAACCCTGACTCTTGAACAATCATTATTAGTAAGAACAAGCTGTTATATATTTACAAATCTGCCTTCATTTCATTTCATTTCATATTTTGATGAGGAAACATATGTAGGAATAAAAAAATCATTATTTTCTTCATAAAAACCTTTTTTCTACCTCAAGGAATATGTAAAACTCGCCCACCCGCTGTCGAGTTTTGTGCTTGGCATTACAATTAGTAATTCATTTTTATTTATTTAGATATGTTTTTTGACGTGACAACGTCTTAATTTAGGTTGCGCTCGGAGTCACTCATGAAAAAATGTAACGCCCGCTCACGTCTGATGAGTGAGAGAGACAAAATATATTTCTATAGTTTTGTGCAATTCTTATTTTCATTCATCGAGCATTACTGTAACAAGAGGGAAGAGGGCGGAAGAGGGAAGAGGGAAGAGGGAAGATGGCGGACATAATTTTTCTTAAAAATCGATATGGGTGTCATCTCCGAGGTTCCTCGGGGTTCCGATTACGAAAATGACATCCATTTTGAAATCCAAGATGGCGGACATTATTTTTTCTTAAAAATCGATATGGGTGTCATCTCCAAGGTTCCTCGGGGTTCCGATTACGAAAATGACATCCATTTTTAAATCCAAGATGGCGGTCATTATTTTTTCTTAAAAATCGATATGGGTGTCATCTCCAAGGTTCCTCGGGGTTCCGATTACGAAAATGACATCCATTTTGAAATCCAAGATGGCGGACATTATTTTTTCTTAAAAATCGATATGGGTGTCATCTCCGAGGTTCCTCGGGGTTCCGATTACGAAAATGACATCCATTTTGAAATCCAAGATGGCGGACATTATTTTTTCTTAAAAATCGATATGGGTGTCATCTCCAAGGTTCCTCGGGGTTCCGATTACGAAAATGACATCCATTTTGAAATCCAAGATGGCGGACATTATTTTTTCTTAAAAATCGATATGGGTGTCATCTCCGAGGTTCCTCGGGGTTCCGATTACGAAAATGACATCCATTTTGAAATCCAAGATGGTGGACATTATTTTTTCTTAAAAATCGATATGGGTGTCATCTCCAAGTTTCCTCGGGGTTCAGATTACGAAAATGACTTCGATTTTGAAATCCAAGATGGCGGACATAATTTTTTCTTATAAATCGATATGGGTGTCATCTCAGAGGTTCCTCGGGGTTCCGGATACGAAAATGACGTCCATTTTGTGATTTTGAGATCCAAGATGGCGGACTTAAATTTTGACGTGATAACGTCTTAAATTAGGTTGCGGCTCGGAGTCACTCATGAAAAAATGTAACGCCCGCTCACGTCTGATGAGAGAGAGAGACAAAATATATTTCTATAGTTAAAATTTGTGCAATTCTTATTTTCATTCATCGAGCATTACTGTAACAAGAGGGAAGAGGGAGGAAGAGGGAAGAGGGAAGAGGGAAGAGGGAAGAGGAACAAAATATATTTCTATAGTTAAAATTTGTGCAATTCTTATTTTCATTCATTGTTCCTATTGTGCAATTTAATAATATTCATATCAATAAATATTCTACCGAGAATAAGACGTTGTCACGTAAAATCTTCCTTCGCCCGTAAAACCGACTTTACAGGCAACCATTTTTTTTTTACAGATACTTCCTTGAGATCTAATATTCATTGAAGAATAAAACCTATTTTGCCAGCAGGAAACTCTACCCTCGTTCTCATTCCGTACCGAGGCGCAATAAATCTAAATATTAAAGGTATATCGTAAATCTTAGCCAAGGCTGTCTAAAACCCTGTCCTCTTTAAGTCTGTATCAAGTGCATATTAGGTTTCAGGCGACGGTTTTGTATGGGTCGTAAATCAGGCAGTACGTGCCATCCACAGTTACTTGGACCATGAGTCAAGGATTGTTTGGATTCCAATCTATCGGTCAACGGCCCACAAACTCTACCTTCGGAAATTAGGAAAAATAAATATTTGAATAACAATCGTGATCGCGACGGGATTTTCTTAATAGTCTTCTTTGATGCTGCCGTCTAGAAATTAGTAATTATCATTTTTCGATTAATGTCAACAAGGTTTAACCGTCCTTTTACGTCTTAACTTAACATTAGTGTTACCGTATTAGAATTTTATTACTAGAAAGTACGAGGACAACCATATACAGGTCTCGTTTTATCATGCGTTGTATTTACTGACCGTGAACGTCTCAGAAGTCAACAATCATCTCATGTGAAATGTAAACTTTCTTGTCTAGTTTTGATAGCCGACATCCTACCAGAGCGGATCGTTATTTATCATTACCTTTAACACAAATTTGAAATTCATAGAGCGCATGTTCATCGGTGAAAGGAGTTTTGAACTTTATTCATCTCGAAATTGCATAAGCACCGATTACCTGGCTATTTGTTCCCTGGTGTAAGCTCACTTTCTGATTGTAAATGAGCTTTTGCTTGTCCGCTTCTTAGATGCCCAGTGAAAGGTGTTGTTAGTTTGAGCTGTAACAATCAATTGTTTCCTCTGATAACGGACGTGTCACCACAAACGGCTATGAAATGTGTCCGGCATGGACGTTGAATGGCATGCTTTTTAGAAGTTTCGACCTCGTCAACTCGCTTTCTTTGACCTGTTAGACAGCGTGACTCGCTCAACCGTCAACATTCGTTTTGTCAGGAAAAATACTACAGGTTCTTTCAGAGGTGAATTGTTTATTTCATGTCAATATTAAGTAGACAAAGAGGCCGCGACATCCACACTATGCCGAATAAAACACTGTAGACAAACGTGGATGAGTTAAGAATTTACGCCCGATAAGAAAAGCGATAAGATAACACTATACTATACTTAGTAAAAACTATAGTAATGTGCGCTCGGAACTATCTACTATAACAGAGATGAGGTAAACATACTAATTAATGACACATGTTTAATTATTAAGTTTTGTTTTTCTTTGCACTAACAAACCAAAAAACACAACAAATATTATTCACTTAAACAAAATCACAATCTCGCAAAATTTGACCCTCACTCACCAATTTCCCAAAGTAACATAGTTAATTTAACATTTCATGAAAAGGCTCGCTAGGGCGCCGGGGAAACAAAAACAAGAGCAGGCCGGGCCCGTATCAGAGGGCGGCGCGGGCGTGGGACGCCGCGCCGGCCGCAGTGCACTCTCGGCGGGCGAGCGATCCGCGCGTCCCGACGCCACGGCCTACCAAACACGACGAGCCTCCTACACGAATCAACGATATTATTGTGATCATTTTAAATAATATATTCTTTAAACCCAAGGGAGTTACAGCCGAAAATAAGATGCCGGTCGAAACAAAAATCAGCTTCTCCGGTGAGTCTCAAATTTGTGTTCAAAGCCTAAAGGGCTTCAAATTTTTCGTGATAGTGAAATTTTAATTTTTAATTTTTCCGGATTTGTTATTTTAAGTAATGTAACAATGGCCTATTTAATAACAATTTTAATGAAGTAACGATAAGCTAGTTACAAAGCTATCAGTTTTAAATGCCGGAGATAATACCTAGGTATATTTTTACTGAAGTAACTGAAATGACGTACCATTTTGTCCTTGCAAAATGACGAGAATCATCTGATGACTTAAGTCGTTAAATTACGTCGATAGGAAGCTAATTACAACGATTTCGATTTGCTTCTAATCGTCTTGGAATAAGAACGCAATAAAGAAGGCTAGGTACTAATTTGTGACACATTTTATTAGCCCTTAGTCAATTCGCAATATGATGAAACCAATTGATAACAATATAGATTACGACATTCATATATTTCGTTTTCATTTACAATTCGTATTGTTGTGGTATGTGTCATCTTTTAAATATATCGCCGATTTACCTAATATCCATTGTCGTTTTATGCAAAATAGTAATGCTCAATAATTCTGTATCGACATATCATTGCAAAATAATCATCACATCATTCATCCGGCGCCAGATACGTAAAACAGTTCTCAGATATACAGATCAAGATAAATAGACTAAATTTGAGCGGACACAAGACATTATGTCGTAATGGCAGGTCTAGATTCAGGGCTCCATGTGTTAATAAGGTAGCATGTCAGTCGGCAATTGTGCTAATGAAGAGTGAATACCTACTCAGTGCAGCAAAGCCTAGCTTGTGAGTTAAATGAGGTGATGAAATTTCATTACAATGTCTATGTAGACACCGACAGACACATTAAGACCACTATTAAAGTGTCATCTCCTTTCTTACCTTAATATAAATAAATAAAAAAATGTCTTCCATAAATTCTACGTTTCTCTCTGATATTGTTTTCTTTATATATTTTCGTTCCGTTTTCATAAAACTAAACTGATTGCCTTATTTTCATCGTTTAAACGATATTCATTTATTATTACTATTTACGATGTCCAAATATAAAAAGCGAATCTTACCTCTGTACTTTTTCGTAAAAGATGTAGATTCATGGTTATCTTTTAAAACAAAGGCTAATCTCCTGTCGGTAGACTCTTTCAAAGTTAAAGTGCCGCAATTAATTTTTTTTTTACTACTTTCCGTGCTCGACTTCAAAAAAATGAATCCGTTGGAAGAAATACTCCGTATAAGAAGAGAAAACATACGGATATTGCTCAATTCGTATTTTCGGCAGCCCACATACATAATTTATTGTAATTTCGTACGCATTTTTGTGTCTCTGAAAGGTTTTCTCAACCATTTTTTTCGTGACATACTTAACTTGATCAAATTAGACGGATTTAACTGAAAATGTTTCGGTAGATTTGGTCTTGAATCGTAGCGACGCAACACGGAAATATTTAAATTAGGCCTGAACGTCTACAGAAAATAAGTACAAGTAAATAGGTACTTAAATTCACGGCACGCATTAACGTCATGAATACAAGAAGGCTAGAAAAGAATTAGACTACAGAATAAGATAACTAGGCTGTTAATGTAAGCAATCTATAACAGTAAGCCGAAAAATAACGCGCTCTTGTTTCATGGAGCTCGCATAATTTTCTCATAAAGTGGAATCGTAAAGTAACTCAAAAGGAGTTCTAAGTAAACATCATCAAATCTGCGGTCAGTAGGTGGTGCCAAGTTATAAATAAGAATAGTGATCTCAACAATAGAGCGACAATACCGCTCTGAATTCGATGATTCGTATTCCGATGCAAAACATGCAGATTTTTCAAAAACGGTGTAAACCCTTTTGTTCTAACTAGCGTCCTTGGATTATGTGCTATGAAACTGAAACAAAACAAACGCCTTTGCATTTGGAGTTTCATGGCTTCATTTATCAAACTCGTTAAGGAACGGTTATGTAACAGTTACGAATATTTCATTAACTCTCCCCCTTAGTTTTAGTGTAGTTCTCCTTGAACCATTCTCTGGCCTTGCCCTTGTACCCCTAAATGCCCTATGTCTATGATTATCTTTCGAACTTTCTATGATATTGTTTTGTTTGGATGGTTCATATTTTATTGATTTGTATCCATTGTATACATTTCTTCTCGATTCTATTATTCGCGTGCCGGCAGTCAAAAGCCTTCATTGATTGAGACACGTTCTCCATGACCTCTGGGCCACTGTACTTATAATCATTCTGTCATGCAGCGTTTCTACAAGTTAGAGCAGCAACAGTAGCAATTTCCAACGCACTTAGCCTTGTTTGGCCACTGGCATGAGCGCCACGTAGCAATCGTAACTGCATCCTGACCTTAGAACCCATAACAAGTAAATAATAAATAAATATTCCTTCTTAATGACTACTCGGCATTCCTAGCATCGCAGCATTATCTTCGCATGTCAACTTGTACTAAGCTGAGCCAGTAGTTATCTATTGTTAAGCAAATTTAAGTAAATCGTGTGGATATTGTCGTTGTTTCTATTTATAATCCTGTTAGTAGTTACGTAATTCCATATTTCTCTATGATTTTCAACGGTGGTAGCGTGACACACGTCATGTTAGACGCAGGTACAGGTACACATTGTACACAGCACCTACCTTCTGATTGAATTGTACTATATACACTGCACTACATGTTACCGTGAGGCAAGTATGAGTTTGGATATATGCCTTTTGGGAAGGATGAATGTAGTTAAAATAACTGCATCCTCTTCAGTCCTTTCCGGAGCACTGTCATTTTGACATCTCAAAATAACATTAAATGATGTTCCACCCGGACAAGTCACTTCCCGTGCCTTATCCTTATCTGAGCTGCGATGTTCGCGTGGAAATTGCTCAATTACGCAATATAGTCGCCGTGGCATTGTTCTCTGTCAACCGTAACCGAACTGCAGAACAGGTGTAACACGACAACGTGACTGCCATGCACGATTGATGCCATCTTACATAAATAGTTTTTACTGTAATTTAATAGCTGCACGTATTGTTTTTGTCACCACAAATCAATATCCACAGATCACCTTGAACCACGGTTTTGATTACACCGATATCGACTCTTCTCGAGCGTATCAGACCGAACCGTACATGTCTCGGTGATCGATCCTTGATCGTCTCGATTTACAAGCAAAAATAAAATGTTTATTAAATGAATTTCGAAATTGAGTTGTAAGTTTGTGATCCGGGTCCATGCGAGCGGACAGAGATGCTCGCACGCCACATCATCTCTCCCACGGCGCCGCACATGATAAATGGCATCCGAGTGATCCGCGAACGACATTACCTAACGCGTTCCAGTGCTTAGGTATGTTTTACCTTATAATAAAACTACTACTATTAAAAACCGATTTACCACTAAAATAAATAAAGATACTCATCGAGAAAACGGAAAGAGAAGTTGTAATTAGCCGACCACTTTCAATAATCTACGAGGATTTGGCTTAGAAAATCTATTTTGAAACAGTAGTACAAATACAGTACAGTAGTACAAATACAAGAAAAAACAAAACCAATCGCCTACACTGTGTATGTATTTTCACGTAAGTAACTGAACCTCAGCTTCAATTTTCAAATATATGTATATAAATTACAGGTGACCCGTTATTTCCTGGTTGCTTTTACATATTTTGGCAGCCCGTAAATATTTTTCTTATAAGAATTATGGCTTTATGCCTTAACAATAGATCGCTGTGACAACCTTTTGTGCGTTGCTAGAAGGTTCATCTGATAATTTGTTTACATTTGCATTCAATAGCTTCACTTGCACGTCAGAGATGTACTCGACGAGATTTTGCCCATAAAATCTTCTGGCAATACCAATTACCATATGACTTAGGTGTGAGTTATGACTCTATAACATAAGAGACTGTTTGCACGAAGTTTTAGATGAGATTATAGCGACCCTCACGTAAATGACGCCTGTGCTTGAATCTTTTTCTGAGGTTGTTTCCTTGGTTTTATAACCATCCTTCCTCATAAAACTAGCAAATATTGTAATCGTATCCTAGTCACGTATAATCCTTCGCAGTGGGTAGTGGGAGGTCGCTTGCAAACCACCTTTCCTTATCCGCTCTCAATACTCAGAGGATTAATATAGCAGAATGCCTTTGAAAAGTCGGAAACGCGGGTTCATCCGACCGCTTTGTTTTTCCTTTATTCATGACGCGAAGCAGAATACAAGAGGCAGTCGAAACAAGTTTTTTGCGCATAAGTCGAACAATACCAATCTGCCTTACAAATTAATGTGATGTATGTCTTTTTGGTTGACAAGCTCCTTTTGAGTACGACGTCAGTGCCCCTGCGGATATTATCGATATTGTTATTTATTCCTCTATTGTTTGTTATTTTATTGTTATTGCGACTTAAAAACAATAACTTGAAGAAGTAATTGCGTTTTACAAGTACAACAAAGAGTATGATGATGGGCTTATTGCAAAAGCCACATCAATAAAATTAACTCATACGGTTTAAATATATATAACGTACATTCATGATTCCAGTTATTTATTACGAGTATAGCCACAGATTAAGTATAGTTAATTATACTGAGTACTAGTGTACTACTGGTACTTACTAGCTCATATTATAGTTTTAGATAGTTGGAAATCCTGAATGCGAAGCCTGCATGTTTAATTTCAACTTTATGTTATTGAACATTGAAGATCACGCAAATATTTTCGTGGTCAAAAATATATTTTGTGAAGTTGCTTCGGTCGTCGAAACCGGAACTATTTTATAGCTAAGTAGCCCCAAGCCGAGGCACCATCCCGTCTACACTCAACCTACTTACGGAGCCTCTCTTTCGACTGCTCAATGAGTTGGGCTACGTACATCTTGTTTACGAAGCATCGAATTATGCATCTGCAACCCTTGTTCAACTCATGCCCCAGTTACGTTCCTTGAACCTAAAGTAATCTAAATTGCCGTGAGCTTTCATTTTGCAGTCTGCCTTTCTAGCGCTAGGCTTTAACCGATAATAACAGTACAGTTGATTGCGTTATCTAGTTGGATTTATAGCGCCTTCATATCTACCACCATGAGTCAATTTATCTAGGATCAATGGGGGAAATTGAGTAATCACACAGCTCGTTAATGCTGAAATGGGACGCTTGACGATTATCGCGATTTATAAAGAGATTACGAGTGATTTTATCGGTGACGCGTACTTGTTTCATCGGTGTCGAGTTCATTCATTAAGCGTGAGATGCAGAGGCGTGAATTCTTAAATTATTCGTCCGACTGCTGCCGCTTAACGCACGCGTTCACCTTAACATGAATATACAGCCATTTACTGTGGTGACAATTCGCCCCCGTAAATTTCTTGTGTTTTATTCACCATAAAACCACTTGAAAATTATGGACATACTAGTTTTCTACATTTGTGTTTGGTATTCAGAATCGTTTCCAATTTAAAAAAAAATACTGTCGCGATTTGTACACATATTTAAAATAAATAAAGGGAAATAAAAAATCAGAAGAGTTAGTCGTTAATCTCGGCACATTTATGTTGTAAGATTCCTATAAAAATTACTGCGCACGACAAACTTACATAATTAAAATCTCTTTATTTGATGTTTTGATCAAAAATGTTTATTTAATGAGTTCCAACCAAATCGGGTAGGTATAATCCTTATAATGTTGTCAAACTTTTATGTAATCGCTTGTGTATCCGTGGGATGTAGGCGGCATCAGGTGCGACGTGTAAATTGCTTTACTGGCCGCACTTACGTCAGTGTTAGTTTACATCGCAAGTTCAAGGCGACATCGCCTGGGAAACTCCATGGCCGATAATACGGATTTGTGTTGCAGATTTCCTCAGTGTCTATAGGAAGAAATTTAAATATGATAATCTCAGAAGCCAAGTTAGTCTAGAATGTTCCACGGCTGCCACGCCTAGCGTCACGTCACCTCAAGTTCTGTGTACACAGTTGCTGCGTATTCTAAAATCCCGTGTTTGTAACCTGGCTGATTCACGCTGTTTACAACGGGCAAACATTCCACCATGATGATGGGTATACCCAAGTTTTACGAGGACACAAATTTGTCGCTTGAATTTTGTTAAGGCGAGTGATACATTACCCCACTAAACTTTGTTAACGTCAATAGCGGCCACTCTAGTTTTGGCTAAATTTCTACGGACAGCAGTTCTGTAGAACGACAAATTGTATACAACGATTTAATCATTATTATAGGTGTTTTCCTACTACTTAGACTCCAGTAATTACAGACGATTCCCTGATTTAGAAGATTAAAAAAATTGGAAATAGCGTTAATTCCGCGACGCTACTCGCCTTAAGCAACAATTTCTGGGAGGGCGAATCTATATAGATACTTTCGAAATACAGGACTTTCGCCCACGACCGCGTCCACAACATACATTACGTTCGTAATCCCTATCTCTCACATAAATTCCGTTTATTATTAGGTACGAAATGTAAACTGTTATGATACCTACGCCTGCAAGCTTCTCGTTATTGGATGCATTTATCATCGCCGGAGATAACGATCTGCACGGTATTTCTGCAACAGCCGTGAGAAACAAAGAAGACTGTTGCACGCGCCCAACTGCCTACTTCGTGACTTGCCCACTTCTAACACCGACTGCAACTAACATTTATCACTTCTGATAATGCCACCACGCTTTCCCATCGGTGTAGCAATGGCTTAACACTTTATCAAACTGATGTTACATTTTATTTATCCGTGAGTTATGGGCGACACTTATATTCATAATCATAATGGATTGTCGTTATAGTCTCACTTTAAAGTTGAATGTTATCTACGTTCGTAATGGACTTTTTATGGCGGCGTATTTGGCAAGCGTTTATTTGGACATGTTGAGAGATAATTTTCACGCCTGGTACAGCTTAACTGAGCAAATATTACTTGAAGAGCTTTTTTAGCCTCTTATCTTAAAAAAATGTTGACGTCGGTGAAGACAATCAGGACTTAAAAATGTTTTTAACGTTACATCATGCCCACTCGGCCTTTGAAATAATCTTTAGCCGAATAGATTACCTAGTCGTACCTACGTTTAACATTTAGGTACTAACAGATATAGTGCATACATGTGTTTACATTATTATTTTGTCAGAAAACTTAGTTTTACTTTGTTTTCATAATCAACTTCGGTGAAAAAGTTGAGCTGGAATTATAAAAACGAGCTTGCCCGACAAAATACTATGGAAAAACATTGTGCACAACTATCCCTCAAGTAAATAGTCTACAAAGTATTTTCTCTCGCTGATTAGTTTTGGTTAACTAGACATTACATAATAATTAATCATTATTTATAATGAATGTCTAGCTAATTCAAATTCTGTTAATAATTACGTAAACACATTAGAAGCGCGTTCACATGTTCATCTGTGAATATGCGTACGTCGAAATGTCACATCGAGCGAGTCAAATCCCATTAGCCCCTATTACTGCCAGCTCTTATTAATTTATCGAATGGAGAGTAATAAGCCTCGTTGCTATTCCAGTCACAGTTTGATTTCGGATTAATTATCACAGGTGTGGATATTGAGAGTACATGTGGTACTTGCGATGCATGGCGCAGGCGCATTACTGCCCATTATCGGGGGGCAGACGTGAGCTGGTTTGCGAATGGTTCATTGCCTTATTCGGCCTAAAAGACCCAGGCCGTCAATCATATCGCATCCTTCGCCAATTAATCTAAACATTACATTAATTACTTCTTCTATTTTAAGGCATTATATAACAAAGTCGTTAATTGTATAAGCTCGATTGTTACTTAATATTCGTTTTATTAAGAAAAGGGAGGTCGCCGCCTCTTTTGTCGCTATTCTTGGCGAATCCTATAAATTAATGCTGCGGACGCAAGAGGCTGTAAATCTTGTAGCATTGTATGGAGGCCCATAAAATTCGTTTCCGAACATACAAACAATGTCGTCTCTTCACACGAGGTTGCGGAAACTTTCAGTTCATGAAATAGCTTTTTGTTTAAACCATCCAAATTTGGTGCTAAATTATTGTCTTTCTGTTTACGCGTTTCATATTGAACTCAGCTGCATTGTCTTCATACGGCACAGTGACTCACTCGTATCACAAGAGGCCTATACGCAATCACCTTAACTGGTTGTCACATGTTCTTCAATAAATATTTCAATTATGATAATGGCACGATAAACGATTGCCTGAAATGCGGTATGAATCACCAATGTTTATTTATATGGCCTGGATGTAATCTTGTTTTTCATCTGTCGCTATCGCTGCGGGCCTGCGTTCCCGTTTGACTGGATCGCGGTAGTAATCGAGCCGCCAACTCGGTCGGAGTATTTTCGCCTCTGGTTTAGTGAACTCTTTATGCTCCCATTTATTACAAAAAGAACTATCAATACTCATGCAACACGCACGCACAAGGAAGATACCCATTCGTAACACGCTCTTAACGATTAACGAAAAGCCTCAAAAGTGTCACACTTAATTCTCGTTAATGTGCTATGATTGGTGGAAAATCTGTGAATGAAATTGGATTCACGTGGTGGAACAGCTGGTCATGTAATTGGCATCAAGAATTGCAGCTGTCCTACAACGAGTGTCGCATCAGTGACGTGAGAGCGGACCGCGAAATTGTCCTCAATTGACGAATTAGATCGTTCGCCGACTGACCCTACTAGACATAATTAGGAATACCGCTTGCCTGTACTGCACCGCCCGCTGCAAAAATTGCTCGCTTCAGGCTAGAACTGCCAAAATAATTTCATACATCATCATTTTGCAAAACAACACCTCATTAGCATACAGTACTTGCTCATAAAAACTTGAACTTGACCACAAAACACAATGTCATTCCTCGTCTCGTGTCTTCAAGCATGGTTTGCGTTCAAGTTGTTTGGTACGTCTCTTCAAGCGTTAACGAAATGGACAAATAATGTACGTTCTTTTATAGCAATTACATCATTTCTGCGAACTGAGATGTTCGCATAAAATTGACATCATATCATCATATTAGCATGTTGTTGTTATGTACCTATTCATTATTTACGCTACATATTTTGTGTCGTACTCATTCTCAAAGACACGATAGCCGCAGGGCGGTTATCTTTTGCTTTACGAACTTGAACAAAGGAGAGATCTTTATTTTCCCGCGGGCATAAAGTGTTATAATTATAACGTTAAATTTATTATGTTAGTATTGAGGGATGGGAAGCATTATGAATTAGAGTAGGTCACCCACGCGCCACGAGGAGTCGAGAGCACGCACGTTAGCGTGGGATTCACCACGTTGTACTATTGTGTCACCTGCTGACATTACACGATATGGTCATTATGTTTTATCATCAAATGAATCATTGGTCTCATTAAAATGTTTATATAAACGTCTAAAAATCTCACGAATCCAAATTGATACCAGTGATTTGTCGCTGTAGTATACGATCCGCATTTGCCTCGACGCACAACTCCGTTCTATGACGAATGTCTTTTTACCATGACAATGGACAACCGACGTTTGTCCGACAATCGTGAAATAACGCCTTGTTGTTATGTTAATCATGTCAATTTAATTTAATAGCACCGCAGGTATATTTGACTGTTTTTTGTTTCGCGGAAGTCACTCCAGTAAATTCTGAAGTTCATTACCAAGTCTTTCTTGCAAATAATATGGCAGTACACTCGTGCGAAACTTTGCAGCTGGTTGAAGGAATACCTATAACCGTTCCTATGCTATTATTGGAATGGAAGGGAACTATATGATTTATTAGCTACAGCAATCTATGACTACGACAATGACACACGATATTAAGTAACCTCTAATTCAATGATCATAAGTTTCTATTGTAGTGTCGAAAGGTGATATTGGTTAAGGACCGGTTTCAGAAAAATCGTTTGTTTATGTTGCGTCTGGATATATATAATTGTTGTTATTTGTGAGGATAGAGTCATGCCATAATTGCAATCTCGTGTTCTCTATTATTATCAATTTAGCTCTGCCTTACAATTATCTGTTTGCAATTGCAACGCAATCTATCCTTCATAGGTATTTTATGTCCGTCAATGACAGTTTATTGAGATTGCTGCTAATCCGTTTTGTTAATAAACAATTTATATTACGTGGTGCAGTATGCGTTTCATCAATAAAATATAATTATTGTCTATTAGTAGATTTGATGCAATTTTTACAGAGTTCTTACACTTCTTCATTGAAAATAGTACGAATGCAAGTGTAATGTTTACATCAAATACGACGGCACCTATATCTAAGCAGTTTGTTCAAACCTTTACGGTGTGATTCCTAATCTTACATTTTTCCTATTAAGAGGTCTTAAGATGCCTACGTCAATAAGTGTGAATTTATGTAAATGACACAAAAGTGCGTCATAGGTATGTGATTTAACCTAAGATGAGCCCTATAGAAAAGATCCGAATGAGGAAATTCTACACTTACCTACCCGTCACGGTTAAACATAGCCTTTGCGTCTAAAGTAACGGAAAGAGAGTGAAAATCCGTCATTGGACCCAGTTAGCCTTTCTAGTGCAGTTTCCGCGTAGTACCTTCCGGCTTTAGGGCCGCGATGAGCCGGGTTATGATTAGTGAGCCCACGCGCAGACGCAAGGCCGGTGCCACTGCGCAGTTGGTGATTAAGTATCGCTGCTCAGTGCCGGACACGCGATAGGACCTGCCGGCCGGCTCCACTGAATAAGCCTGAGTGAGTCCACGTCAAACGTTTACTGAGTGAGCCCAATCACATATCAGCTCCTTGGAACCTGTGTGAGTGAAGTTGTTCTCATCATAGACTCGTGTTTAAATTTTTGAACAAAAGACAGTCGGGGATGATTATGAATTTATAGTTAACTAGGAAGGTGCCCGCCTTTTTTGTTTCTCCGTAGTCGGGCAAAAAGTATATAACCATCTGGGAATGCGCAGCAGTATGCCATTTTTTTATTAAATCGATCTTGCTGTTTAGGCTTGATGAAAGGACAAAGATTTTATTTTTAAAATGTTGTAATACATACGAGTAGATATATAAATTATATAATGTAGATATAAATAAATTAAACAAGACAGTGAGCCCAAGATGATCATGTGACTGACGCTGTTCTCATAGACTTGAATTACATCTTATAAATTAAACAAGACAGTCGAGGTTTATAAATGTACCTATAAGATGTTTTGTGCTGAAGATAAGTGGTTATTTATCGAATGCCAATTACACAAAAATAAATGATGATACGAGAACGCTCAATGTCAATATATTGCGAAATAGATACCTATAATATTTTTTTCCGCATTCCGTTCGCCATATAGATAGATTACCAATAACATAATTCACATCAATTAATTGCGGAGATAATCGAGACGCAGTATATCGAAATCGATCACGCCTATTTCAAAACGAGTTTTTTGCAAATTTATAATTTTCCGGTTGTCACAGTTTATCTTTTTAGTAATTAATTCGAACCGATATTTATCAATAGTTATGAATCACGCTAAGCCCAGAGTTCAGTGCCTCGAGATATAAACTAGAGATCTAGTTTGTGAAGCCAGACATTCGTTATATTGAACTAGATTTCGCGGCTTCAGCTGTGTAATGAAGAAGAACTAATCGGATACCGTAATCGAGTCCCAAGAATAAACAGGCACCAAGTTATGGCTTTATCACCCACCGCTATTCGCTGTGAGTGTCGGTGCCTACTCATTCGTATCCGTATACCAGCTGTGGCTCGTGCCACACCCGCCCAACTCACAAAGGACATCTATGTCCCTTGAAGTCTATCAACTTAAGTCCTTTTTATAATAACACGTCAACACAAGCAGTGGGTGTCTCCCACACCTACCTCAAACCTTACTATATGATTTTATCGAACTCTGCCCAATATGAATTGCAAACAAACCACGTATCATAACATAGAAACAACGATCGCCAATGCCTTTATTTTATTATATTCATATTGTTATACAGGAATTTAAATACATTTTGCGTCGTTAAGCATGTTATTGTTTTATCATTTCGCTTTACGTGTTGTTTTTGTTGTCATAGACGGCAGCTCGGACGCTGTGAGGAAGCTCAGCGACGAATTATCTCGAACACACTTATCAGGTGAGTAACATCTCATTTCACGCTCGAACTCTAGAGAACTGTTTCGAAAGAATTTGAGATGGCATGAGAGCACTGCGCATGCTATATACATGCTTTTGAAATGGACGTTTGGCACGCACTATCACTCAATCACTCTATATTGTGAATAATTTTAAATTTCACTTGTTCATAATGATGTCACGCTTTTGTCTGTATCTGAAGACCTCATTGAAGCTGAGGAGGACGAGGTGTCCAGCAGTCTGCCGGACAGACCGCGCTCGCATCGCAAGGCATCTAGTAAGTCCTTATTTCATTCGTAGCGACGTACTTGACAAGGTGGGGGGTAGAGCTTGGCTCTGCATTCATATGACATCAAAACGGTGGAGGGATCTTTTTAGGTGTACTTAAATATATGTGTAGATAAAGCGCGGAGATTCTAACTAACAAAACGTTTAAGCCATTCATTTGTACTACAAAAACCGCGCCGATCGTTCTATTTTTAATAGGGTTTTTAACCAATAACAATACTATTCCAATCCTGTCACAAGCCCGCGGGCGATGTCGAGACGAGTCGCCCGCCCACAAACCCCATCAAATCTTTCCGGCGCAATTAACACTATTGTCTATCGGCCAAACTGTAACGCAGATTGTTTTGTCTTTTACGAACGCCACGGCTGTCGTTCATAATCGTTCGACACAATATACAGACGTCAGTGACGTATTTCGTCTTCGTCTCCATGACAAGGCTGTTCAAAGTCTTTGTAACACAACTAATAAACAAAAAATGCTACGCCGTTTAGATAACTCAAAAAATTTCCCACAACCGGTCTAACAATTGCATGAAAGAACTATTAGAAATATACAGCTAAATTACCAAGTTAATCGGAGATTTCAATCAACAAAAACTAATTCACTAATCTCGAGACAATAAACCTCTGAAATTTAAGAAACACTTTGCAATTCAAACATCGTGACCCCAGCGAAATAATTCATAATGAAATCCCACAGTAATTGGGAATGCACCTATTGTGACGTGGGAAGTAGCTCAATGTTGTCATGTGTGTAGTGCTAATGTGTGTGTGTGTCGCTTGTGTTAGCCAGCAGCACGTACAGCGTCACGTCGATGGACGCGCTTTGGGAGAAACACCCGCGCCGCCTCAGCGAGGCCGGACTGCGCAGGTCCTCAGGTAACATCACTCCACTTCACTCATACTCGCAAGTTCCACTATAAAATCTATGTCCTTTAGACAATCAGCTTTTTTAATGCACACTCTTTTACATATGAGTGAAACAGATGTCTTGATAATAATGTAAGTCTGGGCCACCGATATACTTCGTAACCTGAAGCTCTAGCACAACTGTGGCGAGCGACTCTTTCTCGCACGCGATATATTACCGATCTCTTTCTGTACAGAAATGCGAGAGAGTGACGGGTGATGCTATGTCGCGCGACAAGATTCGCGACGCATAGTGGTGCTAGACTAGCTGGTCTTTGTAGCTAACCTTGTCCATTGAGCGAGTTACGACATTGACCGATGACTATCAAAAATCAAAACTCAGTTAAATATCTGTCACTGCTCTTCAAAACTTCAAGGTTTTTTCGTACTATTTTTTTTATGTACAATACAATGTTTACATAGGTACATACAACTCGTACGTTAGGTGATACCTATACAAACATTGTACTGCATGATATTATGTATTTGTAACTCGCTAGGGTAATATTGGTTGCACCAACTCTTATTGTTACTCTGTAAAGTAAGCACTACGCATTTTTCTGGTCAATTCATTGTGTTCTACATGTTTATTTTCTTTACAAAAGGTGTCTGAAGATATAATTATGGAATATTCGTCCACAAACTTGTATACTTCTTTGGTCACGTCACGTAGCGTCGCGTAGGCTCAGACCTTACATATTGGTCAACCATAAACGGCCCTGCTTCGTTAGGACTTATTGTTACCACTCAACTGCATTAATCACCATCTTTTAACGTCCTTTCTAGGACATAACAATAAATCATATTAATTGTAAATGCATTTTATCGTGGAACTTGAAGCTGAACAATTTTTTATAGCAAATTGCAATGCAAGTCATGCACGCTCTATAGCCACATACACGTCATTAGATGTTCCAAGTATCTATCCATCGGTGATTATGCTCAATTTGCTTGCAATGTGGTGTTTTAGTGTCGTTATGCAATTTCCAGTTATGATGTATTTAGCTATGTTGTAATGTAAGCGTGGCGTCGTAAGCATGTTTTTTTTCTTGAAGAATACTAGAGTTGTAATGTTATTTGGTAGCCGCACGAGATGAATGTAGCTGGTAGGTAACATGTATTGGTACTATAATATAATCGATGTTTGACACCATTTTACGGGCGTCCTCCACCTTTCCCGACTGCATTTAGCTCGGACGTCTACCTTATACCATCAACATTTAGAAATTGATTCCAATGAACGCCACGCGACGTTCGAGCGTTTATTTTTTATAATAGCTTCATATTTACAAGTCAACTGCAGTTTGTTGCTCCCAGCAATATGAATGAAGCGAAAGTTCACGCTGCACACGACGTGCATATAAGAATGCAAATAACCCCAGTGACCGTAGCACTGCATGCTACGCCTACGATTATTCAAATCGTGTGCACATCATAAACCTGCCCATAAATGCATCAGGCTAATGCGCTATTCAATAGCCAGTTTATGCCAAGGTAATGAGATGCCGAATACTTTCTTTGGTGATAGTACAGTGAAACTTGGATAAGTGGAACCTGGATAAGTGAGAAACCTCCATAGCTGGAACTCATGCTGCTGTCCCCACACTTTACCACTGAATTACCTCTGTTAGTGGGACAAAACAGACCTCTATAACTGGGATTCGTTTTTTCGATTATGTCTTCATGATTACTTCCATAACTGAGACAGCGGGCGTATTTAACCTCTATTATTGAGACTAAATTTTAAGTTAAATACTTTTAATAAATGGTTATCTTTGAATTTAAAGATTTCGACCTTTATAACTGCGATAACGTCAATCCATTACCTCTCTAACTGGGACTTAATTTTATTTCAAAACGCGAGACAGTAAAAGCACTATTCTTTTGCACACCAATGTTGAAATATCAACATTATACCTAAGATTAAATTTACATTAATTAAAAATAATATCTTAATAGCGAACCCCTAAAACAGGACAATATAAAATGTCAGATTTATTTAATTTGTATTTTTGTACTGTTTATAAAAAAGTGTTAATATTTTTTGTTTATGAGGTACCTTTTTATTTCTGCCAACGATTATAATTCATGTACATTCATTATGAAATACACCACCTGCCGAACTATTAAAGTATGGAACTCCTTGCCGGCTCATGTGTTTCCTCCTTCTTATAACTTGGGACCCTTCAAACGAAGCGTGAAGAAGCATCTCTCGGGCCAGCATGGCAGTGTCAACTGACTTGGCACTGTTGGTTTCTCGTCAGTTGCCATTGCGACTTGGGCTCCCCTTTTTGCTTACCATCAGGCGAAGTGGAGCCACTATGTTGTGCCGTTATATAAATACCTAACCTAACCTAACCTAACCTAACCTAACCTATACCTACCTATTTTATTTAATAATCCCACCTCTATAACTGGAATATCCTCTTTTTACCTCTATTAATGGAACCCTATGTAAATGGGACAGACATTAATCTATATACCTTTTTATCTGAGACACTGGGTAAGTGGAATACCTCTTTAAGTGAGACAAATTTGCTGGTCCCTTCAAGTCCCAGTTATCCAGGTTTCACTGTATAACACTGACGACAAGATCTTTGATAAGTGATTGCATTAGTTCTACCACCTTATACGGCCTTACAGCCAGCCCATCTACGATACCTACTACTTATTTTTAGCAACTATACGCCCTCCTTCCAAACGTACCATATCAAATTACGTAACAAGCTCGTTGTCATAAAAAAGCAATTGACAATCGTATCAGGCGGTGGGCCTAATGTAATTGAGCTACCGGCAGTAAAAAACAAAACATGTTATAACGTGTACGTTGACATTGCAGACCACAGTGTCGTACTGACAGAAGACACCGACAGCTTCATCATCGGCGAGCGCGTGTGGGTGGGCGGCACCAAACCAGGCCAGATCGCGTACATTGGCGAGACACAGTTCGCACCAGGCGACTGGGCGGGCATCGTGCTCGACGATGCTATCGGTAAGCGCTTCGAAGATGTCACTACTGTTCCTTGGCTTGGCCTGATTCCTTGTTCTTTGGCTCTATACCAAGATTGTTTCAAAACTTTCTAATGATCTTTGGCCATGCTGATCAGCCCCAGCTAATAAAGTGTCTCGTCTCTTGCAGGCAAAAACGACGGCTCCGTGGCGGGCGTTCGCTACTTCCAATGCGCTGAGAAGCGCGGCGTGTTCTCCCGACTCACCCGTCTGACACGAACACCGATGGTGTCCCATGTACACGATGGCTCTCCTAGTTCGGACGCCGGGAGCGTCTTCGAGAGACCACCCTCTGGTGTCGGGCGATACCGACGCACATTGTCCCCTAATGGCAGCGTGCGAAGTGTCGTCAGCAGCAAAATGAGTAAGTTTTCAAGAATTTGTCATTTAGGTACTATCAGAGAAAAATCTAAAGTCTTAAAGATCGTTAATGTGAAATACTAACAACATTTCACTTTCACTTTTTTTTCAGATGCATCTATTTCGACAACGACTAACGGGGAGTTGCGACTCGGCGACAGAGTTATAGTATCGAGCAGTCGCGGAAGCAAAGCCGGTACCCTGAAATATGTGGGCGTCACCGAGTTCGCTCCGGGCGTCTGGGCAGGAGTCGAGTTGGACGACCCGCTAGGGAAGAACGATGGCTCCGTCGAAGGGAAGAGGTACTCTATCGGTCCAATGGAGGCCAGATAGGAACGTTAAAACTTGATTGTAACGAACTAATATTTCCAGGTACTTCGAGTGCGCGCCTCGCTTCGGGCTGTTCGCACCGATCGCGAAGGTGTCCCGCTCCCCATCCAACCGCAAGCCGGGCGCCTGCGCGATCCACAGCAACGGCCGCATGACGCCCATCCGGCGCTCCAACTCGCGGGACTCGCTGACGTCGCTGGGCACGTCGATCGCGTCGTCGCGGGTGACGGGGGTGAGGCTCGGGGTGACGCCGCTCGGCGCTCAGGTAGGCTAGCCCCGCGCGCGCTCGGCCGAGCCGCCCGGCCGCGCCGCCCGCACCCCGCCGCGACGCCCCGCTCCACACCGCAGCGCGCCGAGCCTGCTCGATAAGACGCTGCTCATCAAGCGCGTCGACTACGACCGCTGCGCCGTGATCGCGATCCCGCACCCGCGCGTCTACTACGACTTAGTACCGCGGTCCGATCCGAAAAACAATGAGCTGAATCCTCGACGGTGGGCGAGCGAGACGCTCCCAAAGTCGTGGCGATGCTCGGAGAGCACGTTAAGCGTGGTGTCGTCACGGTCGCGATCGCGACGCAGCGTGTCGAGCTCGGGCTCAGGCAGCGTGTCGAGCGACGCGGTGTCGCGGGGCGGGCGCGGCGGGGAGGTGGTGCGGTGGGGGGGCCGGCCGGCCGCCGTGACGAGGGCCAGCCGCGGGTCCGCCGCTACCGACATACTGGTCGACATGCCGCCACCAAACACGCACTTCTCCGGCTTCGGGAAGAGTTACCACTACTCCTGCGTGTCGCCCTTCCAGTTCACTTACCCCAACATCGTGTATATTTGAATCTACATATGTTTACTATCGACTCGTA
Source organism: Apotomis capreana (assembly GCA_947623375.1). Classification (NCBI taxonomy): domain Eukaryota; kingdom Metazoa; phylum Arthropoda; class Insecta; order Lepidoptera; family Tortricidae; genus Apotomis; species Apotomis capreana. The sequence goes on from OX392506.1 coordinate 19,541,690, forward strand.
TTGGTATTCCTTCATGCACTATATTGAATATTGTTATTATTCTTCCGTCCTCTTAAGCGATCCTCGTGAGCGAACTCATGTTTATTCTCTAAATATTTTACAAGTGGCTCTCGGTGAGCGAAGTCACACGTTTGTGCATACACGATGTTGACGGGCGACATGTACGAGGACGGTCATAATATTTATGTAGAGTGCGCTTCTTGTTTGCATGTACATAGTTTGATTAATACGATTTTGTTTGGTCTGTAGTGGCACCCCTCGGTTTGGCCCTTGTGTTATTAATTTACACTTATTATTTGTTCTCGATTTGGTATCTTTCGATGCAACTGAAATATAGCGAATCGAGATCGAGCTTGTATTTACTTTATTGTCATAATTCATTAATCATTTCATCTGCTTATATTCGTAGATGCTTATTTTACACGTTAGTTACATTATTCGAATAGATCTGGAATCCAATTTTCGCCACAATCGAGATTAGATTCTTTTGCGATATTGGATAGAATATATATACCATAATAGGTATGTATATAGAGCTATACAATATCAAATTCGGGATAGATCTCAATGGTGCATAAATTGGATGCCTTGAAGAGACTGCGGTAGCCATTCCTCAGAACATCTCTTATGATTTCAGACTGTGATATTATTTTTAAGGTTCCCCAATCGTGGCAAGACTGTTAAAATCAAAGTATACTTAGATATGTTTGTGTAACTAACTTTATATATTTTGGTGTGCAGTACATATAAACACGAATATGTGCTTAATTCCTTTATGCATAGAATTCCAAATCGAATATTTCAAGGATCTCTTATTTATTATATTTTGTAGATGATTAGTTTCACTCTCAACACCAAAGACATCCACATTCGATCATTGTGCTTGTTATATATTTTGTTTTGGCAGTTTGAATGTCTGCTGAAGTAACAGCTAAATACTTTGTCTTTCCATAGTTACGTACGTATGGAAATTCATAGTATCTATGACCACCGTACGATGGGGCATAGTTCATACAATTATTTTGTACCAACATTGCATTACAATACGCGATTCTCTGTTGGTATAAATTAAAGCTATGTTTGACTGCCTTTGTGTCGAATCGAATTAGGAATTTGTTTCAATACATTGGCAGTTTTCATCGTATCGAAGCGATCTATTTGACGGTTACGGACACTTCTGTTACAAATCTATGACAAGGTAACTTCCGCAAAATGACAAACTATAAAGTTTAGTCGTCATTATCAGTGATTCAAGTGGTGAAACATTTGTCAATGAGATGTGTCCGCCACCGCAAATGGATTGTCAGTGGAGTAGCATAGTTCCTTAACGTGTTGTTTTGGTTTCCCCATGTTTTTGGCACTGTCACTAACGGCACAGCGAGTGGGTGGGCCTCGAGCGTCATCCACCCCGGTCTCGGCGAAGAACGCGCTTCAGGTACAGTACCCCACTATAGCCGCGCGGTAAATGTGTCGGCGTGGCGTGTGCTATGCGTCAAAAGATGTTTATTGTTCAACATCAGCTCTCACTGAATTAGAATCAGGTTTACTAGTCTGCGACGGCTTTAAGCAAGATTTGGTGTTCTAAATCTTGAGTTAAACTCTCCCTGGCTGGTATTTGGTGCCAATCTAATTCAAATAATACAAAAAAAATCGTTTAAAGTTTCTTGACAACTTATGCTATGTACCGAAAGACAAAGTGTACTTGTGGTGTACACGCTTAAAATTTAGATTTGTTACTTTGTTTTGTGAAAGAAACTTTAAAATCGGGTAACTTTTGTCGTAAAGCACACGCTAGCTGTTATCGCGAATACCGCTCGGCGGTACCAGGGGCTTCCATTTATTCTGTCTCAGAGCGACAGCTTGTTTCATTGTTATATACAATCATGTTTGAAACTTGAGCATGTAATTTTGATACTAAAAACATAAAACTGTTGTGTTTCTAATAAGAAACTAAATCGCTAACCTAAATTTATTTCAGGTAGTTTGTTAGACTGTCCGTAAAATAGACTTAACTTTAGAAACTTGTCCAGTAATTAGACAACTGTCAATTACCACGCACATAAAGTACAAATACGAGTAAAATACAGCCATTTTTACAAATAATCCATGCTAGTAGTAGTTACTGTTTCGTCCGATGTATACGTAAAATGTTGCATCCTATGTAAAGGAACCTGTGATATTCTGGGCTTTGGGTTTTCGAGGGCGGGTCTCTGAATGCCACAATGACTTCTGTTTCCTTCGTATTAAGACGAATCCAAGGCTACGCCATTCACCAATAATTTGCGGATATAATTGCAACTTTTTTGTGTGGATTCGAGTAGATTTCGTCTTTGCCGTCAGCATGACTGACTGATATGTTAAATGTTTGCTTAATTATTTAATAGCATCTGACGCTATGGAAAGAGGCTTGTGGAGTTCAGAAGAGATTCAATACTTACTGAATGTTTTACAAATTTATTTGAAATCATAGTAAGAATAATTTGCTAAGATTTTAACTATTGGGTGCAATGAAATCATAATTGTTAAATTATTTATTATTTTTATATATTATTAAAATACCAGTGCCTGTAAGATGATGATGATATTCATAACATTAAGGTCTCACTTTTCGAGCATTCGCGTGCTTTAGGTTAGTTTTCACGTTTAACTTATTAATGTTTTCTAAATTAGTGTAACCTAGTGAGTAATTGTTAATTATAAATAAACATTAAGTATTATGTATGAATTGTAATTAATTAATAAACTATCCTAGTTTATTGGTTTTAATAAAATATACCTTCAACTGTGTTGTCTTACTTATTCCTATCCTGCATTATCCTTACTTGAATAACTGTTTGTTGAGAATAAATCTATGAATTAACTTCTTTTTGTTTTATTCCGACTAAGATTACCCGACATGCACGGATGCTTGCTCAAATAATTAATAAAGATAATATGTTAACAAATACGCATTTATCATGGTTTTACATATACTTTGCGTTCACGATTCAATATAACATCATTCCTTCTGCCATGAGTTACTCAATAAAGATTTGAAAAAAAAAAAGATTGTAATAAACATTGATGCCCTAGTTTTTTATTATTTATTAAGCAAGCATTTGTACTACATGAATGTTTGAAAACTGCTAAAGCTTAGACGATAGCATGCGCGTCTCAAAATGGAACAGAATAGCCTGATATGACTGTTATAAATTCGCTTGGGTAAAAGGTATCAAACTGGATGCGGGATATGGCACTGTAAATAAATACAATTGTTCTCTATTATCACATACACTTCACCCTTTGAGCGCCAAGGACGGCAAATCACGTCCATGAAAAGTAGTAACCCAAACGCAACGACACCAGCCACCGCTATCCAAACAGTGTCAACCATTTGGTCAATGGCTTGATGTCTCGGTCACTAGATTTTTGTCAAATTGTGTTGTGTTGTGCGCTATAGGAAATTCAAATACTGCCAATAAAAACACAGTTCCTTGTCATATACGGTCGTTGGTGTGAGGCACTTCGGCCACCGTCGTCATATCTCACTTCTAGCCAAATGGTTTTCTTTAGTACTCCCCTGAGCTACTACATATTTAGTTATTTATTACCGCTTTTGGTAGAGAACCGACATGTGACACATTTCAAAGTAGAGATACAACCTTAGAGGAATCCGGGATACACATGCTATGCAACTAGTTATTTAGGAACCTTTTTAGCCGAGTGAGCGAAGCGTCTACGTTTCAGCTTGAACAAAATCGCTTTCGTATGTCCGGTTGACCAGATTTTCAGGTGCAACTGTGACACGCGACTCTCTCTATAAATATTATATTACCTATCTCTTTTTTCGCAGTACTGTGAGAGACTGACGGGCGATGCTATGTCGCACGACAAGAGCCGCGAAGCCTAGTTGTGACAGACGGGCAAGTCGTATTTTTCAGCCTATTATATTCTCGTGAAATTCTGTGAGCAGTTTCGATAAATATACTAGTCTAAAATCTTATTTTTGTCTTAGTTTAGATATGTTTTAAAATGGCAGATGGGGTTGGAAACTAAAGAAATATATATTTCAGAATAATTCGCGAACTCTACAGGTCACAGAGCCACTGGTTTCCTTACTATTTGAGTTTTAAAATATCAGTGCTAATTTGATATTTAGAAACGAGCGCCTTCTCTCTCGTTAAATCAATACTCGTAAGACGCCAAGTTGAAGATAACATAGGTAGATTTAACACGTACAATTTTAAAATATTACTAAGTAATTGTTACTTCCTTAGCAGTGATATACTTTATTTATCTAATGTAATGGGTTTTACAAAAAAAAAGGCAATTAGTACAAGTTACAATTACATATGTCAACATTCAGTATTCAGTACCTATGTGATTTACCTAATGTTTGTGGAGTGTCGAATTTGTAGACACTTAGGTATACCTAAATATAAGCTCACATATACTTTGATATCTGTTTATAAATAAAGCATTCCCACATTTTGTGACAAAGGAAATGGAGAAAAATACGACGACGCGAACTGACCCTTTCGGCCCAAGTGGGGTAATAAAATGAATTAATTGCTGGCCTCAATTATCCGTTACCTGGCACTTACATCATATCTACAGTTACTACGACCTACCTACTGTTTATACGGTAATGACTGCCGGTGGACAAGAAAATGCGACATTGCGCTGATAATAATAATGTACGGGGTCTTTAACAGGTTGGCAAAACTATCTGAGACTTCTTTGAAAATTCAAATATTCATTTCCGTAACAATTAAGGTAGGGGCCTTCTATCAAGCATGTATATGCTTGTGTCAGGAGATGATAGAGATGCTAAATATACAAATAAATTATAAATAAAACCATAGTTACACGCAATATTTACTCAATCCAGGAATGTATGTCAGTAAATAACGCACATTGTGTGCGTCTTGTATGTCTACACTTTTTTTCCCTAATCAAATCGAAAAAGCTCGTGATTCTAAGTAGAAGATACCTAACATATCCAAAATCTAAAAAAGTGGGAGTACGACAAATACTAAAATGGCCTCAAACCACCCAGAATTCCCTTCGTTACTACAAATAGTTTCTACCTTACGTCAATGACACGAACATCTCATCTCATTCAGCTTATTCAACGTGTTGACAATGTTGTCATTTGGAGACCGCATTTGCCTTGTAACGACAGAGATTCACGTCATCTGCAGAACGATGTGCTCCAAGTAGTTTGTGGACATTCGTCATTCGTTAGTCAATAGGACATAGGTATTTAGTTCTTCCATTAGTCAATTGAATGAGTTGTCGAAACAACTGGTTACGAGCTGAATGCTTATTGCTTACGTATTTCCGCAGAATATAAACCTACAACTAAAACGGACTGACACACAGTACACAATTAAGTATAAACATGGTAGAAAAAGTTTACAAATCTCATAAATCGGGCTTTGCTGTTACTATCTGTACTTAACCGTTTCAAACGTAAGGCTTAATTTTTTTTATTCCTTATTATACAAATGAAAGTGTTAAAGAAACGGTTGCATTATTTCGATGGCAGTCGGTCATAAGTTCGTGTGGTGCAGGATTCTTGTTTTACTTACCAAGTTCCGTTTAAAAAGCTCCTTATCCGTTCAAAAATGCTGATAGTTTTAGACATTTTCTCTATGATCAAACATGTTTCTTAATATATTGGTATATATTTGAAACCTACAGTTTGAATTTTTTATTGATAATTTTTGTTTCAAAAACTTTATAATTGACAAAATTCACGAATAAAACAGTTTTTTTAACTTATTTTCGACTACACGCAAAGCATGAAATAGCTATGTTACTACCTGGAACTCAAGGAAAAGTATTATTCACTTCAAAAAGTTGGTTGAAATTATCGATATATTTGTCATAATAATTATAAAAAAAAAAAAGAAATCAAGGAATCCCCTTTTAATAACCACCATTGGACACTCCTTCATATTCTGTAGTTGTTAAAAAATATATGTAGCCTAGCCTAGGCAAACGTTTATGGAATTAGTACCCACCACTAAATAGAAACAGTTCGATAGCATCAGTCTGGTCGAAGGTGACCGCGGCACGCATTGTTTACGCCCTTGACAGAATTTACAACATACTCGTATAGTTTGGGTATCCACGTTCATATTCAATACAAGTAATGTTATATTATTACAAACACAGAACACAAGTGAATAGTGATATGCACGCATCAGCTATAAGCTGCCTGTGCATTGAATAAATAAATAGATAAATATTGTGGTATGATAAGTACAACCACATTAATTGCGGTAAATGCATGAAAAATAATTCAATAAAAACTGATTAAATAACTGACCCAGGCAAGTCTCGTTTTCGCCCGTCAATAAACTTGGCAAATATATCTAAAGTAAATTATAAGGCTCTATTGAACAAACGCCAGTTCTTAGATTTTCCTTTAAAAAATGAATCAATTGTGTACATTAACCTTTTGAATGCCACAGTCGTCAAATCACGTCATAAAATTGTTACGCTGATGCCAACGTCGTATGACGTCCAAAATTCAATGATTAAAAACTTCTACTAATTCAGACTGCTACAAGTATTTTTCAACCCCTGTTGATTTAGGAGCACTTCTTTATTTTTTGCCGTGGCGTCACGGGCACGGTGGCTTGCTTTATCGCTTGACGTTACAAAGGTTAAAAAAACCTGTTAGGATACTTGATATAAAACCTGCACAGTACCTATAGTATCGAGAGGACACCCTTTTTGCGTACCGTTCGCACCAGAACGGCCTATTTATCAAATTGGAGAATCGTGTCGCTGTCAAACATTAGCGTCAGTAATAAATTACCTTATACGTCCTCGAATATAAAAGCCAAATGAGAAATATCTTTGAAATGGCTGCAAATATTGCGGTATATTCAGGACGATGTCACGACCCACCGCTGGCCAGGAGCCAAACAACTTCACAGCACTAAATAAACTTTATAGTTACCTATTCACTTCACAAACTCTATTAAGTATTGACTAAAGCGTTCTAGTCTACTTCTCGTTAATAAGGGGTATTTAGATTCGAACCAAAGCAAAGGTAATCGGAATGTTACATTAGCATACTTCAATAGGTACAAGATTTTGCACTTTGCAGGATTGTAAAACCTAGATAGACCGACGGAATTAAAACTGCTATTGTAATTCGAAACGAGTCCCTAGTCCCTACTTACGAACCAGTCAGCCTGAAAATCCTATTACGTCTAATCCAGCCAGTAAGTGTAAGCTTAGCTTCCACACAGGTATACGATATACCTACTTACCAACATACTAGCGTTGTCTTTGGCTTTTGGTTTGACTTGGCTCGATTTATGTTCTATTGAACTTTTAGGTGACTGATATTCATCGCACGGCCTAAAACGTAGGTGAACACTGCGAAAGGGTTTTTGATCCCCCAAGAGGATCAAATAAGGTATTATTACTTGTACAGAAATTCCATTAGACTGTCTAAAGTAGATACTATAGGTAGTCTTATGGTGTAGAATACTTAATTTAGATAGTTATTTTAACAATCTTTCGAATCGATGATACTTATCTTAGAAGTTTGTTTGTCATCAATAAGGTGGCCTTTGCGCCAATTAATTCGAGTCACTTTATACACTAATCTACATCGCGTATATTGGGTGCACATAATTATGTAGGCAGCACCATGCAATGGAGCTACAATTTCTTGAATAAATGATTGATTTAATAAAGCTGAATGCTCTAGCATTCCTTATTTGCCCGTGCATTGTTCCCAACGTAGCAGGTAACGAACCAGCTCAATAATTTATTACCGCTATAAAGGAATATGACCCAGGAAAACTTGCCGTCTAAGTTTTATGAAAACCTAACGTAGCGTAGGCGAAGTTTTCTGTTTCTAAACATATTGCGAGTTATAAAATAGGTTCTGTATTTTACGAGCGCACGAGGGGCACTCTTACCTTACGGATAACCACGCCGTTGCAGGCTTTACATAAATGGCGGCCATATATCGCAAGCCTAGGAAACTTATGTCGAAATAAATAATCTGAGAAACGGGTAGTGGCTGGGAGCTCATTTTTCCATCATAATTATACCGCGAAAGGGCCAGTAATGTAGAACAATATCATTGTAATTATAAAATCGTGTCTACTAAAAATACTATCTTTTTATTACGAACACTTCTTAGTACGTAGATCTAGATATTTGCATGTGTGTTTCATTGTATAGAAATCGACTAAGCGCCCCAAAACAAACTCTTACTCAGCACACTACTACAATAGCTTCGGTTCCGGCTTTGACTACTTTACTAGCAGTAGACTGTAGTAAAATGTTGTTAGAGCCTAGATTTTTTTTAATAATATTATATGCCGAGCGAGCGAATCGTCTCCGTTTCAGCTTAGCCTAAAATTCGTTCGTATGACCAGATTCCGGATGGCCAGATAATGTCCGGCTGATTTCGCCCAGAGATCGCATTTTTCAACTGATTACCGTGAAAATTTGAGAGTAGAGCTATTTCTACAGCTCACAGGGCCACTAGTTGTAGAAATTCTGTTATTTTACGTTATTTTTCTTTTAAAACCTATAGTCTTTTAAATACTGGCCAAATATTGAACTCCAAGACTAAAGCCTTATGAAAACCAATCTAAGTAACAAACTACTGGATGTTGAGTTCGAGATAAGACTTGGCAGCGCTTATATCGGGGCGCACCGGCAAATGCAGGCGGACTTATTGATCGCTGTCTCCAGACTCCGACCTACTCGTGTGCTAAGATATACTTACCCGCTTTGGGATATACCAGCAAAGGGGAGGATTGGGCTGTTTGTTATTGATAATTGCTATCCAAGGGCAAGACTAGATTCAATGAGACTGATTCAATGGCTTATTCGGGGTTTATTTAAAATTTATTGCATAATTGAAAATAAATACAAATAACGGACTTAATGCCAGTTAAACAAAGGACTAAACACTTAAAAATACGGAACTGTAATTTGTATCAATCCAAGATAAATAAGATGTTTATTGAGATTAGTGACAAAATATAGATAAGGTACAAAACATATTGAACGAGCAAATGGTACTTATGTGCCTCGTATATCGAAACGATTTAAATTAAGTTTTGTATTGTAGATAGTTATGTTTTCCAAATGTAGAGAGCAGCGAATAAGATTGGAAATATATCCTAACCTAACAACTAGGTTTATATATTCTACCCGAAATCGTTTCAATTTCCTTTACTGTTATACCCGGGCCGTAGGCACGCGTACCTACATCTGTTTCGAAATCGGAATTTAGCATCTCACAGAATTTCATTCAACTTTAATACAATTAGGTAACGTTATGATTCTGCATACCCCTACTACAGGACATCCCCTTCATTGCACTTATTTTATTACTTTGATTTAGCGTGAGTTTTTGGTAGAGCGATGCACAAATAATGGTTTTTTCGAAGGAGGACGATTTTGGTGCAAACAGTTAACGAAAAATGGAGTGCATAATCAAAAAAAAATGGCCTGTGGCGCGTTCATAAACCGCACTGTGTGAGGATTGTAATTGTAAGGGCCTTACAATTACAATCCAATAAGGAGGTATTGTTTAATAAGCACAACGTATCTAAGTACCTATCTACTCACGCCTACAACGTAAAATTAATGCAATTGGACCTTATGACGTAAAAATTTCAATGATCAAAAACGTTGTACTTAATTCAAACTGCTAACGTGTTTTTCAAGGTATCCTATCTCACCTCCGAAACATTGTTTCCTGTAACGTTTCGCCAAATTTTTATTTGTCCGAAAGTATTTTTTCCTGAAACTCGTAATATTTTCAGGATTTTATAAATATCGTTTTAAAGAACCCAACAGATTAGGTTAGGTTTTTTAGGGTCCGTAGTCAACTATAGTTTCGCCATGTCCGTCTGTCTGTCTGTCTTTCTGCCCGTCCGCGGCTTAGGGGTCATCCATTAAGTACGTCACACGAATTTCATGATTTTTTGCCCCTCCCCCCGTTCTTGTCACAGCTGGTCACATTTGGGATACTCCCCCCCTCCATAGTGTGACGTCACATATTTTGCAAATTTACATTTAGAAATTATTGAAAGAAAACAGTGGTTCCTAAATCGGTTTTATTTCCATTTTTTTTTTTTTTTTATTGAAAAACAGGTTACATAACATTACAGTTTACACCAATGCGTCATGAACCGAACAATGTTTATTTTGACGATGAAACGGCGTGGCCCCGTTGTTCCGACATCTCAGGTGTTGGATTTGGTAGGTTGCCCCGGAACCGACGAAACACGACACCTTTCGGCCAGAAATCAGCACACGCGATAGTGTCCTGGAGCGGCCGCGGCACGCGCACTACAAACGAGCTGAAGTGCACGTAGTGGCGCGAATGCAGCTGGAACACCCTCAGCGAGTAGCCGGTTTTCTGGCGAACATACTGCGTCACTTCTTCAGCGGTGGCAGTGTGATGCAGGCGCGACACGTACAGTGCCTTGCTCGGTGTGGAGACCCGCAGACCACAACCAACCGGTTCTACAGTACCACTCTGACTCTTGCATGTCTTACGCTTTCTTGACACCGTTTCGAAACCCTCCTTGTCCACACTGGTGCGAGGGGTTTCCTCTTTTGGAGGATCCCGAACTTCACGCGCTTCACGAGAACTTATGAAATGAACATCAAATCAAACAATTAACAACACATAAAACGATGATACTAGAGCGAGTGGTCGACAAAACAATTGGTATCTTATATTAACACACATATAGTTGTATATGTTTTTGAGGTTTTCGTAAAGTAATAGTTTAAAGTTCGTGTTTTAACACTTATAATAGATTTTGAAATGTGACGTCACGAATTTTAGGACCCCTCCCACCCCCTTGTCACACAATGTCACACTTCGTCGACCCCCTCCCTCCCCCTTAACGTGTGACGTAATTTATGGATGGCCCCTTAATAGCTCCGTGATCATTAGTACTAGAAAGCTGAAATTTGGTATGAGTATGTGTATGTATCACGCCGACAAAACGGTAAAATAAAAACTAAAAAAAAAACTTTTTTGGGTACCTCCCGTACACCTAAAGTGGGGGTGATTTTTTTTTCATTCCAACACTAGAGTGTGGGGTGTCGTTGAATAGGTCTTTTAAAAATAATCCTCCTCCTCGCGTCGATTTCCGCATTACTGAGGGTCGTGATTTCCCCGTAGCTGGGTCATTATGCTCCGGACCGTGTTTCGCCACCTAGATCTGTCCTTGGCTTCATTCCGCGTTGTGTAGCTTGGTGTCTAATGATGAGCGGATTTGGTCCAGAAATCCAAAAAAAAGCTTTCCCCCTCTAACTGTTCAACCACGGGTCAAAAAATTATGGAAAAATTCATAAAAATGAGGCCTTATAAGCACTTTCAATGAAAACTATATTGAATAAAATCGGTCGCTCCGTTTTCGAGTTATCGCAAAAATCATAATTTTCTTTAAAATGACGTAAGTGCCGCGCGGTGTCCTTATAATTCGAACGTTACACATATTAGTTAAGTGCCATACTGTATTAAACTTTTCGCTCAATATGGCGCGTATAATCGATAATTTCCAGAAAGTAATAAGTAATTACAGTTACTTCGGCGTTTACGACCTTATTATAGAGCTTTTATTGAGCTTTTTTCTCGTAATTTAAACCTCGTGCTTGAAACCGCTGTTTTAAGCCCGTCTATTGTGAAGGATGGGCAACTACGGAACCCTACACTGAGCGTGGCCCGACATTTCGCAAAAAATGTCTTTCGGACAAATGAAAATTTGGCGAAACATTACAGTTAGCAAAACAATAATTAATGTTTCAAGGTAACCGTTTTTCAATGCCTGTTGATTTTGGAGCACTACTTTATTTATTTTCTATGGTGTCAGTGGCACAGTGAATTTCTTCACCGCTTGCCGTTCAAAAGGTTAAAATATAGGACCCGGTATGGTGCCTAAAAGTGTTTGTGTAGGTCTGTAGAGAGTTGAAACCACGTTGAAACGTTAAGATATTCTTCACGCGACCCATTACATCGTTACCCAACTTTAGAGAATTTGCCTTCTAAGAGACGTTGAACGTACGTAAATGCTGGGCTAGCATTTAGCGTTTACGATCCATTCAATATAGCTTTTAACGGCCCATTATCCTATTAATGTTATCTAAAGCTATCCGCGATAGTCAATGGGACGACATTATTTATAGCGACGCTGTAGATTGAAGATAACATTTTGCAAACATTATCCTATTGTATCGCTTTGTGCTACCTATACCTACATACCTAGATAATACCTGTACATAACGTTATATTAATAGGTGCAAATACATTTACTTTTACTCTCAAAGACGGTATGTTTTGTATAGAATTTCTATGAAGTGTACATAATCTGCCTACCTAAGTCTTATTCATATCATAGAGTTATTAATTTATTACTAAGATTACGTAAACGTAGTAAGTAGGTATGTCAATTAAAGGAAAACATTATTAGACTTGAATTTATTAAAATAATAACTTTAATCACCTTTAACCTTTATGGATAAAGGGGCCATCCATAAATTACGTCACACGTTAAGGGGGAGGGAGGGGGTCAACGAGGTGTGACATTGTGTGACAAGGGGGTGGGAGGGGTTCTAAATTTCGTGACGTCACATTTCAAAATCTATTATAAGTGTTAAAACACGAACTTTAAACTATTAATTTACGAAAACCTCAAACACATACACAACTATATCTGTGTCTATAAGATACCAATTACATTTTGTCGACCACTCGCACTTTACTATCATCGTTTTTTGTTTTGTTAATTGTTTGATTTGATGTTAATTTTATAAAAAAAAAATGGAAATAAAACCGATTTAGGAACCGCTGTTTTCATTCAATAATTTCTCAATGTAAATTTGCAACATATGTGACGTCACACTATGGAGGGGGGGGTCTCCCAAATGTGACCAGCTGTGACAAGGACGGGGGGAGGGGCAAAAAATCATGAAATTCGTGTGACGTAATTTATGGATGACCCCAAATCTATTAGAAAGAAAAGTTATTTACTGAAGGAGGAATCGCGTTTGGTGTTATTATCAGCCTCGATCAGAATGTAAGAACCGTGGTTAAATACTAATTTAGTACACTTATACATTTTAGTACCTAGGTAGGTACTAAAATGTATAAGTGTACTAAATTAGTGTAATAGTACATAGGTATGTAACTTGACATATTATGTCCCGCATCCAGGTTTTCAGTCCCATTCGCATCATATTGTGTTGACATATTTAGGCTCAGAATAAATAAGGTTTTTTTTATATTCCTAAACTTGTTCATGCAGCCTTCATATTCTGATTCTGATGTTTAGGGCGCCGGCACATTCTGACTTAAACAAGCTCTAATCGCTAATCACTACTGGTACTTCATTCTCCGCATCATCGATATTTTTACCCAGTTTACGGCGGCAAAATATATGCAATTCTTAAATAAAAAAGTCGCTGACAATGAGAATCGGGTCACTAAGTGTCATGTATTCAAACCGCATGCTAATTGCTTTACTATTAATTATACGAAGCGTGCCTGTCAATGGTTTATGTAACAGATGCCAGGAAAGTGTGTGAAGGATCAATCAGCTGTGCGGTCGGCAGGGCAGGTGCGTCAGCGCAGAAGGAAAACAACAATCAAGATCGGCGCCAACGAAGCATATCCTGTTTGGAGATTTAGGATGGCGATTGTTAAATCGTGAATGCGGATTGTCGTAAAATGAAGAGGCTAATCGAATTCAACCCTTTAGTGCTTTGACATTTATCTTACAGCAGTTAATTTTAAACTGTAATTCGTTTTGAGCAGAATCGATTCTGTTTTATTAATGACGACAAATAGCGGTACTAGTCGGTGACCGTTAAAGGGTTAGAATGCGAATGGTTAAGACAGATCCGTCGATTACATGCCGTAAATAGATCTTAAGTGTTCAGTTTAATAACATTACCTACATGTAACACTTATTTTATTTAGATGCAATAAGATTAAATTATCTCGACTGTACATTCCAGGACAGATAGCAGTTTCGTAAAATGCCATAAGTAATTTAATCTTGTAAAACAAGAAAAATAACAGAAATCAACTTAACCTAAATAAAAGGAAAAATGTTTATTTATAAAATATATTGAGATGACTTTTTCGCCCTGAAATTTAATCAATCATGACTTTACGACGTAAAATTAACCCTAAGCTTTTATTTGCATTAGGTTTCAAAAAGTAATATACTTAATTAATAAAAAGTAATGTTCAGCGTAAATCAATAGCTACGGAGTTGTTTTGGACAATGTAAAGACTCAATTGATTAGGTCTTTAAAAAACACATTAAAGTTAAGTGATTTATTTAAGCTGTAGTCTTGATTTTACTCTAAACAGATCTAAACTATAATTGTGATAAGGATTTATGTAAAAATGGTTGCATTTACAGAAGTAATTAATATGTTAAGTTAAGGTTAACCAATCACATGTATGCATTACTCATCAAATCATCAGAATCCTTCATATAACAGGAGATGCTGCGAGAGAAACAACACCACTTGGAGCGGCTGATGCGAGAGCGGGAGTTAGAGCGGACAGAGGTGGCCAAAGTGTCGCTGCAGGCGAACCGAGCAGAGACTGCCCTCGAACAGCTGAAGAAAGAGGCGGCACAGGTATGGAATAAAAAAAAGGAAATATTGTAGGTTATTGCCCAAGCAACTCTTCTCTTCTCGAGCGTTTGATGCGAAAGTCCGCGGAGACCACTGGTATGTCGTAGTAAGGGATGGGCCCAGCCAACAAGCGCCTTGGGCGTCTCAGACCGGGATAAAGAGAAGCCCTTTAGAAACCAGCACCCCGGGCGTTCTCATGAGCCCGCTACTGAAGCCGTTCGGACGTAGTCAGTGCAGTTGAGATCAATAAGCGCTGAATATCCAGTTACTGTACTGTATTACACTCCGCCCGATAATTAATAATAACGATGATTGGGTCTGTGATCTGATAGCACATCGTTAGGATCTTACTATAAGTAGTTGCCGTTTACGCACGCAAAAATAAATATGCAATCGTCTTATAAAGGTTGCCTGGAAGAGATCGCTCTTGTATAAAATGTATTTTGGTGTGCATTAAAGCATATCTGTGTTGTATATACTAAAATCCATCCCCAGGCATTTTAACCTCCGAGCGTAATGACAGTATTTCACGCACCACAAAAAGATGTATCGAAGTGTTTTGTTTGTTCTTATAGGCGAGCACCGAGAACGGCAAGCTAAAAGCGGAACTGGACCGACTGACGCAGCAGTTGGAAGACGAGAGACAGAAGGTGGAAGACTTGCTCTTTAAGCACGAGGAGGAGAACATCAACAAGGAGGATTACAATGTATGTAATAAGTTGATTACTTGGCAGTTCAACGGTTTATTTAGATATAGCAAAATCGCTATCTATGCTAAAGAGAGCGGGATAATCATATGTTCCTGTGCGTAGTACTTCAGTGGTAATGGTAACAAAATGGTGAATGATGTCTATTATCATTACTTACGCTAATATTCTTTATAGTAACTACGAGTCCTTACTCTTTACGCCCTTGCGTGGAGGGACATTATAACGCCGTCTATTTACCAATTAGCAATATGTTTGTTTTGTTTTTGTTTCCAACTAATCAACTTTACCAGCGTATAATTACTATCGCGTAACGTATGTTACGTTAACGAATAATTTATTACTGTATTTATACTAAGTTTTTTGTTCAATTACATATAATAATTATATGCTTGGTATTTCATCGCCATATGGCGCTAATATGCAATGCACCCTAGAATGCGGCGGCTGGCGTAAAGTGTGACATTTGCAATAGATGGTCCTTAATATAGTTCGTTCATGATCGTAAGCCATTTCATCCTTACGTCATTACAAAAAACGTCTCTGTGGTTGTGGCTCGCAACCTACAGCGATTTATGATAAGCGTTACATATTAATACTTAAAAAATAAGTAAATTTATTTTGTTTCAGAAATACAAGGATGCTATGGAGGTGAGAGCATTTAAATAATTAGATACTTAATAAAACATACAAATATGAAGAAAGTTAAGCATCAATTTCCTTATGCCTGCATCGATACTGGTAGTGTAAGTTGTCTGTAATATTGAGCACCGTAATATACCATGAAAATATTTCCAGGCGGAGAAATTCGCCCGCGATCAACGCATCCGCGAGCTGGAAGCTGAGGTGGCGCTACAAGCAGCGCGGGCCGACGCCGCCGCCGCCACAATGCGCGCCGCCGACCAACAACGCGCCGCCGAACTTAGTGCCCTCGCCGACCAACACCGGGAAGAGCTTACCGCCGCACACAGTGAGTGCTACTCCAAAGATCCGTACTCCAACAAAATAATGACGTAAATAGAACTTTTAAATGTGAGCTGTCTCCTGGTCACGGCACTACACTAGGTGATGACCTTGGGAAACGGTTATTGATAGCCAGGATTTTTCGTTAAACTCGTTACATTCATTAGGGTACACGATTTGGAAGCAACTTAAAAAAAAAACCAGACTAACTTAATTAAGTAGTACAGTTTATTTATTTATTTACTTTTACAATCTATGTCTTAAATACAATTTTGCCATTATTGAAAACCCGGAAGGATTTTCTTTGCTAACGCATCGTTTTTTCATTTCACAGCATTGTCCTCTGAGCTCCAAAAACTCCTGGACGAAGCGTACGCCCTGCTCAAAGAAAAAGACAGCGAGAAAGACTCCATCGGGAAAAGTATGTCGGAAGAGCTATCCCGAGTAAAGGCGGAATCCGAGAAAGCGCTAGCCGAGGCCAAGTCCAAGATCGCCATCGCACAAACTGAGTTCGACACACAAATATCCGTCCTAACCGCCAAACTGCAACTGGCTGAGTCTAAGCTTGAATCAGAGAAGCAGAACTTAGAGAGGTTGAACAAGGAAAACAGCCAGACTGTCATTGACTTGAATGCTAAGTTGACGCAACTACAGGCGTCGGTGGATGACAAGACTCATGAATTAAATAAAGGTAATATTGAGTTATTAAAACGTAATTTTGACATGGGATGTAATTTATTTTATTATTTAACTACTATAGCTGCTAATCATTACTACTGGAAAAATTATTTGGCTAGTTACACCTGTACTTGATTTATATCTACTCCTTAAAATGTTGAATAATAAGTAAATTATATTTTATTTTACAGTTATTGGGGCAAGCAAGGAACATGAGCTGAACCTCAACAAAGAAATAACAAAGCTCAAAATGGAGCTCAGTTCCAAAATTTTAGATCTAGAACAATTAGGAGAAGTCAAAACGAAGCAAGATATTACTTGCAAGACGTTACAAGAGGAAATCGCTAAAGTCAGAGAGGAGCACGTGAACAAAGTCAACGAATATGAGAGCCTATTGAATGAAATCACACAACAAAACGAAAAGAGCAAGTCGGATATAGTAGAATTACAACAAAGCTTAACGGCAAAAACAAGAGAATATGAGAAATTGCTGCATGAGTCGAGCGACTCGTCTAGTTCTACTGAAATACTTATAAATGAATACAAGCAAAACATCCATGAAAGAGACAAAGAAATCATTAAGTTAAAAGACGATTATGAACAGGCCACGGCTAACTTCAATATAAAACACAGTAAAATTGCAGAAGAACATAAGAAAGAAATCGATGATCGTAATTCCAAAATAGAGGAACTTATGAAAGAAATAGAGAATCATAAACAAACTTTAGACCAAAACAAAGTAGAGCTTGATACTCTGAATACACAATTTTCACAAAACGCAGATGAATTGAAGTCAGCTAAAGAAGAAAATGAACATCTAAAACAACAAATAAACGAATTAACCCAAGCCAATACTGAATTAAAACAAAAGATATCTACAATGGAATTAGAGATAGGAGAATTGAAACGTAATCTTGCCAGTAGTTTAGAGAAGTGTGATGAAATACAGAAATCTAAGGATAAAATAGAATTTGAATATATGAATCTTACTGGGCAGGCGACTGACTCTAATGAACAGTTTAATAAACTATCGCAGCATCTTAAAGAAACAGAAAAGTCTTTGGAAGAATTTAAGGATAAGGCGCGCGAGGCAGCTAATAATCATGGAAGAATAGAACAGGAATTAAAACAAAAACTATTTAAGCTCCAAGAAGATTTTGCTCTAGAACGAGCCCAGTTATTAAAAGCAAATGATGAACAGATAGAACAACTTAAAGTAGCAGAAAATAAGATAAAAGAATTTGAAAATAAAACTATAGAACTAACAAATCGTCTTAAAGAATTAGAAACAAGGACCGATCAATTGCTAGATGAAAATACAAATTTGAAGAAAGAGATTGAAGCTTTGAAAACTAGAGAACAAGAGTTAAATAATGAATACCAAGCCATGTGCAAGAAGATGGATGTAGATATTGAGAAATACAAAGAACAGATCACAATTTTGAAAGCAGATGGCGCCACATCACAGGTAACATTGATGGAAAAAGTGGATCAACTTACTGAAGCTCAAAATGAGTTGAATAATAAACTAGAAGAAGCTAGGAAAAATGAGGATTCTTTGCAAAAAGTAATAAACGACATGAACTTGCAATTAGGTAACCAAAAAAGCCAATATGAAAAAGAATTAAGCCAAATTCACATTCAGCTAAATAGTGTGAACGAAGAATTAAAAGCCAGCCAGGTTGAGGGAGAGCAGTTGAAGCAATCTATACAAGAAAAAGAAAACAATATTAAAGAACTTTCGCGAAAACTAGAAATGTTGGATGTTGATTTGAAATCTAATATAGAAATAGTTACTGAAAAAGATCGCCAAATCGCTCAAATTAATATTGAACTCAGTGGTGCATTAGAAAGTAAAAAGCAACTAGAGGAAAAAATAAATGCCAGTTGTTTGGAGTACTCGACCTTAAAGCAGCAATATGAAACCCTTGCTAGTAATTCCTCCGCTGAAGAATCCGTTTTAAGGGAACAGCTTAACCATTTAGACTCTTTGAGAAAAGAAATGGTTGCTTTAAACCAAGATAAGAGTGCTTTAGAAACTAAGTATAATGAACAGTCCACACACCTAGATAAATTAAGATTAGAACACGATGAAACTGTTAAAAAATTAAATGAATCCATTGTAGCTATTGCTAATCTCAACAAAGCGTTAGAAGAACAAAAAAGTGTTATCAAAATTGAAAACCAAAAGAGTGAAAATAATTCAAGCAAGGTCAAACATTTAGAAGACGAAATCAGCCGATTAGGTCAAGAGATGCAAGCATGTGCAGCAAAAGAAAATGAGTTGAATTCACTCAATGAGAACTTAAACAAAGCAATATCGGAACTCAAAAATCAAAATGAACAATTGAATGAAAAATACAAAATAGAAACAGAATCTCTAAAAAATACCGTAAAACCTTTACAGAGTCGTGTAGAGGAACAAGAAAAACAATTAGAAGAGTTACAACAAGCCAAAGAGAAAGTGACTGAATTACAAGAAATAATTGCCAAATCGGAAAGTGATATTAAACAATTGACCGCTATAAATGAAGGCCAAAAGATGAATTATGAAGACTTGAATAAGCAGTTGCAAAAGCAGTACGAAGAGTACAAAAAGGATGCCAAACGCGCCAAACATGACTTAAAAGCACAAGTAGAATCTTATGACAAAGAATTAAAAGAATCCAAAGAGAAAGTGAAGGTTGAAATGGAAAAGCAATATGCATTGCAACAAAAATTAAGTGACGCTGAGAAGAAAATAATAGAATTAAACAACAAATTAGAATTAGTGACCGTTCAGCAGAGCGTCGAAAAAGACGATAAGTTAGAGAAATTGACATTAGAATTGCAGGCCATTAGGCAATCCACCTCGGAAACCTTATCGAAAAATGAGACCACTATTAATGCCTTGAAGAATGAAGTGGAACAGAGAAAGGTAGAGTTGAAACAAAAGCAAGAGCTCATTTCAAAACTCCAGGAAGATGTCAAGGTAATTCATGAATTCAGTATATACTAATGGACAAGACTAATAGATCTCAAAACCCACATACACACACACTTCCTACTACGATATAAGTCAGAAGCCAAAATTGTATCTATTTTTTTATGTTTTCTGAAACGATAAAAAATCGTAGTACCTACGCTGTACGCTGGCTTAGTATACTGTATTGGTTGTATTCTTTGTATAATTGAGTTTCATATTTTTATTCCTTCAGAACCTGAAAGTCAAGGCGGAAATAGCGGAACGGGAGAAAGCTTTAGCGCTGAAAGAGATGGCTGCCAACGGAAAGGAAATCCGTGACAAGAATGACAACAATGCCATTGGCCTCCGGGGAGCAGGGGACGCTGCGCAGGAGTAAGCATCTTTACACGATTACTATTATTTAACTAAACTGCGTTTGTACACTTTTAGTGAGTTTCCGGAGCGCTATAAGTTATAACAGGTGCCCCCATCCTCCCTTGCCTGTATACCACTAATTATAAGTACATTAAAAGAAATACAAATACAAACTTCCCGCCTCTACCTAAGACCTAAGCATAAAATGACTGACTGTTGAGTTTCTTTCGGCGTTTCACCTAAACAGTGGTCTCCTTTTGTGAAATGCCGGTAGACTCAGTCATGTGAAAGTAGTACCCTGTAGAATAAATTTCATTATTTATTTTATTGCATGAAGCTATAAAAGAGATGCATCTTTCAAATTATCTCATAATTATCATCGCGTCCTAGGAAGTTGTACAACCGACTTGAAAAACACAATTTCCGATCGTGCGATCGTAGAAATGTAACCACTGATAAGCATAGCTCGGACTAATCATAGCAAAACAAGAATTAAGAAAAAATTAATGGAAATACGCACAAACTTGTGGCCAATTCTGGGTTTCGTTTATAATAGTAAATTACTGCAGACGCCGAGTAATAGGGGATAGTGATACGAAGCGGGCAAGCCCTTTTCACGGCTAAGGCATGTATAGTGCTTTTCTCAAACATACGCAATAAAATAAAATAAATACACCACTCAAAAAAACATAATTCAGTTGTTTAGCCTGTTCATGAACACAGACGCCATGTTTAAAAAAATTACTTCCCGGCAGGCCTTCAATTTTGTATCAAATTCCTTTACACTTCGAAGCCTGTTTTAAGAGGCCTTATTCCTTTTAAAATGCTGATTGTTTTAGACATTTTTCTCTATGATCAAACATGTTTCTTAACATATTATTGATGTTACTACATAAAACAGGATTATTGAGATTTATTGGTATATATTTGAAACCTACAGTTTGAATTTTTCATTGATAATTTTTGTTTCAAAAACTACTCTAAATTGACAAAATTCACGAGGAAAATTAGTTTATTTAACTTATTTTCGACTGCACGCAAAGAAATCATGAAATAGCTATGTTACTACCTAGCACTCGGGGAAAAGTACTATTCACTTCAAAAAGTTGTTTAAATAATCAATATATTTGTCAAAATATGAAAAAAAATTTTTTTTAATAGGAATAAGGCCTCTTAACGCACGTTATGACAATATTTCATTGCATGTTTGAGAACATATAATTTATATTTTACGTTGCAACCTAAAATTAGCCACAAGTTTGTGCGTTTTTCCAATATTTTCTTAATTCTTGTTTTGCTATGATTAGTCCGAACTATGCTGATAAGTCTTGAATTTCCAAGCATTCTTGTTTCGGTGACAGCGTGGAGACCAAGGCGGAGATAGAAGGCCAGGTGTCATTCCTGAACTCCGTGATCGTGGACATGCAGCGCAAGAACCAGCTGCTGATGGCGCGAGTGCAGGCGCTCGAGAGCGGCACGCCCGAGGAGTCCCCTGTCTTGTGAGTACACCGTTCTCTGGGGGCGTTCAAGTATTACGTAACGCAATTTAGGGGGGAGCGGGGTCTCGTGAAACGTTACGATGCGTTACAGGGGCGGGAGGGGGTCTTTCTTACAACACGTTACGTAACATTGTTTCTCTTTTTTATAAAAAAATTGGGATTTAAAACGCCCAAGTTGGCAACCCTTTGTCGTTTATTTTACGGTCTGGTCGTCATTTTAACATATCTTTTGTGACTTTTGGGTAAACATGGTCACTTTTTGTGTCACTTATGGTGTTACGTAATGTTTAGAGAGCGGGAGGGGGGGTACAGAAAAACGTTACGGCGCGTTACGGGGGGGGGTCAAAATTCTTCAATAATTGCGTTGCGTAATACTTGAACGCTCCCCTATCACCATCATCATATTTCAACTTCTCCACGACCCAAAGGTTGTCTGGAAGAGATCGCTCTTTAGCAATAAGACTGCCTGTTGTTTACCTTTAATTGTAATTTCTCCTTTATGTTTTATGAGGTGTGCAATAAAGAGTACTTGTATTGTATATATCGCCATAGACGGCAATACCGTAAGGTCGGATTGCTTTGGCTTCAGGAGGTAACTTTGGCTCAAAAAAAAACTACCAACTTGTAACCCAATAAAGTAGCCCGCCAAAAAGTAACCTGACAAGTACCCAAAGTATCCTAACTGGCTTCACAGTAACTAATTTTTATCGTCATTATGAGAATGTACATGCATATATCTTCCACGAGCATATATGTATGTCCAAAGGCCAGGGTTCGATGTCATAATGTCCATTGTTGAAAAGTACCAATGTTATAATGCACCTGTCCGATAGATCAGGGTTCACAATGTCCAGCTGTTGACCGGTTGAAAAGTCGTTGCGGAGGCATTGTTTTATTCTTTATCTACACTAATCTTGTCAAATTACTGTAACAAGTTCAGATACTATAGGTAAGGACCTACATTCCTTGGCAGCGACCAAAATCAGAGATGTTATTTCACTACAGTAATCCCCCGTCACCTGATCATTCCCCAGCTCCGAGGCCTGACTGGGAGGACCGAGTTTTTCATAATTATCTTCATAAAAGTAAATGATGAATATGTGTGTAGATAAAGTAGTGTATGCAACTGTACATAATTAGATCTTAAACCACGAGCGTGATCCTGTGAAACCACACTCGTTTTTAAGATCTCTCATTATGTAGCAGTTGGATAATAGTACATTACGTAACAAGGGTGGTAAACGAGGAATTACAAACGAGTGTCTATTAGAAGCCCGAAGCCGAAGGCGATGGCTTTAATGATACGAGTTTGGAATTCCTTTACCACCAAAGTCACGTACGACGTTTTTCATCACACTTTGGAGGAAATAAAACAAAAGTAGTAGTAGTCAATACCAAAACTTCTTACCACCCTAGGGCGTAATATACGACTTACCGCCCTAGGGCGTAATATACGATTTACCGCCCGGTAATCTAGCATGTAAACCCTTAGTGTGATAAACATTACTTACCGCCCTAGGGCGTAATTTACGCCCGCTTTTCTAGTATGTAAACCCTTGTTTACGAGCAAGTGTGATGGAAACTACTATTATTCTGCGACGATAACTTGTTCTTCTGTCCAGCAACGGGCGCAAACCGCGAGCAGTGGCCCCGCGACTATGGTGCGACATCTGCGACGTGTTCGACGCGCACGACACGGAGGAGTGCCCGCGGCAGGCGGCCGCCGCGCCGCCGCCCGCCGGCAAGCGGCCGCCCGCCCGGCCCTACTGCGACATCTGTGAAGGTACGCCACAAGCCCAGGGTGTTTTTAGGGTTCCGTACCCAAAGGGTGAGTCCCACATAACCCCCCACCTTGGCTTCCCTAGCCTCGGGGGGTATGCGTAATGCATTTCCACACAATCAAAAAAAAAAAAAGGGTTCCGTACCCAAAGGGTATATTAAAACCCGCTTGTCTACAATATGCCACCAACGAATTCTATCGTATTTCGGCCATATAGAGCGAAGAGGAGATGACAGTCTAGAAAAGCTGATCGTAGTTGGGAACACAGAGGGTAAACGAGCTCGTGGACGATCCCCAACCAGATGGACCGATCAAGTGAAGGACACGTCTTCCTCCAAGTTTTGCTCGGTTGTAAGGGACGCAATGGACAGGACTCGATGGAGACAAATCATTCACACCAAGTGTAAGCCATCCAGTGATGGCCACGATCCTCAGTC
Source organism: Apotomis capreana (assembly GCA_947623375.1). Taxonomy (NCBI): domain Eukaryota; kingdom Metazoa; phylum Arthropoda; class Insecta; order Lepidoptera; family Tortricidae; genus Apotomis; species Apotomis capreana. The sequence goes on from OX392506.1 coordinate 19,565,716, forward strand.
ATGAGGAAGCGACAAGAGAGAGACCCAAAGGGTAAAAACGGGACCCTATTACTGAGACTTCGCTGTCCGTCGGTCTGTCACCAGGCTGTATCTCAACAACGGTGATAGCTAGACAGTTGAAATTTTCACAGATGATGTATTTCTATTGCCGCTATAACAACAAATACTAAAAATAAAATAAAATAAATATTTAAGGGGGGCTCCCATACAACAAACGGGATTGGTTGCGTTAACTTAGCACCTCATTTGTATGGAGCGCTATACATTCCAGGTGCAAACTTAACTTAACCACTTAAGGATGGAAAGTGTTTGTACGGAACCCGCGGTGCGCGAGTCCGACTCGCACTTGACCGGTTTTTAACCCACGCTACATTGCGGATTTTAGTGGTGCTAATTTATTCAACTGGCAACGAGAAATTTTTGGTAAAGCCTGACCAGAAATATATGAGGATTGTCAAGAGGGCGCTATTTATAAGATTTATATGGCAACCGCACTCTAATGTGATTTTGATAATTTGAATTTGTGATTATTGTCAATTATGTTTAATTAGCTAATTTTGTATTTGTTTATTAGTATTCACTCATTTAATCATGACTATTATTGTTTTTGACGGTACTTTAGTATATTACTGCCGAGGCCGGGAAAAGTCAGTTCGTGGATGAGTATGATTTTGAAGGACGAGGCGTAGCCGAGTCCTTCAATAATACGAATCTGCGAACTGACATTCCCGCCGAGGCTTGTATAGTGCTTTTCTCCAAATATGCTTGGAAATAATCACCAATCTACATTTTAATTTAATGTATCAGTACCATGAAGTTCATTTGGTACTTATTTTTTTTAGGAATAGGAATAAAATTTCGGGTCCGAATCATATGTTTGATTTAAAACAAAATATATGAATAAGAATTAAATATATATATGAAAACACAATAACAAAAAATATGCACTTAGGTAATTATAAATTTTAGTTAAATGAACAACTTCTAAAACACACTGTTTTGTTTTAGAAACCATACCATATTTATCATTCGGAAAAAGATCATAAGTTAAAAAAACTTTTATATTGATTTGGACACAATCATTTCTGTTTTATTTTTTATTTGTTTACGTTTGGTACACTTATTAATTTTCAAATCACTCATTAAATATCATCATATTATTAAAATTAAAACTGTCGTGAGAAATCTCTAATAAATAACTAAGAATCATGAAAATAAATTAACCGCATATAAGATTATTATTCAAATTGTTTGTCCGTTATTCGAAATTTGTCGACATTTCAAATACATTATCAGTAGCAGAGCAAAAAAATGTTCAGTGCAAGAACTAAACGCAGAGAACAATTAAAAAGTTTATAATAATAGTTTCTATTTTTTAAATTTAGTGGACAATTGGCTGTATGGTGAATTATCAGTCTTTGAAAAAATTAAAAGTAAAAATGCAGTAACCGACCAAATTAAGATTACCCTCATTTGTATGAGACGTTATAAACGGAAGGAGTGTTTTTTACTTAATCGTCTTATTTAAATAATATTGATTTCCCGGCTAAGGCCAATAATATATATATTTTTTAATTTTCATTAACGATTTCTAAATATAAAAAACGATTTCGCGGTCCAGTTTTACTACATTAATGCAACATTTCCAAGCAAGTTGGAGTAAAATTTATTTATTTCAAGTTTAGATTCTCAATTTTAGATCTTTAGTATATTATGAATGATGATGTAGACTAATGATATTATTTTTTGTTTTGATGATTATTATTATTATTTAATGAGACTGTTATTTTTTTACTTATTTTATTACAATTGTGTTGACTTTGATCATTTGATAAGATTTTGAAATTTATTGATTAGATTATTAATTTTAACTGTGTTAAACCTAATGTTGTACCTATTTATATGCATTTCATACACAACTCTGTTGTTCATGAATAAATGATTGATTGATTGATTGAATGACAATAGTTTAAATACCCGTCAGTTCCTATGGTAACTTCGTAATATCATTTAATGGAATGTACTCTTTTCCTAGCTGGTTTTCGTGTAGTAAAACACATGTACACTTTATTCATAATATTACTTCACGTTTGTGAATGGTTTAAGGCATTTTCTTTTGATATTTTTAAATATTTGTCTTTTAAAGAAAGCACCACGAATGACTGAGATTGTTGACAAACCATCATAAAATCATTGCCAGTGTAAGAAATTAGTTCCAATGAAATTCCGCGATATTGCGCATCCTCATATATTTCTGGTCAGGCTTTAACTTACGTTGAAAGTCAGTGAATGTCACTGATGTAAACAAAGAGGAAACACTACTAAATATTAATCAAATTTCACCAAAACAATCCACAGTGATGAAAGTCAAGTTTTTTTCAATAGGATTCAGTATTTATTTCGCAAGAAGAACGAAGGATTGAGCAGCATTCCAGTAAACGATTTTTTGAATTTGGTTAATTTCAAATCCTTGACAAATCGCTACTGACATTTAATAATTCAAATATATGACGTATGCTCATTATTGCCATATGAAAGCTTTTTGTAGCGCCACGATCCACGGGCCGGACCGACACTTGTTAAATAAATAAATATAAATAAATATTAAGGGACAATCATACACAAATCGACCTAGTCCCAAACTAAGCAAAGCTTGTACTATGGGTACTAGACGACGATATAACATAATATATAAATACATATATAGATAACATCCATGACCCAAGAATAAATATTTGCCCCGGCCGGGATTCGAACCCGGGACCGCCGACTCCGTCTCGTCTCGTTAGGCTGTACACTGTACTATACTATACCACCTAATAGTACGGTACTGATGATGCCGCTGAAAAAGGGGATCGCCTAACGAATGGATAGACAACAGAAGGCCGTACTGCCGATAAAAAAAAACAAGTCAAAAGTCAAATACTAAAAAGAAAGATGATCATAAATTCTCGTAAAAGGCCTTCAATGTTACTCGTATATGGGATTTTAGTTACCCTAGAATTTGAAATTAGAACACATTTTAAAGTGCCGTATATAATAGTGTCGCAGCCTGATGTCACTAAGATAGGACATGAACTTTAATGTATGAGAAAAATTATTAATTGGCAAAAGTTGTCTGTAAAAGACATTAACCTTGAAACATAAGACAGATAAGACTGCTGCTGTCATTGAAGCTTTCCAAAAACTCGTAAAATGAAGTTCCAAAGTTATGCCAAACACTAATTGTTAATAAAATGTTTTACAATTATTCATGACTAGCGACCCGCCGCGACTTCACACGGGTGCAACGCTGATAATTTTTCATATCTATTAAAAAAACCGCATCAAAATCCGTTGCTTAGTTTTAAAGATCTAAGCATATATATAGGGACAGACAGACGGAAGCGACTTTGTTTTATACTATGTACGTATAGTGATTACGTTTTTTTTACATTATGAATGTTTGTTTATTTCAGTATTCGGGCACGCGACGGAGAACTGTGATGAAGAGGAAACGTTTTAGCACCTAATTTATTGCACCTAGCTTTACTGTTACCGTTGTTGTTAGTCCTTAGTTGGGAATTATTTATTCATTATCGTTTACCAACTTTTGGTACGAATTGTTTACCTACTTGTTAAATCTTTAAACTAATATTTGTAAATAAAGCATTGATCTTTTAAACTATAAGCTACAATTGCATGATATTTTAATATAAGGTGAATGGTTCTATTTTTCTTATGCATTATCTAGCCTATAATGCATATTGAGAGATGTTCATCGCACATTTTAAATCATTTCCATCACAATCATGATAATTATTAATATTCTTCATAGCCTAATAACTTTTACTGTTGTTTTATGGAGATATAGAAACAGAAACACCAAATTTAAGATTTTGTATAAGCAATAAATTAATATTGAATTTTATTTCCTTTGTTTTATTTCTACAATCCCTACTAATCACATCATGTTGCCAGTATTTGGCTTGCTAAATCAAAATTCAAATGAAAGAGATACAAAATTACTTAATACTTTGTCAAATGACCAACATAATTATCATGAAATGACTTAAATAACAAGTCTGATAATTAATAAAGGGGACCCTGACAAGCTTGAGACATGGTTGCAATAAGTAAAAAAGTACAGTGACTTTGAGCTCTGAGATTGTGATTCGGGTTTTGGGTGAAAACTGAGGTTCTCATCTGAATCACTGAGAGCGAGCGAAACAGGTATATAAAACATGATAAAACACGAATCGCATTCTGACAGCTCACGCACCATAGTTTTATTATATTTACCAGGAGAGTCCGGTCACAATAATTATTATGTACCAATTAAGTATACCAAATAAATATTTTAATTTTGAGTGTTAGGTATTTGCTTCTTGGGCTTTACTAGGGCAACAAGATAGAATGTCTAATTTAAAGTTGTGCTGGTATTTTAAGCTTTATGTTGGAAAAACATAAACAAGAAAAGATTTGTAATTTTCTTTATTAATTAAATATATTTAAAACTTACAAAATAAAGGATCTTATACTATACTTTTTTAATCTAATCCATCTTTCTTTTCCTTGATGGCTTCCTGTAACAAAGATTATAATAATTTAGCACCAAGCTACTCAAATTGTTTACGACATAAAAAATTACCTTAATTTCCAATGCTTACAAGAGCTCTTTTTTAACAAAATATGATTGAAAATCTGTACTCCCTGTTTTTACAAGGACACAAAGTAACTCTCCGAAGGCCCCGGAGGGTATGTATTAGAAAAGAATGGGTAAAGCATTGATCAAACTCACTTTAAATCTCTCTTCAAACAATGACAATTCCGAGGTTAGGTCAGTGATGGCGTTCATGAAGGCTTCCTGTGGGGTGTAGTCTGAGGTGGTCTGGATGCGAAGCACAAACTTATGCTCCAGGGGGTGAGGCACTTTATAGCCCGCAAACAGTACTTTCGGGTCTTTCAGGAGTTGACTGAAGATTAAAAGTAATTGATGGTAAAAAAACTCAACACTAAACTCATTATCATTAGATACAAGAGCAATGTATGTGTATCATCATTTGAAAAATGCCATAGGTTTTTAAATACACCAAGGTTCCATACAGTAAAATTCCCAATACACTTATCCAAAATATAATTTAATACTTTCACAACCAGCAACCTGCCTAATGGGCCATCATAACTTTTGAAGATATCGGCCTGGTCCAGGTTATTGTTAAATTTTTGTCTGATTGTAAAAGTGTTAATACAATGTTTAACCAAGTAATTTATGAGAAAAGACTAGTTTGATATTTTATACTTTGTAGTATTTGAGAATGAGTCGCTTTCAGGGTAGCACATTGTATGTAATGATGGTCCAGAGAATTGGTAACAGTAGTGTTGACTAAAACTGAATCTATGTAATTCATAGTATTTAGTAGATGCTAAGGAATTATAAAATGTGATGTGATCTACTTACTGTCTTATCATGTTTCCCAGAGTGTGATCCTCTTTATTGACAGTAAATATAGCCGCATTGGTTACCTTAGTATCCTCCTCTTTCTGGACTCTGTAAGCAATTACCAGAAATTTAGTGCTTAAATCATAGAATGGAACAAACCTAATACAGTAAACTGAACATAATGATGATGATACTTACTTTTGTTCTCCTTCGTATAAAAGAAATGATTCGAATGTCGGTGGTGCATTCATGATTAAAAATTGTGCGTTAACTCTTTATGATAGTCCTAGACGTATTAGAAACACAACAATTAACGACGCGTCTTTTGCGGCTTAGATTAGACAATGACATGACTTTGACATACGTCATGCTCATGCAACTGTCAGTCATACACCAAATTTGAGCTGGTAACATTAAGCGGAACGAGTTAATCTGGAACCAAATTTTTTTTCTTCACACTAAAGGGGCGCTACTATAGTATGATTATTTTTTATACACACATTTGACTCATCACAGGACCCATATAACGTAAATCTGCACGACTTATTGAATTTCATATAAAAACAAGCAATGTCATAGTGGTTTTTCTAGTATCTATAAACAAGATAAAGAAAAATAGAGTCTGGCCATCGAAACGTGATACTGAAAATTACCGCCAAATTTAAAAACTCAAGCACATATTTCATCGCCAATGAGCAATGACTGATACCAATGCAATGGTGCAGATATACCTATTAGTTATTGGCGATGAAAAATATAATGTCAAAAGTACCAACACTCCTTAGTCCTAGTTTGTACAGCGATATTAGCTAGAATTTTAAAATTTCGCGGTCATTTTCAGTATCACGTTTCGATGGCCAGACTGTATATATACAGGTTCGGAATTTTTTTTGCCGATAAAATCGATTCGATCAACCATTCATAATCGTTACATTTTAGCACACAATATGTCTTTGCTACATCACTAAAACCAACGGAGAACTGTCAAATGTTTGTTAAAACATTACCACACTGCACTGTAGCGGGACTATACTATATCTATGGTAGCGGGCTTACAGTGTGATGATGATGACGACCAAAGAAATGACGACTGACGAGTAGCATAGAGTAATGACAGCATTTTAAATAAGTTACTACGTCGGCATGCTGCAAATACATACTTATTTCACCTATATAGAATGGTCGCCTTTATGATAGGTATGTCGTTGACCGACACGGCCGTAGTATAGTAACAACTCTGTCGTTATTGTGGAAGCAAATATAAAAGCACTGCACGCAATATACATTTTATGCAGTTTTCCGGCTTAACAGTAGGTTTTAGCAAGCACATCCGTACTATAGTCAGACCGCGCTAACTCTTCCAAGCAAATGAACTGTAAATGTCATCCCTGTTATACACACTCGCCGAGACAGGGCGAGACAAGCATGCCGTCCTTCATTTGCTCATAAAGTTCCAGTGACGGCATGCTGGTCTCGCCCTGTCTCGGCGAGTGTGTACAACCGGCATCAAACCAAACAAAGTGAGTCAGTTTGTATGGGTATGACAGTTCATTTGTTTGGAAGAGTTAACGTGGTCTGACTCGAAGAATGATGATCAAGTGGGTAGCAATAAAGTTGTTACAGTTAGCATTCGACTGTAAGTACTATTGTAAAATTCCGAAGTATTGTATGGAGATGAGTGATTATTTTAGGAAAAATCTTAACAGCGCAATGCAGCAGCGTGGCGCCAACCGTACAGCGCCATCTGTCGATAAAATTTTCTATGTCCTCTCATCACACCGAAACGGCTGGACGGATTTTAACCACTTCAATGATGGTTACGATTATCACGTGATAAATAAGTGAAAAAGCATCTGTCACTCACACTCGCATTTTGCCAAAACGTGACGGATGCTTTGTCACCTATTTTTTTTTTTTTTTTTTATGCTGATTCGAAAAGCCCTTAGGCTGTTATCGTAAGTCGCTGTGTTGTGGTGGTAGGTTAGCCGCAGCATAAACCTCGGCACCACGTCGGGGAAGCTGTCGCGCGCGGGCGCTCGGAACTGCGCATGAGTACCTAGCTGAGGCAACTGGTCTCTTGTCCTGTCAGTTTGTAAAACATTATCTAGCTGGGCTTTACATTTTATGGAAGGCAAGTGTGAGTGTTAACGCGGCGGCCGCCCCATCACTTATTTATCGCGTGATAAAAGCAACCACCATAGGCCCGCAGCGGATGGATTTTAAGCAAATTGTTTCAAATTCAAATGGCCGTGATGTGCGGGCAAATAAATATTTTACAACAGATGGCGCTGTTCCCTAGCACCGCGTGCCTATACAAATCATGCATCGCGTTGTTAAGATATTTTTCCTGAAATAATAACCCGTCTCCATGGAAAACGAATTTACAAAAAAAAAACAGAATTTTATAATAACTTAATATACTATATTGGTAGGGTGTACTCGGGTTATTCCGAATGGCGGGTAATTCCGAAAATTACTGATATCTAATAAACGGGGTAACATTTTTTGCGCTAGCAACACTTCTTACTGTAGAAGTGTATAGTATCTGAGGAATCCCGTTTATTAGATATCAGTAATTTTCGGAATTACCCGCCATTCGGAATTAGCCGAGTAAACCTTATATTAAGTAACCTAGATTATTAAACTATAATTTTGTGAGTCGGTCGTACCTTTAGAATCTAATTTGCTCACGAAACTGATAATATAAGTACGTTCAATTTGTAATGAACTAATGACCCATAGTCGTTAATTAATAAACGATGTAAACAAAGAGAAGTATCTTCTACAAGTAGGCAAAGCTAATATTTACTTATTAGATCCTTTTGTACCTACATGTGGTTACTTGTATTTGCTTTTTACTGTAGGTAAGGTTGTTATAACTAAACACATACCTCTAAGTATGCACATTATTTGTTTTATTTATTATCAGTGCGTCTTTTATTTTACAAGGAAGACACTTGTTTACAAGTAGGTAGGTACATGGGTATGATAAAATATTGATAAAAATCTGCATTCAAAATAAATAACCAGTTACACGTACGTACGATCTTTGTGTCAATGGTAGATACAGTTACATACTGTAAGACCGAATACGGAGTGCCCGCAGTGAGCGTCCAAACAGCACGATACGCGGTGGAGATACGCAACGGGGATCGGATCGGCGAAATGATACAAGTGTGGACGCACCCTAATATATTCTCTTTGGTTGTTTTCCGACTTCTCATTGTAAGGAAAAAAAAAAGTTCTCTGGTTGTTGTTGTTTGTTCCGTTCGTGGACTCGTGAAAGAGGAGTAAGGATTTTATTATTAAGTTAAATTGATTTTCTGAAAAGTGATGGAACAAAACAGTTGCAGCAGTTCCTCGGATGCAATAAACTTTAAGGTTGAGCCTGAGTGTATATTTAACGAACAAGGTGAGTTATGCTACTCTGACTATAATGTTCTCATATATTGAAACTGTGGTAGAATTTGCTCCGTAATGGTTCCCTTGTTGAATCCTATATAAAATGCTGCCTTGTAAATACTTTAAGTGCGATAATACCAGATTTCGTGTGATTTTAAAAGTGATAACTGCATTGAGGTTATACTATTTCATAGCGAGTAAACCTTTTGAATGTTAACTTAAACACACTTAATAATATAATAATAATAATATAGCCTTTATTTTCTCATAAATAAGTATTTTTACATATATTTGATACATATAATTTTTGATTTATCTTTGAGTCACCCTCTAAACACACTTACTTTATATAAATTATAAAAGCCTTACTCGCAAACTCGCAATGGTAAAGTAGGGTATGTTTGTCATGTGTTGGTCCACACAGGAGTAAGGTGAGTCGGGGCTATTGTAGCTATGGGGTTATTGTATCTTCTTACCATTATTTTCTGTGACCCTTAAAATGGTCTGTGTATATATAGGATTGTGTATATATACCAATTGGTCTGTGTATCCTATATATACACAGACCATTATAATGGTCACAGACCATTATAATGGTAAGAAGATACAATAACCCCATAGCTACAATAGCCCCGACTCACCTTACTCTAACAATGACTGTGTTATTGTTGTGTGATGGTTACTTGTCTTGTGCTGCTTACCATGGTTTAGATACCTCGGCTACTGGAAGGTTGGTGCAGGTGCGGGAAGAGAAGGCACCAAGTCGCAAAGCCTTGTTATGCCATATTTGTGTTGTTATCAACTTCTCATTTCCTCACATTCTTAATGTATTCAACGTTGGTGTACAAGGAATCAGTAAGGTATATTAAGAGGTAGTTGTGAAATTGACAGTCAAGTCAAGGTTTTAAATATGACATACAAATATCACTCAAAAATATGTAGATACCAGACCTATATAACATATATATTCGGGAAAAAATATAATTACAAAACTTTTGTAAAAGTGAATGTTTCCAAATGTCTGGGACATGGGAGCTGTGAATTCTGTTAATGCTGGTGTCTCTGTTCACAGTGCATGTCAAGGAGGAAGTTGTAGAGTGCCTGAAAGAGGAGGCGGAGTGGGAAGATAGTGCTGCTGATGTTGCCTCTTTATACGCTGGACACGAGGTGAAGGATGAGCTCGTGCTGGGGCCGGAGGGCCTGCAGCCACGCGACATAGCCTTCACACTCTTTGGTAAATTGCTCATATCCTAGAGAAATTAAAGGCAAACCCAATATTCAAAATTTACAAAGGCATAACCGATACTTAATTTTTAAATTTCTTGTGTAGTATTATTCTCACCAAGCTTGAATTGATCTATTTTGTAGATATAGTCAGTTTGTCTTCAAGTGCACAAAAATAATTACTTTACAATTGAATAATATTCTTATTTATTTTTATTATATACCAGGTTGGTCCTGTATCAGAGCAATAAATTAAAACATAGATTCTACCCCTCAATCTGAACAACCTTTTAAAAAAACTCATTTATAATGTAAACCTGTAAAATAAAGTTTATTCAAAGAAGCAATGTATTGCGTAACATTTGATATTTAAAGATAAAGATAATTTTATTGATGAAAAGGGTACATCATATTTAGTAAAGTGATAGCTATGTCAATGCTAAGGCAAAGTCAATGTTATCCCACAATTGATCTGCTTTGCCCGAAGGTTGAATGGTGAGAAAGTTATCGTACCAAAGGCGGACTTAATGCCATGAAGTCCGCCTTTTGTACGATAACTTTCTTTTGTGCAATAAAGATTACATAAATAAATAAATAAATGTTGGACGTACATCGAAAATGCTTTTTACATTTTTTGAAATAATAAACATATGAAAACGGTATTTAAAAAATTAATCTGAACAGATGTTGTTCAGTTTGAGGATGAAAATGTATGTGTAAATTTTTTACTCCAGTTACAGGACCCAACTGGTAAATCTTTTATTTTTATTTGATTTTCTCCTAACTTAAGTTATTTGCCGTTAATTTATTTCACGTGCGTTTGTAGCAGCTCAGGCGTCAGCCGTTACAGCACAGCCCAAACTGAAGGACTGTGTGGTGCGGCTCGAGCGCATTGACGAGCTCGAGGCGCCGCTCGGCACCGACACGCGCCGGGACAAGAGACGTGTTGGAAACAATGCTGATGTGGGACACGAAATACGCAGTAATTCTAACATTGGCAATGAAAAAGAAACCTATGTTTGTGATATTTGTAAGAAGAGGTTTGATCTGAAGACCCAGCTGATGGAACATGTTATGATTCATATCCACCAAAGCACGAAGCAGGAAGAGATAAGCTTCGCCGATAATGGTGAGTTTGGCGTTATTGACCAACTTCAAAAAAAAAGACATTCCATGGAGATATTTTATTTAAAAACATTGAATCGGTAAAAATAGTATTGTATTGTCATTGAAGCTACCTAGCGGCTAGAGCACTTGCAAGAACTGACCTCGCTTAAGGTGCGTACGCATTTGAGGCACGCGCGGCTCGCCCATTTGCTCAAATGCGTACGCGCCGCGAGCGAGCCGGCCGGCGGCGGTCTTGTGTCTTGTGCCCGTGCTCAAAGGCGCCTCAGTGTGCATGCCTCGTGTAATGTGGACGTGTATCCGAGCGTGCCCGCGAGCGGCGCGCGCGAACAAGTTTTGAATTGTCAATTGTCATTGCGTACGGCGTCTAGGTTTGCTGGTTTTTACTTATAATTTACAATTAATACGTTATATAACTGTTTCATCCACCACTGAGGACATCTTTTCTTCTTTTTATTAATAATTCCGCTGAATTACTATAAACGCAGCAGCAGCTGTTATTGCTTCCGACGCCATTTTGTGCGATGCACTAAGTCGGCTCACCGCGAGCGCGTTGCCTCACCCGAGCATAAAATAAAACGTGCAAAAGTTTTGCTCGCGAGCAGCTCGCCGCTCGGGGTGAGCGTGCCTCAGGCTGAGCCGCTCAAATGCGTACGCACCTTTATACATTTATTGTATAATTTACTGATACATGATCCTTGCTGATACTGAAGTATTCAATAATCGACGACATTCTATATTGCAGCTCCGTCGGCGGCAGGCGGGCGGGGGGAGGGACGGGGGCGAATGAGCACTGGGGAACGACGGCACTGCTGCCAGATATGTAACAAGAACTTTACGAAATCGAGTAATTTAAAGTTACATGAACGAATTCACTCGGGAGTAAAGCCGTTTTTCTGTAGAACATGTAACAAGAAGTTCACGCAGTTCAGTCATTTAAAGATACATGAACGAATTCACTCGGGAGAAAACCCGTTTTCCTGTAGAATATGTAACAAGAAGTTTACGCAGCTGGTTAGTTTAAAAACACATAAACGAATTCACTCGGGAGAAAAGCCGTTTTCCTGTAGAATATGCAACAAGAAGTTTACGCAGCTCGGTAATTTAAAAACACATGAACGACTTCATTCGGGAGAAAAGCCCTTTTCCTGTAAAACATGTAACAAGAAGTTCGCGCGATCCTGGAATTTAAAAGAACATGAACGAATGCACACTGGGGAAAAATGTTATTCCTGTGATATATGTAACAAGAAGTTTACGCAGCTGGTTAGTTTAAAAACACATGAACGAATTCACTCGGGAGAAAAGCCGTTTTCCTGTAGAATATGCAACAAGAAGTTTACGCAGCTCGGTAATTTAAAAACACATGAACGACTTCATTCGGGAGAAAAGCCCTTTTCCTGTAAAACATGTAACAAGAAGTTCGCGCGATCCTGGAATTTAAAAGAACATGAACGAATGCACACTGGGGAAAAATGTTATTCCTGTGATATATGTAACAAGAAGTTTACGGAATCAGGTAATTTAAAGAGACATGAACGAATTCACTCGGGAGAAAACCCGTTTTCCTGTAGAATATGTAACAAGAAGTTTACGCAGCTGGTTAGTTTAAAAACACATGAACGAATTCACTCGGGAGAAAAGCCGTTTTTCTGTAGAATATGCAACAAGAAGTTCACGCAGTCCAGTCATTTAAAGATACATGAACGAATTCACTCGGGAGAAAACCCGTTTTCCTGTAGAATATGTAACAAGAAGTTTACGCAGCTGGTTAGTTTAAAAACACATGAACGAATTCACTCGGGAGAAAAGCCGTTTTCCTGTAGAATATGCAACAAGAAGTTTACGCAGCTCGGTAATTTAAAAACACATGAACGACTTCATTCGGGAGAAAAGCCCTTTTCCTGTAAAACATGTAACAAGAAGTTCGCGCGATCCTGGAATTTAAAAGAACATGAACGAATGCACACTGGGGAAAAATGTTATTCCTGTGATATATGTAACAAGAAGTTTACGGAATCAGGTAATTTAAAGAGACATGAACGAATTCACTCGGGAGAAAACCCGTTTTCCTGTAGAATATGTAACAAGAAGTTTACGCAGCTGGTTAGTTTAAAAACACATGAACGAATTCACTCGGGAGAAAAGCCCTTTTCCTGTAAAACATGTAACAAGAAGTTCGCGCGATCCTGGAATTTAAAAGAACATGAACGAATGCACACTGGGGAAAAATGTTATTCCTGTGATATATGTAACAAGAAGTTTTCGCAGCTGGTTAGTTTAAAAACACATGAACGAATTCACTCGGGAGAAAAGCCGTTTTCCTGTAGAATATGCAACAAGAAGTTTACGCAGCTCGGTAATTTAAAAACACATGAACGACTTCATTCGGGAGAAAAGCCCTTTTCCTGTAAAACATGTAACAAGAAGTTCGCGCGATCCTGGAATTTAAAAGAACATGAACGAATGCACACTGGGGAAAAATGTTATTCCTGTAATATATGTAACAAGAAGTTTACGGGATCGAGTGATTTAAAGAAACACCAACGAATCCACACGGGAGTAAGACCGTATTCTTGTGATATATGTAAAAAGGAGTTTACTCAATCCGGGCATTTAAAAAGACATGAACGAATTCACACCGGCTCATAATGAACCTGCTAGATATGTAACACAAAGTCGTTTTCATGTTGAACATGTAACAAGAAGTTTACGGTATCGAGTCGTTTAAACATCAACTAATTCACTCTCAAACGCTCGCAAGGAAGAAAACCTATAACATGCTCTGACGAGTGTAAGAAGGGATTTACTCGAGAACGTAGTTCACATGCACCGACTCCGGTGCCTTGTCTTTATGAGCATCGAGGAAAACGAGGAGGCGTCCAACGATAGTCCTGTCTCCTTCTGTCGTCTCTCTCCCTCCACTGTGCTGGGAGATGAACCAGTGGTCGAGTGTGAAGAGTAGTGGACTGTAACCAAACAGAACACCGGCTCATGTTATATACAAAGCGGCCTTGTAGCGCGCGACCCGTTCCCGCGGATGACGACTTTATAGACGTTTGTTTAGTCGTGTTTATACACATAATTTATGGGATTGAATATAACGCTATACTAATTAATTAAATTGTAATTTTGTTAAGGTTTTTTTAGTCTACATTCCTCTTTGATAACGACCACGTTGTCACCCATCCACTTAACCAACTTCTAAATATAATTGACATATCTACTTACATATTATATTCCGTCCCGCCCTCCGATCGCGCGGAATCCGTTCGCTTCACAGCTGTTGTCTCTGAAACTGTTCTGTCTTATATTCTGAGATGAAAATGGAGCTTATATCCATCGTCAGAGCTTTATCTACTGTAGGTACTAAATGTTACGTCAAAGAGGCATTAAACCAGTAGTAGTCCGTCGGCGCTGGCATATTTAGCATGGCATTTTTTATGTAATTGTATTTTGTAAAAAATAATAATATAGACAAGATAGAAAGTGAATTGGGGAATGGGTAAGAAAGTGGGACGATTTGGAAGTAGAATGTGGACGGAACGGGATTGTTGACGAAGTAAGCCTAAACGCACGACTCCGGAGGGCGGGGGCTCTTAGACAACAGTGGATGGAGGAACTGTTTCTTCGTGATTGACTTCAGTTTCAATATTCAAAGCTACATACTTACCTGTAACTGGTATAGGGTACGAGTACACTAAATGTAATATAGTAATTTAAGTATAAAGTGCAGGTTTTTAATAATATTATGCCGCATTTGTGAGTCAAATGAGCCTGTAATTATATTTCTATATCAATAGTTACCGCCAAAGTGAAACGAACAGAGAAAATACGTTAATTCACTACATCCTTCGTAACAGGCAAATGTGCTAGTGATAATCGCTATTATTTTGCAATGATAATGTAATCATGAAATATTTTGATGTTAAATTAAAGAAGGCTGAAATGTTTAAAATTGTAATTGAATTGACTTGTAAAATGACTATTTTATCAATAAAAATATCTAATCTAATCTAACAATTTTGTTATGTATGTTTTAATTCCACTCAAAACCCTTATTTACTTCACTGGACACTGCAAATTGGAAAGTCGCTTGGAGACGGAACACATGACGTTGAATTATGTATGTATGAGATAGATATTAGTTTAGAAACATAGGTACATTTTGTTCTGGCCGTACATACCAACCAAGGAAGATAAAAATGCCAACGCGCTTTTTTTAGGGTTGCGTACCCAAAGGGTAAAAATGGAACCCTATTACTGAGACTTCGCTGTCCGTCCGCCCGTCCGTCCGTCTGTCACCAGGCTGTATCTCAAGAACGGTGATAGCTAGACAGTTGAAATTTTCACAGATGATGTATTTCTATTGCCGCTATAACAATAAATACTAAAAATAAAATAAAATAAATATTTAAGGGTGCTCCCATACAACAAACTTGTTATAGATTATGGTACGGAACCCTTCATGCGCGAGTCGGACTCGCACTTGCCCAATTTTGTATGTAAAACACGCGTTGAGCGGTTGTCATCTGAACTTGGCCATAGCCAAATGTTATTTTGAACGAGAATAAGAATATTTGAGTACTTGATTTAGAGTGATTGTTTGAAATTGGGATTGTATGTTATTCTGTCATCAAGTTTCGCATGTTACTGTAACATGTTAATTACAGCAATACCTACCTACACCACGACTTCACTCACATCGTAGAAGTCGAAAATGGCTCGAAATGTTAGAATCTATTCGCGATTCATCATCAGGAGTCGATCAGTCGATTTATTCTTGCGGTGTGTCATTTAAAATGATGATCTATTTTTGAATGCCCAACTCTGACGCCATATCTTTCCTCAAGACAAAGGACAATGGGCAGCTAGCAGACAGCGAAACCTGACTCAGGATTCAAGGAGTGATAAATAAAACATTGGAAATTTCAAGACATAAGTGTTTAATTTTATAGAAGTGTCGCAGACAGTGGTCTCGGAAAAGTTACAAAGAAAAAAACAATATGAATAAAATCAAAACAGTTTATAGGTAAGTATGCGTAAAAAATAATGTTTTCTAATACAATGTTTTCAGATTATGTGTAATTAAGACAGTATAAGTATAACAGAACTCTCATAGTCATATGGTAACAAACAGGCCAAGAACATTGAATAGAATAGAATATTCTTTATTGCACACCTAAACAGGAAATAATTACAAACAAATTCAGATTAGGTACATGAAACATTCAATAGAGGTAAACAACAGGCGGTCTCGTCGCTAAAGAGCGATCTCTTCCAGACATAATTATATTTATATAGGTATGGCTGACTTATAAGGATTATTTCCCATCATATTTCTCGATGCTCGAAAAATAAAAGAAACCTTCTTTATCTGCAGTTAAGGTTACAAATTAAATGAGAACAAACTTGCACGAAAAACAATAATATAACTTGTTTTATCTACGCACATATCATTAGTGCTCTAAAATGCGTTCAGAAACTGTAGGAAATGACCAGCATTACTACAACCAATTTTACTATGAGAACTTTCTTATCTGTGGCAGTAGGTAAAATCTGTACTGTAATGTTATAACAGTATCAATTTTTGTAAGGTTATGAGTTTAAATTTGGAACAGCTGTCAAAACTAAAGTAGGTCTCTATTCTAGTATCCATAGATATTTAATATTGTTATCGATACGAAACGTCAATTCAGTATGTTTTTTTATAAAAACCGCACGACATTTGATCTCGAGTGACATGAGAATATGGATACATTCGTTTGTATATGATTTAGAAAAAAAAAACATTCGTCTTGACGGAGGTTCGAATTGCCGCCATTATTGTTGTCATTTGTTTGTTGGTTCTTTGCTGTTACGAAAGTATAATTGTGATAAGTTTATTGTAATTCACATTTTAGTTGAAAATATTGTTTCAATGTAAATGTAAATTACAACTATTACAATAAATAATCTGTTTATGTATTTGTTCAGATTTATTTCTTACTGCATTAGTATATGTCGTTTTTAGATATTTTACAGGTAGCACTAGTGGTGCCGGTCATTTCCTTACGGCTTCTGAACCCATCTTAGAGTACTTATGATATGTGTGTAGATAAAGTAGTGTATACAACTGTACATAATTAGGCCTTAAAACACTCGTGTGATCCTATTATGAAACTCGCTGACGCTCGTTTCATAAAACCACACTCGTGTTTTAATGCCTCTCATTATGTATCAGTTGCATAAACTACTATTAATACACTATACCTATTACACAACAAAACGAGTTTCATTAACATCTTCACTACGGCATCGGGTCTTTAAGACCCGATACATAACTAAGAATTTTTATACATATTAAGAACATAAATAAGAATTTTTATTTGCAAAAATGCAACGGCATTCCATTCTATCTGTAGATATAGATATAAATATCTACAGATGAAATGGAACGTCATATAAGGTGAGTACATTTTACTTAAGAAGCATGCAGATGCACATTTTGTTTATCACTAAACTACTTACGAGCTATGTGTTGTATTATTCAATTATATTAAACAACTACTAATTTTATAAAAAAATAATTATAAATTCATAACTTAATAATTAATAACTCAATTAAAACGAAATTATAAAAATAATAAGGTCAAAAACACAGCTCCCTGTCGTTTCTGGTCCAAAGGTGCCCACGACGCTTGCGGCATCTCCACGCTGGATCGCAATGGACAGCCTTCGCTTTGTACCAGAAACGACTCGGAGCGGGGTCTTCCCCCTTTTGACTGTCTATGGCCTATTCATAAAATCATATAATTTCATTATTTTATTATAATCATTGATTGATACTATAGTAACACTTGTGACACACATCCAAACAAAAGTGTAATTTGCATTTAATTGAGGCATGTCATTCTTATTTCTCGGGCATTTTATTGAATATTTTTAGTTTTTACTGTTATACATAAAATATTTCTTGCAAAGAAAGCTTTGATTGCGAAGGATAACAAAGAACAGTGCCTTGTCGAGAAGGGTATCCTTCGACTGATGCCTTATTTCTAAATAAACCTGTTTTGCTTGACAAATAGCGCTACTTCAAAGATATAGAGAGGGTAATGTCAACATTTTTAATTAGTGGAATAACGAATCAGTTTGACGTGCGCCTCAGCTGGGCCTAATACATTTTTGCATGTTTGTACAGTTACCCCAAAGTATTAAACCATAACGCAAACTTGACTTTACATGCTCATTGAATGCAAGACTGCAGTTGTTTGGGACGAGAGTCGTGAGAGCTTTCTTAGAACAAACACAGACCTGTTTAACTAATCAATGTTTGGTATTTCCAGTTTGTGTGATAATCGAGGACAACGCCTAAACGGGTGGATGAAACACGCTCAATAGGTGTGCAGACTGATTATATACAACAACTATAGTTCCATGAATAAAATTAGCAGAATATGGCATGTAACAAAGAAAAAGACTTTGAAATTGTTTTCAGAATTCTCATAATCAGGGGTCGGACTTTCTTTCGCACGGTAGGACCATATTATACAAATATACTCTATGGGTAGGACTAATGGAGAGTTATGGAGCCAATATTAACATTAAAATACTATTCATACTCATACTCATAAGTGTATTTCATTAGCAATTTTAATTTTATAGTCTAAGACATAGAAGAATATACAAATACCTGATTTGTGTAGGCATTGTTTTTTTCGCCACCATAAAATATGTAAATATTTGCAACTTTTTCCATGTTTTCTGGAGTAAATTGGGTTCTATATTGATCGAATATCCATTTTTAACAAGAAAGTTCATGATATTGACAATAAATTGAGTTAAATTAGGAATTATGAAATATGGTAAAAAAATATATATTCATCATTTTAGTCATTTAATGCTTGGGAATGTTAACCATAATAACCACAAAGGCAGTTTGGAATGAAATAGATGAATGAGTATGAGTATGAATTGTATTTTAATGTTAATATCGGCTACATAGCTCTCCATTAGTCCTACCGTGCGAAAGAAAGTCCGACCCCTGCTCATAATTGGACGATTGTCTCGATACAAATATTGGCACCCAACTGACAAATAACGTCACATGTAGGCGGCCATCTGTATGGAGCGTTTTTAGTGCTCCGTAGGAATGTTGAACTTTGACGGTAATTTCTGACTTTAAGGGCCGTATCACACGTGCGATTTGCGAGCGAATTTTGTATGAAGGCGATCACGCAGCGAGTTCGCCGCGATGCTTATTAGTATAGAAAGCTCGCTTGCACATCGCAAGTGCGATAAGGCCATCAGAGCAGTTTAAGTGTAGGTAGTCAGGACCTCGAGAAGCCTATAGAACTAGTTTACAATGGTCGTATGTAAACTAGTTTTATATGTGCGGGACCCTTGCGGCGCATAGAACAGGCTAGTTGACTCATGTCAAATTGTATTAAACTAATGTTTATTTCGTAAAGTATTTAGCGAAGGAAACCCAAATATATATTTTTCAATTAATAAAAGTGAAAGCTGGCTGAAAAAATTGAATTTTCAAATACGGTTTTTAATCTGTATTTTGAAATGCTTAAAACGCTGTCCGCCATTTTCGCTTATGATAGAGGCGTCATCTATCCCGTAAAGAAAACTGAAGGTCTACTCCGACGACTTCGAATAGTGCCGTCCCTCTCGATCTCCTGTCAAAATATATTTGAGTGAGCGGGATGGCACTATACGATGGTCGAATTTCGAATATTTACGCGGAATTCTACGTCACGCCACAGATTAGCAAAAGGCAAAAATGGCGGACGGCGTTTTTGACTGTTCATGAAATTTCTAAGTATCAATTATTAAACTGTGCTTTCAAGCTTTCACAAAAATACAAGACATTTTTTTAGAGCTAGTAAGATCATTATTAACCATTTCAAATATATTTCAAACACGGGTCTACTAGCCTATTCCATAAATATAGTCGAGGAGGTTGACTTTCGAGTTTTTGTTTACTAGTTATAAGTTTACGTCCGCAAAGACTTATTAACCCAGATAGCCCGACCAGGTGTTATAACACCGCAAATTTTTTTTTTTATAATATACTCGGGTTCCAAAAACTTCGTTCGGGTGAAAGTGGGTTTGTCATTCTCGTAGGTTTTGCTATTTTCGTTTGAATAACGATAGAGCAGTCGTCCGCGAAAATGGCTGGTAACATATGGTAAGTCGTTAATGTAGACGAGAATAAGCAGTGGTCCAAGTACGCTACCTTGAGGGACACCAGTAGCAGACATCGTGTGATCAGATGGATATTTTATCAGCGTCTGTGTGTTACCATCGTATTTTGCTATCTCTGTGCATTGCATACGCTGGCTTAAGTAAGTTTTTATCCATTAATCAGTTCTTCAACAGGGTTCGACGTCATGTGCCGCCGTATATGTCCGACTAAAGTGGTTTTCTCCGCAAACCGCTTCTGACAAATGTCGCAACAAAAAGGCTTTCATGCGTGCGTGGATACGATCCGTGTGCTTCTTTAAACTTTGTAATGTCGTAAACTGCTCTTTACACAAGCTGCATGTGTATGTTTGTTCTCATGTGAGTTCGTTCATGTCTCTTTAAATGACTTGACTGTGTAAACTTCTGTTTACATATTCCACAAGAAAAAGGTTTGGCTCCCGTGTGAGTTCGTTCATGTTTCTTTAAATAACTTGACAGTGCAAACTTCCGTTTACATATTCCACAAGAAAAAGGTTTGGCTCCCGTGTGAGTTCGTTCATGTGTCTTTAAAGTACCTGACTGTGCAAACTTCTGTTTACATATTCCACAAGGAAAAGGTTTTTCTCCCGTGTGAGTTCGTTCATGTGTCTTTAAACTACTTGACCGTGCAAACTTCCGTTGACATATTCCACAAGAAAAAGGTCTTTCTCCCGTGTGTATTCGTTTATGTATATTTAAATTACCTAAAACTACAAACTTCTGTTGACATATTTCACAACCAAATGGTCTTTCTCCCGTGTGTATTCGTTTATGGCTATTTAAACTACCTAAAACTGTAAACTTCCGTTT
The DNA here is from genome assembly GCA_947623375.1 of Apotomis capreana. Lineage (NCBI taxonomy): Eukaryota > Metazoa > Arthropoda > Insecta > Lepidoptera > Tortricidae > Apotomis > Apotomis capreana. The sequence goes on from OX392506.1 coordinate 19,586,912, forward strand.
ACATATTTCACAAGCAAATGGTCTTGCTCCCGTGTGAATTCGTTCATGTACCTTTAGTTTGTTCGGCGCCGGAAACTTCTTTTTGCATATCTCGCAGGAATATCGATATCCCCGAGCGCGAGTTGGTTCCCGCCCCTCCCCCCGCCCGCCCCCCGCTGGCGCTGGAACACAATGCACGTCGACGATTATTCAGATATACTCAGCTAAGTTTATAACCGGTTTATTTATAGTATGCCGATTTATTAAAATAAAAATATCTTTCCAAATTCTCATTTATTTTCTAAATATTATTTAATAAAATTAAAGTAATGTATCTTTTAAATAAGCCCTTACGGCGGTTAAGGACCACAATGAGAAATGCATACACAATGATCAAAAACAAAATACCAATAAAAGCATATAGCTTACCATTACGGGCGACGCCGCCCATACTCTCTTCCTGCTCCGTGCGTCGGTGGATATGCGTCATAACATGCTCCATCAGCTGGGTCTTCAGATCAAACCTCTCCTCACAAACATCACAGACATAGCTTTCTTTTTCAGTGGCTATATTAGTTGTTGTATGTGTTTTATTGCCCACATCAGCATTATGTTCAACACGCCTCGTCCCCTCGAGCAGCGCCTCGAGACTGTCGATGCGCTCGAGCCGCACCGCACAGTCCCTCAGCACGGGTTGTTCTCTGACGGCTAACGCTTCCCACTCCGCCTCCTCTTTCAGGCACTCTACTACTTCCTCCTTCACGTGCACTGCGAACAATGACACCGTTATCAACAGATTCCATACTTTTCATGGCACATGAGACTTTTGCAATCTATGGAATCGACATTCACATTGAAATTCGAGTTGACTCATACTTATTTTGTCCATGCAAAATTATAATTTTATACAATTTTATGACAGAAAAGTAATGAATAGTGAATAAATGTTTCACCTTATGGCCATGTCAATATAGCGAAATGGCCCAGCCACGTATTTTGACTTAGGTGTAGAGTTGGAGAAGTTTGTCCTTAGGGCGAGAGTCAGAAGCTTGGCTCTACATCTGACAACCTTTTGACATACAATGTACATAAAGCAAAGTAAATGTTACTAACAATTCGTTTCAAGTCTTACTAACAACATATGAGTGTAACTTACTTGAAATAAACATATTATTATTATTATTTTGCCAGTGCGAGTCATAATATGGCTTCGTCTTGCCTTGCCATCATTTTACATGAAAATCTATTTGGTGGGATTGTTGTTACTATAAAGTTAGAGGAATGTTCATAAAGCAGCGTAACTTCAAAGCATTCCATATGTAAATGAATAAATATAACCCCGGGTTGGAATATAAACCGGAAATGTCAGGCTAAAGATAAGATTGAGTTGACCTGCTAGTAATGCAAATTATGATGAAGAGTACAGTTACTCTAGGAAAGCATCTTTTATTGACGTGAGTCTTCATTGAAGCCGCTATATTTCATTAAAATTTCACAATTTTTTTTTCTACAAGAATTAACGCCACTTTTCATTCACGTCATGGCATTATTTCAGAGTCAAAATTTTAACACATCTAAAAGCTTCAACCACACTACTAAATTAAGAAGAAATTTCCTTTAATCCAATTTAACTTATTTGAACAGGCTAGTTGCTTTCGTTTTCGATATAGCACATTCAATTAAGTTAGTGGCCCAGAATTTGCTCTTGAGAGGACAATCGGTACTCTAATCCATAATTTAATGTAACTGGACTTGGTTGGTAAGGCAAAGTCTCTCCAATGCTTAAAAAGTAAAAACTAAAGTATTTGACCAACATGTCCTCCCATTCTTACGTGATAGAATCGGACTGCCCTGCACTTACATTCTGTGTCTGGACTTTCCGTTTTTGCATATGTGTGATCCTGGTGACAGCCGTCACGGGAGGGGTCTGACTTTTCAAGAGTTTCTGCAAGAGTGTGAATACATTATACTATGTAAGTATGTATAGAAACACTTTATTGTACACAACAACTGGTTATTATAGGTTCATTCAAAATGTAAAAATATTGTATGTAGTTTCAACTTGTTTTATATGTACAGTTTGTTTTACAAGAAATAGAATGGATAGAATGGGACCATATATTTCATTTAGATATAAATAATAGAATGTACTCAAAATTTAAGTATACATTAGCCTGTTGTTATTACTGTTATCAGGTTTCAAGTGGAACAACAGTTAAAGGTCATCTTGTTGTTATAGGACAATAAACACAAGTCTTTATTAATCTTTACCAATGTTTGAATTAAAAAAATCTGAGTAAAAATAATACATGCCAGATGGGCCCAATGTGTACGGATAGAACACATGTAGCAGGTCCCCAAACCTAATAGCCGGACAGACCAGCCAATTTGACCAGATATTTGGGTAAAAACACCAGACACCCTACTACGTAAGTACAAAAATAAATTGTATGTGTAATCATGCTACGCCCGGCGCTTGCTTGTTTGGGAAATGTAAAAACCCAACAAAAGCTGAACAAATATTTTTATAGAATCTTTTTTATCGATTCTATTTTTTATGTGGAAATACCACATTTTTATTTTTATAAATAATGACACAAAGGTAAATTAAGAAAGGAAAATTGAATGCGATCCACTGCAATCTAAGCACACATTCTAGGGTATGGCTAATGCGCATAAACATTTCAAAACATATGACGCAGAGGTTGCTCCAGTAGCGTATGAATTATGAAATGAAAGATTTGGTGTGACTGACGTAGCGATCTGATAGCTCAATTGGGAGAGCAATGCGCCAGTAACGCAGAGGTCGCAGGTTCAAGCCTTGCTTAGATTGTAGTGGATCGCATTTAATTTTTCTTTCTTAATTTACCTTTGTGTCACTATATATAAAAGCTGAACAAGCCGGACACCGTTTTTTTTGGTCCGACACACAATCAAATAGCCTGGCAATGCTAGCAGTAGGACATTAATTTCTTCAACTTGAAGTGATGTACCAGCAATTCCTAAGACCTGCTGAAGAGAAGAACTGCTTAACCCTTCATATGTTATGTCAATATTTGGCAATTAAATTGAAGCTCAACAATATGTATACAAATAAATAGGCTTTAAATGCTTTGCACTGATCAGTACTTCGACATATCAAGGGTTAAGGAAGTTCTGTGGGGTTTGCAAGTAGATCTCAAGGGCATTTTCCAAGTCGGATTGTAAGAGATCAACACTACTTTTTTATATGTATTAGGGACTGATATCACAACAACCAAAGGAAATTGATAGATATGCGGGATTCAGCTATAGTGCATTAAAAAATAATAATATTAACCCACCTGCTGTAAACACGGCATCAGGGGGCTGCAGCACCTCCGGCCCGATCACCAGCTCCTCCTTCACTTCGTGGTCAGTATACAAGCCCGCGAGTGCGGCCGCCTCGCTCACACTGTGCGAGCCGGTCACTTGCTCCCATACCGGTTCCTCTTTCACAGTCACTGTATCTGACGCCATACTGCTAACTGGTGAAACATTTCCCTCCATGATGTATGTTTTTCCAGAGTCCGAATAATAGAATAACTGCTGAAATTGTGTTTCATCTATTTGGTTAGAAATTGACTTCAAACTCATTAGCTGCGTCGTCTACCATGATTGTAATAAGTGTATACCAATAATATAAATAAGATTTGAAATAACACGGCAAGGATATTCAGAACAGTAGAATTTCAGATTCGCATCGCATTGCATTGATACTTCATCAAAGACTACAATGTAACATACTTCATTGATATTTGATTTGATAATGATATGACTGAGGACTGAGACTGACAGGTGACAGATGCCAATTCAATTGTCTTGTCAAGATCATCAAAATGGCGTCCACGGAGTAAGCTCGGATACTATTTCTTTTCACATTCCATCTCCAAAAACTCAGAACAATAAATAGTAAACTAAATGCAAAGTAAGAATAACAGTGTGAATGTTTGCGGAAGCAAGTAAAACCATTCTTATAACTAAACATATTACCACTATTTAAAAATAGCAAGTTGATATTCACAAATTGACAACAGAGGAGTTGAGCTTTATTTAGACTAAATAAGAATCAAAATCCCATATACCACGCTTAGAGGGCGGGGGCTAGGTCACGTGACGTGTCGGGAGTGTCCCGAGTGTCCCGAAGCTGTCGAAGCTGTTGAAGCTGTCGAAGCTGTCGAAGCTGTTGAAGCTGTCAAAGCTGTCAAAGCTGTCGAATGTCTCGAGCTATTGGTTATAAATAGGCAAGGGCTTAGTAGAAGGGGATTCTTTTTGTTTGAAACTTCGTCGGAGTAACATTACTTTCTGGCAGTTAAGGTATTAAAAATTAATTCTAAGGGGAATTTCTGTCGGGTTATTGCTTGTTTCTTGAACTATAATTACCTATTGAGATTTAGTGGGGTTTGTTGCTGTAAGGCTATTAAGCCTAGTCACATGCCAGAAATAGTGTTTTGGTACATGGTTGCCAGGTGAAGGATATTTAACCTTGCGGCTGTTAAACGAATATCCTTCAGACTCTTCTAGTTTTACCCGAGCTAGGCGACTCGGGCACTAGCCATATACAAGTGCAGTGAATAGCCTACGAGTGTGGATGGTTTTGTTTGGTGAACGCAAGGACCACACGTGATGGACATGCGGAGTAATCTGCGCTTGCTGAAGCCAAACGGACCTCCAGGCTCGGTCTCATAAACTATATATTTATATATCTGTTATATACACATATCAGGGCGAGCTACTCCATGTTTCCGGCGTCTCTTCAGCCACATGGGGGGGGCTCAAAAACACCGATGATAGTCACCTTTTCGGGCTAATCACCCGAACTTACAGTTCAGTTTAGCTAGGCCCATACACGATTAAATATAAATATGAGACCTAGGTCTCTAGTGTTCTTTGTATTAGCTAGGGAACAGGGATTAGCGATAGGTACACCTTGATAGGAACATTAGGACGGGGATCTTTACCTACCGAGCAATCGGTCAATCGTCACTAACTAGCATAACATTTATCCAAATTATTTTAACCTTGTTAAGTATAGTGGTTAAGAGGTTGAATTATTATTTTCTTAAGTGGTTATGGCCAGGGGAAGTTAGTAGGGGAAAAGCAGAGTCTTGTAGCGGTTTGTAAAGATTGGGAATAGGGAATCTGGTATTTAGGTCATCCAGATATTTAACACCTTTAACTTACCAACATTAATTATAGAAATAATTAATTAAAATTTACCGATTATGTGTTGAAGCAATGTACCTTGATATAGCTTAAGTGATAGAATGGAATCACTGAAGCAGAGTTGAGTCAATTAGCTGTAGATATTCGCTTTTTCAATGAGTAGAAATAATTTAATCTTTAATATAATTTTGATAAGGAAATTGTGGATCGTTGTATAGTATGAAAATACAAAATATTCCTAAGACTGGATGTGGAGTATCTGAAGTGTAAATTGCTAAGAAAAGCCGGGGACTTATGGATAGCAATAATGAAAGTTATTCGTTCTCGTATTTACATCACAGATCTCAGAACTGAAGTAATTTATATCACAAGGGTTGAGAGTAATTTCCTTTATCAGAATGAGTCAGTCGAGAGTTGAAAGATACTTCGATCGGCACAATAGTCTTCATGTTTTCAAGGGTATACTACATTTATTTTATGAATATGGTCAAACGAAAACCAAGTTCTAGAACTCATTAGAAGGGTTCATACCTACTAGGGAAGAGTAGTGTATTAGACTTCTTACAATTTTTAATTATAACTTCATCATTTGGATATGTCATAATCTTTTCAACCTTTTCATATATTTAGCAAGTTGTAGGTTTAGGCAGGTAGCTTAACCTAGCGTAGGCCTTGTGTAGTTAACTTAAGAAGCTTGCGCCAAGAGGCTTCTCTAAAAGATGGATCCTTGACACTTGCCTTAGGTAGGACGTCATGCATAGATGTGATGAGATCCCACAGTGGTTTGTCTAGCTTAGACTAGGAGCGGAGTTCCCCATCCTCTCGCTGTTCGCTTTAATTCGATTTGCTTCTTAGGAATAGATAGGTAAAGCGTTCAGTGACATTCTCCGCGCACTTAGTTTGGTAGGGGACCATTACCAATTAATAATTTTTTTTTTTATATATACACCTTAAAGTTACCTTCTTCATCCTACTACAATCTAGGTTTTACTAGGTCTTAATTGTGAAGACTATAACTACTTCCTATTTATTGTATAGGTCTAGAATCCACTTCAGATTGTTCTACTATAGTTTATTCAAGGGAAGCATACCATCTTCTCAGATTAAGGTGTAATGACAACATTTATTTAATATTGTCAAATATGAAAACTTAAGATTAATTAAATTCATAATAAAATCTCATAGATCTTGTAACTTCCACATATATATAGATTGGTAATGAAGTGTAGTTCCATATTGTACATAGACATATGTTTTCTAATCATTCTGGAGTAAGAACATGCAATTTTAAGAACTGAATTATCTTTCATTCCAGAATTCTAATAAAATTTGGATAGAATCACATATTGACTTTTATTGTTACATAAAGAAATTTAGTTCAACTATATCTGACTATGGTCTAAATGAATTTGATACTTCATACAGAATAAACAACTTTTATAAGAGTATCTAAGATATTTCATATAGAAATTTGCTATAGGAACTATAAGTATTTTGTTGGCTAGCCTACATAGGAAGTAACAAGTTATGTTTTAAGGATAGATAACATTAAACTAAGTTAGAAATTTAATTAGTACAAAGAACCAAGGTAGCAGTAGGGTAGGAGAAGCTTGCATTAAATAAGTAAAAGAATACACATTTATTTGGTAATACATGGTAACATAGCACAGTGAATGGGTATGGAAGTACTTGGCGACACATCACGGTTAGATTTCTCTTAAAAGAGCTTGAGTTACTACTACAACGTAGGATCCGACCAATCTAGACGTTCACAACGGTTTTACCGATCACCTTTGGCCATACGTTATTAAGAAAAGTTCAAACTCAATTGTTATAAAGATCCTTTTCATATTCAGATTTGTTTAGTTGTAGGATATAGAAGACTGGGAGCAGCTGTTAAGATATTCTTAGGTAATTGTTGTAGGGTTTCCTTGGGCTTCGTTGTTGGAGTAGAGTCTGGAGGCGAGGGAGGAGGAGGCGTAGGACCTGTACCTTTAGTTTAGGGTTTAGCATACATTATGATTGGTGGTCCCGTGACTCAGGATATCACTAGAGTTGAAGTGCTTAGGTAGCTCGTAACCATTACAATTGGTGCCGTGACCAGGATTATTCCAATTGCTGCCATGATCAGGCATTACAATTTGCGCCGTGACCATGGATAGGATCAGTCCGGGATTGTTGAGGTCGTGCCGATGTAGTTTGTCGTGAAGTTTCATGTCTTGCTTTCTTCTTGCGTTCAACAATTGTCCTTCATTTTGTTATTTCGCCATGGAATTTTAGTTGAGTTGTTAGTGACGGTTTTACTGAAGGGATCTTTGAACATTTGAGCTTGAATTATGCCCTTACGGGTACAATTGCTGACGTGAGAATGGAAAAGAGATTAGCCGTGATGTGATGGGTGTTGTGCGTGTCGCCTCGAAACACAATTTGTTGCAATTTTATACACAAATTATAGTGAATAGAGTAGCTTCTTGATATAACGCACGATATTTTTCTTATTTCACATAGTAATAGTACCTGAAACAAAAGATGTATATTAGAACAACGTGATTTTGTTTTCGATAGATATTTTACTCAGTAATTGACATTTGACACCTTGACAGTTCATTCATTGTGTTATCTATAGTTCAATAGTGGACTATTTGAGATAAAATTAAATTCGTTACGTTTGTATTAACGCTTTACAAAAAGTTAATTTTAACACTGATTAATAATGAAATAGGTGGTTTATTTAAGTTTAAGATAATAATTTACGTTACATAAAATAATAATATCAAGTAATAATATACTTACTTTAGTTTCAATCAGATACTTAGACAACTTTACTCGATATGTTCGTATTATTAGAATACCATAAGATTTAGATATTTAGGGATACATTTAATATTATTTACGCATTATTTACATAATTGGGGAAAATAATAATAGGTAATTCATTTTTAAACTAAAAACATAACCAAGGCTGAGTGAATAGAAACGCTTTTAAATAAGTTGATACGACAAGTTGACAGCTGACAGGTGCTATCTTATCAGTAAATGGATATGATATCGAGATGGGATGATTATTTAAATAAATTTAATTTTATTTTAGTTATAAAGTCGGAATATCGTAGGAAATTAGTTTAAGTGAGGTAGAATAGATATGTCATTGTTCTTGACTACAGGAAATATGAGGTTGTGAAGAATTTTTTTACATCAGTTATTAGTTCAAGCTGTGTTGTAAATTTGTTATGAAATTAAGGATAGACTATGAGGATACTAAGGACTTATTATTTCGGGGGGCGCGGGTTTATTTATAGGCTTTAGTTCAGTGTAGGAAATGTTTCACAATGAGATCTGATAAACATGACCCTAGCTACAATATTAAGTTATTAATCTTTTAGCTTATTATAAAACCTGTTAGAATCATTAAATATAGTAATTATGAAGGAAAGTAGGAGTGTTAGTAATTTCATAAGTGGGGGGGCGCTCTCTTTTAAGTTTTCTTTTAACGCATAATGAAACAAATGAAATGAAAGTAATTTTATTACAATAATTTTGGTACATTTATGGCCTATAGATTACCAATAGAATGACTTACATATATGTTCACATGTAGTATAAGAGTATAACCACAGAATCAGAAAGAAAAGGAAAGCAGTTTAAATTTAATCTGTTTTTGAAGCGAAGTAAATATGTCTGTATTGTTATCATTAGATTTATTAAGGTATTCAGTTCTGTTAAGTATTCTTATAAATAAGTAGATACATCTTCAATCAAGTTCTTATTATGCATTAGCCATGATACTCAGGTTACATTTTAGATTTATAGTAGATTTTGTGTGGAGGTTGCCGTTGAAATCCAAAAACCTGGAAAGTAAAATAAATAATTATTGAAACAAGTTAGAATAAATGTTATTAAACAAGGTTGAAAGGTTATGCAGTACATTTACATACTTTACCTTGAGATATATACATATATAGCAGTAGGAAAATAAATGTAGTTCATTAAGCTGCTCGTCTTCAAATGAAATGAAAATTGTAATCAGGCGATGGAAACAAATTTGAGAGAACAATAGGATGAAGACAAGAAGCGAATTAGCAGTAATAATAGGAAGAAATAAATAAAATATCGAACCTGAAGAAGTACCTACTTTTTTTTTTATCTAAGTAATTTCCATGAACATTATCATAAGGATATTTTTAAACAACTATGTTCTTCGAAATTTGAAACAATAATAGAGTAAGATAAATAATATTACCTTATGAAGAAGTTCCAATAAGCTGCAGCAGTAGTTGTGGGGAGTCCATGCCATCCTTCATTATTTTTGCTTCATTCAAGATTAGTTTGTACTGAGAAGTTATCAAGATTTACGAGCAGAGTCTGGAAATAGAAGACAGAAGATATTAGAATCAAGAAAAGATCATAAATTGGCGTACAGAAGAATCAAGATTTACTTTATAAACAAACGCAGTTAGAACTCTTGTTAACTTACGTTTTGATAGTATGTTTCAGGTGGCGCAGAGGTCGACTTCATTATTCTTATTTCATTATCCGGGGTTCATTATATTTGCATACATTTTGAGATATAACTTATAACCGTTGCGCGGAGGTTAACGTAATTGGTTTGATTCTGTAACAAAAACAAATTTTTATTGTAAACATACAGCACGACTTTTCTTTGCTCAATATTTTAGTCAGATCACAGTGATATGCGTAGAAAATAGTTACCTTATTATCGTACTCATTTTATCACAGTTTTCTTCATAACAATCCGTTTTGTTGTTCATTATTTTCCTATTCGTAATTTCATTCCCATTTCGTAGAATAGACATAGGTTATGGAAAAAAATTTGACGTTTGACATGTCATAAGACAGTGTTGCCAGGTTAAAGAGATAAGATGACATAAATAGTAGACTATTGTTAAGGTAAAGATTCACTTGCCTAGTTCGTAAGATTTACGTAACATTTATAGAATAGTTAAATATATTTTTATATTTTACTTAATTAAACAACGTACAAGTATTTCAGTAATTTATTAATTAAAATCTAATATTCAATAGGGATATTAAGATAAGATCGATTAATAGGAATCGATTACAGACGAAAATTTTTTAAAGACAATAGTGATGTCATATTATACGTTGTACCGCAGTAAAAGTATTGCAACAGTATAAGAAACGAATGAGTTTGTAGGGAATTTTAACTAGAGGTCGCTAGTAGTATATTGCATCGAATGATTTGCGTAATGGTTCGATTCCATTAATACGTATTTTGAGGTTCCTTTAATAAATTGAAATTCGATATTTTTTATAAAGGGTAGTTAGAGGTGAATTGAACCAGGTGGAAAAAATAATTACGAGTTTTATTAGAGTATAAAAAAAAACGAAATGTGTGAAGTGGATGGTCAATTTTATTTTCTATATTAGAGAAAATTTTTATTTTTTTTATTTTAATGAAACAAGTAAAAGGGAATTTGGGATTTTATAGGAAGGTAAAGTAGTATGGATTTTGAATACATAATGGGTGATGTTCTTCTGACTAAGTCGATGTGGAAAAATGAATGTAGGAGCCTGTAGTGCGATGTATGAGAGGATGAATGAGTGGACTTTTTGAGTTGAATGTTGTCTGTATGTATTCAAGCTAAGTTCGGAAGTATTCGGATCCGAAAACGGGGGGTCTTCTATCTTTAGAGGTACGAACGGGAGTATTTTCTAAAGACATCAATTGGATTGCACATACTTAGAAGTTAGGCTTAGTAAATCGAAGTATCGATTAGACCAATTGTATGGTAGTTTGTGCGAAACAATACTCTACAGTGCCTACGGGCTAATCTTCTTCGAGCACGAGCAAGAGCGTGCAGGTTTCACACACACCCATGTCAACGATTAGATTGGCCAACTGTATATTTTTTTTAAACAAAAGGAATTGTGGATTGTTTTGTCCGTAAAGGCAGGATAAAACTAAATTGGTATATTTGTATGAACCTCTGGTATAATAGTATTATTTAGCATAATTTTGAAATCAAACATAATGTCACAATTCGACAAGTAAGTCTATAGTCTTACAAGAAAAAAAAAAAAAAACAATTGTATGATTATAGAGCTGAAATTGGCTTGTTTATTCTTGATATGATACACGCGCCAATAAGGGGAGTCACATGTGATTTTGGAGAAGAATTTGAAATCGGAATCAGTTATTGAATTGAAGTGAAAATGAATATTCAGTATCTATACCAAAGGTCTTGCTATGTTGTCTGAGGAGAGTTTCGTCAATTCATCGAAGAATTCGTACAATGTGAATTCGCAAATGAGGCTGAGCAATGGGCAGGTCAAGTTTGAGGTGTTTAGGCAAAACCGAGCTAATAGGGCTTGTTTGACTCACAACCAAACACTTCTTACGATGTGGTTAAGATTTGGAGAAATATATTCACGATTCAATGATATTATTCTATGGTTCGAATTCTGATTTAATACACAAGTGAGTTCCCAAGTATTGGTTTAAACACACACACAGTTAAGGGTACGAATACTAACGGATTTAGAATATCCAAGGTTATCACAAAATGTTATTTGCTTTAAGAATAATTGTTATATATATATAAATTATATTTTTTAATTGTTTTTACAATTCTAAGGGGAATGCGAAGTTCTACGTTATTTGACGATGTCAATCCACTTCAAACTTTCGCAGGGGGGCGATTGTGGCGATTCACATGATCTCGTCATGTGCCCGCCATCATGTAGTCATATATCATCATCGTGATACTCACATCATCATTATCATCAACGAATTTAAGACATATTAGCATCATACGTCATCAAGCTAATACTAAAATTATCATTTATTAGATATAGGCAATACAAATGCAAAGTAAGAATAACAGTGTGAATGTTTGCGGAAGCAAGTAAAACCATTCTTATAACTAAACATATTACCACTATTTAAAAATAGCAAGTTGATATTCACAAATTGACAACAGAGGAGTTGAGCTTTATTTAGACTAAATAAGAATCAAAATCCCATATACCACGCTTAGAGGGCGGGGGCTAGGTCACGTGACGTGTCGGGAGTGTCCCGAGTGTCCCGAAGCTGTCGAAGCTGTTGAAGCTGTCGAAGCTGTCGAAGCTGTTGAAGCTGTCAAAGCTGTCAAAGCTGTCGAATGTCTCGAGCTATTGGTTATAAATAGGCAAGGGCTTAGTAGAAGGGGATTCTTTTTGTTTGAAACTTCGTCGGAGTAACATTACTTTCTGGCAGTTAAGGTATTAAAAATTAATTCTAAGGGGAATTTCTGTCGGGTTATTGCTTGTTTCTTGAACTATAATTACCTATTGAGATTTAGTGGGGTTTGTTGCTGTAAGGCTATTAAGCCTAGTCACATGCCAGAAATAGTGTTTTGGTACATGGTTGCCAGGTGAAGGATATTTAACCTTGCGGCTGTTAAACGAATATCCTTCAGACTCTTCTAGTTTTACCCGAGCTAGGCGACTCGGGCACTAGCCATATACAAGTGCAGTGAATAGCCTACGAGTGTGGATGGTTTTGTTTGGTGAACGCAAGGACCACACGTGATGGACATGCGGAGTAATCTGCGCTTGCTGAAGCCAAACGGACCTCCAGGCTCGGTCTCATAAACTATATATTTATATATCTGTTATATACACATATCAGGGCGAGCTACTCCATGTTTCCGGCGTCTCTTCAGCCACATGGGGGGGGCTCAAAAACACCGATGATAGTCACCTTTTCGGGCTAATCACCCGAACTTACAGTTCAGTTTAGCTAGGCCCATACACGATTAAATATAAATATGAGACCTAGGTCTCTAGTGTTCTTTGTATTAGCTAGGGAACAGGGATTAGCGATAGGTACACCTTGATAGGAACATTAGGACGGGGATCTTTACCTACCGAGCAATCGGTCAATCGTCACTAACTAGCATAACATTTATCCAAATTATTTTAACCTTGTTAAGTATAGTGGTTAAGAGGTTGAATTATTATTTTCTTAAGTGGTTATGGCCAGGGGAAGTTAGTAGGGGAAAAGCAGAGTCTTGTAGCGGTTTGTAAAGATTGGGAATAGGGAATCTGGTATTTAGGTCATCCAGATATTTAACACCTTTAACTTACCAACATTAATTATAGAAATAATTAATTAAAATTTACCGATTATGTGTTGAAGCAATGTACCTTGATATAGCTTAAGTGATAGAATGGAATCACTGAAGCAGAGTTGAGTCAATTAGCTGTAGATATTCGCTTTTTCAATGAGTAGAAATAATTTAATCTTTAATATAATTTTGATAAGGAAATTGTGGATCGTTGTATAGTATGAAAATACAAAATATTCCTAAGACTGGATGTGGAGTATCTGAAGTGTAAATTGCTAAGAAAAGCCGGGGACTTATGGATAGCAATAATGAAAGTTATTCGTTCTCGTATTTACATCACAGATCTCAGAACTGAAGTAATTTATATCACAAGGGTTGAGAGTAATTTCCTTTATCAGAATGAGTCAGTCGAGAGTTGAAAGATACTTCGATCGGCACAATAGTCTTCATGTTTTCAAGGGTATACTACATTTATTTTATGAATATGGTCAAACGAAAACCAAGTTCTAGAACTCATTAGAAGGGTTCATACCTACTAGGGAAGAGTAGTGTATTAGACTTCTTACAATTTTTAATTATAACTTCATCATTTGGATATGTCATAATCTTTTCAACCTTTTCATATATTTAGCAAGTTGTAGGTTTAGGCAGGTAGCTTAACCTAGCGTAGGCCTTGTGTAGTTAACTTAAGAAGCTTGCGCCAAGAGGCTTCTCTAAAAGATGGATCCTTGACACTTGCCTTAGGTAGGACGTCATGCATAGATGTGATGAGATCCCACAGTGGTTTGTCTAGCTTAGACTAGGAGCGGAGTTCCCCATCCTCTCGCTGTTCGCTTTAATTCGATTTGCTTCTTAGGAATAGATAGGTAAAGCGTTCAGTGACATTCTCCGCGCACTTAGTTTGGTAGGGGACCATTACCAATTAATAATTTTTTTTTTTATATATACACCTTAAAGTTACCTTCTTCATCCTACTACAATCTAGGTTTTACTAGGTCTTAATTGTGAAGACTATAACTACTTCCTATTTATTGTATAGGTCTAGAATCCACTTCAGATTGTTCTACTATAGTTTATTCAAGGGAAGCATACCATCTTCTCAGATTAAGGTGTAATGACAACATTTATTTAATATTGTCAAATATGAAAACTTAAGATTAATTAAATTCATAATAAAATCTCATAGATCTTGTAACTTCCACATATATATAGATTGGTAATGAAGTGTAGTTCCATATTGTACATAGACATATGTTTTCTAATCATTCTGGAGTAAGAACATGCAATTTTAAGAACTGAATTATCTTTCATTCCAGAATTCTAATAAAATTTGGATAGAATCACATATTGACTTTTATTGTTACATAAAGAAATTTAGTTCAACTATATCTGACTATGGTCTAAATGAATTTGATACTTCATACAGAATAAACAACTTTTATAAGAGTATCTAAGATATTTCATATAGAAATTTGCTATAGGAACTATAAGTATTTTGTTGGCTAGCCTACATAGGAAGTAACAAGTTATGTTTTAAGGATAGATAACATTAAACTAAGTTAGAAATTTAATTAGTACAAAGAACCAAGGTAGCAGTAGGGTAGGAGAAGCTTGCATTAAATAAGTAAAAGAATACACATTTATTTGGTAATACATGGTAACATAGCACAGTGAATGGGTATGGAAGTACTTGGCGACACATCACGGTTAGATTTCTCTTAAAAGAGCTTGAGTTACTACTACAACGTAGGATCCGACCAATCTAGACGTTCACAACGGTTTTACCGATCACCTTTGGCCATACGTTATTAAGAAAAGTTCAAACTCAATTGTTATAAAGATCCTTTTCATATTCAGATTTGTTTAGTTGTAGGATATAGAAGACTGGGAGCAGCTGTTAAGATATTCTTAGGTAATTGTTGTAGGGTTTCCTTGGGCTTCGTTGTAGGAGTAGAGTCTGGAGGCGAGGGAGGAGGAGGCGTAGGACCTGTACCTTTAGTTTAGGGTTTAGCATACATTATGATTGGTGGTCCCGTGACTCAGGATATCACTAGAGTTGAAGTGCTTAGGTAGCTCGTAACCATTACACTGTTCAGGATGCAAGGTATCCGTATCCCCGCTTATTAATCTGCCGCGCTCGAGTAAGTTCAAAAATTCCCTCTTCAGCTACTTATACCTACATCGTTTATGTCCAAAATAACAGCTGCACACGTAACGTGAACTGAAACTTTAAAACTTAAATAAAAGAGCGCTATTACCTATAAGAGTAGCAGACCTGCCTGTCTAGCACAACTATGGTTCGCGAATCATGTCGCGCGACATAGCATTACCCGTCACTCTCTCACAATACTGTACAGAAAGGGATAGGTAGAATATCTCGCGCGAGAAAGAGTCGCGTGTCAAAGTTGTGCTAGAGGTGCTGCACCTAATTAACAACATAAAATAAAAAAACCGGCGAAGAGCATGTCGGGCCACGCTCAGTGTAGGGTTCCGTAGTGGCCCATCCTTCACAATAGACGGGCATCAAGGTTTAAATTACGAGAAAGATTTCAAGCTCAATAAAAAAGGTCGTAAACGCCAAAGTAAGTGTAATTACTTATTACCTTCTGGAACTTATCGATTATACGCGCCAGATTGAGCGAAATATTTTAATACAGTATGGCACTTAACTAATATGTGTAACGTTCGTAGTATAAGGACACCGCGCGGCACTTACGTCATTTTAAGGAAAATTATGAAATTTTGCGATAACTCAAAAACGGGTCAACCGATTTTATTCAATATAGTTTTCATTGAAAGTACTTATAAGGCCTCATTTTCATGCATTTTTCCATATTTTTTTGACCCGTGGATGAAAAGTTAGAGGGGGGGGGGACGCTATTTTTTAGATTTCGGAGCGAATTTTTACAAAACTGCTGACTTGATCCAAAAATAATGTTTTGAGACCCCTATTATTTTTAAAAGACCTATCCAACGACACCCACACACTAGTGTTGAAACGAAAAAAAAAATTACCCCCACTCTAGGTGTTCGAGAGGTACCCGAAAAAAAGTTTCTTTTTTGTTTTTATTTTACCGTTCTGTCGGCGTGATACATACACATACTCATACCAAATTCCAGCTTTCTAGTACTAATGATCACGGAGCTAAGCCGCGGACGGACGGACAGACGGACATGGCGAAACTATAAGGGTTCCTAGTTGACTACGGAACCCTAAAAAACAACTATCGATGTAATAAATGAGATTGTTTGTCATTTCATGCCAGTGTGTTTAATTCAAAGTTTTAGTTTGATGTAAATTGGTCAAGCCAGGCTGGATTTAACCGCAGTTTTATTCCAAGAATACCTACCCGCCATAGATATAGCTACCCGCTTACTCTCTGGCAGTAAATGTCAAAATCCCATATTACTTAGTTTGACATTATTTTTTATTTTCCAAGAGTAAGCATTGGACTTCCGGTTCGTGTCCTAAGATGGCCGCATTAGGTTTAGTTGTTCATTATTTATTCATTTTAGTTGTTCAATGTGTAGTATTGATAGCGTATTGTGCAGTGATCTAACGTATGAGTGAATAGCTAATGAAGAATTCAACTTGAAGCGTTCATAGCCCTTCCTGGGTCAAGGCCCGATAGTCCGCGTGGTTTTTTGTAAATCGCTATCACTTTACAAAAAGCACGATTTTTTCAACTCACCGTACAACGTGGTATCAATCCTCTATCTAGTCGCCTAGTGCGATTGGCAACGAGACATTGGCAGTAATGGTCGCTTAACTGTGACCGGTTGCCATTTAAAAAAAAATAGAATAGAAAGAGTAAGCATTATTCTTAATTTTTTAATATTGGTCGACTGCGGCCGCAATCTCATTAAATAGCCTATATTTTTATATCTCACAGTGACAAAATACGATAAACTAGTATTCCTACACATATTTCAGACTGATTTAGACGATGCCAATTTTGAGACGCCTAAATTACGGCGCCAGTGATTACCGCACAGCACACCTCCGACCGTTTAGACAATGACTATGTTCAGCCGCCTAAATCTCGCCGCCAGTCGTGTTTACACAGCACAGTGTTTTTTTTCAGTACCAGTCATTAGTGGCAGCGAGAGACGCAGAGGGGGGGTCACTGGCGCCAAAAAATAGGCTCGTGTTCTATTCCGCGCCAGCGCTGGCATGAGGCGAAAAAATGGCGCGGAAAGTGTTTATACGGTGCCTTTTCGAGGCGCCGTAATTTAGGCGTCTCAAAATTGGCATCGTCTAAATCAGCCTTAAGTAGATGCTGGTAAACTTTATCTGATCAAACTTAGATACCTACCTATATTTTTCATTCCTGAAAAATATAACTTGGATATCTTCAAGTCGAAAGTAAATCGGCATCTTCTAGGCAAGCATGCTCCATCTTTGGCCTTCAATTAAAATGAGATTGAGGTTAAATGCTTGGTTATCTGGAATAAAAAAATTAAGATTCACTGTAAGCGCTGATAATAGTGATAATAAATATGCATCCTAACCTCTGACATAAATATTTCCAGAACAATGGCTGATAACGATCGTGTCGTGTATCCCGATGAAGTAGATGATGCGAAGGCGAAGGCTGCGGAGGCAGCAGGCAGTGCGGGAGCGGGCGACAGCAACTCTGTGGAGGAGGCCGTGGAGGCGCCCCAGGAGACATCCACCGACACAACCATCCCTAAAATAGCCCTGAGGAACGTGATACAAGTCCCGTACAACTGTCCAGATGGATACGTTATGGATGAGAACGGAGTTTGCCGCGAAGTCTTCTAAAACTGATCTCTAGCGAGCGTTTTTTTTATGTTAGTGTGGCACAAAACTGTTGATTGATGCAGACGGTGCGTAAGTGGGTTTAAAGGACTGGTTGAGAATTGCCACAGTCTTGATTAAATATTTTACAGTATTTTTTTCAAAATAAATTATTATCATAATATCTATCTAACTACCTACTCGATAGGCCTGCCCTTAGGCAGGCCTTTGTGCATGTTGCGAGGCTCGTGAAGTGTAATTCTAAGAATCTTGTCTTTAGATAACGAAGCGAAATCTACTTTAGTCGTTGTAATTAATAATGACTATTGATACTTGTATATCATTATCGATGATTGATGGTTACACACTGCACTTCCAAGATTATTAATTGAACATAATGATCAAATGATAGATTACAAAATAAAACAAACATTACAGCAGAAAACACCGTTTATTTTATAATTATGAGAGAACTTCAGATTGATAACCTACGTACAGAATATGACTATAAAAACCAATCTAACTTGAATTTTACATGTGTCCAGGATCTCACTGTTAATTTCATAATACAATATTTATTACCGTTACAATTCAGGAGGCTTAGTGTTCCTTTACAAGATTACAAGACGATTTTTTATCATTAAGAGGAATACAATTTGGATATAAATTTTGAAATACTTATAAGTACAAGAAACTTCCGTAAAACGGAACTATGCTATTTCAACATTTTTGATTAAACTAAGTATAAAAAATAACATGTTTTAAAATAAATATAAACTCTAATACATTTTAATGTCTCACATCATTTAACGCGAAGCAACATCAAATAGTTGGAAACAAAGCACGAATCGAGAGAACCTTGAAAGTTTTATTAACATTTACCTACGAATTGAAGTCTAGCGACTCTACTGTTAACTTCCGAAGGACTGCAGTGCAGCAGTCAGGGCAGATACGGCCCTGAAACACCCACTGGGTACCAGCGGTGCCGACCCAACAGGTGGAATGAGCACTTGATCCCTAACAAAATGGCTCGCGAGCGCGGAGCTGAGAGTGCTAAAACGTAGCACTTCACTTAAACGCACAGACTTTTATACAACTGAGTTGGACCTCTGTAAGCCATTAATCTACGCGTGGCACTGACTGTATTGGCTTAACGGCGACGATACGAATTCTGTTCTGTATAAATAACGTCGCTAAAACTTCCTATAAGTAGTTATTCTTACTGTAGATTTTTCCATCAGCTTCTAACAAAAGTTAATGGACTTTTTACATCTAGATCTGTATATCACACTTCAACTGATCACGCTGTACAATGACCTACGCTCTTCTTAGTTCCCACATAATATTCCCTACGTTGAAAAGGGATATGTTTTTTTTTGTACATTACACAGCTATGGCGGATGTGGGACGAGACGAAAGTGAGAGCGATACATATGTGATCTCAAGCTTTACCAAGCCATTACATTTATCTCAGAGCAGCCGTCATGTTTCTGCCTTAAACACGGGCCGGAGTGTAAATCCGTCGGTACGAGTCCTACTTAGTAATATAAAAGTCAATGTCTAATAGAAGTGAGCACATTAAACGCACTGCAACGGGTATAACATTGCTTTTATAATACTGGTTAATACTTCTAACACTGCCAATGAGTGATTTCTTACTGAGATGGAGAGCAGCAATGATGAAAGGAAATAAAGTGTATTTAGTTTCTACCTAAGCTACTGGCGTCGCTTGAGACGCTCGTAATGTAGATTAATGTATAAGATATTAGTTACAACTCTTTGAACTCATGACAAATGGATATTCCAGGCAAAACAGGTTACTAAAATTATAAAAAAGGTCGTACGGTCAGCATCAAAAAGAGCTAACAATTCTACTAGCGGCACATACGTCAAATTTCATAGGTACTTATATTGTCAGCTACTTTTAATGGCGACTGTACAAGTAAGGTGTTAATGAGAAGTTTTCTTTGGTATGGCGGAAGATTAGATGCGAAAACTCGCCTCATTAATACTCGAATCTGCAAAGTAACCTTAATAATATATTTAACATTTTTATAATAACAAATAAGCGACGTAAATACATGTACGACCACAATAAAGTCGTAAAGAGAGGGTGTTCGAAATATTGAGTAGGATTCTAAAACTTAACAAGAGCTGTGGTTTAAGCTGCTCGGAGCGTAACTAGAGCCGCATAAAAATGTCTCGACCTCACAATAAAATAGCTTTACTTCTATGAGGAATAATTATCATACCACAAGAGTAACCTTTCGAAAATGCATCAGGATACCTAATAAACCATTTCGTTGCTCTTTAAATTCCTTTTATACATTTACGGCGAAGATAAAATACAAGTATGTATAGAGGACCTCTGATTTGTAAGTTAAAACCTGTTTACGATTTCTACGATTGTATATGTCTTCCCATAAATATGTAATGTATGTGTGTATGTAGTTTACCCAAGTAACGCGGGGCACGCCTGTCGCGGGCGGGAACGGCGGCGCGCCGGCGCGTTCCCTCCTCTATAACAAACGCAACAGAAGTGCTCCCTATTATATCCAATTTCGAACGAAACTTTCAAAGAAGCCTAATAAACAGTACTGTAATTACGTCTGGATTACCTTTAACACTTACTAGCTATCATCTGTTAATGTAATAAAATGCTATATGAATTGACACATAAGTATATAAACTATACTAATTGTGTACTTATACAAAATTAGCAATCCAATCAACAATGCATACTATTGATTATGAAAATATCTATGCTTTACGATAAGATTGAGATTTTGTTAGAACGCAGGCCGCCGCGCCTCGTATGCGACCGAGCCGTGCGGCAGTCGCGCGACAATCGTTCGGCAGTCGCACGATGCGGCGCCAAGGCGCGCGACGGATTGAACACGAGTACGTTACATTATGTACACTAGTAACAGAAGAATACAACTGCAATATTACGATTAATATTATCAGATTAATAAGATCATTGAAAGCCGACTAGAAGTTTGGTTATGCCTACTCTAACACTTTATTTTACAAAACACTACTCGGGAGAAGAGTTTTGCTGCGAAGCGCGCAAAGCCTCTCGTCCCCTGCCGGGAGCGTCTCCCCGTGACTTGTGCGATGTGTCGGCGGCGCAGCCGCGCCGGCCCGCGGCCCGCGCGGCGTCCGCTAGTCACTACCATTAACTTTACTTTGGTGTCAGGTACGTGGCCTCGACGAGCACGCTCGCGAGACCAATAATATATTTAATATACTTATCCTAATATACGATGAGTCGAGATGCGTCTAGCTAGTGTCAGCGCGATGAAAGGTCGAGTGTCGTGGAGCCGCCGGCGGCGCTCGCGGGGAAGACAAGCGGGACAATTGACTGGCGAGTGGAAACATGCGACTGACCTCACTTTATAATGAAACTACTGAGAGAAAAGGAATTACCTAATTTCTCTACGGTTACGAAGGCAACTAGATGAAATCCTACTCTTAAGGATAAAAATCTAATTATGTTAACTAGTTATAAATTAACATTGCTTGAAGTTGTTCCATACGCGTTGCATTTCAGGCGTTTTAGACGAGCCAGAGAGAGGACTTTTGGCCGTCAGGGCGGCATATTAGTGCCGTTGATAGCTCATGGCTCCTTCGTCCCACGCGTCAAGCGTTTCATTACCTCTGCGGTGACTTTTGCAACCGCAAGGTTCTTTAATTTTATACTTATTTTCTTATAGGAGAATGCTAATACGTGTTGGTGCTTAATATTTTCGAGTGATATTTTCTCTAATAAAATACAGGTAACGTTAAGAACATAAAATACTGTTCAAATATCTAAAAGTACTGGTATTGCCGAAGACTCTGGTACTTTGAATTTATTAAAAATTTATCCTAGCTAAAACAGCTACGTAGGTACATTATGTATTACTGTACAATTAAGGGCATCAGAGTAAGAAACCAAATCTAAACGTCATCTACAAATCTGACCAGAAAGCGCCAAGTTGTTTTGAACATACGAGTGTCTATTTTATGAAAAGTTTTTTTAATTACTCTTACTGTTTATTAAAAGTTACACGCACAATAACAATTCATTAATTATAATTATAATGTTAAAGTTAACTAAACAACAACTGCATCTACTATCACACATTCGAAAGTTAAAAACAATTTTACAATTGTAATCGAATATCATTATTGCTACGGCGACGGCACGCCGGCGCGATATGCTCTGGTCCGGCACGGCCGGCGCCGGCGCCCGGGTACGGACGACCCGCGTCCGGCGCCGGCCGGCGCCGCCTCTCTCTGTTTGTACTGTGCGCCGTGGCCTACCCCTTCCCTGCTCACCGCGCGCGACCCGGACTAGGCCACTCGCGCGATATAACACCCCCCTCCTCCTACTGGCGACGCGATTTACTTCGTTCTACATAATCCGGCCCTCGGCCGAATCGTGCCTCATTTGGCGAAGTATCAATATCTACACCTAATGCTTGAATATCCATTCGGGTTAATACAAACTCTGTTAAAAATACTGATTATATTTTTCGATTGGCATCGATGCTTGTCAAGCTGCCGTTAGATTCAATAGTTGTAGATACTTTTGAATAACTATATCACATATATGATATCATTATTCGAATGTCAAACCATGATACCTTTATGAACGACGATATCGAAGCTTATAAGCTTCAGCTTAGCCAACATTTTAAAATAAGTTCTAAATCCACGGGCTGATGTTTACTTTCTTAAAACCTTTATATGAAAGCCTGCGGTGGACATCCAGAAAGTTTTCAAAAGACAGCCTAATGTTTTCAGATAATGTATGAACTATAAGTATACGATACAACTATAATCAAGTGTAGTTACTTCCTAATTTATGCATTTGATAAACGAATCTGTATGTACACAAAATGAATTTTGCCAATCGGAGAAATAGTCGAATAGTTTGTCTTCAAAGGACATTCCCGGAGTATTTCTATAGCTCTCTTCGCGTCAAAATCCATTTCGGGTTAAGTTACAATATATAATGCGATTGCTGATTAACAGTTATTATATAACTATAAATAAATACGGTTGCCGGTTCGATTATAGCCAAAGTCGCAATTGCATGGCATGACGCGGGTGTCAGAAGCCGAGCGTTTGCCACAATGGTCTGAGTTCAGAATACGTGTTATATAGGTATAAGAGTACGGTGAAGGTTAGTTCTAAATGAAACGTTGATGGTAGCCGGTTGACTGCAGCGACAGGCCGGGTAGCAGACGCCGTGTCCACGCGGCTGATGTTCCATAATTTGCTTGGCGTTCCTGGAACCGTGGACAGGAGGTAAGCCATACAAAAAGTCACTTTACTATTTACTACGTAATCAATTCCGTATAAACACATCCCTATACCTAGTTAAAGTGAGACCGTTTCACATTATTTAGTATTACCTAATAAAAATAATAAGTTAGTGATTATAGGTAAGAAGTGTTAGAAATGGAAATGGAGTACCTATAGTTTGCAAAGATTTTTGTGAAAGTGTTAAATATAGATATAGAAATGTAAAGTAAAGAAAATCGAGCGTCAGTAGAACCTGTCAATATTAAGGAATAACATACTGGTGAGCCAAACAATTCAATGTCGCGTCGGTACTTATGGAAGGTTTTTAAACTTGCTTTATTCTTGCATTTGTTAAAATTCCGCGTATGAATAAGTTCGATATTGTGCGTTATTGCGGACAAGTGTGCGAATGGTAGAGTAACTAATAGGGATTTTACTTCCTATTCGCCGACTTCCTTATGAGAATCATTTGCCTCTTTGTTTTTCTCTGTCTGTTTTTGGCTGACTTTTCAATATTAATTCAGCGTCGCCACATATTTGAATGATCTAATCAGCATCAATTTGCTCAGTAAAAATATCCCTGAGACGGAAACATTAACCTTTTGAACGCGAAGTCGGTGAAGCAATTCACCGCACCACTCACGCACCACAGCAAAAAAACTCAAAAAGTGCTCCAAAATTAACACGACTCGAAAAATTATTGTAGCGGTTAGAATTACCAAGTTTTTGATCATTGCAATTAGGACATTTGCGTTAGTGAGTGGCACAATTATCTATCGACAAGATTTACCATTTTGGGTACTCAAAACCTTCCAAAGCCGAGTCACATTGAATTGATGGCTAAGGCTCAGAATACACGGTGCAACTAAGGCTGGATTTAACCAAACTTTTATTCTAGGAATAATACTTAGGTACCTACTCTTATATAGTAATATCAAGCTAAAAGGGGTTTTGGAACAATACTATCCCTCGGACTCTCGAGTAAGCGTTATTACTGGAATAAAAGTTTGGTTAAATGCAGCCTAAGTAATATGACTAACTACTACGGTCCAACAAGAAAGTGTAGAAATTTAAAAGTGGCAATAGGTACTGTATTGTCGTCCCGTTTTCTAAGATTGATTATAGGAAGGGACCACACTACAGTTTTGCCACTTTTTAATTTCTACTCTCTTATGTCGTACTGTATTCAGACTCTTACTTTTGTGTAACTTTAGATGGTGAAGAATTTTAGGTATGATTCGAGTTATAGTTTCTTACTTTGGTTGTTGAACCGTCCGTTCTAAGCCTGAGTGAACAGTTCAATAACATGTATTTAAGTGTACCTATATAAAATCTAAATACGTATGTTAGGGATGTATAAATTTGGTCGAAAATAAATTATCCGATACCACGGTAAGACCCACCAAAATATCTCAAATAATTTCAGTAATTGTCTTCAACCCTGAATAAAACAACTTCAACCAAAATGATAGTTGGAACTTCTCTTATAGTGGTCTCAACTCTCCTTTAGTTGTAGTGAATATGTCCGATTAATGAATGCATCGGACTAGGTATATGTATGGTAAATATACTTTATAGTTATCCAATTCAGAGTTGAGAGACGTAGACACATGGGGACCTTAAAAGGTGTTAACCTTATGAACGCCTCGTACAAAAATGTGACCAAGGTAAAGTTGAATCGTTAAATATGTATGAAGATTGCATGGTTTGACAGATTGATCAGACGCAGGCGTAGAGCGTTGATTATCGTACATGGCGCGCAAAAGGTTAAAATCGTCAGTAAGTAAGCGGTCACCGCATATAAAATTGTATTTAAGGTATAAAACATTTAACATGGAGTCAACATAAATCTTAGTCGAATTCTTTATTATCAGGGTGTAACTGAATAAATACATGTGTAGGCATCATTACTGTTAATTTAGCGCTGATACAGAAAACATTGACAAAACTGTTAATATTACAGAATTACTTAACATTCTTCAACGTTTATCCAGTCAGCACTCCGATAAAAAATAACTTCGTCTAAGCAGGTTAACTATAGTTAGGGCCTGTTCACACTTGAGCGATTTGCCAGCGATTTCTATACAAATTCGATCGCGGCGATCACGCCGCGAGATCGCCGCGTTCGAATTTTGTATAGAAATCGCTGGCAAATCGCTCAAGTGTGAACAGGCCCTTAACCCTTCGTATGCCGCCTCCCCGTATTTTTACCTATATCTGTATAGGACGGATACGGGACACGGCATACGAAGGGTTAAGTGTGTATTTACGGTGCGGGATAAGAAAAGTGCATGGATTGAAAAGTCTGACAACGTAAAGTACCTAATTCAAAATACAGGTAGGCTCTACTGAAAAGGTAAATAGTCTGTAATATTTAACATTCGTTATGTTTATGTAAAAAATAGACATATTATTCTAAAATTAAAACATCCAAGTGCACTAAAGTGTATAAGAAATCAATAAGGTATAGAGGAAAAATAATCTATACACACAACTCTTACTAGGTTAACCGCCCAAACCGAATATGTTCGCATCCAATGAGTACCTAAATGTTCCTTAGTTGAATTTATACCCCTTATATTTTCTACTTCACCCATTTCCACCAACATACATTTACTAACTTGTGTGACATCATTGGCCAAAAAAGGAACATATTATTCAAACCGCCTACAACCAGTAAATAGTCAATGTTGTTGGTGCAAATGAGCAACAATGTACAAGAGTTATGACAGTCTGGTCAATTTAAATTGATACTTAAGTAGATTTGGACAGTCTAGGTGAAAATGGTTAATTCACGTGTGTTGAAAAGGGGTACGCAGTCGCCATTATGAGCAAAACAGACGCAGTCGAATATGCAAGCCGCGAGAGGCAAGTAGGTATCCCCCTTGGTAACCTATCTGAAACACTAATATTTGTTTCCCATCTGTAACGTTTCGCCAAATTTTCATTTGTCCGAAATTGTTTTTTTTCTGAAAGCCGTAATATTTTCGGTATTTTATAAAAGGGCAAATTTTTATTTTGTTGTCCATTTCTTTTTTTCTCAGATTTCAATACAATTTGATGAGTTGGTAAAATTGCTTCTTTTGACCATGGTAAGCCCAATCTCACGATTGTCCTACAAATTATTCTCCATTGAGTTACGCAAAACGTATGCCAGAAATTGACTTATGGAACCATTTTTATTTTGCTGTCGAATTATTTATTTTATATTTCGAGCTCCTCATTTTCAACTAAATTTTAGTACAAAATACAAAATTTAGTAAAAAAAAAAACCATACATTTTTTGTAATTCAATGGAAAATGTTGTAGGACATATCGTGAAAATGGGCCTACCTTGTTCAGCATAGGCAACTTTACCAACTGACCAAATTTTATTGATTTCTGAGAAAAAAACAAAATCGACAACAAAATAAAAATCTGCGGAAAAATATTTTTAATTAACCCATTAGGTTAGTATTTGTATAGAATCTTTTTTATCGATTCATATTTTTTTATGTGGTAATACCACCTTTTTATTTTTATAAATAATGACACAAAGGTAAATTATGACAACAATTAAACCATTAGGATAGGTAAGTTTTATAATAATGGCTTTCGGAGTTTCGGACAAATGAAAATTTGGCGAAACGTTACAGATGAGAAACGAAAATGAGTGTTTCAGATCTTAGGTAACCATCGCCCTTTTTCAATTGATTGTGACTTATAAGCTTACTATCTGTAATGGTCCCTCTTTAAAAAAATAACACTATCTTTTGACCTGTAAGTTCAACTGCTAGTCTATGGAACTCATATAAGCAGTCGAGAATATTCGCAATAGAGCCACCGATTCAAAAATATCCGAACAGGACTCTTTACTTTGGCATGTTAAGGTAAAAGGGCGTGTTCAGATATTTCTGAACAAGTTTCGATGTACAAATATCCTCGACTAAGTACTTGGTTTGGTTGCTGCGTAGCTCCTGTTGCACCAAATTTTCACACTGTCTGTCAATACCTAATCTAAGTAAATACAAAACTAGAAGCTTTGGTGTATGTCCAATTCCATGCTTGTCTGCTGTTTCCTCATGCTTGTCTGTTGTATGGGACATGGAGAAGACTCAAAATATGCGTGTTAATGCTGGTTTTTTTTTCATTCAGCGCCTTATTCAAGTTTACTCCAACTTGAACAATAAGTGTGCATTTCCGTAGGTACTTGAGAAGCATAATACTGGGAGTTCATGTACAGTCTGACAAAAAGAGTAGAAATTAAAAAGTGGCGATACTGTAGTGTCGTCCCCGTTTTCTTAGATTGATTAGAAAGGGATGACACTACAGTATTCCTACTCTTTAATTTCTACTTTTTTTTGTCAGACTGTAGGCATTTAACTTACAGTGTTATGTTACTCAGGTTGGGATTTAAGACTAACATAGGACGAGTAATAAGGCGTCAAATAAAAAATCAAGGCTCACAGATCAACTCCAAAAAGCATAAATAAAAAAGATAGTAATATCATATTCCTATTATGAAAACAAAAGACTATGCTATCAGTAATCAGTGAGCCAAGAGTAGGATGTGAATATACTGTCACAGTGTAGATACATGATTAATTGGCGGTTTCATTATGTTCAGCGCAGTTATGTTTTTGTTCCGATTTTCAAAAGAAAACAATCATAGTAAATTATAAATTTGAACCCCAATTGTTGCTTTATAAGAACATATATCTAAGCTGGATTAGTTGGACCATTTTGATCCATATGATCGTCGTTGCATCGCGATGCGACGACTCTAATATTGCACCTATATAATGTAACTAATATGAACGTTTAATCTGATGCCGATAAAACGTACAGCGTCTACTCGATGATTATCAAAAGTTCTAATTATGAATGCTCTATGAAGCCCAAGTAAATGTGCGCGTCAAACCTGCCCCCGTGCCCCGTTCGACCGTTTAAAGGAAGAAGGTTTTATACACGTAGCCGGTCGCGAGTAGGGCGAGCACGAGTAGACACAGCAGAATCATTATCTTCTTCTGCACATTGAACAAACACAACACTTATTAGAATCTAGTAGTGTTTGGCGAGCCCCCGTCGCCGCGGAGTCGCGGCCCCGGGCGCTCGCGGCGGGTCAGTTACCTTTGAGCATTTGGCGGGTGCACTAGTAGAAGTAGCTCGAGACGTAGCCCACGACCACCAGTCCCAGTATCAGCAGACATACTAGGATCATGATCTTCTTCTGTAGACGGCCCGCGGCGAGCATGCAACATTACGCTTAAGACATGTCCGGAGCGCCGACTCCGACTCGACACATTATCGGATATCGACTCCGACTCGACACATTACACACGGGATTTCACACCTAACTGCGATACACGGCATGTGGGTGCGTCATTTGCCTTACTCAACTAGTATTAGAAACGAGGATGGTTAAAATAAAAAAAGAAATGAAATAAAATAAATATAATATTATTTTCAAAAATTTCCTAACCATTATTTACATCTTGAGTAAACATTATAAGTTGTATTTTTAAACAACTCGGTTGGTTGTGCCCGTTGGACGGGGATTAATTTTTTCGAAATTATAACATAACCTCTTAATATAACTCCGACGTTATTAAGTACCTAATAATAAACAATAATGTTGAATGGCATTAAATTATATTTCACAGTCTTTCGATTAATTATTAAAGTGCGCATTATTATAGTAAGCTGTAAACGTGAATAATGATCGCATCTGAAAAACTACAAAGTAAAATTAACTAAATAACATACAATAATTTATTTGTTAATCACAGTTAACAATATTAATACAGGATATGCAAGTAGTATAAATAGCACACAGAAGGAAACTAATTTCTCCTACGTAGATATAAATATACTAAGTTTGAAATAGTATAAAATGCTGTTATTAAATGCATTATATTACAATTAGCAAGCCAAAACGCTTAAAAACAGTATTTATATGTAGATTAAAAGAATAACAGAATGAGGTAGCAAACAGCTACGCTTATATTGGTATAACTGAATTATAATTCTATAAACCAAACTGCAATATTAATATCTAATAGTAAATATACAATAAGATAATCATTTTCACTTGTGAAAATAACAGCAAATAAAACAGATCTTCTGAACTATTTACATAAAAAAAGTGGCGTCTGCCTCATCAACGACAGCTAGGGCTACTCTTAGTATTTGCGGCTCCACACTGTTCGCGAAGTTGGCCGAGGCTGGGCGAATATGATAGTGTGAGGGGCACTTTGCTTCGGAATCTCATACTTCGGCCAACTTTGCCTCGCCCAACCTCGGTCCACTTCGCGAGTAGTGTGGGCCCGGGATAGACTGAAGTCATACTTTACTTTGTTATTTGCTATAAGTATGATTTCAGCCAAACAATGTCAGTGGCAGTAAAGAAGGAAGAGCGAAATCCTTAAATTAAATAATATTAATGAATACTGGTGTTTATCTCAATAGTGATTGACTGAACAAATCTAAACATTAAACTGATCACTAAATGTCAGTCCTTACTGACCAAACAACCTGTTGTACTGCTAGTAAAACAAAACAATGAAAAATGTAACGTTCTCTATAAAATCAAATAAATACCAAACTGCATTTCGTATAAAGGATTAACTAGATTTGTGCGTGGTTATTTAGATATTATACATCTAATAAATTACAATCTTAGTTTGTTCTTAACGCTAACATGATAATGATTTAAGGAAGCCTGAATAGGTTTTAAATAAGCGTACTAAACAAGCCCGAGCATATTGTGATGATTTCTAATTTATTTCACTTAATAAGTATCAAAGTTTATGTACACAGTTTTTTAAATTATATATTAAGCGGTAAAAATCGTTTCTTAGAGAAATCATCATAATCACTTTGTAATATCAACATCTCAAACGATTTCATTAGAATGTCGTCTGTTGACAACCAAAACTAAGTAACAAATATCTACTTAAAACAAAGCTCGCATCTCAGTATCCAATCAATCTACAAACTAGATACCAGATTATGAAGAGTAGTGACAGAAATCTTAGTGAGTTTTGGTTAGAGATGTGCCGTTATCGAGACCGTTTCCCGATCTGTATGAGGAAAGAAATTTTCTAGAACGGCACTTCTCTAGTTTTGGTTGTCACCAGGCGATGTGATGTGAACCGGTGTATTATATTCTGTAATGGCGAAGACGAGTAACTCGAAGAATATTTGGCTCGAAGCTGATAGTATGGACGAGTTTACCGTCTTTTTACCTTACAGAGTAAAACTATGATAACATTAGTGCTTTAACGATGACTACCCTAAAGTACAATTTAAAGTTATTGCACTTCTCTTTATATTGTCTTTAAATTGTCTATTACTTACGAGTAATAAAATCGCTTACACATTTTAGTTTTACACATTTATGTTTAATAGGCAGTATTATGTAATCACTCACTCCGTGAAACTCAAAAGGTCGGTTTTAATGTCTTACACAATTATTAAATGTAATATTAAATATTACATTTATGTATGTTTTTTGTATAAAAATACAGTACTATCGCATTTATTTGTCGTTACATTACATCTATAATCTATGTGAAAACTTGAAATATAGCACCTTTTAATAAATAAATAAAAAACATACAACTTTCTCATAGACGTAAGTACTGCAGTAGTTACTAGAGGGTTGTCTTGATAAACTAGTATTTCGCGGTCCGTGGGGTAGCCTCTTCCTTGTCTAATTATGCGACGGCAATGATTATTATTAAAATAACCAACGTTACTGACAGGCATATAATGATGGAGATCTTTTTCTGCAAAAATAAGGGAAAATAGAAACAAAATAAAATCACCGTTAGAACCTTTACAGACTGACATTGTAGGTGTTCTTATTATTGTGTAAGGTTAGCCGGGCCAAGTGCGTTAGCGGGACAAGATCGAAATACTTACCGAAAAGTACAGATGTACCTACTACTAACTCAATCTTACTTTTGGCAATTAACTATGGTTACCTGGCGATAGTAGTATAACATCTATACTTTTATGTGGTGATATTTCGATGTGGAAGGTACGCTTGCCCCACTGGCGCACTTGGCCCGACAGACCTGATATCGTTCGCACTACCAAGTAGATCCGTGATGAGTAATATATTATAAATTATATACTTGATATAATTTAAAAACGAACGAATTCTGAAAATACTGTCTCAAGATATATCGGTAAAAAAATTAAAGAAACAACTTCTAAAAATCTCATAAAAAAGATTGGATTTAGTATAAGCTTTGCTTAGTTTGGGACAACGTCGATTTGTGTAAGACTGTCCCTTAATATTTATTTATTTAACATTATTGCATTTCGCATCATGTTAAAAATAACCAATTTTAGCCAGAACATTAACAGAATTGTTACTTTTTAACAATTTTCATTATTTTTATGAGAATACTATTTTTAAATTTTCATGCATAACACCATTACCACTAGGCATTAAACCACATTGCAGTACGTCTAGCATAACTGTGACACGCGACTCTTTGTCGCGCGACAAATACTATCTGTCACTATCCTTTTAATACCGTGCAAGCATGACAGAAGATACAGAGTCAAGCGACAAACGAAGCCGCTGCAAGATATGCCAGCCCTGCAGGTGTTGTCTAAACCCGTACATTATACAAATACATAGCGCAATATAAACGCGGTGGTACTGTACATCTTATTGTAATTTTACCGCAAAACCTTACAAAATACGAGCCTAGTAGATACATAAAGCTGCCTAGAAAACTGCATATTTACATTATCTGCGAGTTTACATTCATTCGCGGTTTGTGACAGACGAGAACGACAAGACATCTTTATCTTTATCCAATACCAAAAAAAGCAATAGAGTGCCATGCGATGAATAGCTGCAACACTTGAAAGTGTTACTGTAGTCGGTACAAACTTCAGTACAAACAGAGACCAATCATAGAAAACTGCCAGTGCCTATACAAAGATGCGTTACAGCGCTGTTGCCAATGCCACGATTGGCATTCTTGGATAGGGATGATGACCATAACCCGGTGTTATAGGTGCATTAATAATTTGACACTAGGTGTCAAATTATTTATGCGCCTATAACCCCGGGGTATGATGATGACTGATGTTGATGTTATTATATGTATAACATACTGTAATTATATGAATAACAATTGCTGAATACGTCGTGAAAGGAAAAATATCAAAAACTAAAGTGCTTGGAAATAGGTGACTTCAAAGATACTATTTTTTTTTAAATCCAATAGTGATTTGAAATTATTCTCGTAATACTGGTTGTCAACAAAACAATAATTGTATGATTTCTTCACGGCTAAATGGCAAATTACTTGTTTTTCCCATACACATATTACCTTTACTTGGCAATGACATCATGGCATGCAAGCCATTTTGTATGGAGCATTTTCAGCACGTAGGAATGTTGAACTTTAACAGTCATTTCTGAATTTTAGAGCACTCTAAACGTACTTAGTCTCATATACACATTTGACCACAATTGAAAATAGGACCGTTTGACATCTTAAAAAAAAATGTTGCCTATTGCTAGTTCACTATCCATCAAGTGGTGCAGCAATTCTAAGGGCACATAACTTTCTTAAATAGTATTTTGTAGATCTATTATACTACCAATCTCTACGGCTATTTGTACGTTAATGAAATCAAGAGCGTAGTATTTAATCGAGCACATTATTTCAAATTCTCGAATAATAGCACCGTTTAACATGAGTAAGAGTAGTTATTAAATACAGATGTCTTTGTAGATGTTAAGCGGGTAGACTTTGTGCATTTGGATAGTTACGATTCTTTGAAAATAATACTTTAATCGGAAATAAGATATAAGAAATTAAATATATTTCTAATGAACCCGTAATTCTTCCGGCGTGTCTACCCTTAACACATCTACCGCTATGGTCCGACAATTAGCATTCTTACTCTTATATCTATCGAGTGCCGTCAATTTATCTGTTCAGCACCTATAGCACAACTGTGACTCTTTGTCGCGTGACGCTTAATGCCTGTCTCTTTCCTCCCAATGCTGTTCGAGCGAGATGAGTGATCGAAATCGCGACAAGTTGCGCGGATCGGCAAATGCAATGATGTCTTGTCAGTTGATGCTAGTGACGTCGACTGAACAGATAAAGAATCAACCACACAGAAACTTAAAATACGCTGACAGTATATTTAGGCGCAATATTTGCAACAAAGTGACGCAAACACAGCGTATACGCAGCGTTAATCTTCGGCTTGAGCGTAGTAAGTTTCCGTCATAAAACACCTCGATTGCGTTTGTTTCTCGAAGAAATGACAAACGCATTCGAGACGTGAAGCAACAATAGACACTCTGATCGATTCGTGGCACTGTAATAATTTAAGCTGATAAAATTTATATGGTATACAGGCAAACATTTGTTGACAAATAAACCGCACTGTCCCGTGGCCGACGACTCCTTTAGCTCAGCACCACGGCGAGCACTATTATTAGGATAACCAGCGTAATAGACAGGCATATAAGGATGTAGATCTTTTTCTGCAATGACAATGGAAAAACAAAACAAAATAAAATCGCTGGAATTATAAAGCTGGCACATGAAGCGAAATAAATCTTTGCAATCTTTGGTTGCCATTTGGCGAAACGAAAACCATAATTTCCTCTTCAAGATTCCATAAAAGAGTAAGGTTATGGTTATATTTGCGTAGCCTATTATTGCATATTTATGCGACTGTTTGTGTACGTTTTCACATAAAACAAAAGCGTACAGAAGTTTTGGTGCCCAGCCCGTCTAGCACAACTATGGTTCCCGACTATTAGTCGCACGACATACCATCACCCGTCACTATCTGACAGAGCTGTACAGAAAGAGATAGGAAGTATATCTCGCGCGAGAAAGAGTCGCATGTCACAGTTGTGCTACAGGTGCTGGTAAATCCAAGAGATTGTCTTGGTCAGTTAAGTGCGTATCCAAAAGACCGACGCGGGAATGGTCAAAAGGAAATTACAGTAATTCTGCGCAGTACTGACAATTGCATCGGTAGATTTCTCGGAATTTATTTCCGTTGCTGATAAATATAAACTCAGTAAAGTAAATTCGTGAGAGACGTGGAAGATCAATTTAATAAATAAGCCTTGTGTCCATCAGAGGAAGGTACATGGGCTGTTTGTCTTTCATAGTCAGGTCATAAGTGTAATTTAAAATAATAACCCAAACAGATCTAGTGAAAATTTGTTTTCCATCGTATTTTTTCGGATAAGTTCATATTAGTATGTTTTCTCTATTGACTTCGATGAAAAAGTTGAGATGGAAATATTAAAACCAGCTTACCCGACAAAATATGATGGAATTTTTTTATTAACTACATCTGCACACGAACAATTAGACTTATAAGCATTCTAACCTACGCGACGTGTCAGAGTTGCTTTCAGTTTCGATTATTCCTTTAAATTTCGATTAGATTTTCTATAAGTTGAAATTTCTTTGTATTATTGAAGTATTACAATATCAATAATAAACAAATTTTAGTAAAAGCATGTATGAATAGAATAGCTAGTAGCTAACTATGAATGCTTTCTCTATTCACTACTAAATTTGCATAATTCGAAATGGCCACACGGTTTTTTATAATCATACATTTATAATATAACTTTTGACCCGACTGCGTAGACAACTCGTCAACATGCTTTTTCAGTGGAAATTGAGTTTCTTAGTCTAAGTCAGTTTTTTTTACTTATAATCTACATGCTTCAACCGTCACCACCATAACCAGTTTGCGACATAATTTGAAAATCAAACACAAATTATTTTCCACTACTTTCTTATGGAGAAAAGATTTTACAAAATACATCCGTAATCTAACTATACGTAGTATTAAATATACCATAAATATCATAACATATTAAAGGATTCATATGGTCACTGATCTCCAAAGATAATCAATGTTTTTGGGCAATCAAATTTACCAAGTTGTAGTAAAATACTTAACAAGTTGCATAAAAGCTCATTAGTCCTATTCCTGTATTATAAGCATTCTAACCAAGACAAGGCTAGGACCACTTAAACATTTTACTGAACCTTTGTGCAACTCGTTATTAGTACTTTAGTTCCAACCGCAAAATTGCTTAAACAACTGTGATTGGTGATTTGATCGCCATATTGTTGGTCGATACAATTTGTGTCAGATTTTATTTTGCAACTAGAACATGTATTATCTCAACACACCAAGCTGTACATTTAAACAAATACCATATATGCGCGTTTATAATTATAATACAGAAAAGAGTACTAGTAAAGAAAATTAAAAGGTCGCCAAATAAAATTAACCTATCAAATTATTCTGGCTATGATTGGTAGTCACTCTTGGCATGTTATTAGATCGTGCTCGAGGCAATCTCTTTCATGTGCGAACGTGCGATCCATGCACGTGCGAGAAAGAAACCAAGGGGAAATGTGAATGATTACTGATATTTGATCCTAGCGGATTAGTCGCCCCGACCAAGTTAGGGTGCCGTTACCAGGATAGGCGACTCGGCACGGTTTGTCGAAGGCTTCTTTTTTATTTACCTTCCGCGCCTTGGCGGCCCACTTCCTCGCGCTCGAGAGCTGCTCGGTGCCCGTGTCCACGTAGTCCTGCGTCTGCGTGACGTGGTGCTCGATGCGGTCCACGAGCTCGCCCTGCTCGCCTAAGGCCGGGGCGCGGGCAAGGGCGCGGGAGGGGACCACGGATCTCGGGGCGATTGGTTCAAACGTGCGGTTTATTACACCCAAATTTATAAGAGGAACCAACCAAATTTTAGCTAAACGAGAATGTTAAAGTTAGAAGTGAGAAAATAAATTAATATAGCCAGAAATAAAATACACCCTCGAAATGAGACAGATATGATACGACATCCAGCACGAACACGTGATACCACGATAGACACTTAGTGTTAACTTAATAGATATTATGTCAGTTATAATATTAGTTGTATTATATTATATAGAAAATGTGAGTTTTACAAGCTTTCATTTTTGCCAGATAGACGTAAAACTATCCCGTAGTACCAAAACGTACAAGTTAAACAAAAGCTTATAAATTATTGAAACATTGTTACATAATAACACTATAAATGATAGTAAATTAGTGTAAATGTTAGTAATAGTTATTATATAACAAGTATTTGAATACCAAATACCGAAGGCAAATTACGCACACACCGATGACAAAAGGACAGTTAGTAATTTCGCAGCGAGGTTAGCCCGTTACCATCCAGTGTTAAACAGCGAATCCAGTTATTGTTACACAACAGTTAAAGCGGGGTAGTGTTTGAACCAATCACCGAATGATATAACGTAAACAAAATGCAAGGTTACGAGGAGTCGAACCATTCACGGAAAGTATCGCAACATAACAGGGAGGAGGGATGTAAGGTGGGAGCGAACGAGGGACAAACAAAACAAAAACGCATTAGCAACGAATGAGCCGGTACTGGAATGATGAGAACTCACCCGTCGAGCTTTGCTCTGATATTTTAGGGCCTTCTTTGTGTCTTGGGTGGCAGTTTGGACATAGTCCACAGCGTGTTCTACATGATACTCAATGCGGTCGATCATTTCCCCCTGTACCCAGAGGAACATGTTTATTTGATTATTCATATTACTATCACTATGCAACCCACTACAGAAAACTAAATCGTTATAAACTAGCATTGTACTGTAGATTCCTCGTGCCGACTTCTTATGAATCGGCAATGAATTGTCGTAACACATGCAAACATTACATGTTTTTAAATCGTGTCCATCGTCGTTATCATGTATAAAACAACTACTGATGAAGGCATTTATGAATAAATTGCGTGCAACATACAATTTGTATGCTGATTTGCTGATAGCAACTGACTGAAATTGTATGCTTATAAATAGAAATTTATTCACTTCTAGTACTATCAGTTAAGGATTAACTGAACTGAGATTAATGCATGTTTCTTGGTCTTGGGTCCAAGATTATGTTGCGACGCTGCTAAAACACAAATGCAACGAAACTTTGATGTTTCGACCGTACATTGTAGACCATGAGAGTAAAAGCCTACAAAGTATCGCAACAAGTAACGTGCACAACCTGTGTATTATTTACACAATGTATCAAACAAACGAATTGAAGGAACGAGGCACTAAACCTTGAATACTACTTCTGAAGTCGTAACTTGGAATTCATTCTCCTGTTAAGAGAATTCAAACTTTAAAAAAACGACAGATATTGGCAATCCGTCAAAATCAAAATACAACAAATTAGAGTATACTAACGAAACTAACGATGTACATCAAATAATTCTGGCCATTTTCTACTCGTTATTGTGAAATTATATACTCGAATTTGTCATGTTGATAAAGGACACATTCATGCATGTCAGAAGGGTTTCCAGATTAGATCAGAGTCGCCTACGTTTCCACAGCATTCCAGCACATAGAATATCTATTCTCTAATGAATTCGTCGTTAGCAATACAATAAAACGTATTTATCGAACACAATTTTGAGTCCTGCGTCTTGTAACAATGCTGTAAGTCAAGGTTTCTCAAACTTGGACTAGAACACCCAGACGATCAGTACTGATCATTAGGAGTTCGCGACAAGATTTATCATAATGGCTACGCGTGTGCATGTTTGATTGTTTTAATATTAAGAGGCACGCAGTAGTTTGAGACATTTAACAGAAGTAAAGCTATGAGATTGAGTAACCCTGCGTAAGCGATTCTGCCCTGAATTCTGAGTCTATGCTTAAAGAGTTGGGTGTGTTTGTTAGTGTGATTGACCTGGCTCTCGACAAGCATCGCCATGTCCATAAACATGTCGTGCAGCTCCCGGATGGACGTCTCCAGCTTGATGATGTCGGCGTGCCGCGCCTCGATGTCGGCAAGCGTCTGCTTCGCTTGCTGCGTCTCCATTATGATCTGGAAATTGCGATACAGAATATTACAACGGGCAGTATAAGAAACTCAACGGTGTCATTTTGGAAGTCCACAGAAGCGGAACGGGGAAAACGAACCATCAGGCTGCGTCTTTGTAACGCCTAAAAGAAGTACATTTAAAGCACATTGCACATGGATATTGTACAGCATGGAAAGAAAAGGAGTTCTTTCAACCTGCTTATGGAAGTTGGTTTAATGGCTTTCTGTGTTGAACTGACCCTAAAAAGATCGGTTTGTTGGGGGGCGCGGGTTTAACGCTGGTGCTAAACTTTTATTCGTATGTACTCCAGTTAACTCTCGTCTTCCTAGCATTATACCAATTTTTTTGAGACTGGTGCTTATAGTAATGTAAAGCAAAACATTATAAACTCTACTAACTTAGGTGTAAGAAATACTAATAATTCTATGTTTTTTATTAATTATCTGAAAGAGTCTATTATTATTACAATAAGCGGATATGTCCACATCCTGATATTGGTGACCCTCAAGAAAATAAGTTTCAAGGTATCGAATATAAAAATGGTTGTGTTGCGTTTTTTTAATGACTAATATCAACGTGCCGATTCGTTTTCTTTTCTTCGAGAGTCATCTTTTGAAATGCCATTATCTTTGTCAATAAGAACGTTAGAGCCTTTTATAATACTGGCACAAATGCATTATGTTCTGCATTATTCAGCTCAACTGTGATGCCGTCCAATACAGGTATTTTATCGATCTAAGCTAATTGCAAAGCAGCCGCAGTCAATTTGCGTAATTGTTATGTATTGCCTTATAACGTTATTACGTATTATTCACCTTCGTTTGGTAAACGCGTGAAATTTTCACAAGAGTCATCACGTGTTTTTAGCTCGAACAGATTGCAGGTAATTCAATAAATACGTGTGCTCAATTTACTCGCTTCGAAAATGCAATGGGAAAATCGAATCGCTCTCGTATTTGCTAACCGAAAGGTTAATTTGCAGAGCAGCGGTAGTTGTAGTACTTTGCTAGTAGTAAAATTCCGATCCGTAAGCGTGTTTTATTAAAGTCAAAGTTGACCTACATCGACGCGGCTCACCTGAGAACCAACATTTTTACTGAACAGCCATTATGCATTGTGTACTGCAATCTGCAGCTAAGGTCATTTACGTAGATTATCCAAAGTGCATGTGGGTCAACTCGCACGCGTGCAAATGGAAATCCGCGGCATAATTCAGTTTTCAAGGCGACCACAATCTGGCGACATTCCCGGAGAGGCTGTAAAGCGCTTGACTCATCGATTTCTACTCCGAGTGGAGACAATTTTTTCCCGTGGCGTGGGGAGCTCTGTAGTTAGTTTCATTCCCACTCGTAAAGCCAACATTAAATATTAGTGGCCGCGGCTGGATATTTGTTTTGCGGACTTGCGGTAAAGTGCTCTGAATCAAGTCTACCGTTACGAGATGTGCATACAAAATGCTCTGTTAAATTAGGGGTTTGTTCATTAATCTTACTCTGCGTTCAAGTTTCATGGCAAACAACGTTTTGTGTTACGGACTTTTATTAATGTGGTGAGACTTGTGTTTCCCAAAGGGAAACGTAACACTAGTGTTAAAACAGAGCATGGCCCAAAATGAACTATTTACTACTTTATGACTTCGGCTGTTACTTTCATCAAAAAAGAATGATTGGTAACCACTAAGAAAAGAAAATGAATGCTGTTTTATTCAAAACTGTAACTAGCTGTTTTAGCTCTGAAATAGTGGAAAAGGGCATTGGTTAATTGTGGTTAAACAAATCGGATGACTCAATTAAGTGTCAGCACTCCACCAGTACTCTCGCTATGCGTTGATTCGCACCTCTCACGCTCTCAACTCCAAGCACTATCGAGCCTCTTATATTCCAACGCAAAGGGCTTTGCAGAAACGGTTTTTATTTAGTACCTATCGCCATAAGTCATGATAACAGTTCTGAAACATTACGGTTTCAAGGAAAAGTCTAATTGCTAAAATGAAACAGTGGAGAATTAGGAATTAAGAAGTTTTGGAAATAAAATTCGTCCATCACAACATAGTATGAAAACTACGCAACTGATTTTTTTTATCGATAGAGTGATCCAAGAGGAAGGTTTATGTGTATAATACATGCATAATTTATCAGCCTTGCACCCGTGCGAAGCCGGAATGGGTCGCTAGTTCCTCAATAAATTATAGGATGATGATAATCCATACTATCCATACTTCCTTACTAATATTATAAATGCGAAAGTGTGTCTGTCTGTTACCTCTTCACGCTTAAACCGCTGAATCGATTTTGATGAAATTTGGCATAGAGATAGTTTAAGATCCGCGGAAGGACATAGGAAAGTTTTCATCCTGGAAATGATACCTAAAAAGATTGAAAAGTGAGTGAACATTTCTGTTGGGGTGCGGTGACCCTGTAGGAAATGTAATTATTAGACCAAAAGCACAATTGCCCTTACATTTGCTTAGGCGCTTTTGATAATCCCTTTTATCAAGTTCCACGCGTACGTAGTCGCGGGCAAAAGCTAGTGTTACATAAAATACTGACCCCTTGAGTGAAGACAGCGGGGTTGTCCTGCTCCAACATGGTCTCCAGCTCCTCGTCGGTGGTGTTCCGTCCGGTGATCTCCAGCTGCCGGAGTATCCGGTTTTTGCAGCGGTCCCGGTAGTCGGTCTGCGTGCGGTTGTACTCGGTCATCACCTCGACGAACTTGCGCGATAGCGTCGAGTGCTGTGTCTTTCTTATCCTGAGATCCGCCGATGATTTGTTAGAGTGCTCCTCCTGTTCGATGTTCTGCTCTATGTCTGTGGGTTGTTTCGATCGAAACTCGTTTAGAATAAAATATAGAAGGTAGAAATAGCTGCTTGAGATTTCAGCAGTTCCTAAATTACATTTTAGCTTTTGCCTCCTAACATCTTCAAATACCGGTAGACTCAGACATGTACGAAGCTTTTGTGGCCTGCTTATAAAATAAAGTTCCTAATTTCCTTATTATTGCCTTACCGAAGAAATTTTATCAACGGTTCGAATAACGAAATGCTCGAGCCTTTACATGGAGCGAATAATTGCCTATTTCTAATTATCAAATTGCTCCCACTGAGTTCAGGCGGGCGTAAGAAAAACATTTAACTAATTAATAAAGGGAAGCAAAACCACTTTGGGGCCTACGCAACCCCACTAAAAGTTTCCAGGAACAAGGTTATCACGTAGGCGCCTGAGAATGTGCGAAAGTGACAATGGAAATTTGTACGTGCGAATTCAACTTACGTTTTAACTTTCCTCTGACTTTGTTGGCAGTTTTCTTAATATCAGCCATGAGATCTTCTAATTCGTTCTTTGTTTCTGAAATGAGACGAGAAAATATTAAAGTTAACATAGGGTGTACAAATAAGTTTCTGTGGTTAGCGCAGAATAGCAAATTACTCAAATATTACTTGTAGTTGGTAGGTGACGAGTTGACAATATCCCAACAAACAAGTAATCCCGACACCGAATAACTACAAGAGTGCTTTAGTGCACGTCCGCCGATAAGAAACTTCAGTCATTACGTTTCGTCCAGACAGGTCGGAACCTTCGTCTCGGGACCAAACTTTGACTTGTAACATCGGTAATCGCTTTAACTATCGCCGTATGCTTCACGAACCCGTGAAATGAATCAATGAAGACGGAGTCAATATTAAAGACATTAGAGTCATCATTTTCAGGTGTCGTTATTGAATAGTAGATAAATGGATGACTGTTTATATCCGCAATAAGATAAATCCCGCTGTCACCGGCAGGCGAAGCTCGTCGGCGATAACGGCAAATGAGAGAAAAATTACCTACAACTCCGACTCCCAGCGGCTCCCGCTTCCGGGGCGAACTTATCGGCTTATAAAAGATTTGACTCATCCTCATATTAATGCGAAAGCGGCTGTATTGACTTCGGAGAGCTTCGAGCTCTGCTCTCATAATATCAACGCTGCCGACTCATCCCACAGCCACAATGAATCATGGATTTTTGCTCAAAATTTACGATCCATCTGATACCATTGTAATAACCAAGTATCATTATTATTCCCGGAGCGTTTTATATGCATTCTAAGTGTCTAAGACCAACAATAAAGCAAAAGTTTCCTTGTTACACAATATTCAGAACGCACGACAAAAGTTTATTGTACGTTGGTACAATAAACTTTTGTCGTGCGTACGCACGGAAAGTACAATCTAGTTGTTAGTTGTAACAACTAGATTGTACTTTCCGTGCGTTCGCTAACGACGACATCCATTTTCCACAAAATAAATGAACGATGAAACTAGCCGGTATTGTCGTAAATCTACCAGTTTGGGTTGCCAGTAAATCCATCGGTTATTCATCCGTGAGCAGGTGTGGACGGCAGCTAACGATAATTGAATTTTTCCAGTCATTCACGTTCACGCTGCAGCATCACGCAATATATTCCACAGCGGCCCGAGGGAGACTAGACCCTCAATCACTGCAGACCCTTAAGCCGGCTTTATAATTTGAAAAGCCCATTCCATTCAAGATTGACGCAAACACACCCGAACAAAGAACCGTACCGTTTTTGAGGAAAATATGGACGAGAATCGCGATGCCTATTGATTAGGTCGTATTCCATCACGATATTAGATTGTATTGACGAAAAGTCGGCGATTCTTCTGGTAATTTATTTCCATCGTCAGCAAATTATACATAAAGGAGAGTATATCTGGGCATAATAGAACGATATCATGTTTTCCTCTTCAACTGTATACTAATAGATAAAACACGACCTCACGCTATCATTTCATTAAGTGTATATTCCTGGCTGAAAACAAATTTAACCGCTTTCATTGGAGGACACGGAAATCGCATTTCCTCTCCAGTAAACGATCGCATGACAAAATAAGATCAGCAATTGATAGGCGTTGGTAACGTTATCTACAGGTGTTATATTTAAACTCCTGAATAATAAAACTCCTTTTACTTGATGTATTTATGTACACAGAAGCCCATCCCAAATTCTTACCGCTTCATGAGGAAT
Source organism: Apotomis capreana (assembly GCA_947623375.1). NCBI lineage: Eukaryota > Metazoa > Arthropoda > Insecta > Lepidoptera > Tortricidae > Apotomis > Apotomis capreana. The sequence goes on from OX392506.1 coordinate 19,630,153, forward strand.
GCTTTTGCCTCCAGGTATAAAATGTTTTCTTTAGGTATAATATAGATCCCATCTACATTTTAACATTTTTTTCCGAGGATTTTTATCACGAACCGATCAGATTGATTGCAAATTGAATGAGTGTAAGGTTTACAATGAAAATGAGCTGAAATATATTTTGTTAAGGTTTTATTTATTGCTAAGATTTCAGTAAAATCTCCAGATTATTAGGAGCCAATTTACACAAGAATTATCAGTTGGTTCAAAAGCATTATGCAGATGGCATCTGTAACTCGTACTAATCGCCTTCACACACACACTTACACTTAGCCGAAAATTAGAGAGAAACAGCAATTGCTCTTAGCCAGTAGTCTGTTGAGAATAGACCACAATCGCCTTTGCTTCGATATTCAATCAAACTAAGTACCCTATTCAGTATCACCATTGCCGAATCAGCCATTTCTATTCGAGAATAGACATTGCTTATTCGCATCGCATCGCAAACAGTTAATATTTAGGAATCATCGACATTTCTTGGAAAATTATTCATGCAGTTCATGGATTGCTGCTTTCATAGTTTTTATAGCTTTTTAACGGTGTGGTTGAACTATACAATTTGAACTATGCGAAACTATACAACTATAACAATGAAAAAATCTTAATAAAATTATCGCTTCAGTACAGAGTAGGCTGTAAGGGATCCAAAAACCGGTTTTGGATCCCCTAGTCATAATGCAGTCTTGTGTCGCGTGTACAATAGACAGGCCAGCTAGTTTGACCTAGTTGTAAAATAAACTAGAAAATTTGTAAAATTACGTCATGATTATAGCCTGTTGCTACGTTCCGGGAATATTCGCTGGAAAACTGGGAAGCTTTACACCTGGGGATGTCGTCGCAAACCGTAGAGAATTTTATTTAGGTACTGGCGCGTTAATGCAGACTCGCAACACGAAAAACGCATTTATTAAGCCAGCGTTGACAAGTCGAGTAAATATCATGCTGGAATTATTGTACATCCGTTTAACGACTATGCAAATGAAATTAATTTGTTTGATGTTTTCGCAATATTTTGATTTGCATTTATAATAACGCCCATGTTAAGGGTGGAGTCTTGTTTTGCATACTTTGCTGCATATTAAAGTTACATAAGAGTTGCAAGACTCAATTGAATTTAATAATAGCTTTCGATAATAATATTTTACTATGGCTAATAATAGCATCAATATTTTTTTATAATACCTTTCACTTTATAATTGGCTCCCATACATTATTAACTATTCTACTGAACATTGCATTGCAAACCTCTATGCAAAACTTCAGCATCTTGCCTCGAAGCAGTTTCAAGATAAAATTGAAAATCCTAAATGGCTCCGTGGTTGTACACCGCAAAATAACAGACGCTCACAAAGTGTCAAGTATAGAAAACAGCATTCAGAACATTGTTGTTTCAGGACGGGGTCCCCGGCGGGACATTACCGCCCCATTTTCTCCACTCACTACGTCGGGCAAGGCTGGGGAAGTTAGCATGTACCCAGACATTTAGAGATGCCCATCTACGAAATTGAATCGTTATTTCCGTAGTAAACTGCTAGAAACGGAACGGTTGACGTAAACTTTTCTATACCCATGCGTTACAAAGGTTACTTATTAAATTTACTGCCAGTGATGGAATTCAATTTAAGTGTGAAAACAGTGATACGGAGAAAACAAACGTTTCGAGATCCGTGGTAAAATAGGCTCGATAGAATATAAACCATTGAGCGGCCGATTTCGATAACAAAAGCTGTAATTGTGTAACATCAAGCGTTTGAAATAGCTATCACGATGTCATCGTCCATTTATAAATGGATATAAATATTCCACGCTCCCACGCATTTCATTACGCTATTAATAGAATAATAGACTTTTAATATTCGCTATAAGAGGGCACTTCAATACAAACATTACGAAATACGTTTCCAAAAGTTGCGATAGCACGCTATCAAAATCCATTCATTAGTGAACTTCAAGGGCGATAAATGGAGCCCTTATTATAAGAGCCGACGTATAAAAAGTTATCGTCAGCTTGTTCGATATAACGACAGGCAACGACGGCTTATTCGAGGCAATTTAGGTCGGGTCAATTGGTGATCGTGACTCTGACACTACTGCCGAGGGTACCGCCATTGCCGTGAGTGTGGTGTGAGATCGCGATCTCACACCTTCCTTAATGTATCGAGCTACGCTCTTGTTGGTGTAGCAATCGCCAGCTATTTCTGCGCTTTCTGTGTATTTTTAATAAGACAAGATCTTTTTCTTTATCTGATCTAAAGTAGGTATAATTTCTTCTTGACCTTTTTCTGCCTCGATTTTCCCCAATTTTAACTTTACACCGATGCACACGTTTATTTTTCTCATAAATTACAAAAAATGTTAAAAAGGTATGCGTCTCAGTTTCGGAATGATTAAATTAATTATTGTTTTTCTCTAAGTTATGTACGCATAAAGACCTAGTAAGTATTAAGTCATTTTTGACGCGGTTGGCGCAGTTTGCAGACACCTGCCTACTGAGCCGGTGGTCCCGGGTTCGAATCCCGGCCGGGGCAAATATTTGTGTGATGAACTCGAATATTTGTTCTTGGGTCATGGATGTTATGTATTTATATAATATGTATATCGTAGTCTAGTAGGTACCCATAGTACAAGCTTTGCTTAGTTTGGGACTTAGATCGATTGGTGTATGATTGTCCCATAATATTTATTTTATTTTTCTGCTATCTACGAAAACTTTCTATTTTATAGAAGTAAAGTAAACATGACTTCATTTCAGGGCCGCGGACAAGTTTATCTCCTTAATAGCGGGTAAACTTTTTTAACTTCCGAGCGATGCGTCAAATTTATGTGCGAAAGTTTAAATTATATGACTAATTCACACTTTATATGACAAGAAAATCCAAAGGTACGCGTAACTTAACAAGGAGAGGGTAGGGCCGGGGGGCGAACGGTCTCATAGCCGCGAGGCTTTCGTTAATTCCAGCTAATCTCCCGTCAAAATCAGCTGTAACAAAACCTTCGCTCATTAGTCATAAAAGGGCGTCACAAATATAACAACGGTATATTTCGCAGAGTTTATCGCACCCGTAAAAACGGGCTATATGAAACCAATGATTACACTTTGTGAATCAGCAATGCATGCTTTTCTAGCTATATGATGGGGAGATTATTCCTGCATCTATGATACGCTAGTACGGGGCGTACGCGTAGACTATGAATGGCGTTTTATTTAGTTTGATTCGGTAATCGGCATGTGGTTTGAGTCAGCGATGCGTCATCGCTGTGCTCGCCGCTGCCTCCGGCGCCGTGCCGCCGCCCCCGTCCCGTCTCGCCTACATAATACTCTTCTAAAATATCTAGACCCAGACTTATAAAGCATCTGGGTAGTGTATGAGTAGTCTGACTCCGTTGACCTTACGTATATGAAGCGGCGTTGTTTTTCAGTGATGGAGGCACTTGCAATTTACATACATAATGTTAGAGGCGTACATGAAATATAACGTTACGTGATACGATCTATATTCCATTAAAATTACTAAACGTACCTACTGCTATTTGCAAACTAAGGCGTTACGTAAACAAGTTCATTTATATTACTTGTTCTCTAAACCCGAGCACTTAATAACATAGCTCGCTGTATTACCGGAAACGGTAGAAAAGAAGCAGACGTGGCCATAAATTAAGGAAGGGACGCAAACAAATAACGGTTAATTTACAAGTTTTAATGAATAAAGCAATTGCTGGAAAATTGGTTCTAGTTCGCTTGAAGCAATCAGCGATGTTTGGGGGGATTACTGAAGCGTATTTTAGGGATGCCATGATCCCACTCCCACGTCATCCCACGAACGCAGACAGAACGCCCCCTCAGTGCAAATTCCACCAAGTTCGCCATTCAATATACTCGTACTTATAGTCGATCAACTAAGTTAGCCCCACCTACATACGTCTCGTCTGACGATAGAAAACTAATAAAGATGAAAATTGAGCTTCAATCGTCGGGTGATTCAGAACTAAAATTAAACTGGGGGCGTATTTCACAATTTATCTTTAAAGACGATAGATAGCTTAAGTTTCTTTAATTAAACACGAGCGATAATTTAGCCAATGGAGAGATTTCACTCTTTCTCAAATAATGTCGCCATTATCAACGTTCAACGTGTATCCCAACAAACAAAATAACCTTATAAAATTTAATCTATAAGGACTAAAGTCTCATAGTTGTTTTAAAATGGCATTCATTACAACAATGTACCTTTTAACGGCTTTTTATAAGACAATTCGGCTAAAATTGCCTTTATTCTTATAATTTGGTTATGTTAACGTTAATAAAACCAATTAATATGGCTACAATAAGGGTTAATTTTTTTATATTCTTATAGAAGCTAGCTACATTGCGTTTTAGCTGTATACTATTGAAAGCCTTGTAAAGGCGTTTTATATGGCCAATCATTCTTATAAAAGTAATGCACAAGGTACCTATAAAGCTTTTCGGCTTATAGGAGCTTTTTATAAGATGTTTACCCAACGAATGAATTATAGCATTTTATATAGTCTTAATAAGAATTAAAGCAATCCATATTCACTTATATATTACTAACAAGGGCTGTGTTCTCTATAGTGTTATATTAAAAGGTTTTATATGGTTACGCCTAATTCTTCTGTAAATCTACAAAATGACCAATCTGGTACCGAGGTAGCAGCCGGTGGTTCCGTAGAAGATTATTTTGTGGAACATGAGAGTGAGCAGGAAAGCATTGAGGAATACATTTGTAGCGGCAGTGACAGCGATACAGACATATCGTCAAATGAGGAATTGAAAAAACTTCGAAATAAACTAGTAATTAGTAAAAAATGGCGGGGTTATTTGTAAACCGCGCTTGACATCTACTACTGCGCATGTGCAAAAGCATTTTTTTAATACCTATTCGTCTTATATCAAAATGGCACAAGCGCGTGTACATTCAGCCAAATGTATTTAATGAATAACGATTTTAAGTTAGTTTATTAATCAAATTTTATATCTAATGTAATTAATGACGTGTTAAATGAATGAATTAATGAAGTATTTGGTTTTATTGTACTTTTATATGTAATAATAATTGGTATTTGACTAATTTATCAAACTTTTTTAAATATTAAATTTATACTTACTCGTCCGATTAATAATAAGTGTCAATGTTTATTTAGAAATATTGTTACTATTTAAATTACGGATTACAATATTCGCATTCATCTGCAATAAAATGGTCGTATATCAATACGCTTTACAATTTTGACAGAAAATTAAAGTGAATTGTTGCAAAACTTCTATATATTCACGACGTACGACAAAGTGTGATGGTAAATTTGGATGAGTCGGATATCTACAGTTATAACATTTCTGACTTAGTTACTTAGTAGATAAGGGACTTCACTTGTGAGAAAGGAGCCCTAACGACATTTAAAATGGCGAATCATAAGCAACACCTATTGCTAATGATAGATTTTTAATCTCATGGTGTATTTGTAGATGAAGTGCAAATTTCTTTCGCTCTTATAATGGCCTTTTATAAAACATGACTAAATAATTAACCACATTTTCAGTACAAAACCGCAATAATACAAAGGCGCGTTGATAACACATCATGTTTAATACCATAATCTATCACAAATTTAAATTCCCACACAGTTTTCACTATAAATTTGCATTTTTCGGGTACTCTAACATAGAATAGAAAAATAACTTAAGTACCGTTTACTATTAATCATGAAGATGTTGACTAATTATTTTTCGTCAAACTATTACAAAAAAGAAAATAAACTTATTGCACAGTCATAAACATACAGTTATAAGAGCCAAATACCTTATTAGGGGCATTTGTTTTGCCGTTATGAATTTTACGCCCTTAAATCGGACCATAACAAAACGCGTATAAGGACGATCGCCCTTATAAACGCTTTAAATATAGTTCTTATAAGTATATTAACCTTTTTAGTGCATTTTCCATGCCATTATAAGTTTGACTACCTTGTTGCTTGTCACAATAGAGCACTTACAAGATAAATAAAGCAAATAATAAAGCAACTATAAGTTGAGTATAAGGTTATTGTATTTATAATTTGTGCCCAAATCCACCCTTATTAGCGACAATATGGCCTTTACAAGAATAATATTTTTGGCTATATAAGCCACTACAAGAGGATTTTTTGTTTGTTGGGTATACGTGTATATGTTGAACGTTGATAATGAGCACTAAAGTCTCGAAGTGTCTTTTTACTATTACGAAGTAGATCCCAAGTTAACTTTTGGAAACATGCGTAATATGACGACTTAAGGGATATCATTTCAGATCCCATAATATAACATATGATCCTAGTTTTTTCTTGTTAACGTCCGCGCCAGACAATATTATATCTTGCTGTCATGAAGTGAGATTTCTAGCCGTGCCTCGTAGTAGACAAGTAAATACTTCTTACTTATGTCCCAGCTCCCCGAGCCGACGTAACGCTACTTTCGGGTGAATGAGTTTACCGTCCTCTGGAACTACATTTCATAGTTTGAATGTAATAGGTAACACTGCTGTGTAATAATGTATAAAACTTAGAAGCCTTTCAGCCGGCCATCCCATTGTTTGGTGAAATTTAGACGGATATACATATATTTTAGAGTCGGATGTCTTTAATTTATGAGCTCGCAAATGAACCAAAAAAGGTTTACTACACGGAAATGGTGGACGGAATGTTTCTCCATTTTACTATAATATGTGTTTGAGTGAGACAGTGTTATACATACTTTCATCTGATTGCGGTGCTGATAGGATGGCGCTGTGCTTCTTCTTCACCTCCTCGACGTTTGCTTGGATCTTGTCTATCATCTCTCGTATCTCTTCCACCTGCAAATAAAAACTCCTTTTGAATAAAGTATGCAATGGAACATTTCACGATGTTTGATACATGCGGCAATAATAAGGATGAAGATCGAGGACAGTTTGTCGGCATAACTAAAATTCCTATGTCATTTACGAAAATAATGGAGACTCAATAAACAAACAACGGAAAGTCCTGACTATCTAAATTTTTTTGACAGCCTTCTTTCTCTTGAGGGGGAGAACGCAATCGCTACCGCGTAGCGCTACGGGCTACGCTCGTAGCCGATAACATGGGAAAAACCGTATGTAGCGAAAACTTACTACGAGCAAAGCGCCCGGCTACCGGGTTGTTGTTGTCGAAAGTGTTAATAAGTCAAAATGAAGGTCGAGTTTTACGAAATTTCCACAGGAGAAAACGCGCCGCAAAATCATAGTTCGCTTCACTACATAGTATAAAACGAAGTCGCTTCCTGCTGTCTGTCCCTATGTATGCTTAGATTTTTAAAACTACGCAAAGGATTTTGATGCGTTTTTTAAATAGATAGAGTGATTTAAGAGGAAGTGTGAATATGTATAAATCATGCATAACTGCACCCGTGCGATACCGGTAGCTAGTTATAAAATAAAAAACGGTTCATCAACAACATGTAAGTAATCAGATGACTGAGGGCAGTCAGCTGTGGAGGCAACATGAAATAGCCTTGCTAGCTTTGTCTAGCCAGACAAAAGAGAGTTATCGCTTACCGCGCACAATCGGAAAAACTGAAGCGCCTTTGAAAGCCAGTTATTAGGGGTAATGATAATAGGATTATCAGCTTTAAGGTTTTTTGTCGCTTATGATTCATTAAAATTCGTCTCGCGAAATCACTTTCGGTTCTCAAGCTTCATTAATTTAGACTTTCATTAACAACATGGGTACTAATAAATTTTTTTCGCCGTTGAAAAACTCGTGCTCTTTCTGTGCGTTAAAGGCTGAAATTGAATGAGCGAGAAAAGAGTTTTTGCACAAAAACTAGCGTCTCTGTAGCATAGACCCGTAGACCTGAATGAAGCTGATTACTCATCAAGCTTAAAGTTTCTTTTTTTATGCAGATGGGTACTTACTCGCTTTAAGTTATCTTTCGATCTGACAACGATAGCAGCGTAGGATCTAGGTGCTATGTATGTACTTTCTGGCGCGAGGCCAACTTAAATGCCGCGAATTTGTTTTCTGTCGTTGGCGATTTATTTAAATTAAGTACATTTATCAACAACATAGTCGAGTGAAATTCATGTTTTAATAGTTTTTTTTCATGTTTTTATTTGGTGTGTTTAGATTTGGGAATTTACAATAATGAGCCGTAGATGGTAATACTATGATATAGTTGTGTTTAGGAAATTTAGGGCGCTTTGAAGAAAAAAAAAATCAAACTGGCGCGGACGCGTGCGACGGATTTTACATGGGTTGTTACAGTAAAAAACAATCTAAGATTTCCTAATGGTCAAAAAGAGCTTATCTTGTAAATATGACCCCACGATGGACAAATGGAAGTAACGTAGCAAAAAACGCAAACAAATTTATATCATCTTTTCTAAGTCTTGCGACTCGAAAATTGCAAGAGCGAAAAAAATCGATCATATTTGTGTATTTTGTACGAAAGTTGCCTAACTTTTACAATTGCAAACGGTGATATAAGAAAGAACTGACCTGATATTTGTTTTTTCACCATCTATTTTTCTATACAATTTGTTATTTAAAAAACTTTGACGACATTAAAAAAAAAACGCATACATATGTAAATTCGTTACACACTTACTACACAACAAGTTACTTATTTACGCTATTGGCAATATTCATTCGGATCTTATCCTCGGATCCAATTCTACTTAAAGTTAAAATATTTCAATATGATAGATTTTTTTCCGCTACTGTATACAATATACTTTTAACATCGGAAGCAGAACTCGGGTAAAATTCCGTCTACAGTTACGATATAGCAATTTCAACTCTATAGGTATGGCCATCCGGACATCTTGGAAAATTTTAACTACTCGTATACCTACCCTCAGGCGTGTGCCGGCGCAAGATAGCAGCGGCCTTTACTATTCTAGAAGAGATGAGGCCAAACGCTCTCCGCATTCGCTACCGCGTAGCGCTACGGGCTACGCTCGTAGCCGATAACATGGGAAAAGCCGTATGTAGCGAAAACTTACTACGAGCAGAGCGCCCGGCTACCGGGTTGTTGGTGTCGAAAGTGTTAAAACATGGGAAAGGGAATAAGTAAACATTTTTTTTGACGATACATGAGTGAGGACTCAAAAGTTGGGACGGAATTTAAGCGTAAGTAGTTAGCAACACAAAACGAGAAAAAGAAAGCGGTTGGAAAAAGTTCAGGTGTGCGACAAAAGAAAAAGATAGAACAATATGAAACCTTAAGGTACGTTATTCGATAGTTAATTGTCGCCGCACAACGGAATCATAGATACAAAGTTTAATTGAGTGAGTAAGGGCGTTAAACTCTTTATTCTTCACCTTCAACCACACACTCTATTAATTTTGCTTATTTTAGCTCCTTTGACAAATAATACAATATCAAGGACATAAAAAGTGCCAATGGTTAATACGGTTATGCCGTATTTGTTAGCAACACTTTATATCAAGTCATAACACTTATAACGCTAAATGCAGCGAAGTCAACTAGTGGCCGCGCTTCTGTGGTTTAATTTTGCATTAAATTTGGTATTTCGTTGCCTGGCAACACTCCAGCCGTAGGGGGCTGGGTCACGTGCACGTCGTTGGAATAAAGCCCCGGACACTTTTTTATTTTTATTTAATCGTTGAATAAAGCAACAGGCTGCGTAAGATGTTCATGATTTTATGATCAATCGTAATAGCACGATGTACGATTTTCGATGTTCCAAATAAATATATGAGGAAATCGGGGAGTTTACTTTCGCCGGTTCTTTCTTCTCAGTAAGCTTTATAATGAACCGCTGGTAGATATTTTTAAATAAAATTATTAACGCACTTCTAGCACATGTGTTATACTGTCTTTACACATTTGGCCCATTTGGCATGTATGTAGGCACACCTTTATTTTTAATTCATATTTATAAAATGGGTAGTTTGCACAAATCCTTTGACAACGGTAACTGGAAAGCTACCGAAACGTCAGGGAGGCTCAAATAATTAATATACGCGATATAATCCGCCAGTCGCGGAAAATATCATGTATGGGGATAGCGATTGCAACAGCAGATTACATTCAACAATGTTATCGTAGTAACACAGAAAGCAACAAACGTTATCTAAGAAAAATCATTGCTCGTATATTATTCATATTCGCTTTATCAGACCGAGTAGGTACTAACTGAAGTCGGCTTCAATCAAAGCAACCATTGAGTTGAGCACTTACATAAATTCATCAAAGTAGAAACAAGCTGATTTAAATTGATAATTTATTTTGCCAATTTGTCAAACAAACAGTGTAAGTCCGTGAAACTTAGTTCAGGGTCGTATTGTGTACTGTCAATCCGGAGTTCGCTGGGTTGGGTTGCTTGATTTTATATGGAAATTAAGATTAGCAACAGTTGTTTGTTTTTAATATACGAGTCATATATTCTATTGTATATACCATTGGAGAAATCAAATGACCATTGAACTCGGAATATATTATACATTTCATATTTTTTTGACATTCTGACAGCGTATGTATGAAAAACAAAAAATACTATACGTGTGTTTGAAACAATTAAACAGTTCCCTCGATTCTGTACGGATTCTATCTCAATGTTATCCTCGTTGGAAGTCTGTTGATAATTGGAGTAGACTATTTGACTATTTATATGAAACATATTACATCACATTTACTGAATTGAACACTAGTTACCGATATTGGTTCATTGACCACATCAAACAATAATTACGGTGTCAAGATGTTTGATTCAACAACAGGATACACAATGCCTAAATATCCTGATACATTTCTACTTACACAAATAAATAAGTGGAATAAGAAAACTACGCTCCAACTTCACGCCATTTCGCGGAGTTTTCCTACGTGCAACACTTGTGTCCTCCAACATCCTTCGTTCTAATCTTTCCTTTCCCTAATTGTCTTTCCCTTGTGTCGCTCTTTCGTACAGTCAGCTCTGCACTGAAGATTATAAAGACTACTAATTGGAGTATTAATAAGTAAATTTCATTTTTCATGCGATAGAGCAAAATACTGTATGTCATAAGAATTATTCCAATTGGTGAAATCCGCGAATGCATCATTTAGCTTCGTCATAATCCGAGTTTCGATAAAATTAGTGACACATCAGTTCGACTGAAATCATCTAATGAGTGTAACAATTTGCACGATGAAGACCTGTTCAAATAAAGTTTGGCCATTGTTCCGTAAATTATACCATTTCAGTGTTAAGAGGTAACTGGGTCATACACGGACGGAAATACAAACGTTGTCTCTCTTAGCTTAGGCTCAAAAGGGGTCCTATCTCAACTCCGAAACATTGTTTTCCATCTGTAACGTTTTGCCAAATTTTCATTTCTCCGAAAGTATTTTTTTCCTGAAACCCGTAATATTTTCAGGATTTTATAAACATCGTTTTTAAAAACCCATTAAGTTAAGTTAGGTTTGTTTAGGGAAAAATATTTGCATACGTCCCCAGGAAGGATGCGAATCCAAATACATATGTGAGTCCCAGCGGCCGCCGACTGTACAGCCGGTCGATAAGGTCCCCAGTAAGGCATCCTCAGCATGAGTCACCAATTAATCAGATTACCGCGATAGCCACTATCGGCCGGCCACCGCTTGATAACCTCGCCGCCATGTTACGAGTGCGATCACGCGTCATCCAGCATCACCCACGTTTTATATTGTAGACTAATATTAAGTCCATGTGGTACTTCAGACTGCGTCCGTAGCATAACTCATAACCGTTTTCCGCTTCATCGTAGTTGAGTAAACCTTAAGCTTTTATATATGTGAAACTCACCACCAAGTTACGAATGCGAGCACGCGTCATCCTATATCTCCAACGTCAATTTCTTTTTAAATAGTCTTATTAAATAAATCAATATTAAGGGACATTCTTACACAAATCAAACTAGTCCCAAACTAAGAAAAGCGTGTACTGGTACCTACTAGACGACGATATACATAATGTAAAATACATGTTTTTGCCCTGGCCGGGATTCGAATCCAGGACTGCCGGCTCAGTAGGCAGCTGCCCTACAAACCATACCAACCGCGTCGTCAAATAAAATTATTAAAGCACGAACGTCTGCTAGCGTACCTAAACTAAATGTTTATTTATAGAAGCGAAAAATTAAAAAAAAAATCTGAGCGGGATTTGAACCCACGTCCCCACTGTCCGTCCCCGTCTGTCCCCGTCCGTCCCCGGCTTTCCGGGCCCGACATTACCATTATGCTAACAAAGCCACTAGCCAAAACATCGATTTTTTCATCCAGTTGCTTCATTCCTACATTAAATTTCCTTAGCTGGTAGAAAGATGCGGAGCTAAGAAACCAGCAAAAGAGCTATATGTCATGAACTATTTATTTATGTGTATGGAATCATGAATTTATGAGTCAGATAAGGAAACTGAATATTGTATTTTTATAATAATAGTTACGGAAAGCATTACTTTACAATTGAATTGAATTGAAATACAATAAATATAATAATTTCCGTACTTAGAATATGTTCCGATTAAATCATATTTGAACAAAAAAAAGAACCGACTTCAGTAAAACTAAAAAACCAAAAATAACCCGTTCAAGTACAGATTACATTTGACTCACCCTTCGAAGTCGATCCCAAACCACTCAGTTCTTATATTTATATTACTTATAGTTTATGCGAGGTTTGGCACCGACTTCGAAGGGTGAGTCAAATGTAATCTGTACTTGAACGGGTTATTTTTGGTTTTTTAGTTTTACTGAAGTCGGTTCTTTATTTTTGTTAAAAATTTTTTTTTTTTTTGCTTTTTAGTGATTCATATAAAAGTTCTAGTGGCCAAATCCTATTTACTGAATGTAAATTCTTGACTTTATCAATAAATTACCGAAAGCGCCGTACATGTCCCTATAACATTTGAAGAGTTCCCTCGATTTCTCCAAGATTCCATCATCAGATCCCGACTTAGTGCCAACGGGACCAACTCGGAGTTATACCCTTTCGATTAAAAAAAAAAATTGAAAATCGGTTCACGATTCTCGGAGATATCGAGTAACATGCATAGAAAAAAAAAAAAAAAAAAAAATAGTTCGAATTGAGAACCTCCTCCTTTTTTGAAGTCGGTTAAAAAACGAGATCGATTCAACTTGGCATTGATTATACCCACATTTTTATCACATTAGATTAGGACGATAAAGGAACGATTCAATATCCTGTTCAGAAGTAAGGAATACGCATTGAACGATCTCTTTCCTCTTTGTAAAATCTTTCTTCCGATGTAACCTACATTAAGTCTTTCTGATTAAGATTTTCTAACCTCATTATTATTTCGATCATATCCTTGGATCCAATTAATCCTAAAATGAAAACGTTTGAATATAAAAAGGAAGTTTTTTGGCCGCTACTCCCTGTAAGAAAAAACATATTACGCGGTATCTGACAAACTGCTCGTACTTTATGCAACAATGGGATAGCGAAACCTATTCGTAGCCACAAGAAAACGGACAATAGGGCTCACTGGGAAAACATTCTGATGGGTACAGGTCACATTGTTAGGTATGTCAAATATAGCGTTATCTTATTTACTTGTGATTATATCTAATCGGAGTGACAGATAAATAACAAGTCAACATTTATGGTAATAGGCAATTCGTTATCTAATACGAATATGAGCCCGTTGCAGTTATTTGCTTATTGCACGAATTGCCAACTCATTTAGAAATGCGTGGTGTCTCCTAGTCCTAGCTCTAGGATCGAATCCCAGCAAGGGAAAATATTCGTGTGCTGAACTCGAATATCAAATTTGTTCCTGGGTCAGGAATGTGTCTATGTATTTAAGTATATATTTGTCGACGTTTTAAACGCATAATAAATTCACCCACGTATATTTCTCAATCTAACCCCGGTGATATCAAAAGATTCTACGATTCGAAAGATTCGGTCAACGAGAAAGGTTTTTAATTTAATATCGCATTAAGTATATGCTGATTGCTGAACAAAATTTGCGTATATTTGATTACACATTGTAAAAACCTTGTTCTTTAAATATATTTCGCCCTTATTTCGCGCCACCGAACATAACAAAGCTCTAAAACTCTACGTCAAAATCGACCGGAACGGGGAGCATATTATAATTTCGGGACTCGTTATTTCGCTCGGTCGGAATTTCGTGAATTTTCCCGTGTATTCTAAACGTTGTGTTTTAAATAAATATACCATAAGTCTTCGTTTGTGTACACCGCGAATCGCGGGCACGACGGCGTGTGTTAACATCACTAAAAAAGTTGTATCGCGTCAAGGAAAACCCTGGGGAAGTCGGCTGTCAGATAGAGAAATGGATGGGAAGTGGAATATTTTACTGGTGCTCTCATTTCATTGGTCTCTATAACGGAAGTGAACTTCTTACCAAAAAAAGACAAGCAAAAAATGACCGTTAAACGCCAGCAATATACATAAATATATGAAGGAAGCGCAAGGCGTTGGTAAAGGCTTACTTATAATCGTTTCACACTCGACATACTCGATTGTATCCGTGACAAAGACGCTGCCCGCATTTTTCTTTTGCTTTAAAACGTATAAATATTGGGCAATGGGAAACCATTCAATTGATGACAATCATACGATAGGGAGAATTCTATATCAGCATACACCCCAGGCCAAAAGCATGGAAACAAAGTGTTTCTTTTAATATTTAAAGTTTCTAATGATTACTGATTGTATAAATGTTAGTAACCATTAGGCCACCCCCAAAATGTTAAAACATTAAACGTTCACTATTAAAACAGCATGATAATATTGTAAAAAAATATATACTCTCATAACTCCGGAAAAAAGTTGCACGTCGACTTTTTTATTGTCTTTTTACACAATGTTGCACTATCAATTTTCATAAGCAGAAGTTAGGTTATTGACTTGTAAAATATTTATTACAATTTTTACTGTGTAATTTGGTAATTTATTGCATAAGGAAATCACAGCTTTGTACATATTGTACTATAAGCTTGTTTCCATACTTTTGGCCGGGGTCGTATACAGAATAGATTGATACAGCATTGAGTCAGCCGTCTGACGTAAACAAACACGCATGAATCGTTAGCACTTTACTCAAGTTTACTGCAATTTCGCACCATAAATGAACGACGTATAACGTACACAGCTAGTGCGTGGGAACCAGCTTCGGATATAATGCACTCCGATACATAAACCCTAACAAAACTGAGCGTAATATAGGTCACGTTGTACATTGTTAAGGCTGCGGCTTCAAACGGAGCGAGTCCTCGACCGAGCGAGTAAGACCTCGACTCTGTAATTAACTGCCCGTTTTGCATCGCTTGTGACTAAGCTCCACGAACTTCACATTTCAGTGGGCCGTCCTAGTCCCGCCTAAGCTTTAACGCTCGATTCAAAGCTCCAACCAGCGTGTTCTTTGTAGGCTGTGGTCTCATTTGAGCTCCAGGGTAAATTTTGATAGGTATGCTGTCCACACGACTGAATAGCATGCCGTAATTTTGGCTGGGTCTTTAAAGACACCGAGTGAAGTAAATAAGATGTTGTGGAGTGCTGCCTTTTTGTATAATAATAACTTAAGTTGTAGGAGTCATAAGCCTGCACGGATTACAAAACATAACGAACAATATCTGTAAAAACACGTGAAAACAGGAATTCTCCTATGATCACAGCGCCTGCTCAAATGGGGACGAGGCTGTAAGAACACGTTAGCACATCTCACATAATAACATGCAAATGAACTGCACGATTATGATGAATACCCGGCCCAGTGTGAATATTTATGACGAAGCAGCGGATTAGACGAAAACGCAGACGCATGGCGTATTCGCGACACGAAAGGATCCGACTTGAGTGTTTCAAGAAAGGGATAGCGGACGTGTGTATGGAATCACTTTGACGTAAAAGGTTACGTCTACATATACGTAAGCAGCTAGAACATTATGATGAACATTGCTCTCTCGGAGATAACTATGCTCCAAGCCAGTCGAACGAACTTGCTCCTCGATCTCAATGAATCCTCGATCTGAATGATTGGTCCAGACAATAACAAGCCTAAAAAAATGTAATGACAAATGATCACACTACCAGTACATTTCTTTTTATAGCCCTAGCATTCCTTTTTACAAGCTTTTATTTAACTTGCATTGTATGTATGTTTAAAGTAGGTATGTTTGTTCGGATGGAATCTTGCAACTCAATTTTGAAGCAGATATCGTCAACCGATTGAGCTGAAATTTTGCATACTTACTTAACTTTGATGACAATACAATAATATGGTACCATGGGGCTGATCTGATGATGGAGCCGGAAGGTGGCCATATGAACTCTATAATAGAAAAAGCAATCCTACCGAGCTTGGGCTCTTTAGAATCGTCTCAGTGAGCATTTGATGGATATCCAAAGAAAAGTACAGTCTGCTATAAAAGCTTGCCACTAAAATGTCATTTTGAAAGTAACTTATTGCTATGAAATTTGGATCAAAGTAGCACCATTTTACGTTATCGTGTAACTCGAAGCAAAATGAAGAGATGTTCTTAGTTGGAACTGTTGAAAGACTTGAACGTCGTCATAATGGTAGTATGCAAGTTTTTTACATACTGCTACTACTGCTGCTACTGCTCTAGGTAGCGTTCTTTGTCAGGCAATCTGACATTTCTTGGAATACAAACTAACACGCACTCATGGCAATGTAAGAAGTTAATTTGGTACATAACATTTTAACGCTAAATCCAGACGGTAGACGGATGGTGGCGGTAGCAGGAAGCTGACTCCTGTCATATAAAATTTTTTGTGGCGTTACTTTCATCTCATAGATCATCCATCATATAAAGGAAACGAGTGACATCACTGCAACCGCGGTTCGATTCGTGAATTTCAGAACTTGAACGTTCGGCAATTAGGAGTAAATATATACCTTTATTCCGATATAGCTTACAGGATTGCACGGTTGAAGTGGCAATGGGCTGGCGATGTAGCCCGAAGACCGGATGGGCGTTAGGGCACAAAGTCCACTCGAGTGTATGAAATGTATGAAAGCGCAGCGTGAGACGTCCTCCAACTAGGTGGACAGATGACCTGGTTGTGGTCGCAGGGAGTCGATGGATGCGGTCTGCACAGGATCACAGCTTGTGGCGAGCTACGGGGAGGGCCTATGCCAGCAATGGACGTCTTTGATTCATAGATTAATAGATACCTTTATTCAATTATAGACATCATATGCAGAACGTAACTAAACAAATCCACTGATAAAAACGCAATAATGATGTGAAAGTATCTAACAAACACCGAATTTACAATAAATAGATTACCAAGCATATATTTTGTCTTGGCGGGGGCACTGCAGTTACTAGCTAGCCCGCGGCCTCGCTCGCAATAAAATATAAGTATATGTTTTCTTTTTCGGTATAAAAAAAAAGAAGGATTTGGTTAAGGTATAAACTATCTCTGTTCCTGCACATCTGTTTAGCTTCTTCGGCATGAAGAAATAACGAATATACACACGCCCAGAAACTAGAAATTTATACTATTAGAGGGGCATGCTAATTGACATTAACTCTGTATAAGTAACGGAGTAAATTAGCAAATAGTCGTTTTTTTTTTTTCAATTTCGCGGATACATTTAGCTTTTTAAAAAAATGCATTTTATATGCATTTCATAACAATCAGCCAGTGTTTCTGAATGTTTATTACACATTATCCACCAGTATGTGCATGCTAAACCACATTTACTGACGCAGTCGAGTCCAAGCTCTGGTTATACTATGAATGAATGAATAATAATGAAAACGATATTGATTTATGTTCTTATTCTTTAGTCGAAATAGATTCTTAACCTAGCATTAAATTATATCTATTATTATTATTGCACAAACTGCTCATAGGATTTTAAATCTCATTTTATGCACTTCTCTTCTCCGCACCCAAATCGTGAGACATCGAAACCAACGTACAACGCCATCTTTGAGTAAAAGACTATTTATCCTCTCATCACGTCGAAATGGTTGGACGGATTTTAAGTTAAAATTTTTAACCAGTTTTCGTACAGGAATTGCTGAATAACTAGAGATGGTTATAGGATACGATACGTTTTACCTGGCTATGGCAAAGAAAAAATAATACGCGGAAGAATTTGCGTGCCAATATTCTAATTTAGTTGAAACATCCCTATGTAAACGTATGTATTGTGATTGTGAACAAGAACGTATATTCTACATCGAAACAAGGCCTACAACCAAGCGCTGTCCTTTGCATAGATTGAAGAACGATACAGCGAAGGCCTGTCTCCGATGTAAGACGGACTAAGTCAAGAGGCAAGAGGCAAGGTTACTACAAGGTTGCACCACTAATGTGGTTTGGTAATTGGCTTGAACTATACCGATGTTATTAAGCTAATAAGCCATTACTCATTATTTTGCCCGTTACGTCCTCAATTTTAATTATAATGCAACGAAACGATATGTTGGATGCGAGTTAGCGTATTTAATATAATTACGCATAATATTATAATTCATAATGCATGAGATAACGGTTTGTGCCGACATCATAATAAAATACTAGTGATTTTGACCGTAAATCACGCGGTCCGTAAACTGTGCCTCGACTCTCTATGACTCTACGGCATTAGGTAGGTAGCCGCGATGCATTGATATTATCCATTTCGTTTATTACTTCGCAAAGGGGTTTCCAAACTGTGCGTCGTATAAAGTAAAGAGGGCCGCTGTGATGTCCTCCAGTAGGTATACAATTCTCCAGAAACTTAAGTATGCTATTTTGATCAGTAAACGATGAATATACAAAATACAAAATCTGTAAGTGCGCCATGAACTGTAAAAGTTACTTTAACAACTAGCTAGAAAACTTGGTACAAAACAAAACATAAAAATTTATAAACTAGCGCTGGCTCATAATTTAAACAAAACGACAAGCACAACACAAGCAACTTCCACGATTTTCACCCGTTGAAAACACGGTCTCGCAACACAACGCGAGTCCGGAATTTACATGGCAAATTTTGACGTCGCTTTGTATTTTATCGGCTTTTCGTCACACCACCTCCGCGTGTCAAAATTTGCCATGAAAACTCCGGGTCGTTTATTATTAACAATAACAACAAAGGGACTGGGAATTTACACGCTTGCACGTGGACGCGGGATTTCGTTGACCTTTGAGTTTTCGATGTACTACTGTTATAAAATTAAAAGAAAAACCTGTTAAATTATTTCACTGAAATAGGCTATTTGGAAGTCACTGAAATGAAACATAATTCATTATTTATTTTTTGTAACTATATATAACGTAGGTACGCACCTATTATATCTTTTAGGCGTCATTATCCCAAGCTGATGAACAAATGTAAAAGATGCTATACATTTTGAACTATGCACTAGAGTCAGACAGTATAAAATAAGTCAGTTTGTATGGTTTGACAGTTCATTTGCTTGGAAGAGTTAGAGTGGTCTGACTGTATAAACTAGATAAGATAAAGATTTTTTTAAAGAAGAATTTTACTGACAAAAAGGGTACATCAATAAATAGAAGTCCCTGACTTCTGAGCTAGGTGGGAAACCTAGAGGATTTTCGTACCCATACGACATTCAATGAGCAATGATAGATTGTAAGGCATTCTAATCAGACACACTAATCAACTCTTATTCATCTCACCACCGACTTACAAATCGGCTAAAATGTAAAAATATCATACTGACTTTTATGACTAGACGAGAGAACTTGTCGCAGAATAAAATCTATAAACTATCAAGGCTAGTGACGGAGGCGGACTTTCCAGTAGCCAAAGAACTTTTCAATCATAACATAACCAATACTTGAACGAACATTGAATATTTATTACGAGCCGAACCACCACAAAAACACGATGAATCAGTATCGGTCGCTGAGAGGGGAAACTTTGTTCTAACTCAAACTCCGACAGTTACAAATTTTTCGCCATCAAACTTCCGACGTTTTCATAGCAAATAACAAAGACCAATTTATACTTTGTATGAATGAATCGATACTTCGATACAAATAAAACTTTCAGTCGCTTGTGTTTAGAAGTATAATAGTCTAAGATCCGAAGCTAAATCTATCTTCACCGAGCTGATAATAGAATGAAACATTTTCTATTATTAATTTAGTATATTACAAAATATATTAAAAATGGGTTTGCTAAAAATATCCTGGACAGGCTATTTTTAATTATTTTTTAAAAAATGTTTCTTTATTAAATGTTTCAACATCAAGATAATAAAATTTTATCCTGAGTTAAAGTATAAAAAAACGTATAGAATGTGCAGCCGTTGGGTTGCCTATTATTTTTTAAGAAGCTTTATTGATATCTCTGATCTATATCCTGTATTATAATTAGTTTTTTATTAGACGACATGCAATGCATATATATCCTGATTAAAGTGATATAAGTATACTTTTTGAGAACACGCGATGTCCTTAATAAATTGGTATTTTGAAATCCAGTTAGTGAGAGCATTGTATGATCCATTTATCTACTAATTGAGGGGTTCGTATTGTTTGATGTCGTACTCTGACTCGCCAGTCGTAAGTCGCCACCCCCGCTCGGCGTACTTACTACTCCACCCATTTGGCTCATTTATTATGTCCCCTATCCACACAACCCGCTGATTTATGAAAAGCGACGGTACGTAGTTAAAAAGGCCCTTCAAACATCAAATTATATATCTTTAACTCATTACAAATCTAGTGATGATTATCGCAGACTGACAAATGTTTAAGAACGAAGCCGAACCCGCAACTCAAATCTAAATGAATCGCTTACTAAAGGGATTTTGAGTATTTAAACCAAAGTAACCGATATCAACATCAGCAAGCCCAAATTCTTGCGACCACATCCATTAATCAGATGGAATGGCGGGTCGGAAACGGTCCTTTATTGCTTTTTTTTCTGTTTCAGAACATTGACACGACACGTGCTCGGCACGCAAACGCGGCCGAATTAGACGTTAAAGTGTAAACGAAGTTCGCGAACAGGCACTCGCGTAAAATACAACGCTTACAAACAATAAACATGCTGTCTAGCTGAACAACAGAGGAACAATAGCGAGCAACAAGCTGAAACTTTTATAAAACTGCTGTGGTAGTCAGCAGTCGCTGATATACAAAGGTAGTAACGTTTGTTTTCTGCAGGTATCGAGTGCAACAAGCTCTCAATGTTCCTGTTTCCTGTCTACAAGCTGATACCCGGTTCGTTTCCGTTTCACTTCGGTTCGTTGGCAAATCGTCACCTTTCGGATGCGTTGATGTGACACGGTTTTCCGTTCGCGCTTCGCATATAAAACTTGCTCCAACATCAGGTAAATTTGATGTGTCAGTTCTTGTGACGACATGAATACGATGAATACATCTACAGTCCCACCGCGTTATATTTTAATATTTGTAGCTAGGGTTATTATGTCAAACGAGGCTCAATCGATCTGAATTCAAGACAGAAGTTTGTTAGATTTTCGGGATCCTCGTCGCATAAGGGGATTAGTTGCGACCCAAATGTCCAAATGCCGTGCGGCTATTTCGCTGCGTCGTTGTTTATAATAATACAGAACTTCCAACAATGAACAAAATTCCTGCTCTATTTCTGGCATTGTCTGTGACACTTTTATATATTTGTGTGTGCCTTAATGCAGCTATTCTAAGAAAGAAAATGGCAAACGGCAAAAATTCTAGGGCTGCTTCTGTCTTCCAAGCCACACACTTAACTTAGGGTAAGTGGTCTTTGTTCTGAGTAGATCTAGGGACAATGTAGTGCCGCATAAAGTATTTAAGTCGACTGCTACTTCTGTCCCTCGGCATTATCATATGTATAATGGGATTTTGTTAGATATATATTCGTTAAATACTGGGTTTAGGTTTAGTTTTGTTTATGAATTTGTGATGTCACCAAGATTACATAGTCCTTTTACTAGTCGAGGAGCATAGGGTGTCATCTACAGCTTCCCATTGCTTTCGATCCAAGACGACAAGATCAAATAGGTAATGTTAATGATTTAGTTTTAGACTCTTAGTATTTTTGCTAAAGACGACGAATCTTAGGAAGCTAAACATGCAGCCACTCGTAAGAGATAAGGGAAAAGGCAAGATTCTGATGCCCTCTCCGATGTACTCGTAATATTAACAATGCTTTAAGATAACGTCGCCTTAAATTAATTTAAATATTACATACATACTTCGACACGTGTTAGAATAAAAGCGGCACATTGTTAAAATCATATGATCGTTAATCTACATACATTCTTTAAAAAAATGGATCGGACGGCAATGGTGCGAGTGCGGCCCAGTCCACGGTGAACCGTGAACGTACGTATGAATTTGGTAAATGATTTCGGACGTTCAGGGTTTGAGTTCTGGAAAAAAAAGAAACAAAAAGAAAAGGAACTACAAGAACAGGTGCCAAAATTGTTAAAAGAATGTCAAGTTCATGTTAGTTTAATTTCTTTGATGGAAAATATCTCACACCACACGCCGCCTTGACACGAGCGTTTGACTTGATCGGAGCTTCATTAATAACATTGTTGTCAACAACGTGAATTACTTTGGAAGTTTCGTAATCTATTTACCAAGTTATATATCCTGTCAAAAACACGGCACTTCCGTATTTAGAATTGATCTTGTTTTCAGTCCTATCTTACTCCTAACTTCAAATCAGCATGTAAGAACAAATTGACATGTAACATAATTATGATTATACAGCTTAGGTTAATCAGTTTGGAATGTCAATGAAAAAAGGCGGATATTGAATGGGTAGATAGCACTGTGAACCTTGGCCCTATTTTTGTGTGCTATAGCTTAGAATAAATACGCCTAGAAACCTAGTTAGCGCTTGAAAGTGAAGCCAGTTTTATCGAAAAACTGTATACAGCCACGGCACGGGCTAGTTTCGTCCGTTGGCGCATCTGTCACAACGTCAATCCCACAATGCAGAACTCTGTAGACACGCACCGCACGCATAAAACTAAAACCGGCTTCATCATTCGCAAATCTGTTATATGAAGACTCTCGCTCTAGGCGTGTTTATTCGAAGGGTTATAGGTGCCGAAACTAAGCGAAAAGAGACTACTGAAGAAAGAGTAGGATTTTCAAAGTGTTAACCATTGTTCTATAAACCTTACCTCACCGAAGAATTCGGTCATGGGGCTCTCTTCAACCGCGACGTTGACGTCGTCGGGCCCGACGTCGTCATCGTCGCTTTGCGCCTGTAAAAAACAAAGGTAACATTAATAATTATAGGTAACCTGGTCAAATAAACATTCTTCATATCTCAAGACGGTTCTTTTTGATTGTTGACTAGATTACCTTGCCCCTATCCCATGTATTTGGAGTCGGGGCAGCGTGTTTGTTTTTCCATCCTTCTCTAACACCCGTTATATGCTGGATACGCAATAATATTTATGAATTCAGAAGAACAATAGGCTTCAATGGGGCAGATAGTACCATGTAACTATAAGTTTAAAGTGAACTGCAGCAATTGCGACTATGAGGCCAATGTGGTCTTTTGATGATATCATAGAAACGAAACACTGTATGTATACTACCACCGCTCTTTTTCATTTTAATAGTTCCGAATTTTAGGCGGTAAGGGTATGGGTGGTCTTAAAATGTTTCACTTCTGTAATATCATCAAAAGACGCATTTGTCCCATAGTCGGCAATTGCCTGACTTCAGGTGACCTTAAACCAAATGTTGATAATTAGTTCAATCGCTGGTCAGTTTCTGGATAAAAAAGTATACGATCCGAAGCTGAAGCTCTAGTAAAAATAATTAAAAACATCAAACCAAAGTGGATTAATGCTGCATGGTTCACCTGTAATAACACACACCTACGTTTAATTCGTGTAGCCCCTGAGGAAAGTATGCCACTCCTGTTAAAGTTAGGTCAAATATAATGCAAGTCACCTCGCCCCGGGCTTGGAGAAACCGGAATGAATACAACATTTAATCGATTCATTGTCCAACCTACACATGTATACTGCGTGTTGTACAATAAGGGCTTGATCAAACTACGTTAACTTCGCAAAAAGCGATGCTATTTTAAGAATGTCGGCATGGCCCGACGCGGATGGCACGTACAACAAAATAGAACCCACTTAGTACCACAAGCGAGGTTACCATTATTCAATTTGTGCGGACCGACCGCGTCCCCCACAAAGGTCTCTAGTACCCACTCCGTGCGGATATAAAGCGACATGCTGAACTACTCACACGGAACGAATATCCTGTCTTAATATTGACCTGCTATATATGGGCGATATATATACATTTTAGATTCCGTTTACGCCAAAAGAAAGAAACGGACTTTATTTTCTTACAATCTGACATGGGGACAGACGTCGTTCTCTCAAAAGCTAAGCAAATGGGTAAAATGAAAAGTGGGTTGTAGCCGACTCCGAGCTCCGGCAAAGCCCAAAGAAATGGTTGTAAGTTTAGGAGTATAAATGTATATTTTCAGGATAACGAATAATTCCGGACAATTTTTCTCTTCATATAACCTACCTCAAACCTCAAGGCCACAAGGGTACTTTTACAAGTCTGAGTATGCGCCGGCCTTTCCCAAGAGAGAACCGCTGTTGTGAAGAAAGCCAAGAGAAACTCAACAGTACGTAAATAATTTGTTCGTAAATCATACATAACAACTACATTTAGTAAAGTGAACAAAAAACAATTAATTGGACACCACTCAGCTTTGAGCAGCGACAAATATAGTTAAATCCACATAATAATTTATTAACGCGACAACAGAGTGAATCGATAATAAACTACAGCGAAACTCCAGTATTTATGTCATCTTGGGGAACAAAGGAATAAGTGTAGGTCAAGGACAAATCAACGACGTCACGATAATGGAGAGCCTTCCAAATTAAATACCAGTGAGCTCCATTAACGGACCCAATTACTAGCACTTGATAGCGGCTAATTAACAGTAGGCATTGTTGTTGGTGAATACGGCGAACTGAAGCGACGAAAGCGCTTGGTTGGTTACGCTCATCGAATCAATAGCAGACATAAGTGTCAGTTTTCCGAATTGTGTTAGGAGAAATTTGTAGGTGTTAATTAGTATAGGACAGTTACAGATTATACGTATTGTTAGTTAATTAGAATCACGGATTTGATACCCGTTTGAAATGTCATACAAAGAATACTGTACGGCTCCAGTTGAGGTGGTGCCAATCCGGTGCCCGGCGGTTAGGTGTGCGATAACCTTAAATGATTGAAAATATGAAAATATCAAACACGAATACTTGAAAGATACCGGCTAATTAACACAAAGGCATTGTTGCTTGAATACGGCGAAGCGAAAGCGCTTGGTTAGGCTCGTCGAATCGATAGCGGACAAAGTAGTGTAGTGACAGTGTTCGGGATTGTATTCATTTCGGCTGTTAGGAGCAATTTGTAGGTGTTAATTATTAAAGGGCGTGTAGAGAATGGACGTGTTGTTATATGTTAATTTGTTATTGATGAACACGTTGATCATTATGTGTGCTTGTTGTGCTCACAGGTGAACATTTGAGGAACGAAATTTAGAACCCTTAAGAGCGCGGTTTACGGAAAACTAATATGTCTTTCTTTAGTTCAATGGTTCCTACTTCCTAACCTTTTCGTGATCAGGGACCACTTTTATTTCTTTGTTGTTCGTGGAGACCAAATGTAGATAAATTTTCATCCTCCAGTGTACGAAGGTACTTCGGCGATGTATATCCCGCGAATTTTTAAATCTTGCAGACCCACTACTGTGCTGAGAACTGCATTAGCCCAGGTGGTTAAAAAATGAAAATATAAAATACCTATTAAGACAAAAAGCTTCAAAATCTGTTACACAACCATGGTGTGGCTTACCGTTTTACGACTTTTGATGGTAAAAACAAAGAGGTTACCAAACATATTTCGGAGACTAATGACTAGTGGGAAATGCCCAAGGGATTTTTTCCCGAAGGAAAACCGAATTACTGTTATCGGCCAGCACATCCGGAAATTCAAGAGCAAGCAACGAGGGCATCTGATAGCGCTGTTTTTACTGCCGCGACATTTTATCTTATTTCCAGCTGATAACCTTCATACGCTGCAACAGTTATCCTAAAGTACCTACCTACTCTATGGAGGCGAAATATTGGCTATTAAATTTTGCTGATATGGCATGTCCACTCTGTATGTTGTAAAATAAGACTAAACTAGGTAAAATAATTCGAACTTGAAAAAATATACTTGGTAGGAACTAATTAATAAAAAAAATATTTACTTATAAAATATTAATGCAAAAGTTATTTATCGTCGGAGATAGTGCAATACCGCGTAAATAACAGCTGTCGATAAAGTTGTCAATTCAATAAAATTAATGATTAAACGAACTTACCTGTAAGTGAAGTTCTATCATAATTATACGAAGGGTTTCGTCCGAAGATATTAGTAACTTAAAATTATAATACACAATGTAGTAACGCATAAGTGTTACCACTTCGTCACTTGTTTGGGGAAAAAAGGTAGCCGCTATTGGCAACACTTTTTTTTTTTTTTGCATAATTTTCCCGAGCCCATCCCCATCTGCTCCTCTTCATTTAGTTTAGAGCTTAATAAGAATTATGATATTTCCGATTGGGTCTGGGCGGGCGGGAGTACGTTACTAATATCTTCGGACGAAACCCTTCGTATAATTATGATAGAACTTCACTTACAGGTAAGTTCGTTTAATCATTAATTATACTCGTGTTTCGTCCTCGATATTAGTAACTTAAAATTATAATACACAATGTAGATGTTGAGAGTATAATAGGAAATATCAGAATTAGTAAACTGTTAGTTATTTAATCGTATTATTATATTAATAGTAACAACAGCACATTTAAGATTTCTTTCAAATCTCATTGATAGGCATAGATAACCATAAATCATGATTATTTTAATTACTGTAGACATATAGCTCTAGCAAGAGCTGTGTTATCCTTATCGAATTCAGCAATAGTTCTGTTCTAGAATCTGTCAAAGGTAGCGGAATTGCCACTCCATCCCGCAGATTTCCTTAAGGCGTCAATGCCTACACCTAATAATTTAATAATAATTTGTAAGCTAGGGATGTTGAAGCAAGTCTTGTGATATGTGAAGAAAAGATAGATATGTCAATTCCGCTATTTTTTTAAGTTGATTTTATCCACCGACCAAGTGTTGTGGCTTTAATACTATTATGGGGTTTTTTAAGCCCTATGCAAAGCGAGTTGGATTTGCGTAAGTATTTTGTCCTTACTATGATATGCTTCTAATGTCCTGGCAGGGCATATTTGAGGACGTTCTTCAAAATACGGTAAAAACAAGCTTGGTTAATTCGCACCTGCTTTGGAAGTTTAAATCAATTCAGATATTTTAATTATAATTCGATCTGATCTATGTTTCAAATGGATCTTAATTTTTGGTAGTGTTTGCGCTCTGTGCGCCGTTACAAGAGCTAGTAATGTTAAACATTTCATTGAAAATTGGTCCAGTTGTAAACTTTCGTTCGGAAAGTATGATTCCAAATGATTGAGAACCTTAGTCACGTCCCTATTGATATTATAATGTGGTAATGGCGGTCTAAGCCTGTAAACACCTTTACAATTTTTTTTTTTTTTTTTTTATACGATCATCATCTGATATTGGCCCCAATATAAGTGAGAGAGTGGATCTATTAACTGTTGATAGTGCTGTATTGGGCGCCTGAATTAAATCATTCTGTAAGAAACTCTATGATAATTGGAATTGATGGTACATAAAAAATATTGTTTTTTTTTTTTTTTTTTTACATAATATGTACCAACGCTTTAAACAAATATCATAATGCTTAAACGAGTTGTCTGATAACGACGCTTCAAGCATGAAATTCACGGCGGAAGGCGGGATACGGCGTTGCAATAGCGCCGTCTTGACAACATCCCGGCAACCAGGGTAATGCTGGCCTGGATGTCCTGGGTTGCTGGAATTAAATACCATAACGTGATTACCCTAATCACCTATTTCATGCACATCGGATATCAAGAGCCGATAAAATAAAGGGTACCAGGGTTGTGTTGGCCAGTTTGGAGCAACCATGAAACGGTACCCTATGCTTTTCCCGAAATGATTTTACTCAGGGCCTTTCTTGAGAATAACGGACACTGGTGGAAAAGCATAGAAGAAAAACCTTGACCATTCGATGGTAAATGCGTCATACGCGTATCCATCTGGATCCCTACTTCAGGACACCTATTTTTCACATTTTTTATTGATTTGGTTGGCAAATAGACCGATAGTGGGATTACCAAATTGCAGTTTTCGGTAGCCTGAGACGGAAAGTTCCCATTCTGTATAATATGGGAACGTCTAGATTCTCTATCTGCGGTGATATTATCTGAGGATTTTATATATGATGCTACTACAAATATTTTTCAAGTTTCACACCACTGCTACAAATCTTTTGTTACTTTTGTAGGATGGGGGTACTGAATGCCTCCCATTTGGTTAATGTTAGATACTGCCGTGGTGTTATCAACTCGTGAAATTACTTGGCAACGGTAGTAATTTTTGGCAAATATTTTGAGGGCAAAAAAGGCCGCAAGGAGTTCCAATTGGTTGATATGTAAATTTCTCTCTGTGCTAGACTACCTGCCGCTACCCGTATGATCACCACATGCCGCCCCCACCCCGCAGTTGAGGCGTCAGAAAAGATTTCAATTGCGAAATTTTCGTCCTTAATACGGTGGTCTGAGTTGCGTATCGCTTGAATCCACCAATTGAAAATATTGAAATCGGGCAGAAGAGAATGAAATGTTCATATATTGTTCGTAATCATTATGGTTGAGTAGATTTAAATACTTGATACGTTTCGCCTGTTTCGTATACAGCCAGCCATATTCCACAGCTGGACATGCACATGCAGAAATTAGAAGACCCATTAATTATTTAATCGATTAATTTCTGAAACTGTTCTAGTTCACCTATGATTCGATTTCTGTTAATTTATAATGAAACCCAAATTTTTACAGTTTTTCGATTATGAGAATGTCGTCTTTAAAATCTAACGTTGACTTTAACGCAGTCTTTAGAATTTAATTTCAAATCAATTCTTAAGTCTTCCAATTTAAAGTGCTGTGTGGGAATACATTTATTCAAATATGGATTAAATTAAGGATAAGTCTCATGCTCCCGTTAGGCTTAGGCACTAACAAAACCTTTGACAAAAATTGGTCCGAGCAAGGCTCGCATTCTGATATGGCACCTATATATCAAGTAGATTATTAAGAGTTTCAGTAAAATGACTTTGTTCTAACTCAGAGTTACTTGAGACAGTAGGAGAATTAGACCGATTTACTGGCTTATTAAAAGTTAACTGGTATCCGTTTATCCAGAATAAAACGGATTAGTCACGAGTGATAACTGACCACTGTTCATAAGAATCAGCGAGTCGACCGGCGCAGCGTACCAAGTCTAGCGTCGGCGAGTGTTTGGTCCGATGCGACGATCTGTGTAACGAGGTTCCTTGACGCCGACTGGTCGTTGTGGCAGGCTACTGTTTTTTGCGTCGGAGCTCTCTGCTGACTGCGAACTGAAGCTCCCGCCTTCCAGTTTAAATTCTTTGGTAATTTAGACGGTAGCTTCTGTTTTTGCACGCTTATCTTGATAACCGATATATCAAGATAAGTGTTAACCAGATTTCGACACAGCTTTTTAGAGTTTCTGGTAGGTCTACGCCAAAAACGTACTTCTCGATTTTTGTGACAGCTAGTTGTTCTCAAAACTCCTTTTTTAGAGAATATAGGATGAAATTTCTGCGACTCCATGAATCGTTATGTGTGTATGTGTATATCGCACAGAATACGCCCCAGGTCTAAAAATTGTTTGTAGAATTGTTGTTAACTTTGTCTTTAGATCTTAATTGCGACGTCAACATACGTCCTACTATACTGTAATGGCCGTGGCCAACTATTTTTGTCTGAACTCGATGTATTCGTTTCTTTTTACAACAGTTCATTTGATGCCGCCTGTTATTTCAGCATTTAGTTGTGGAACGGCAATTTTCTTGCAATGTGAAGGCACTAAATACTTGTCTAACAAGTCCTGTGCGAGGCAGCTCGCTTGTTATTCTAAACCTGATGTATATACTCAAATCTGCTGGCCACATGTTTGAGAAGGGTCGGATCCCAAGATCCTATTAGCTCCTACGGGAAAATGAGTTACTGTTTTCCGCGACCGAAAGTGCCTCTGGCAGTGGATCGGCAATTTGCGGAGCATTGGACGGACCAGGCTCAGGCTCGATGTTTCTGGGATTGGCGGCTGTAGTGCAGGCTCCTCGATGATGGCTGGTGTTGGTACAGCTTCATTCCGGGCCGGAATCATGCAAGATGCGCCCATGAGTATACAAGCATCATAAATATGTTATTCTCGTTATTTGTACAAGAAATAAAGCGAGACAAAAATTTCGTTTTGTTGTAATGCGGCAGCTTCATTTCAGGCTGGAATCATGAAAGATGCGCCCCTGAGTATGCAAGCATCATTAATATGTTATTCTCGGTATTTGTGCAAGAAACAAAGCGAGACAATAATTTTGTTTCGTTGTATGTAATGCGGCGGAATGATCCTATAGACCACCCTGAATGCATTACATTACTTGTGACAAAGAAAAATAGTTATAAACCCTGTGGCGAAACAGTCCCGCAGACTGATCTGAGTAGGTACATGGGTTTTGTTGTAATGCGGCGGAATGATCCTATAGACCACCCTGAATGCATTACATTTCTTGTGACAAAGAAAAGTGGTTATAAACCCTGTGGCGAAACAGTCCCGCAGACTGATCTGAGTACATGGGTTTTGATATAATGCGGCGGAATGATCCTATAGACCACCCTGAATGCATTACATTTCTTGTGACAAAGAAAAGTGGTTATAAACCCTGTGGCGAAACAGTCCCGCAGACTGATCTGAGTGTTGGAATTCTCAAAAACAAATCCGTCCTACTCTAACTTGTGTGCTATATGACTTTCTCTGTTACTCACATGGAGACTAGTCTACACTGTCAAGTGTTCGTTGTTTTTATAAGTACCTCTATCCTGAAGAGGTATGCATTGGTTTAGTTTATTATTGATCACGCTGTTTAGTTAGAAGTACACGTCTCTCCTAACAGTATATTAAAATAAATATTATTTTAATTGAATCTATTGTTTATGTTAATATCCCATAACCAACAGGTTATGGGCCCAGTGCAGTTAATGTAAATTAATAGTGGAGTGAATTTAAAATATAATAAAAGAACTTTTTAGTGCCTAATTTTAAAGACTTGTGACTAAGTGTGTTTTCTGAGTGATTTTGAATAATAATTCAAAATGGACACTGCAAAGTCAAAAAGGAACATTAAGCCATTTAATGGGGACAAATATAGTGTGTGGAAACTAAGAATAAGAAATTTATTAAATGAACTTGATGTTTTGGATGTGATTGACAGTGAAACTCCGGTGATACAGGACAATGAATGGGTTCAAAATGAACGTATTGCAAAGAATACTCTGATAGAATATTTGTCAGACTCTTTATTAGGACTTGTGGGTGAAGACGATAGTGCAAAACAAATATTCGAAAAGTTAAACAATATTTATGAAAGAAAAAGTATTGCAACCCAGCTTGCTTTGCGTAAGCGATTACTAAACCTAAAACTGGAAGGTGATACAACCTTACTAAAACATTTTCAGTCATTTGATGAATTAATCGTCGAATTAATGGCTGCTGGAGCAAAACTTGAAGAGGCAGACAAAGTGACCCATCTTTTTATGACACTACCCAACGATTATGACGGTGTCGTAACAGCAATTGAAACATTGACCGAGGACAATTTAACACTCGCGTTTGTGAAAACTAGGCTGTCGGATCACGAAATAAAAGTGATTAATGGACGGCGAGACACGAGTATGAAAGTACTTCAAGCTGATACTATTCGTCAAGAATACATTAAACCTAGACATACGTACATGAATCGGAATGCCAACGCTAATAGACCGTATAAAAACTCCTACATAAAGAAAGACCATCAATATAAACACATTAAGTGTCTTTGTTGTGGTAGAAAGGGCCATTTACAAAAGAACTGTTTTTACAACAAACAGAAGGGCAAAAACCATCAACAAAAAGGGAATAGAAACAATAGAACTGTTCAGACTGTTAATATCACAGATCAGGAAGGTGTTAAGACTTCGGGATTTGCTTTTATGACTGGAGAATACAGTAATAACCAAGAAAACCAAAACTGCATCTCGTTTATTTTGGATTCCGGAGCCTCTGATCATTTAATTAATAGGCAAGATTTAGCGCAAGGTTTTGAGTCATTGGAAACACCAATAAACATTTCAGTTGCAAAAAACGGATCATATATTCAAGCGACAAAGAAAGGCAATCTGGCCGTAGTCAGCAATTTGGGCATAAAAGGTGATCTACAAGATGTACTCTACTGTCCCGAGATTCCGTATAACTTGCTTTCGGTCAAGAAAATGCAACAAGCCGGAATGACCGTTATTTTTGACAACAATTGTACGGTACAAGTCTTGAATAAGGGTAAGGTGGTAACAAAGGGTGAGTGTTTGAACAATTTAATCGGTATTAATTTTGTGCTTGACAAATGCGCTAACACATCGAATAGAGTCGTTAATAATAATTACGAATTATGGCATCAAAGACTTGGACATATCGGTAAATCCAAGTTTGCACAGATAAAAAGCAAGCGAATGTTTTCTGATATCGAGCAATTGAATAATATTACAGTAAGTGATAAATTATGTGAAGCTTGTATAAATGGGAAACAAGCATGTTTGCCATTTAATAAATCAAAATCTAAAGTCATAAAACGACCTCTATTCAATGTGCATACGGACGTATGTGGTCCCATCACTCCTTCAACCGTAGACGAAAAAACTATTTTGTTGTTTTTGTAGACGAATTTACGCACTACACTGTGACGTACTTAATAGCCCATAAATCAGACGTTTTTGCTGCGTTTCAAGATTTCGTCGCTAAGTCTGAAGTGCATTTTAATTTGAGAATAGTCAATTTGTATTCTGATAATGGCGGTGAGTATTTATCAAATGAAATGAAACAGTATTGTGTGAAAAAAGGTATTAGCTACCATTTAACAGTGCCGCATACGCCAGCATTAAACGGTATTGCTGAACGTATGATCCGTACAATAACAGAACGAAGTCGAGCTATGATCTCAGGTGCTAAGCTTGATAAAAGGTTCTGGGGCGAATCAGTATTAACAGCCACTTATTTAATTAATATAAGCCCAACAAAAGCACTGAAAACCGATAAAACACCTTTTGAAATGTGGCATAGTAAAATACCTGTACTGAAATATTTGAAGGTATTCGGTTCAACTGTTTATTTTCTGAATAAAACAAGGAAAACCAAGTTTGATGAAAAGTCGCAAAAAGGTATATTATAGTTGGTTATGAACCGAATGGCTATAAGGTGTGGGATATGGTAGATCAAAAGTTTGTAAAAGTCAGAGATGTTATAGTTGATGAGATTAATTTCTTATCTAGTAGGCCGTTGTTGCCTGACCAAATTATTTCAGATAATTATGGTAAATCTGACAAGCACTCGTATAAGAGGTTGTGCGTAAAATCTGATAAGACAAAATCAGATGGAATTAAACAAACTGGCAAATCTTCTGCACCATTAGGTCAACAACCTAATAAATCTGTAAGTGAAACAGATGCGTACCCAACCTGTAGTTCATTTGATAATCGACCTACTAATAGTAATAAATCTGTAGTAAGTGAAACAGATGTATATCCAAGCCGTAGCACATTTGATAATAACTTGACAAAATCTCAAAATGAATCGGTAAATGAAAATAGTTTAAGAAGGAGTGAAAGGATTAAAAACCTACCTACTGTGTCGTATAATGAAAATGAAGACAGTACCTTTAATTATTTATTGTGTACAAAGTCTTTGCTTTGTAAAATACCAACGTGTTATAAGGAAATTGCATCTAGTGATGATAGGTATTCATGGGAAAATGCAATTAAAGAGGAAATAAATTCTCTCACTGAAAATGAGACCTGGACACTGGTAGAAAAACCCGTAAATAGAAATATAGTCGATTGTAAATGGATATTTACGATTAAAAATGATGAGTTTGGAAAACCTTTGAAATATAAAGCACGTTTAGTGGCTCGCGGTTTTAGTCAAGAATATTTAGTTGACTAAGTATAGTGAAACATTTGCACCAGTCGCAAGAATTACAAGTTTCAGATTTATGTTAGCCTTTGTGAATCAATTTAATTTGCTTCTTAATCATATGGATGTTAAAACGGCATTTTTAAATGGGAAGTTACAGGAAGAAATATACATGAAAGTTCCTGAAGGAATCCCATGTGCAGATAATCAGGTCTGCAAATGAAATAGGTCGTTATATGGATTAAAGCAATCCGCACGTTGTTGGTTTCAAATGTTCGAACAAGCTTTGATAAATAAGGGTTTTCGGTACTCATCAGCTGATAGATGCATTTACATTTTAGATGCGGGTGATATAATGAAAAACATTTACGTTGTACTATATGTCGATGATCTCGTTATCTTAACTGCAGATTTAAATACCATGAATAGTTTCAAAAGTTATTTATTGAACCAGTTTAAAATGGTAGGCTTAAACGAAATTAAGTGTTTCTTGGGAATTCGAATCGAAAGAACCGATAATAAAATCACTTTAGATCAGGAACTGTACATAAAAACTATTTTAGAAAAGTTTAACATGAGTGACTGTAAACCTGTCAGTAAAATTGATTACAACGAGTTAAATTCGTGTGAAATAACTGAAGCCCCAAATGTAAAAACCTTATCGGTTGTTTAATGTATCTAATGGTCTGCACTCGACCTGACTTAACTTTTTCTGTCAACTTATTGAGCAGATTTACGAACAAAAACAACCATAAACTATGGTCATACTTAAAAAGGTTATTACGGTACTTGAAAGGATCTATGGACCTGAAGTTAACATATGTCCGAAATAACAGTCAAAACTTTTTGTGTGGGTTTGTTGACTCTGACTGGGGTGGTAATGAATTGGACAGAAAAATTACAACTGGTTATTTATTTCAATTATTTGAACAATGCACATTATGCTGGCAAACAAAAAGACAACAAACAGTGGCTGCTTCATCTACTGAAGCTGAATACATGGCTTTGTTCGAAGCTGTTAGCCACTCAATTGCTTCGATTTTTGAGTTGGACTCTATTTATATAATAAAATAAGAGCGGTGACAGGTAGCCGTAGTTACCAAAAGCAATCTAGTGGTTATGGAAGCTCTTTGGCTAAAGTCTTTTATGACCAGTATAAACATTAAAACAACTAGTCCCATACCGA
Organism: Apotomis capreana; assembly: GCA_947623375.1. Taxonomy (NCBI): domain Eukaryota; kingdom Metazoa; phylum Arthropoda; class Insecta; order Lepidoptera; family Tortricidae; genus Apotomis; species Apotomis capreana. The sequence continues at coordinate 19,665,556 of OX392506.1, forward strand.
TCTATGAGGATAATAATGGTTGTATAAGCATTGCAAACAATCCAACGAGTCACAAAAGATCAAAACATATTGATATAAAATATCATTTTTCTAGAGAACAGGTGGAGAACAATGTTATTAAAGTGAATTATATTTCCACAGGTAATCAGCTGGCTGACATCCTTACAAAACCATTGCCCACAGTGCGTTTTTCTCTCATGAGAGAGAAACTTGGAATAATATAAATAGATAAATAGTAAATGCTTATATTAAAGTTGGATAATGTAAATATATATCCCATCAAAAACATAAATGTAAAATGAGAGCCAAGTTCAATATCGCGTGCACTTCGCCGACAAAAGAATTGAGATCTGCAAGGGTGCCAAGTTCTTTGCTCTAAAATTTTTAGATACAAGGACATGCGACATACTCAATGCATTTATTTTACTTGGGGAGTAATTCAATATCAAGATTTGACTTGGCTAGTTTTCATAAACTAACTAAATTTTATAAAAGTAACATATTCATAGTCATAGTTCATTATCAAGCTAACAGTATAAGTAACAAGACGTACACTAACTTGCGTACTTACCTTTACGAAAATAGGTTAATGATTTGATTGATTTTGATTTATAATATAAATTTATATTTTAAAACTAGCCAAGTCACGTCTTGATATTGAATTACACCCCAAGTAAAATAAATGCATTGAGTATGTCGCATGTCCTTGTATCTAAAAATTTTAGAGCAAAGAACTTGGCACCCTTGCAGATCTCAATTCTTTTGTCGGCGAAGTGCACGCGATATTGAACTTGGCTCTCATTTTACATTTATGTTTTTGATGGGATATCATTACTTTTTGTACAGAATTTATTATGATGTGTAAATTACTTAATTATTATTTGTTAATTAGTTCTGTGTGCTATTCTAGTACATCTTTTGAAAGTTTTGAACAAACAAAGAATTTTCCAAAACGGTTAGTACGTATTGGATTTTTATGTGCATGTATGTGTAAGTGTGTGCGTGTGAGTGTAGGTATATGCTATTCTAGTATATCTTTCAAACAAAAAAAGAATTTTCGAAATCGGTTTATAAATGACAGAGTTCTGAGGCAACAACCATCAATAATAATAATAATAATAAAAAACATAAAAAAATCACTGTTTTAGATTTTTATATGTATACACACACAATTACTAAGCTGGATGCCAAATTTCACCTTTCTAGGTCACCTGGAAGTGGGTTAGGTTTTTGATTACTAGTCAGTCAGTCAGTCAGTCAGTCAGTCAGTCAGTCAGTGATAAAAATACCGTTTTTTGGACTTTAATATCTCAATAACTATTTAACCTATATTAATGAAATTTGGGGTTCTACTTGTTCTAAAGGATCTTAATACATAAGCCAAATTTCATTTTTTTATGTTAAATAGATTTGGAGTTATTGGGGGGTCAAAAGTGGCTCCAAACGGTTCGTGTAATATAACACACGGCTGCTGCTCGCCAGTTCCTGCGGTGAACTTGGCTGGACACGCTGCCGCGTGTCTAGATAGTTAAATATATAAATATTTATAGGAAATGGTTTGGTTAGGTTTTTCTGGGTTTTCCCTAATCCTATGCAACAAATGTTGGACCATGATAAAATTGTACCCCAGATAAAGGAGAGCGTGTGATCTATTATTGTAAATAGATTATAAGTAAGTATTAAATATTTTAGAGAAAGTAGATTTATTTTTGAAGGGGCGTGTTGGAATTCTCAAAAACAAATCCGTCCTACTCTAACTTGTGTGCTATATGACTTTCTCTGTTACTCACATGGAGACTAGTCTACACTGTCAAGTGTTCGTTGTTTTTATAAGTACCTCTATCCTGAAGAGGTATGCATTGGTTTAGTTTATTATTGACCACGCTGTTTAGTTAGAAGTACACGTCTCTCCTAACAGTATATTAAAATAAATATTATTTTAATTGAATCTATTGTTTATGTTAATATCCCATAACCAACACTGAGTACATGGGTTTTGTTATAATGCGGCGGAATGATCCTATAGACCACCCTGAATGCATTACATTTCTTGAGTGCATCACCATACGAGAAAACATGTTATAATAATGCGGCGAAATAACCCTATAGGCTATTCAGAATGCATTATTGTCGAAAGTGGGTGGGTTTAAATATTAACCGTTTGAATCTTCCCGATCTTGCGACGCGGACCGCGACGACGATTAACTCAGGGAACTCGATGAATTCTGAGAACATGTCGAGGACGACGAAACACACCGGCGACGGCGTGTCTCCCCAATTTAATTTTCTAACTGCTTCAAACGTTGTCGTAGATGCGAAAACCACGTAGGCACGAAGGACACGAACTTTAACAAGTGGTGGTTGAGCACTAAAACGCGAATGAAGAGGAGCAGATGGGGATGGGCTCGGGAAAATTATGCAAAAAAAAAAAAAAAGTGTTGCCAATAGCGGCTACCTTTTTTCCCCAAACAAGTGACGAAGTGGTAACACTTATGCGTTACTACATTGTGTATTATAATTTTAAGTTACTAATATCGAGGACGAAACACGAGTATAATACTTAGCATTTGTTTGAATATTGATTCGTATCTACACTTGTTACTTACGCGGTATTGCACTATCCCCGACGTTATGCAATAACAATTTGTATCGCTAAATGCGAAGAGTTTGATTTAAAAGTCATTTGCCTGTTCTTTTTTATTCTATGCCGGTAAGGGTCGTTGATTCTCCTTGACCCATTTAAACCTCACTGAATCGCCCTCTACTAATAATCCAATCCAATAAGTAATACTTATCTAAATGTGTAAATGACGCCAGGACATGATTCATAATCATGGCCACTCTCTCAATGACGGGGATTGTATCAAACATGTTTTTGTTTGTTTTGTATTTGAGGTGTGCGTAAAGAGTATTGTATTGTACTGTAGAACAAGATAATATTGAGAAACAGGTCAAACTGTCATAGTAAACTATTATATTAATAACTTAACGTAACATACATGATGTAACTGTACTATAAATAGGTAACCACGGCTTCGAACTACCTAATCCCGTTGGGACTGCGGGCTGCAGAGATCCCACTAAATCAGATTGCTTTCTCTGTCCCTATTCCTAAAACAATAAATTAACCAGAACGTCTATTTTAATACAGGTGGGTACAGCTATTTTGTTATACCTTCCAAGAAGGTAAATAACCATTTACATAAATATACGCAGACATAAAAATGTTCAGTTCAGTTTAGTTTATTTATTGCTCAATAGTAAGATAAAATTAGGGTGCGCTTAAGCATTTTAAAGAACATATTATGACGCAGAGAGCGCTCTAGTAGCATGGAATTATGAAATGAAATTAAATGAAATAATTTATTCAGTAAGTAGGCCACAAGGGCACTCTAACAAGTCAGATTTTGAATCTACCGGCATTCTTCAAAAGGAGGTCTCCTGTTGAGAAGAAAGCCGAAAGAAAGTCAACAGTAAGTAATTTTTTCGTAAATAATACTTCAAATGCATAATATGGAATCAAGATTTTGTGTGATTGACGTTATGATTTGCTCAGTTTGGAGAGCACTTCGGTGGAAACGTAGTCGCAGGTCCTGCTTACATTGCATTAGATCACATTACATTTTTATTTCATAATTTGTGTCTATATTTGTAATATAAGTTATTTATAAAATCCCTTCTGATAAATAATTCATGTCAAAGCTAGTTATGAATCCACGAATTCACGAAGGGGCCGTTCGGCTTAGGTATCCGGAGAGACACGGAGTAATTTGGTCGGTCACGGCCGCCCGGCCAGACAAAGGGGCTGGCAACAGTGGCAACGATTACATTACCTTACTTCACTGACGATCTTTCCTTAGCGACGGGTAATCAAATTGGAGAGTCCGGTAACATTTTGTTCCCAAATGATATTGCTCGGGAGGAGCCTTTGTAAGTTTGCTCGCGTTCCATCATTTGGACATTTCATAATTGGACATGCGAAACGGCCATTAGGGCAGAAAGATTTTTGAATGATGATTGGTTACCATCTTCAGGAAGAAGCAGCGTGGAATGGACAACAACAAGGCCATAGTCATTATAGGCCGTTTGTCACGTTTGTTACAGACGATCTTATTAGACAACTATTCTGTCGAGCTAAGCTAAAAGGCGACTTTTTTCTATGGAGCTCCATAGCAAAAGGTCGCCTTTTACCTGAGCACGGCAGTATTTTGGTGACTGTGTAGTCTGATGCGAGGAAGGGAGGGAGGCAAGCTTGCGTTGTCTGCAAATCGGAGATCTTCTTCTTCAAAATATAAGGAAACCGTTTGGTAACGCCAGCGCAAGACCGGTCATCGCGGAGATCCTTGCGGGAGTCTAGGCCTTTACCCGGCAGTAGACGCCTTTCAATTAATACGATTGCGATGATGCGAAACTGAAGATCAAAAGTGACTTGTCTGTCATGCAGAATATCAAATGTGCCTCAAGGAATGTTGTAGGCAGGATTTCCAATTACAGACCAGTGCTAAGAGGAAATCGGTCCTATACTGCAGTTATTGGTATTACTTTTGACGAGTTTTGTAAACATAATAGTAATACACAGTAAACACAATAGTAATCATCTGGTCACATTGTCAATCAGAACATACGACACCAACTATCTGTTAAACGAGTCATTATGCTCAATTGAACCAATTAAAAGGTCACCCCAGTCGGCTCCGGTGTTATTAAACGAATTAATTATGATAATAAAACGTTTTAAAGGGATATATTGTTAATTTATGAATACTAATTCCATTTCACTCTACTGTTTTTTTTTACTATGACGGTGGCAAAGATGCAAGCAGCCCTCCTGCTGTTAAGCAGTTACCGCCGCCTATGGACACTTGCGACGCCAGGCCACGAACATCACACGCGCCAACGTACAAAAACCAGTGAACAACAAGCAACCGAGCAACATTTGAGACTGATGAGACCAGGATTAAACTTTTAAGTAAATCTAAACGAGAATGACAAATTTAAACTTAAGTGTTCTCAACTTTCCACTGGATGGAATACGTTTCTGCAACGTAGTTTAACGGCATAGCACATCAAATTGTAAGAGTTTACACATTTTCAGCGAGTAGGAGACAATAAAATATAGATTCCTTCTATTTAAATTGCTGTATATTTTAATACTCTAATGAAGGTGAAATTGGCATAGATCTACATTATATTCTAGTCTAGACAGTTCATTCTCTTGATGCTAAATATACCTACAAATTCTGTTGACGCTGGGTCTGGTGAAAACCTATTGAATCGGAATATCCCCGAACTACCTGGAGACAGCCCGACGAAGCTATGGATCGGTCTCAGTACATGCGATGCGATAACGTTAGACAGGAAGACGTGGGAGAAAAAGACAAGAAGAGTCCCTGCCATCACACGTAAATAATGATTGCTCAGGAGAGAAATTTCTTATTAATCCAAATTTTAACCAATCGGTCACGAGTTCTGGTATACACAAACGATCAAATTGGTTAATTAAGCCCGCACACAGCTCCGTACTATTTTCGTCTGCGGTAGTGAGTAGCGACAAATTGAGAGTCTCGTCACGTATTTCAATCGAACCAGCTTCTATCACGTTAGCATCGAGTCTCACAGGCATGGCGTTCCAATACACAGCCTAATGAACCGCGTATGCATATGAAATATTATTTCAGAGCTAACCAAATTCACGAATCAATCGTCCAAATCAGATTATAGATTATAATGTAACCTTGGTAGGTGGCTTCTACATCTGGCACCTGATTGACCTTTCTAAAAGTTGACTGAATACGTTTCCACGATAGAGAACTCAACAACAATCGGACGGAAATTTCGCAAACCTTTCCCAACTTGAGCAGTGAGACTAATTAAATGAATTTTCATTTGGCCAAATTGTAACCATTACTGGTTGTTTACCTTGTCAATTAACGAAAACTAATTACACAAGCAATTCGGGAGCTGGCATACGCAAACCGGATCCGACGTTTAAGCCGGGACGTGTGTTTCAATTAAGGCGGAATGAACAACGAGGAGATTTTTTAAATCCCGGTACCGTATGTCGATCTATATCACAATTATGCAGGCGAATGTTGAACTCATTCGTGCCGTTTATTAAAGGTCGACTTCGTGGAAGGTTTTAATTAAAACATATTTGAGGCTTAGCGCATAGAATTAACTTTAAAGAAGCTTAAACTCGTAGAAACTGGAAGTAAGGTAACATACCGGAATGAAAAATGAACGAGAAGAATCTAAATCGAAACATACGGCAAGTGGATTGAAATAAATTAACCATGTTGCGAATGACATATCTACCTACAGCAAGATCGTCACGCAATATAGGTATAACCAGATTAACCCAAAACTCCAAAACTACAAATAGATTGAATAAATACAGCGTATATAAGAAAATAGAGGCTAAATAAAGAAAATAATCAACTATGATAGTAGGTAACAGGCTAAATTGAATAAGGCCAAATAATTGACGCAAATTCAGAGAAAAGAAAACGAAATCGATATTGCAAGTCGGCCCGATACACAATTCACAACAAAGCCGCCGTTTTTGTAGTCATTATTGTTCTTTAATTTAGCACTAAAAGTAGAGAGGAAATGATTTATTTGTGTTAAATAAGCGGTGGACATTATTTTTAACCTGAAGAGAATACAAAGCGGAGATTGTTGCAAAAGTTTGGAAACAATATAAAGCGTAACACGGGCCTTCGCACTAAACGACCAGAAATTACGGAGATCTGGGTCAACCCCGATTCGGCTGCTTCCCCCAAATCTGTGCGCGTCCTCCCATTCCCTAACAGGTGCCTCGGTGCCTTTTACGCAATACTTAAATAATTTGTTTAGCGAAAACAGCGCTATCATTTTGATGTCATCTAAAGATATTACGCAAAGTAATCCCGACTTGGCTTAACGTCATGTATCCTTAGTTACGTGACGTCTTACGGCTTTTACCGACCTGGAATAGTCTCAGTCCTTACATAATTTAGTTGGATAAACCGTTGGGTCGGTAGACCTTTTCGGGAAAGCAGAGCCACTAGATATATATTTATCGCCTCATGGGAGACGTTCATCAAGCTCGGACGGAAGTTTAAGAGAGGCTGTTATATTTGGTAAAAATATTACTAAATCACAGTCGGATACAATTTTATTTTTCTCACGAGTTACGTAAGTTTTATCAATAGACAAGTGACTGGTTCAATATTGATAATCCATATATTTCACCCGAAACACTAGAGGTAAATAAGGTAGTCTTGTGCCGCCCTCTGGGAAATCATTATAAATTATTTACCGGGCTAAGAGAAACGATAAAAAATCTGCAGACGGAATCGGAATAAAAATCCTCACCCAGACTTAAGTAAAAATATAAAATACCAACCAAGAGATACTTTAACCTTAGCACTCTTAGCAGATAAAAGTAAACAGCAATCTCGTCTTGGTACTAAGTTAACCCAATGTGAGATTTGTTAAGATAGGTTTCAGGGTCTACCTTAAGGCGATCATACAATTTTAGTTGCCTGTCATATAGGTCGCGGTAATACATACGTGAGCCTAAATAAATCGATGAAAGGGTTCCAAACTTTGCTGCCGAAAGTGGAAGGGTGCGAGTAGCAATAAAATTTATGAGTTTGCCTGCGAACACATATTAAACCCATCTGACTAAAACTCTTGCGAGTAATGACGGCATAATGTGCCGCAATATAGGGCAAGCGTGGTAGTCACACGGGCGGTACAGTACAGGATGTTGAATGGGGGTAACTGGAAGAAAAACTTGAAGACATCGGTATTGGGCGTATTTGATTGCGTGTCGCTAGCCAAACAGGCGACCTTAACAAAGCGGTTTCACGCGGACCGCGGTTTACGGTAGTCGTAAAGCCGACGAGGGGCAGCCCGCCGCTGACGTCGCCGCACGCACGCTTATTTACGGCCCCTTAAACCCAAGTACTGCGCTAAGAATTATGTACTGTCTAGTGCATGACGTATTACATGAGCGCTGTACGATGATAAGTACGACGAAGGCCGATTCTAACGTTCGAGGCCTACAACTATAACGAAATCCTTTCCGTTCGGCTGTTAATTTCACCTTAACCTCCCTAACGCTCGAATGAAAATTTCAGAAATCATAGGCGCTAGTGACATTAGGTCTTTTGAAGGAATGTTATAATAACTGATTTTGGAGTGCCTTTATCTCATCAGATAGCGCCTGCACCAAAACCATTAATACCTATGTTAACACTTTTTCAAAAAGATCCTCTCGCTACAATGTCACCATTTGGTGATTTTGCAATTTCGGAAACATATAATATTTTATTGCAGAAACTTCAAATATCGCAACATAATCGCTGTACAATTGAACTCATACCGTGTACAGATAATGCTACAATAAAAATTGCCAATCTGATAAAGACCTCTTAGAAATAGAAAGACTAACAATAAAACGGATACAACATGAACGCTTTTCGTTCCCAACTCAAGAATAGAAGAAAATATAACGTTACTGATACTTTAAGTAGCTTATAGTGCTATTACTTGGGCTCCGGCGTAGATAATACGGGGAAAGGCGACTAGTAACGGCACAACAAGATAACACTTCATAAAATTCAGACGAAAGCGTTAGACAAAAATATAGTTCTACAGAAACAAAAACTTACTTAATGACATTGTTCCTGTGAGAAACTATAACAAACGTTATGTTATGATATAACATACACATTACGCTGCCCTACAAACTACAAAGCGCCTAGATAGCCTACTTGCAATAGCATAATCACACACATATTTGATTGAATGTCATCTAGTGAATTAATTAACTCGGACAGACCTATCGCTCTTCGATACTTTCACTGTCATGGCTATTCGTAGGAATTTCTAGCATTTGTATTGTGATAACAAGAACGTGACTTTATTATCAACAAGGAGAGCGAATTTTTGCAATTGAAGAAATTGGGAAAACTTTCCCTAACTCCGAGTAGCGATTTGCCTCAGGCTCAAGCCTTTAGCACATTATTTTTACCGCTAGACCCCGTTTGCGTGAACGGAATAATCTCATTCCCAGTACCTAACCAGAGATGTTGCATAACCAAAACATGCGTGGGCAGCTCGGGTAAAAATTTACTTACCCACGACCAAGTATTGTATTGTCAATGTATTTTCAATACGGGTTGGGTCTCCATTTCGCTATCGTGGGATCAATTCCGGCGCTTAGAAAACCATAATGCCATAACGATTCAAAGGAATTCTCATCTGATTCATCTATTACTCATAAAAGGCAGTAATGTAACCGTCAGCTGCGTCATAAATGACGCTACTAAAACGAGCCATAAGATCTCAATAAAAACGGTTAGAAGAAAAGTAAGCATAGCATGTAGCGTAGACAATGGCCGTCGTCGGGCATTGATAGGCCCGTGCTCGGCAGTAGGGCGGCCTGCCGCAGACGTTACGTAACCGGAGCCTCCCCGCGCTTGACACTTCCGAGACAGCCCCTCCCGGACGTATATTTTGCAACTGATGTAGCACTACCACCGAATTTGTACGTCAGTGAATTACAAATGAGCAGTGCAGCGGGCGTAACAACGGAGCGGCATTTTGCACGTAATAATGGTGCGTTGGATTGGCAGAGGAGTGAAACTCGAGACTTTACGAGGGCAATTTGAATTCCGTTGGTAAAGGGAGTAAGAGATTCGGAATTTTTTTAAGTTCTTATTAAGAACCCGTTGAAATGTAGCTGCATTTCAATTGACACACTAATAGTTACACGTCTGATACTTATGACGCAATTACTACAAAAAAGTGCATTTTGCTACGACATGGTGATATTCCGTAGAACACGCTTTAACTATAGTCAGAGAGACGTATTGTATCGCGTACCCCCCGCAACAGAAAATCTGTAGACTTGATAAACCCCATATTTCTTGGGCCTTATTGGCAGTATAAACGTATAGCAGCGCTTTTATGAAATTGCCCCTGACAACGAATCGGTCCCTTTATCACCTGTCTGCTACAAACGCGCTCCCCACGCGCCTTAGTACCTGACCTGAATAATGGAATCCAGCAGGGATGTAGGTAGGAAAAATAGATTCAACCACGACAACAGGTTCATTTTTGAGATACGGAGAACAGGCAAAAATAGAATATGTACCTATGTAATTATTGGAGATGCGTATTTCGATTTCCACTATCAGAATGATAGTGGCACGGACGATTCACGCGTGTAGTTTGTTTCGTTTGATTTAAAGAATGTTACAATATTATATTGAAATATGTACATATAACATGTCCGTCTGTTCCTGACAATTTCACGTGAGTTAAACCGATTTTTATTATTATTAAACATGTCTCAAGCTAGTTTTTATATATAAAATGGGTATACTCATGTCTTTATAGTCAAATATCGCTCGAGATGGATCGAATCGATTCGAGATTCTCAATCATGAACTGTGTTGGAATCGGAACCTGTCAAGCGATATTCAATTTAAACGATGTGAGTAAACCCGCTTCATGGTATGGATTTTAATGAAATGAAATGAAATTGTATGTTATACGCCTAAGACTTACAGGAGAGTAAATAATGGAAACCAGCAGGAATGTAGGCGGGAAAAATTAATTTAACTACAACAACAGGTTCATTCTTAAAAAACGGAATCAACACCGATTAATTTTTAACCGACTTTAAAAAAAAGCCCCCTCCATTTCCTCCCCCTTCTCAATTCGGTTTCTCACAATGTTTTTTTTTTTAATGTTTGTTACCTCAGAGCTCCGTCATTTATGAGTCGATTTGGAAAATTCTTTTTAGGTTCATGAATAGACATCTAAAGGTTGGTCCCATAAAATTTTGGTCAAGATCGGATGACGAGATCTATGAGAAATCGAAGGAATTCCTGAAATTTTATAGGCACTCATAATATTTTTCATATATTTTCTAAAACTATTTAAGTATTTGCATATGGTAGTCATCATCTTCCAATGCTGAGCTGATGATGGAAGGTACAACTCGTTAATGGTTAGGAGTTAGAAGATAATTCAAACGAGATGCATGCCTTCAAGACCTCCCCGATCACCCCGCCTTAAGTGTTTTATATGAAACACTAAAAAGCAAAAAAATAAATTTTTAACAAAAAAAGAATCGACTTCAATAACACTAAAAAGCCAAAAATAGCCCGTTCAGGTACAGATTACATTTGACTCACCCTTTGAAGTCGGTGCCAAACCTAACGTAAACTATAATATATAATTATGCTTTAGAAGTCTACTTACCAAACTAAAACGTAAGGTTTAGATAATTCAACTGACTGGGGTATGAACTTATGTGCGTTTTTTATTCCATTCCAAGAAAGTATTTCAGCATATTTTATTTTTCATGTAAAAGAATACCAATAGGAGAAAAAGTTTTTAAAATAAATGGTTCAATAACGTACTGCAGAATGTGCACGTTCATAAAATTCAAAATCTTATCCACAATTCCACATTTCTCCCGGAATTGAACAACAAATATATTCCCGAGCGGAAAATTCACGAGAGCAGAAGTACAACAATAGTATTTTATGCAATCGTTGCACAATGGAGGTTCTTAAAGTCGAGTACCGCGTTTAGGTCGCGAGGCTTGCCGAGTGGCCTATGTAAGGTACGAGACTTTAAGACCTAATTGTGTAACTATTGCATACAATACTTTTTATACGAGCGAAACTCAGAAAATCATTTTTACTTTAATCGTCATTCTCCAATATGATTTTTTATTTTTGATGTAACCTTTTTCGTTCAACTAAAACTGACCTATTAAAAAAAAACATGATCGCGATGGCCATGGCGGGTGCCTCGTGATTGGTGAATTTTTTTGACAAGTAATTTCAACCAATCAGTGAGCATCAAATAAGCTTATATGTTCTCTTTTTGAAATTATTAGAGTTGTGTAGAGAGATGTCTTATGAATATTAAAGTTCTGTAGCGGGTACCATAGAGTATATAATTTTGTTGCAGGATTAAAAAGTGCGTTATTGTGATTTGGCCTGTGAAATTATAATTGACAGATTAAAGTCTGCGAGTATAAAAACGTAATTAAGACACTGCACTATAACTAATCCGCTACGAATATAACCTCGTGACTTAAAACATTATTTTGCACGCCTGTTCCCCTAATTTTGCTGCGCGTAACTAACACCTTTCGCTTACATTATTACAGGCTGCGCACATTATATTTCATTGGCTTTTGATCGAGGGTTGATTGATTATCCATTAGCACAACCTGATACACAGGGATTATGTTTAACATTAATTTTCTTGATTAAGTCAGGCAGGTTATTTCCTGTAACAAAAGCCTAAAGGGCTAACATTATTTTTCGCAGTTAAAAGCCGTGTGCCGATGGGATTTTCTGGGATCTTCTTTCTTATTATTTATTTGTTCCCAAGAGAATAAATTTCAGATAATCCTTTCTACAGTGTAAGGTGCTCCAATGCAAAATTTGATGGCCCTGTTCGTTGCGCATTATTTTGAGCGTTTTCTGTCAGTCAGGCATTTAAAAATACTCATTAAATAACAAGCAATACAGGCTAATAGTCATGTATAAGCTACCTGTAAGTATAACACTACTAGTGGAACACGGCGAAAGGTGTAATTTTAGGCTGCCTGTCCAGAAAACCCAGTCCTGCACAGAAGCGGAGCGGAGCGGAGCGGAGACGTGCGGAATCGACCAATCACAAAAGTGAAGAGGAGCTGACATACAGAATTCAACTCAGGTGATTGGTCTATTCCGCACGTCTGCGCTCCGCATTTACGTCTATTACGTCTTCTGTGTACAAGCAGCCTAAAGGTGAGTCTCCACTGAAGTGGAGAGGAGCGGAGATGTGTATAAAGGACCAATTACATTCCTCAGATTTAAATGCACTTCTTTTGGGCTTCACGAAGACGCAGCCTAATTGAATCACATTCTCCGCTCTGATTCTGTGGACAGACAGCCTTAAAATGAAACTCTCAGTGTAAAGTGTATAATAATACAGCAACTTTAAGTAAATTTTCTAGAAAATGCGATTTAACACCCTGCTAACAGTGAAAAGACAAAGCGTCTTCACTGGAAACCACTTGGAAAAGTTTCTGTAACAGAGCAAAATTGTAAGAGCCTACTCGACTTAATCCTCAGGAGAGAAAAGGCTGACTGAAAAGGTGACTGAAATTAGCAAACAAATCTGTATTGAACGGAGTGCTTTCACGGAATACACAAATATGTAAAAAGAAAACTTATTTGCAGCAATAATTTTGGTTCAATTAAAAAATTAAAAACTTAGTGGCTCTGTGAGCTATAGACCTAGCGAGTCTGTTTCGAAATGTCTGAAATATATGTTTTACTATTAAACACCCAGATCTCCGCCATTTTGAAGACTGAATAAAAAAACGGAATCGGCAAAACATCTGTATATTTATCAAACCTGCTCACAGAATTTCAAAAGAATCGGTTTGAGTAATACGACCTGTAGGCGAGCAGATACCTACGGAAAACAGGATATTCAGACATACGAAAGCAATAGGCCGAGTTGAAATGGAGACACTTCGCTCGGTAGGTCAATAAAATATGATAATCACGTATATCACACGTTTAAAATATGTCAGATAATTCGGCAATCGTACACTTATATGTGATAGAATGCTTTGTCATTTATGTATGAAAAACGTAAACATTGCAGGCCCGTCGGTATATATATCATCGTTAATTTTGTTTTGAAGCCCAAATTACAGACTCAGCCAAGAATGAAATTACATCAATGTTGACTTCGGAATACATTTCCGACATTACGCAGGATGTAACCATTAACAATCAAATACCCAACAATAAAACACCTAGAGCCCTTTATAGCGACAGCCCCGTGTCATATGAAGATTGCGTTGTGATACGTCGTACCTGAGTTTATTGCCTCACGGCCGAGTTATTGACATGTTATCGCCGTATATTCCAAACAATTGAGATGCTTTCAATCAAGATAAGCAAGCAAACAAACATCGAGTTGAGACACGTAAACGTTGTAGTTGATTACAGGAATTGTTTGGTAGATGTTTAGGAGCAGTAATATAATCAATTAAATTAATCACTTCGCTAAAAAGTAGACTTCTCCGCAATGAAATCGTATTTCCAAGACTGTCCAAGAGCAGCTGAGTGAGTCACTAAAAAAAATTCAAATCACGATAGGTGTGCAGCCCTCGATTTTCCCGGGATCCCATCAACACACCCTGACCTGTGGACACTAGGACCAATTAGAGGTGTAATACCTCTTCAAACAAAAAAAGAAATTTCAAATCAGTTCATCCGTCTTCGAGTGATCGGGGAATATAAACGTAATAAAAAACGTCCTGACAAACTAACAACTTCCTCTTTCTTTGAGTCCGTTAAAAATGATATCAAAGTAACCTATAATAACAAACTGTTTGGTAATGGAAACATTAACGTTTTTATTTTATTTCTAATATTTGTTGTCCACTTTGTGTATGTTAACGAATAAATTTTTATTCTATTCTATTCTTCTATTCTAATGAATTCGTACCCCGTAAGGTCGAAAATCAAATTTTCATCTCTCCTGTTCGGAAAGAGTCATTTTCATGAGTTGATAGCCGGGTGGAAAATAGGTTTTCCATCCCTAGGGTGGAAAGTAATTTTTTTTTTAATTGTTATGAAGGCAAAGATAAAATCTCTCTAAGTCTCTTATTAAATTAGAATAAGACGTTTCATATATATCTAAATCCAGATATACATTAAACGACGTGTTAATTACGATCTACAAGTAAAGGTTGATATTAAAATCATTTTACAGTTTGTCTATTTTTTTTCCCCAATTACGTAAGCTCAACATTTAAAATCATTCCTCATCTCTGCTGCCCGCCATAATGCCATATTAATAGCATGACACTTATTTTTTTTAATTTTCGGCATGTGCATCAGGACGCACGTCCGACCAACTCGATTAGGTACAATCTAGTCGGCCGTGTGGTAAGTGGCCATTCCGAAAAAGCTTAGGAGGCTTGCTGCGTTTATAGGTAAAGTTTATTTATTTATATCTAATTATAAAATATTAAATTACATCATATTTATAATCATTGACGTATTAATTACATGGACACACAATCCGACGGAAAAAATGGCACCCTCCCAACTAATGCAAAATCACAAATCGCATTAGTTGGGCGATCAGTCTCGTTTAGACCATGACACGTGACGGGTCTCAAAAATGACTTAATTTTCAGTGAAAAATTGCAGAAATAACAGCTATAAAATGAAGAAAAAGGTCGGAATATTCTTTTTTACGCAGATTCTATTGATTAATTAACGAATCCTATGTAAAATCATAGCACATTTTAGATTAGAATTATTAACTTTGTCCCTACAAAATGCACCTCATCACAGAACAAAAATCTAAGGAGTCGCTATAGTTATATATTTTATTAATTAATAAAGGAGTGCAATAAATAATTATCCTATTTTTTTTTATTAAAATTCCCACGCGATCTTAAACAACGTGAAAAATTGAGGTCACGTTTAGTAAGAGACAGACGTCAAGAATAATTTCAGCCAAATAATTCGTCTCTCGTGTGTTCGTTCGGCATAATCCTATACATATTTTTTTATGTTTAATCAAAAGAAGCGTAAAAGTCTTTCACTCAACACAGCTTTAATATCTCAATAAAAACGTAAAAAAATGTCAATGTATACAAAAGAAGCGTAAAATGGTTATGTAGTGTTTGTGGTAGTAGCTATCTATACATAAATAGATATACACTGTCTCAGGCGCACGTCACATATAATACTGCGTTTAGTTACACGCGAGTTTAGGGCGAGAGTGGACGCATGACATTGCTATGTGTGCGGCGGCGAGTGAGCCAGTGTTATGAACATATGCCTTTTACAGGCAGATCCTACAGGTTACATTAATAAATTAATAAAAAAATTGCTCTGTTGTCATTGTTTTATTTTGTCTCAGAGTCTAGACACCTGTCAGTTTAAACCTTTGAATGCCAAGAACACCTAAAGACAATGTGTGCTGCCGTGCATACTACGCCACCGACTTTCACGCCACGCCATCAAACTTTAAAGGGTTAAAAATGTTAATATTTTGCACTTGCCTTACTCTCATTTCACATACTAGAACAAGATGAGTTGAGAAATCATAATGTCATTATTACTGATCCCTTCTATGCAGTGTCAGGACCCTTTTATGCAGTTGTTAAATAAAAACGTAACTTAATTTGTTATTAACAATTTACGAGATTATTTAGTTCAAACAACAAATATATTTTAATACCTAAATAAAATAATAATGAAAATATTTTTAGTATGTAATACTATTAAAATCTGCTCCATTCGTGCCATGTTCCAAGTTTGACAAGAGACATGAGTCAGAATACGCTAAAAAAGTTAATTTACACGAAAAATATTTGTGGTAATAAGTACGTAAGCCAATTTGACACTTAAACGTTTGAGTAAGGAGTTATTTTGTACGAAGTAATTATGTTGTTGTAAATTATAAATAAGCGTTATTGGCATCTACTTGAACATGACAGCAGTGCCACTTTTTTCGACAATTTTGTTCGGGTCTGTGGCTCTATTATAAATAATACCTCAATGTTTATAATACATACAATTCTGAAGGTACCTACATTTATTTACAGAATCGTACAAATTGAAACCATTGGCAACTTTTTTTTTAATATTGGCAGTAAGTATATTGTAACTTTTTTTTTAATCTATGAAAAAAAAACCAATAAAAGTTTGCAATAGAAAAAGCGGGAACACAAGATTAAATTTAAACACCGTGTCTTTTATTGGATATTGACTAAAAATGGTTTCGGAAAGTAATTCCAGTGACATGGAGATTGATTTAACTCCCGACGAAATATTTGAAAGCATACAACCAATTTATGATGTGGAGATCCGCTAAAAAAGTGAAGTCCCTTTCGGAAAGTGTGTTTTTGGCATACTTCAATGAATTGTCGAAGACATTAGGTACAGCCTTCAACGCTTTGGAGCAATTACTCAATGCTGAAGTCGAAGTACGAAGCATTATGTCAACTTGAAACATTTCACCAACTTGACTATATATATTTAAAAAGGCAGTCTGAAAACTTCAAAAGCAAAAAATCCAAGATTTTTACTGGTTTTGAACGAAGCTCCCGATGAAATTTATTTGGCAACTAAGGTGTGTATCTAAATGTAAAATATAACATGAATATTTCTTATTAATTGATTTGAATTTATTGTACATAGTATTAATTAATTAATTTATTTTATTTAATAATCTTTATAATTGTATATTAATGAAACACATTATATTTTCAACAATGTCAATGATTACATAGTTATTAATATAATTCAATTAGATTATCTGTCGATTTTATTTAAAGTATATAAATTAATAATAATTAATTGATTGATAATTATGTTGTTGCAGGTTGCTCTTATCTTTGGCATATGCGGTGCATGTAGAAGCATCGAATTTTCAAAAATTACTGTCGAAAAACACAATCAAATTGTACTAGTTAAATTACGCAATACGAAAACTAAAATCGACCGGCAGTTTGTCGTCCGTGAAGAGTTTGCAAATTTGGTGGAAAAATATCAAAGTCTTCGGCCAGAAAACCTGAACACAGATAGATATTTCCTTAATTTTCAAAATGGTAAATGTTTACGGCAAGTGATTGGGAAAAACAAATTCGCAAACATGCCAAGACAAATTGCAACCTACCTAAATTTGCCGAACATAGATTTGTACACAGGTCACTGTTTCCGCCGAACCTCCGCTACCCTGCTAGCTGATTCAGGGGCTAGCATATCAACCCTGAAACGGCTTGGCGGTTGGAAGTCCAGCATTGTTGTGGAGGGATACGTCGAAGACTCGGTTGAGAATAAGACAAAAATAAGCTCAAAAATAACAGAATTTGTAAATATTAAACGCCATTGCTCTCCACAACCTGGAACATCGACTGATCCGGAGCCAGAAGTGTCACCACAAAGTTGTCGTCGGATTATCGAAGATAATGTTGAAACCGCGTCTCATACCATACAAGAAACGCAGGTTTCGCAGAAAATTTCGAACATAAATATGCCCGGCAAAACATTAAATTTATCTTTTTCAAATTGTTCAAACTTTACTTTAAATTTTAACTGATTATTCTTAATATATCTCTTTTATGAAATGTGCGTGTAGTATTTTGTTTTCCTCACAGTCAAAATGAAAAGTAGAGTGTTTAACTCGGGTGAAAATACCCATTTCACCCTCGAACTATTGGCGCTCTCACTTCGTTCGAGCGCCAGAAATATCTCGGGTGAAATGGGTCACTTTCTACCCTTGGTTAACAATCTACTATTACACAGCGTCATGAATAAATAGGTCTATATACAAGCAAACGAGAGACATCAGCCGCTGCGTTGCAGAACTAGGTCTCGCCGGATATCGACATGTGCCGCCGGGTTTGACTAATAGTATCTGTTTACATAACGCGGATCGGCAATACGTAAATACCAATTCAATTGCAGTGGTGACGACATGATGCTCTCTAAGCTATGTAAACAATATAATGGGATAACGTAAACCCAGATAAACTAGATGGACAGAATTAAACTCAAGTTTAGTCACGTAATTTCGTTGAACCAACAAAGTCTTCTACAAACGAGTTTAGAAACAACTAACAGGATGCAATTTTACATGCAGCGCTGTATTGTGCCAGCAGCGGACCCGTAAATTTATTCAAAAGCGCTTTATCCCGCAGAGGATTTAGAAAATCCATCTCCGCTCGATTCACGCGTTTCAATATTTAAAGTACTCGGCTCGTTGCAATTGAAACTGCCATAATATCAAATTTTAGTTCACTAGGTCAAACGGAAAAGTTGTTTCGTTCTGAATACTGCAACAGACAGATGCTCGCGAACTATCCGTCAAGGCATCATCGTTAATATCGTAACAGCTTCGGGTAAGTTTTGAACTTTTAAGTATAATTAAAAATTCTTTTAACCAATTTGGCATAGATAACCAGTCCTATAGTTTTAGGGCAACTACAGGCGACCAAGTGGAGGCTCGACTTGGAATCATGCCAGGAACATTAACACAGATATATAAAGTATAAACCCAGCGATGCACTAAAGTTACTACTGATTTGGTATCTACATGCTAAACGCAAGCAAAAAATATCAAATTGTCGTCGAAACGACTGGCTCAAACATAAAATACTAAGCATACTCCGATTAGTTTATTTTCGTAAAGTAGATTCTTAGTTTTCTTCATGTTCCTTTTGGAGTTTGATTTTGGATATGAGCCCGATTTGTCAGGTCGAGTGGAGTGCTTGTCATCTGAACTACTGTCACCCTCACTTAGCAGAAAACCTATGGAAATGGACAGTTATTTCAGTGAGGCATATTGATTTAAAACAAATTCATCGGCAAACAGCTATAAACTTGGGGAGGCTCGCTAACTAACTGAAGAGTAATGCATAGAACGCACGATAGCAACGTCGAGAGAAATAAATTTAATATTATAGATTTTGCTCGAGGCGGGCGCGTCGTTCGGGCTCGTGAACTGAATACGTTTGAGGTTCTTCGCAACGTTCACGTAACATTTATATCATACTTTCACATTTTGAAATGGTGTATCGTTACCCTTTTCATGAGGTGCACGGAAATTTTATTCTACCTCCCCAAGAGCAGTAAACGCGCGCTAAAAATAGACACATTGTGAATCAGCTGTTGCATTACATGACCAGGAAAGTCCGGTGACGTCAGTTGAGTGAGACAAGAGCTTGAACCTTTCCGAGCGATAACCTTGCAATTGCTCTTTCTTTTATAAAGCGATCTCTGAAATGTCATACAATCCTAAGCGTTTTCTTTGACCAATATGCCGTAAGAAATATTCGTAGAATTGGGAAACGAAGTTCGAGGGTGCGTCTAAGTATTATTCCCGAATCTTACGTAACAAGGTAAGTATTCAACTTGTAACCGACCAAGCTTGAGATAAAAACGGGGACGATCAAAAACTTCGCCTGAAGTGGCATTGCGCGGTTCAGATAAAAATCCTTCGATAAAACAAGATAGAATGATTTGGAACAACAGCTATGAATATTTTATTACGTCTTTTCTGTTGCACCTTTGGGATTTCCATATTTTAACGTTAAGTGTAAAATTAATTCTGGCCGAAGTCGTTACATTTACATATTAAATTAAATTACGATAAGTGAACGATCTCATTTTCATTTTCCCATATTAATATCGAGGATTTATTGAGGGGCTGAAGCTGAACTAAAAAGTAAAACACTTGGTTAGAGGACATTAACAGTAGTAATGTACCTAGGTACCGATTGTTGGTTAATGGTTGCGTTTTCAGGTCATCAAGATGTTGGCTGGTTAGGGTAATGGGTACCTCGCCTCGTTAGCAATCCGCTGCTTGCTTAATTTAATAGCTGTATTATTTAGCTATCTAATTTGCGTATAACAAAAATATAGCTGATTTTAGTGTTATTGGTATGTCCAGAATCCGAAATAAAAGGTTTAGTAGTAGTAGTAGTAATATTAAATGTGCACTACATGAAAACGAATACAACAAAGAAATTAAATAACAAAGTAGAGTTAACAATAGGCGATATTACCGCTAAAGAGCGGTCTCTTCCGGAGAACCTTTGGTTAGCAAAAAAGGTCGAAGGATACACTTTGAAAATGTACTGCAAGAATTATAAAAGAAAAACTGAGCACATAAATCTAGAATCTTTAGAAAATAGTTATACATAACAGTTAATTTTACCTATACCTAATCTAAATTTACCTCAGGCTAGATTTATCCAAACTGGAATAAGATTTACTCGAAGATTAAGATACAAAATGCGATAGAATTTTTTTCTTGGTATTTTATGTACGTTTATTTATGTATTATTAATTATTATAGTATTTTTTCTACAGATTCCATGATAACTTTTGCATCGCCTACTCATTTCTGACGTTTTTATTTAATTTCGCTACCCAAAGGTTGTCTGGAAGAGATAGCTCTTTAGCGATAAGACCGCCTATTGTTTACCTCTATTGAATGTTACGTGTCATCTGAATTTGTTTGTATTTATTTCCTGTTGAGGTGTGCAATAAAGAATATTCTATTCTTTTTTTTTTTTTTTTGCATGCGCATGCGGCCCGCCTGATGTTAAGCAGTTACCGCCGCCTATGAACGCTTGCAACGCCAGGAGCATCACGCGCGCGTTGCCGACCCTTTAAGAACCTATTTACTCCCCTCTTGAAGAACCGCATACTGTAGCCCCCGGGGAAAACCTCTAACTCTAACTCTATTCTAAATTTAACATTATCATTTATCAAACCTTAGTCATATTTTTTGCAAATAAATTTTATAGTTAACATATTATATTATACAATATTATTTACCTTTACCTAAATTGAAGACTCAAATGAACTCAACTACACTACGTTGGTTTGATACTCGAGTACTGGCAACTGCTAGAAACAACTTCTAAATCGTCAGACTCGACATTTGGTCTAAATCAGAGCTTCTCAGTCGGATACGGATACAATACGAGAACCCCAGAGTAGGGATTCGTCAGTAATGGGAGAGGATTCGCGATAAGATTTATCATGTGGTGGGTGACTGCAGGGTAGCTCACCCGTTAGTTTTTTAACACGCTTTCTTGATATTATTTTCTTTTGTAACTAAGTTTGTTAGTTAGTTTAGTTACTTGATTGGTAACAATGTAATCAAATCTTGCAAGTCCATTTTAACCAATTTCTAACTGTCGTATCGAAACGAAACTACGTGTATATGTAGTTCACGTGACAATACAATTATTTGGTATCTGTTTGGGAGCTGCTCTGATGATGGAGACAGAAGGTGGCCCTAGGAACTCCTAGCCGGCACAAGATAAACCCATCGTGTGTGAGCTCATCTGATTGGTCGTGAGTGTGGGAAAGTACAGTCGGCAATAGAAGCGTGTCTCAAACTCAACAAATCTTTTTTGACAAAAACTTATTTATAGTGAGAGGATAGTCGCCATCTGAGAGCCATCATAAGGCTATAAGTTTTAGTAACGCTGCACGCTGATATACACCATCGTAAAAAATATCGATCCGCCTTTAATTAAAGGCATGGAGTAAAAGTAGTGCGGATCTGCGTACGGTATTTTTTTGAAATTAACAAGGGTAACGGCTTCTGTGCATTCAATGATATGCCTTTGAAGGCTAGGTAGTACGGTAAACGATAGCTTTAGATATCAGACAGAATCTACAACCGCACATATAAGTTTAATACCAAAAAAACGGACGACGTCGTTTGCTCGTTTGCTCATAGCGCTTAGTAGGGATAGGGACCTTTGACTATGTTTTCTGACTTTTATAGCGTTTTAATCGAAATTAGCCCTGTATAGGACATTGAGACAAGGCATGCAGCAAGGTATATGAAGCAAGATAAATAATTCCTCGTAGAAATCATCTTTGTACCACAGATTTCAATGCATCTACATTTATTTCAAAACGTTTCCACATAAGGAAACTGCACACAACAGAACATAATGAATTTGTCAAACATTTAACCTCTTTCTGGCTACACACTAATGAAGGTCATTACTGTGTGTCACTACCACATTAAGGAAAAAATACTACTTATTTTTTAAACTCTGGTATACACATATTTTGGCTGGTGACTTAATTTTCAATCATTAGACGTTATACCGTTTTTGCTTAAGATAATTCAATTCGTAGATTTTACATTAGATTTGAAATAATGCATTGAATGACGCAATGCTCTAAGAGAAACCAAGAATGATCGATAAGCATAGCATAAGAATACCGACGGTTATAGAGATTGAACATTATTGGAAATCCTATTATTAGACATCAGGTACACGCTAATTCTGGCCTCAGTTCAGTGTATAATTGAGGGTCTGGACCGATGAAAATTTTAATGATTGATTGTGAGTTCAAATCTTGTTATTGCGTAATTTGTGTACGAATATACTTACAAACTGTACTTGTATCTCACTCATATTTCTATCTCAACTTTTACACTAAAGTTGAGAAAACAAGCCAAAACGAACTTGCTTGATGGCAAGTCTGTAGTGGACACTACCATTTTAGTTGAATATCCTTTGGGTTACATGCTTTGATTTTCCGGCTTTCATCTTTTCTGATTCGATCTCGCAAGGTAGCTCCGAACCCAACCCTCTCCAACAATGGAATAAAGGTCAAAATACCGACTTAAAACACGTTAGCCTGAATAATCTGTGGCCTCAACATAATCAAGTTGTAAGTACCTACATTAGGCTCCTAGGAGCCTAATTAGGCGATGTTTAGCGCCAGCTAAGGCCGTAATGTGTTACGTATTTTCGTCGCTCTGTACGTACACGTACAGTCATGTCTAAATTAAATATGACACAATTTAAACGGATTAATATCACGTCTATTAATTATTTGAACTTCCCTGATAAAAAAATTTGACATTTGTGTTTTTCCCAGTCCACCTTTGACAAGGGTAACTGGAACGTTTCCGAAACGACAGGGAGGCTCAAATAATTAATTGTTTTATTAAAATGTGCGACTGTCGCGGAAACCGAAAAAATATGAAATATGTCAATTTCATTTCGGAATTGATGTTTATAGCTAGGTTCAAAATTGTATGTACGAGGGGCGTCTGAAAAGTTCTAAGCCTAAGATAGAAAAAAACAATTTACACAAATGAACTCGTGTTTATTTTTCAATATAGTCTCCTCCTAAATCAATGCATTTTTTACATTTTTTATACAGTGCTTTTAGGCCATTAAAAAATAATCTTCATTTTGCCCTTCAAAATGCTCCTGTACAGCCGCCTTCATCTCTTCGTCACTTCTAAATCGCTTTCCCCTCAACTCTTTCTTCAAATTATTGAATAGAAAATAATCGCTTGGGGCTAGATCTGGACTGTAGGGTGGGTGGTCAATTTCGTCAAAACCAACTTCCTTCAGAGCACGCCTCGCAACATTAGCGGTGTGAACGGGTGCGTTGTCTTGCAAAAACAAAATGCCTTTCCTTAGTTTACCCCGCCTTTTCTCAACTATGGCTTGTCGCACCTGTCTTATTAGATTTGCATAATAAGTTCCGTTTATCGTAGAGCCTTTTTCTAAATAATCGATTAAAAGAATGCCATCACAATCCCAAAATACCGTAGCCATTAACTTAGAGGCCGACTTTTGCACTTTAAATTTCTTCGGCGGCCTTTCACCCTTTTCAATCCACTGCATCGACTCAGACTTACACTCCGGATCATACTGTCTGATCCATGTTTCATCAACAGTTACTATTCGGGAACAAACTTCATCTAAATCATCTTCGCACAATTCTAAAAACGCCCGAGAAGTTTCCACACGACGTACTTTATCGAAGGCCGTTAGCATTTTCGGTACCCAACGAGCACTGACTTTACTCATGTACAAATGTTCATGTAAAATTTCTCCGACTCTTTCTTTACTAATACCTAAGACCTCAGCTATTTGCCAAACCTTAATTCTTCTATCTTCTAATACCAGCTTTTTGACTTTTGCTACGTTTTCTTCGATCACTACCGATATTGGCCGCCCTGAGCGGGGGTCGTCTTCGATCGATTCCCGTCCGAGTTTAAATAAGCGACTCCACTTTTTGACTGTGGCATAAGAAGGCCCAGAATCACCGTAAATAATAGCCATTTCCTCAAAAATACACTGCGGTGATTTGTCACTTTTTGTAAGGAATTTAATTACAGCACGGTGCTCAATTTTCGTAATATTCGTTGGTAATTCACACATGATGTACTTATCCGTTGAATATCTCGAAACAGAATAATAAAAACGTGACATGTTATTTTTTAATAATTTGTTTTTAAATGGCCTTTCTAGTGGCCAGTATCATAAACGCATATATAACCTCGAAATACCTTAGGCTTAGAACTTTTCAGACGCCCCTCGTATATTTCCAGGTGTCATCTTATATTATTATACAGCCCCAATACATTATCGCTGTTAAAGGGTTTTTACGGTCATATGTTTTCGTCCCAACCATATCAAAGGAGGTATTTTGATATCCAAGTAATAAAACCTTTTATGCTGCTCTCATAGTTTAATATTTAGCAATGACGAGTTGCATTTATTTAATGTACGGTTTTTGAACGTGTAAATAATTAGTGTATTCAGTTCAGATACCTCAATTTTACTAATTAAGAAGGAAAACTTTATCAATAGAAATTACTTAAGAATGTCGCTAAATTAAAGTGTCATGTGCAGACTATAAAATGTTCTTTTTCCTAGGCATAACAAGCTTCCGCCCCCGACTTGTCTAATTAAGAAGATGTTGCCTCTTGTTTTTGGAAAAATTAATTCGGTCATACAAAGTTGTGGTTTAGTCTCTTACAAAGAAATCCGTATTATCACCTATTAATGACCTCACGCCGTCGTAATGACATCACCGGATTTCAGCGTCTCATTAACAGACTTCCTAAGGACGACACCAATGCAGTGCACTTTGATGATGCAAGATTTTAATGAGTCAACTTGACGAAGGCCGCCGGATGCCGACACCAGCTGATAACATCCTCAACAATGCCTCGACACCGATAAACACTTATTTATACGTTAATTTGCTTTATTCTGTACCTTTACACAATATATGACGTTCTTTGGCTGAAAGTTTGTATGTACCACATTGATGTTGCCAAGGAATTTATCGACAAAAATGCTTAGATAAGGCAATTACGACTTAGTATCATTATTATAACAAAGCGGGAATTATCTCAAAAGGTGTTTATTTGATTACATCGACGTTTCAGACGTGACGGTACGTCTATCGTCTCGAAAGGACCCTTTGGCACTAACTCAGGGCTGGATCTAAGAGGGAACAAACTGTGGCATTACCCACTTTACACATACGAGAGAAAACATACTTTTGTATATGAATAAAAATACACTCTTAATTTATTTATCTCTAAGTACAGCAACATAGATGTGCAATGTTACTGTGTATAAAAGAAGCATATTTAAATGTAATATCTAACTCTTTACATTATTTGAAATATTGAACCTAGAAAATTAATGGTATTGTACACTTTATTTGCATAACTGTCTTAAATTCTCATGGGTTAGTTTGTTTAAGGTACAACTAACACCCTGTGGCATAGAAATTAATTAGATTAGAGCATAATTAAATCTCATTACGAAATTTGCTATTCTATGATTCAGTATAATTAAAAGTGACAATCCAATTAACCATTACAGCCTGTACATATTTGGGTAGTTTTCTTTATGGTTGTAACTTAGGGCCTGCAGAGCTGGGAAGTTTTGTAATGTGAGTACTAGGAATTTCTGGTATTGCCATACTATAATTTCCTGGTTTAATCGCTTATTATAACTATAAGCAAAAATCTCACGTAAGGATCATCAAATGACATGAAAGAAAGGCTCTCTCATACAGTCCGTGAAAGAAAATATATTTTAGTTGCACATCATCCAGCCTGTCAACTAATCCAGTAATGAATTCTTCTGCCACCTGTTAGACCTATTTCTTTTTAATTTGTAAAAGGTACTGACACTATTGACCCAGCCGTTACAATAAAATTAAATTGATAAATGTAATGTACAATGAGGGTTATGAACGATTAGAACTGATAGTGGCAATATATATGAGTAGGGCATGCTCCCGATTCTGATTTTGTATGGCGAGAACCGGGAATTCCCAGTTCCGGTACTGGATCTGTATAGAAAATGAGTACCAGGAGCACACCCTACTAATGAGCATTACCCGTGGTTTTCAGTGCACAAATAATTTAACACCTACTGTCGGCCGAACGTTAAATCATTTGTGCACCGAGAACGGGATATGCTAATTAGATATGTTTATAAAATGTCCTTTTTGTTGTTCTTCATGTATAAATAAATTAAAAAGTAATTTTTATCTCCTTTCCTGTGTTAAGCATATACATGCCAGTCAAAAGTTGTTATCTCTCTTGTTGTCATAAAAATAGATAACCATTCTGAGCTGCCTCTTGATCTGCTAAAATACAAACAACCTAGGCCTAACCTTATTATGTATAAAAAAATATATATGGCGCAATTTTGGGGTCAACATTTTCAATTTTTTTTTATCTATTTATTGACTTATATTTGTTGCTTCACAAAAGTATTAGGTATATATATTTATCGACAATTAACCAAGACTCCTATATCTACAGGTAGACATTATGGTCATGTGAATAACTATAAAATCAAATTATATTCTTACACCTTTCAGTGTAACCAGATCCTTATTTAGCACATTTTAATGTATAAAATAGAAGTTGATTAGTGTTCCCATGTTCAATATTACAAATCTATCAATAAAACTTGTGTCAAGTATGGAAAAAAAATGTAATAAACCATAATTGATGTAGCCTCATGAAAGTTAATCCAATTGGGTGATACCCAAATAAGTTAATGTACTTAACTATGTTAATATAACACTATAGTTTTATACTATACATATTTATATTTGGAAGCTCCAGTGGACATTTGATCCAGTATTTAAAATCTGATTTAAGACTCTTGTTAAATGTGTCAATAGGCTAATAATGCTACTATTAACAAAAACTATTAGTTTACCCGATAAATTATACTTGTACAGCACAAACCTTCTGTGTAAAAAGTAGGACAAATCCCCTTTTTCCCTCAAGTTCATAGATCCTGTAAGAGGTTACCAACATGAACAATGTAATGCTAAGTTTCTGGGCAACCAATAAACCAGGAACCTATAGGCAAAAATACTTTTATATTTCAAGAACACTTTATCACCCTAATATCACCAGCATTATAAATCTTAGGGGTGGGGCGAATACAATTAAACAATCCAATTGGAATTCATTACCTCTATGTGCAAAATAATATTAAACATAATGAAAAACTATACCCCAAAAAAATCGCTATCATAAGTGCCATACTCAATGCTATTCTTTCGCGAATTCATGGCCAATGAGGAAGACCTTTGGTTATATTAGGCTGACGAAAAACTTACCGCTTGAAGCGCCGCTAACCTGTCCTTCGTCATCCTTAATGGAAAATCACACACCAAATAAACGTTTAGTCTTGTTACACAATCCCATTCACAGATATTTTTCTAAAAACGTCACTAAAATAAAGGAATTAAAGGACACGAACACTACGATCACTTCACTGACTTCACTCAACAAAAATCGATACGCCACCAACGCAAGAACCAAACGAAACTTCATATTTTAGAGTGGCAACATTATACATTACACTAATTTATTACTACCGAAGAAAATGGTAAGAATGAAAGGACATTTTTAACCAGTTAATGATTTTTCATTTAATTGACGAATAATTGAAGAAAGATTATGTGCAAACATAATAATTGTAAAACTTACATTGCTACATTATGCATAGAGAATACAATCTATCGTCACCCAATCGTTAACCTGACCGCAAAAACCTCTCAGAGATGTCAAAAATTCTAGTGCTGCCAGTTTGGCATTTTAAAGCAAGTTTAGCATTATTTACTATTTTATAGCAAAAATTTGTATGTAGAAGATGGTATCTTATGATGCCTGCCAAATGCCTGTTTCTATATTTCCGGTGCACATAAATTCGTTATAGTCTTCAGAAACAGCAATTCAATTTATATCAATTAATCACGTTTTTTTTTAATAGATGCCCTATCTCTTTAAACGTATTGACACTAGTGAAATTATTCTTATTGCTCGTACACGGAGGGCTACTCAAATGTTTTAAATTCGACCGTCGTATAGCTGTCACCGCTCAGGCGCTCACCCAACCCAAATATTGTTTAACAGAAGATTGCGAGGGATTGCACTATGAAGTATACCTGCACATACATTTTTAGTAAAACTTAAATATATACGTTTTTTCTGTATATGCTTCAAGGACCTAAAGCCTGACCAGCAATATATGAGGATGTGCCAGTGCCATATTGCAGAATTTCAGTGGAACTAATTTCTTACACTGGCAATGATTTTATGTCAAAAATGAGTTCAATACATATTCGGAATCAGAAAAAAAAGAGGGTTCTACCAGTATTTTTAAATTTGACTAAAGATGAACAGAACCCTGTGAAACCTACAATCAAAAAGGACGTATCTGCGGGACACCGCGTAAAAAACGAATGAGAAAAGGCACTTCTGATGTATGCTAAAATAAAAAGACACATCTAAGCAAAAGCGTTTTATTATTTTAGAAAAATATGGACATTTTCATAAAAATAAATGGCGCTTCTGCACGATAATATGAAGAAAAGACGGTTCTGCGTAGTTGCGCCTTTCCATCTTAGTGAAATCACCTTTTAAGTCACAATAAGTCAGGCGCAAGTGTCAGTACCGTCTTTTCTACGTAGTATAGTTAAGCGTGCGGGGTAAAGGGGGCTCGCGGTTGGACATCAATTCAATCAGATGCGTCCAGGTAGTTGAAGGAAATTTAAGGGTTTTCTTTAAATTATCATCATAAATTTTAAGACTCAAACTCCTGTCGGTGTAGCTGATATAGTATGTATACTCTAACAGTGTGTTTTTCAACCCACGCCATATAATGCGGATTTTTAGTGGCACTACTTTACTGGCAACGACACATTTTTGGTAACTAACGTTGAAAGTCAGTGAATGTCACTGATGTAAACAAAGAGGAAACAGGACTAGATATTCCATTTTAGTATTTTTTCATAATAAAGCCAAAACTGTGATAAAAGTCAAGTTTTTTCAATAGAATTCAGTAATTATTTCGCAAGAATAAAAGTCAAGTTTTTTCAATAGAATTCAGTAATTATTTCGCAAGAAGAACGAAGGATTGAGCAGCATTCCGGTAAACAATGTTTTCAGTTTGATCTGTGATAAATCGCTACTGACGTTGAATAATATAACGTATGCACAATTTTGCCATATGAAAGCTGTTTGTAGCGCCACTATCCCTGGACCGGACCGGACTTATAGTGTTCTACAATTAACTGTTAAATGCTTCGCCAACACCACATTTCGAAGGTTTTCAGTACCTTCCTGTACCTTTGCGCCATGATCGATTTTCACACCCATAGAAAACTATGCACCCCATAAAAAGTTTTCGTTTGTTATTTTTTTATTTTCTGGGATATATTTGCAGTCATTAAATTATTTTTATTTTTAACAGCCACGTTTGCTAAACCTATTCTTGCTTTGATGTCTGGTGTACATTTTGAGTCTACTGTAATAAAAATACATAAATATATTCGTTTGCTTTTCTTTAAATTTAAAGGGTTGTCGTATTAAAACATACATTTTCTTCAAAGGAGACAGGTACAATCATTAAAAAAACGGCCATATAAAAAAGGCATACATAAGCTAAAATCAGTTGCTTCAAATAGCTTTTGACGTTTTCGGAAATAAATACACTTGTACTTTTTTATAAAAACAAATAAAAAGTCGTCAATGCAAGAATTCCGTTTTGAAATTTATAAA
This sequence comes from Apotomis capreana, assembly GCA_947623375.1. Classification (NCBI taxonomy): domain Eukaryota; kingdom Metazoa; phylum Arthropoda; class Insecta; order Lepidoptera; family Tortricidae; genus Apotomis; species Apotomis capreana. The sequence goes on from OX392506.1 coordinate 19,696,003, forward strand.
GCGGTAAAACTAAAACTTATTTGTAGGTAAAGTAACTAAAAAAAAAACCAATTGCCTACTTCCTCCACTTCAACAATAATGTACCAAGTATTAGGGCTGGTCAAAAATCTAAAATCAAAATGCGTTACAGACGTATTTGCTTTTTTCTTTTTAAGTAGGTCGATGTTTTACTTACAACCTACGTTAAAAATCAGTTAATGGGTAAATGCGTCCTTTTTATTTCGTTAACTAAAATGCGATATGCGTATTATTACTGAGTAAAAAAGACGTTTTAATAAATTACTACGCTGAAAAGACGTTTCTAGCCAGACACGTCTTTTTACTGTGGTATAAAAGTATTTATTAGTATTTTTTTTACTAAGAGAAAAGATAAAATATCATTTATTTATTACTAGCATTAACCCGCGGCTTCGCCCGCGTTCCTATACAATATACATTATCCTACGGGAACGATGCTCTTTTTTTTCAGGTAAAAAATTAGGCTATTTGTTAAAGTTAGGGTATTATCTGCTTATCCCTCATGCATATCCGTCTAGCCGTTTTATTGTTGAAAAGCTTGAATGCATTTATTACGGCTGCAGGAAGTTTCCCGATGACTACTCCTGCAGACGCGCCGCGCCGCCCGCACTGGCCTTGACGACAATCGAGATGGCACCAAATACAAATTTAAACATCTATTAGGTTTAAGTTTAGGTCGTAACTCTCATATTCTTGCTCTTCTTTATAGTATACTTTTTCATCCTGCAACTCCCCGCTATCTCAAAGAGCGTTTCACTTATCTCACTTCTGCTCGATCTGCCCAAAATTTGCTCCTTGCCGTACCTTCTTCCGTCTCAAAATTTTATAATAATTCGTTTACTTTTAAAGCTGTCTGTTTATGGAACTCCTTGCCTGTTAGCTTAAGGCGCGCTAAATCTCTTGTTTCTTTCAAAGCTCAACTGATAGAACACTATCTTTCCCTTTCATAATTCGTATTTTATTCAAATGGTCCTATTATCTATTGGCTGAATGTATGTATGTATTTATGTATTTATTTTTTATTATATTTATGTATTTATTTGTTTTTTATGTATATATTATTATTATTAATATCCGATTTTTGCACCGCCTAATAACAAAATCTTATTTTTTCAAGTTCTCCACTACCCAAAGGTTGACTGGAAGAGATCGCTCTTTAGCGATAAGACCGCCTGTTGTTTACCTCTAATTGCATGTCTTGCATTGTATTTCTCCTGTATATTCTATGAGGTGTGCAATAAAGAGTACTTGTAGGTTTACTCATTTATTAATATTTTCTTCGGTTTCCGCGACTGTCACACATTTAAATAAAACAATTTAAACGGATTATATCGCGTATATTAATTATTTGAGCCTCCCTGACGTTTCAGTACCTTTACAGATACCGTTGTCAAAGGTTGACTGAGAAAAACACAATTTTTCTCTGTCAAAGTTACATTTGTGCAAACTACCCATTTTGTAAATATTAATTTAAAATAAAGGTGTCCAAACATGCCAGATGGGCCTAATGTGTAAAGACAGTTACACATGTGCCAGAAGGGCATTTATTATTTATTTAAAATATCTACCAGCGGTTCACTAAAGGCTTACTGAGGAGAAAGGACCGCCAAAGAAAATTCCCAGATTGCCTTATTTATTGCTATAAAATACTTTTAAACAAAAACTCTACATATACTACTTTTAACACTAATTTGTTTTACACCGTTCGAGGCCCAAGGTTTCCAGTCTTGTGTCTTGCTTGATCCTTGATAAGATGTACAACAGGATCCCAAGCCGGTGGTAATGACAAACCATCTTCTCTATTGAAATTGGGATATTTTTTGATTTCAATAGCCTCGCGCAACATTCTGGGAAAATATCGTTTCTCTCTGGCAAGGATTGAAGTGTTATCAAACTTAATTGAATGGTTTGGTTTGTCCATGACATGCTCGCAGACTGCAGACCTGTTGCAACGACGACAAAAAATATCGCTCGGGATTATAACGCGTATATTAATTATTTGAGCAGTCAACCTTTGACAACGGTATCTGTAAAGGTACTGAAACGTCAGGGAGGCTCAAATAATTAATATACGCGATATAATCCGTTTAAATTGTTTTATTTAAATGTGTGACAGTCGCGGAAACCATAGAAAATAATCTTGTTTCCTCATACAAAATTTGGACCCCCATTTTACCCCTTTAGGGGGTTAATTTTGAAAAATCCTTTATTAGTGCACCTTTACACCTTATAAGGAACCTACGTGCCAAATTTGGACTCTCTAGAACCAGCGGTTTAGTATTTAGACATTTCAACCCTATTTCACCCCAACAGGGGAGATGATAATTCACGTCCACCACGTTGGATTTTAAAATCGTTGCGGTTTTTGTAATCAGCGACCCGATAAACCATAAAAACAATACCCATGTTGATTTTCAGACTTTGTCACCACATTTCTCCCTTTTAGGGGTTGAATTTTCAAAAAACCTGAAACACGTGTTTACTCATTTATCGTTAGAAATACTCCTGTGAAGTTTCGAATAAAATAGTCTAACTAATCTTGTTTCCCCATACAAACTTTGGAACCCCATTTCACCCCTTTAGGGGGTGAATTTTGAAAAATCCTTTCTTATTGCACCCCTACACCTTATAAGGAACCTACGTGCCAAATTTGGACTCTCTAGAACCAGCGGTTTGGGCTGTGCGTTGATATGTCAGTCAGTCAGTCAGTCAGTTTCTTCTTTTATATATTTAGATTAAATACTATCCAAATTGGATTTTGCATATCAATCCCTACAGCTCAAATGCTTCTACACGTTTTTGCATTAAAAAAGTATAACATTTTTAATTTTCTTTCACGCAGCGAATTTTTTAATTTCAAATTTACTAAATATTTTTATTCTCTGTTTTCAAGTTTATGTAGAAGTGCCCTATTTCGGTATGACGGCAGAATTAGTGTACATGTGTTTACTACACGAAAAACAGTCAGGAAAAGAGTGCATTCCATAAAATGACATTACGAGGTGAACATAGTGGAACTGACAGGTATTTTAAACCATTGTCATTATAGTGGGTTGCGATTGGTTGCAAAATTGTTGCCATATAAATCTTATAAATAGCGCCCTCATGACAATCCTCACGTATTTCTGGTCAGGCTTTATAAACTAAAAAGGAATTACTCTGGCCACCCTAAATATTAAAAAAAAAACAAATCCATACGGTTCACTCCGACTAAATCTAGGATTTTCTTCATACTTTCTTGCTACTCCAGCGCTTTTGCGAATGGCATTAGCTAACCACGCTAACTCTTCCAAGCAAATGAACTGTCAAACCATACAAATTGACTCACTTTGTACAGTTTGACAGTTCATTTGCTTGAAAGAGTTAGCGTGGCCTGACTAGGTATTTACTTTACTGCTTACCCCTGGACACTTTTTTAAATATTTCCCTATGAAGGATTCCGCTTTTATTCTATAAACGCACCTATCAGAACAATATCTGTAAACGCAAGTGTCACTATGACAGCTCGCTCTCTTGAGATTTACCCCTGACACGGTACACATCGAATCCCACTATAATTTCTTAAATTCCTTGTTTAAATTATACTACTAACGGCCTTATCACACTTGCGATTTGCGAGCGACTTTTGTATGAAGGCGATCACGCAGCGAGCTCGCCGCGTCGCTTATTTGTATAGAAAACTCGCTCGCAAATCGCAAGTGTGATAAGGCTCTAACATAGAATAAGTATCATTGTTACTAATATTTTTATGGGTCTATGACCTGAAATAAAAGTTTCTATTCTATTCTATAATAATATTAAACATTGTGAATATTCCTAAGAAGACTTTAAAATATATACCCGAAGACTTTACCAATTTGTTTTATTGAAGATCTTACACCTCTTACCCTCCATCGACTGCACTATACGACACTGACGTTCGTTTGTTTGAATCTCGTACCTCGTCATCCCTCTAAACGTCGCGACAAACGATATTTAAATGAGCGGAACGGCACTATAACAAGTTTGCATTTCGATTATTGGAGTAATTAACAGAACTTTTGTTTCGCGTCATTATGGCCTCAATTTATTTATGGAAATGGCAGCACTTATGTTACAAATGTCAACTATATTGGGCATGAAATAAATTAAAAAATTAAAATGTCAACTGTCAATCAATAATCAGCCAACTTTTCTCTGCTGACGGTACCTATATAATATTATTAAGTTATTATATAGAAATATTTAGCTATAGCATTTTTTTGATGTCAAAAATTACAACCTGTTAAATTTAGATAAATTAAACAGTAAAATTTCCTACCACTAAAATAAAATATGGACTAGTATTAATTATAATTATATGGACTACATTTATGGTGGATTTAATATTATTTAAAATTGAGCTAAATGAGATTCAGTATTAACTAAATGTAACAATGTCGTAATAGTGTCATACGTTTCGATTGGACTGTAATATGCTAATATGATAAACTTTATGTAGATGGCGCTGTGTTACGTGTCTGATAAATTTATTGAGGCAATTTACTTACTATTAAATAAAAGTAACACCAAATTTTGATATTGTTAAAATCTATGAAATAATAAAATATTAAAACATTTTAAAACTACTTTTTATTAAACTTCACTATTGTTTCATTTATATCATTAAAATTGCGCCAAAATTTTAGACTTTGATTTGACAACGTTTGTCATAGCGCCTGCCGATGTCAAAGTAATCTTCCGTTTTAGTTCAGTGACGCCATTGTGAGCCGTAACGACTTTTTACAGTGTCAAGTTAAATCGCAGTTTTCTTAGACAATCTTGGTAAATCGTGCTTTTATGTTACTTCTTTATAATCAGTTGGTGTTATGCTCGTCATCCAGATATTTATTTGTGATTCATGATATGTAGTTTATGTGTAATTTGTTCAAATGTTCGGTACCATTAGGCTAAATTCCTGTGAGGATAGTTGAGCGCCATTTGATGGAAAACTTGAAACAAATTTAACTCGGGAATACTTTACATTTTTCAACTTTTCTTTATACCTAACATTAAAAGTATTGTACAGTCAGTTTTATAACAGCTGTTGATTATAAACAGATTAGTGAGTTATAAAAATAGTGCAAACTAAAAGCTGTCCATTGTATGGTGTAGTCCTAGTGTATTTCGACTTATCTAACTAACGTGAAGTTTTTACTGTTTTCAGACCTAGACGCAAAATAAATCGACCAAAATGGCTGATGATATGCCCACATTCAAATGTGTGTTGGTCGGCGATGGAGGTACTGGCAAAACTACATTCGTGAAACGACATTTGACTGGAGAGTTCGAGAAGCGATACGTCGCGACGCTAGGAGTCGAAGTGCATCCTCTTGTTTTCCACACGAACCGCGGTCCGATAAGATTCAATGTTTGGGATACTGCTGGACAAGAGAAATTCGGAGGACTCCGTGATGGTTACTATATCCAAGGACAATGCGCCATAATTATGTTCGACGTAACCTCCCGCGTCACTTACAAAAACGTCCCCAACTGGCACAGAGACTTGGTGCGTGTTTGTGAAGGCATCCCCATCGTTTTGTGTGGCAACAAAGTTGACATCAAAGATAGAAAAGTCAAAGCGAAAACTATTGTTTTCCACAGGAAAAAGAACCTTCAGGTATGCTCCATGCTTTGCAACTTAATTTTAACTTTAACATGTCTTTAGTTATGTTGATTATTAGTCATTTTGTTATTTATAAAATTTCACAATATTGTATTTTCTTTTCAGTATTATGATATCTCTGCTAAGTCAAACTACAACTTCGAAAAGCCTTTCCTTTGGTTGGCGCGAAAACTGATTGGTGACGGCAACCTAGAATTTGTGGCTATGCCTGCGCTGGTGCCTCCGGAAGTCACCATGGACCCACAATGGCAGAACCAGATCGAGAAGGATCTCAAAGAGGCGCAAGATACTGCCCTGCCTGATGAAGATGAAGACTTGTAAATATAGAACTGATATTGATAATGAAATACCCAGTGCCCTCTAATAAAATGTGATTGGAAGATCAAGCAGGACTGTACCAAAGACATTTTAATGTCATTAAAAAACTTCATTCCATTAGTTTTTCTGCTGATCTATAATGGCTAACTATCATAAAATACATCAGTGCTTTTATTGTGTTAATGTTAATGTAAACGAATTAACTGTCAGAAATTGTACCATATGTATATTTTTTGTAATGTTTGTGATTTTTATTGTAATAGTATACTTGAAATCTTAAATGTATGTCTCACTAAAGTACATGCCATGTATTGTTATAGGTACAGTATGTTACAGGCCATTGCTGCATGTGAAATATTAAATATCTCAAACTATTGTATTGTTTTGGAGTATCCTTGGTTACTGGTTTGATAGCTTTACTAATCTTGATATCTCAGATGCTTTTGTTTACTCCAAGGACTGACAATATTTCACGGAAAATTGTAAACTTTTGAAAATAAAGTTTAATAAATTTGAGTTAGTATTTTTTCTTAGAATATTTAGATATGACTAGAACTAGCAATATGATGTCACTAAGAAAATGAGTCATCAATCTAATAATATATTCTATTCTATTTTTTTAAAATGGCAACCGGTCACAGTTAAGCGACCATTACTGCCAATGTCTCGTTGCCAATCGCACTAGGCGACTAGATAGAGGATTGATACCACGTTGTACGGTGAGTTGAAAAAATCGTGCTTTTTGTAAAGTGATAGCGATTTACAAAAAACCACGCGGACTATCGGGCCTTGACCCAGGATCCCAGGAAGGGCTATGAACGCTTCAAGTTGAATTCTTCATTAGCTATTCACTCATACGTTAGATCACTGCACAAAACGCTATCAATACTACACATTGAACAACTAAAATGAATAAATAATGAAAAACTAAACTTAAACGCATGCGGCCATCTTGGGACACGAACCGGAAGTCTAATAATATATTATGATTCTGATTAGTTCAGTCAGATTAATGATGACTCAGTGTTTTCTCACAGTGAAAAACCAAATAGACTGAATGAAAAACATGATTATCCCTTAAATGCATACAATTACACTAATTTCATTTCTGTAATGACGTAATCAGCAATGAAGTCCACGTCAGTTTTGGATTTTGGGACTATCAGTCTTTATTGACAGTATTCCGATTTTCACTTGTGGCATTTCAGTAACATGCATTTAAGGGTTACATCTAGGATTTTTCATGCAAACAAAAAGTTCCTAACAAGATGAAGAAACACTGTTTAACGCACAGAATAGGGTGCCTTTCCATCAGAGATATTCTATGCTGTGTTTGCGAAAGCTACCCGTTTCCACAAGTACTATTCTATGTGGACCAATAAATATATCAAACTCATCCAATGCTAGCCCATCTCTTGTGTATGGGGAATACAAACCAGGTTGTTTGTCATAGTAAAACCGGTTATTTGTACGGCAAAATAACCGGGTTTGCATTCGTTACTGACTTGGGCAAGGCACCCTAATAGGTAAAAATGTTACACAATGAGACTTGTAATGGCTTGACTTGTGTGGCAATTAATGTTATTTTGTAGGTGTTGTCGAGATTTTTTTTCATTCTACAGCTAAGTCCTTTTCTACTGCCCCAGTTAATTTGTAACGGGCTTGGCTTGGGTAAAATTTACTGTTTCGCCCTACTAAACAGCTGCTAATAAAATAAAAATGCACGCGCTTCCAGTGTGTATATGTAACTAGCTTTTGCCCGCGACTACGTACGCGTGGAACTTGATAAAAGGGATTATTAAAAGCGCCTAAGCAAATGTAAGAGCAATTGTCCTTTTGGTCTAATAATTACATTTCCTACAGGGTCACCGCACCCCAGCGGTTTAAGCGTGAAGAGGTAACAGATAGACAGACACACTTTCGCATTTTTAGGGTTCCGTAGTCAACTAGGAACCCTTATAGTTTCGCCATGTCCGTCTGTCCGTCCGTCCGTCCGTCCGTCCGCGGCTTAGCTCCGTGATCATTAGTACTAGAAAGCTGAAATTTGGTATGAGTATGTGTATGTATAACGCCGACAGAACTGTAAAATAAAATTTAAAAAAAACCTTTTTTTTCGGGTACCTCTCGAACACCTAAAGTGGGGGTGATTTTTTTTTTTCTTTTCAACACTGGTGTGTGGGTTATCGTTGAATAGGTCTTGTAAAAATAATAGGGGTCTTTCAACATTATTTTTTGATAAAGTCAGCAGTTTTGTGAATATTCGCTCCAAAAACAAAAAAAATAGTGTCCCCCCCCCTCTAACTTTTCAACCACGGGTCACAAAAATTCGGGAAAATTCATGTTAATGAGGCCTTATAAGTACTTTCAATGAAAACTATATTGAACAAAATCGGTCGAGCCGTTTTTGAGTTATCGCCAAATTTCATATTTTTTCTTTAAAAGGTCGTAAGTTGACTTCCAGAAGGTAATAAGTGATTACAGTTTCTAGGGCGTTTACGACCTTTTTATAGAGCTTAAAATCTTTCTTCACGTAAACCTCGGGCTTAAAACAGCAGTTTATTGTGAAGGATGAGCAACTACGGAACCCTACACTGAGCGTGGCCCGACATGCTCTTAGCCGTTTTTTAATATTAGTATGGATAGTATTGATTGAAATATACATAATGTTGATGTTCGTACGATTATTGAAAATTCGTTATAAAATATTAACTAATATACATGTGAAGTACGTAAATACAGGCTGGTTGGTTTATCTTTACTGCGATTTCCGATCTTGTTTATAAACATAATGTACCTACATGGCGATATGATATTGTAGCTAATTAACAATTTGTATACAGAGACCAGGAACCGAACCCGGTATCTTTACTAGTAGAAGTTCGGTAAAATAAAAATACTGAAACATTGTTGTTTTGTGAAGTAAGTTAAAAAATCGATGTATTTTCAAACTAATAGCGTGTCGTAGGAGCAGAAAAAGCTTAGGAAACTGCTGGTCGGGTGCCGGGCGTTATCGGACTATTGAAATGCTTGATTAGTGAGACTACTTTTATTTGATGGCGCCTGGACTATTTCGATGCTAACAGACAGCGTAAGTAGATAAAAAAATCAAAATAGCCGTATTGAATGTTTATTGACTAAATTTTATACATTTTAAGAAATGCATAGCATATAATTATTATCAACTACTATAACTTATAATAACAATGATTTGATCTACTTCTTGGCAGCAGCCTTTTCCCTGGCCTTCTTGCCCTCCATAATCTTCAGTCTGTCGTCTTCGGAGAGGTTCTTGTTTATTTTTGTGACGACACCGGTGCCCAATGTCATGTCACCTAGACGGAGGGTGAATCGTTGGCCAGTCTCGCATACCATGGGCTTCACGAGGCGCAGATGTAAACTGAAATGTAATAAATAATTAGTGAGAATGATAACAGGAGAGAAACCATATGAATGTCGTGTCGTAAGGTTTCGCTAACAGCCCAGCCACGTCTTTGGCGGCAAGCGGACATAGTTCGGAGCGAGTGTCTCGCTGACTCGTATGGCCTCCGCTCGTCGTTGCTGCCAAAGATATGCCCGTAAGTCAAGATATAAAAGAGAAGGAAACTATTATTCCCGACATAGCTTCACGGTACTAAATTGAATAGCAGTTGTTTCAACACATTGGCTGCCATGAGCATTACCAGTGGGATTAAAAGCAATTTGTTTAGGTATTGATTTTGGGATTTTTCAGTAATAGGGCGATGCTGTGAGCATCCCAATGGATCACTAAGTTTTGTATGGGGCCTGGGAGCAACACTTTCGGTGAAGTACGGTACGGACAACATTACATGTCTACTAGAAGAATCAACAATAATAATATAATGTATATACATTTTTATTTGAGGTTCTGTAGTAGTATCCAAAAACTTGCCCAAGAGTAAAGTGGCTGCTTCTGACGTTAACAAGTTTTGTCGGGTAAACTATAAACTACAGTAAAAAAATTGTATCCAGTGATTTGATAAATACCTATTACAGGTGTTTTCCTAGTGCCTTCTAATTAACTGTAAATTAATGATTTAGAGAATTTTCGCATTATATGCCGCCTTACGGAGATGTCACGTCTGCGCGACCGGCGGCGCGACGAGCGGTAGAGCGAGAGATCTGAGCGCGGCAGCTATACGAGTGAGCGAGACATATGCACCGCTACCGCTGTCGCGCAAAGTCGTGGCATCTCCATTAGAGACACATCGTTGCGATAACTTCTATATAACAAGGCAACTCACGTAGCATCTTCGCCAGGCATGACCATCTCCTTGTCAGGAATAGTGACTTGCGACGCGCAATCCCAAGTCATAGAGAACATCTGCAGCTGAATGAACGAGGTGAATGGCTTGGACCGGCCACCCTCATCCTTGCTGAGGATGTACACTGCCGCTTCAATGTTGTCATGTGCTTTGACTGTTCCAGGCTTGGCCATTACCATGCCTCGTTTGATCTGCTCTCTCTTGATAGAACGCACTAAGGCACCAAGCTGGTCTCCCGCCTGAGCCTCATCTAGGGTCTTGTGGAACATCTCCACGCCAGTGACGGTGGATTTCATAACTTTGCCGTGGCCAACTATTTCGCATTCCGTACCCTTCTTTAGTACTCCTGAAATCGTAAAGATTATGATTTATAACGTAGAAATAAACAATTACCAGGCAGCGTGACACGATCGCCTTCGTCATATTTTTTTAATGAAAGGTACCATGGCGAGGATCCAGTACTTAGTTTTAGTATCAATTTCCCATGTAAGTGAAGCTGTTTATATCTTTTGAGAAATAAAGTTTCCGAAATCCAAAGGTCGAGAGGGACTGCTGGATAAAAGCAATGAACATAATTCGGATGTTGATGATAATAATTCCGCAGTTGTCTGAGCCGCGTGTTCATGATAACCCTAAATATTCAAGTCTGATCACCTACCTCTATGCAGACGTCCGGTGACAACAGTACCACGTCCAGGGATAGTGTGGACAGACTCAACGGGCAAGAGGAACGGCTTGTCCAGGTCTCGGATTGGTGTGGGGATAAAGGAATCTACTTCTTTAAGTAGTTCTGTTATAGCTTCGGCGCCAATTTCGGGACTCTTGCCTTCTAGGGCGCAGAGGGCTGATCCTGGAAAATTTAAAAAATTAGTAGAGAAGAATATTAAAACGGAAATAATATAATAGCTCTTTAGCAAAGAAGATTTCTCATGTAATATTTCTCATGTAATATTCTTGTTGGTGTGCAATAAATAAAGTACTGTTGTATTGTATTGTAATATTAAGTAGGTAACAGGCGGTCTTACAGCTAAAGGTGATTTCTTTTAGACAACCTTCAGGTAGTATAACAGTAAGAAGATTGTATAGGTAATGTTTCTATATCTGTTAACTTGCTGGTAAAGTGCCACTGGATTAAACATAAATGTTTAACTCTTGCCGAAATCTGTACTTGAGAAGCAAAACACTATAAGTGCTATGTTAAAAACATTAACATACAGTGTATGCTACTCAGGTACGGAGGCACTTTTTAGTGTTATATTTCTCAGAAACAGAAATTGTTTCTTGGAGAAGAAGGATTTACAAAAATAGTACAAAAGTTAAATCTCACTATGAGTAAATTGTAAGATGCTTTTAAGTGAGTTAACTTCAAGCAAATATGTACCTTTAATAACAGGAATCTTATCACCATCATAACCCATCTCCGACATCAGCTCACGAATCTCCATCTCTACAAGCTCCACCATTTCCTGGTCGGCGGCATCTACTTTATTTATGAACACCACCACATGCTGGATGCCAATCTGCTTGGCCAGAAGCAAGTGCTCCCGGGTTTGTGGCATAACACCATCGGTGGCGGCTACTACAAGGATTGCACCATCCATTTGGGCTGTGCCTGTGATCATGTTCTGAAAATTCCATGAGGAATGGAAAACCTATACTGTAAAATTTGTTTTTTTTTTCAAGGACTGTTCTATTACATAATTATTATTACAAGAGACTAAATGTATCCCACAGATTAGAGAACATTATCAGTTTGGGATGTATAAAAATACACTAGATTAAAATATACTAAACCAAAAGGTGATCTCCAAGATATGCCCTTTCATTTTTTTATACCATGTAATAGCTTTCACAATTTTGCATTCTATGAATACAGATTACTATTATTTATTATAATAATAGGGCAGTGTAGTAAAGGGTTCAGGATATCCATAAATTATGCAAACAAATTTCATCTCTATGGAAATCCAAAAATAATGTTTTACACTATCACATATTTACAAACCTTAATGTAATCAGCATGCCCAGGGCAATCTGTGTGTCCATAATGTCTGGTTTCAGTCTGGTACTCCACATGGGCAACATTGATGGTAATGCCTCTGGCTTTCTCTTCTGGAGCATTGTCGATGTCCGAGTATCCTTTGCTCTGGGCCAAATTTAAATCGGATAATACTGTAATACAATATATTTTTTATTAGTGCACAGCCTACTTGTCTAATCAAGCGAGCTTTGTTTAAAATAGTTATTTGTTACTTAGTGAGTTTTGGTTGTCAACAGCAAACCAAATCACCTATCATATTCAGGGCCATATTCATGACTTAGAATTTTTAAAAGAAAAGCAACAGTCAGCCGTCAGGTTTACCCTCGTGTCAAACAATAATTTCATAAATTGTTTCATTCCATTAATATATCATTTCATCGAAAGCATTTTATTTTGGCACTAAAATATTTGTGATTATTATAGAACAAACCTAACCTAATTAAGAATTTTGAAAAACATCTGACTTCAGGAGAAACATTATTACTAATGAAATTAACATTTGTAAAAAAGGAATCAATCGGTAAAACATTTGTCACCGTAACAAGTGGAGCCTGGGTTCCTTCCATCTCTTAAACATAACATTAACAAATAATATTATAAGTGTTTACGGATAAAAAAAAATTATACCTTTGGTAATGGCAGCAGTTAAGGTGGTCTTTCCATGGTCAACATGTCCAATTGTGCCAACATTGCAATGTGGTTTGGTTCGCTCGAAGACTTGTTTCTCAGCATAGTTTCTTCGCAGTACAATACTTAGAGGACTCAGGCCAGGAAATCCAGTACTTCTAAGATGAGAGCATTGTCCTTGTTTAAGGACTATCTTCAAAGCTAAAATATACACTAATATAAAGCAAAATGCAAGTTTAAGGAAAATCAATAATCTTAACCTACAAATCACCTGAAACCACAATACTTTCGATATCACAATAAGAACACTACAAATGTAGAAAAGTTAAATGCACACCACCAAACTATATCTTTTAACAGCACAATCTGATAAAGAACCCAAGGGTTGACTGATCTTTTACATAATATTCACGAACATAACCATAACTCAGATATGGAAATAACTAGTACAATAGGGAAAATGCCTTAATGAATAAATGTAGTAGATTTTATATAGTTTTAACTTTAACACAACAACTAAAACAAAAGATCCAGATAAAATAGAGATCATTAATGATAATTATTATATTATCTTACCAGGGTTAACCAAACTTTTGGCAAATGATAGTGTCGCCATTATGTATATACTGGACACTGTTAGGACTGTTATAAATATATAACAGATATCGGCGAAAACACTATTTACCGACTTTATTTAAGTCCGGTAAAATTAAGAATAATTATCTATTCCTTTTCTAATACTTTTCCTGACTTTTCCAACTTTTTTAAAAGTACCATACCCATAGCCCTTATAGATTATAACCATAGACTAAATTTATACCGAATTCAAAACCTAATGAATATTAAGTAACATTTCAGTTGGCCAACATTACGGCTGATCGGAAAAACACGTTTAGTTTAGCACTAAAGTCAATATTTAAATGACATGATCTTTAAAATTCACTTGCAATCACCCGGCACCATCCCGGCACTTACAAAAAACCGGTATCCAATATCACACACTAATAACATCTTCTAGCTAGATCTCGTTAACATTTTTAAGTGGCTCACTACATACAGGACGTTTATATTCTTAATTCGAGCCTAATCAGTCCAACTTCCCTGGCGACAGTGGCGACTTAGAAATGTTAGGGAGTAAAAATCATAAAAATGTGAATGTGGATGAGGTGAGCCCATGCTCATGGTCATGCTTTGACCAACAGTATACACACTAAGTATTAAGTCTCAGGAGCAATACAGACGGACTTCAATCCAACTGCAACTTGAACAGAAACTTGTGCTGTTGGCGTGGATAGATAGTTTCCAAATCTATGTCGGTTCAATTCAATTAAAAACAAAATAAACCAAACAAATCAACTTTTATTAATACTTAGAACTACTAAGTTTCATGCTTACAAATTACAAAAAGATAAACTTTAACAACCACCATCTTATCACGCAATAATCAATAAATTTATAATTCATATTATAAAGTAGAAAACGACCAAAAGGAAGTACGCTAAAAATCGAAGTCGTCACTACTGGGAGATTCTACACGAACTTGAAAATCCTGTGTTACGGTTACTGAATCAGATTCCTCTTCTGGTAGGTACATACGTTTTCGAAGAATCTGTAAAAAATGCATAATTGATAGTTTACAGGTGTGGCGTGTTGTTGAGTCAAATTGATAAAGCTGGAGCAGATATGGCTTGTGAATTACCTACTCGAACGCCAAAAGGAAATCGGAATCTATGAACATTACGCCACTGATAGGTAATACGATACGTAAAGTAAAACGTTATCTATAGAGTATAGATGTTATAACTAGGATAAGTGGAATAAATTAGTTTCTGCAATACAGGAATCTCTTATTTAACACATATCCACCATTTAGAAATATTTGAAAAACTGACAAAAAATCTATTATACTCATCAAACCTACTCAGGAAATTTCATGAGAATCAATTGAGGTGTGGCCTGTAGGCGAGAACATATACGAAAGAAAAAATAATTTTGGCGAAGTTGAAACAGAGCAGAGACGCTTCGCTCGCTCGGACTTAAATATATCACGGATAGTCGAGGTAGCGCGCAGGTTATATATTTTTATTCAAACCATTTATGTATAAAATTAGTACTTTCTCACCATTGTCAATGCCATTAAACTCCGGCTGAGTCTTCAAACTTTGCGTGCTGCCAATTTCTATAGCCATAGAGTCTGGTAATTTGAATGATTGTTCACAAGTTTCCGTAGTCGTGGTACTGGCAACGCTAAATACGTTTACTTTTTTTTCAGCTACCAGTGAGATGCGAGCAGACCGGGGGGTTGTAGGATTTTCAATGCCATTGGTTATATTTTTAGGTTTATTGCTGCAATTATTTTTCGGAGGCTCTTGCATATTATTTCTCTCATCATCATTTTCTTCTTTATCTTTCTTGTCATTTTTATTCTGCTTCCTTTGGCCAGTTTGTTTAACTACCTTAATGTCATTGTCTTCATTAGAAATAGTCACTTGTTTCGTTCTCTTACTTTTAGGGGTCCCGATTATTATGACATTATTTCTTTTATTCTTTTCTCTGAAAGCTTGAACAGACTCATCGTCTGACTCTGACGTATCTTCAATTGGGAATTCGACATTAAATTTTCGCTTCAACTTATTCTGGTATCTCTCCAAGTCACGTTTGCTCACCTTTCTCGGACTGACTATAGGGCCTTTGAACGTATTTATGAAACTAAACTTTGCTAGGCGATCAACAACAGGAAGTTTTTCCGCTTTGTCTGCTTCTTGTACGGCCTTCTCAAGTCGTTTTTTGTTTTGTTTGCTATTCAATAGATGACGGAACTTCTTCTTGTTTGCGGTGTATGGTTTCAGGTTTTCTGGAGCTATCCAGGCCCGAGTGGCATCTGCTGCATCGAAGAACACCACGTTGTAGTGTGTCTGAAAAAATTTAGGTAACGTCAAATGTCATATTCCATAATTTTATGATTATACAAACACAAGTCATGCTTTATTTTATACAGGTTGTTCAGTAGTTCTTAATTATAACTGTCCAAATCTGCGACCATCGTGAATCCACTTGAGCCAAACGCCGGTCGCTGCTGCATCCACACCAGCGCCGGGTTACTGGAATACTTAGTCGCTGTGGATAAGAGTTTCTCATGCATAGATGAATTTGCCGAGATATGTGGGAAAATAGAGGGCACTCTGTGCTATTCTTGAATACCATGGATTTATCTGTAACTCAGTTATAGTACTAATTATCTAAGCTAAGCTAATCCACTTAAGAACTGATGAATATCTACCATTGAACAAACCACAACTGGTAAACCGCAAATTAAGATAACGAGCTCGTAGTAAAAGCAGATTGTAACCACCTTGGAAGGTTAATATAGATTATCGACTCTATTTCCTTGGACATTAGACTACAAAATGCACTAACAGAATAATAGTGATCATAACTTTTTAGAATTTTACAACCGTCCGTCCCTCCTCAAGAACGTATTCTCTTGAAAAAGGACTATGATCTCTCGTCAACAAACATTTTAAACCTATTCAACAAGGAATAAGGCTGAAAATTCAATATCCACGCAATGTAGTTCTAACCTTTTTTGTAAGTAACTGGTTGGTGCCAGGTTGGCGCTTAAGAGAACAAAAGCAGATAGGATTGTATTAGACACAATGCTATTATGGAATGCAGGTAAGTGGATTAGCTTAGCTTAGATAATTAGTACTATACCGGTATATCGGAGAAGCCATCGAGCCAGTAGAACTGCTCGGTGTCCGGGCAGTCGTCGACCATGGCGGGCCACCAGGGCCAGCCCGGCAGCCGCGCCCACACCAGCGAGCCGCACGAGTACTCGCTGTGGATGAGGTCCTCCTCGTCCGTGATGCGCAGCGGGGCTTCGGGGGCTGTACAGTCCGCCATGGACTTATCTGTAACTCAGTTACCGGTATGTCGGAGAAGCCGTCGAGCCAGTAGAACTGCTCGGTGTCCGGGCAGTCGTCGACCATGGCGGGCCACCAGGGCCAGCCCGGCAGCCGCGCCCACACCAGCGAGCCGCACGAGTACTCGCTGTGGATGAGGTCCTCCTCGTCCGTGATGCGCAGCGGGGCTTCGGGGGCTGTACAGTCCGCCATGGACTTATCTGTAACTCAGTTACCGGTATGTCGGAGAAGCCGTCGAGCCAGTAGAACTGCTCGGTGTCCGGGCAGTCGTCGACCATGGCGGGCCACCAGGGCCAGCCCGGCAGCCGCGCCCACACCAGCGAGCCGCACGAGTACTCGCTGTGGATGAGGTCCTCCTCGTCCGTGATGCGCAGCGGGGCTTCGGGGGCTGTACAGTCCGCCATGGACTTATCTGTAACTCAGTTACCGGTATGTCGGAGAAGCCGTCGAGCCAGTAGAACTGCTCGGTGTCCGGGCAGTCGTCGACCATGGCGGGCCACCAGGGCCAGCCCGGCAGCCGCGCCCACACCAGCGAGCCGCACGAGTACTCGCTGTGGATGAGGTCCTCCTCGTCCGTGATGCGCAGCGGGGCTTCGGGGGCTGTACAGTCCGCCATGGACTTATCTGTAACTCAGTTACCGGTATGTCGGAGAAGCCGTCGAGCCAGTAGAACTGCTCGGTGTCCGGGCAGTCGTCGACCATGGCGGGCCACCAGGGCCAGCCCGGCAGCCGCGCCCACACCAGCGAGCCGCACGAGTACTCGCTGTGGATGAGGTCCTCCTCGTCCGTGATGCGCAGCGGGGCTTCGGGGGCTGTACAGTCGGCCATGGACTTATCTGTAACTCAGTTACCGGTATGTCGGAGAAGCCGTCGAGCCAGTAGAACTGCTCGGTGTCCGGGCAGTCGTCGACCATGGCGGGCCACCAGGGCCAGCCCGGCAGCCGCGCCCACACCAGCGAGCCGCACGAGTACTCGCTGTGGATGAGGTCCTCCTCGTCCGTGATGCGCAGCGGGGCTTCGGGGGCTGTACAGTCCGCCATGGACTTATCTGTAACTCAGTTACCGGTATGTCGGAGAAGCCGTCGAGCCAGTAGAACTGCTCGGTGTCCGGGCAGTCGTCGACCATGGCGGGCCACCAGGGCCAGCCCGGCAGCCGCGCCCACACCAGCGAGCCGCACGAGTACTCGCTGTGGATGAGGTCCTCCTCGTCCGTGATGCGCAGCGGGGCTTCGGGGGCTGTACAGTCGGCCATGGACTTATCTGTAACTCAGTTACCGGTATGTCGGAGAAGCCGTCGAGCCAGTAGAACTGCTCGGTGTCCGGGCAGTCGTCGACCATGGCGGGCCACCAGGGCCAGCCCGGCAGCCGCGCCCACACCAGCGAGCCGCACGAGTACTCGCTGTGGATGAGGTCCTCCTCGTCCGTGATGCGCAGCGGGGCTTCGGGGGCTGTACAGTCCGCCATGGACTTATCTGTAACTCAGTTACCGGTATGTCGGAGAAGCCGTCGAGCCAGTAGAACTGCTCGGTGTCCGGGCAGTCGTCGACCATGGCGGGCCACCAGGGCCAGCCCGGCAGCCGCGCCCACACCAGCGAGCCGCACGAGTACTCGCTGTGGATGAGGTCCTCCTCGTCCGTGATGCGCAGCGGGGCTTCGGGGGCTGTACAGTCCGCCATGGACTTATCTGTAACTCAGTTACCGGTATGTCGGAGAAGCCGTCGAGCCAGTAGAACTGCTCGGTGTCCGGGCAGTCGTCGACCATGGCGGGCCACCAGGGCCAGCCCGGCAGCCGCGCCCACACCAGCGAGCCGCACGAGTACTCGCTGTGGATGAGGTCCTCCTCGTCCGTGATGCGCAGCGGGGCTTCGGGGGCTGTACAGTCCGCCATGGACTTATCTGTAACTCAGTTACCGGTATGTCGGAGAAGCCGTCGAGCCAGTAGAACTGCTCGGTGTCCGGGCAGTCGTCGACCATGGCGGGCCACCAGGGCCAGCCCGGCAGCCGCGCCCACACCAGCGAGCCGCACGAGTACTCGCTGTGGATGAGGTCCTCCGAGTCCGTGATGCGCAGCGGGGCTTCGGGGGCTGTACAGTCCGCCATGGACTTATCTGTAACTCAGTTACCGGTATGTCGGAGAAGCCGTCGAGCCAGTAGAACTGCTCGGTGTCCGGGCAGTCGTCGACCATGGCGGGCCACCAGGGCCAGCCCGGCAGCCGCGCCCACACCAGCGAGCCGCACGAGTACTCGCTGTGGATGAGGTCCTCCTCGTCCGTGATGCGCAGCGGGGCTTCGGGGGCTGTACAGTCCGCCATGGACTTATCTGTAACTCAGTTACCGGTATGTCGGAGAAGCCGTCGAGCCAGTAGAACTGCTCGGTGTCCGGGCAGTCGTCGACCATGGCGGGCCACCAGGGCCAGCCCGGCAGCCGCGCCCACACCAGCGAGCCGCACGAGTACTCGCTGTGGATGAGGTCCTCCTCGTCCGTGATGCGCAGCGGGGCTTCGGGGGCTGTACAGTCGGCCATGGACTTATCTGTAACTCAGTTACCGGTATGTCGGAGAAGCCGTCGAGCCAGTAGAACTGCTCGGTGTCCGGGCAGTCGTCGACCATGGCGGGCCACCAGGGCCAGCCCGGCAGCCGCGCCCACACCAGCGAGCCGCACGAGTACTCGCTGTGGATGAGGTCCTCCTCGTCCGTGATGCGCAGCGGGGCTTCGGGGGCTGTACAGTCCGCCATGGACTTATCTGTAACTCAGTTACCGGTATGTCGGAGAAGCCGTCGAGCCAGTAGAACTGCTCGGTGTCCGGGCAGTCGTCGACCATGGCGGGCCACCAGGGCCAGCCCGGCAGCCGCGCCCACACCAGCGAGCCGCACGAGTACTCGCTGTGGATGAGGTCCTCCTCGTCCGTGATGCGCAGCGGGGCTTCGGGGGCTGTACAGTCCGCCATGGACTTATCTGTAACTCAGTTACCGGTATGTCGGAGAAGCCGTCGAGCCAGTAGAACTGCTCGGTGTCCGGGCAGTCGTCGACCATGGCGGGCCACCAGGGCCAGCCCGGCAGCCGCGCCCACACCAGCGAGCCGCACGAGTACTCGCTGTGGATGAGGTCCTCCTCGTCCGTGATGCGCAGCGGGGCTTCGGGGGCTGTACAGTCGGCCATGGACTTATATGTAACTCAGTTACCGGTATGTCGGAGAAGCCGTCGAGCCAGTAGAACTGCTCGGTGTCCGGGCAGTCGTCGACCATGGCGGGCCACCAGGGCCAGCCCGGCAGCCGCGCCCACACCAGCGAGCCGCACGAGTACTCGCTGTGGATGAGGTCCTCCTCGTCCGTGATGCGCAGCGGGGCTTCGGGGGCTGTACAGTCCGCCATGGACTTATCTGTAACTCAGTTACCGGTATGTCGGAGAAGCCGTCGAGCCAGTAGAACTGCTCGGTGTCCGGGCAGTCGTCGACCATGGCGGGCCACCAGGGCCAGCCCGGCAGCCGCGCCCACACCAGCGAGCCGCACGAGTACTCGCTGTGGATGAGGTCCTCCTCGTCCGTGATGCGCAGCGGGGCTTCGGGGGCTGTACAGTCCGCCATGGACTTATCTGTAACTCAGTTACCGGTATGTCGGAGAAGCCGTCGAGCCAGTAGAACTGCTCGGTGTCCGGGCAGTCGTCGACCATGGCGGGCCACCAGGGCCAGCCCGGCAGCCGCGCCCACACCAGCGAGCCGCACGAGTACTCGCTGTGGATGAGGTCCTCCTCGTCCGTGATGCGCAGCGGGGCTTCGGGGGCTGTACAGTCCGCCATGGACTTATCTGTAACTCAGTTACCGGTATGTCGGAGAAGCCGTCGAGCCAGTAGAACTGCTCGGTGTCCGGGCAGTCGTCGACCATGGCGGGCCACCAGGGCCAGCCCGGCAGCCGCGCCCACACCAGCGAGCCGCACGAGTACTCGCTGTGGATGAGGTCCTCCTCGTCCGTGATGCGCAGCGGGGCTTCGGGGGCTGTACAGTCGGCCATGGACTTATCTGTAACTCAGTTACCGGTATGTCGGAGAAGCCGTCGAGCCAGTAGAACTGCTCGGTGTCCGGGCAGTCGTCGACCATGGCGGGCCACCAGGGCCAGCCCGGCAGCCGCGCCCACACCAGCGAGCCGCACGAGTACTCGCTGTGGATGAGGTCCTCCTCGTCCGTGATGCGCAGCGGGGCTTCGGGGGCTGTACAGTCCGCCATGGACTTATCTGGAAATAAAAAGTGCGTTAGATCTAAGATAAAAAAACCGGCCAAGTGCGAGTCGGACTCGCGCACCGAGGGTTCCGTACAAACACTTTCCATCCCTAAGTGTTTAAGTTAAGTTTGCACCTGGTATGTATAGCGCCCCATATAAATTAGGTGCAAACTTGCAAAGTTAGGTATTAAAAAAAAACTACTTACTAGATCTCGTTCAAAACAATTTTCGTTGGTAGTTTTTATAGTAATGTACATCATATGTTTTTTTTAGATTTTTCATTTTCTTATTTTAGAAGTTAGAGGGGGGGGGACCAACTTTTTTCCACTTTGGAAGCGTCTGTCACGCAAACTATTCGGTTTAGAAAAAAAATGTTTTAGAAACCTCGATATCATTTTTGAAGACCTATCCATAGATACCCCACACGTATGTGTTTGATGAAAAAAAAAATTTTGAGTTTCAGTTCTAAGTATGGGGAGCCCCCAATATTTATTATTATTTTTTTATTTTTGCATCAAAATCTTAATGCGGTTCACAGAATACATCTACCTACCAAGTTTCAACAGTATAGCTCTTATAGTTTCGGAAAAAAATGGCTGTGACATACGGACGGACAGACGGACAGACGGACAGACAGACAGACAGACAGACAGACATGACGAATCTATAAGGGTTCCGTTTTTTGCCATTTGGCTACGGAACCCTAAAAACATATTGAATATGCAAATGAAGGAATATGCCAGGTCAACTACTATAGTGGTATAAACATTCTGGAGCCCCGGAGGCTAGCTTACTTAACACTTTCGACACCAACAACCCGGTAGCCAGGCGCTCTGCTCGTAGTAAGTTTTCGCTACATACGGTTTCTCCCATGTTATCGGCTACGAGCGTAGCCCGTAGCGCTACGTGGTCGCGAATGCGTTAAGGGCTTCATTTATCCCTAACTCATCTTAAAGACTGTCAACACTTTCACCTGGTTTTACAGAGCAGTACCACCACTTGACATATCATCAGCCCTTAGGAATCGAGAACGGGAGCTGGTCTCAGGATTTGTAATAGTGATATTACCAGCAGAATCTTCGCTATCAGCCAGCCGCTGTTAATGCAAGAACCCAAAATCTGGCTGACACAGAGCTAATATCGCTACGCTTGGTGACAACCAAAACTCACTAAAATTTCTGTCACGACTCTTCAAAACCTCGTATCTAATTTGTAGATTGATACTGAGATACGAGCTTTGTTTTAAGTATGTATTTGTTACTTAGTGAGTTTGGTTGACAGCCGACGATTATCTCTCTCTCTCTCTCTCTCTCTATCTCTCTCTCTCTCTCTCACTCCCTCTCTCTGTCTCTACTTATAGAAGCACAAACACGCAAGCAGTAATATTTGGGTGGCAGCTGGTGGCTGGTGGGAATCGACGATGTGCAGCAGTTGGCGCCGGGGCAAGCGTCACACTTGAGCTGCGGTCACAGTCACAGGCCGGGACATGGGCGGCTCTGCAGCCACAAGTCGCGTAGCAGCAGGCTGATTGAAGGCTTCTCCGCCTCGACTCAAAGACTAGCAATACACTTTACCTGGATTCATAGAGCAGTACCACTTGGGCGGCAGCTGGTGGGAGTCGACGACGTGCGGTAGATGGCGCCAGGCGTTGCAAGCGTCGCACTGCGCCCATAGGCCGGGGCCTCGGCGTCTCTGCAGCCACAAGAGTCGTTGGCGGTGCGGGAGCGTAGCAGCAGGCTGACTTAGGGCTTCTTTGTAGGCGCTGGAAACAAACTTTTATTTACGACTAGCTGTGCCCCGCGGTGCTACCCGCTCATCCCACGGGAACACGAAATTTATTCGGGATGAAAAGTATCCTATGTCCTTCCCCTGGGCTGAAACTATCTATATACCAAATTTCATCTAAATCGGTTCAGCGGTTTAAGCATGAAGAGGTAACAGACAGACACACTTTCGCATTTATAATATTAGTATGGATTCCTGTCGCCCGGGCCGAGTCAAGTCGGCCGCCGCCGCATCATCATTTTTACAGATATTAGTTAATACAACATGTTTCAGTTCCGGTACCTACAATTACATCCGCGCGGGTTTTTGATTTGTGTAGGTAAAGTATCTTATAACAGCTATAATAACTATTGGTCTGCTAGTGCTGTGTACTAAGAAACATTCGATCTTAAAAATATATCCCACAGAGGCTGTATTAACAAAAGCTGATCGAATGCACCAAGATTTGACACCACGTGAGATGAGGATAAAAATCCAAAAATATATGTTTAAAAAAGTAGTAAGCCTTTTTCATTACATTAGTCTGGTAAAAAACATTATATTTCAGTAAGTATTATATTATAGTTGTTATTTTCCTTCTCTTCTTTTGATTATAAATGATGTTGATTAGTTGTGGTTAATTAATAATTATGCTAAAGATGGTTGAAATTTCGTAAGCTGTGTCATTCAGGGGTTACCGAAAGTAATGTTTCACATAATGCCCCTTAAACGGAAAATATATTTTTAAATGTTTTTGTGTATCCTGATTGATTAGGATAGGATAGGTTACGTTTAATTTATAGCTTTTCAGAAAAATCTATGGTATCCGTAGAATAACAATTATGCGAAATGAGCATTATGCGAAACATTATGTTCGGTAAAACAATTTTCTGCTAAATATTAGTAAACCGTCACTCAGTGATCGGCACAGCCCGTGCAAAACCGCGGTTTTCCTATAGTAATTTTAATATGAACGTAATTGTAACCCCGCTTTCTTGATTGCAAAAAAAATATTCCATTGAGTTTAATATAATAAAATAATGTTAAATTATTACAATGATGTTCATATATTTTTTAACGCCGAATACCGCCGATATGTGCGCGGGCCGGGCCATTTCAGAGGCAATGTATATAATTGATTACTTGAAATCTTGATCATATAATAATATAAACGTAAGATTGTAATACAATATCGTACATAATTATGTTATGTACTGGATTGCAGGCACACTTAGGATTAGAAGTATAAACCGATCTAATCTCCGACGCCTAAAATAAAAGGAAAATCAGGCTAAAAGTTACCTGCTGGTTTGGGAAAGTTCTTTTTCAGTCGACATAGCGTTTTCTGCAAACGTTGCATGCCGTTTTTTTGGCTTATTCCCTTCTTCTTGAGAGCTCATAGTGTTACCACTTACACACTGCAACAACAATGTGATTATGAAAATAGATAATGTGGGTAATAGTAACATGTTTTTCTTACAAAATGAGAGTAGAATGAAGAGGCGGTATAAAAATGATGTTGATGGGCATAATCGCAAATGTTTTGAATGTAATATTACCGGCCGGCGAACGTCTTGAATAAAAATATTTTTTATAGTATTTTGTACTATTTGTTACTGAATTGACAATGTTGACAATGTCTAATCTATCATAATTTCATCAAATATCAAATTTAACATTATTCATTGAGAAAAATGCAATATCTAGTTATATTTAAATGCATAGATGACTATAAATAAGTTAATATTTCTTACAATTGGTTGATGTGCTTCTTCAGCCGGCTCTTGAGCCTTTTCAGTTGGTAATTTAACGTTCTCCATTGTGTATCTAATTGTAAACCAATCTTTCGGTTATATTACAACTTGAAGAAAAACTGAATTCGTGGAAGAATACTGAATAGTGAATACAATAAATTAATTCTTCAGTTGCAGTTTCAGTCCGTAAAATGTAAGTGGTGTGAAATTCCCGCCAACGGCCAACCGCCAATATTATTTTTTTTGATTCGGTTACTGTGAAAAAAAAAAAAGTTATTTCGTCTTTGACAATATTTTTTAATCTAATTTAGTTAAACTGATTTTATAAATGAATAATACCGGTCACTTAGTAGTAAATTATAATCATTATTACGTGACTTCGATAACTAAATATAAAAACGTTTCCCTATGTTTCATTCGAGCCGTGCCATCATCTATGCCAACACAACAAAGATAAAGATAAAAACAAAAACCTTACAAAAACTTTTGACAGATACAGATCAAATGTAATACTTTTTAAAATTTTAAATAGTGTCTCATTGAAATATAACATCGTAAGCAGAAAAAATAAAACGATTTTTTTTATAATAACATAATATAAGTATATTTCGGGAGCTAGATTAAAAATAAATTTATACGGAAGTGCGCACTCATAAACTTGTCTTGTGTAGTCGCCATATTAGCGGCACGCAGTGAACCACGGTTTCTTATAATATTTTCGTCGGCAGCGACGAAAGGGAGTAGAATCTACTCCCTTTTTTGTGTTTGAAGTTTTGTATTATCTCATTACCGCTAGGTAAAGTGTATTTTAGAAAGGGATTACTTTTTTCCTTGTGTAGAACTATAAACATGGCTTTCTAAAATGTCGCCCTTTTACGTAAAATCGTTGTCTCCTCGGGGAGAATCCCGCTCAGCTGTTTTTGTGGATGTTGGAAGAATCCAAAATGGACAAGAAATCTATAAATCGCTCTTCTCAACTACAATCGAGGGCTCCGGCCGTCGATGGTAAGAAGAGTACGGGTGAGTACAAAAGATGAAGGTCATGCAGGTTCTTGTACGCTTCAGCCATTTGTTATGCTTTCTTATGACATCTTATGTCAGGTGACTTCATTATTTTTGTTTTGTCTCAGAATTGACGCACAAACCTTGGCCAAGAAACAACAAGAAACGCGAAGGACCTGGTAGCGCTCCCAAAAATGAGCCTAATCGGAAAAATGTACCAGCGCAGAGGGGTCGGGGTCAAATTGACCGGAGACCTCGAGCTCGCGGGCCCCCTAACTACTCTATGGGTGGAGCGGAGATCGCCAGGTAAATAATAAATATAACGTAAATTATGTTTATCTATTTATAAATACTAATTGCTATGTATTACAGGTTAGGAGATGATGAAGACCCTGAAATTGGGTCTGTTTATGCGCCTGGAAGCAAGAAGCAAAACTGGAACCATTTGCTGAACTTCATGTATCCCTCCCGTGGGGGACCGGACCGAAGGGATCCAGTGCTGCGTCGTCAAGGAGTTCAAAGAGCACCTGTACGGCACAGTCATGATCTCTACCTCCGTGCTTAGTAAGTTCAATCTTTCAATAATAATAATCTTTTTCTCTTTCACCTTCACTGTGGCAATAAAATAACTTGTAATTTAATTATACTTGTACAGGGTCTATATGACTTGTACCGCACTGGATGTGTTAATGATCAGTTATTACAGATGGGCTGAATGAACGTAATCAAGCGATGGACAGACCGCCTGTCTCTGGCCGGGTGTCCCTACACCAAACCAAATCAGTTATTACGAGATGGCACTACTGACATCAACTACTTGACAAAGTGATGTCAAGATAGACATTTTTGACATCATTCTGTCAATTGAAACAAAGAGATAGATTATATTTGATCCAATTATATCTATGGGGTTGGGGTTAAAATCAATGAAGCCTCACACTTGTGTTTCATTAACAGTAGGCGGCAAATAATTTGTACACTGAAAACCTTAGGGCATGTCGATAAGAGCTATGTTCTCTGTGCCGGAAGCTATCACAACAAATTATTGGGTAACTAAAACCAAATCAGTTTTAGTTACGAAAGTAAAATTCTTTTGATACGTGAGAAATGCTTAACACTGTGTTAAATATTTTTCTCTTCAGTTGCCAGTTTGTGGTGAAAGAGGATGGAGACTACAGGGCGAACATACTGGATCCTGATGTGCCTATCAAGTGGGAGCAAATTGAAGAAATAGTAAGTGTTTTATTGTTTTTGTGATTACTTTTTATTCCTTTTACTTCGATTGTCACCTTATTTCCCTTTATATTTTCCGAGCCTACTAGGGCTTAGGGCAAGTTTGCCAAATTTCCGCTGATAATTATGTATTCGATTATGCCTTGTCTGGTCACCATATTTATACCTAATATTGTTTAGTAACCATTAGCTTTTTGTTTTTATTTAATCTTGTAAACTATGCTGTGTCCGGAACGTTTTAAAGTTGTTCACATTAATAATATTAGAGTCTGATAAAGCTAAGCCTTCATAAGAATAACCTGACAACTACACCATAATTTTAGGTTGTTAGAAGCACTGGGCGCACCGAGTGCCCCATATGCCTGGGAGCGCCAGTGGCTGGCCGCACTGGGCTCTGCGGGCATGTCTATTGCTGGGCCTGCGTCATGCACTATGCCGCGACTCATGACAAGCAGCCCCCACCGTGCCCTGTCTGTCATGCACCGCTTCATGTCAAAGATATGAAACCGACCAGGATGCTGCAATGGGAATCTCCTGCAGAGGAGGTAAATTTAAAGTTTTCAATGAATTTGTCCAGTTGCGTTTTTCTGAGTAGCAGTTTTAAACTGACTATGTATTTAAAGACTGTTTTTGAAAGCCAAATTAGTAAAGTAATTTGTAATTTACATGAACAGGTCAATGCAGATTTTACACAGTTTTAGTTACGAAATTTTTTGTTTCTTCCATATCTTGCTATGCATTGAAAGAATAAAAAAATAAAATCTTTATCATCAAAGTTAGTAAAATAAATATAACCTCGTAAGGCCCACTGTACAACAGTAACATGAAAACTGCCTTGGGATAAATATATCACTTCACTACATAGTATAAAACAAAGTCGCTTTCTCTGTCCCTATGTCCCTTTGTATGCTTAAATCTTTAAAACTACGCAACGGATTTTGATGCGGTTATTTAATAGACAGAGTGATTGAAGAGGAAGGTTTATATGTATAATACATGCATAATTTATCAGCATTGCACCCGTGCGAAGCCGGGGTGGGTCGCTAGTATAGGATAAACAAAATGTAATAGAAACTTAAAATTCAACATGCACATCTATTATGAAATGCAGTTGCCTTATTTTACTAGGATCATTGTTGTGAAAACAATTTCATTCACAAGCTCTTAAAAATAATGAACATTAACAACAGCGCCTTTACATTTGGATGTAGTTTCTATGGTGTTATTGTATTCCATTGTATTTGATGACGCGTTTGGCTCGGTTTGTAGACACCTGCCTACTGAGTCGGCGGTCCCGGGTTCGAATCCCGGCCGGGGCAAATATTTGTGCAAATATTTGTTCTTGGGTCATGGATGTTATCTATGTATGTAAAATGAATGAAAATGAAAAATGATTTGAAAATGAAAAATGATTTATTTCTTTCCTAAGAAGTACCTTATTTTACATGTGCTGGTGTCCCCTTTTTAAGTAAAAATAATACCTGTGCTAAGGGGAACCGCTCTTCATGTATTTATATATTATGTATATCGTCGTCTAGTACCCATAGTACAAGCTTTGCTTAGTTTGGGACTAGGTCGATTTGTGTAAGATTGTCCCTTAATATTTATTTATTTATTATTTGTCTCCAGATAACCATGCGCCTGGTGCGGCGCCTGCGCGGCTCCACGGTGGTGGAGGGGGCTCCGGCGCGCGGCGCGGCGCGCGACTCGCCCGCCGAGGCCGTGCTGTCGCTCGACAACATCAATGACGCGCCGTACGCCAAGTTCTTCGCTGCTAATAAACAACAGGTAGATATAGAAAAAAAAAATTAACAAAAAAAGAACCGACTTCAGTAAAAGTAAAAAGCCAAAAATAACCCGTTCAAGTACGGATTACATTTGACTCACCCTTAGAAGTCGATGCCAAACCACTCAGTTCTTATATTTATATATTATAGTTTACGCGAGGTTTGGCACCGACTTCGAAGGGTGAGTAAAATGTAATCTGTACTTGAACGGGTTAATTTGGCTTTTTAGTTTTACTGAAGTGGGTTCTTTTTTTGTTAAATTTTTTTAATTTTTTTTGCTTTTTAGTGATTCATATAAAAGTTCTAGTGGCCATCTGTGGTGTTCATCATCAGTTTCCTTACACCAAATCCTATTTACTGAATGTAAATTCTTGACTTTATCAATAAATTACCGAAAGCGCCGTACATGTCCCTATAACATTTGAAGAGTTCCCTCGATTTCTCCAAGATTCCATCATCAGATCCCGACTTAGTGCCAACGGGACCAACTCGGAGTTATACCCTTTCGATTAAAAAAAAAAAAAAATGAAATCTGTTCACGGTTCTCGGAGAGATCGAGTAACGTACATACAAAAAAAAAATTTGTTCGAATTGAGAACCTCCTTTGAACCTTTTTTGAAGTCGGTTAAAAACCATTCATATTCATACAAAGATCAAACCTTAAAGAAAAATTGAAATGCGTTACCTGGTGGAAGAGACCGGGAATCGAACCCGGTACCTCTATTCAATTCAATTCTTTATTCAATAACATAGATATAGTATAGTAGTTATAGATTTGCCACAGAGCGACCAGGCGTAAGAGAAAGACATATAATGACGTCAAAATGTCGGGTTGCCATGGTCGCAAAAAAAAACACCCATAAAAAGTGGTTAGAGAGAAACGTTCCAAGTACTCAAATTCACAACATTTTTTTTTTTACTCATTTTCCAATCAAATAAAGGATAAAAAAATTATGTATATTCCCTTTTTATATTTTTTAAAATATTCCAATTAACGATTAACAATCTATTTGTTCCTCATTTTAAAAGACCATACCATAGGCGAAAGATAATTGGTCACAGCGCAGTAAGTCATAAGTCGGACTATTACTAAGGCGGATTTAGTATAAAAATTGTAGCGCTGTTCTTTTATAGGCTACGACTGTCAATTTTCCACAAGGTGTCGTCATTTGAGTGCTGATTGATTTGAGTCTTAGACGACGCTGCTTTGACATTTATATTTAGTATTTTCAAAACTAGTCCGTATAATCAAATAAAAATAATATACTTGGGTTCTCTGATAATAAAAGTAATGAAATTAGTTTAAACTTTAAATAATATGTATTTACAACAATTGTTTCTAAACAAAATTTTTGATTTGCTCTTGAATACTGTAGAATTTTTCTGGCCAGTACTAAAAAAATAGGATGAAACTTCTTCTTTTTCTTCTATTCTACTCAGGATACTTTTAATCCATCGTGACAGTCCACGTTCATGGACGCACCGCCTTATTGGGACATTCTGTAACAAAGCAAAATTAAATAGTAAAATTGTAAACGACATAAAGTAGATAGGATATCACCAATACTAGTTGCTAAAAAATCTAATTTTTCTCAGGCTGTCGGAATCGGAGAACTGAAAATATCAATTTGCTATAGATTCCCCAAATATGGGGGTAATTTTTATTTTATATCTAGGCATCCCCAAATTGGATTATAAACCGACTGATTTATTTAGACGTCTATGTTAGCTGGCTTCTATCGTAGATTTATGCTACGCAATTTGACCGATTTGCAATATTGACATGTCAAAATGCTCCGAGTTATTTTGAAAATAATTTACAGATTTTTCCTATTTTATCAAGTTTTTTCATGATATAACTAATGATTTAACTTTGTAACTTGATTCTTGTGAGATTTGAGAAAGAAATAGGTGATCAAAACACAAAGAAACTTGTACTTACGCATGAAATGTAAAATCCGCTTATTTTCGTTAACTGTTGCTTTTCTAACCAAGCACTGAACACCCCACCATTTTTGAGGCTATACACAAACACTCCACATCCGTTAATATGTCAATTATCTGGTAATAACAATTATGTAATACACAAAATCTTCTATTTCTATACCGCTTTTGATACTACCTGATTGTTTTGCTTCGATTTTGAAGTGTGCCAATAACCCGACCATGAAAAAATGCTCGGTCGCTGATAAAGACAAAACATGGCACTCTTTTCTATTTCTTCTTTTAGGAATCGCAATAAAGCTATCTTTATCTATCAAAGCGTGTCAGACCCTTGTTCAATAACAATAAACATTGTATTTGAAACAGTTACATGTCAGATTTTACTTAAGGCTATATTATTTCTACTACTATTCTAACATCACATTATATATTAATATACTAAGAAAAGAAATAAAATCAAATAAAGAAAAACAACAATAAAATTACAATTACAATTATATGGTCAAGTAAAAAGTTTGAAATGTCAATATGAATTTTAAATAATAACAATAATAAATCAAATTTCAAATACATACAGTTAAATTATTCGAATATCTCTTCAACACTCGTAATGACCTTTAGCTCAGTGGGCAATTTATTAAATAGCGTGACCGCCTGATACCTGGCACACTGCTTCACAACCTTAAGTCTAGGATAAAAAGTGTGTGCAATATTTTTAGTACGTGTAGCTAGTCTCTCTTCTTCATCCTCGTATGTGACGTGTGTCTATATTCCGGTCCAGCGCGTTAACCATTTCGCCACCCTAACTCCCAAGCAACCTATCGAATTTTTCGTTATGCTTTGTGTGTCGATCTTTGCATTGTTTATTTGAAAGGCTTTACACCTAAAAGATAAATATAAGTTCATTCCATTCATACCAGTTAGATTAGGACTAAAGGACTCATTCTCTTTGACCCATTCAGCAACCTGCTTCTTCTCATTGAGGACTAATAGGTTTTTCTTAATTGCTTCTGCTGACAACTGATGGGGTGAAGATTTTGGAAATACTAGGAACACAGGACTATCTGAACCTATACATAATTTGCAAATGGTGCTATTTATTTGTAGCTTTTCGGTCCTAAGACTTACCGGTTTGGTATTACGATTAGGGTTTCCCTGTGATTCAGTGTTCGTGTTTGAATCCAATAAAACTAGTATCAATAATACTGTAATAGACCATCCTCAAGTAGTTGGCCAGTGAATAGGAAAATCAATGTACAGTCCCGTGAGCTCTCGGGTTCGGGATCTGGATCGCGTAAGACCAAGCGAGACAGGTATAAAACTCGAATTCTGTCAGCTCATGCACTGTAATAAGGTTGTATTTGTCATACCAATGTGTCAACTAACTACTAACCTTTTATTGATCTATTACTGGTACACTTACACTTTATAAATGGAATGGTGTGTTTTGACCACAGACCACCCCCATCTCTCGGTTGTCTGTGGTTTTGACTAATTTTGATAATAAATTTTAGGTGCATGACATTTTGAAGAGGGAAAGGAAAGAGATTGAAGATCAAATACTGGCCGAGATTGATACTACCGAAATAGTTTTCATGGAACAAGCCCTAGAGTTGCTTAAGGTGAAAGAGGAGTCAATTAATTTACAATGCGATGTCACTAAAATAAAAGAGGAGAAAATAGACGAAGCTCCAACAGTATACCAGAAACAGGAAGTTAACCAGAACAGGGTGGATTGGTTTGATGTGACTGAAGAAGGTGCAGCTTGCGCTGAAATAATCCAGGATCAAATGAAAGACTTGGAACTCACTGATGTCCACTCCAATTTAAATCCAGATGCACCTGAGTTCAATGTAGATGAATTAAATGATAATCAAGTGGAAGAATTTCCATTGAAGGACTGCCCATTGGCTGATGATGTACCCAAAGATGATGCCCCACTAACCGATGCTGACAAGCAGAATCAAGCCAAATACTTCTATTTTTATCAAGGTAAATAAAATGTTATTTTCTTTATCTTCAATAGAAATGATATAAGAACGCGAGCCCATTCCTATTTTCAGGAATGTGCTAGTGCCAAAGACATTACATAGATTACTCTTCTAATCCTGGTCAGTAGCAGCTCTTTAACCTTTTGAGCGCCACAGTCGGCTGTGGCCGTCAACAAAAAATCGTGCCCCTGACGCCACGTCGGCCACAGCCGTCCAAATTTCAATGATCAAAAACTTTGTAATTCTAGCCGCTACAAGTATTATTCAATCCCTGTTGATTTTGGGGCACATCTTTTTTTTTACTCTGGCGTCAGTGGCACGGTAAATTGCTAGACCGCTTGGCGGTCAATAGGTTAAGGCCATAGCGTTTCCCGTTACTCTCTCACAGTACTGCATAGAATGTGAAAGGTAATATTTCTCGAGCAAGAAAAAGTTGTGTGCCATATTTCTAAGTTCTATCCTAATGTCAACGTTCTTCTGGCATATGTTAAAAAAAAAAAAAATGTATCTATGGAATGGGACTTCCGGTCGTAACATTTTATTTTCTTTTTTCTAGCAAATGATGGGCAGCAAGTATTCCTGAACAGCCTGAACGTGCGGATATTGAATGCGTCCTGGGGAGCACTGGCCGCTGCCCCGCCGACCATTACTGGTCGCGTGCTGCATCGAGAGACATTATCACTTGTTGAACAGGTATGTGCATATTTCTAATGTATACCATTAAGGCTGATTTAGACGATGCCAATTTTGAGACGCCTAAATTACGGCGCCTCGAAAAGGCACCGTATAAACACTTTCCGCGCCATTTTTTCGCCGCATGCCAGCGCTGGCGCGGAATAGAACACGAGCCTATTTTTTGGCGCCAGTGGCCCCCCCTCCGCGTCTCTCGCTGCCACTAATGACTGGTACTGAAAAAAAGCACTGTGTAAACACGACTGGCGGCGAGATTTAGGCGGCTGAACATAGTCATTGTCTAAACGGTCGGAGGTGTGCTGTGCGGTAAGGTTTACTATTGGAAGGCATAAAATCATTAATACTAATATGGTTACGCATAATTGTTTTTCGTCGAAAATAAGATGTGCATAAGCCTCATTACGCATATTTTTTTACGCATAACATTAAAAAGCATAAATACAGAAAGCATAACCGTCATGAAGACTAATAACAAAAAGCATAAGCATAAATAGGCATAATAATCAATTGGCATCATATCAAAATGCATAACGCTATTAACCTATTAAAAGTTGCACTACGAGAGAAGGTTAGTATAGTGTGTATATATTATATTTAGGAACCAAAGCGAGGTCGACGGAGGTTTGCTTCGCAGACCCCCTATTCCGCGTTGCTTAGGCGCTTCGCGTCTGGTTATCATGCTAACCTAACCTAACCTAATGTACCTACCTAATGTGACCTAACGTTACGTAACGTAATGTTTTGTTTTGAAATATATACATACAATAACACTACACAATATAACTAGGTCGATGCAGAGTCAGCCACCGGCTAAGCTTGCACCATAGATTGGAACGGAGTTTTTTTTTTTTCGAAATTTTCTCTTCGTCACGACCTAGCGAAATTTAATTATTGCATTTTAAAACAAAAATTTCTAAAATCGGTTGAGAACTCGCTGAGATCTGCGCATTGTCACAAAGTCCATTCGAGTCGATCCATGGGAGCTTCGCTCGCTTCGCTCGCTCCGCTACAATAAATGCATGTTAATCACGTAACTGAGTTTCATTCATTAAACTGAAATTATGGATAATGACAGATACAATATACCAAATAATTAGTAGCCCAAGCAATAGTATGCGTAAATTATATTCGGCCAATACAAATTAGTCCAACTAAAATTATGCTAATAGCATAGTATGCCAAAAAAACAGTTGGCCAAAATATTACTATGCGAAAGTACTATTATGCCAAAACAAATTATGCTAAATCAATTATGCGAAACAGCATTAGTCTAAAAAACATTATGCGATCCAAGGGGATTCCGTGCGGTAATCACTGGCGCCGTAATTTAGGCGTCTCAAAATTGGCATCGTCTAAATCAGCCTTTAAGGTTTCTGAACCCTGCTTTCGTGAAGTAGAGCCCTGTAACAGAGGGACGGACAAACATATTTCTCTGTTGGCATATAAGGCCCTGAAATTAATTCGATAGCGGAAATTTCCGCATAAATGATTTTAAAGAGAATCATGCATATTTAGTAACCATGACACTTTCCTGTTCTTTTTTCTATACAGACCTAGATCGAATACAGAGATTATTTAATTGCGGATTTAATAATGTAAATAAATACTGTAAAGGAATTTCATACAAAATTCAAGGCTTAGGTCGGGAAGTATTTTTTTAAACATGGCGTCTGTGTTCATGAACAGGCTAAACAGCTGAATTATATTTCTTTTTGAGTGGTGTATTATTTTATTTCATTGCATATATTTGAGAAAAGCACTGTACATACCTTAGCCTTGAAAAGGGGTTGCTGGCTTTGTATTACTATCCGGTCTGTACCTACTCGTCCAGTAAGCCCTTATTTCCCGGCGTGTGCAGTAATGTACTATTATTTTATTTCAGACCCGAAAGCACATGCCGTACGCCGCACACTTGCCGCTTAATTGCTCGTTCGACATCGTCGAGATAGACCTAAAGCCACCATACGCCACTGAGGCTGCAATCAAAAGCTTTTCAGGTATGTTTCTAGTCCTGTTAGAATATTATGATATATGAAATTAACACATTATAAAGTCGAAACACGAAATGAGATCTCAGAGGTCTCGGAGGTGTGTCTGATTGTATTGGAATATCAAGGGCAGAAGACCTCCTTTCAGAGCTAGTGATTTCTGAATTCTGATACGTATGCGATTTTTTTGTACCGTAGTCGAGTAAAAAGTATCCTATAAGCATCTTTAGATGTTCAGTTATCCCTGTGCCAAAATTGGTTAACATCCGCCCAACCGTTTCGGCGTGATGCGAGGACAAAGGAAATTATGAAAACAGATGGCGCCAGGCTGACATGGTCACGCTATTAAGATTTTTTTTTGAAATAATGACACCCCTTCATAGAAAAGTGATTTTCAAACCAAATCTATAATTTTATAATAGTATAGATATTTGAGTGGAATGGGAATGTAAGTCCATGCTTGATTTCCAATTGAAGTTGCGCAGCTCTAGCATCATCTGGCACGGGTCCCAGCATCACAAGTCTAACTTGTATGGTTTAGAAAAGAAAACAACATGTAACCAGTTACTCGTAGTTGTGTGCAGAGCAAGGGAGAGTCCTATCGCAATGCCTCTTAATTTCGTCTATTGCGGAATACACAAGAGCAACTTATGTTTTAGTTATTCGTTTTTAGGGTTCTGTACCGAAAGGGTAAAAAACGGGACCCTATTACTAAAACTCCGCTGTCCGTTTGTTGTCGGGCTGTATCTCATGAATTGTGATAGCTCGACAGTTGAAATTTTCACAGATGATTTATTTGTTGCCGCTATAACAGCAGATACTAAAAACAGAATAAAATATTAAGTGGGGCTCCCATACACCAAGACGTGATCGGTTGATCCAGGTGCAAACTTAACTTAGCCCGGCCAGTTAAGATGAAAAGTGTTAGTACGAAACCCTCGGTGTGCGAGTTTAAATAATGTAAAATACTCAAATTAATGTTATGTTCTTAGTCGTCAGTTAAATATTTCTACGCCATACTGGCAGAATATGCAGAACTAACCTCATTTACTTACCTAATTTGTACCATATTCTTAGAAATAAATGATTGATTGATCGAGTCCGACTTGCACTTGTCCGGTTTTTATAACATCACTATGGATTACAGAGGAGTTGGACCGTCGCGCCCGCATCCGCGCCCGGCACGAGCGGGAGGAGCGGCGCCGCGAGCGCGCCTGCCGCCGCGCCGCGGAAGGCCCGCCGCGCCCCGACTTCTCCTCCGAGCTGCTGTTCCCGCACTCGCCGCACTCGCCGCACTCGCCGCACACCCCGCACACGCCGCACATCCCGCACTCGCCGCACAGCCCGCCCGACCACAGCCCCGAGCCCAGCGCCGTCACAGCTTCATCCTCGGGACTGTCTTTTGCCAAGGTAACAATAAAATTCGTTTTTTTTTTTATATTGGACAACCTTCAATCCAGTCCCACAGTAAGCTCTAGTGCAGGCTTGTGTTATGGACACTAGACGACGATAAACATACTTATATAAGTAAATACATACTTAAATACAAATAACATCCATGACCCAGGCACAAATATTCGAGTTCATTACACAAATATTTGCCCTTGCCGAGATTCGAACCCAGGACCGTCGGCTCAGTAGGCATTTGCTTAACCACTGCGCCAACCGCGTCGTCTAAATGCGAAAGAAAAGGCGTCTAAGGATGGGGTCCTTAAACTCGGAACAGCTAGATTCCACCAGTCGCATAGACGAGAACTGACCTCCAATAATAATGGGATACATAGCAAACGTATTCACGTATTTGGTTGTATTTTATCAGACTCGAGATGGATTTGGTTGACTAGTGACGACC
Organism: Apotomis capreana; assembly: GCA_947623375.1. Lineage (NCBI taxonomy): Eukaryota > Metazoa > Arthropoda > Insecta > Lepidoptera > Tortricidae > Apotomis > Apotomis capreana. Next base: position 19,733,080 of record OX392506.1, read on the forward strand.
TACATTCACTTGATCTGCAACAGTCATAATTTAAATATCCATTTTTTGTCATATCCATTAGCAGAGCTAGTCTTTATATTTATATAAATATATTTTTTTATTTGTATCTCTAAGTCAATTATATTGCGCAATTCAAACTACAATTTTCCAGCGAATTGTACTGAATTGATTTATTTAATTATTGTGCAAAATAGTTTCCATAAAAACAGAATTCGAGAGGATATTTATGGTGAAACGATGGAAACCTTGTTTTATCAAGAATCGTGTCAGGTTTGACACCGCTCATTTGCCTCTATTGTGCATTTCCACCTGAGTAAACAACGTGAATGGTTGCCTTGTAGAATGTTAACATAGTGTAAAACTAAACCATGAATACAAAGATCAAAGCTTAATGAAAATTTGAAAAAATCTTGATCTTTGTATTCATGGTTTAAATAAAAATTGTGGTGTACCCACATTAAAAAAATGAGACATTACATGTTTCATACATTTATAGTGTAAAACTGTTTGTTTCCTAGATGGCTGGTACCGGAGGCACATGGCGCGTCCGCAAGGTGTCGCCGCCGCCCGCGCCGTCTCCGCCAGAGGAAGGCGCTGCGCCGCGCGCGCTGGTGCTCAGCGACGCCATCGAAGCCGCCCTGCAGTCTTGCGCCTCGGCCCCGTCCCCGTCTGGCAAAAAGAACAAGAAGTCGAAACATAAAGTTTTATTTGCCACAGGCATGCACCGTGCGGCCTAAATCATAAAGGCCCACTGACGTTTTGAAATAGGTCATTCATCTTCATTATAGTTGTTGCGAGAGGAACGTTACTTTGTTTACCCTTGATTTTCTATCAATGAGCTTGCAACTAAAATCTACGCCTTCATTCTAGATTTATTTTGTTTCGGTGGGCAGTTACGCTTTTTATTAGAGGTTTAAATGTTTTTAATTTTTGGCGATAAACCATAACAATATGCTACATACTGTTAAAACAGATTTAAAGATTTGTTCCGTGATAAATTGTGTTTTAAGTTTTTTTTATGAATTAGCTTGCTATCGCGACAAGAATGGTCAAATGCTACAAGTTAACTAAAAGTTATATATTCATTTCCTGTCGTATTAGTGAACAACAAATAACAAAGTTATGTAGTGATATAATTATGTTAATAATAATATTTGTACTATTTTATCCAGGATACGCGCACTGTATCGTGACGTGAAGTATAATAAAAAATGTGACTGAATGTTGTTTTTTATTGAATACCTATTAATCAAAATATATGGCTTCAGAGAAAAATGCTTTCGATGAAATGATACGTCAATGAAATGAATCATTCTTTGAAAATTTACTACTCTATACAAAAAGGGCAAACCGTGGGCAAACCCGTTTAAACGCTCACTGGCCAATAAGCACAATCATCCATTCGTATTTAAATTCGCTACCCTTTTACTTTTTGACTTACCGACACCCCCTCCCAGTGCTCACTGTAAATAAAATAAGTTTCTGACAAAAATGACATTTTAGTGGCAAGCTTTTATAGCCGACTGTACTTTTCTTTAGATATCCGGACTTCCGGTTTGTGACTTAAGATGGCCGCATGCCTTTAAGTTTAGTTGTTCGTTATTTATTCATGTTGGTTGTTCAATGTGTAGTATTGATAGCCTATTGTGCAGTGAACTAACGTATGAGTGAATGGTTAATGAAGAATTCAACTTGAAGCGTACATAGCCCTTCTTGGGTCAAGGCCCGGTAGACCGCGTGGTTTTTTGTAAATCGCTATCAATTTACAAAAAGCAAAACCTCACCGAACAACGGCATGCTCTACGAGCAAACTTGAAATTGGCGAATTCATCATTAACCTGATGGAAGCCATATTTTAAAATTAGAATTAGAATTTAGATATCCATCAAATGCTCACTGAGACGATTCTAAAGAGCCCAAGCTCGGTAGGATTGCTTTTTCTATTATAGAGTTCCTATGGCCACCGTCCGGCTCCATCATCAGAGCAGCCCCATGGTACCATATTATTGTATTGTCATCAAAGTTAAGTAAGTATGCAAAATTTCAGCTCAATCGGTTGACGATATCTGCTTCAAAATTGAGTTGCAAGATTTCACCCGAACATACATACTTTAAACATACCATGCAAGCTAAATAAAAGCTTGTAATATTTCGGCTTCTCTCTTCCCATAATTTAAAGTTTAAATTTTAAACTGTAAGATTGGTTTTGAATTAATTTATTTCCTCGAGACCATAGTGGAGTGATGCGATTTCTTATAGGTACTTAACAAAACTGTATCGTGTCGTCATTTCATTACTATTGCGGCCATTCGCCCTTAAGTATTCAAGTTGGTCATTTATTTTTCGGATAACTTATTTCTGCTACAACAAAAACAATAATAATACAGCATGGTGTACTGTCGCAAGCACTGGCAACACTGTATACTCACTTCATTTTTTCCGTTTTCAAGTCTTGTCCAGGAGTGTTTGTTTTTTAAAAGTGTATTTTAAATAAGTTGTTATAAGAGTTAAAACAAAATGCTAACACGTTTGGGACATTAATAAAATTATCTGCTGTCATACTTCTAGCTGTCATATGTTAGGATTCGTGAAATACTAAATTTTCATTAATGGTCTTTAAATATTAGGAATACATTTAGGTAACCTACTGCTGTTTTATTATTAATCGCTGATTTTATAAGTGGTGTCTGAGTATTCAGTTTTAAATTCGATTCCTTGTACATGCCATTAGATTCAGCAATATGACTTCATCTAGAAAAGACTTTGTTTTCAAGCCGTATAAGGTTACTGAAGTAAAATTTCGTGGTGCTGATTGTCCAAGACCTCGAAGTGGACATAGGATAGCATGTGACGATGTCAATATATACTGTTTTGGCGGCTACAACCCGTCATTGCCGCGCACTAGTATACAGAGGGAAAATCCAACTTGGACGCCAGAACGGCCGCTTTTTAAAGAGCTGTGGAGTTTTTCTATAGCAACTAAAAAATGGACAGAACACGAAGTTGTAGAGAATATGCCAGAAGAATTAGCATCGAATGCTATGTGTATGTATGGCCGATACTTGATGGTATGTTTATTTCATTATTATTTCAGAGCTTTGATTTAAGATATTAACATGTTGGGTAGATCAAGCATAAACTGAAAATCGCTACAATTATCCACCATATTTTATTTGTTGTAGTGATCAACATCCTATGAATAAGTTTTGTTGTGCTACCACATTTTTACTTGTAGATATTTGGAGGGACCGGAGCGCCCTTCGGTAACAAATGTAGTAATGACGTTGTTGTATGGAGAGTCTGTCCCGGAGATGCCAGGCTACAAGTGCTGGAAGCCACAGGGGCAAGGCCACCAGGGCAATATGGGCAGGCTATACTTTGCTATGATGGGCATTTCTACACTATGGGAGGCACCAATGGATTTGCTTATAACAGTGATATTTACAGGTAAGTCACATATGTTACTTCTGTGAATTTGCTTGCTCTGAAGTTTGTTTTTTCTTTCTGTTGATTATTATTTATTACTTTATTTCTCAAAACTATGTATTATGATAAATAATAAAATAAATATCAACAAACACATAAGTTGACCTAGTCCCAAATAAAGCTCTAGCTAGAAGGCATGTGTTATGGGTACTAGACAACGATACAAACTTATATAGATAAATAATATACTGAAATATGTAAAAAAAAAAAAATGTTCAAATTATGCAAATAATTATCACACAATTTCACTCATCAAATGATAAAGATAAACGTGCATGATAATGGTAAATTGCGAAATAAAATATATAATATTGTTTTCAGGTTAGATCTCCGAACATTAGTCTGGGAATCAGTATTTGTAGGAACTGGAGGCGAAGGTGAACCAATCGGGAGGTACAGACATGAAGTGGCCAGAGTCAATGATAAATTATACATAATAGGAGGGGGGACGGGTGATTGGGCCTTTGAACTAATGGAGATACCCGTGTTTGATCTGCAAACAAAAACTTGGTCTACATTGATGCCGAAGGGTGACGATACAATGAAAGATACCGTAGCGCCTTTACCACGAAAATGCCACAGCGCTGTTCAGATAGATACTCCTAGTGGTGTTCAAGTGTTCGTAGCTGGGGGATCTGATGGAAATTCTGTGTTCGAAGATGTATGGAGGCTTAGTGTGTCAGATATGCAATGGCATTTAATGCAAAAGACTGTGTTACCGCACCCTCTCTACTTCCATTCTTCTACGGTAACCACACAGGGTTGCATGTACGTATTCGGAGGAATTGAACCTAAAGAGGAAGCGGCTTGTAGAAATAACATTTTATATAAAGTTTGGCTTTGTATACCAAAGCTGAGTGAGATTTGTTGGGAAGCGATGTTACATTTATACCCGAATCTAGACCAGTTCACTAGAGAAAGGCTTCTCGATGTAGGCATCCCTTTGCATTTGGTGGACAGGTTGCATCCATAATTTGTATTTATTAGATTTTTTTATTGTACAGTCAGCAATAGCCACCATATAGTATATATGTATTTGGTGACGCATTTGTGTGACAGTGTGAGGTGTCACGAAAATAATAGGAGGTTGTGGGATTTTAAAAAAAAATTAACACATTCGTCTATGATTTGATCTCTATAGTTGCCATTGCCATATTTAGTTTGTTTAATCATATTCAATAGACTAGTTTCTTGAAGACAATAGGTACAGATTAATCAACTAAACTATACATGGAACAATAAATTTTCGACTATTTAAATTTTTTAAAGTTACCTAAAACCAAATAAGAGGAGGTATTTTGACTGTACGGAATGGTGACGTCATACTTTTGGATTCTCTTATAAATTCCATACTTTTCCACCGTTTCATGTTTCATTGAAAATGCTGATTTTACCTATCTGGAAACTAGGCTATTATTGGCTGCTGTTTCGAAGCAGTTTTCTTTGGTAACTGTATTTATGTATAGAAGAATGTGTTAATTTAATGAAGAGGCATTTTATAATTGTTTCCTTATCATAATAAAATCATCCTTGTTTATATCAATATGTAAGAATGGGTTATGAACTCAAATTAGACTTATATGAATGACGCTGAGTTATTACTTACAGTGTGAGTAATTTGACGATTGTGAAATTGATCATATTTATGTGCGCATAATAAAGATACTTCGGAAATATATCGTATTTGGTACTGAAATTTCTTTTTATTGTTTTCTACCACGAAAGTGAATTACAGACTTGTGTTCTTTTAAAGTATTCGCTCGCTGAAGTAAAGAACTTGATGTAAATACTGCACACGAATATTAAAATTAGGTAAGTACTAAATATGAAAGTGTTAGTAAATGGTCCCCTTGTGTGGCTTACTATAAGGAGGACATTTTGTATCTTTATACCAATAATCTGGCAACGCGTCCTATTGGTAAGCCGCATAATGGGATCTATCCCTATGCCGTGTCACATATACTTCTCATGAAAATATAAGGGCCACGTCATTTTTTATGACGATTTTATGACCTTAAAAAAGGAAAATAGATTAATTTGAGATTTGAAATACCGTAATTTTAACTTTTAACCAACTATTGTGATGCTCCTTTTTGTTGTCATCTAGAAGATTGTAGTTGTAGGCATGGAAATATTTATTTTTAAATTAATAGTATACTATTAATAATATTAATATTAACCAGCGCTTACCTATATTATTTTGAGGAGTATATGATTACACTACTTCAACCAGATAGCATGGTATGGAGGAAAGTGATGCTGTCTAAAAAAGATACGGAATGTTTATATAAGTAGCAACAGATGGCGCTACTAGTCATTCGGGGGGACACTGTTCTTACTTTACCAGTCTTATGGTTAATGTCCATTCCGACCGTAACGCCATCATTGATACAAATTTTCCGATAGACACGAACTTAAAGGATCTCTATCTATGGTTAACTGGTAGAGAATGCCATTTGGCATTAAGTTCGCCATTTGTACTGACTTGTTTATTGCAATAAAGTTTAAATAAATAAATAAACTTAAGTAATTATCAATCCACTTTCAAAAAGTGTAGGTTCTCAATTTGGTTGTATTTTTTAGGGTTCCGTACCCAAAGGGTAAAAACGGGACCCTATTACTGAGACTTCGCTGTCCGTCCGTCCGTCCATCCGTCCGTCTGTCACCAGGCTGTATCTCAAGAACGGTGATAGCTAGACAGTTGAAATTTTCACAGATGATGTATTTCTATTGCCGCTATAACAACAATACTAAAAATAAAATAAATATTTAAGGGGGGCGGGGGCTCCCATACAACAAACTTGTTATAGATTATGGTACGGAACCCTTCATGCGCGAGTCGGAATCGCACTTGCCCAATTTTTAAAATTTTATTTTTGATGTTTGATTCTCACAACTGCGGCATTTATAAACCGATTTGGTTTTTTTTTTGAATGAGCTAGTGAAGACCTGATGACGAGGACAAGGAGCAATCGAAGGAACTCTTCAAATATTATAGGCGTACTATGGCAATTTCGATGATTTATTCGTAACTACGGCTGCCCAATGCTTTTATTTCATTATAAGTACTAGGTACACTTAAATAGAGTTCAAATAAAAATGCGAAGCAAGTGTATGTTTTTTATGTACCTCAGTGTTTCTTCATCAAGATCATCAGTGATCGAAGAATGCATACCTAAGCCTTATGTATGCGTAATCGGTGTCGGGAACCATCAAATTTCATTTATCGGTGTCAAATCAGATCACGGACGCAGGGTCGCTGCGTTAACCTTCAAAAGGTCACTGGATTATCGGAGTCTGATTTGACTAGATTAATTCGCCCAAACCGGACATTTGGCGTAAATCGCATTTTTTCCCCGGACGTGTCCGAAAATAATATTATAAAAAAAATAATAGCTTTATTCTTCATTCACTTGAAAGTGTCTGGTTTTTCTCTAAGCGCGCGGTCAGAATGGAGCGAGCGGCGCTCCGCCCGGTGCCCCCCTTTTTAGGGTTCCGTAGTCAACTAGGAACCCTTATAATAAATATCCTAATATAGCTAATGATCTATGTGAGATAGACATATTCAAATTCATACAACAACTGAAGTTACTCCCAGTTGTATTTGATACATGTTTTGTAATATGAAGCTCAATCGAGTCAAGTTATACATATGTATAGATCATTTAGTGCATATACAGATGTTTTGCATAATATTGCTATCAAACTAAAACTATAATTATAGTTTCGCCATGTCCGTCTGTCCGTCTGTCCGTCCGCGGCTTAGCTCCGTGATCATTAGTACTAGAAAGCTGAAATTTGGTATGAGTATGTGTATATATCACGCCGACAAAACGGTACAATAAAAACTAAAAAAATATTTTTTTTTCGGGTAGGTACCTACCTCGAACACCTAAAATGGGGGTGAACTTTTTCTCGTTTCAACACTATTAGTGTGTGGGGTGTCGTTGAATAGGTCTTTTAAAAATAATAGGGGTCTCCAAACATTATTTTTTGGTAAAATCAGCAGTTTTGTAAATATTCGCTCCGAAAATAAAAAAAATAGCTTCCCCCCCTCTAACTTTTCAACCACGGGTCAAAAAATTATGGAAAAATTCATGAAAATGAGGCCTTATAAGTACTTTCAATGAAAACTATATTGAACAAAATCGGTTGAGCCGTTTTTGAGTTATCGCAAATTTTCATAATTTTCTTAAAAGGACGTAAGTTGACTTCCAGAAGGTAATAAGTAACTACAATTACTTTGGCGTTTACGACCTTTTTATAGAGCTTGAAATCTTTCTCATAACTTAAATCTATTGTGAAGGATGAGCAACTACGGAACCCTACACTGAGCGTGGCCCGACATGCTCTTGTTTTAATGTCAAACGAGCAAACGGATCGCCTAATGGAAAGCGATTACCGTCGCGTCGCCCATATAAACACCTGCAAAACAAGAGGAGTCACAAGTGCGTTGCCGGCCTTTCAGGTGGAAGGACCCTAGGACCGCTGCGCCCGTGTGCAACGCAATGTACATCATATGTTTTTTTTAGATTTTTCATTTTCTTATTTTAGAAGTTAGAGGGGGGGGGACCAACTTTTTTCTACTTTGGAAGCGACTGTCACGCAAACTATTCGGTTTAGAAAAAACATATTTTAGAAACCTCGATATCATTTTTGAAGACCTATCCATAAATACCCCACACGTATGTGTTTGATGAAAAAAAAATTGAGTTTCAGTTCTAAGTATGGGGAGCCCCCAATATTTTTTTTATTTTTGCATCAAAATCATTGCGGTTCACAGAATACATCTACCTACCAAGTTTCAACAGTATAGCTCTTATAGTTTCGGAAAAAAATGGCTGTGACATACGGACGGACAGACGGACTGACGGACAGACAGACATGACGAATCTATAAGGGTTCCATTTTTTGCCATTTGGCTACGGAACCCTAAAAACGCTCTAGCGCGCGAGCCAGAGACCATAATACATATTTTCAAAAGCGTTGTCTAGAAGGTATCCCTGTGTGCAGTGATCATTTGACCTTAGTCCATCAAGATCGCTTAATTTAATCGTTGGGCTATCATCGTAAATGTGAATCGAAATTCAATTGTTAATTCCTGTCGTGTCGGGTTCGGGTAACGGCGGTTACATTAGATATGGCTGTGTATCCACTTACCACAGCTCAGCTGTGGTAGGTATCTAAGTTGATGTTCAATCGAGCTTTATAAAGTTACCGGTAAGGGGTATCCATATACCTATGGTAAATTTGCTTAAAACAATTGAAAGTTCTACTCTCCGAGGTAGGCGCTGACCCGGGAATATTTCGTATCTACTACCCGGTTAGGTAAAGTCAGGCAAGAAAGTCAAAAAGTAGTAGAACATTTTTTTGGTTACTATACCTAATTATTGAATAATTCACAGCGGTGAAGTTAACACAATTATTAATACCTAATTATAAATATCGGACGTGTTATATTTAGATAGGACTGACTTGTGTCCATCGGATTCTTTTTGTGGCCATCCTTACCACTCTATCTTCAAAAGCACTTGTTTTCCTGTGTTGGCCGCGGTTGCCGGCAACAAGTGATCTCTTGCGTGCGTCCCGGCGTTGCGGATTCGCGCCAAATCGCCGCAGTGGCGGGAAGACTGGCGGGCGGGACGCGCGTCCGCGCTCTATGCGATAACGGACAGCAGTTCGTCGGTGAAAGTTTCGAAAAAAGAACATTCCAGTTATGGCGGTTTATTTAGAATTTTCCGCTTCCAAATTCAAATTACTGTAATTGAGTGTGATTTTAAAAATATGTTATGCAATTTTCGCTGTGTATGTTAAAGATATGGGTTAAACGATACTCGTTCGGTATGGAAGAGGTAGTGACAGAGCTATCCACTGTGGCGACGACCACAGCGCCTGGTCACAGATCTCCTACACCTGAATTGTACGCTGCGTATACGACTTTAGAGATCCTAGTGGCTTTAGTGGCAATCATCGGGAATGCCATGGTGATTCATGTGTTCCGAAGAGACAGGAGGCTGAGACGGCGAACAAATTATTACATAGTTTCTTTGGCCGTTGCTGATTTGTTGGTGGGGTTGTTGGGCATCCCTTTCGCGATTCTGGCGTCTGTGGGACTGCCGCAGAACCTCCATGCGTGTTTATTTACGGTGTCCTTATTGGTGATGCTGTGTACCATCAGCATCTTCTGTCTGGTGGCGGTATCAGTGGACCGCTACTGGGCCATTCTTCACCCGATGTGCTACTCACGAAATGTACGCACCAAAACAGCTATAAGTGAGTACTTAGATTTTATCTTTGCTTGCGAAATTAAATATCTCTTAACTTGATGACGTGTTATCGGCAGCCGTGCTTGGGTCCGTGCGTCAGTAGCGAGGTACTTTTGCTTTACTATTTTTGACAAACTAGCATAGTATCGTATGCGCTTTCTGTAGAAATTGAAATATTTCGATCATTTCAACATATGGGTCACAAAACGGCGACATTTGACGTAGCTGAACCAAAATAGCTGTAGTCTCGTTAAAATTACTTGATGTCTATCTAGAAATGTAACGAGTTTTCTGAGTAAATGATGATGAGTTCATATATATGTATGTATACAGCGTACCTACATGCCGAAGTTAATTTAATAACATAAAATATATACATACCTAAGTGTAATAAATAGGTACACACAAATGCACTTTATTGTAACTACACCTCAAATACACAAGAAAATACAACAAAATCCATTAAACGACAATACAAAAAATTTAAGTACCTAATAAAGTAATAAATAAAATTACGAATCTTAATAAAATAAATAATCATTGCTTACCTATTGTCACTAGAATTTGAGAATAAAAACCTTTTTTAATGAATCTACTTTATAATCACTTGGGCCTGGCTGAAATCATGAAACACCATACTTAGAAGAATAAATTAGAATATATTTTTTAAATAAATTTTATGGCAGCTCACACAGTTTTTGAGCCAAAATAGCCAGTTATATGTTCTTTTAATAATGTTAAACCTCTTTTAAATTATTTTGGGTGTAGGAAAGATAAAAAAAACAAAGCTAGTAGGTAAAATATAATGGATAAAAAAAACAAACTGGTGTGGTGGTGGATCTCAATTTTCTTGGGAACTATTATATTATCGCCGCCGAACTAACGTGTTATGTTTATTTTATATTTGTGTTAGCTTTTTTATATTATTATTTTATTATATACTTAGGTATTATCAAGGAAGATAAAATCCTTGCCTTGGTATTATGTATTATATAGGTACTTTACGAGTTTTTTGATTGTGTATTGTAAAAAATTACATTTGAATATAATAGTGTCTGATTCTATTTGGAATTCCTTTATTTATTGAGTGATTAGTTGGCAATAAAAGTGATTTATTTGCTGAACTAATCGTTAAAATCTTAAATGTATTCCACAGACGGTAATGAATCGTAAACTAAATGTCGGAATAAAACGTTGACGTACGTTGACGTTCCTTCTGATACTTACCTACATGAAAACGGTTCATAAATATATTCCTAGAAATATAAATATATTTCCCATTGAGGTGTGCAGTAAAGAATATTCTATTCTATAATTATGATATGAACACAAGACTGCAAGAGTAATCTACTTGAATGGTTATTGAAGCGGGGTGCAGAGTGAAAGCGCTCCCCGAAAGTGTTCTACTAGAAGTTACGTCAAAGAAGAATTCCAGTTAAGTATGATTAAGTAGGATTTAGACATTATACTTAAATGCCGAACAAAACAATTTTTGTAAACAGTTTTCAAAAATGAGACAATTCTCATGTTTTCTGTTTTATTGGTATAATTTACCTATCTAGCTGATTATTTGATATCCGGAGATCCATGCAATACTCTATGGCCTCTCTGTTTTTAGGGTTCCGTACCCAAAGGGTAAAAACGGGACCCTATTACTGAGACTTCGCTGTCCGTCCGTCCGTCTGTCACCAGGCTGTATCTTAAGAACGGTGATAGCTACACAGTTGAAATTTTCACAGATGATGTATTTCTATTGCCGCTATAACAACAAATACTAAAAATTAAATAAATATTTAAGGGGGGCTCCCATACAACAAACTTACAGATAATGGTACGGGACACGGGACCCTTCGTGCGCGAGTCCCACTCGCACTTGGCCGATATCTTCGCAATCATCTTCTACTTCTAGTGGAGCGTTTTCCAAAAAAAATCCGGGTTTTTCAACATTTGTATGGTAATTTTAGTTTCCAAGCTCGTGCAAATAAAAAAAAACATATTCAAACGTGACGTAATGGAACGGACAAATTTAGGACACTCTTTTTATTCTTCACGTCGTTCTGAAAAAAAAAACAGATTCGAGTTTTTTTTTTGCAAAACGACCAGTGCCTCTTCAACTACGCAGGTTCAGTTATCTCCGCATAATTACCTCGGTCTTGAATCCACTTGGATTCCAGTCCATTCTCGGATGTTTCGCAGTCACGATTTCTTCCTATGCCCAACAGCTTTTCCAGCCATTTTACCCACTTCTTTAACCCATTTCTTTAATAAATAATAAAAAAAAAAAATCGTATCTGGAGATGTTAAGCGATCATCTAATTTGTTTTATTCTGAATATAAAGGTTATAGTTTAATGTATATTAAATCCCACCAAAAACATTTCATGTAAAATTGACGGCCAAGACTCACATTCTCATAACGCTTTCGCTGTAAAAAAGTTATCAGATCCCAGGAAAAGCCAAGCCCCTAAGCCCCGACTTTACTAACCCCACCACCTTGGTTTAAAAAGTATGGCATCAACTGGCTTCAAGCCCCTAAACCCGGAGTTTACTAACCCTACACCTTTGTTCCAAAAGTATGGCTTGGCCGTTTCATAGACTACCGTAAATAAGTCTAGCGGACTGTCCGGCCTATATCGTAAGGAATTAAGTTTATAAGTATATATTATCAAAGACATAAACTTAGTTTCTTGATACCATATGGGCCAGACGGTCCGTTGGACTTATTTACGGTACTCTATGAAACGGCCAAGCCATACTTTTGAAACAAAGGTGTAGGGTTAGTAAACTCCGGGTTTAGGGGCTTGAAGCCAGTTGATGCCATACTTTTTAAACCAAGGTGGTGGGGTTAGTAAAGTCGGGGCTTAGGGGCTTGGCTTTTCCTGGGATCTGATAACTTTTTTACAGCGAAAGCGTTATGAGAATGTGAGTCTTGGCCGTCAATTTTACATGAAATGTTTTTGGTGGGATCTCATTTCTTTTTGTAAGGTGCTTTAGTTTTTTTAATTTTTTTGGGCTTTAGGGTTTCTTGAGCGTCAACTGAAGTATACAATTGTGTATTTAAGAAATACTTAAGTTTAGCCCCATATATATATACACTTTTATCCCCTATTATGGGAAACCCATACAAACTTCCATCCCCTTATTTAAAGGGTGGGGGGTGATTTTTTAAAAGTCCTACAATATGTATTTGATTTATAACAATGCGTCCCTATAGGTTTCAATTTTCAGACCTCTAGTATCAAAATTTGCGGAAGTTTCATACAAACTTCCATCCCCTAGTTTAAGGGGTTGGGGGGTAAAAGTTCCAAGTTTTAGAATTATTTTGTTGTTTGTGTACTAATACTAGCTTACATACCAAATTTCAGCTTTCTAGGTCATCGGGAAGTACCCCAGAGGTTTTGATACGTCAGTGAGTGAGTGGCAAAATCGGCGTATTTTAGGTACCTATAAAACCTAAAGTATAAAAGCTAGATCAATTAAATTTTGTACATTTTATATGTTTGCTAACTGCATCTTAACCTGAGAATTTGGGCGCTCTAGTGTTAACTGGGACGAAACTATGAGGGTTTGAATATGAGACGAAACGGTTCGAGAAAAGGTAGGTAGTGCCCCCTTCTTTTTTGTTCGTCTTGGCGGGGGCACTACCGTGCCCCCAGATATCTTATCATTTGATGCCAGGGGTGCCAGGTCGCCAAACCTAATAGCCGGACAGACCAGCCAGTTTGGCCGGAAATTTGGGTATAAAGGCTGGGCACCCTACATTATTGAGGATTTTGTGTCTCAGTATTAATAGGTATGACAAAAAAATTGTAAGCCTAACAAAAGCCGGACACCATTTATTTTAGCCGGACACGTAATCGAAAAGCCTAACTATGTCCGGCTTTATCCGGATGCCTGGCAACGCTAACCGCAGATGCGTAGATGTATGTAACCTCTATATAGTTGTTGTATCACAATAGAGCAACTACGGGTCAGCTAAGGATGTATCGTCCTTGCCGGCACAAGCAATTTGATATACTTAATCTAATCGTCGCAGCGGACACTGACGTACTGCGACATATGAAGTTGGACATTATGGCAAATATCGGTATCATAATTCCAGCCGAAACGTCAATTGCTGTACAAAGGCTTTCCACATTGATCGGTCATGCACCGCTCTCATCCAATGGTTACTTGACCAGATCAGTCCATTTTGTTGGGGCCCTCAGGGCAGATTCCGTCAGATTTTTCTTTGCAGCCTTTACACTCAATCGAGGTACATAACTTTGGTCTTTCTGCTTTAATCACTTAAATCAGTAATGTACGGTTCGAAATAACCATATTATGATAATCAGGGATCGAGATGACAGTGATTGGTTTTACTATTGAAGATCTGAGACTTTTTGTCAAAATCCAATAACCATAAAATTATTAACTACATTTTGGAAATTGTTTGTAAAGTTTGTAAAAGGCAGTAGGTATGTTAAGTAACGCGACATATATTTATAAATGGACAGTTGATACAATGGCAATTGTACCTAAATATTGCAAATATTCATATACCTATCACACAGGTTTCTGCAATTTCTGCGCCTAGCTTTAACTTATTAAAAGCAGTTTATTTGCCACTCGATACATTTTGTCGCTAAATAAAAATCATGCAAAATATTTCGTAGCAAAGTCACATAATGTGCTGTGCCTATAAGAAATGTTCGTTAAAAATCGAATAGCAAAACCAAATTCGAGATTCATTCAGAATTAAAAAGTAACCTACAATGTGTTATAGGTACTAAGTTATAGAGCTAACCACTCACTTCAGTCCTTCAGATTATATTAATCTGTGCCTTCAGTCTATGCTAAGCGTGGGTCGATCAAACTAGCTGACCAAATAAAGAAACCAAAGTATATTTCTAGATTGCACCAGCTACATATGAGTAGCTAAACATGCCAACAATCAATGCAAGCCGCTGTACAGTGACAATGCCTCATAATTGATACGAATAAGGATTGCGTTTATGGACTATAAAGTAGTCGTAAAAGTATAATTGTTATGTGCCGGAAGCAGCGGAGAATTTCAAAGTGACTCGTAAGTGTTGGTTTTCTCTCCTGGCATGAGGCAATTGTTTACATAAGGATTAAATATATTGGTATTGGTGAATTATATATAACATCATAGAATATACGAGTAGAAGCAGTAACCGTGGCTTTCAAGTGGACCTTGCTTCTCTTGTGAGATATATTAAATGTATCTTACTTTAATAGTGTTTGACTTTGTGTTTGACGATGTTGTGTACTAATTTTTTATTAATACGTTATGTCATTTGCTGTATTGAGAACCTACTGAGAATTCATATGTACTTATTAAAACTTTTTTTAAATTAAATACGATTAGATTTCTTTCAAATAATTTGAGGAATATAAAAGTATAGTTTGCTATTTGCTACGATATATCTATGTTCAAATTCACGTAGTTTTTGATTAACTACAGTTAGTATTATAGGTATACTATACAGTATACAGTTAGTATCATAGCAGCATACGAGTCGTACAAGCCAGAAAATTTAACACAACTTATATTTTATTCTCAAACATGTAATGAAATTTCGTCATAACGTGCGCTATAACAGGCTTCGAAGTATCACGTTTCGGGCGGAACGACTCGAGAGAACTGTAAGGAATTTCATACAAAAGTAAATTTGTCTGTGTTCATGAACAGGCTAAACAGCTGAATTATATTTTTTTTGAGTAGTGTATTTTTTTTATTTCATTGCATATGTTTGAGAAAAGCAATATACATGCCTAGCCGTGAAAAGTGCTTGCCAGCTTCGTATCACTATCTATATAGCTTATTTATACCTACTCACCCGGCAAGTAGTCCATTGAATGAGTCCCTCCAAGGGGGGTCTAGAGTGCGTGAGTTAGTAACGTAAGATGTTTCTTCGGAAACATGTCAAGAGTCCCTAGGTAATAAACATACTAAAACCCCGGGACACTAGGAGGAGCCCCGGAGTGGGGGGAGGGGGGGAAAGGGTCCATTTTTTCATTTTTCGCTTAAATCTCAAAAACGGTACATGTTAGAGAAAAACTTTCAAGGAAAAGTTGAAAGGCCATAAAATTATCTACAAGTTGTACTTAAATTTTTTTTTTCTATTCGCAGCCGTTTTCGAGCTACATCCCATGAAAGGTGAATAATTCGAAAACTACCCTTATATAATATTTTGACAATCGATTCCTCCTAAAGGCTTCCATGGAGGAATGTGTTTTTTTTACCAATTATAGACCTAATTAAGAGCAATCTATCAGTACCGGTCACAAGTTGCACTTTTGAGCTTTTTGCAAGAAAAAAAATAAAAAGGTCAAGTTGCGTAACTACCCTAATATAATATTTTGACAATCAATTCCTCCTAAAGGCTTCCATGGAGGAATGTGTTTTTTTTACCAATTATAGACCTAATTAAGAGCAATCTATCAGTACTGGTCACAAGTTGCACTTTTGAGCTTTTTGGAAGAAAAAAAATAAAAAGTTCAAGTATCGTAACTACCCTAATAAAATTCAATTCCCCGTAAACGCCTCCGTGGTGGAATCTGGTATTTTTATCAATGATAGACCTAATTATGAGCAATCTATCTGTACCGGTCACAAGTTGCACTTTTGAGTTTTTTTGGAAGAAGAAATAAAAAGATCAAGTTCAGTAACTCAAACTACCCTAATATAATATTTTGACAATCGATTCCTCCTAAAGGCTTCCATGGAGGAATGTGTTTACTTTACCAATTATAGACCTAATTAAGAGCAATCTATCAGTACCGGTCACAAGTTGCACATTTGAGTTTTTTGGAAGAAAGAAATATTTTTTGATCGATTGATGTGATAAACATGGGTATGTAGTATGGGGAAATTGTTTGAGCCAAAATCATTTTTTACTGCGTGTAACTCAGAAACGGTAGGATATAGGAAAAAAATATTTAGGTACAACTTGTAGATAATTTTATGGCCTTTCAACTTTTCCTTGAAAGTTTTTCTCTAACATGTACCGTTTTTGAGATTTAAGCGAAAAATGAAAAAATGGACCCTTTCCCCCCCCCCCCCCACTCCGGGGCTCCTCCTAGTGTCCCGGGGTTTTAGTATGTTTATTACCTAGAGACTCTTGACATGTTTCCGAAGAAACATCTTACGTTACTAACTCACGCACTCTAGAACTTTTTATTCAATGGACTAAAGCCATACTTTCGCCGTGTCTGCAGTAATGTACTATTATGGAGAGTGCAGACTCTTAATTTGCCCTATTTAACCCGCAACATGAGGTAAAATGGTCAATTGCTGGGAATTGCGATAGTAAAAATGCTTTCAGAAGACTTAGGTATACACTGTTTATTTATCCAGGTTTTCGCAGGGGTAATTGTTGCGGCGGTTCGTTTATTTTACAAAAACTGAGAAACAATAGATACTGGTTCGTGAACGTCGCATTTTTCCGGCAATTTCTAGGTACCATTTTCTGAACCATATTGACGTTTTGAAAATCTTACAGTATGCTGTATTTCAGGTTGTTTTTGTAATATTACTAGAATTTCCGTGTTTTCGCAAGTCTGGTAAATGTATTGTTTATTTTATTCAGGCTGTAATTTTCCTACGATTTAAAGTAGCATTATGCTACTTTCCGACCTATCTTATATTACAAGAGCGTAGTTAGTAAAAGTCAACTGTTTATTTCACTTATTCAACACTGATTAGTGAAAATCTTTAATCAATTAAGTATATTAGTATATAATGTTACTAAGCCAAAGTATACCAAGCACAGTTATATATTTGTTGAACATTTTTAAATGTACAATATTAAATTTGTTTTGGTAACTTTAAAAAATACGCGTATTTTTACCACTTTACACTCAGTACCAGTGAATCCGGTCACTGCTCAGTACTATTTGGAAGTTACAGTTATTTGTTTTGATTTATTTATAATAATTAACATTTTTAAATGTACAAATAATTACATTTGTTTTAATCACTTAAAAAATACGCGTATTTTTACCATTTTACAGTACTATTTGGAAGTTACTGTTATTTGTTTTAGTTTATTTATAATGTTGTTTATGATACATCCATTGATATATTTCAGCCATATATGTAATATTATCATTGCATACATCCAATTTAGCCCCTCATATTGCTGTTTGGAAAACCCAAATAAAGTAGCATTTACATTAGGGCTAAAGATACTGTATTAGTTTCAAAATTATGGAGTAACCTATAGCGATTTGGAATTCATGAGCAATATCATTACGCTTAAGGGTCTCTGAACTAAAGTCGATAAAGCTTGCCCCTTGGGCTTTCTCGTCGTCTTCTCAAAAGGACTAATTTGTCCACGATAACGATACCCTAGTGTGCAATTATACCGATTACATTGCTATATTAGTGATTAACAACTATTTTGGGACTTGCAATCAGTAATCACTCAAGAGTCACTAAGGCTAAGATTAATGAGATCACATCATCAAATTTAAAAACTCGACTTGTTAATTTGAACGTTCATTTTTCTTTTTTAGGGTTTCATACCCAAAGGGTAAAAGCGGGACCCTAATTACTGAGACTTCGCTGTCCGTCCGTCCGTCCGTCCGTCTGTCACCAGGCTGTATCTCAACAACGGTGATAGCTAGACAGACAGTTGAAATTTTCACAGATGATGTATTTCTATTGCCGCTATAACAACAAATACTAAAAATAAAATAAAATAAATATTTAAGGGGGGCTCCCATACAACAAACTTGTTATAGATTATATATATGTTTAGGTACGGAACCCTTCATGCGCGAGTCGGTCTCGCACTTGCCCAATTTTTTAAATTATTGCAACGCGACTAACATTTAACCCTCTTTTTTAGGGTTCCGTAGCCAAATGGCAAAAAACGGAACCCTTATAGATTCGTCATGTCTGTCTGTCCGTCTGTCCGTCCGTATGTCACAGCCATTTTTTTCCGAAACTATAAAGGCTATACTGTTGAAACTTGGTAGGAAGATGTATTCTGTGAACCGCATTAAGATTTTGATGCAAAAATAAAAAAAATAATAATAAATATTGGGGGCTCCCCATACTTAGAACTGAAACTCAAAAATTTTTTTTTCATCAAACACATACGTGTGGGGTATTTATGGATAGGTCTTCAAAAATGATATAGAGGTTTCTAAAATATTTTTTTTACCTCACTCGCTCGGAAAACCTCCGTTTATAAGGCGAAATCTGCGTGCAAAAGTCTATTTTATCCGCTAGCGTGCAAAAGTCATTTGAATTTCGAACACGACGATTTTGATTCTCTGTGGTGCATATAACTTTTTTTATATTTAAGACTTCTTCAACGCGTGACTGATTAATCATTGGATAAATCTTCGAATAACCAATCAACACACGCTAATAAAGGGCGATCTGGTCAGGCCGGCTAAAATCATAATGTACGTTTGATAACTTCTTTAAAAAAAAACACACACCTATACAATATCACGTCCAGAAACCTGGTTTGTGGTTACAGATTTTTAAGTTTTTATTTTTTCTACACTTTATTTTATGTTGAACATGTTTATATATATTAATAGTAAGTATTTCAGTTTCATTTACATATTTTGGCTAGTAAATATATTAAATATAACACAAATTTTAATATTTATTTGTTATAAATGTTGGAACATAAGAGTAATTTCTGAACGCACCCGAGAAAAAAATAAATAAATAAAAAGTTGGAAGTCTTCACAATTCACGTAAATTTGTTCTGTGGAGAATACATACTGTTGTCTTACTTTATAGAAATCTCGAAAACAAGAAAGTTAAGCCCAATTGGGAGTATTTATTCAATGCTAAAAGCCTGCATTAAAACGAAAAAGGATTTGTTATAAATATTTGGAGACGATAAGTAATTTACCGAAACTATTGGCGTTTTTAAAGAAGATAAAGCCGAAATAATCTTGTTCGGATCCCATCGTCCAATAACTTCCAAAGCAAGTGTTATGGAAAATACTTCCGAGTGGCCAACTAATCCTTCCCAGAATGCCATTCTCCCACATTCACAACGAATGTGTCAAGTCAAGTAATTTCAAATACAAATATAATATAACAGTGCTTAAGAAAAACTCAACGATAAAATATACACGACGATAATACAAATTACGGCCATATTACTTTTAAGTTTTAATTTTTAATATGTGTGCTTCTCTCGTACCTATTTATTTGGTTTGGATTTGAGTGTGTTATGTTTTAAATTTGATGTGTTAAATTGAAGGCAAAATTAAATATGATTATTTTTATGTTTTAATTGTTTTTCTTGAATCTTGCACTTTCCTCGCTGTAGTGAGGTGAAAAGTTGTGTGTTCCGCATGGCTGCAAAATTATTTAGCTTCTCGTGTCTTGAAAGCCTCGCTACGCTCAGGAATCTATCTTTGAACCATTCGCTTCGCTCATGGTTCAATCTTAGGTTCCTTCGCTCGCTCAGCTTTCAATTTCAACACTCGCGCCAAATAACAACTTTGCAGCCTTGCATAACAAATAACTATTTTCTAAACCGAATAGTTTGCGTGACAGACGCTTCCAAAGTGGAAAAAAGTTGGTCCCCCCCCCTCTAACTTCTAAAATAAGAAAATGAAAAATCTAAAAAGAACATATGATGTACATTACTATAAAAACTACCAACGACAATTGTTATTAACGAGATCTAGTAAGTAGTTTTTTTTTAATACCTAACTTTGCACCTAATTTATATGGGGCGCTATACATACCAGGTGCAAACTTAATTTAACCACTTAGGGATGGAAAGTGTTTGTACGGAACCCTCGGTGCGCGAGTCCGACTCGCACTTGGCCGGTTTTTATAAATTTATGAAACATGTAATGTCTCATTATTATTTACTATTCATTATTATTTAAAAAGATGAGTACCTGCCTCTTTTTTTTAATATTTTCTTTTATTTTTGTAACAACAGTTCAACACTTTTTTATTATTAGCATGACATTTCCGTGTGATGACAACTTGTGGCTAAAATTAAGGGGCCTTATTTGTTCCTTTTAAATTTTTTCAGAGATTTTTTTTAAACTTTTAGCATTTTAAAAGGAATAAGGCCTCTTAATGTGCAACGATTTAAGTAGCTACATCACATTAATGATAATAATGTATAAGTAAGTTGATACGTTGTATAAGGTCCTATAGTTATAATTGGTTGTGAGTAAGTTTAAATATACAGGGGTGGAATAACGATGTAGGAACTTTAGGTGGTGAAACAGGGGGCTATTTGGAAGAGTTTGAACCATATATGCCTTAGTCCATTCTGTAATAGTTTGTTTTTAAACAAGATTTTAGATCTAAATTTAACTTTCCATGTCAATTTTTGGTACAAATTGAAAAATTTAGAAAATCTCGATAAAAAAAAATAATGCGTGGAGTCCCTCCGCGCGGAAGAAGTGAAACTTCGTAATGTGGAAATGAAAATAGGAAGGGGTAGAAATTGATTTTTAGTAAACTCATATTGTTTCTTTAAGACAAACTTCTTCACTCTCGTTCTGTCTCTTTCTATTCCCCCTCCCCAGGAGCGTTGAACGTTTAACGCAACAGTGCTTTCCTACCCCCTCCACGGTAGCGCTTAACGTTTAACGCAACCGTTAAATTTAACTTTTCATGTCAATATATGGTACAAATTGAAAACTTTAGAAAATTCGTTAAAAAAAAAATAGTGCGTGGAGTCCCTCCGCGCGGAAGAAGTGAAACTTCGTAATGTGGAAATGAAAATAGGAAGGGGTAGAAATTGATTTTTAGTGAACTCATATTGTTTCTTTAAGACAAACTTCTTCACTCTCGCTCTGTCTCTTTCTATTCCCCCTCCCCAGGAGCGTTACGCAACCGTTAAACGTTTAACGCAACCTTGTCGGAAGTTGCATTAGAAGTTTCAATTCAAAAACACAAACTGGACTACGGCATATAGGGTTCAAACTCTTTCAAATAATAGTCCCGTGTATCACCTCCTAATGTTCCTGCATCGTTATTCCAAACAACCTGTATATCCACATTACATGTCAAGGATCATTTACATGTTGCAGTGCGAAATTGCCATATTTAGGCGGCCTGTCCACAGAAGTGGAGATGTGTAAAATTGACCAATCACATTTCTCAGATTAATTGCTCTTCTTTCAGGCTGCACAAAGACGCAGCCTGCGGGCCTATGATGATTGCGTTTATCACGTAATAGTGACAAAGCATCCGTCACGTTTTTGACAAAAGCGAGTGTGAGCGACAGATGCTTTGTTATTTATCACGTTATAAACGCAACCATCACAGGCCCGCTGATTGGTTAATTCGCTCCGTTTCAGTGGGCAGACTGCCTTATATGCTATAATGTCGCTACGTCGTAGCACAATTCGTAGCGGACGGCTTCTACTGATTCATTGTGCCGACGAACATATAGATACGTCGCAAAACAAAACCCACATAAGACATTTGATTGATGAAATTTTTAATTTTTCTTAATATTGAATTTTTTACTTATTTGGCTTTTTAATATTTTATCAATTAATTGTTTATTTGACTTTTTAATGTTTTTAATTTTAAATGTTTTTATTTATTTATGATACGACTACCATTTTTTACCAAGCGGCATTGTTAATGTACTTACATGTGTTCTTTTGGGGTTTGCCAAATTATCACTTCCCAAAAAAATTTCCGAAGAATTTCATTCGCCAAATAATCGTTTGCCAAATAAAATTTTCGCAAATAATTTGTTACGCAAACCTAATGTTTTTTTTTTTTTTTCGTTTTAACACTAGTGTGTGGGGTGTGGTTGAATAGGTCTTTTAAAAATAATAGGGGTCTCTAAACATAATTTTTTGATAAAGTCAGCAGTAGTTTTGTAAATATTCGCTCCAAAAATAAAAAAAAAATAGTGTCCCCCCCTCTAACTTTTCAACCACGGGTCAAAAAATTATGGAAAAATTCATGAAAATGAGGCCTTATAAGTACTTTCAATGAAAACTATATTGAATAAAATCGGTTGTGCCGTTTTTGAATTATCGCAAAAATTCATAATTTTCTTTAGAATTACATAAGTGCCGCTCGGTGTCCCTACACTTCCAACGTTACACATATTGGTTAAGTGCCATACTATATTAAAACATTTCGCTCAATCTGGCGCGTCTAATCGATAACTTCCAGAAGGTAATAAGTAATTACTGTTACTTTGGCGTTTACGACCTTTTTATAGAGCTCTTGAAATCTTTTTCGTACTTTAAATCTTTCTCGTAATTTTCGTCAATTGTGAAGAATGGGCAACTACGGAACCCTACACTGAGCGTGGCCCGACATGCTCTTGGCCGGTTTTTTTAATTTCTGCTCTTTTTGGTCAGACTGTACAAACCCGTAAGATTTACGGACTCGGACAATGAACGTGTTAACCATCACCTTTGGTGTAATCGGTAGCGATCAACGGGTTATCTGTTTATTGATTTTACTTACGTATACGTTATATGCCTAGAAATATCGTGGAGCGTAGGTATAGGCATAAAAGAGCCAAGTGAAGATGCCCGGAAAGTGATAGATACTTTATCATTATTTTAATCTATATATCACGATGAATACTGATCAAAGCATAACTTACAAAGATGTTTTTTTATTAAATTAAATTTGTTAGAATCGAATACTAGTTTAAAGATTAAACACACAAGTATAAAGACTAATCAGTGCCCTATCTTCAGTGTTGTCGTAATTATACCGATTTACAGATAAAAAAAAGTGTGTGTGTCAGCTCCGACGCACGACTGGAGTTTACTCTTCAGGCCAGGCGCGCACCACTTTTTTGTCGCAGAAATAAGCGTACTTATGGGTTTATGAAAATCGTGGTGCGCGCACTGTCATATAAACCCATATCTTGCGACACTTTAAACCACTATAGATTGAAAACTAATGAATATATTTTTATAATTATTATTTTTAATAACTAACAATAGTCAATTGTTTACGCACCAATAGTTCGTACAGTGAAAAAGTTTTACGGGGGAGCGGGGGAGCAATCAAAGATGGCGAGTTTCGATATTTCAATATAGGTATTTCTTAAAATTTCGGACTCTCAACAGTTTAATTTTGTTACAAGTTTTTACAATTCTTATTTACACATTTACACAAGGATATTTCAGTGCTGCTTTTTTGCAGGTACACGACAACTGTTGAGAGTCCGAAATTTTAAGAAATATATTGAAATATCGAAACTCGCTATCTTTGATTGCTCCCCCCGCTCCCCCGTGCAACTTTTTCACTGTACGAACTATTGGTGCGTAAACAATGGACTATTGTTAATGATAAAAAATAATAATTATAAAAATATATTCATTAGTTTTCAATCTATAGTGGTTTAAAGTTAACTCGAAAATGGAGCATTTTAGTAAAATTTCAAAAAATCTTAGAGAAAGTGTAAGAAATGTTATAGTGTGCTATATATTCGTGATCTACTCAATAAGCCCTTTCATTTGATACCCCACACGGCATGGCTTGATGACTTTTTTTTTTAATTTGTATGGCATTTTTAATTGCCGGGGGGGGGGGGGGAGGGGGACCACACAACTGGTTGGCAACATTTGTTTGTAGGATGTCTGGGATCTATACAATATATATCAGAAGTCAGATTGAGGTCCGATATTTTTGCAAACGGATATCTCCTTGTAGCCTGCTCTAAGAAAAAGGCCTGATCTAACTTGTTTGTGAATTGTTTGCCTGTAAAGAGGCAGGTGGCGACGTAATTGCGCCAGCACGAATGCCATGGGTTCTACTGATGTGTATATTAAGTCCTTTCTGACCTTTAAAGAAACGAATCTGGGAGCAATGTGGGCACTGTACGGAATTCTCCAGCGACAGCGACACAGACCTGGAAGCGACATTCTGAGAGGAGCCCGTGCTATTAGGATTCATCAAGTAAACTATTAAAAAACGCAATAGATAAAAACTTACGGCTACGATAACAAATAAAGTATTTAAAAAAACCGCTCCAAGTTTCGGCATACAAATTGCCCCATAAAGTTCCTGGGGGAAGCGGTGGTTTATAATTGCACATATAACTAGATAGTACTCATGCACTGATAGCAATCACACTCGTAACATGATAGAGATTCACGCAAAATATTAGCAAAAACTTGAAAACAAAAACACATTTCTCAGCTGTTGTAGATTGACAACTGTCAGTCAAGCTGCCCGATGCGCACTTGCGCAGCAACGCGCCGTGTAGGCCGCCAGCCGCCGCCGCAGTCTCCGCGGAGAAATTATGAATATGTTTCTTGTCTATGTTATTTGTTAAGCCTCTTGTGGTAATTTAAAATAAAAAATAAATGGCAGGGAACAATTAATATTAATTTTCTCTAACGGAAGCCATGTTTTCCCGTTGCTAAGTACATTTAAAATACATTTCATCAAATAAACATCTCGGTGATGGTCATTTTATATCGGGGTCTTAGTCTATAACGCTTAACGTAACGCATAACCTGCTAATTTAAGAAGTCGTATTTTTACCCCGATCGTATACTGAGATACGACTTTTTAAATTAGCACGGCAGATACGTTCGATTTTACACCCCATATTTTTCATACCCCGGGCTTATATATGAAAATCGATTCTTAAGGAGTAAACTCCAAAAAACTAAAATTGCTGGGGCAAAGATATTTTATTACGTTATATGTCAAAAACATATATGGATCATGTAAGCATATAAGTTGAAGTTGTGAATTCGATTACATTGGCATGGCATAGACAAATGAATCAGCTATTGCAACATTGGTCGCCAATTTCACTCCGTTCCTATTCCATTTGAATGTTTCACCCCTTTAGACGTACGAGTATAAATGAGGCCACTTGAATATAGCTCGTAGTATACTGTAAATAAGGTTTAACCTTTAGAAAGGAGGTTGTTGTAGGCTTTGATTAGGAGGGTCTCGTGTAATGTGCCGCGTAATTTTTGAGGTTTCTCTCTTCTTTGCGTCAAACCGACGACATTGTCTCATTTGTCCTTGGCTTTTATTCGACGAGGTATTGCGGTATTGACTATTACAGGCATATAACAGACATTATACCTGTCGAATTTTAGAATTCAATCAATCATTATCATGGGTAGTGATTACATACTCTTTGGTGTAGACCAAAATTGAATAGCGTTCTTTTACAGGGAACCGCCGTTAGTGGATTCACCTATGACTATGACTCGGACTATCTAGACAGATTTCGCAAAATTCTCTAATTGTTATAGAATCTTTTTAACGATTCTATTTTTATGTGAAAATACCACATTTGAAAAAAATAAGTTTTAGTTAATTCTTATCTTAGTGCAGGAATCGTTGTGTAAGTCTGAGCACGTCTGGGCTCTAAATCTAGTGAAAATAACCCAAGGTTGTTACGAGCAGCTTCTTATCAACAAAAATCATCAACGGGCATTTTTCTCTTTTTAGGGTGCTCCCTGCCCTTGAGCATTCGCCTGTAATGAAAAAAAAATGAAAATCTTATTTGTTTTTTTTATTACATTACAGGTGCTTTCACAGGTGAAGCATCCTTATATTTAGAAATTTAATGCTTTTTGAACTTTTTGATCAGGATCACACGCTAAAGGTGCGGCTCCACTGACGCGGAGCGGAGCGGTGACGTGCGGAATAGACCAATCACATGAGTTGAAATCTTTATCTCATAAATAATGACACAAAGGTAAATTAAGAAAGAAAAATTGAATGCGATCCACTACAATCTCAGCAGGGCTTGAACCTGCGACCTCTGCGTTACCGGCGCATTGCTCTCCCAACTGAGCTATTAGATCGCTACGTCAATCACACCAAATCTTTCATTCCATAATTCATACGGTACTGGAGCGCCCTCTGCGTCATATGTGTTTGAAATGCTTATGCGCATTAGCCATACCCTAGGATGTGCGCTTTACACGCACGATCTTGATATTTATAAAAATAAAAATGTGGTATTTCCACATAAAAATTGAATCGATCAAAAAGATTCTATAAAAATCTGTATCTCAGCACCGCTTCACTTTTGTGATTGGTCAATTCCGCATGTCTTCGCCCCACTTCAGTGACGACGCACCCTAAAACTTTATCCATATGTCAACAAGTATCAACCAACTCCAACGTTTGAATGGTTACGTTATTACTGTTATTAGGGTATCGGATGTAGTTTATGGCGCGTGTCAGTTCCGGAATAGATTCCACTGTGGGCGGTTGACGAAGATATTGACAAAGTTGCAAACATTCACAATCAGGTCATTGCGAGGACTATTGCGTAGGTTTGCGGTGTCAAATTTGTATGTTTAATACGATAAACTTGGGTTTAACATTCGATTCAAAATATCGGGTTTCCTGGAAAACACTTTTAATACTTTATTGACTTTCTCGAAAATAAAAAATCCGCGATTATTTATTTATTTAAACTTTATTGCACAAAACAAAAGTCAGTACAAATGGCGGACTTAATGCCAAATGGCATTCTCTACCAGTCAACCATAGGTGTACTATAGGTGTGTAGGTGATTAGTGTACGTTTGAAATTTTTCAGTTCAAAAATTAAAAAAAAATCAGCATGAGTAGTTTTCAGGCAATTACTGCGTCTTCTATCTTAATTTCGAGAACGTAAGCTTTGCTGGAGTAAAGCGGCCATATAGGTATGTATGCTATTTTTGGGACAATTGTGAATGCTGTTGTAGCGATTCACATGTTCACGTCATGTGCCCGCCATCATATAATCATATATCATCATCGTGATACTCACATCATCATTATCATCATCGAATTTAAGACATATTAGCATCATACATCATCAAGCTAATACTAAAATTATCATTTAGTAGATATAGGCAATACAAATGCAAAATAAGAGTAACAGTGTGAATGTTTGCGGAAGCAAGTAAAACCATTCTTATAACTAAACATACTATCACTTTAAAAATAGCAAGTTGATATTCACAAATTGACAACAGAGGAGTTGAGCTTTACTTTAGACTAAATAAGAATCAAAATCCCATATACAACGCTTAGAGGGCGGGGGCTAGGTCACGTGACGTATCGAGTGTCCCGAGTGGGACGAGGCAGGCGAGCCTGATGAGTGAGATGGAGCAGTTGAGTGGGGCGAGACAGATGACGCTGTCGAGTGAGATGGAGAAGTCGAATAGAACGGGTCAGTCGAGTAGGTCGACAGCGGCGAATGACTAGAGTTTTGGGTATAAATAGGCAAGGGCTTAGTAGGATGGGATTCTTTCTTTCTTGCATCATCGACTGGGTAACACTGTTGTCTGGCAATAAGATATTAAATATATATTCTAAGGGGAATTTCTGTTGGGATTACATTATTTTTCTGATCTATAATTATTTATTGAAATGTTGTGGGATTTTGTTGTTTTTTGTTAAAGCTATTAAGCTTAATTACATGCCAGAAATAGTGTTTTGGTACATGGTTGCCAGGTGAAAGATATTTAACCTTGCGGCTGTTAAACGAATATCTTTCAGACTCTTCTAGTTTTATCCGAGTTAGGCAGATCGGACACTAGCCATATATAAGTGCAGTGAATAGCCTACGAATGTGGATAGTTTTGTTTGGTGGAAGCAAGGACCACACGTGTTGGACATGCGGGCCTTTCCGCGCTTGCCGAAGCCAAATGGACCTCCATGCTCGGTCTCATATACTTATATATTTATATGTCTGCTTTATATACACATATTAGGGCGGGTTACTCTGCGTTTCCGGTGTTTTAGCCACGCAAGGGGGGACCCACTTACACCGATTCTAGTCCAACCTCGGGTTAATCTCCCGAATTTATAGTTTAGCTTACCTAGGTCCCATACACGTTTAAATGTAAATATGAGGTTTAGGCCTCTAGTGTTTTGTACTAGCTAGGGAACAGGGTATAGAGATAGGTACACTTTAATAGGAATATTAGGATAGGTTTCTTTATCTTCCGAGCAATCGGCCATTCATCATTAACTAACATAACATCTATTCAAATTATTTTAATCTCGTCAGATACAGTAAATGCAGATGTTAACCTACTGTTTTATTAGTGTTTATGGCTCGGGTTGTCTGTAGTAAAAAACAAAATCTTGTAACAGTTTATAAAGAAAGGGAATAGAGAAACCTGTTATTTAAAACCAATCAGATATTTAAAACCTTTAATTTGACATCAATATTTATAAAACAATTAGTTAAAATTACCGATTATGATTTAAAGTAATGTACATTAGTTATAGCCTTAGTGTTAGAATGGCAACACTAAAGTTAAGTAGAATCAGCTGACAGATGACATTCGCTTTTCAATGAACAAAAATAATTTTATATATTGTTATAATTTTGACAAGGAAATTGTGGATTGTTGTATAGTATGGAAATACAAAGCATTCCTAAGACTGGATGTGGAGTATCTGAAGTGTAAATTGCTAAAAGAAAAGCCGGGGACTTATGGATAGCAATAATGAAAGTTATTCGTTCTCGTATTTACATCACAGATCTCAGAACTAAAGTAATTTATATCACAAGGGTTGAGAGTAATTTCCTTTATCAAAATCAGTCATTCGAGAGTTGAAAGATACTCCGATCGGCACAATAGTCTTCATGATTTCAAGGGTATACTACATTTATGAATATGGTCAAACAAAAACCAAGTTCTAGAACTCATTAGAAGGGTTCATACCTACTAGGGAAGAGTAGTGTATTAGACTTCTTACAATTTAATTATAACTTCATCATTTGGATATGTCATAATCTTTTCAACCTTTTCATATATTTAGCAAGTTGTAGGTTTAGGCAGGTAGCTTAACCTAGCGTAGGCCTTGTGTAGTTAACTTAAGAAGCCTGGGCCAAAAGGCTTCCCCAAAAGATGGATCCTTGACACTTTGCCGTAGGCTAGGACGTCATGCATAGATGTGATGAGATCCCACAGTGGTTTGATCAGTTATTAGCCAGGCGTGAAGGTCCGTCCATCCCTGTGCTGTATGTCTTAATTAGCTTTGCCAAATAGAATAGATAGCTAAGGCATACAGTATTACTCCTTCACACACTTAGAAGGGTTGGCTATTTTCTAAAAAAAAAATTATATTTTTTTTATACACCTTAAAGTTACCTTCTTCATCCTACTACAATCTAGGTTTTACTAGGTCTTAATTGTGAAGACTATAACGACTTCCTATTTATTGTATAGGTCTAGAATCCACTTCAGATTGTTCTACTATAGTTTATTTAAGGGATGTATACCATCTTCTCAGATTAAGGTGTAATGACAAAATCTATTTAATATTGTCAAATATGAAAACTTGAGATTAATTAAATTCATAATAAAATCTCATAGATCCTGTAACTTCCACCTATTTATAGATTGGTAATGAAGTATAGTTTCATATTGTACATAGACACTTGACTTCTAATCATTCTGGAGTAAGAACATGCAATTTTCAAGAACTAAATTATCTTTCATACTAGAATTCTAATAATATTTGGATAGAATCACATATTGATTCTTATTGTTACATGAGGTAATCTAGTTCAACTATATCTGACTATGGACTAAATGAATTTTATATTTCATATAGAATTAAGTAACTTTTATAAGAGTATCTATAATATTCCATATTGAATTTGCTATAGGAACTATAGATATTTTTGAAGGCTAGACTACATAGGAAACATTACATTTATATTCTGAGGATAGATAACATTGAGTTAAGTTAGAAATTTAATTAGTATAAAGAACCGAGGTAGCAGTAGGATAGGAGTAGCTTGCACTAAATAAATAATAGAATACACACTTATTTAGTTTATTTAACAAAATACATAGTAGTTTTGCACTATTCAGGTACGAGGCATTTCGCGGCACATCACGGCTACATATCTTTTAAAAGAAACTGTGTTACTACAACAACGTTGGATCCTGCCCTAGACGAATCACACCAATACAGATCACACTTTGGCCATTAGTATTAAGAAAAGTTCAAGCACAATTGTTATAAGGATCCTTTCATATTCAGATTTGTTTAGTTGTAGGATATAGAAGACTGGGAGCTGCTGTTAAGATATTCTTAGATAATTGTTGTAGGGTTTCCTTAGGGCTTCGTTGTAGGAGTAGAGTCTGAAGGTGAGGGCGAAGCAGGCGGAGGACCTGTACCTTTAGTTTAGGGCTAAGCATACATTACGATTGGTGGTCCCGTGACTCAGGATAACTCTAGAGTTAAAGTACTTAGGTAGATAGACATTACAATCTGGTGCTCGTTCCCAGGATGTATTTATTTAGCAGATAGTCTTTAGAAGCACTACACTGTGATCCAATTCCAATTTAAATCTTAAATGACTTATAAAAATAAAATAAATAAAGTCGAATTGCTCACGCATGCTTAAAAAACAGAACAGAGTCGGATAGCTAAATAAGTAGTTTATATTTGACATCTAATTTTAGTTTAATTTTGTTACATTGTAATATTACCCTATTGCCTATATTTTTATTTTAGTAAACGCCATACGATTAAAATAAATTTGTCTTTAAACTTCTTCACATTAACCTCATTTTCAGAAACATTCAACTGAATCGCTAAAGGCCTTTTGAGAGAAAGTCATACAAATTGGATTGAATGCCCTTTGATCCCGTGTCATCGGGTTTCAATTTGATAAAGCGGCGTTGGCTGTCAAATCAACGCCACCCTAGTGACATTGGCGATTCAGATATTCAGATCGAAGAGGATACTTCATCAGGGTTAAAGTTACAGTCCGCACCGATAACTTTATCTTCCTATCTATCTATGTATCAGTGACAGACGTCCTCTGTTCAACATAGGCCTCTCCCATAGCCCGCCACAATGTGGCGATCCTGAGACCGCATCCATCGACTCCGTGCGACCCTAACGAGGTCATCTGTCCACCTAGTCGGGGATCGATCCACGCAGTGTTTTCCTATACGTGGTTATCTTCCTAAATTGGTTGAAAAAATGCCTGAAACGGCTGACAGTGCCAAATATTTGTTTGATGAACACATAATAATACATTTATTTATTTATTTATTCAAATTAGTTACACAGCATTTCAGTAATTAAACCAAAGGACTGTGAACTACAAAATTATACATAAAAAAAAACAACTTGAATCTAGTTTGATTCAGGCGACGACGTAACAGCGTGGCTCCGTTGCGTCGTCTGATCTGGCGCAGGATTCGGCAGATTGCCCCGGAACCGCCGAAACACAACACCCTTCGGCATACATCTCATCTTGTATTTCTTGTCTGGTCTTGTACCTTGTACTCAATGCTTTGCTCATCTTGGGACAATGTAGATTTGTGTAAGATTGTCGAGAACTAAGCAAATTATAAAACGATTTTGCAACCAGCCGAGTATCACTAAGAATTGGACGCTGACCAAATGAAGTAACGGTCAATAGAAACATTTGCCACGCCCATGTTGATCAGGACTCAAGATCAGCAAGCTCACAGAAAGGTACAACTTTGGTCTTTTGTTGTACACAAACACAAAACAACTACTTCGCGTAGGTCGGTTCATTTCTTTCCTCTCAGTCCAGAAGTTCTAAAATACTTTTAAGGTTAGTGTTCTTTGATTGTTTGAATTGAGATGTAACAAAATAAAACCGGCCAAGAGCATGTCGGGCCATGCTCAGTGTAGGGTTCCGTAGTTGCCCATCCTTCACAATAGATGGGCTTAAATTAGGTACGTGAAAGATTTCAAGCACTATAAAAAAGGTCGTAAACGCCAAAGTAACTGTAATTACTTATGTCATTTTTAAGAAAATTATGAAATTTTGCGATAACTCAAAACCGGCTCGACCGATTTTATTCAATACTAGACGTGCCCGCGGCTTCGCTCGCGTAAATCAAATGTACTTCCTATTTGTAACACTTGAATATGTAATTTTGGGGTAGGGGTCGGGTTGCACCATACTCATCATTACGCATAACTGTAAATAGTCATACATTTATGCGCATAACGTTTTTAATCATAATGTTTAAGAACATACTGTGTAATGGGCATACAGTTGATGCGCATGAAATGATTTAAGCATACTTTGTCATGGTCATACATTGATTACTCATAAAACAATGCAACCATACTTTATAAACGCATACATTGCAAAACGCATAGTCAAGTCGGTTCTGACCAAGTCGGGTTTCAGGTCATAATAAAAAACCTAAACCTAACCCAACCAAGTTGGATCTAGCCAAGTCGGATTTCAGGTCATAAAAAAAAAATAGCCTAAACCTAACCCAACCAAGTTGGATCTAGCAAGTCGGGTTTCAGGTCATAAAAAAAAATAACCTAAACATAACCCAACAAAGTTTGATCTAGCCAAGTCGGGTTTCAGGTCATAAAAAAAAAACCTAAACCTAACCCAACCAAGTCGGATCAGCCAAGTCGAGTTTCAGGTCATAAAAAAAAATAACCTAAACCTAACCCAAGCAAGTCGTATCTAGCCAAGTCGGGTTTTGGGTCTTAAAAAAAATAACTTAATCCTAACCTAACCAAGTCGGATGCGACCAAGTCCGATTTCAGGTCATAAAAAAAAAAAACTTAAAGCTAACCCAACCAAGTCGGATCTGACCAATATAATATTGATAATTGTAATTATCAATATTATGGCTTGAAAAGTGTATGACATTTA
Organism: Apotomis capreana; assembly: GCA_947623375.1. Classification (NCBI taxonomy): domain Eukaryota; kingdom Metazoa; phylum Arthropoda; class Insecta; order Lepidoptera; family Tortricidae; genus Apotomis; species Apotomis capreana. The sequence continues at coordinate 19,766,445 of OX392506.1, forward strand.
CAATTATCTTCTTCTTCTTTATTTCCTATTACCCTCTGCTGGGGTGTAGGGCTCGAATCAAATTCCTCCATTTGCAGCGGTCTTGGGCAGTCTGTTCTACTCTACCTCCTCCCACGTCATGTCCAAGACGCCCAGTTCCTGCTCTACTGAGCGACGCCAAGTTGTTCTGGGACTAAAACTAATACTAAAAATAATTGTAATTCTCAGACTAAATAAATTTATGACATACGACATTATGGCTAAACAATTATGACGTACAGAAATTATGACAGCGAACAATTATGACATCGTACAATTTATGCCAAAAAAAATGTATGCGTAGCAACTTTATGCGTAGCAACTTTATGCGTAAACTGTTATGACAATCGATATTATGAAAATTGTTATGCGACCAGAGGGTACCGTAATTTAGTTTTCTCAATATATATAATGAAAAAAGGAAACTGCATTTAGTTACGTTGCAAGTTAAATAAAAGCTTTTTTAAAAAGGAAACTGCATTACTCAGTGCAAATAAAATTAATTATAATCAAAAGGGATTCAACAAAATCTATATTTGTATACATGGGCTCCAGAGTAATACGTAGGTACATGTACAAATGTTACTCAAAGCAAAGCAAAGCCTAGCAAACAAAAGTAAAAATATTAACCATTAATGGGCAGTGCCGTTTCAGTAACAGACAAATCCGTGATAAAAGAATCCGCAGAAAATAGGGTTAAAGGGTGTTTGTTTCGTCAAAATGGACTAAAAACTTAATGCTACGTTGTGTGTGTCTTGGAAAATAGTGGTGGACGTTAGCCTTTATCGGTAAAAGGGCCTCTTAATCTTTCAATAGAAATTAATATGTTAAAATACATACCGATTTAACTAACATAGTTTCTGTGTTTATTTTACGCTTGTTTTCTCTCACAAACACGTTCCTACCCGTTATAGGTAAATATATGCTAGGCGTATACGGAGTATAACGTTTTGGCAAAAATATAGTTGATCTTTTTTCACTAATTCCATTCAAAACATTAATACACATCACAGAGTTGAGGTTATGTCATGTCGGCGTTTGACATTTCAATTGACTGAGACTGACGTTACATGTCGTCTCACTCTATCGTATAAGCAAAGTGCGTAGTCATTACATTTCGAGCAAAAAACTTCGATATAACGGCGTACCAACATGACGCCAAAAATGTTTGGCTACTTAAACTTGTCATATGGCGAAAAGAAACTTTAGGCTACTTGAACCTAACCCGTAATAGCGAGAATAACCGAGGGATCGCCGAAAATGGCCGACGGTCGCGAAATGAAGAATTTTATGAAATTTCTTTAGCCGATTGTGAAGGAAATACGTAGCGAAAACGGTATTTTTTACGCTCTTATTCTATTCTCATATTTAGACAATAGATTTGAATCGTTGTTTCTGCGGTAACGTGCATCGTATTGGAGAAACGTGATCTAAAAGGACGTCGAGTTTTGTAAGGCGCCATCTCGCTTCCTCCCTAGTGCGTTATCCCGTTCTGGCATTTTCAATTTTATTATATAGATAGTTTTCATTGAAAGTACATATAAGGCCTCATTTTCATGAATTTTTCCATCATTTTTTGACCCGTGGTTTAAAAGTTAGAGGGGAGTTCACCCCCAATTTAGGTGTTCGAGAGGTACCCGAAAAAAAGTTTTTTTTAGTTTTTATTTTACCGTTTTGTCGGCGTCATACATACACATACTCATACCAAATATTTCAGCTTTCTAGTACTAATGGTCACGGAGCTAAGCCGCGGACGGACGGCCAGACGGACAGACGGACAGACGGACATGGCGAAACTATAAGGGTTCCTAGTTGACTACGGAATCCTAAAAATGAAGACCCCATTTTTAGGGTTCCGTAGCCAAATGGCAAAAAACGGAACCCTTATAGATTCGTCATGTCTGTCTGTCCGTCTGTCCGTCTGTCTGTCCGTCTGTCCGTCCGTATGTCACAGCCATTTTTTTCCGAAACTATAAGAGCTATACTGTTGAAACTTGGTAGGTGGATGTATTCTGTGAACCGCATTAAGATTTTGATGCAAAAATAAAAAAATAATAATAAATATTGGGGGCTCCCCATACTTAGAACGGAAACACAAAATTTTTTTTTCATCAAACACATACGTGTGGGGTATTTATGGATAGGACTTCAAAAATGATATCGAGGTTTCTAAAATATTTTTTTTCTAAACCGAATAGTTTGCGTGACAGACGCTTCCAAAGTGAAAAAAAGTTGGTCCCCCCCTCTCTAACTTCTAAAATAGGAAAATGAAAAAAAAAAAAAAAACATGTGATGTACATTACTATAAAAACTACCAACGAAAATTGTTTTGAACGAGATCTAGTAAGTAGTTTTTTTTAATACCTAACTTTGCACCTAATTTATATGGGGCGCTATACATACCAGGTGCAAACTTAACTTAACCACTTAGGGATGGAAAGTGTTTGTACGGAACCCTCGGTGCGCGAGTCCGACTCGCACTTGGCCGTTTTTTTATTATAATCCTAAAAAATCTGCCGAGATGCGTTTATCGTTTTACTCCCAACTTCGCAAGTAAGTATTTTGCGGTGACGTCACTACTGGACATGACTAGTACTGCAAAACGGCAAGGACAAATGAAACTCGATGAATTACTTTTCACAAGTGTCATATTGACACAAAATCTAGTTTTTTTTATTACGGTATTAGAAGCCTATTCGAAGAAGTGGTTTCTAAAATGTACGTGTAGGTTGTTAGTTGCTAATTGATAATTTTCTAACACAATAAATATTCGCATTATAATGTTACAGAAGTTGCAGGCGAAAAAGAAAAAGCAATTACATTAAGTAATTATGAACATAACTTCGAGTTATTATGAGTTATGTTGATGATGAAGCCAAATGAAGTTGTACACGAAACTTTTTGTAAACAAGTTTATGATCAGCGTAGCGTACAGGGAAAAAGGCAAGAAAGTTAAAGGGCCTCTAAGGAACTTCCTCAGTACCTCCTTTGTTTTAAAAGGTTATTTCCCAACAGGAATCTTGAAAGGAATGCCCACTTAATTAAAGTTTCCCGTTTTTAGGTGGTAAAAGATTTTGGGAATTTGTTTTAAAGTATGCCAGTAAGAAACACATTTACTAAAATGCAAATGGGAGCAGTACTTTTAACTTATGAAGTTTTTTTTTCGTTTATTTGTTTGTTGGTGATTTTGCGGTTCTGGTAATTAACTTGAAAAATATTACAACAGGAAATTTAAGGTCGTTCTTGTGAAATGTAATAATTATCGTTTGTGCCATAGTTGTGTGTTGTGTTGTGTGCCAAATTAGTTGAAATAATTTTAGGCATGTCTGCGTGCACGCAAATATGTATTTTGAATAACAGGGTTAGCGCCCTCAAAACCTTATTGTTTGGTAAAAGAACAATGTAAATTGAAAAGGTTCGTGCAGCTTGACAAATAGTCGGTAGGTGTGTTATTTATAATATATCGTCGCAGGTATGTTCAATAGTTTTAACCCTTAAAGCCGCAAAAAAAAAACCAGGTTCAAACCTCGGTGCCGTTAAAAATAGTAAAAAAATCTGTTAAACTAAAAAATGCAAAAAGATGGTCAAAAAATATTTATATCAGGCTTATACATAATGAAATTAAGGGGACCAAATGTCGACGGAAATGTCTTTGATTACTTTTGCATGCTAAATATATGCTAGACCCTTTGCACATTTTGCAAAACCGCAACCGAAACTAGAAATGTAAAATCAGACGTATTTTTAAGTCCCAAGTTCCGTACAAAATCTGAAAGCAATAAATGGCTCTGACAAAAAGTTAAACTGGTTTGATGTACATACTTAACTTTGTTACTGGAAACCGCTGCCCCTATACATAGACATGAGTCGGGTTAGTTTATCAGTTGCTAATAAGTTTGTAATCGAAACAAAATGATATATTTATTTACTTATGCTACATAATGTTGCCAAATGTCATTATTCTAAAGTTAACGGGAAGTACCTAGCTTATAGGGTCTTCATTCCTTTGCCAGCGTCAACAAATGCAGCATAAACGCTCGTATCTTTTGATTGTCTGTATTTTCACGGTTCCAAGGAGTAGCAGGCAGACATGAGTATTTGATATTAATTTCAGCGTGACCTCTATGTGTCCCTGAAAAAAAGGACAGAAGGACAGACAGACAGGCGGAGAACAGAGTGATCTTATAAGGGTTCCGTAAAACGCAACCCTAAAAAGAAGTAAATGGCAGTCAATATAAATCCCAAGGAAACAGTGGTTGATTGCCGCATGGGAATGTTTGTAGAAGGCAAATATTTTATGAACGCATGGTCTTGTCGTCGTAAAAGTCTCGCCTGATTTTATGGAATCTTTGTGTAGCATAAAATCAACGAACAAATCTTTAGCTTACATTTAGTAAGGTGGTATTAAGCTATACTTCGAAATTAATAGTCCTTTGGTTTTTTTTTCTTTATTAATTAGAAAGGGGTTTTGTCACACAGTGACTACCCAAGTAGCAAACATGCCGTATAAATAATAAATAAATATTAAAGGACAATCATACACAAATCGACCTAGTCCCAAACTAAGCAAAGCTTGTACTATGGGTATTAGACGACGATATACATAATAAACATAGATAACATCCATGACCCAAGCACAAATATTCGAGTTCATCACACAAATATTTGCCCTGGCCGGGATTCGAACCCAGGACCGCCGGCTCAGTAGGCAAGTGCTTACAAACTGAGCCAACCGCGTCGTCATAAAAGCATATACAGCCATTATAACACTAATTAAGTTGTATAAAAGCTGTCTAAGGGGTTTATGTAGCCTGTGTGCTACTGTGTCACCTTCGTTGAAATCAAACTATAATATTCACTTTTCACTACATTGTCCTTTGTATGCATTTCAGTATTTTGTTCCTACACTGTTGTGTGACTGTGGTATATTAACTTTATACTAAATAAAGTTTTTTTTTTTTTTATGAACAGGGCAAACCGTATGCATATTATGGACCAAGTGATAAATTGGTACTTACTAGTTGGGCATTATTCATAGTACTCGTATCTGGGCAATTGGAATTATGACTTAGGTCGGTAAGTTTAGGTTAGGAAAAATAAACCTAAGCTAACCTAACCTAGCGGCATTATGAAAAATGCCGCCATTTACCACTAATAACTTACTAATGAACGACGTTATGAATCTGTGAGTCTTATCAACCCGAACCTGTAAATGTAAGTTGGCAGACTCGTTCGTGACGCATTTTTCTTATAATCAAGGGGAATTCATTCCGCGTCACGTGTCTTTATTCTGTGGTAGGTATAATGTAAACTTACATTGGAGCCTGTATTTTACATGGAATCTTTTTGGTGGGATAATACCAACTTCTTTACTTTTCGTAATCGTAATCGACAGCGACGCACACGCGGCGCGCCGGCAACGCGCCCGGTGCGCGTGCGCCCGTACTGCTCAACCAACTCGTCTTGGAACAAGACGCCGACGTGTTTGCCGAGAGCTGGCACACGTTGTTGACTAAAATAAGTGATTTGTGCTTTAAGTTTAATTAGAATGGTATTTTTAATGTTTATTTTTAAGTTTTGCATTGTAAACGCTTTGGTTACATACTGTTAGTTTACAATTGTAGTTTTATAAATAAATAAATACATAAGGCGGATTTAGTAAATTGACAGTATTATCTAGCTGTATAGTATTACTTAATTTATTTATATTTATGTTTCTATACCGCAGCCTTCACAGTATTTGTGGTTAATGCACGTGGAGATCTTAACCTGTTGTCTATTCTTAGAACGTTAATATAGTTCTTACTTCCTTAGTAACCTGACCTATGTCACAGAATAATATTTACACTACAGAAGCCGCACTCTTTTTTTCTTAGCATAAGTAAACGAAGGAATTAGCCTATACGAGTATCTCATTGGACGCTTGTATAACGCGCGACGCTATTGGCTGTGGCACGTTATGGGGCGTATAATTATCCTAGGGTGGCCAACAACAACAAAACGGCAACTACACCTCGGGTTGTACTCTGTTTTGCATGCCACTATTATAAAATACGTCCTAGAAGAAGATACGACAGATCTGACATGTTCTTTATGATGATTCATTATCCTTTGAAGCGCCTATTGCATCTCAAGGTTGATCCGAAGAGGCGGGGAGTGAGAAAAAATCTCAATAAAATAAAACTCTTTGATGTGAGAAATCATTTTAAATATGGAGAGGGCAAATGGATTCCGTACCAGTAAACAACATTTTCTTGAATGCGAGAAGTGTTCATAACGAAGTTATTCATGTTAACTTGCAGAAGTCAGTGAAGAAAATAAGTGGGAAGTTTCAAAAAACGCTTATCCAACGTGCTTGAATTATCATATCTTGAATAGCACTCGAGAGAGAATTTTCCTTTGTATTTTCTGCCTAGCTGTGGCATGTTTAAACTGCTAAAATCTGCAGTTTCAGGCTATACTTACTGTATTTTCTAAAGGTCAAGTTGAAGTTAAACTTCATCTGAAGTTTAGGAGCTTCGTTTTAAGCATAATCCGCGTTTTGCTTCATTATATAGTAGTCCAATAGATATAAGAAGACATCATTGAAGATAAATACCTAATGTTTCCAAGTCAACTACTTAGTACGATTTTATTTATGTTTTTTCCTTAAAATTCCGTCTTTATTTTCATGTCTATTAAATAATTAAAAGCTTTAACCCCGAATACATATCCCTCTCAATAGTCACAAGATGTCAAAATAGTGACAATGAGATCTATGAAGAATTGTTAGACCTAATAGAAATGGTGAACCTCACTCAATGATGTAACTTCAGAGCACAGTATAAATTTAATATCCAGCTACCGAAAATTAATACATCTATTTTATAAGCATAGCACTTTTGTAATGGCAATCCGAATGTTCAATCACCTCACGTCAGACATAAAAGCTCTGGAAGGAAACAGGTTTAAAAGGAATCTTAAAAATTGGCTCATTGATAAGACATTTTATAGCTTAAAAGAATTCTTTGATTGTAGCTGTATTAATTTATAACTAAGTACCTATTGCATGCCTGAAACAGTGGAACAAATGTATTTTTTTTCGTCGACCTAACTATGTACCTACACAGTTTTGCAATAAATCTTTCTTATTCTTATTCTTATTGAATCTATACGTGTAAGTCACGGACTAGAAAAAATAGCGGAATTGGCATACGTCTCGCTACTACGAGAACCGTTGTAGCTAAACTCACACATTTAAATTTTTAAATACAAATAAATCTTGAACATGATTCGCTGTAGCATTCCATTAAGAATGAGATTGTAAACTGTCAGTAAATGTATTTTGAACCTCATGTCTCAGTAATACCGTATAAATGATAATAAATTTATTTCAAGAAAATAGGAAAAACAAAGAAACAGTAAATAAAAAACTTAAACACTACTAACAACTATGTACAAAAAGCTAAAATTAAAATAAACTAAAACAAATTCAAAAAATTACTCCCCTGCGGCATGGTACCGAAAACGCTAGCAGCATTTCCTCGCTGAACAGCTATGCTGATACGTTGAGCGAGGAAGCTGCCAGCTCTTCGGTCCCCAGTGGTCTCCGCAAGCCTTTTAGATAATTCTTTATAAAGGTTGCGGGCACTGGGACCCCATGGATCTAGGGTCTCGACCCCAAACGGAACAAAATTGTACTCTGGGCCGAGACCCCTATATTTGGTGCTTTTTAGTTTTTCGGCCGCTTCAGCAGCCGCACCCGCTCTGCACGATGTTCCGTGAAGGTGGGACAGTGCCAGTGTGTCTACACAGGTGGCATCCCACACAAGCACACGTCCCAGCCTCCACGGAACCAGGGACATCCCGTCCGGTCTCTTGCCATCGGCGATGCCCGATGGCTCCAGTAACGCCGGCACGTTGACGGTGGCAAGAGAACGGCGGATAATGTCGTTCAGAGTGGCATGTCTCGAGAAGCGGCCTGCACTTTTCTGGCAAGAAAGGCCATGGTGTCCCAGTGTATCGACCGCGCTGCCGCCAGAGCATCTGTGAGGCGCACAGATTGGCACCCCGAGTCGTAGGCAGGTGGATATGCGGAGGGTGTCGGGCTCTAAAAACGTACCAGTATTGGCAGAGGGGAATGCGTGCAGCCAGTGGCCCGCTTCTTTCGTGCCCGCTGCCAAAATTCTGGCACGTTCAGAGCCCGTACTGCGACTTAGGAGGGAGTCATACGTTAATTTTGATAACACGTCGTCCCAGGTCCTTTTGCGATTTTAAATTTTCTGGGAAGTCCTGTCCCGGGCAGGCAATGGACCAAGCTCTTTTGGCCTCCGTTAAGCCCGCAGTCTCATAGTTTAAGGCAGAGAAGGCGCTCAGAATTTTGCCTATGAGAACTGCCGAGCTATGGGCAGAGGACAGAAAAGCTGGTGCGGAAATGGAGGAAATTTTGCGGATCCCTATCCCACCAAAGCGAATGGGAAGGGATGCTTGGGTCCAGGATTCCTCGCTGAGATGAATATTTAAAATAGATTCCAAGTTAGCTTTGATTAAGTCATCTAGTTGGGTTAGTAAAATTTGGAATTTAGTGAAAGGGCAGCAGCGAAGTACATACGTGAATTTTGGGACAAAAAGGCAGAATTTAAGGATAGTAATTGCGAAATGAGGACTAATTTCGAGGAGGCGATTTTCGTAGTTTTTGAATTTGGAAACACATTCTGAAATAAAGCTCGGAAAAGATTCTTCGAAAATAGGGGCCCCTAGGAGGCTGAGGGAATATCTGTCTACTATTTTTATGTTCGGTGTTAGAACATCAAATTTGGATTTCACTTGTAGTATATTTAAGTTCGGGTTTTGTATAAGAAGTTCACACTTGCTAAAGTTAAGCTCTAATCCAATTGATTGAAATTCGGTTTTGATAGTAAAAAGGTCAGACATTAAGGTATCTAGGTCGCCTCCTAGGGTTCCGTCGTCCAGGTACCAAACATTAAATTTTGATTTTAAATTTTTAATAGTGGGGTTAATAGCTAAACTGAATATTGCCGGCCCGAGGGGATCGCCCTGCTGGCAGCCAACTTCTGAGGACAAAGCATTTTCACGGTAGATGAGGTGTGAAGGATCTGCATAGCAATGAAGAAGGTAATTGTAAATTTCGGGAATATTGTTTTTGACTTCTGTCAGCAGGGTATCTCTATTTACAGAATTGAAAGCATTTTTCACATCAATTTTGACCAATGCATCGCAGGGTTTGTTGGAGAGGTACGTACGCAAGGCATGGACGGCTGCCTCGCACCCTCCCTTTACGCCGAAACCGAGTTGTATGGGTTCGAAAAAGGACTGTAATTTTGAAGAAATATACCTAACAGCAATTTTGGATGCGAGACGTCTGAGTGTAGACCCAACGGCAATTGGTCTCACCCCTCCGTCCTTTTTGGTGAGAGCGATGAGGTTTGCGCCGTATAAAGTCGGAACTATATATGGGTTGACATTGCCCAAGTACATGGCATTGATCAATTTGGTTAATGACTCTACTAGGCGTTCACCCGCATCGCCCACGGAGTGAGAAGTCATATCCTTTAAATGTTGGGGTGAGAGCCCATCCAGGCCTGCAGCGGAACCGGTTTTGAACGATTCAATTGCTATGGTGACGTCCCTATTTTTAATTTTGAGGCAGGCCTGAGTTGCCGTTGGAGGATCGAAAAAATATGGCGTTGAAGGACCTGGGGGATGTTTCGTTTGTAGGGCCGAAAGGGTGTCAGGGGTGTTAGGTGACAGCACGTCGCTGGAAAATAAAAGACGGGCAGCGCCTTTCAGATCTCCGTCACTGATTTTGGCTTCCACAGCTTTGCGGCGGTTAAACGATGAGGTGGAATTTCTATGCACTATGGGAGGTGAGGAATGGTTAAAGCAGTTGTTTTTAATTTTTTGGGTGAGAGAAGTTGATGTACCGTCATCGTGGGCGTGAAGGATGCGGAAAGGGAAAAGTAAAAGGTTATGCCAGTCTTCGATGCCATTAACCTCAACACATTTGTCCGTATAAATTACACGGCGAATGTTTGTTACTTACGACGTATAGATACAAATTCAAATGTGGCAAAGGTATTTCTGCCACCTGCTTTTTCTGTTCTGTGGTGTAAGTACCTAAAGTCATGCATTTGCTCCACATTTGCTCCCAAATTGTATTCATATGTATTCCAATCGGATAGGATTGATTTTCGGAGAATTCGATTTATTGCTTTGCTAAAAGTGACTTTAAGTATGGTCAGCATTCACATGTATGAGCATATGCATTACAAATACGCTCGGCCCAGGTCCAAAATCTCCTACTGATTTCCTCAACTAATACAGTATACGAGTTAATTAAAACAGTTGAACTACGCGCATCACAAATATTTATGTTACTGAAGTTTCGTATTCTTTGCTTATTTTAACGCTATATTTTACATAGTAATGAGTTGTTTGAACTTCGGAACTGCAAATGAGATCTGAATTTCCTTTTTGTGAGATGAGATTATTTCGGATATTATGTTTCTTCGTAACAAGATATTCAGTAATAATTTTATTAAATTATAACTTTGTTTGTTATACTTTGTTGCTCGTTACAAAAATCTGTTATGAACATTTTAGTTTTAGAATAGTATTATTTGAATTTTCGGTTTTCGGATTATGTTTTGACTTATGATATAATTAGACTCAATTGACAGCATTTCATATTTTTTTGACTACAATTTTAATACTTTTCTGAGTTCCGCTTAGAAAGAGGACGTACCTCTACCTAATCACTGTTTTTATATTTTTCCTGAGATTAATGTTTATTTTATTATTTATTTATAATTATTTATTTATAGTTATTTTATTATTTATTTATATATTTTTTTAAATTCTAAAATGTAGTAACTAACTCCAAAATTATGAGCCAATAGAAAGGTTACTATAGTCTGGTGTTTAATGAAAAAAAAAAGAATGACGTTGAGCTTGACATTATGGACAGCTTATTTTTTTTCGCGGATAGTTTTGAAAACTACAACTCTATGCAGGCATAGTTGTCGTAGATTTCAGTTATTTTACGTATTTTCTTATATTTCTACATACAGAAAAATTAATTTATTCAAATATTTTTTTAGGGGGCTCTCTGTTAGATGTATGCTATGTTATATTATGAATATTGTCGTCGGTCGTCTAATGCCAACGATCCAGCCAGTCGCGTAACAGCGTATATAAACAATTTTCTAACCTAAAAGTGAACATTATTTCCCAAACACTATTTTTTCTTGTAGATACACCAATTCTTGTCGTCATAATTATGTGTTGAATATTCATTTAGGTATAATTAGAAGGAAATTGATATTTGGGATGAAATGAAAGAGTAAGTATTTCTATTTATAAAAAACTAGCTGTGCCCCGCGGTGTTACCCGCTCATCCCACGGGAACACTACATTTATTCGGGATGAAAAGTATCCTATGTCCTTCCCCGGGACTGAAACTATCTATATACCAAATTTCATCTAAATCGGTTCAGCGGTTTAAGCGTGAAGAGGTAACAGACAGACAGACAGACAGACAGACAGACAGACAGACAGACAGACAGACAGACACACTTTCGCATTTATAATATTAAGTATGGAAGTATGGATATTAGTATGGATTATACGTGGCGTGCCTATGAACAAATTTTTTTACGTCACTATTATCTATTCTGTGACGTCAGCCTAGGCCGTAAGTGGAATTTTCTAGTCACTTCCTAGCCAAGGCAAGTCGTAAAACTTTAGACAAACCACGGGCGGTAATTTGTGAAGCCCCAGATCGCATATTTATGGCAAACACCTGCTATCTGAGACATTCAGGAATTCACCGCCCTAGGTAGCATATGTAGAAACAATTTCCACACGCTCTCGCGTATGCCAATCTATACCGACATTTTTGTATTTTGTTCCTAGTTTTCATTTAAAATTTCATTTGGTTTAAATATGATTGTATACATTTTGTTCCTTTTGGGGTCCAGACCCTAGGTCCGTGGAGTCCCAGTGCCCACAAACTAATGAATGACCTCAGTAAAAGGCTCATTGATTCTACTGGTGATCGAAGAGCTGGCAGCTTCCTCGCACAACGCATCAGCATTGCGATTCAGCGAGGAAATGCTGCCAGCGTCTTCGGGACAATGCCGCGGGGGCACAGTTTTCTAGATTTAATTAAGATTAAATTAAGATTAAAGAATTGAAGAAAACAAAATATAAAAGGACAATTAAATGAAAATTAAAACTAAAAAGATAAAACTAAAGAACTAAAATCAATAATAAATTAAATTAAACTAAAATAATTTTAGATTTTAGAAATTTAGTTTTATCTTTTTAGTTTTAATTTTGATTTAATTGTCCTTTAATATTTTGTTTTCTTTTCCCATTAAAATTTGTAAGTTGTATTTGCTTTTCTCGTCTATTTTGTCAAATTCACTTATGTCTTGGTTACCTACAGGACAGGCTGTGCCGAGTGTAGGAGCCAGTGTTAACGGCTAACATAAGCGATATCAGTGCATAAAATTGAATTTATGTAAGCCATATTTTTATACACAACACCTTTAATTATTGTAGGTATGTGTGTTAGGTAAGTAAATAGATGTGACTGTATTAATTTATTTAAGTGCAATAAACTTACTTACTTACTAGGTATGTAATTTAATGTAAGTTGTTAATGTAAGACTAGAGTCAGTCACTCTCAAAATTATTCTTGTCCATTTTTGATACAAATCTGCTATTTTTTAGAACACGAAATATAGAGAGTAACGTGCACCAAAGGTCTTATCTAGTATTGTATTAAAAACACGCTAGTTTTCGTGACTTTTATTAGCGGAACGTTATCACTGCTTATGGAATAATGAAAGCTATATTTTAATAATTCATGTAACCCGGGGTATGCTATCAATAAAGTCGAATACCGATAACAAGACCACTTTTATCTGTGACATTGTGTGGCGTAATAAACTGAAATTTTGTGTAGTAGGACTTGTATAGTAGGAGTTGGTAAAATACTTGCTAAAACGGGTTTTCTCACGTCGTAGAAGTCGAATCGTTTCTTTGTTGTGCTCGATTGGCCTGATGATGAATCGCGAGCCGATCGGCTCTCCTGATGATGAATCGCGAGCCGATTCGAAACATCGTCGAACGATATTCGACCTCTACAATGTGAGCAATTGTGCTTTTGGTCTAATAATTACATTTCCTACAGGGTAATCAATGTCATCATGAATTACTTACTCACTTTTCAATCTTTTTAGGGATAAAATCCAGGATGAAAACTATCTTATGTCCTTCTTCGGATCTTAAACTATCTCCATGCCAAATTTCATCAAAATCGATTCAGCGGTTTAAGCGTGAAGAGGTAACAGACAGACACACATTCGCATTTATAATATTAGTATGGATATATTTGCCCTCATCATCTTTATTTATACTCTTTATTGTAAACGGTTAGAACATATAGGGATTTGTAGTTTTCGTTCTTATTTTTTTGACTCGCACTTGGCACTAAATTTATAAATAGTAGTGAGAGGTGACCGCAACTTCGTCCCCGTATTTTTGTTCTTCACTATAGTCGGGCAAAAAGTATCCTATAACCATCTTTGGATGTCCAGCTATATCTGTACCAATATTGGTTAAAATTAGTCTAGACGTTTCCATTGCCGGACTTAGATGGCCAGGGCCCCAGGCACTTGGCATTTGAGGCCCCCTCCCCTATAAGGAGAACATTATAATGGTTCAAAACCTGCTTCTAGGACTGGGCCCCTAGACTGGCTGGGCCTAGGCCCGGGCCTTGTGGGTCTAGGAGGAAATACAGCCCTGGTCGTTTCGGCGTCATGAGAGAACATAGAAATTATGACCGCGAGACTGTCATGGCTTCGCGCGCCCATATAAAACAAAAGAAGATTCTGTTTAAGATTTTTCCTGAAATCACTACCCCTCTCCATAGAAGACTTTCAATACAAATCAATTGTAATCATTACATATAGGGAGCTTTTAACCATATCCATAAAGGGATCGACACTTTATGATCCAAACTTTCCACACCCCGATGTTAACAGCCTATTATTAAGAGGATTGTATTTATGTGTCCTTGTAACGGCCATTTTCTTAATTGAACACTGGCTGCAGAGCGGCACTTAACTTGACATTTAGATGTTTCGGTTTACGATGGCTTTTTCCAAGGTATACTTAGTATATGTACTGTTACATTAGGTATTACATACCCACATAGCAAACAGGCTGAGAGCCTATACAGTAATTATAACTCTAATTTAAGCTTTATAAGGGCAGAATAAGTGATTTTGCGGCCTATGCGGTCCAAAAGAAGTGCATTATCATTAAGAAGTAAATCTGAAGAATACTAATCTAACCCCTATTTTGGTTCGGCAATAGTCTCAGTGGTCGAACCAACATCCCAAATAATAGCGGGTAAATTAGTATTCGAAGGTATGTATCATAATCCCTAGTTATGTACAATTGCATGCATGGCATAGAAGAAATTAAAAATCCTGCACACAGCACGTTTTTCAGCTTCACTACCGGTAGTTTTGAGCAGTCTGACACTGCCATAGTGATTGTTGTATTTTTATATTCATACTAGAAGGAAACTTCGTTCTCGTTTTTTTTTACCATAGTTGGGTTAAAAGTATCCTATTACCATTGGATGTCCAGCTATCCTTGTAATAATTGGTTAAAATCCCTCCAGCTGTTTCGGTGTGATGAGAGGACAAAGATAATGTTACCAATAGATAGCGCTACCTATACGGCTGACACCACACTGCTGCATCACACTGTTAAGATTTTTCCTGAAATAATGACCCCTTTCCATAGTAAACTGATTTTCAAAAAAAAATTATAATACCTAGTATAGATAGACTATGGATTATTAGCCCGATACGCCAACAGTTCTGAACTTCAATAAAATACAAGTGCGTGATTTTTTGTAGTCAGTTATGAGTAGATTGAGTACTAATGGGTATGAACATTTTCTAACAAATTTTGAGTGTGCGTTAGGTATAAAAAAAGTTTTTGTAAGTGACCTCTGTAAATCTTAGAAAAAAAAAATCAAGTTAATTTCTTCTGCACTAGGGCATCGCATTTTACAGTTTTAACATTCCGTATTGTTTTCTAACAGATTTGTCGAGAGATTATTTCAGCGCAATACGAAACGAATGAAAAAATTATAAATCCCTGAAAAGAATAAGAAGCCTAGGCTAACAAAAATTAAGAAAATATGTATCTACGTTTGAACAGCCTCTCAGCTTCATCTCAAAGCATACTTCGTTCCATAGAGTACTATTATTTCAATGTAATTTCAGTCCTTTGTTTTAATAATAATAATAATAATAATAATCTTATTTTGGAAAACGAGTTCCATAGATTGGTTAGTAACAATGTTGCCTTAACACTATGTTAGTAAACAATAACTTGAATAATTGAAATACCTTACAAAACATTAACATACAATAAATAATTTTCTCAAACATGCAATGAAATATTGTCTTTGCGTTCCTTATAATAGGCTCGGAACTATCGCTTTTTGGGCGCAACAACTCGAGAGGACTGTAAAAGGATTTCATACTGCTTTTCAGGCCTAGGCCTGCAAAGTAACTTTTTTTTGGTTTCAACAACAAGGTCATTCACACAGCTGGCTGGTTTGACAAAAAGCAGGTTTTGTTTTTAAAGGTTGATTGTTAGACACTTGTGAAAAAAAAATATTCAAGATGGCGACTTTTTTTTTCAAAATTTCAAATTGGTGCTAGGCGGCTAAAACTCAGTATCGGGGGGCTCTCGGGGCTCAAAAATATGAATCTGAAATCTTGTCCGAAAATTCGGTCAAATTCGGAAAATACCTATCGAAAAAAAACGATTTTTTTATTCAAATTGGTGCTAGGCGGCTAAAACTCGGTATCGGGGGGCTCTCGGGGCTCAAAAATATGAATCGGAAATCTTGTCCGAAAATTCGGTCAAATTCGGAAAATATCGAAAAAAAAACGATTTGTATGGAGAAAATTTCAAATTGGTCCTAGGAGGCTGAAAATCGGTATCCGGGGGTATTTGGGGCTCCTGAGTCAGAATCTGAAATCGGATTTTTTAAATTCGGTCAAATTCGGAAAATATCGGACAAACAATATTAAGTGTTATTCTTTGAAGTATATTTTTTTATTTCATTGTATGTTTGAGAAAAGCACTATACATGCCTCGTCGTGAAAACGGATTCCCGGCCTCGTATCACTATCCGGCCTCGCTCGCATGCTCGCTCGGCCGTATATACCTACTTGGCCGGAAATCCTCATTTTCCCGGCCTCTGATGTAATGTACTATTACATACCCTACACTATACCACTATGGTTTTTAGTACGGGAAACAGTGTGCAAACCCTTTAATTTTCCCAACCCAGTACAAAACCATAGGGCATTTGTATTTGTCAACAGAAAGTCTTAAGAATTAGAAAGTTTAAAGTCGTTTTACTTTTACTACAAACTACAACCATTGCCGAGTTTACACCTATTCATTGATAGCGATTCTCATTCATTGACTCATTCACATTGAAAATAGATTCCGACGAAAACGTACCGTTGAAAATAGCACTTTCCAGGCAATTTTAGCGTGAACGAAAAATATTAATGTGTTTTGTATTGCTAGTTTAATGGAATAGTTGTATAGTTTGTTTGTTCTATTTGTTCGCGCTGAACTTGATCTATTGTTCGCTATCCAGGGTCGTGTCATCAATCATCATTGACGTATAATTTAATGTGGTTTACATTCCATGTGCTGAAGGATGCGATGTTTACATTAAATGTGTGAATGAATGTTAGGACGACAAGGGAAAGCTGGGTTTGATCTGCCATTTACATTGAACGTTCACGTTTCAAGTTTATCTGTGTCTCCATCCATTACTAATGGTTGTGAGCAGTAGATTTCTCAATTTTTTTTAAATTGTCTATTTTCCTCCTATTTTGTAAAATAAAATAAGTATTAAAAGAAAATCGGCAAATATCTATATGTAGGTAAGTAACGCAATCAAGACGCTTTGTTGTAAGTATTAGAACCTTGCATTTCAGGCTATAGTCAAAAAAAAAAAATGCAAGTACCCTAAAAACGGGTTAAAATGTATTTTATGCAATTGTTGCACAATGAAGTCGAGTACCGCGTTTTAGGTCACGAGGCTTGCCGTGTGGCCTAAGTATGGTACGAGATTTTAAGACCTAATTGTGTAACTTTTTATACGAGCAAAACGATGAGATACGTAAGAGAACCAAGGTTGTAGACTAGCTCAGACGGTTTCTAATCTTAAGTTTCAGTGGGCGGAGCACATATTACTCGTAGAATCGATGGACGTTGGAGCAGAAAGGTTCTTGAGTGGCGACCGCGGACCGGAAGACGCAGCGTGTAGTGCACCCCAACAAGGTAGAACGACGATTTGGTTAGGATCGAAGGCAGAAATTGGATGAGGGCGGCGCAAAGCCAATAGTTGTTGAGAACTTTGTCCAGAAGTAGACGTCTATCGAGTGATATGATGATCGTATTCGTTACGAACTCAGTAGCTGGAGCCAAGGTTAAACGAGCAAAGCATCTACAATGGTGAGGAAATTGTCTGTAATGCGATATCTCGCAGGAAGCGCTATTTACGGCCCGCATTGTGCGGGGTCGCTGTCGGCAGATCCAAGCCGGGATCGCAGAGCACGCGATATGAAGTCTGTTCAGATTACCTGGGGCTAGCATATCTTGCCGTGACTTCACCTGTCTTACTCGCACGGTATTGAAAGGAAAGTGATAGGTAGTATTACAGTTGTGCTAGAGGTGCTGGTACAAGTAGAAGAAGACTTAGGGTGCTTTTCCACCGGCAGGGCGAGACGAGACGAGACGAGGATTGAATTTAAATCGAACTGTCCCTTTTCTACAAAAAATGTTGTTAATTGAAATAGCTTGTCTATCTAATAGCAACGAACTACAAAAAAAACCCTATCGCGAGAAGCGTGTTTCTGTTGCGCAGTTAATTTATACTCTATATCGGAAGCAATATAGTTAATTTTTACACAAACAAATATTTCAATGAAAGTCTCGCACATCCTCGCCAATCCTTACCTTTTCCACCGAAGATGCACTAGGAGAGGATTGAAGAAAACCACCTTTAGGGTGACTAAGTCTACGTTCAGATGATGAGTGGTATTGCGCGTTTTGCTAAAGATACGCTTTTATTTTAGAACGTCAAGTGCAAGTGCAAGTTACTTGGTTTCTGGTTCAAGCCATTTGAATCGATGGGTTAGGTATGGACGTTGCATGACGACGCGCGTGTAGACAAACTGTGCACTTGCACACGTTCAATAACTGAGAGTTGAGACTCACTAATGTAACGAGTGAGACAGTTATGTTCAAATATCGTTTGGGTCCATTATCAATTCGAATAAAGAATAAACATTCATAAATAGGCATTTTATTGCTTAAAAACTGAAATATAGGTGAAGAACTCAACTAAAGGCTGAAGGACTATTTAGGAGTAATGCTAGTGTTTTATTTTCCCAACCGATAAATATTTACTTCTTGTTGTTTACTATAGGTAGGTAATATAATTCTCGTAATATATTATATTCTGTTTTTTTGCAGAAAACATGTCCTACTTTTTAATTTTGGAGTGTTTATTTTGTTTTGTTTGTTACTGTTTGGTTGTTATAATATTAATCTTTAAGGGCAGCGCCATCGTTTCTGTATTCAAATAACGACGTCTGACATGAAGCTTTAGCGCGACATGTTGCAATAAAATCTACTTAAAAAAAATCAAAATCCAGCACTATTATAATTACTTTAACGAATGAGACATATATATCTACATGTCATGCGCCCGAATTCGCTCCCGTTGTTTATGGGGAGGGCAAGGGGCGCCAGCCAGACTGCGTTGGCGCCAAGCCTCTTCTGTCCCCCAAACACCGCCAGTCGAGCGCCGGGACCCGCCCATCGCGTTGCAATGAAGCCGCTCTACTCAATATTTATTTACTTTACCGTTACCAACATATTCGTACAAGCTAAAATACACGGCGGACCGCGCGGCCGATTCACCAACCATTCTGCACTTCGCGCACCCAACTATTACCATGTCAGTTCTCGGCACACCCACTTCTCGTATCATCCGCCGACGCATATATCTTTCATGTGCCGCCATTGTTCCAAGCCAGTGACCTATCCGGTATTCCACGGTCAACCACCGACGTACGTCTACAAGTACAGGGAAACTACAAGCCGATATGGAGTATTATTAACCGGCCTAGCGTTATACAACTTGGGAAGATCCTCGAGTCTACCGTACCACACCCAGGACTCTGAAGAGAAGTGCTCAATGCAGATCGTAAATTGGCATCAGTTCGAAGAAACTATTTTCCCGTGTTTCATGATGTCGACTTTCATAGAGCGATCGGGGAAATTGCATCGCGAAGATTCAAACACGTTTGATGTCACCTCGTCTCACATCGATGTCAAGTCTTACATCAATAATACTGGATACCCTATACCGATAACTACACACCAGGAATGTATAATTTGGCATAATACGTCTGATGTTCATAAAAGTACTCATATTCCCTGCATTTTGTTGAAGGTGTACGCTGACATTATGCAGCCGTCCGGTGTTCCTGTGTATATATGGCTGCCGGTGACTTTAGCAGTTGTTTTAACTCTTTATATTTGTTGTCAATGTATTTGCCGAAAGAGGAAGGATCACAAAGAAGGGGTGCCTCTCAACCAGTCTGCAATAGTCGGGTATTGTTCACGTTAAGTTAATGTCAAGTGCTAGTTTGTGTAACAAAGGTTGGAGTTTAATTGAATGTGTTCATTGAAAAGAGTTAGGTTAGGATCGTGTTACTAAACTCATAACATAAGGGTATATAAAGGGCGCAATTTTTTGCACTAATTCGTACGAAATGGCAATGTCAACACTAAACTCAACAGTCAACAACTTGATCGAACAAATAAACATGCGTACGTGTGGTGTATTGACATTCGCACGACCATTCACACTGGCTTCGTCTGATCGTTGATCCAACTGTATTGACGTCATGTTCATTGACTTGAGGTTTAGATGGTGTCTACGAAACTACGATTACTTTCGATGTGAACTAAACTTCAATGTTAGGTAGGTACATAGAAAAGAGATTTTTTGAGAAAACATTCAGAATTCAAGTACCTACCTATTATTGGTTAACCCCTCGTATTAGACACGGATCCGTGCGGGACATTTGAAGTTTATGTTAAAATATCAGTTAATTTCAATTTGATTAGCAAATTTTTGACATTGCAAACGAGGGGTTAACTGACAGTTCCTGATTGATTTCCAAAATAGACTATTTATTATAATCAATTATGTAATCACCTTCTTACGTTCCATAGATTTTAGCTAAATAGATCATACATCGCTAATATTTGCTGATACATATTAAATTTTGGACTTGGGGTACGTGTCGGGGGACTGATATTTGAGGTATTTAATTAAAAAAGTGTAATTAAGCAGCTAGTTTTACTTTTGGTATAGTGCAAGACAAACTTTAAAACATAGCTGTAGTTTTTCTTCAAAACACATTTCCTTGACACTAATCTATGGCTATTCTTTTTTTTCGAAAAATACCAAGGGCAACGATTTTGTAATTAGTGGAGAAACGCCTGTAAAATGATGAGTCTATAAAAGGTCAATGAATGACTCACAAGTACGGTTCGTGGAAAACCGTCACGAACGTGCGTTAAAATTTAGGATAGACTTTAGAATTAGGCATGGCTGACTCAATCGTAATTGCTTTAAATATGTATTCAAATGCAAATCAATGGAACATGTATCTCAAGCGATTTTATCAAACATATGTATGTAATTAATTAGCTAAGTTACTGCTTATCTGCTAATGTAATGTTAGACTAAACGCAATCAATAATACTTTAGGCCAAAGTTATTCTGTCGACCCTATTGGGTGTTTTGTAATTGGTAGTTAATAAAAGTTAACCAAATAATGATGTTTACAATGTCTTACCCTATTATTTTATTCCGAGTAGTAATATAATATAAAAAAAATTGAGCCATAAAGAATATTATTAAATAAACCACTTACACGTAACGACCAATTTGATGAAAGGTTGAAAAACTTCAAATAGCTAAACCAATTTTCTTCTATCATACAATACATCTCTTGACCGAGTAATTTTTCAAATGAAACAAAACTGAACCGAAATCGAATTACAATAAAGCTCTTCTTTTTTCGCCCGTGGTTAAAAATAGACCTCAATCAAAATACCGCAAATTAAATAAATAAATATCAGACAACCTCACACAAATCGATCTAGTCCCAAATTAAGCTCAAGAAGGCTTGTGTTATGGGTACTAGACGACGATATACATACTTATATAGATAAATATATACTTCAATACATAGGAACAACCATGACCCAAGCACAAATATTCGAGTTCATCACACAAATATTTGCCCTGGCCGGGATTCGAACCCGGGACCGCCGCTCAGTAGGCAGGTGCTTGCAAACTGAGCTAACCGCGTCGTCAACCTTTTTTGACAATTCTCGCAACTCAGCAACTCATCACTCCTAGTCGAAATAAAAGGCTGAAGACGTGTGAAAAACAAAGTTGTTTTGTTCATGGGTTTTGGGAAGTTCTTCGGTCGACACGTAGGTATTGTTACTGTGCCCCCCGGGAAGGTTATTTCTAAAGTCAGTCACGTTTGAGCAAATATGTCTATTATGTAGCTAGAACGAGCGTGGTGTGGCCGCTATTTTTTACGAAAAGCTCATGAAATGCATACTTTGCAAGCTTAAGAGCAGATAGTCTATTTTTATTCAAGCCGTAACGTCTGCTAACGTAAATGTTTACAATGAAACGAAAAGTAATAATTAATTTGGGTGTTGCACATCGTTACTATCGATTCTGAACATAATTTGAGACGATGGTACCGATTATAAAGTCTGAATCTTTACGGTAGATGGCGCTACGATGCCACCCTAACCTAAGGCATGAAGAAGCAACTGGTTGAAAAATTCAATGGCTCTGGCATCAGGTTCAGTGGTCCAGTTGGTAGGACGCCCATGTTGGCCCGGAAAGCCGTTGGAAAGACGCAGGTTCGAATCCTGCCGGAACCGTTAAATTTTTCAACTTTTCGTTTCATTGTAAAGATTTAGCAGATAGTCTTTACTCACACCTAAAAAAACTTCATATAGCCTCTACGCCGAAATGGAAACAAAATCGATGTCTTTCCAATTAGTACCTCTCTTAGTGTTACAGTCGCAACCTTTGCCAAGCTTATTTTATGTCTCAAACTGACTTCAACGCTACAATACAAAATACCATTGCTTTACCGAGAACATACTTCCAAACAGCGTGGACAAATTAAATCGAAAGTATGTTGGTGATTCACGAGAGCACCCTTAGACATCATGATGTGATATATGATAGCGTACTGTTTGGTTTATTTGCGACTAGGTCAATTTGAGCTAGATGCCGGCAGATTTATATCATAACATAACATAATACTCTCAGGTATTATGTTATGATATAAATCTGTTGTCTTTCAATTGTTTTTTAAATCGTATTTCGTGTTTTCTCTATATTTCCCTGTTAATTTTCTCTTCATTGCGCCCTTGCTCTCTAATTTCCCAGCCTGTCAGTTGGACGAGTGTACGTATCTGACCGGATACTAAGTGGGTCTATTATGAGCGGAACACTTCTCTTGAGTGCTTTACGCATTCGCCTTTTGTCCGACCAAGTGATAAGTATTTACACCAGTCGACGGAAATATTATTGTACGGCCTCGAATATAATTCTACCAGGAACGTGTAGCCTAAACCGTCATGACAGGGTGGCCGTTGAATGTCATTGCTAATGACCTAACTGGATTAGGCTAACTGGGAATAGTGGTTTTATAGCAATTCAAAATCTATCAAAAAAAGGTTCGTTAACAGTAGCCCAAATGTTAGTTATTTACATAAATCGGAGGACTGACATACTGAGGGCTACTAGTAACCAAATTAAGTTATGTAAATTTGCATAATTTTCGTTACTACTAAGCACAATTTGGGTATTTCTCAAGTAGTTAAACTAGTTGAGCTATTTATTTGTAAGTGTTGTTTGTAATTTTTCTCAAGACTCCTGAAGCTGACCACACAGAATAGTAACCATTAGTCAGTCCCCTGTCCCAAAAAAAATATCATGGCCGGCAGTGTCCCGCGTCGATCATATGTCACAAAAATGTGGTAGTCGAGCGTCGCCAAATTCGGCTTTCATCTATTCCAATATGATTTATTTGGACGCGGTAGCTGGCGACGTGATTGTAGCGTCCAGGTGAGGCAGGGGACTTATGTTAAAATCATCTCATAACCCGGTCATTGCTGTCGCGCATCCGAGTAACAAAAAACTCTGGTAATCTACCCCAGACTTATTATAATAAACATCATGACATGACAGAATCTAATAATCACTTGGTATAGCTCCTATCTCCTAGCCAAACTATATCTTATCTATTATTAAGTCTAGCTAGGTATAGTCAGCAAAATATAAGTTCAGCGTTCAAAATGATCTGCATGCAACTCTATATATGCCTCAGAGGCTCAAATAATTAATAAGTATACTAATCCGTTTAAATCGTTCTCCAATATCAAAATAATTGGTTTCAAAGGAATTTTCTGCCGTGAACGCTCAGGCTACGGAATGAGCTGCCGAGGTTTTCCCGGGGAACTACAGTATATGAAGTTCTTCAAAAAAGAAGTGGACATGTTTTTAAAGGGTCGGCAACACACATGTGAATCCCCTGGAGTTGCAAGCGTCCATAGGCTGCGGTAACCGCTTTCAATCAGGCGGGCCGTACGCTTGTTTGCCACCTCCGTGGTATAAAAAAAAAAATATAGGTCATTGTAGACGCATTATTCTGCCTAATAGCTACTTTTGCTGCTAACTGTACGAGTAGAAGACAGTGCTGTTATATCTTTTTGCAAATAAAGCCGTAAAGTCTACCCAGCAGACGACATTTATTTGCGTAACCACCAGGTTTCAGCTGCTAACCAGACAGTTAATGAGAACGTATTGTCCGCAATACCCATTTTCTAAGTAACTGGAGAAAGTTTTTAATAAATTTAGCTTAATGGGACGATAAGCGTCAATTAACCCTGTTATGTAGACAAATCCATGGCATACTGAAATGGAAATCTGACAAGTATGTAACAGGATCACTTTATAAATATTGACACAAAAGTACGAAAGAAAAATGTACTGTGATCCACGGCAGTGTAAACTTTTACATACACTTTAGTTACATATGTTTGTTTTATTCACCATCTCCAAAAAATATGACACCATTTTTGAGAAAAGTCTAATTATGGATGACTAAAATGATAAAAAAAAGATGATATGATTATCGACTTTATGCCAATAGAGAAAAGACGCCCTCCTTAACATGACACTGAAGTTTTTATGCGAACTTTCTGAGATTGAGTTTTTCATCAACGATAACATTGACGTAAACGATAACATGTTTTTTTACTTTTATTTGTGAGATTATGTAAAGAATTGTCACAAAATACATACATGTTTATTTGTCTGCTAGATTATTTATATACAGGCTCTGCTCGTGACCGTGTACCAGTTATGTAAATTTATATGGATGAAATGGAATGATACTTTGCTGAATAAATATGCAGTGATTCATTTTCCACAGAACTATTGTGTTTTCTAGCCTGAGCATTTTAAATTCAATTATTTCAGCTGGGTTGAACCACGTTGAACGAAGAAGCGGTGTCTTTAATTAGGACGAAGTCTTAAATGGCTTTCCACTTAGGGAAGAGTGCAAGGCATTTATCAGAATTTGGGCTCTCGGGTGATATCGGGGACGAAGCTGGGTTTAAAAATGAGTTGAAATATTTCGAGAAATGGTATGTTGTCGGGGCCCTACCATGCAATAATTATATTCTAAGGATTCTAATTTGAATAATTGATTGCATGCTCGGCAGCGGGAATATCTTGATAAATCGAGAAAAAAACTCAAAAGTAGACTGCAAAAAACTATTTGTGTCAAATTAGTGTACCTATTTCCGTCGTACATGAATTTATAGATTGGAGAAAACAAACACAGATCTTGCTCATCTCACGGATCAAGTGACCTTTACTTATTTCAAAACTGGGCAGGATGTCAACCATCTAGACATTGACCGCTGTCAGTCAGCTAACAACAAAACATACTTTAATCCCTAGTGTGCTGATCCAAGATACGTCCATCTGTTTGTCGCTGGATCCATTGATGCAGCAAACGATTTGATTTATCTTTAGTGGCCGCTCTCATTCCATTCATGAGAGGAAAGACCCACGCGTTCAGTATGCTTTTATTTTCATCTAAATATTTACGACATCGGCGGTATTTTTTAAGAATTTGAACGCGTTCGTGGTTGGGAAGTTTTTTAAACTTTAAGACTTTGGCACTTAGATCAGAAGCACTCATATTCTTTGATCAGCAGTGTAGTATACTGGGAAACTTTTGGGACAGTCATCCGACTAAAGAATTTCGTATTATTTTGGATGTGTTGAAGGGACGTCTTTATATGTGTCAGTCAGTCGACAACTATACTATACATATTTTTATCTGTTTTTAGCTGGCTCCATTGACGTAGAAAACGATTTGATTCATCTTACGTGACCGCTCTCATTTAATTCATGATAGGAAAGATCCACGCGTTCAGTATGCTCAGCTAGCACCGGCTACATATTCAAGAATTGACAAGTACGTGGTTGGGAAAATTTTCAAACTTTAAGATTTTTTAAACTATCAGAGCTCTGTCCCGCCATGGCAGTGTCGTCTGTTATATATGCCATACAAAAATGTGTTAGCCAAGCGCCACTAAGTCACTTAGCTTCCGTACATTCTATTTTGACTTTTTGTGTCATGGCTTGTTTAACTGTTATCCTTTATCCACACTAATTAACCGGTAAAAGATTTCGGTTACCTTCTCGTTATTAACTTCGATTATTATGTGCTTTCAGACTTTTATTTCGTATGTTCGGATCAATAAATATAGCTCACAAAGTGAAACCGCAAAATGTCTGTATCTGGAGCTATTTCAAATAGGATTAACCGATTACAAGCCCTGCACGGCTAGGATATCTTGCCGCGAATTCGCTTATCGCGAAACTGCGTTATCTGTCTTGCTCACACGGTATTGAAGGAAAAGTGACAGGTAGTAATATTTATACTAGAGTACTACATAGATAGTATACATAGGTAGAGAGTGCCCATGACCCAGGAACAAATATTCGAGTTCATTACTCAAATATTTGCCCTACCACTAAAATACACACCTAAAAATACAGACTATAAACAGCGTGAAACTTCTTAATAACCAAAAATTAGTGTGCGACCGAAACACGTTTTTCTGCCGAAACCGAAACCGAAACCGAAGGTTCGGTTCTGATTACAGTTTCGGCTGAAACCGAAACCGAAACCGAACCTTTTATAAACGTGATTAAAACGTTGTATAAAATGTCAGCGGGCCGTTCTTTCTAGATCCTATAATGAATACAATGAAAAATTTCGCTGACCGATGGAGCTAAGTGTCAATTTCAGTTTGGTCCAAAATTCTTTCGTTTGTACGGACGATTGGATGCTTTTCAGTTCTCGCGTGGAGGTCGTATTTCTTAACCGATGCTCATTTTTGTGAGTAGGTTTGATAAGTATATACTTAGATTATTTTTGTCGATTAGAGACATTTTAAAAAAGTGCTGATGGATATAGAGAGGTGGGGTAGACAAAGTAAAAAAAATACAAATTTCAGCAATTAAGTACACAACAAACTCGCGTTTCACTTTTGTTGAATGGATATTTTAACATTGACACTGGGTCTAAATTAAATTACCCAAAAAGTGAAAAGCATTAACAGCGATATGTTAATTGTAGATGGAAGGTATAAAATGAAACAAGTTTAAAAACCTAGCAACAAAATAATTGATTGATTTTTTATTTTTATAATTGCAATCAGGCAGCTTCGTAACGCTAATTCAGACGTAGGTCTCATTTTATTACATACAACGCAACAATGACGAATCCTAAAATCGTTTTATGAGATATGTAAACCTCCTCATTTTTATCCTAAATAAGCAATATCGCCGTCAATTTGTTTGTAAGTTAAGAAAATTTGCGTTGAAAATTACACTATGAGGTGATAAATTCATAACAAAAACTGTAATTTGTACTTTTAGGTATTCAAAAAAATGTAAACAAACCGGAGCTGTCAAATTGACAACAAGCAATGGCGAATATCAAACCGACAAAATTAAAAATCACGTAAGTTAGGTGTTAATACTTTAAGCCTGTGACTTTCTATTTTAGTCGTGTTACTTACAGTATAATTCAGCCTTGCGTTTTAATCCTCTGCAAATTTGGGTAATGGAACGGACTGCAGTAATGAGGTCAATTATTTTATATTATAAAAAATTTAACAGGAACCAAACGTTATCTTATATACAACCCTTTTATTGGTTTGCTTACATTATTGTAAACACCTAAAAATACAGACTATAAATTAAGTAAATTTAAGGTAAATGTAAATTTTTTACCGCAAATCTCCGCTATTATGAAAATTTCGAAAAACTATTTCGATGAAAAAATACTATAATACATATCGATAATACTCAAAAAATTTCATGAGTATCGGATGAGAAATGCAACATTAAGGCAAGGCAACAGCCGTTAGGCGCATGGACATCAAAACATCCGGGCATACGAAAGAATTTTGAGCCACGCTGAAACAGAAATGCTTTGCTCGCTCGGTCAGTTACTAAACATTATTCGGGGAACAATCACAAACGTCACCTCACTGAGCAAAGTGATTCAGCGGCCGGCGGAGTCAGGCGAGCGACGCCATATTGCCAGCGGTCCCGACTGCCGAGCGCACCCGACGTTAGCCGAACGCGACCCGACAGTATAATTTTGTAAGTTTCGGCGCAGCCGAAAGGTTCGGCTGTTTTTTGGCCGAAACCGAACCTTTGGCTGAAACATGATTTTTAGGCCGAAACTGGCCGAAACCGAAACCGAAACTTCGGTCGGTCACTACCAAAAATATACATTTACCACACCCCCGACATCACTAGCTGTTCATCATATAACATAAATTAATGAGTAATATAGGAAATTCTTTTAAAACGTGGTAAACGTAACTACAAAATGTTGAATTCTTTGCTTGAATATTGGCTGAAATCCTGTCACTAGTTTCGATGAACGCTGAATATGTTTGTTGTATTTGTAATGGAATACCAGCATATTTTTATTTGGCATCGGACAATACTCTCAACGAAAATGTTTTTAGGTCAATGACTTGGGTGCAATGTTTTGTTTGTTGCTGCCATTTTCAGCGATGGCTAAAAGAAAACTAATTACATGGTACTAAAATAAGCAATTTTATGGTACGATGTGGTGATTTGTAAAATCGAACCAAGTGTAAGAGGGTGAATCGAATGACTAAGTGTTCTTGGAATGGAGATCTACTTATTTCTAGGTCCATAATGTCCCATAATGTCCGCAAAAAGATCACAGCTTTGGAGAAAGAAAAACTCTAGAAAACAAGGTAGGTACTGTCAATAAAATAGGGAATATGTAAAATAACAAGACCAATGACAAATTAAACACAAGTAAAAAGAAAAATTTAAAAGCGTAACAACGTGTCGACCACTCCACCGCCCTAACACCAGGAGGCCACTCGATTTTTTTCCATGTGTTGGTGTTTGCATTGTTTATTTGAAAGGCCTTAAATCAGCAATCATCATCATAATTTTACTGTTCTATTCTTGTATAAGAATGCTAAGTACAAACAACCCCGAACGCGGGTAAACGTTAGGTAGCGGTAGATGGGGGCACTTTCCTTAGGGACAAAACTATAACCCAGTTCCGTAAAATTGTCATGAGATCATTTTCGAGCGATAGAAGCGTATAATGCTATGGCAAGTGAGGTAATGGAACGGGGATTATTGACCTGGAAACACCCTTGAACAGGATTCGGGTTACTGGGCACCAGGTAGTTCACAATAAAATCCCATGGGAAATAACGTCGACTAACTGGTGATAACCAGTGATCGCTGGAATCGATTAGGCTCGACGATAGCGATTATCGAGCTATAATATCGCCACTCAATGTTGTTGATGTCGAGAGTGTTTCATTGCATGTAGGTTGGATAGGTGTTTGGTATTTAGAATCAATAGACACCGTAACTTCATGTTTACGACGCCGACGTTCAAATGATTTTCCGCAACTCGACAATGCGTCTATTTCTTGTGGATATATTGTTGTTTTCTTCTCGTCTCCAAGATATTCAGCTTTTAGTGGAACAAGCGACTGGCAAATATTTAAGCTAGGAATTCTAAATTTTGTTTTTATGTTCAGCATCAGTAGCATTTTCTATATCACACATTAAAAGAGGGTCTCATGATGAAACTTGCGTGGGGGGTGTTTTAAATTTTTAATTTAGGTTATGTTGCGTGTTTATGACACTTATTCGGATATTATTTACATTGACCAACAGTAGCGACATATCACAATGAGGAATCACGGAGATGGTCGTCCACCGAATCCATCCAATGTACATATTGGATTGTGTACTTGATTGAATACCGCGAAGCTGTGGATTTACGCCGAGTGATTGGATATAGGTAAATAATGGCTAACTCGGCCATGTTTGTTTGTGAAGATTATGTATATGGCCCCAATTTTTGACCCCTGATGAAAACATATAGTTTCTCTGTTGCTAATGCTTGCATTTGTATGCACTAGAGGCGCAATTAATTCATTTAACGTTATGTGTTGTCTATATCCAAGAAGTCTTTGTTTTGAAGTTATCTGATTTTCAGTGCAGTCACTTTTTGACTTTATGTGTTGGTGTTAAGTTCCAAATGTGACTAATCTTTTAATTCGGCGACTGTACTTTCAATTATTTTGTCACGAAGAGTTTAAAGGTTTTGAACTGCGTTAAAGCCCTCTAGCAGATCCTTATCAGTTGTTGTTATAATTATAAATGCTATACGTTATTCCTACAAATGTCACAATGTTTCATTTACTGTCCTTGAGGCAAAAAAAACTTTTAATTAAATACCCTTATATTCTATAGTTTGTAATTATTGTCATGCGTGGAATTGGGTGATCAGGCTTTATTTCGGATCCAAGTTCTGTTATCTGATACTATTATAAAATTCAAAAATTGTTGAAAATTAGTTTTGTATCATTATTTCAGGAGTACGGGGTAGTCGTTGTGCAGCTGCCTACAATGCCGGCGGTCCTGCGTTCGAATCCCGGCAAGGGCAAATATTTGTGTGATGCACTCGAATTTATATGTTACTAGGTTATTGATATTTTCTAGGTATTTAAGTATATATTTATCTATGTAAGTATGTTTATCGTTGTGGTACTACTAGGACGACTTGTGTGAGGTTGTCCGATATTTATTTTTATTTATTGCTTGGCATCTTAAAACAAAAAAAGGCTTAATATCATAAACGACTTTAATTAAAATTGAGACAGCCTTCAAAGACGTTTGCTGGCTAAATGGATCGCTAATTGGATTGGTTCCACTCTCTGATGCTTCAGCCCCACGTGTAACGTTAGACCATCCTATCCTTCACAATCCCTAATTGAACTACGCAATTAGTAACGTATCGTCTCTGCGACGTGTGATACAGCATATCTGAACCCTAACTGAAAAATGGTGTAAGTATCGTCGTAATGTTAAGAGAGTTCGGCCACTTTACACTGAGACTATATTAGCACTTCGTTTACACGAGTGTACTATCACTAAATAGTATGTAACAAAGTCGCTTCCTGCTGTCTATCTGTCCCTATGTATACTTAGATCTTTAAAACTACGCAACGGGTTTTGATGCGTCTTTTTTTAATAGATAGATTGATTCAAGAGAAGGGGTTATATTTATTTATTATTTATTTATTTATTTATATAATGTTAAAGTTAAAGTAAAGCAGACTGGCCAGCATAGGACGTTTCACAAATTTCTCATATCCGAGATGAGATGTATTGTTTTGATCGCTAGATCCTACGTGATTTGAATAAGGTTTGACGTCATTGCTTCCTTAAATTTTGATTTTAATGCCTGTCAAGGGTTCATTTAATTATCATTAAAGATAATTTACATATGAGATTGCATGTGAATCTTACGGTGGAAGTGTGGCATGACGAGATTTGATAAAATTCCGAAAAAAACAGAGGACGTCTGATAGTAACACCAATTAATTAGGGATAACTTAAAAAGCTAACTGCGCAATATGGACCAGAAAAGCATAAAGCGTGAATCCGGATGGAAATAGACAAAGAGGAAGACCAAAGAAAATAAGATGACGAATTGAGAAAGAAAACATGCTGCGCCGACTCCATATAATCGGATGAAAGCAACGGAATGATGATGATGAACAGTTTACCTAACGTTATTTCAATCTTCCTATTTAGGATCGTGTGCTTCTGGCTTCATTTAGTATTTTAGTAGACATATCGTAAGAACCTGAAGAAATGGTGGCAGCATTTTTCTAAACTTAGATCCAAGATTCGATGGTTTTACGTGGCTGGGACACGAACCATGTCTAATATTTTAATATGACGAAGGTTACAAAAAAAGTGTCCTACAAATGTTGTTATTTAGCCGCAGTTTTTTTATATTTTGTATTGACCGCGCGGCGCCATGCCAGTCTGGCGCCATCTATTGGGCATCATTTATTTGTTTGGCTGGACGAATTTTGATTAATGTTGGTACAGGGATAACAAGACATCCAAAGATGGTTATAGGATACATTTTACCCGACTACGGTAAAGAAAAATATGCGGACGAAGGGACACCTTCTAGTTTCATATAAATGCCCTGCTGAATAATTTTAAAAATGAATTTAGACATTCGAAGACGAACTTCGTAATTGAATGATTCAAATGAGCTGAGCAATTTATTCCGAGAAAACATTTTCCGTTCCAGTTTGAATAAAATGCCAAGGATACAACCCGCAGGTGCCGCAAAAATACAACCAACAAATTCTGCAAGGATAAGGATACAACCCGCAGGCGTCACAAGGATACAAACAAAAATTCCGCAAGGATAAGGATACAACCCGCAGGCGCCACAAGGATACAACCAACAAATTCCGCAAGGATAAGGATACAACCCGCAGGCGTCACAAGGATACAACCAATAAATTCCGCAAGGATAAGGATACAACCCGCAGGCGTCACAAGGATACAACCAACAAATTTCGCAAGGATAAGGATACAACCCGAAGGCGTCACAAGGATACAACCAACAAATTCCGCAAGGATAAGGATACAACCCGCAGGCGTCACAAGGATACAACCAACAAATTTTGCAAGGATAAGGATACAACCCGCAGGCGTCACAAGGATACAACCAATAAATTCCGCAAGGATAAGGATACAACCCGCAGGCGTCACAAGGATACAACCAACAAATTCCGCAAGGATAAGGATACAACCCGCAGGCGTCACAAGGATACAACCAACAAATTCCGCAAGGATAAGGATACAACCCGCAGGTGCCGCAAGGAAACAACCCGCAGGTGCCGCAATATACAACCAACAAATTCCGCAAGGATAAGGATACAACCCGCAGGCGTCACAAGGATACAACCAACAAATTCCGCAAGGATAAGGATACAACCCGCAGGCGTCACAAGGATACAACCAACAAATTCCGCAAGGATAAGGATACAACCCGCAGGCGTCACAAGGATACAACCAACAAATTCCGCAAGGATAAGGATACAACCCGCAGGCGTCACAAGGATACAACCAACAGATTCCGCAAGGAAATAACCTGCAGGTGCCGCAAAAATACAAACAACAAATTTCGCAAGGGGATAGTCCAGTTATTGCTGATTCTCAGGATGAGAACAATTATAAGGCACTGGCCGCGAGAGATAGGGTGATGCTGCACGTCTATCTCTACTAGTGGTAGGGGTAGGTGAGCGTTCATTCCGATGGGGAGGAGGTGAGGTATACCTAGTAGGCGAACGGTTAGGGGGGCGATACCATGTCCGAGTTGAAGACGGTGGAGGCGTGGTGAGGCTGGAGGAGACGGTCGGGGAGAAGCGCGAGTCGCAGTGTAACAGCGTGAAACCCCCGCCCGTGCGAGAATGGGGGGAGCCAGGGCGCATCAGTGCCGGCGAATGGCGGAAGGAAACCGCACGAGCCGCTGGAGAGGAAGAAGCATAGGGCGCATAGGGCGTGCGACAGGTCGGGCTCCAGAATGGGAAGGTGGGGTGTCAACAACCGCAGTGCCTCCGACGTTGTCATGGTGACGACATTTTTATTTTATATTTATATGGTAACAAACGTGCAAAAGGAATTTAGATTGACGAATTTCCAAAATTTTAATGGTACCTACTTTAATTTATCGATAAGGTTCGCAATAATGTGAAAAATTAACATTTACTCTTTTACTTCTTATATACTTTTACTTTTACTATTAACCAACACCTACTAACGAATATTCAAATAATATTCGGCTAACACTAAACTAAAGGGAAAATCTTATTATAAAAGATCAATTATTGAATTGACGACGCGTTTGGCTCGGTTGGTAGACACCTGCCTACTGAGTCGGCGGTCCCGGGTTCGAATCCCGGCCGGGGCAAATATTTGTGCAAAATATTTGTTCTTGGGTCATGGATGTTATCTATATTATGTATTTGTATATTATGTATATCGTCGTCTAGTACCCATAGTACAAGCTTTGCTTAGTTTGGGACTAGGTCGATTTGTGTATGATTGTCCCTTAATATTTATTTATTTTATTTTATTTATTTATTATTGACAAAGTTACAATTACATTTACCGAAGATCACAGCAGTTAAACACTTAGAGTTAGGATCAAACTTATGTCGTTGCAAACAAGGCACAGTTTCCCGCACACAGTAATGGTTCAAGTTAACGAGTCACAGGTAAATAGGTAATCAGCGAAGGGGAGATAACGGTTCAGACCGCCTGTTCGATGAAATTGATGCAATTTTACTAGTTAAAACTTTAGGTAAATATCTACGAATCACTCAAAATTTTAGAAACAAGGGATATTTACACTATGGGGGGGTTTTTATTCGTTATTATGCACTATAAGAAGTGAATCTAACCACTCTCAGCTACCAAAAATGTTCAAGTTGGGGTTAAGGGATAAACAATTTCCAAAATAATATTATATATATGTCACGTCGTTGTGTGCACGTACCTGATATGAGCTCCAGGAGAATTCCCACGGGATAACGGCACGGCACAGGTTTCCAGGATTCACATTTTAATTAGGCACCTCACTCGCGTGTTAATAGGAGTGCACATCAAATCAGTCTGTGCATGTCATCATAAGAGAGGGAAAGAGGGCGCGGGGTGGCGCGGGTGGGGGGGTCAACGAATACTATAATGAACAGGTTGTATGTTTTTTTTAATGTTTGTTACCTCAGAACTCCGTCATTTATGAATCGATTTGGAAAATTCTTTTTAGGTTCATGAAAGGCATCTTAAGGTTGGTCCCATTAAATTTTGGTGAAGATCGGATGACGAGCTCCATGAGGAATCGAAGGAATTCCTGAAATTTTATAGGCACTCGTAATATTTTTCATATATTTTCTTAAATTATTTAGGTATTTGCATATGGTAGTCATCATCTTCCAATGCTGAGCTGATGATGGAAGGTACAACTCCTTAACGGTTAGGAGTTAGGAGATAATTCAAACGAGATGCATGCCTCCAAGACCTCCCTGATCACCCCGCCATAAGTATTTTATATGAACCACTAAAAAGCGAAAAAAAAAAATTAACAGAAAAAAGAACCGACTTCAGTAAAACCAAAAAGCCTAAAATAACTTGTTCAAGAACAGATTACATTTGACTCCGCCTTTGAAGTCGGTGCCAAACCTCACATAAACTATAATATATAAATATATTAACTGAGTGGTTTGGGATTGACTTCAAAGGGTGAGTCAAATGTAATCTGTACTTGAACGGGTTATTTTTGGCTTTTTAGTTTTACTGAAGTCGGTTCTTTTTTTTGTAAATTTTTTTTACGATAATTTTATGTACTTTATAATTATAGTATAAAGTATATAATAACATAACATAACATATATGTACTTAGAAATTGTGATGTCTTGAACACAACCCTCTTCGCAGATATTCGTCCTTGATAACATTTCTCTTACAGGATGGAAAATTTTCTAAACTGACTGTGTTGACTTTGCCATCAATTGCATTAGAGCAATGGATATTTCGGACAAATGGGAAAGATCTCATTCATCCAGAAAAGGCTTACTTATGTTTAATGGAGCACCAGATATAGTAAAATGTAACTGCAAAAAAATCACTTTTTACTATAAAAAATAGTAAATGAGTACCAAAATTGATCCCCAAATTAATTTAAAATGATAACCTAAAGTTTTACAACTGATCACCAGATAGAGTAAAATTTATTGGAAAAGAAATCACTTTTTACCTCCAAAAATAGTAAATGAGCCCCAAATTTAGAACACCAAATGTATGTAAAATTATAACCATAAATATTGCAAGTTGCTATCCTATTTAAAGCAAATAAATCCACATTAATCATTTTTTAACCCAAAAAAGGTAAACGTTCTCCAAAAATCGATTACCATTTTAATATGAGATTACCTACATTCAAATACAAACCATCTTGTAACCTAAAATAGTATTTTATGCAATCATTGCACAATGAAGGTTCTTTAAGTCGCGTAGGTATACCGCGTTTAGGTCACTAGGCTTGCCGAGTGGTTTAAAGGTACGAGATTTTAAGACCTAACTGTGTAACTATTGCATACAATACTTTTTATACGAGCAAAACACAGAAAAACATTTTTTACTTTAATCGTCATTGCCCACTATGAATTTTCTTTATTGTTCTGGCGCTTTCCCGACCGCTGCTGCTGTATTCTCGCTTCGCTCGCTCGGCTCGCGCGCTGTGGCCGCAGTTCTAACCTAACCTAACCCATTAATCTAATTAGTATTTTTGGAGTAAGTTTATATCCGCAACTCACAACTCACTTGGGAATGACATCGGGCGGGTGTGTAGTCCAGGAGAACGGGGAGAGCCCGAGACCCGAGACTTACTTTAATTTAACGTAAATTTATATTTGGTATTATGCATTCATTTTAAATTAATCATAGTGGTATAATTAAGGTGCTAATATCGCAATAATTTGGTCGTCATTTGGTGCAGTCATAACTAAAATAGGTATCTTATTTTCGTGCAAGTAATTTTTTTTGGTGTTTCATATGATATGTAGGTGATACTGGTTTAGGGACTCAACTTTTTGGTGGTCATAATATTTGTTGCCTTCAGAAAATATCGTTAGATTCGATTCAATGTTCCTTTGGTAGGATCCGGTAATACTCTCGCATTTCACATACATTATCACATTTATCATTACGCGATCTCGAGGCTGCATGTGACGGCCGTCACCGTCACACGAGGGTGATAGATGGCGCCACTTTGCTCCTAAGCGAAATGAGGACAGGACGATCGAGGATAATAATGTTGAAAATTTCTCACTACGCTCACTACAAGCCGCGATATTACCGCTTATCCAAAGACTACCACAAAAAAAGATAAATATTCAACTAGCCTTTAGATACTATAAATGAGAATAGATATACGGAAATATTGGTCATATTTATAACTTATAGCTGTGTTGGGCTGGCGGCACTCCAAGGAGTAAATCATGGTCCTCATAAACGTCCCCAGTCGCTGTTGGGTAAATTAGAGACATCCGTCGAGATCTGTCGCAGTAGCTAGATTGACTCATGTCTACATTCCGATTATACTGTTATTCAGATGTAATGCTAATTTTGATTTAATTGGAAACAAATATCTTATTCCATTGCCATTTCAACGATATTAGATATATTATGAATACAGTTTTCGCTATTCGAGCTATATTTACAGTCAAGTAAATAGAAACACGTAAGTACCTTTTTCGATCTTGTCACAATGACAAGGGTCCAAAAGGTATCGTTTCAGTTTCCTTTACTGTACAGTGACAATTGGCTATTAAAGTATACAATAGTGTTGAATAACCCCGGGACCCGAATTCGACAAGGCTTTTTGATATTTCCCATTGAACAATTTATCAGCAATATCCCGGCCATATTGCATTGATACCGTTTTTTAACACCTGTTTCGAGATTCCGATAAGGCAGGTGGGCGTGCCTCGACTAACCTAATAATTCGCCATTTTGAATTTTATTCCAGATTCTAAATTTCTGGACCGCATAAATAGTACATTACAGCAGACGCCGGGAAAGAAGGGCTTTCCCCTCTCCTCCCGCCCCAGGTCAGACTGATTCCGTTCAGTCTATTCACGAGTCCATGCGCCCGTGTCACCCCAACCCAAATTACCCCTGTGGCGTGGAGATAATCCCATCAACGGGTTATACTCCCACACAAAGTCCGACTACTG
This sequence comes from Apotomis capreana, assembly GCA_947623375.1. Classification (NCBI taxonomy): domain Eukaryota; kingdom Metazoa; phylum Arthropoda; class Insecta; order Lepidoptera; family Tortricidae; genus Apotomis; species Apotomis capreana. Next base: position 19,803,930 of record OX392506.1, read on the forward strand.
GTAGTGAGGGCTAACTAGCCCCGATACAGTACAAGTCATGTCTTGAAAAAAAACCGGCCAAGTGCGAGTCGAACTCGCGCACCGAGGGTTCCGTACAAACACTTTCCATCCCTAAGTGGTTAAGTTAAGTTTGTACCTGGTATGTATAGCGCCCCATATAAATTAGGTGCAAAGTTAGGTACAAAAAAAAAACTACTTACTAGATCTCGTTCAAAACAATTTTCGTTGGTAGTTTTTATAGTAATGTACATCATATGTTTTTCTTAGATTTTTCATTTTCTTATTTTAGAAGTTAGAGGGGGGAGGACCAACTTTTTTCCACTTTGGAAACGTCTGTCACGCAAACTATTCGGTTTAGAAAAAAAATATTTTAGAAACCTCGATATCATTTTTGCAGACCTATCCATAGATACCCCACACGTATGTGTTTGATGAAAAAAAAATTTCGAGTTTCAGTTCTAAGTATGGGGAGTCCCCAATATTTATTATTATTTTTTTATTTTTGCATCAAAATCTTAATGCGGTTCACAGAATACATCTCCTACCAAGTTTCAACAGTATAGCTCTTATAGTTTCGGAAAAAAATGGCTGTGACATACGGACGGACAGACGGACAGACAGACGGACAGACGGACAGACGGACAGACAGACATGACGAATCTATAAGGGTTCCGTTTTTTGCCATTTGGCTACGGAACCCTAAAAACGCTGAGGCGCCGTTCGGAGAGTTCGCGGCGACCATCGCTTGGATGGCTTACGTGATCTCACCGTCCCGTCGATTGCCTCCTGGAGATATCGCCGAATAAGAGTAGGCTTACAATGAGTCGTATCGTATAGAGACGGGTGTCGCCAGCAAATAACCCCAGATGCACTTTGGGGTGCCTGGGAATGTCCTGCGTGAACAGAGAGTAGCGAGTGGGGAACAACACTGAGCCTTGCCTTGCCGTGTCCGGATCAAAAGCCGAACTGCTCGTCTATGAGGATCGAATTCTCATACGAAAAGTTGAGTATTCGCCTAAGAATGATTCGCTCATATAACTTCCCGAGCGAGTTAAGCAAGCTGATCGGCCTATAACTACTGGGGGATGTGCGGAGTTTACCCGGCTTGGAATGACTCGAATAAAATGGCTGTCTCTTTATAAAATATTCATTGATTTTAGGGGGGCACCCGCCTGTCACATTTACATCAATTTACCTAAAAATTACAAACCTTAAATTATATTCCATATCAATATTCATTCGCGGAACACAAAATTGAATTTGTGACCATTTATGCTCCCATTTCATCGTGATGGTATAAAAATGATATCATTTACTTGTGTTGAACCAGAGGCCGTCTCGCTCGCACCGGTCGAGATATAACACTTGCGGTCTCTCAAATGGCAGCGCGCGCGAACCGCTGCTTTAGTTTTTGTTTTGCCGCGCTCGCTGCCGGTTGCGAATGGCACATGTTAAGAGATTTATTCATATTTACATAAATAATGTTTTGACAAAGTTTAAAAAAATCTTACTTTTCCTTAATGTTTGCAATTAAATTGTAAACAAAGATGACTCATTTGTTTTCGACTTTCCGTCTGCAACGGAAAGTTTTGGTGATGAGACCTTTGTTTACTAGTCGGGCACGTTATGGCCTCAGACTATTTTTATATGGAGTTTATTTACTCTTAAGTTTGGGAGCTCTCTTACAAATAAATAACTGATTTAGGAGGCTTATTGTTTCTTAAGCTAAGAATATAAAATATATTTATTTATTTATCTCAAGTTATGCTTTGACTAGCTGTCCGCAGCACAAAGTATTGAGGACTTTGACCGGTATTCAAATAACCGCCTTAAACTAAATTTGGCACATTGGATGGAATTTCCTAAAATAGTTGTTCGTCTCAAAATTGTAGAGCCGTATCCAAAGTAACCAGTTTACAAGATAATACTGAATAATTTACAGATATAATAAAAATATACATTCTTCATGATACTCATTACGTCTACCCGATAACTGAAGCAAGATAGTTTCATCTTGGGTTGCCAAAAATATTCTTTATGTCAACTAACGGTAAAGTTTGAAATGTTATTTCTATTACTTACAAAATTACCTAGGAATTACTTTTATTATGAGAAACGTTTTCAGCCAACAAACAGATTTTGTACAGACAGTTTTACCGTATACCAAATACATTCTTTGCTGGACGAAAGAGAGTGAAAACCTCTGCGACGCGTATAAAAGAACCGGATACCACGAGATTGGCAGAGATCTGCTAAGTCACTTAATGAAAATCGACGTGACAAATGGATCAAAACCGTCGAATCCATGGACTTTAAAACATCGAGTCGAAAAGCATGGATACCCTGTCTGACAAAACCACTTCCCGTTCAGGTGTCACGTCGGCTTCTCTAATCGACGTAATCGCCAATAGGATCGTTGATGTGTCCATAGCGGAAAATCATAAGATAGAAACAAACGCAAGGCAGCTCAGATCTTCCCTTATGGTCGACCCACGCTTATCGAGAAACTCATGACGAAATATGCCGGGCATTCAGTCAACTCCCCCTTTAGTAAAGTTGCCGGCATCGACGGTATTTACAATGAATTTTTAAAACACTTTGGACCAAGATGTAGGACATGGCTAACAGTTCTATTCTGGCATACTCTCGAATAATAAAATTCCATCTAAGTTCAACCGCTCAAAAATAATTACCACACTGAAACCGGGCAAGCCAGGCGACGACCCAAAGAGTTGCCAACCCACAGAAAAAAAATACAGATATCTGTGGACCCATTTCTCCACTTAGTTGCGTCTACAAACTTTTAGGCCTGGAGAGGCCTATCTACGGTAGAATCGATCTATTGTCGACAAAATAATTCCTGTGGAGCAGGTTGGATTCCGTAGCGGTCGCAACTGCGTAGATCAGGTAATGTCACTCACAACTCACATGACTGGCTGGCTGCTTCTAATGAAGAAATAATGTGGACGGAGCCGCGGGAAATTGCTACTCAGCAATAAAGTCGGTTGTTTGTTGACAATAGACACTTAAATTATAATAGGTTTACTGGGTTCGTTAACTTAACCGTATATACTTTCAATCTAAGGAAGATATTTGAATAATTATTATCTATATATATAAAAGAAGAAGTCCTGACTGACTCATCAACGCACAGCCGAAACTACTAATGTTAGAGAGTTGATTTTCGCACAGTAGGTTACTTTTATAACGTGGGCTAGAGATAAGAAGGGATTTTTGGAAATACCTCCCCTAAGAGGGTTAAATATGGGTGCAAAGTTTGTATGGGGTAAACTTTTTTTTTGGAGTTAGAGACTTGAAACTTTGTAGAATGATTACTTAATTAAAAACATAAAAAGTACTTTCAGCGTTTTAGAAAATTTCACCCCTAAGAGGGTTAAAAACGGGTGCAATGTTTATATGGGAGAAACTTTATTTTTTGAACTAGAGACTTGAAACTTTGTAGATAGCTTACTTAATCAAATAAAAAAAAAGTAATTTCAGCGTTTTGGAAAATTTTACCTCTAAGGGGGTTGAAAAGGGGTGCAAAGTTTGTATGGGGAACACCGCTAATGTTGTTTATAAAGAAGTGTTACGCTTTACGCTAAGGTTATCAGTTTATATATTTTTAGGGTTCCGTACCTCAAAAGGAAAAAACGGAACCCTTATAGGATCACTTTGTTGTCCGTCTGTCCGTCTGTCAAGACCCTTTTTCTCAGGAACGCGTGGACGTATGAAGCTGAAATTTATATCAATTACTCAGGTCTACTGTCCCTTGAAGCTGTGAAAAAATCAAACTTCTAAGCCAACGCAATCAAAAGATACAGCCGTTTATGCCGCAAATTTTCGACACTTGCAAGGGAATCAAAACCTACAGGGTGCTTCCCGTGAACTCAGAATCTTGAAATTTGGTACGAAGCAACGTCTTATAGCATAGATAAAGGAATAATTACGAAAACCATAAATTTTTTTTTTAATACCTAACTTTGCACCTAATTTGCAAATTTTCGACACTTGCAAGGGAATCAAAACCTACAGGGTGCTTCCCGTGAACTCAGAATCTTGAAATTTGGTACGAAGCAACGTCTTATAGCATAGATAAAGGAATAATTACGAAAACCATAATTTTTTTTTTTAATACCTAACTTTGCACCTAATTTATATGGGGCGCTATACATACCAGGTGCAAACTTAACTTAACCACTTAGGGATGGAAAGTGTTTGTACGGAACCCTCGGTGCGCGAGTCCGACTCGCACTTGGCCGGTTTTTTTATTTCCTGTCTTCTACCCAGTGACTACGTATTTTTTTTAAAACGAACTTGCACCCCATTTTCTATGGTTGACTGTCAACAATATTTTCTTAGTGCTGTCTCTTATTAAGTAATTGTGTTCCAAACTTTATGCGTTCCTAATATTTAGTGAGTTGTCTACCTATTCTTACTTTATTTAGCTTCTTGAGATATATAGAGAACTGTAGCACCAGAATATATTGAATCACTCTTCAAACAATACTTACTAGCCTGTAGACCAAAATAGTAATCGCATCATTAAATTCGCTTATGTGCATTAAGTTTTTAATGGTCATTTTCAGCATTTTCTTTAAACACTAGCCTTTTTAATAACTGGGGTGCCTGCTAGACCATTTAGAAACATTTTGGCCAGCCTCGGGAACTCCGCCACACCACTCTTTTCGTTTAATAGCCAGGCCGGCGTGTACACGCGTCACGCGTCGCGTTTAGCAACAAGACGGAAGGATTTACCGCAAACTCTTGACTCTAGGCTCAATGTTGTCAAGCACACGGCAGTCTATCAGGGCATTACATTATTCAATAAGTTACCAACTGAGCTGAAGTCGGTAACAAATAGCTTCATGTTTAAAAATAAATTGAAAGCATTCTTGCTGGAAAAGTGCTTCTACTCAGTTGAGGAATATTATGATCAAGCCTGAAGTACATTTACGTTTGTTCCCTAAATTTATGTTTACATTGATCTTTAAAATGTGATAATTTGAATTTGTGATTATTGACAATTACTATTAATTAGATAATTTTGTACTTATATGTTTATTAGTATTCACTCATTTAATCATGATTATTATTGTTTCGACTGTATTTAATTTATTTAGTTCAAGTTTAGATTACTCAATATTATGATGTTAGATTTAATGACATTATTTCATGTTCTGATGATTATTATTATTATTAATGGGACTGTTATTTTTAACTTATTTTATTATAATTGTATTGACTTTGATTTGAACATTTGGAGATTTATTGATTATTTATATCAATTATTTTAACTGTGTTAAACCTAATGTTGTATTTATATGCATTTCATACACAACTCTGTTGTTCATGAATAAACGATTGAATTGGATTGAATTGAATACAAATACCAGTGCTGCCTTCTTATGAAAAGAGGTCATTATTTATTATTGTTGAAAGAGATACTCTTCATTAAACTGCCTCCATCTCTCGATTTCCAGTGCTGAGTTTAAGATTGTTTTAACAGCCTTACGATATTTAACATTTTATTTTAATCTCACTCATAATAACTAAGATCCCCATTTTCTAACTCCAAATCTATGCGTCGCTCTAAAAAAAGCATCAGGTAACTGACGGAATAAATATTAAGCATCCTGCAAACAATTCCCGTAATCTAATTGGAAAATCTTCTAAAATTCCTTAACAATTGCATATCATTCAGTGTCTGCCACTGTTTGAAATGTAATATGTCTAGACCATTAATTACCACTTAAATTAAGAATAAAATTCACTTACCTATTTTAATATCTTTGTCATCATCAAAAATCTACGCGGACGAAGTCGCGGGCGGCCGCTAGTTTTCTATATTTCTGAACACAATTAATTGTGAATGACGTATTGAAAACAAAATTTACTTACCAATCTTATTTTTTTGTATGAAACGTAAACATAATAAATCAAAGAAACGAAAATGTGCCTGAAATGAACTTTCTTAACAAATTCTCGGTATCCGAGTACTAACAATTAGTAATAATATATTTCCATTCCAGATATTTAGGTTAGGGCCTTACCACATTTGCAAATTGTGAGAGAATTTTGTATGAAGGTGATCACGCAGTGAGTTCGCCTTGACTACATACCTATGTATAGAAAATACATTCGCAACTCGCAAAGGCCCTTAGCGTTTAAGAGGCCTTATACATTTTAAAATGTATTTTTTTTTCATAAATTATGACAAATATATTGATCATTTCAACCAAGTTTTCAAAATGAATACTTTTCCCTGAGTTCTAGATAGTAACATAGCTATTTCATGCTGTCATTGCGTGCAGTCGAAAATAAGTTGTAAAAATAAGTTTTCTGCGTGTATTTTGTCAATTTCGAGTAGTTTTATGAAACAAAAATAATTTATGAAAAAATTAAAAGGCGGGCTTTTCCCAGTAGACGCCGAACTCACTCATTTTCAGACTCGTCGTAGACGTTTAATAAGTGTTTTGAAGATTATGAACATATATATCATACTTAAGGATCTTCTGAATATGAAATCGTGTTCAGCAACATGATTGGAAAAAATTCGGTCGATAGAAAACGATCCCAAAGTTACCTCTGTTCGTAATATCTTTTCTGTAGAATAGCTAAAATACGAACTTTTTTTACCCGTTTTTTGCGTAAATGTATAGATACTAACAATATCTAGTTGAAGTGGATGGGATTTTCTGAATACAATTATTTATTTAATCACTAGAACGAAATATCTACTAAAACTATGAGGGCGATAGCTCGCGGTGCCATTTCATTTCACTTTCAGTCGCGCTTCGGCGCTTGAAGGGGATGGACCTGTGTCAATTTGTTCCGCGCGTCCACGTGATCGCATTTACGAATTATTGTTCCAAAAAAATGAGAAATAAAGCAGCATAACGTAAACAAAAAGCTTTTCATATTATAAAACGAATAAAAAAAGACAATGCTCGTGCAAGGAATGCCAAAAAGTAAGTTAATGTTTTATTTATAATAAATTAACAGAACCGAACATAAATGTCAAAAAGTGGCACGGTTGACATGTTCAAGTATATGCTAATAACGCTTTATTCATAATTTAAAACAACATAATTACTTCCTACAAAAGAACTCATTGTTCAAAGCATTAAGTGTCAAATTGACTTACGAACTTATTACCACAAATATTTTTCATCTGAATTAAGTTTTTTTGCGTATTCTGACTTATATCTCTTGTCAAACTTGGAACATGGATTTAGTACACAGTTAACATATATCAGTACTTTAAGTCCCTGCCTGGGGAAAAGGCATGATTATGTATGTTATGTAACCAAGATATAGGTAAGTAAAAAAAACTGTACTTTACAAATGCTCCTCAGTACTTGTTCTTTCTTAAGGCCTTTAGCAACAATCGACTCCTAGGTAAGGTATGTAGTATATTTTTACCCGACAGCGCGACGCAAAGGAGGGTAATGTGTTTAGCGCAGTCTGTACCGAAATATGCCTCGCATAACCAGAACCAAAAAACTCTCCACACACATAGTTGAAAACGAGGTTCGAAGCTTTAATTTAGCAGTATTCAACTTGAATCTGGTAACTTTAGGTTAGGTTGAAATAGGTTGACTTGCCTCGATATAGCAGCTATTGAACTGTTGGCTAAGATAGTAAAATTTTGAGTTTTGTGCAGCGAGTCTATTTCCCCGCGCTGACCAGACGTATTGGGGAATCTCTCTCTTATTAAATAAACTTGAATTCGACACATTCATGGGCAAATACGTGAATTATGACCATCGTAATATGGAACCATGTCTGTGGACAGCGACTTTTACCTTCGCAAAACCGCCACTCCTTCCACAGATTATTTGACATGTGAACCTTGTCACTGTAATAGAGGCTTGCCGTGGCCCCACATATGGGACACGTGAACGTGTTAAGAGAGCTATGGATCGATACAGAAGTCTGTATATATACATAATTATAAGAATGTTCGGCAGTTTCCCGTTTCACATTGTATTTTGTGAGATATTAGACTTATCAACATATTCACCATCGAATTATCGAGTTCACCATCGACTTATCAAGTTATTCCCCATACATTAGTGCCCAAATTGGTGAAAATGTTTTTTAATTGAATCGCTACGCACGCCAAGTAATTTATTTATTTATTTATATTCAAATAATAAACTTTATACTGTATGTCATATCATTTGATTTAAATTTGTATCCGAGCTATAAAATAATACTCAATCAAGGTTAGAATTTTATCAGTTTAACATTTCTAATCATAACACAATTACATGTAAACTAGCTGGCTAGTATTTAACGTCTAAAACAAATGCAGTGAAACGCTTCAGCAACTATAATTAATCTGTAACTGTCACATGTTTTCTCGTTCACAATTCCATTAGGCTGTATATCCACAGGAGTGGAGCGAAGCTATGCGGTCAATTTAAAGTATGCGCCTGTTATTTATGCCGTCACATACAAAGGAAACGAAAATTTTGCGCATCCGAATTGACGAAGTTGCGATATCGCCACTTGTCAAGTAGGCACACGTCAAAAGTGACGGATGGCGATGAAAAGGAGATCTCTCCATTATATTTCTAAAATTGGTCGAATACCTCCACACCGAGCAAGGCGCTGTACGTGTCGCGCCTGTGTCACACTGCCACCGCTGAAGAAGTGACGCAGTATGTTCGCCAGAAAACCGGGTACTCGCTGAGAGTGTTCCAGTTGCATTCGCGCAACTATTACGTGCACTTCAGCTCGTTTGTAGTGCGCGTGCCGCGGCCGACATCCGACGCTGGAGTCGAGCTAGTAAAATGTATTTTCGATGCCTGGGAGGAATCACGAGATGCTTTAGGTATCTTTTGTGATTTATCTAAGGCCTTCGACTGCGTTAATCATGAGACACTGATAGTTCTGTTTCGTCCATCTTCGCTAGCAGTAGTATAAAAATAAGTAGTTACCCTTTGTACCAGCAGCGTCGGGACCGCGTACGTAGCCCGTAGCCGCAGTCGGCGTTGCAGCCAGAGAACTTGACAAATACGCATTCGCCCACAATACGTGATTAATTGTGCTATTTATTGTACATGTTGTGACCTACTACGATATTGGTTTTACCGATGCGAACCGCAGTGCCCCAAAATGTAAGGTGAATAATTCTTCGTTCTTCTGAAATAAAAACTTGTCTTTGATCGCTGTGGATAGTTTTGGTTTTACAATGCGAAAATACTTGAAATTCACGGAATATTTAACCCTGTTTCCCCTTTGTTTACATCAGTGACATTGGGAGCTTTCATTAGATTAGATTAGATTAGATTAGATTATTTATTTCACGATAAAAATTACATTACAAATTTGCTTAGTGTCAAAATTATACGAATTAATATCATGATCGTCAAAAATAAGCATTTGGCACGATAAACGTTTTGAAAGACTCATTCTGATAAAGGAATTCTTCTACGCCTCTGTGATATAAATTAATTCAGTTCTGAGGTCTGTGATGTAAATACGGGAACGAATAACTTTCATTATTGTCATTCATAAGTCCCCGGCTTCTTTTAGGTCTTTTTAAATAGCGGTGTTGACTATGCAGGTCCAATCATGTTGAGAACATCCAAAGGCAGAGGCCATAAGGCTTACAAAGGGTATGTGTGTTTATTTGTGTGCATGGTCACAAAGGCCGTACACATTGAGGTGGTAAGCGAACTTACCTCTAGAGGATTTATAGAAGCATTCAAACTTGCGTAGGCATCTGAGGTGAAATCGGTCCAGCATTCGGATATGGCGGCGGTAAATGGTCCAAGTTTCAGCAGAGTATAGGATATTGGGAAGCACGACTGCCATGTACACATCTATCTTGGTGCTCAGTTTTATATCGTGTGAACTAAACACTTTGGGATCGAGTTTGCCAAATGCCGCAGCCGCAGTCAAGTTTGATTGTGACGGTAGACGTTACGACGACTTTAGATACTTTGTGAGTTTTGACGTGTTTCTTGATCGCATTCATGGAGTCTTCTGTGTGCGGGCATATTCCGCAGTTGTAGCGCGTCCCGCCGTGCGCTAAGGTATGATGGGTCAAATAGGAGACAACTTCGGTCGCCGTGAACTTACAGTGTACGCATTTCAGCTCATCTCCCGGCTTAAAGCACCTGTACATATGTTGCTTGAATCCATGACTAGTTTTGGTGATCATGTGGCATTTTCCACACTTATGAAGAATGTCAGGTTTTTTAGTGAGTAGTCCTACTAATGTCAAAGGATTTTGTTCTGTGGGAGTCGTCTCCTCATCTGATAGGTTGATGATGCCCTGTTTTGAGTCTTCATCGTCGCTGTCCAAGCAAATCACTTCGGAATCATTCTTTTCGGGTGTGGCTTCTATCTGACTTAGGTTGGGAGGAGAGGGGAAAGATAATCGGGCTATGACTATGACAGAAATAACGCGAACTAAGTAGTGATAGTACCCCGCCGGCGGGAATTACGCTGAGGCACCGTCCGGCCGGAGAGTTCGCACTGACCATCGCTTGGATGGTTTCCGTGTTCTTGGCCTTCCTTTTCCTGGCTTCCCTTCAAACTTTCCTCTGTTTTATAAAATCGTCATGTCGTAAAAGGTGACCTAAAATTTTTCCTTTCCTACTTGCTATAATTTTTAAGTAGTTTTTTTCTTCCACTTTTCATTTCTTCATTTGCTACATTTTCCGTCCACTCAAGTCGACCTAGTCCCAAACTTAAGCAAAGCTTGTACTATGGATACTAGTCGACGATATATTATATTATATAGATAACATCCATGACCCAGGAACAAATATTCGAGTCCATCACACAAATATCTGCCCTGGCCGGGATTCAACGAATCTCTATATTATAATGTAATACCGGTAGTGTAATTTCCGATATAATTCATATAACGCGTCCTCCGGTTGCTCAGTCGGAATAACGCATTTTAAGTTCGTTAGCAAGTATGTGTTCCTCCCGCGGTCAAGGGCTTAGTGATGTGCTCTGCCGTTTGCGTGAAGGAGCACGTCTTCATCACCGCTAGTCGTTGTCTTGTGACGTAAGCATTGTATTTTAAAAACAGATGTGCAACTCCAAAAATTAAATTCGAAATTCGTTATCGATCAATTTGAGTGCGGTTTTTTTATAGAAAGACTTGTTTGTAGATCGTTCTTAGCTATATTTGCTGGATGTAGGACCAGTAGTTTCCAAGATATTCAGCTGTAATAGAAAAAAATAACAAAATCTCAGCCAATAATAAAAAAGGTAGTTAGGTTGCGTTTTAGTAGTATTTTCTATATCTGTACACAAGATATATAATTTTTGGCTTAAATTAAAGGTCTACTTTTTTGATGTGAGAAAACCAGTTTAACATGCAGAGGTGTTACAGATAACAATACTTTGTAACAGTTCATACATAATTTTTATTTAAACTATGAATACAAAGATCAAAGCTTAAAGAAAAATTGAAAAAGGAGCTACCTGGTGGTGGATTCCCGGTCCCTTCCACCAGGTAGCTCCTTTTTCAATTTTTCTTTAAGCTTAGCTCAATCGGTCACCGGGAAGTGGTTGAAATCTTACTTGCAAAACTTGATTACAGACACCGAGACAGGTGAAAATAAATATAAAGCTTGTAATGAACACGACATTGTTCGGTGGTAGCGGTTACGTCGTTATAATATAGGTACAAGCTACACCCCAGGCCAAAAGTATGGAGCTTTATTTAAAACATTTCTATTCTAATATGTGAGCTTTCTTTGCTGACGGTTTTCATTATTTCATTACAGCTTCGGTTTTCTATTTTAACTAAACTGGCAGGTCTCACCAGTGCCATAATTTCTTTCTTGCATTTTATGCCACGCTTTCTTTTAGTTTCAATTCAAAATCATTTGTTTTTTTTCTGTGTGATTATTCTTATGTATTAAATATATTGAAACAATTTACTAAAATCTTTAATATTGACATAAGGAATTAAATAAGCATACCCATTAAAACTTGAATATCGATGGCTTCGACGCGTCGATGAAATTGAAATATTATACTGTGCTTTAAAGCTTTCATTCAATTGGAAAAGGCTGTTGTTTTAGGACTTCAATTAAATTGGAATATCTCAGGTATCAGAGAGCCGGTAACATGGGAATATGACGCTGATTGTTTTAGAGATTTCTCTCTATGATCAAAAATGTTTCATAATATACTATCATTGTTACTAGTTAGAACAGGTTGCAATCTATTGATCGCAATTTATTGGTATTACGTATATTTGAAACCTACAGTTTGGTAACGTTTATTATGCGATAAATAAGTGACAAAGCATCTGTCGCTCACACGCATTTTGCCAAACCGCGACGGATGCTTTGTCGCTTATTTATCGCGTTATAACAGCAACCAACATTAGTTACCTGACATAATCGGAATAGTAAAGGTAAGAAAGCACCGTTTGTGTGTTAAACAAAACGTTATTTCGATGCTAACTTAACTTCATTATTCATTATACAGATAGGCATAGTTTATTCACCATTGTAATTACACTTAGATAAAACTAACGTTATACCCAAATTCTCTTATAAGTGACTGAGCCAACGAAGTCTGTAAATGTAAACGCACATCTAGGGTAATAATGGCTAATGCGCTTAAGCATTTTAAAGAACATTATGACGCTGAGGGCGCTCTAGTACCGTAGAATTATGGAGTCAAAAATTTGGTGTGATTGACGTAACGAAAATGTGGTTATAGATTACCTGAATCCAGTAAACAAAACTACTTAAATGTTCATTTGTAAACTGTATATCTATGTTAGCTTCCATCAGGACAACAATGTAGCACGTTACGGTAACAGTTCGTAGATCTACACATGAATTTCATAATAAGATACGACTTTTTAGAAAATATTTCAGAGTAATTTTCTCGGCCGGCTTAAACGGCAATTTAACCAATCAAAACTTGATCGTCTGCTGCATGTACAATTAAATTGACCAATGATAATGCGTCATTTATGAGGTGTATTTTTCTTTAACTTATAATACGAGTTTACTTCCGTAAGTAAGATAACGCCTCAGGTTTACTTTTTAATAAGTTTTCGTCAAAAGGTTACTGTTTCGTTGACTTGCGTCACGGCTATGACAGCTATGCCAGCTTGCTTAAAGAGATATAAAGCCTATTTTTAAAAGCCAAGCTTCTATCTATAAGGCGTGCTATCATTTTTAGTAGTATTTAACGTATGTTACGTCACTGACATTCTACTGGCACTTTCGCGGACCGAACCTTTCAGCTGATCATTTGTCAAACGTTTTTTGGTCAAAAATTAGTGAACCTTTTATGGCACTTGAACAAAAAAAAACGAATCGGTTCATAAAAGTGACCGAGGTAACAAACATTGAAATGTTTCGCCCGAAACAGTTGACTTTTCAGGATTATTATTATAATTGGAAAAGAGTTACATTTAGTAACGGAATGACAATAGTAAACGTACCGCCTGGCATGAAGATGTACGCTGCTTGACTAGCAGCACACAACCAAAAGGCACAAATAAGCACAGGCTTTCTTCCAAGGACATCCATCAGAATAATATTTTTTTTCAAGATGGCGTCGGCTGTCATCATTCAGCCAAATGAAAAGAAATAGTTTTAATATTTCAGAAGAGATATGATAATGTTACACAGTGATTTAATTGATTCGAAACAATAAACATCGTGAATCTGTTTTTAGTTCTTTACATTTCATATAATTGTAAATAAATATATTATTTTATACACAAAAATAGCGATTATTCATAATTATTATAGAAAGTAAAAATCTAATCATGAGTTTAAATAAAATAAAAATACGGGAAAAACAAGCCAAGAAAACAAATAATAAACATGTAAGACAAAAATTACGTAAAATATTAGTGTGAACGGTTTTTTTTAATAATAAATAAATATTAAGGGAACATCAACATTTTTTTCAAGGTACTTTTTGTATGAGATGTGCCCAATATGTATACATTTTTAAAAACAACAATAAATTTGCTGTTTAGTTATATTTTTTTAAATTGTAAATATTCAGAATAGATAACTAATTTATCGTCCTGAATAAAAAAAACTTGTTGACGGTTGATGGTTTTGGGTTGTTTATGTATGATAGCACCTTTGAGATTATTTCACATTTAAAAGTATCTAAAAAAACAAATAATTTTATTAATTGTATCTAGAGGCACGCCATTGCCCCCTCCAACTCGAGAAAACGCGCTTACCGGCACACCGCAACATCCTTTTCCTTTTTTCGAAGCCATTCAGACCATTTTCAAACCCCCTGTATTTCGTCGTGAACAAAGCTAGAAGCCTGAATTTTCAGTAACTAGGTGGGCATAGTATAACCTAGGCATATTCCAAGTTACATTCAATTTGAACTAGTAAGTTAAGAATTATTGCGAGTCAAAGTTCCTTAATTTTGTCACTCACTAATTCACTGACTCATTTACACACGATCATACGAATTCTAAGTTATTTCCAGCAGACACACAAGCTTGAAATTTTGAACTCTATTACTGTTTAGTGTACAGTTATGCGACCTGCATAGGAAAATTTGTATTTCCTTATGAACCCTATAAAAAATACTCGATTACAAAGTTGATTTTGCGGTTCATATAACCTTCGGTTTAGATACTAAAACCTCAGGCACAGAATTTATACATACAGAATGGACACGCACACCCCCGTGCCGAATTGAGTTACCTCACCCCGCAGGGGCAGTGAGTTGGAATCGTTTTTTCTGCGTAGATAATTTTGAAATGGTCGTGTGCACAGGCATAGGTAGAACAATAATGATGACTCGTCGGAATAATGATGCTGTTGGTGATAGTAATGATGATAATGATGATGGTGGTTTTGTGGGTCATGCTTATGATGATGATAGTGGTGGTGTTGTTGATGATTGTGTTGTTGTTGATGATTCTGATGATAATGATGGTCATGACGATCATGCTGATTAGGAATGATGATAGCGGTGTTGATTCAGATGCTAATGGTCATGGTGATGACTGATGATGAATAATGAGGATGATTGTGATGACAATCCTTGTGGTGATGATGGGTCATTATGGATCATGAGAGTGATCATGAGAGGAATCAAGAGACAGATCGTTATGGCTGCTACGAGGGATCATGAGAAGGATCTAGGGGCACGACAGTGCCTCCGCTAAGTCATTATTTACCATGAGATCGTTATGGATCATGAGAGTGATCAATATGGATCATGACGGATTGTGAGAGAGATCATTATGGATCATAAGAGGAAGTGACAAGTCTGTGTGGTTTACATAAGAGTTCACGTCGACTCCGCAACTGCAGAGTATAATAGAATAAGAAGTATTTACCGTCTTGGCTTGTCAAAAAAAGGAGGACCACTTAAAAAAAATGAGATCCCATCAAAAACATATCATGCATGCAAGTCTCGCAACCATCTACCGCAAAAAATTGTGATACAATATAACACCAAGTCGGTTAATTTATTTAATAAGTGACCCCCGGCCTATATTACAACATTGACATACATTTTCACAGAATGACATTACTAAAAACATATTGCCATTAATAATGTAATGTATTAAACATTTTTATCTTTATAATAAAATGTAAGGACTTGGCAATCGCACACGGTAATATACTCTAGATATAATGAAAACATCTACCAAATATCATTAACGCTTTAAATGTCACGCTTAATTTATATGCGTAAATTCCTACTCATTGTTTCATCTTGGCCGTCCTTACTAAGATAAAAGATGGACCTGGCCACACGGGCAAAATTGGACGACAAAAGATAATAGAGGAAGATGAGATAGTAAAAACAGTTGAAAAAAACGGGAGGAGCAGAGCTCAACACCGAACGAAATGGCCAAACTATCTAAATTGTAAACTATTAGATAAAGCTAAAAATATAATAATCACTTTAAAAGGAGATTTACTCGTGTTCCTATGTACTTACAGTACGACACAAAAGAGTAGAAAACGGATGATAAAGGAACTACAATTTTTCATACAAAATTGTTACCATATTCAAGCACTTTACGTCAAAAATGTGATAGTTGCGAAGGAAGTGGCGCCCTCATTTATTTTTTATTCTTTTGTGTCGCACTGTATGTTGCTGTGCGATGGCCAAGTCATTACATTTATTATAAAGATAAAGATGTGTAATATTAATGCAAACACTACAACGGTCATGGTAATATGTTTTTAGTTATGTAACCCGGTGAAAATGTATGTCAAAGTTGTCATATAGGCGGGGTTCACTCTGATAGGGACTGAATAAATTAACCAACTTGGTTTTATATTGTAATCTCATAACTTTTAGCGGTAGAAGGTTGCGATGCGAGACTTGCAATTTTTTACATGTTATGTTTTTGGTGGGATACTTATTCCGTAATTCCTCCACGGAACACAGTCGCAAGTAAAAACTATAAAAAATAAATTAAGTTAAAACAAACATTTAGTTAAAACGAAAAATAATACATATTTCGTACTTCTATAGCAAGAATTCGCATTTCACTTTGAACATAAATTATAACCCGCTTTGCACCGGCCACTTAAAAAACTGCCGACTGATATCACTGTATTGTGACACCCCTCTACAGTGTAAATTGCCATCGCAATTTCGCGTTAGCGAAGTCGGCGAGCGGGGTCGGGGCGCGCGGGCGGCGCTCCGCGTCTTGCCGCGCACCTCACCCCCTCAATTCGGCCGTAGGGCCGGACAATATCGCCTTAATGTAAATCGCAATAGCCCTGTTCTAACTAGTATCTAACATTGACAATATGTTAGGAGACATGTTTGACCATAGATAAAAAATCTAATACAATCAGCATTTTTGAACGGATAAGGAGCCTTAAATAGGCACCCGAGCAAATTGACGTCTTAATTGGGGCAATTCACAACAGATGGCAACACCCTTTGTTTGTAACTGATTTTGACGCAACAAAGCGTTAGGTGTATTAATTTCAGTTAATAAGTTATTGCACGATCATATTTTAATTAATACCTACTAATAATTATTTCGTCTTGACATATTAAATTAAATATAAAAATAGGTAGATTAAAGTACAATAAAACTAAACCTAAAAATTAAACTAAACAAGAACACACTACAATTAAACTAAATCTAAAAATGGCCCCTGAGGCATAATTTCGTCTTGCTTCTCTCTTACGTGCAAACCTTGGCTACTCACAAGAAACTTTTTTTCCATATAAAATAATCCAGCACGCAAGGTTTTTGTTTGTTGTTGTTTGTTGACTTTTAATTTAACACAATTGTCACTAGTAATAACTACGCGAGTTACTGATCAGATGTTTTTTTTAAATTAATTACGCTATGGCAATTAACGCTAAATTAATAATTTTTATTAAATATCAGATTATATATAGCATTAAAATCTCCGTTTGGCTACAATTGGCGGTTATATCAAATATACACGCTGAATACACATAATGTAAACTTGAATAAGTGCGCCTAGAATGTGCGTTTACATACAACACATTTGCGAAAGATGATGCCGATTTTGGTTTTATGTGTGCGTGTCTACGAACCAATAATAGAGACGTTTTGCTTGTGATAGATAATCACACGGACAAACTTAGCCCGTGGCTAACCAAAACTGGCTTCACTTTCTTTAATCGCTAACTAGGTTTCTTTTCTAAGCGTATTTATTATAATATGTAAATTAGATGTTACCTGATAATTAAAAAAAAAAGATTGAAAATCTCTATTTTTTGCTTAAAAATACCGTAGAATAAACTAGTACAAAGTGGGAGGAAAAATAGTGGATCAGGTTGCTGTAATAGATTTTGTATTTTCCTTAGAATGGAAATAATAAGGACTCGGTTGGGGCAGTTTTTAGTGCACCTGCCTACCGACTCGGCGCGGCGGTCCTGGGTTCGAATCCCGGTCAGTGCAAATATTTGTGTGATGACTGATGAACTAGAATATTTGTTACTGTGTCATGGATGGATGTTTTTATATATTATAGTTTGTTTTATCGTTGTCTAGTACCTTTAGTAGGTACAAGCTTTATTTAATTTTGGACTAGGTCGATTTGTGTAAGATTGTTCCTTAATATTTAATATTTATTTATTCAAACAACAAAATTAACAAACTTATTTGTTTTGGTTTTTTATCCCAGGAACAACGGAGGAACCGAGTTTTTGTCAAAACATGCTTGTGGACTTGATAAATAGGCCGCGCTTTGTACAAACACATTCAGAAATTAGTATCAAGTTTCCGCGAAGTTGAACTGAGAGGGCACGGCAGTGCTCCCGCCAAGACGAACAAAAAATATGGCCCCCATCTTACCACTACTACCAGTAGGTACTACCTTATCTCGAACCGTTTCGTTTCATCATAGATTCGTCCCAGATAACTCCACAAAGCCTAAGCTCTTAGGATCAAATGTAGTTAGGGCAAATACACCCCAGGCTAAAAGTATGGAAACAAGCTTATTATTACAATACAAAGCTGTGATTTCCTTGATAATAAACATTTTAAAAGTAAATAACCCAAATTCTGGTTATGAAAATAGCCAGTCTAACATTTTGTAGAAAGGCAATAAAAAAAAGCGACATGCACTTTTTCTCGGACTTACGTTAAGTATGTATATTTTTTTACAAATATTATGATATTTTAGTAATGGACGTTTTAATGTTTTAATCTTCTGGTCGCCTAATGGTTACCTACTAATATTTACACAATAAATGATTATGGGAAACTTTAAAATATTAAAGGAAAAACTTTGTTTCCATAATTTTGCCCTGGGGTGTATAATATATAAAAAGTTTCATTATTCTAGTTTTTATACTTTAGATTTTATTGATACCTAATATTTGATGATTTGGCCACTGCCTCACTCACCTATTAAAAGCTCTAGTCTAGGGCATGTTATGAGTACTCGTATGACCTGTTTATCGAAGTGTATGTAATTAATTGAATAATGATTTACTTTGCGGAAATCCGTATTAATTAATGTATATTATGGTTTTCATCGGATTGTAGGGTTAGTAAAGTCCGGGCTTAGTTTGTCTTTGGATATAATAACTTTTTTCCAGCAAATGCGTTCGAGCTGTGAGTCTTGGCCGGCAGTTTTACATGAAATGTTTTTGGTGGGATACGGTTTCTGACAGTGATCGAGGCATATTGTGCTTCCTTATTTCTTACATATCTTCGTCAGATTTCGGGCCTTGTCCGTGTTATTTACAAACTAGTTATGTTGCGTTCATGCGAGCCTCCGTCCTTCCTCAAGGTGAAAAGTAATATTTTTCTTGGTATCCTTACATTTCGCATAGTTGTTTTTCCCAGTATTCGAGTTGAAGTAGTACTCTAATTTTAATAATGAGAACTGACTCAACATTCACCTAAACGAGAAATTTGCTATATGCGAATTAGAAGAAAAACTGATTTGTGTCTCGTTTTCACAACCTTATGCTTAATTATAAGAGGGATACTTAATTATTTACATATATCTATAATTCGTTTGCAACTTGCTTTTGTTGTATTTTCTTCCTTATCTATTGTGTATCCTCTGTGTGGAGCGAATAAACTTGGTTAGATTGGACCATACACAAAACTCGGGTTTTATGCTGACAAGCTCGGGCTTTATGGTAACAAACTGTGGCTTTCTGTTACAGTTAATAAAATTAAGATTCACAGTTATATGCACAAGTACGAAATAATATTCTGTTCATTTCATTTCAAAAAATATTTTTTTATTAAATTAACCCGGGCCCGGGTGAATAAATCAAAGCATTCGAATTGACGATACAAAGCAACAGATGGCAGTAATAAATTTCAACAGGTATTTTATAGTGTTTGTCTGCACGTTACCGGGCATTGAACCGGGTATAAAACTGCAGAAAGCACTATAAATAAACTGAACGCTCCGCGTATAAGCTGTGAAATCGAGGAGTTATGGCTCCTAATCGGATTATATAATGCATATTATATTAGTTTAAAACAATGTGACGTAATGCGTCACGTTTTAGGGTCCCGTGGTCAACAAGAAACCTCTGTTATTTACAACGTGCCACGGTCTGGTTGATGTAATTTAACATCCTAATGAAATAAAATCTTCTCCTAAAGTAAGCAAATGTTTTTATGTTTGAAATGAAATTAAATGAAACAATTTATGCAGTAAGTATAAGTACAAGGGCATTTTACAAGTCAGATTGTGAATCTACCAATATTTCCCAAGAGAAGACCGCTGTTGAGAAGAAAGCCGAAAGAAACTCAATAGTAAGTAAATTTCGTAAATGTGAAAAAACAATTAGGTACTTACATTTATGTTATAACTAGGGATCGGAAATTCAGGTGGATATTTACCTAAAGTGGGTAGGCCCCCCACAAGGTGGACTGATGACCTGATGAAGGTCGCTGGAGTCCGCTGGATGCAGGAGGCGCAGGACCGGTCATGGTGGCGTTCTCTGGGGAGGCCTATGTCCAGCAGTGGACGTCTTTTGGCTGATAATGATGATGATTTACCTAAAGTTGACCAAATCCTATTGCTATCTCACTCATATCTCAAACAAAGCCGCCTATAGGTACCTAAAACTGAGCCGCCGCCAAAGTTTAGGTATGAAAGCATCCGATAATACGATGCCTAGTTATGACTAATTACATTCGTACACGTAAAGGAGATGTATAGATTCCCGAAATCAATGTAAGGTAGGTACATAACAATAAATAAATAAAACATCAGACAACCTCACACAAATCAACCTAGTCTCAAATTAAGCTCAAGGAGGCTTGTGTTATGGGTGCTAGACAACGATATACATACTTAACTTATGTAGATAAATAAATACTTAAATATATAGAATATCCATGACTTGACTCAGGCCCTTGCCGGGATTAGAACCCAGGACCGCCGGCTGAGTAGGTAGCAGATTTACCACTGCGCCAACCGATACAATTTAAACTATCAAACAATAACATTTAAACTATTAATTTCAAATTAGATCTGGACCAGACGGTCCGCTGGACTTATTTACGGTACTCTATGAAACAGCCAAGCCATACTTTTGAAACCAAGGTGTAGGGATAGTAAACTCAGAGCTTAGGGGCTTGAAGCCAGTTGATCCCATACTTTTAAAACCAAGGTGGTAAGGTTAGTAAGGTCAGGGCTTAGGGGCTTGGCTTTTCCTGGGATCATTTTTTTACAGCGAAAGCGTTAGTTATGTTATGAGCATGTGTCTTGGCCGCCAATTTTACATGAAATGTTTTTTTTTTGGCGGGTCTTTAGGCTAGGTTTAGACTTTCGTGTACGTACTTTCCTCTTCGTCGCTTTTTGTTCTTTTGAATAATTTACGCTTGTAATGTTACAATATATTTGCGTAGATAGTCAGTTCGGTGGGCAAAATGTCGTCTAAAATATACGCAGTATTTATACTTTTAATTATTCTTCCTTTATACACAATAAAACTGCGTACTCATTTCAATTATAAACGGGAAATCGAAGAACAAAGTATTGTAAAGCCTGCCTTTTATTTCGCTGGAATTTTGAGGGCTCCCTAATTGTGGGGCAGGGCACGTTTTGTATTGTTTTTCGTCATTGTAGCGGTTAATCATTTTTTAGGTGGATTATACGGCATCCATAATAATTGGCGATAACAATGACGCTGCTTTATTTCAAAAGAATTATTATTGATTAGGTAGTTTGTGCTTATATTTCCTATGCGACTTGTTCTGAAAATTTAGGTTTTTGGGTAGGTAGGTAAGTACATACTATTAAGAATCGATTGCATTTTTTGATGTGAATAAGAAAAAAGGTGTCCCAAAAATTTTCATCGTCAACGTAACGCACGTCCACATATAAGTTCATATTGAAACGTGACGTAATAAAACGGACAAAAAGACACTTCAATATTGTTTAAGTCAAAAACACAATATTTTTTATTCATTTCAAAAATACAATCAATTCTGAGCAGGATGAACCTAATATTGTCAAATTCTGTAAGAAATGGAAATTCAAGTTTTTTTTGGAAAACATGCCGCCATGACAATAAGATGAGATATCACTTATTTGCGAATGCAGAGTTACCTATGCGTCGCAATGTTCTACGACCACGACTTCCACGTCAACGTAGCGTAAACACCGGCCAAGTGCGAACCTAACTCGCGCACCGAGGGTTCCGTACAAATAATTATCCCATCTTAATTGGCCGGGTTAAGTTAAGTTTGCACCTGGTATGGCGCCGGATACAAATGAGGTGCCATGTTAACGCAACCGATCACATTTGTTGTATGCCCCACTTAAACATTGATTTTATTCTGTTTTTTAGTATTTGTTGTTATAACGGCAACAGAAACACATCATTTGTGAAAATGCAACTAAGTATTTAACTATCACGGTTCATGTGATACATACAGCCTGGTGACAGACGGACGGACAGCGGAATCTTAGTAATAGGGTCTAATTTTTTACCCTGGATACGGAACCCTAAAAACTGTCCACAGAAGCGGAATGGAGACAATGAACCAATCGGGCTGCGTCTTTGTGAAGCCCAAAAGAAGTGCATTTAAGATGATATATCACAGCTTCTTATCACATACTATCAGATTACGTTATAAATTTATGAAACATGTAGTGTCTCATTTTTTTATGTGGATACACACCACATTTTTTTTAAGCTATTGATACAAAGATGAAAGCATAAAGAAAAATTTAAAAATGAGTTACCTGGTGGAAGAGATCGGGAAAAAACCATAAGGAATAAGGAGAAATTCGATAGGTTGCTTGGAGTTAGGGTAGCCAAGTGGTTAACGCGCTGGACCGGCAATCCAGAAGTACCGGGTTCGAATCCCGGTCTCTTCCGATAACTCATTTTTCTTTAGGCTTTAATCTTTGTATCAATAATAGTTTACGTTATGTTTGCACCCACATAATTTTGTAAGTATAATATTTAGTATTACTAAACTAACATCCTGTTAAATGTTGCAGTGCCCTACAGGGTTTTATAGCGGAAGCAATAAATAATGTGTATCATCTGTAATTGTACCTACCTATGAAAATAATAAACTGATAAACAGGTAACTATGGCTTCGCATACAAATGAGGTGGACTTGTGTACTAGACGCCCATTTGCGGCGGAATTTTGACCAAAAACCCCTAGTACACAAATTATATAATAATAATCGCAAATATTGAAACGGTCCGACACAGCACATTCAGTTTCTATTCAGTTCCTAAAATTTCGTAAAGATTGGTCAAGTCGTTCAGCCGGCAAGCCCTTATTTCCCCGCGTCTGCAGTAATGCACTATTATGTAACATTAAAGCCACTTAACATGGAAGGTCCCTATGATAGGCATCCAAGATTAATTTCGACCAACTGTACCATACCATACCTTCATGAATATGAAACCAATACTTAAAAAAAAATCTTGGAGGAGGAAACAGACAAGAACAAAACCTCGATTTGTATGGAAAAATAAATGGTATTTCCTCTTAAATCTGAGGAATGTTGTAAGCTCCAGTGTACATGCTCCTTAGTCTGCTACTTACTCAGTTCATTGTACTATCACGTTCATAACCGTACTTCAACCTCATAACTTGTATCTTGTTATCAAGATCGCTAAGAGTAAATGAAACTTTTATTTGAAGCTGTATGAGACAATGTATAAGAGGCGAGGCGTGACGTCGTTACTCTAACCGACGACGCAATTTTGCCGCCAATATCATGTATTAGCTTTTCTAGTGACATTGCTTGCCTTTCAAGAGTGACTTTTTGTTCAGACTTAAATATTCAATCAACAATTCTCTACTTACTTACCTCATCATCATCATCAGCGTTATATCAGCCGATAAAGCGACTGCTTGCTGGACCCTCCCCCAAAGTTCTCCTCAATGATCGGTCTTGCGCCGCCCTCGTCCTATTTCTGCCCGGGATTTTAACCAGGTCGCCGATCCACCTTGTTGGTGGCCTTCCCACGCTGCGTTTTCAGATCCTCGGTCGCTACTCAAGATTTTTTCTGCCCCAACGGCCATCGGTTCTACGTGCAATGTGCGCCGCCCACTACCACTTAAGTTTGGCGACTGTCTGAGCTACATCTACAACCTTGGTTCTCTTGCGTATATAGTTCATCATTTGGGATTTTATCCCGCAAGGAAACTCCGAGCATAGCTTGCTACATTGCCCTTTGAGTAACTTTGAGCCTTCCTTTGAGACCCACTACTTATCTAGTTCCAAATGTGTGAGGGCTATAAATATGCCATTTGAGGCTTTACGAATTACCACCCGTGGTTTCTCTAAAGTTTTACGTCTTACCTTGGCCAGGAAGTGAGATTTTCTCCACGCCTAGCGGGCAGAAAATCCCACTTTCGGCCAAGGGTGCGGTAAAAATAAAAAAGGAATAAAGAATATTTTTTTACATTGCATGCACGTGAAGTATACGGTGTAACGGGACAGCACTAATTAACTAGCACGTTATTATATCGCGGATTACAAAACAATGTTATATTTTTAACCCCCGACGAAAAAAGAGTCTGTGTATCTGTGTATCTGTCTGTGGCATCGTAGCGCCCAAGCGGATGGACCAATTAAAGTGCGGTTTTTTTTAATCGAAAGACTTTCCGGCGAGATGGTTCTTAGCTATGTTTGGTGGAAGTATGACCCGTAGTTTCCAAGATATTCAGCTTTAATTGGAACAAGTGACAAGATCTCAGCCAATATTGAAGTCAATAATTCGAAATATTGCCTAAATGTTAAGTTTTACTAGCATTTTCTACATGACTCACTAATTGAGGGTCTCATGATGACCAGGTAGTCGTTAATAGACCTCAGCCAACATTAAAGCCAAGGATTCCAAAGGCCGTTTCCGATTAAGGGAAGCAAAAATGCCCTTTAATATTATGACTTGGTTTTTTTTTCTACAGTCAGTTACGTCTAGTAGAGTAACTGCGTCAAGTTTGGTTGAAAAATTCTTTGTGGTTCCGCAGAAAAAAAATAAAAACGGAAATAATGAAATATGGTTTTTTTCCAAAACTATTTAACTTTAATGTACTATTATTTTTTCATTCTGTAAAGCTTAGTCAAGTTCATGTTTTAAGTGAAAATGGTATCTCTATATCTAACGATTATGTAAAAAGTAGGTAAGTCAAAATTTTAATATATATATTTTTTTACTTTTGTGAGAGATACCACTCTAATTGACATTTCTAAATAAGCCTTGGTTAACGTCCTGTAACACATATTAATTTGATGGATAAAATCGGAAAGCAACTATGTCAAAATGAAATAAATAACTGGGTTGGATTTTATTACATTTTATTAGTAAGCTATTCTAACACTTCCAAATAACCAAAACATACATCCTCTTTACAAATGAACAAGATTTGACAGTTAGTGACATTTGCCTTTTATTGTTATTGAAAATGTCATTATTTTTGTAATAACACAAAAACTATGCATATATTAATCATTTTTGCTATTCGGTATATAAGCTTTACTTAACAGTATACCAGATTATCAATTTAAAGGTTTTAATCGGACACTAACTGTAAAATGGAATTTAAAAGACTTTTCGGGTATGACTTCATTATCTTGAAATTGTAATTACAAACTATTCTTTTTTCGCCACGCAATAATCCTCTTTCTATCGAAATTAAAATAAATACATATTATGACAGTAATAAAAATGAATTGTTTTTTTAAATGTAACATGACTTTTCAGGGACATTAGAAAGATAACTCGTCTTTACAAAATGAATTCTAAAGCGAATGTAATCAAAAAAATATTAAGAAAGAAACCTACATCATTATAATCACCTCGCAATGATATAAGTAGCGATTTCGTATCTATCAGAAATACTTAATGAAGATGGTTCGTTGAATTTGGAATATGTGAAGGAAAATTCTAATATACTGAAACTGGAAGTCCAATCTCGCCATATTTCAAAAAAATATTTACAGATGCTTTATCGAATATGTCCCAAAGAGCATTGGTGTTGGATCCATAAGGCGGCATTATTGTGGATGTGCCAACGGAATGCGAACAGTAGTGTGTTGTTCACAGATTGTTGCTATTGTTTATTATTTATCGCAAGCAAGATATTTGTCCAAAATCGTTCGGCCTGCTGAAACTTTAAGCGGACTTTTTTTGAATCACGGAATTCACGTTACTGTCAATGAAGATAGCGATGAGGATTAGAATAAGTGTATTTTTTTTCATTACGTAACTAAAAAGGTGTCATTTTCTAGCAAATGTCACTGTAACTGTCAAATCTTGGTTATTTGTAAAGAGGATATTATGTTTTGGTTATTTAGCAGTGTTAGAGAAGTTTACTCATTAAATAGTAATGAATTCCAGCCCAGTTATTTATTTCATTTTGACACAGTTGCTTTCCGATTTTATCCATCAAATTAATATGTGTTACAGGACGTTAACTAAGGTTTATTTAGAAATGTCAATTAGAGTGGTATCTCTCACAAAAGTAAAAAAAAATATATATTAAAATTTTGACTTACCTATTTTTTTACATAATCGTTAGATATAGAGATACCATTTTCACTTAAAACGTGAAGATGACTAAGCTTTACAGAATGAAAAAATAATAGTACATTAAAGTTAAATAGTTTTGGAGAAAAACCATATTTCATTATTTCCGTTTTTATTTTTTTTCTGCGGAACCACAAATAATTTTTTAACCAAACTTGACACAGCTACTCTACTAGACGTAACTGACTGTAGAAAAAAAAATCTGCCCATTATCACGAAAGGGCATATTTTCTTCCCTTAATCGGAAACGGCCTTTGGTTAAATGTTAAGTATTATTAGCATTTTCTATATCACTCACTAAATGAAGGTCTCATGATGACCAGCTAGTTGTTAATGGATCTCAGCCAACATTCAAGCCAAGGATTCCACATTTTGGTTAAATGTCATGTAAATACTAGCATTTTCTATATCACTTACTAAATGAAGGTCTCATGATGACCAGCTAGTTGTTAATGGATCTCAGCCAACATTCAAGCCAAGGATTCCAAATTTTGGTTAAATGTTAAGTATTATTAGCATTTTCTATATCGCTTACTAAATGAAGGTCTCATGATGACCAGGTAGTTGTTAATAGATCTCAGCCAACATTGAAGCCAAGGATTCCAAATTTTGGTTAAATGTTAAGTATTATTAGCATTTTCTATATCACTTACTAAATGAAGGTCTTATGATGACCAGGTAGTTGTTAATGGATCTCAGCCAACATTGAAGCCAAGGATTCCACATTTTGGTTAAATGTCATGTAAATACTAGCATTTTCTATATCACTTACTAAATGAAGGTCTCATGATGACCAGCTAGTTGTTAATGGATCTCAGCCCATGATGAAGCTAAGGATTCCACATTTTGGTTAAATGTTAAGTATTATTAGCATTTTCTATATCACTTACTAAATGAAGGTCTCATGATGATCAGGTAGTTGTTAATGGATCTCAGCCAACATTGAAGCCAATAATTCCAAACGCTGGATAAATGTTAAGTTTTATTAGCATTTTCCTTATCACTCACTAAGTAAAGATCGCATGATAATCATCTAGCAGGGCTGGACTAAGAGGGCCAGGGCCCCTAGGCACTTGGGGCTCCCTCCCCTATAAGGAGAACATTATTATGGTACAAGTCCTGCGTCTGGGACTGGGTCCCTAGACTGGCTGTGCTCCTAGGCCCGGGCCTTGTGGGCCTAGGGATAATTATGGCCCTGCCAGTTGTGAAAGGATCTAAGCCAAAAATTTCAAATGTTGGTTAAATGTTAAGTTTTATTAGCTTAATCAACAATTTCATAAAATTTTGACAGTACAATAATTTGGTACCATGGAGCTGAAGATGGCCGTAGGAACTCCTTAATAGCACAGAATAAACCCATAGTGTTTGGGCTCGTTGCTGGCTGATTGTTCTTAATGATCATTCAACGTTTGTGTAAGAAAGTACAGTCGATAATAAAACCGAGTCTCAGAAAAACTTTTTTAATCTCTGTCACAATACTGGGTTACTGTTTCTAAGTTTTGCAATTCTCCTAAAGCTGAATTTTCATTAGGACTATTGAACAGGTTCCTTTGATTGAGGTCACAAATAGCAACACCCTGCAAGATTTTAACACGACTAAAGGACACGTAAGCTTTAGCAAAAGTACTCTTGCCTAAGTGAATAAATAACAGCTTTTTAGGATTCTGTAGTCAACAAGGAACCCTTATAGTTTCACCATCTGCATCCGTCCGTCTGTCTACAGCTTAGCTCAGAGACATAGTGGTATAGAAATAATTCTTTTGGCTGAGCGAATCCACTTAGCTTTGTACCCGATGAACAATACCCATTATCTGTATTGTTAGCTGCGGCCACAACTGCCACTTCAAAATGTAAGGCGTTATAAGTGCAAATTACTTTTACACTAAATTAGTCTTTAAGGCAAACGAAATAAGGTTTACTCTTAAACAAAGAGAACAGAGATGTTGGTCACTTCATTGTCTTATAAGCATCGAAACGAGCTTCACTGCTCTTTCACTTACGAAGTGACCAACATCTCTGTTCTCTTTGTTTAAGAGTAAACCTTATTTCGTTTGACTTAAAGACTAATTTAGTGTAAAAGTAATTTGCACTTATAACGCCTTACATTTTGAAGTGGCAGTTGTGGCCGCAGCTAACAATACAGATAATGGTATTTGTTCATCGGGTACAAAGCTAATGGGATTCGCTTACCAAATGTGATTAGAACTATATAAACACAACTGCCCTACACGTAAAAAAAAGTGGGGATGTAATTGTTTTTATCGGTTTATTCCATGGTGATCGATATCGATGATTAGGTCTTTCAAAACTAAGTCAAGTTACCTAGCATCAACTGCAATTTTTATGGAGCTAAGTAAGCCATCCGTACTATTTGGATCCTGTAGAATGGAAACCTGGTTCTGTTTTAGGCCATAATGAACAGGTTCCACAGTGTGTGATTTTGCCTTATTTTCTATCATCACCGTTTTTCTTCGCATTTCATTCACCTTTTCAAATTACAGCCATAAGTCAAACTCCCGCTTTCCTATTTAGCATAGTTTTCGAATAATAAAAAAAATCGAGAAACATCCATACAAAGTTATAGAAACCATAATACTTGTTTTTTAAATAGCTGACTCCTTATTTCCTAAATTTTATGATATAGGCCTTTTGGCTTAATTAGTACCTAACATCACCATTTAACAAATATAAAAAATAACATCCGTAAATTACAATATCATTATTTTTCTCGAAATCAGTTTTTAGGGTTCCGTACCTCAAAAGGAAAAAACGGAACCCTTATAGGATCACTTTGTTGTCCGTCTGTCCGTCCGTCTGTCAAGACCCTTTTTCTCAGGAACGCGTGGACATATGAAGCTGAAATTTATATCAATTACTCAGGTCTACTGTCCCTTGAAGCTGTGAAAAAATCAAACTTCTAAGCCAACGCAATCAAAAGATACAGCCGTTTATGCCGCAAATTTTCGACACTTGCAAGGGAATCAAAACCTACAGGGTGCTTCCCGTGAACTCAGAATCTTGAAATTTGGTACGAAGCAACGTCTTATAGCATAGATAAAGGAATAATTACGAAAACCATAAAAAATTTTTTTAATACCTAACTTTGCACCTAATTTGCAAATTTTCGACACTTGCAAGGGAATCAAAACCTACAGGGTGCTTCCCGTGAACTCAGAATCTTGAAATTTGGTACGAAGCAACGTCTTATAGCATAGATAAAGGAATAATTACGAAAACCATAATTTTTTTTTAATACCTAACTTTGCACCTAATTTATATGGGGCGCTATACATACCAGGTGCAAACTTAACTTAACCACTTAGGGATGGAAAGTGTTTGTACGGAACCCTCGGTGCGCGAGTCCGACTCGCACTTGGCCGGTTTTTTATTTTTGTTTTGATAATGAGTCCAAAGGGGTGTTTGATTTTTTTACTAATCGTTTCTATATAGTTAGAGCTACATATAGTAAAAAAATGGAATCCATATCGTACACGATATCGGAGATATGAATTTTAAAATATTTCTGTTAGGGTTGTCACATTCTACCTCTTAAATTCTTCAGTTTAGATTACAAAATTATGAAGTAAATTTGCTTCGTCTTCAGTTAAATAATTGTTGTCAATAGGCATCGGATAATTTTGTCAACTTTAGGTAAATATCCACCTGAATTCCCGATCCCTAGTTATTAATATTTACAAATCTAAATGTGTACAGTATGAACAAAGTCCAGAAGTTCGCATACCTTTCCAACTTTCGACATACTGATAACAAATGCAATAAAAACCATATTTCACGAAATATACATTTTGAGATTATTGGTTCATGGCACTGCATCATCATGAATTAAAAGTGAACAACGCGTTAGCAAAATATTTTTATTTTTTTATTTGTCTATTACAATATAAACCTCTAATAATAATATCCTAACTTTTTCAGTTACCTATGTTTTATAGAAAAATGTATCAGAAATTATTGGAATAATGATCTTTGTATCACAATTATCGCTAAAAGATCGCCAGTATAAACAAAAACGAATACCATCACCATCATCATCATTATCATCAGCATATTCTTGTCCACTGCTGGACATAGGCCTTTCCAACTGCACGCCATTGAGAACGATACTCGGCTACTCTCATCCAGCTCTTGCCCGCCACTCTGCAATGATCATCGCTCCACCTAGTCTGAGGGCGTCCCACACTACGCTTGCCCATCCGCGGTCTCCACTCAAGAACACGTTTACCCCACCGGTTATCGGTTCTTCGGTTCATATGCCTTTCTGACAAAGTGACGGTGGGTGTTCACACCGTTCCGTCATAAGCCCGAGTATTTCTTCCGAAAACTTTCACTTCTTCCTTTTACGCTGTAATTCAAAAAATCTCACACCTTCGTCCCTGATGATCCCGACGACACTTTCGAGGGTTTGGTCAATGTCTACGCTGTTGGTGGTTTCCAGGGCAGCGAAACGGTTCTCCAGATTTGACTGGAATGTTTCAGATCCCATTATAGTTTGGAGCAGGTACGATCGCAGCGTGGACTTCATCAAACGAAGACGTTTTAGCTTGAAATTGATATTCAGAGAGCCTCGTACAAGTCGGTGATCACTGCCGGTATTAAACCCATTGATCACTGAGTCGTCTCTGAATATGCGCTTCTTGTCCGTTATGATGAAGTCGATCTCATTTTTTGTCATGTTGTCGGGGCTCTGCCATGTCCACTTCCTTTGCGGCTGTTTCTTGAAAAACGTTCATCAAAAAAAGCCCCTCCTTTTCGAGGAACTTGACCAGCATTTGCCACCTATGATTCCTGCTACCATAACCATGGAACCCTACTACCGATTCTCTGCAATTTTGTACTTTGGCGTTGAAATCTCCCATGACAACGTTGTAGTGAGCCTTAGTGGTGAAGTGTAAGGCCTTCGATATGTCCCCGAACATATCCTCCACTTCATCGTGTGAGTATGTCGAGTTCGGTGCGTAAACCTGCACAACCTTGAGGCTATACCTCTCGGTTAGCTTAATTACTAGGTACGCGACCCTGTTCGACACACTCGAATTCTCTACAACGTTGTCACAAAGATTCCTGTTAACCAAGAATCCTACGCTACCCTGGGACAGCCCCGTAGCTCTCTCTCGGTAGTACAGAAGGTGGCCAGATTCAAGTGTTACCTTGTCCTCACCTTTGACCGTGACTTGACCAGAAATATTTGATCGTCATGAGGGCGCTATTTTTACAATGCATATCGTAACTGCACTTTAATGACTTGTTTCAATATTTTGAATTTAACTTTTTAATATCATTTAACGGAATACTCTTTTCCTGAGTCTTTTTCACTTAATATACACGTATATACCCCGTAGTATACACGTCTACAGATACACCCATTTCACAATTTGTAAGGATATTTCAATTTTAAAGAAACATAAACAAATCAGCACGAATGACAATGACACAACATAAAATCATTGCCAGTGCAAGAAATTAGTCCCACTGAAATTCCGCAATATGGCGCACGACCGTTTCCGGGTCAGGCTTTATGCAAAACTGCAACGTCTTAATCGAACACATGTAATTAACAATCCGATATCATATCTACCTCGTTTTTTTTTATGTCAGATAACTAAGTTCGTTATTAATTACAATGAATTTAAATTATTTTTGGAACGTCTAATGTGACAACCCTATTTCCATAGAAATGGCTCATAAATTTAGAAATGCAATAACTCTGTTATCGTGCAAGATAAAAACATGAAAATTTCAGGACGTATAGGCATACTAATCCTTAATGCTATGGCAAAAAAATTGAACCCCCCAATTGATAAACTATTAATAAAATAAAAAAATATGTAAAAAAAAATTATAAGGCCTTGCGCCTTATTAATTAACGTTACAATGCTGTATTTTTTACCAATAATAAAGTACGTTTCCTGGAATTCAATGAAAAATAATTTAGGAAATAAAAATACCTACCGGTTGTAAAGAGGTCAATGACCGCGCATTAAAAAAAATCTCACGTGAAAAATATTCATGGTAGCCGAGTGGGGATTTGACTAAAGGCATTAGAAAGCATCAGGGTATATAAAATATAAAATAGAGGTGCTAAAAACTGATCGGCAATCCCACACTGTGGGTTCTTTCAACTCATCCAGTGCATTTAAAGTATATATTTTGATTGTCTTGGCTAATAACTTAGCCATTTTGTCATTATAAGCAATTTTAGAGAAGACTGCGTTCATTACCACCTGGCTTGGAATCCTGTTTTAACTAAACATTAGTTAAGGCTCAAGCTCGAGGAAAGACTGGAAACTATAGACCTTAAACGGTGTAAAACCAAGACAGTGTTAGATGTAGAAAATTCCGGGACGAAACTTCTGTTTGTTTAAAAAATATGAAATAAAAATAAAATTAAAAATTTAAAAAACCCCCGACATGACAACCTGTAAAAAGAAAGAAATAAATAAAATCTACGAAATGTGCCTTTACAATGAACAGTAGAAAAAGAATCCAAGCTTCGTTGCGTCGGGGGACCGCTAAGTAAATGAAATGCAATGTACTGAAAATCCTAAAATGGGAAGCCCCAAATAAATGCATAGGTACTTACAATTTTGTGTTGAAAAAATATATTTCATTTCACTTAGGTACTTAGCGGTCCCCCGAACGCAACGAAGCTTGGATTCTTTTTGTACTGTTCATTGTAAAGGCACATTTCGTAGATTTTATTTATTTCTTTCTTTTTACAGGTTGTCATGTCGGGGGTTTTTTAAATTTTAAATTTTATTTTTTAATTAATATGGGTTTCAGCAAAGTAACTTCTGATTCAATTAATTTGATATTGATGAGAATGATCAGTTCAAGGTGAAGTTAGAAAGGTTCTCAGAATAGGCCTATTTACTCCACATACACCCAAAGTGCGTCATTATTGTTTTTCCTGGTATCCCAATCCTAACAAATAATATCGATAAACATTTGGGCACGAGTTGGTGCTATATGTTATCTTATCAATTTATCTATTAATGTATAGAGATTAGACTTCTGAGTCAGTTGTTAATGACTGGTCAATTGGTCATAAAATAATAATAATAAATAAATATTAAGAGACAATCTTACACAAATCAATCTAGTCCCAAAGTGATTCGACGAATATTATATTCCTTGCATTCGACCCCCGATGCCTCTCTTCGAAGTGCATTTACCTACTGGCATTGACAAGTTTAATACGAGTAATTTAAAGTTAGATAATATTTGATCGCACTTGTCTTTTCCCAATATGACTGGCTATCTTGAATTTTATTCTTATACATATCTATTTTCATGAGAAAGAACATATCATAACGGTTACTGCGAGCAAAGCTCATCGCTAAGGTATATAGAGACGAGATGTTGGACACGGGTCCATATTGGCTCACATATTTTTTTTATCATAAATGTCATTAGTCATAATTTCTACTTTTCTTTGAAACAAATAACTTTTCAGAATTGCTAAAATATAAATCTAACCTAACCTAAGGTAATGGGTTTTACTCCCAAAACTATTGTAAAGTATAAAATTTCTGAGTTATGGCTAACGATTCTATGACACAATACGTTGTGAATGACAATCAATAGTTATGTGAAAAAATGCGCTCCCGTTGGACACACTTCACTCAAGCCTTTATCAGGGCACTTTCTCACCGCCTTCTTAACTAAACAGGAAACTTATTGGTAATGCAAAACCGAAGCACATCTCGATTTTAACCTTCGAGAAGGTTCCCGATACTTTAAATAACCTCAATTAAGTAACCAGATGCCCAGAAGCGATTCAGGGGGGGTATTCGACCAATTTTAGAGATATAATGGAGATCTCTCATTTTCATCGCCATCCGTCACTTTTGACGTGTGCCTACTTGACAAGTGGCGATATCGCAACTTCGTCAATTCGGACGCGCAAAATTTTCGTTTCCTTTGTATGTGACGGCATAAATAACAGGCGCATACTTTAAATTGACCGCATAGTACGTGAAATTGGTCCGTTACGTTTCGTTCAAAACAGAAATTTATATACATGAATAAGATTTTTGACAATCATTATCGCCTTCGTATTTCCAAAATTGAGATGAGATATGTCACTTTTAAGCTCATCGCATTTAAA
Organism: Apotomis capreana; assembly: GCA_947623375.1. Classification (NCBI taxonomy): domain Eukaryota; kingdom Metazoa; phylum Arthropoda; class Insecta; order Lepidoptera; family Tortricidae; genus Apotomis; species Apotomis capreana. Next base: position 19,838,547 of record OX392506.1, read on the forward strand.
TGACAGTTCAATGGCGATATAACTGTTATCTAATGGAGATTTGACGTTTGGAGATATCTCCAACGGCATTCTCGAATTGGGCCCCAGTACCCTTACCACGAGATGACGTGACCGCACTCGCTAGCGACGGCATCAACGATTTGTATGGAAAATAACACAGCGCCATTAGCGATCACTTTGTAGAAGTACAATTCTCCATACAAATCGACTACGGTACAGTCGCCATCAGATATATCGCAGCATATAAGGCGTTCATAAATGTCTGAACATGTACTGTAACGCCCAGTCAATAAGAGTCGTGTTCAGATATTTATGAACGCCTTATATGCTGCGATATATCTGAATCTGATGGCGACTGTACGGAGTCGCTAGGTACTATCACTGTAAACTCATGGTAAGGGTACATGGAAATTGTGGTTCGAGAAATTTATTAGAATTCGGAAGTTTGCGTTTAAGATATCAGGTTCCAAGTTTTGCTTCATTTAATGAATTAAAATTTAATAGGTATCTAACAGTGTGTGCTTAGAATAAGTACGCCTAGGAGTCTTCATACAACAGATTTGCGAAATATGAAGCCGTTTTTGGTTATATGTGTGCGTGTCTACGAATCAATCGTAGAGACGTATTGCTTGTGAGATTGACGTTGTGACAGGTGCGTACGTCAACCAATTTGATTCCTAGGCCATTTCGCACCTTGTCACCGTGAACGTCAATATGAAAGCCGCTTGAAATCTCATATCATTGTCATTGTGACAAGGTTCTATAGTGGCCTAGAAATCAAATTGGTTGACTGTACACGGACGAAACGTAGCTCATGGCTAACCAAAACTGGCTTTGCTTTCAAGCGCTAATAGGTTTCCAGGCGTATTTATTCCAAGAGACAGACTTCTTCAGATTGGTTGTAATTTATTTTTCTCAAACATGCAATGAAATATTGTCTTTACGTTCCTTATAATAGGCTCGGAAGTATCGCTTTTTGGGCGCAACAACTCGAGAGGACTGTAAAGGGATTTCATACTGCTTTTCAGGCCTAGGCCTGCAAAGTAACTTTTTTTGGCTTCAACTACAAGGTCATTCACACGGCTGGCTGGTTTGACAAAAAGCAGGTTTTGTTTTTGAAGGTTGGTTGTTAGACTAAAATGTCCTATTTGTCAATTAATAAAATGTTGTTCTTTGAAGTATATTTTTTTATTTCATTGTATGTTTGAGAGAAGCACTATACATGCCTCGTCGTGAAAACGGATTCCCGGCCTCGTATCACTATTCGGCCTCGCTCGCACGCTCGCTCAGCCGTATATACCTACTTGGCCGTAAATCCTCATTTTCCCGGCCTCTGATGTAATGCACTATTATGAGGTGGATGTGGATGTGCTTGTGCCTATTATTTCCGGCTAAGGAAAAATAAATTGGCGATAATTTAAAGGAATCCCGACTTCAGCTCTGACTTTGACGAGGGTTGCACGGTAATTAATTTTAAACAAAAAAGTCACTGCCAAATGTGTGCACATGAGAGGAATAGCCGTAGTTACCAAACTTTTCAAATTCATTTCTAGGGGTCCGTACCTACAGGGTAAAAACGGGACCCTATTACTAAGACTCCGCTGTCCTGTCTGTCACCAGGCTGCTTGACAGTTGAATTGCCGCTATAAAAACAAATACTAAAAACAGAATAAAACAGTTCAGTGGGGCTCCCATCAACAAACGTGATCGGTTGCGTTAACTTTGCACTTCATTTGTATCCGGAGCCACACATACCAAGTGCAAATTTAACATAGCCCGCCCAGTTATTTTATTTAATGGTACGTAACCCTTCGTGCGCGAGTCCGACTCGCACTTGGCCGGTTTTTTTACAACTTATTCTAGCACTATTCTTATTTACTAATATTGTTATTTTTGTTGTTTCAGGTAAGTCGCAATCTACATAACAATATATGTTACAGAAAGAAAAGAAAAATTGGGCAAGTGCGAGCCCGACTCGCGCATGAAGGGTTCCGTACCTATACATATATATAATCTATAACAAGTTTGTTGTATGGGAGCCCCCCTTAAATATTTATTTTATTTTATTTTTAGTATTTGTTGTTATAGCGGCAATAGAAATACATCATCTGTGAAAATTTCAACTGTCTAGCTATCACCGTTCTTGAGATACAGCCTGGTGACAGACGGACGGACGGACGGACGGACGGAGGGACGGACGGACGGACGGACGGACAGCGAAGTCTCAGTAATAGGGTCCCGTTTTTACCCTTTGGGTACGGAACCCTAAAAAGAGTAGAGAAGAAAGGTAGGTAAACATTCCGATTTTGAATCTATACGGATAGATGGGAATAATGTGTATGCTATGTTACTGTCCCCAGGCTCAAAGTTTTAGAGTATTAATTGTGAACGAAATAGTAGTAAGTATTAGTAATTTTCGTATGAGGAAAATTTAATTATTTAACAGCTACAAGCGAAGCATTATAACTCATATAACATACGAGTGGTTTGCACATCGTCTCTAAAAGACAAAAATAAGATTTAACCCTCCGACACCTTAGATTCAATTTAAGACTTTATTATATGTCGTATATAGGGTTGATATTCCTACTTAGATCTCATTACGGTTAAAACCTTTTTATGTCGCTGGTCGTGACATGTCATAAGATGGACGCAGCTGTCGCTCCACAACAGTCTTGTCGCGTGACACGCGGTACGGATGGACGGAAATAATGTACATCCTCTAGTTAACTCTATTCACAATGTATATGGAATCAGAAAAACGCCGTTCAAACGTCACTTTTACGTGGTCGTTTTGTTTGGTTTTGTTATTTGATATTTTGGTTATTGTGCTATTTAGGTACCGTGCTAACGTCTAATTTCGCCCTAGCGGGTGTAAATGTACCCGCGGTTTTAAATATAATAACTAGGTTGAAATAGGTTAAGGCACTTTTAGGCTAAATATATTATGAAAACGCACGTTCATCTATTTGCTTATGAAGTAATTCAAACATTCAAACCTTGACGACACGTTTGGCGCAATTTGTAAGCACTTGCCTACTGAGCCGGCGGTCCTGGGTTCGAGGGCAAATATTTGTGTGATGAACTCGAATATTTGTGTTTGGGTCATGGTTGTTCTATGTACCTACTTAAGTATATATTTATCTATATAAGTATGTATATCGTCGTCTCAATAGTACCCATAACACTAGATAGATTTGTGTGAGGTGGTCTGATATTTATTTATTTTATTATTTATATTTATTTTTATTTTATTTATGTTTTCAGGCCAATGGGATAATTACCCGCTAGGGCAAATTTGGACGGTTTCACGGTATGTGATTATATTTCACGGAGAATATTTTGATATCAAAAATGTCGGTTTCACTCACGGTTATGTAACGGTATATTACTGTCTCATTTTAGACCAATCTGTCTACTAATGGATGTCCGAATCGGACAGATGCTGTTTAGACCTCCAAAAGAAATACACAAATAATTTTCTCTGTCACTTTATACAGATTTATAGCACACCTTGAAAGTACAAGCATTCCCCGAGGATAGGAAAAGCCAGTGAACAATAAATAATAATAAGGTATACGACCTCTATAGCAATCTCCCAAAACACAGGTAAAGGGCGAACAGACGTGGGGAGTTATCCTGTATCTAAATAAATTGGAGCCATCGGCTTATCGCGCTATACCTATATATCGGTATACAATTGTTCTGCAACATATTGACTAGTGACCAGTAAGCCTAGCAAGGGGTTTTGTTTGCAGAGCGTTTTTCAAAATTAAAATAAGATTAACTTGTTATTTTTTTTTTTTTTTTGTAGCCCTAAGTGCTCAGAACCGTTAACATTCGAACATCATATAAGACAATAAAGTTTCTCATAATTTCCACTTCAGCTTATAATTTTCACGTTTTTGTCATGTTTCTTTTTTTAACTTCTGTGAACGTGACGCACGGGAAAAATGTGTCGATACAAAAAATATAGAGGGAGTCTTTTTTCTTGGGGTTTCATGGGGTTTGAATATTTCTGAAAATGATGAAACATTCCACGAAAAATAATATGTTATAAAGGCAGAACACCTTGTTATGGTGTACCTACTAGCACTATGTGACTGATTCAAAACATACTATACTTACTCGTAAGTTCGCATTGCTTTCGCCTCGTGGTGCCAAGCTTTATGTAAATCAGTGTCCTATGTCTCATTCCTTTTACAACAGTAAATAAGAGCGGACCTTTGTCGCTCCTGAATAGTTATTTTACGTATGTAGTTTTCTAAGGACGCGTCCTCACGTTCTGCTCTAGTTAAATATCTGGGAGAGCGTGAGTCCACGCAATTGTACACCGAGCTCTAATAATGCTAATTTATCTCGACTGTTTCTCGGCAGTCTGTGTTCATTTCTGCAAGTCCGTGTTATCTTCTAAGGATTTAGGGCAACTATGGTAATGGTATTGTACCCGTGGACTTAAAAGAGGCGAAGGCGAAAAATCAACACACCTTATTACGCCAGCCTAATTAGGTAAAGCTTATTTTAATGCAATTGAGCAAACTGTCCTGACCGTTCTTGGAGTTCGTTGGCTTCCATTTGTTATTTTCCGTAAATATGTTGCTGGTTTCTACACATATAAGAGGTTTTTTTTATAATATTGTTAAATTTGAAACAAATCCGCGATATCCTAAATACTGGAAGAGTTCGCTCTTCAGTTGTAAAGCTTCCTCTTTATTTTGCTTGATATCTGTGTTTTGCATTACCTTCTTGATGAGGTGTGCAATTTTAATTAGATTCACCCTTTTTCCAAACTCAAAATAGAATGAAATAAGAATCTCGAAGAGCGTTTCTCCAATTGCCACGTGGTTCTTTGGGATTCCGATTTCGTCACAAAGGGTCTCGTTTGAAGGTAGGCGTCAAATTACGAAACTTTCCCGGCTTTGATGTATTTGTGAGATGAAAATTCAATAATATGAAAGATGGTTGACATGTTTGTAATATAATATGACTACGTATTAACTAAATTGTCAGCTTAAATGTTCAATATGTGCTTATTGTGTTTAATAACAAGTTGCTATCCTTCCTATGTTATTGAATCGCGGTAGTCGGGTAAAAGTTGATTAAGAATTTAAGATATATAAGTTGACTACGATAAGAAACTAGGGAAGAAATACGTACTCAAATCAAATCGCGTACCCCTGACATTGATTTAGTGTCGCTGTCGAGTATGAAGTTTTGAATAGTGAAAGATTATTTTAGGGAGTTGTCGTTAAGATGTATAGAATAGATGTTGATTATAGGTAGTTCTATGGTTTTTTTTTATGTCATAGGGGGCAAACGAGCAAACGAATCGCCTGATGGAAAGCGATTAACGTCGCCCATAGACACCTGCAACACCAGAGGAGTCACAAGTGCGTTGCCGGCCTTTTAGGTGGGAGTACGCTCTTTTCTTGAAGGTCTTCGTAGAGTTCCATTTTATTGTGAAATTACCATTAATCCTAGACGAGACCATAATCTTATTATTAGGTACAGTTATGTATAAGGGATATTGTACTAAAAGCTAATGTTTTGACGTTGCACACAACAAGAAAATGCACTTTCGATGTCATTTGCACGAACTCGTTATCGTATCGTTACCAACTTATGCTTTATTTACCCTTAGACGACCTTCCTACACTGTACCATATATATACCATATACCTACAAGTTGATTCAGGCAGGAGTCATGGGTGGAAACGAAAGGGTTTTGAATCGAGATCATATATCCACAACGTTCGGATTATTGCGTTTTCACATAATTTAGGTTTAGTCCCCAAACAGAGCAATATTTATGTACTATGGGGCCTGCGACGAAATCGAGAAAAAATATCACCTGTTCCATACGAGATAGTTAACGTCAACTAGCCATCAATTAAATCTTATTAGATATTTTACTTTCCGATTTCTTAGTTGGTCGCAAAGTGAATGTTGTTTTCTGAAAGTAGTAGTATTAATATTCTTTATCGTGCACCACATGACAAATAATTCAACAAAAAGTAGAGTAACAGTAAAAATAGGCGGTTTTATCACTAAAGGCAACCCTTGGGTCGGAAAAGTCGAACCAAAGGTTGTACCTTGTTTTGCCTAACAACTTTTTGCCTAATTTCGGTTTGTCTAATTTCATTTAAACTAATATTATCAGCATAACTATTCACTTTGCCTCATTTTTATGTGAGTGAGTCGTTTTGTATAATCGTTATATTCACATAATATTATTCTTCTATTATTGTTTAACCTAATGTTTGTTTCGTATAATCTAATTTTGTATATTGTTTGTTTGTCATTTTTTTTTGTATATTTTTGTCGCATTCATGTCGCATAATTTTATTTTTCTAATCTTATTTCGTACCTTACTTCGACTGCGTAAGTACTTTCATTTCTAACCTAACCTAACCTACAGTTTTTTTGACCCATTTAGACGCTCCGCTCGCTTCGCTCGCTCCCCTATACATGGTCATAATACGAACCTAACCTAACCTACAGTTTTCGATTTTGAAACTGAATTAGACAATAAGATTTTAGTAGAAACGTTATTCGGCAATGCAATGATTAGTTAAAATAAGAATCGACAAAGTGAGTCTTAAATAAAATAATATGAGACAAAACAAGAGTTATGAAACACATAATTTAAGCAAAACGAAGTTCGAAATTAATAACTATGAAAAATGAGGTTATACATATTGACTTTAGACAAAACATTCATTATAGTAAAAGTTGATAGGCAAACTGAAATTAGACAAAATATTAATAGACAAGACAAGGGAATACCGCAAGAATTATTTAAAAACCGGCCAAGTGCGAGTCGGACTCGCGAACCGAAGGTTCCGTACAAACACTTATCCCATTTTAACTGACCGGGTTAAGTTTGCACCTGGTATGTATGGCGCCGTATACAAATGAGATGCAACGTTAACGCAACCGATCACGGTTGTTGTATGGGAGCCCCACTTAAATATTTATTTTATTGTGTTTTAAGTATTTGTTGTAATAGCGGCAATAGAAATACATCCTGAGCCTGGTGACAGACATATAGACAGACGGACAGTAGTCTTAGTAATAGGGTCTCGTTTTTTACCCTTTGGGTACCGAACCCTAAAAAAGAAACTCAATCAACATTTGTAAGGGTGAGAAAAAGCATCTTTTACCCTTCTCATCACCCTTGTCACTCCCGCTCAAGACTCCTGCCCGTCTAGCACAACTATGCTTCGCGACTCTTGTCGCGCGACATAGCGCTACCCGTCACTCTCTCACATTAGTGCACAGAAAGAGACGTATAATTATCTCGCGCGAGAAATAGTCGCGTATGACAGTTATGCCAGAGGTGCTGATCACCTTGTAGGTACAAACTTATATATGTTTTAACAACGATCGTGTTTCTTTTAAATGACTGTGTCGGTAACGATGTTGTTTTTTAACTCGCCATGAGTGCCATTTATCAGGATGTGTCAGGAGTTTCTATATCATGTTCGATTAATTGGTTTTAGAGATGATATTTCGGAATATATAAATATTGTTTGCAGAATATGTTACCATGTTTACGGTGCATTTTCAGCGTACCCTACAAACGTCGGACTTTAACTATGATTCTTGACTTTTAGGATTTCCTTATTGTAGTAAATCCTGTAAAGAAATTTGACGAAATAAAAAAAAAGCTATAATTTGCCACTCAGTTACAGATACAAACATCTTATGTAACTTGTCTCTTTTATTACTTAAAAAGAAAATTGGACATCGTTCCAAACTTTCAAATCGCGATAACTCAAAAAGTTGCTAAAAGTGTCTAGACGTGTTCTTTCCGTGTACGTACCCTCCAACTGTTGTGACCTGCATTTAAGGCAACGTAAATCTATGCTATTTGTCGCGTCGCCATTTCAACCGACTTAAAATAATGGGTTTTGAGAATCGTTACGTATATGTTATTATTTTAAAACGCTTCATTTACGAACCGGTTTTATTTATTTGTAAGCTTGAATCTCCGAACAAGTGTCATTCTTGTCAGAATTGAGATGTGATAAATTGATGATGAAGGAACCATGAAGAACCGAGGTAACTCTTTAGTTGCTGTAAGCACCAGTAGTTGGAAAATTTTTCGTAATGAAATGACTGAAAATTCATATAATTCTAGCCAAATTTCAGCACCATCCATATGACCATGGCCGTCGGAGAAATGCCAATAAACAGTGCCAAGAATCTGTTGATGGTTTTGGTTCAATCATCTTCAGTCAAGCTTATCGTAAGCACTATGGTAAAGGGCACTTGTGTTTTGTTTAAGTGCCGTGCCGTTTAAATCACGTAACAGTATAATATCAGTCGAAATAGTACTTGGCGTGGCGTGGCGGAAATGAAATCTCTGGGCAATTTGGGGCCGATTTACTTTACGTTTTCCAAAAAGAAATCCTGACTAGATTGTCGATTCACCTTAAGAAGGCTTTTTGTGCCCCCGCTTTTTGTGTTACGCAAGAACCTTTTTGAACGCCAAACGGTGAAACAATTCACCAAAAAAGTGCTCCAAAATTAACAGGAAATATAAACACTAAACTTGTAGCACCTAGCGGTTTGAATTAGGTACAAAATTACTGATCATTGAAATATTGTTTTCACAAGAAGACGTGGCGTCTGTAGCACAATCCGATGTCGTGATATGACGAATGGGGCAGCCTTAACAATAAAAAAAAAAAACACAAAAAGAAACATAAAATATAAACATTTTAATAAATTAAAGGACGCAAGCCATGATCATGCTGCGGGGCTGGCGTTCAGCCGTTCATGCTTAACAATTTGAACAAATGCAATCGACACAAGCGTTCTTAGTGCACGCTGCTCACTTTATACATAAATATTATACCGAAAGTATACCGATTGCCTGCCACGCTGCTCGCCCCGCTAAATGTTCCGCTTCGGCCACTCAGGACCGTAAACTAAGTCTGGCAAGTTTGTGAGCTACGTAAACGAATGCTGCCTAACTGAAATGCAACGAAATTGGCTCTGTATGCTCACTACATAATGCGACGGTAGAGAGTTCTGGATTTAGTGGAGGTTTAATGGACTAACTTAGTACTGTACCTATACTTAGCAAATCCTGCAACGTTTTACGAGTCTTATTTTACCAATATTAATAGTTAATACTTCGATAGCTCTTGCCCTAAATATAATTTGTAACTTAAGATGTGTAGATGTAAATGTTTAGAAAATATATCTTTATTAAAAAAAAAAAAACATTGGTAACTAAGTATTATATGGTGTTAGAAATTATCAAAAGCAACAAATGGTAAGGAATCGTCGATGTATGCTCGGCTGCTCGCTACAAATAGCGCCTCGGTGGTAAAGGATCTTTGATCCCATAGGTTTAATGGGCTAACTTGGTACTTAGTATGACTTCATTTGTTTCAATTCTCGCTCACGCCAAGGCCGGGACGTGCACAGAATATAGAAACGCATAAACGGTACACCGATAATATTATTAAAGACAACCTTTAATAATGGAAGAAATGGGTTCTTAGCTATAAGAGCACCTGTTGTTACCCTGAATATTATTTTATGTCTCGTATAAACGAGAGTTAGTAGTCATTTGTCATGTGACGTACATCAAAGAATATTAAAATGTAATAATTTTTAATTAATTAATTTAATCGCAGGGTATATTTCGAATACAGCTTGTATATTAAGTTTGAGTGTCATTAGCCAATTTATTAATGGTTTCATCACATAATGTACTTATATTATTATAAAAGTCTAGATTAGTATTGAAAGTCAGTTTTCTATGGAGAGAGGATATGATTTCAGGAAATCTTAATAACGCGATGTGGGGAGGCATATCTGTTGTAAGGGCGCGCGGCGCCAGCCGTGCAGCGTCATCTGTTGTTTATAATTTCTTTGTCCTCTCATTACCTACGGCAAAACAGCTGGACAGATTTTGAGCAACTTTGGTACGGGGATCGCTGGCCATACAAAAATGGTTATATTATAGGATAATTTAAACTCGAATACGGCAAAGAAAGAGGGAAGCTTAACGCGGATAAAGTAACATGCATCAATCCACTGTAGATTTTCAATGTTAGGCAGGGAAATATAGGTATACGTCCGGTCATCTCATTCATCATTCATCATCATTCATCATCATCATCATCTCATCATCATCATTCTCGGTCATGTAAGTAGTCCAGTTTGGGTGAAAATGATATGTTTTAGCCTACTACATTGAAGCAAAAATTGGGGTCTCTTCTAACTTTTTCTTCCATGTCGACGAAATTGCACCTAAGTCTTAAATAATGAAAATTTCGTATAAATCAACTACGGTAGATATTTATTTACTTTAGTGAGGTAGTCTTTCACCGTTCTAAAACTGAACCAGAAACCCGAGTTACGTAAACAAATGTTTCATATGAAATATATGAACTGTTATGTTTATCTATGAATTTTACGTAAACACAATTACACATTGTTAGTGCAGATAATTGTTTACCTAAATATCAAAAAATTGTAATGCAGCGTTAGTGCTGCATGCAGTGAAGTAAGTTCACGACAGCTTAGAAATAACGCCAATTATGTAACATTTCTTATAAGGGCTCCCTTAGATTTAAATGCTTCGATCGTTTATCATATTTGTAGTGTTGCTATCCTTATCTCGTGCGCATACGTCAGACCAACGGAGTGGGGTTACTTGCTACCCGACCCTTGCCGAGACTGGTTGTGTGTTGTCGAGCTAAGTTCTAGCATAGTGACCTATATAAACAGCTGTACTGTGCCTGGCATAGGGTTAGGTATACTACAAGTGGCGACGAGGACAAAAGTGAGTAGAAATCTAATTACGCCTTCAAAAAAAAAAACAGAATAGGCGGGAACACGACAAAAGCAGTCTAACGTGTACTTGCACAGTAAATGTATAATAAATACAGGGCAAGCTCGATAGTGATATGATACATTGTCATTGAAGTTAATTTATCCAAGTTATAGTTTCACTTATAACTGTGGAACAAAAGACATCTACCTAGTGGGTAGCGGTGCACTGCTCAACTATCCCAGTACAGGGATCGACTCGTAAACAAGTTTTAGTTCGTAATGGGTCATTCGTTTAAAAAATAACGGTCATTGCACATTTGCAAATAACTCCTGGCGAATCATGCAGTCTTACTTACTTATAGATATTATTTTTGTCCGATATTTACTAACGGTATTAATGTCTAATATTTTTACCGGAAATGCGTCGATACCGCGACTCGTATATAATAAAATAAGTGTAAACCATAATAATTATGTACCTACCTAGGCACAATAAGGAGGTATTGTTTAATAATCGCAACGTATCTAAGTACCTATCTACTCGCGCCTACAACGTAACATTAATGCAATTGTACAGTTAAAAACCATTGGACAACATATAATAAATAAGAATAATAATAATAAAGTGTGATAAAATGTTATATTAGTTATGAAATAACGATCTGACTTAGAAGTGCAAGTTTATAGTCATTTATAATAACGGCTTGTAGGTAGATATATTTGAAAGTTTGCGATAGCAAAATTACTCAAGTAAACTAGCTTTAGTAAACAGTTCAGTTGTCAGTAACATTATCATTAATTATAAATAGACTTCGGTTGCTTCTAACGGCATTTGACGCAGATTAGACCGGGTGCAGTATAAATTGTTTACGGGGTTGATAAATAGGTAACTAACTAACTACATTGTAATAATACCTTGCGCTGCGGGGTCAATATGTATGAAAGTAAACATTGAAGTGTTTAATGTTTATTTCACTTAGTTATTTACGGGAACGTAATATGTATGATGAAATATCCGTGTAGGTATATGTGTTTATGAGTGGTAAAACTGTATGATTGGTGTTGTAAATAAACTTGTAAGCAGAGTATATTGTACCTGGTCATTTAATTGGCAAGAATAAAATGTTTACCAGTCATTATGGTATACTGATCATTCAATTGATGAATAAGACAACATGGTCGTGTACACCTAGCAACTGAAATCAAAAATGTTGTGTCATTTAATTGACATATTGTTTTAACACTTCTAACATTGACCAAGGTCATGGTATAGCAGTAGTTAAGCGGTCGTTAAAACGACTAATGGCTAAAGGGCCAGTACGAACATTAAATTGTTTAGCAAGCGGTTAGATGAATGCTCCGCTTGAATCATTTGATTGATTGGTTCCGGGACGCCCCAAAAGTACCCATGGCAGCCATAACTTAAAAACGCAATGGAAAAAATCCATTGCGAAGGCGAGACCTCTTCGATCGGTCTGAGATGGAAGCGTTCGAAACGAGCACTCAATGTCTATTTGGAGGTGTCAGCTATCACAGATAGCCAAAAGAAGAGAGCAAGCCTCTTGCATTTCGGAGGAATTGAGCTCTAAGAATTATATTACAATATCCCTGGAGCGGACGCGGAGCCAGGTGTCCGCACAGATGTATTTGCGATAGCCTTAGCAAAATTCGATGATAACTTTGCTCCTGCAAACAAAGTACGGTCTATGAACGTCACGTATTCCGTTTGATGAAACAGGAACAGGACGAAAAGTTCGAGAAATTCCTTGTACGGCGGCGATAAGCCGATAAATGCAATTATAAAGATGAATATGAACACATCATTGATCAGATCACGGAAAAATGCCTATCAACAGTTACGTAAAAATAAAAAATAAAAAACTATTAAAACACAAGTTTTCGGTTGCTAAATGTAAGATAATTTTATTGTGGGTAGTGTATATTAGTCACGGGGTTCGTGCTGAGGCCTACCCACGACATGAGGCTGAGGCCTACCCACAATGCACCACTGGGTGGAAAGTTGCTTAAATAAATAAGAAAACGGGCAAAGTGTATTATTTTGAATATTAATTAGTAGTTGTGCACTCGAGGAATATGAATATTTAGTAGTTTAGCGTTATTCTCGAATGGGTCGTGTTACTAATCTTCGACTACGCAGTGGTGCAGTGGATGACGGATCACAATATAATAATTATGAACAAATTGGCAAAACGATTGGACTGCCTAGGCGTCTATTTAATTTACACGACTTTTCATTTGTGCGTGCGTAATTGAATACGCTACTTAATACTTTCCTATGGAGTTGGCTTGATTGTTCTGAATTCCAAAATATATTGACGGGTTAAATATTATAGTGTGATAAGCTTAATTTGTCTTTATGTTGAAAATGTATTTTTTTGGAATAATTATCTAGAGTATCTTGTATAGTTGATAAACAGTATGAACATCCAGCTTAAGGGTTGTGCATTAATAGGTACATATGACACGTATAGGTGCATATATTATGTCACATGTAGTCAATTGGGTATAACAAAATCAGTAATTAAATAACAGCAGATACGTCTTGAAAGGTATAGTTTAATATAGGTATAGTATTTGATAGGCCAAACGGGTTTAAAAGTGATATGGAAGACTCATAAGTGCAAAGTCATTAGTCAATATGATAAGCTCTGACTGTATTGTTACTGGAAACTAATAGCTTTATGTCAGGGGTCAATTTGATTTATTTATTTATTTCAAATAATTACACAGCTTTACAGTTAGTACTAATGCACTGTGAATTACAAGAATAATTTAACATAACATGTTACATATTAGGTAGATTCAATTACTGAAAAATTACATCCATCCATCGCCTTACAGTACCTTAAACATTCACGACACACAATTATCCAGCTACTTCCAAAAAACGTCCAAATCCGATGCTGATGCGAGAAGCGCATTAAGTTCTCGTAAGGCTCGAACTAGAGGAGAGTTTTCCGCGCTATGGTTCGCGCCTCAGGAGCAGCCAACAGTAGCCGGCAGCGTGGACGAAAATTGAACCTCGATTTAGAAGGGACGAACAATCGGATAACCTGACTGACCAGCTCTGGACAGTCAGAACATCCTCTAGTCAGCACATAATTTCGTCTAACCTCGAGGGAATAGATTGATAGACCACGCTGAATTGCCAATATGATAGGCTAAGGCGTTATGAGGTCAATTTGATAGACCATGCTGGATTGCCAATATGATAGGCTAAGACTTTATGAGAGGTCAATTTGATAGACCACGCTGGATTGCCAATATGATAGGCTAAGCGGATTGTTAAAGCTAGCGAAAGGCATTATTAAACGTCTATTTAGTAGACTGCGGGAACCAAACTATTCGTAAGAAAGATAGTAAGGCTTAACGGCTAAGCAAATACAAATGCATGGAAGGTCAATTTGAAATACCATATGTAAACCTTCCTTTAAATTTATATTAAATAACTCAAAGCGTTCATAAACTGGAGTATGTGCTTTTGAGACTCCCATTAAAACTTGAATATCGATGGCTTCGACGCGTCGATTAAATTGAAATATACTGTGCTTTAAAGCTTTCATTCAATTGGAAAAGACTGTTGTTTTAGGACTTCCATTCAATTGGAATATCTCAGGTATCAGAGAGCCGGTAACATGGGAATATGACGTGTTCTTGACTCCCATTCAATTGGGATACTCGAGGTCTCAAAGCCTCCAGTGAATTGGAATTGATTGACAACCTTAATTGAATTGACAATAATAGTTTGGTACTTCAAATGAATGCCTGGATAAAACTGTAATAGTTTGACATCATTTTTAAATTGTCAAAAGTGGCATTTAAAATGAATGCCTATATTAGGTGAGATTGTTTAACAACCTCCATTATATTGAAAAAAGTTTAGTATTTCGAGTGAGAGCTTCCATTAAGTTCGAATCGTTTGAAAATATTAAGTAAATTGACAATAGTCCGGTATTTCCAACGAATGCCTCCCTCAGATAGGAATTGTTTATCAACCTTCAATTGAGAATGGTCTGGTATTACAACGAAATGCCGGAATTAAATTGGTATTGGTATACCACTGATTTAAAACCTTGACCCAATTAAAATTGTGGCGGTTTAAAAACCTCAATTCAATTGGATTTGCAATTTAGTTTAGTATCTCAAATAAGTGCCTTCATTAGGTAAATAGGAATCGTTTCACAACATTAATTAAATTGCCAATGATGGTCCTGTATTTCAAATGAATGGCTCCATTAAACTGGAATTATTTATCAACCTTATATTGAGAATGATCTGGTACTCTTAATTAATGCCGCAATTAAATTGGAATTTGTTTATCTGTGATTTAAAATCTTGATCGAATAGGAAAAGACGCGGTTTCAAAATCTCAATTAAATTGGACTTTAGTTGCAATTTAGAAAATTTATTTGGGTTCTCATATTCTTTTGAATGGTATATAATATATCGTAATTTCAGATGACAAATTATAATGATGACTTTAGTGAGAATATTGAACGAGAGTACATGATGACGTGTAAAGCAAGTTAGCTACTTAGAATAGAATTGAATAATTTTTATTTTACCAAAATAAACATTTCTACATTTAACATAATTTAACAGTGACTTCCACACTAGGCACAGCCTGTATCGTGGAAGTCGTATCATTCAAATTCAAATTCAAAAAATTCAAAAATATTTATTCATTAACTTACAACTATTACAGAGTATATGAGTTGGTGCTTCTACACATCATACACATCAGGTTCGTTAAGAATGCGGCTATAGACATGCCTTAAACAAGAAATTAAAATTAACAAATGAACAGTACTATGATAAATACATATATACTTCAGTTTCAGTTTCATGGAAAAAAAATTTTTTTTGAAGATGGTAAAAGGGGGAAAAGAGCAAGCTATAGTCCTTAAGCGCTTGACAAAGTAGTTGTTGTGAAATAATTATCCAGATAAGGCTACATGTCACAATTCTTAAAAAATCTAGAATGAAGTGTATAACCCTTGTTTTGTATAATTCATTTATTTTTCAAATAAGTTACACAATATTACAGTAATATAACCTACATGCTTTGGAACTACAAAAACACATGCAGACCAAACTTAAAACTAGTTAGATTTAATTCAATAAGCGCCTTCATGGCTTAAGCGACATAATGGCGTGGCTCCTTTGCTTTGTTTGACCTCTGGCATAGCTGTCATGTGCGACTATTTCTCGCGCGAGATATTTGCCTATCTCTTGTAGCTGTGCAGTGGTGTGAGGGAATGACGGCTAGCGCTGTCTCGCGACGGGAACCGCGAGGCGTGGTTATGCTAGACAGGCTGGCGTAGGATTAGGCAGATAGTAGCAGCCTGTAGCGGCTGGGACACGCGTAGCTCAAACGAGCTGAATTGCACGTAGTGACAGGTCTGAAGTGGTACACCTTCATGTCCTGGTGGGACACGGTGTCGCAATCCCAAGAACTGAATTAACCGGCTCGCCTGTGCCACTTAGTCTTGCGGGGCACCAAGCGCGCCTTGCTCTTCCTTTCCACCAGTGCGACTCCCTCCCTATCCACATTGGTGTGGGAGAACTTTTCCTTATCGCGAACCCGTACGGGGCCGGCTAGCTGCGACAGACTAACCGGCGACTACAGCATATTGCACGCTGAAGCGACTTCGCATTGGTATCCTTTGTGTATCCTCGATGTATCCTCTATATTGTTGTGTCAACAAGGTTCGCGGCAAGTTTATATTGCAAAGCTAGTTCTAAATCAAATGAGATCACAAATTAAACTATTAACCGGTCTAGATAACATAAAACAAGACTGATTAAATACTTTATGGGTTTTGAGTGAAACAACCTTTTTATTTAAATAGATAAACATTCACATATTATTATTTATACGATCACCAATTAATCTAATTTTAATTAAAATAAAAAAGGGATGTAGTGTTGCTATCCTTATCTCGTGCGCATACGTCAGACCAACGGAGTGGGGTTACTTGCTACCCGACCCTTGCCGAGACTGGTGGTGTGTTGTCGAGCTAAGTTCTAGTTCTAGCATAGTGACCTATATAAACAGCTGTACTGTGCCTGGCATAGGGTTAGGTATACTACAACATTATCATACCTTCACCGCTGTGTTAAACGGTCTATATCTTTGATCTCTAGTTACGCATAGTTGCTATAAACTTTCTGACACAGCAGCAAACGTAAATGAGAAAACAGCATTGCAAATGTTATACCCAAGAACGTTTGGTTTAACGATTTCAGTGGAGTATTCCAACCATGTAGACTGTATAGGATCAGTAAAAGTATTAGCAGTAAAAATAGCATTTACGCATCATTTTATTGGAATAAGAGCCTAGTTTGTTTGCACGGTATTGTTCAAATGCGAAGTAATATAACCACTTAACCTACGTGCCGGTATTTCTAACGGGTCATTAGAAAACTGAGGCGGGGCGCACTCCGCGATTAACGTTTCCCGCTACAAGTACATGCCGGTGGCCTCATGCATGGTGCCTATTCAGTGGCTGCCACGCACTGTCTCGGAACGCACGTACACGAAATTCGCGCGCACGCTCTTCCGATTTATGTACGTCGCAAGTGAACGTTCCTCATTCATCTGTTGATACCAGTGTTATATTATAATATATAGTGTTTAAATGAGTAAAAAGACAGCGAAAAGATATTGTATCGCAGCGGGTTGTAGGAACAATGATCGAAATTGGAATCACGCGTTTTTCGTTCTCCCAACACGTCCGAAGGATGCCGATAGGTAAGAAAATTAACATAATATATAATAAGTAGTTACTGAATAATAATAAAAAACATATTGCAGGTGTATCTACTTCCATATTTAACACTGGTTACTCAGATCAATTTTAATTGTTAAGTAGGTACTTATGTAACTTTGAATTGATTATTTGCTGATATTTGTCAATTTAAATTCTAGTAAAATAAGTATGTCTACTACTAAATCAACAATCATAGAGGTTTTTATAATAATATTTGATATCAAGTTTGTAAAATTACTTGTAAGTAATGAATAAACGATTGAGTGATAGTTTGATAGGTAAGTATATATAAAATATATAAATAAAGAGTTAAAAGAAATGTATTGGAAGAGATCCCTAATAGGGATAAGTTCGCCTTTATACATGTTTTATTTGTAACTAGCGACCCGTCCCGGCTTCGCACGGTGCGTCCGCAAGGTAACGCATTCGTTGCATTATTTTATTATATTATACGTATTAAAATGTTTAAAAATAAAGCTAAAATGTTTTGCGGCCTGGTGGTGGATTCATTTCGTCCAAATTCTGTGATTGATTATTTTATAGTTAAATAATGAAATAATAAATATGTATAATGTATGAAGAATATAAACATATTACTCTCTATATTGAATGCAAGAAATAAATGGGAAATACATTTTTATTTTTAGTCGTTGACAGCCCTCGCTCTCGGCGACGCGGCAAGCGAGCCAATTCATTTTTACCGTTGGCACGCAGCTTTAACGTTCCGTTTGGCTTGCGCTGGGGACCACGACTTTAGAAGGGCCATAAATCATATTTTTTCGGCTAAAAAAGCGGCTTTTGTAAAGATCAAAGTAGTGTGCCTTCTGTACTTGTACTATTATCTATTCTGTGCTAAAACGCAAAATGACTACCTCGCGCAAGGGCTGCATCGCAAATGTGCTTTATCGCAGGAAGGCGAAATCACTAAATAATACCACATACAACTATATATACCACCACATATAACTACATAATAGGATTCAGACTAGGTTTTAAAACGACTACATCAATACAGCTCGGCAAATTCATATTTATTGTATGCAAGCTCCCTTAACCCACGTAGCACACAGGCTGCATAAGAGCTTATATAGACCTTATAAGACTTATTTCAGCTGTGTAAAGGCTGAAAAAGCTCTTTAGAGCATGATGTGCTGATTGGGAGTTTTTATGAACTAATTACAGGGGGTTAAATACATCGGGGGCGCTCGTGCTAGGACGCTTTAGCTCCCGTCGCCTGCAGACCACAGGAGTATCACGTAGGAATTTGCCAAGGTATACCTAATAATGTAGTAATTTAACAAGTCAAACTTAAATATAGTCATTTAGCGAGTTTGGCTCTCCCAACGATGACGTACGTACATTTGCAATGCAGCCCTTACCATACATGATGTATTGATGTAATATATACTTATTTTGTGATCTAGTCATTCTTCTAGGGACCCTTTCTAACATCCATTTAAACTTAAACGCTTGAGGGTGCAAAGTAGTGAAAGAATTCGTATGAAGAAAATTGCGATGGCTCCCTCAAACGACTTGTCTGTTATTTTCTGAAAGGATCTCGATGTTCGGATGTAACGGCTGCCTTCAGATTTATTATACATGGCTGGCATATTGGTTCCCTTTGATTACGATAGGAGTAGACTGTATGTATTTGTATGTTTGTAAATAACGAATATCGAACGAAAGAGTTATGTCATTGATGAAGAAAGATCATTGGCGTATCTAACTTTATTTTTCAGGGGGGGCCTGGGGTGGGCCTGGAGAGGGGCCTGGCCATGGTCTATGAGATGAAGCCCATGAATTTCTATCGGTAACCCAAAATCCTGGGGTGGGCACTAGACCATACTGGGGTGGGCACGGCCCACCCGGCCACCCCCCTATATACGCCAATGAGAAAGATATGGAAGTCAAAGTAACTATTAAAAAACAGAAAAGCATCATATTTCGGACATACACACAGAAATGAAAAATATAACTTGTTGAAGCTAATAATTGAGGGTACAATAGAGGGGAAACGAAGCCGAGGCCGAAGTAGAATATCATGGACGAAGAATGTAAAGGACGGACAAAGAAACTAATTCGCATGACTAAAGATAGATTGACATATGGAAAAATGGTCGCGGACCTCTGGGATGGAGATGCAAGATGGCTCGTGAAGAAGAAGAAATAACGATTGATACGAGAAATTTCTATACACTGAAAACTGCGTCCTGATGACGATTTGATGACAATTTTGGTAACTATTATTCAGATTTGTACGGCGTGACATTATAATTTTATTTAAAAACAGGGCAAGGTCAATAGCTTGTCAAAACAACTAGACGATAGTCCGTATGCCATATGCGTACATGGGTATTATTCCCGCCTTACCTTCTGTATACAGAACTTATATCAATACACTATCGCAATGGTATGAGTCATGTGTTATCGCTTCTATCTAACAATTAATGGCCAATTTCGCGACAAAACTGGGTTAGAATAGTGATCAATACTTTTTTAATAAACACCGCGGCCCAATATAACTTGGCCTAAAGGCCACAGAGCGAAGTTTTTGCGTCAGAACATACGGCGCACATTATTGCCAAGAAGCAAAGTTACTCGTGGTACTACTGTTATCTTGATAGTTTCTGAAACTCGTATCAGAGTGTTGCGTTAGTTATAAGTTCAGACTTTATTTTGGGGGCTTTGATTTGCAAATTCGATAAAAAGGACTTTTGACTTTTTACTGACAAATGGATCAAAACTTAAATTGAGAACGGAGGTGTCTGTCTCTCTGCTGCAAACATATTGAGAAAACGACCAAAAACTTAAAACATAAATGCAAAGAAAAATCGTCATATGTATATTGTAGAGTTAATGAGATGAATACAGGTGCCGTAAGTTCACTATCGGTAATAAAGCAAACTCTCAGTGCGCGAGTCAGACTCGCGCACTGAGAGTTTGCTACAAACTATGAAAGAACTGAATACTGCTCTAACGAAAAGATAAACTGGAATGAGAGATAAACTAACTTTGCCGTGAATAAACTATTGTCTCCGTATATGTATAGAGTTGTCACACAGTGAACCAAACAAGGTGATGTTGAAAATCATGCCCGTAATACTGCGCGGTCCCAAGAAGGAGGTGCTATGTTACGGGATGGTCGACGAGGGATCGACAATCTCTATCATCGATCAGGAGTTAGCAAGCGAAGTGGGTCTAGAGGGACCTCAAGCGCCGCTACTTATACAAGGCGTAGGAGCGCTATGCCTGAACCAGCCGAGCCAGCGAGTCGAAGCGACTGTACGAGGCGCCGACGGAGGCCCGTCGTACAGTATGCAGCTCAGAACCGTGCCGCGCTTAGGCATTAGGGAACAAACAATGCCGCGCGACAGTATAGTGCGCCTGCCGCACTTAGCCGATCTAGCCGAAGCGTGCTACACTAATGTGGTGCCTAAAATTTTAATAGGAGCAGATCATTGGCATCTAAAACTGCCGTTAGAGGCCCGAACAGGGAAGACGAGTGAGCCGCTAGCCGTACGTAGCCGTCTGGGATGGTGCATTTACGGCTCAGCACCGAGAACGGTAAGGGCCGGCGAGGTAGTCATGCACATGACGGAGCCGGACAAGGAGCTGAACGCGATGATGAGGCGATATTTCGACATCGACGCGTTAGGGGTGAAACTGATAGATAAATCGAGCCCCCTAGACGAACGAGCAACAAAGCTGTTTAACGAAACGGTAAGACGCATCGAAGGACCCCGGTACGAAGTAGGACAGCTGTGGAGGACCGACGAACCGAACCTGCCTCCCAGCTACAACATGGCGTACAAAAGGTTACGCAACTTAGAGCAGCGTATGGACCGGGATCCCGACTTCGCGCACGAGTATACAGCGCAGGTAAATAACCTAATTGAAAAAGGTTATGCAGAGCCGCACTTAGGTGACCTAACAAGCCCTAAGGCATGGTTTTTGCCGCATTTTGCGGTACGAAACCCGAACAAGCCCGATCGCGTCCGTCTAGTATTCGTCGCGCACGCGACATCGCTGAAAACCAGCTTGAACGACGAGCTGCTAGAAGGACCCGACTTACTACAGTCATTGACGGGAATACTGCTGCGTTTTCGTGAGGGTACGTACGCCGCTACGGCGGACATACAGGAGATGTTCCTGCGAATAAAGCTGAGACCCGAGGACCAAGTATCGCAGTTATTCCTGTGGCGGGGATCGGACCGCCAACAGCCGCCGAAGGTATACAAGACGACAAGCGTTTTGTTCGGAACGAAATCGTCACCATTTCTAGCACATACTCGTAGTGTCCGCAACCGAAACGCGGAGGACAACGCGGACACCTACCCAGCAGCCGTGTACGATATTACACATAATACGTACATGGATGACCTCGTGACCTCTTACGACGATGAAGACGCGGCGGCCGAGACCGCGGTGCAAATCATCGCGTCACACGCCCACGCCGGCTTCAACTTGCGCGGCTGGACGTCGAACTCTAAAAAGATATTAGAGCGGATACCTGTAGCGCAGAGATCCGACGAACCAAAGAACTTGGGATCTAAAGAGCAGAAAGTATTAGGTATGTTTTGGAACGCCGAAACCGACGAGTTAGGTTTCAACACGGCAATGGTACGAGTCCCGGCCGACGTGCGGAACCTGAACCGAGGGCCAACAAAAAGGGAGGCCTTGAGCGCGGTAATGTCCGTCTTCGACCCATTGGGGCAAATAGCGCAATACACCGTTACCACAAAAATACAAATGCAGCGAATTTGTATTTTAAAATTAGGCTGGGACGAGCCATTGCCGGACGACGAGAAGGAGCTATTTTTACAGTGGCTCAGTAACATAGAATATGTTACGGCGCTGCGGCTACCACGGCGATGCTTGTACACGGGGGGAGGTAAGAGACACCAATTACATATATTTGTAGATGCCTCCGAGCAAGCATACGCGGCCGCAGCCTACTGGAGAACCGAGGGAGGACCTCACGAGCCGGTACGTGTGCAGTTGATCACAGCGAGGGCAAAGGTCACGCCCATTCGCCCGATATCAATACCGAGAGCCGAACTACAAGCAGCGCTTATAGGTGCGCGACTGGCGCAAACGCTGCGCGAGGCGCATCGAGTAACTGCCGAACAGATTGTGCTGTGGACAGACAGTCGAACAGTACTGCAATGGGTGCGAGATAATGCACGCCGGTACAGTACATTCGTATCACACCGACTTGGCGAGATCGCCGAGATAACAGAGATCGAGCAATGGAGGTGGGTCCCGACCCGCCTCAATCCGGCCGACGACGCGACACGCGCGGACCCGCAGCGTATCGTAAGAAATACCGACCGCTGGTACACAGGCCCGGATTTCTTGCGACTGCCGGAGGCACAATGGCCGCAAGAGCAGCGAGATACGACGGAGATACCACACGAAATAATCGAGGTATGTAATGTGGCACAGGTCGTCGACCCGCCACTACCAAAAATAGAGCGATTCTCGAACTTCGACCGACTGATCGGAGCTACAACGCGAACCCTGCAGTTCATCGAACGTCTAAAGAGAAAGGTGAGAGTCCCATTAGAGGTACGACACCTCAATTCAGCGGAGCACCTGTGGATGCAATGGGCGCAGAGGAGGGACTTCGCTGACGAACTACGGGCTCTCTCACGAGGGGAGCCGCTAGCCCGCAGTAGCAGGCTATACGAACTCGATCCGCAACTGCACGACGACGGATTAATGCGCATGCGGACGCGCATAAACGCAGCGCCGTCATCCGTCAACAAGCAGCCCGTCATACTAGACGGCCGCAACCCGTACGTGAAACTACTGATCTTGCGCGCTCATAAGCGAGCGCACCATGCATTTAACGAAACTGTTGTTAATGATCTCAGGCAGCAGTTTTGGATCTTGCACTTGCGACCATCGGTGCGGAGCGTGGCCCGGACATGCATGCATTGCGTGTTGCGGCGCGCGCGCCCGCGCGACCCGCCGCTGGGCGACTTGCCCGCGGCCCGTCTACAGCCGTTCACCCGCGCATTCCACTATTGCGCGGTGGACCTATTCGGCCCGCTAGCCGTCACTATCGGCAGGCGGACCGAGAAGCGATGGGTGGCACTGTTTACGTGCCTCACTACCCGCGCCGTGCACCTCGAGGTGGTGCATACGCTGTCAACCGACAGCGCCGTGATGGCGCTGCGCCGGCTGGGAGCCAGGCGCGGATGGCCCGCTGTCATGTACTCGGACAACGGGACGAACCTGAGAGGCTGCGACTCCGAGCTGCGAGCCGCCTACGTCGAATGGCTGCCCGCCCTGCAGGAGCACGGGCAGCTACACCGCATGGACTGGAGGTTCATCGCGCCGGGAGCGCCGCGCCAAGGCGGCGCCTGGGAGCGGATGGTGCGGACCGTCAAAACCGCGCTGTCCGCCACGCTGAACACAAGATCGCCCAAGGAGGAGATTTTCAAGACGCTGCTCGCCGAGGTCGAGCACTGCGTGAACTCTCGACCTCTCACCCACGTGAGCGTCGAACACGATGATCCCGAGGCGCTCACACCGAACCACTTCATACTGGGAGGACCGTCGGGGGTCCCTACCACTGGCCCCTGCGAAGAAAATGAAAGAAAAGCTTGGCGCGCCAGCCAAGCACTCGCCGACTCTTTCTGGCGAAGATGGCTACGCGAGTACATCCCATTGCTCGCACCCCGGGGCTCCTCAAACCCCCGGGAGAACGCCATAGCGGTCGGCGACTATGTCTTGATCGCCGACCCGAACCTGCCAAGAAACACATGGCCAAGAGGCATCGTCGAAGCAGTCTACCCGGGACCCGATGGCATCACACGCAACGTGGACGTCCGAACGAGAGGAGGCGTGTTCCGGAGGCCGACGACGAAGCTGGCTGTTCTACCCGTCAACAGGAGGTCGCCGCCATGCAGCGACCGAGGGGAGGATGTTGAGAACGCCAGCAACCACGCCGACAGCGAACACAATGTAACGCCGCGACGACGATTATGTACTAGGTTAAGTTAGAATAAGACTGATTAATATATACTACATGATCTCATAGTTATAAGTTAGACACGTAAAAGCTGTCATAAGAACCTCTAGTACATAAGTAAGGTACATAAAAGCTACCGAAATGATCCTTATATACTTAATATAAAGCACATAAAAGATGCAATATGAACCCTAACATAAATCATCCGATCCTACCTGCAAATCAGTTGCACCCACGGTCCATAAGGTACTGGTTAAATAAGGCGTCACGAAACCATTATTTAACCAAAGGTAAATGGGCCGGGGGCGTAGCACCCCGTCGTGAGACACCCGGGGCGGTAAAAGAGCTTATGTAACTCGACCACGTGAACCGTAATAGAGCTTAACGTAAAACGTAATAGTTTTATGATCCGGTTACATAAGGCCACCTACCGCCTCAAATACATAAGGGACGAACGAACCCTTAGAATATAACAATAGACCCGAACCCCCTGTACAGAAAGTACATAAATTGAACCCCTACCGTAAGCAAATGTACATAGGAATCGACAGGAACAATCCTGCAAGATTCCTATTCACAAAAGTTACCCACTATACACGATGTATAGTTGAACCCTGTTACCTGAACCCTAAGGTTCAGATAGATCCTAAGAGCCCTTACTGAGCCCCGTCGAACGGGACACGTGTAATGTTAATCGGACTATAATTAGCCGAGATATGTTAATTGATAAGCAATTTTGATAAGCCAAAAAACGGCCGTTATTGTCCAGAGCCTGAAACTGAAGGGCCAATCAGAGCGAGGAGCAGGTTTTGGAACATTGTAAATTAAAACTGAACACACTTGACCGAAAGGGGCGTTCCCGAGGGGAAATGAACGCTCCCTCGACTCTGATTGGTTCCTAATAAGAATATCTTGCTTACGGGAGTTATGTCTGGCGAACCGAGCCTCTAAAATTATATAAGAAGTTGAACACAAATAAATTTATGCACTACCGAAGAACCAGTTTTATTATTCACAACAAGATCCTGCCTACCTCCAGTTATCAAGAGCTCCAGCCTGCACGTCGGTCCAAGCGATTCGTTGAGGTGCTGTCCGTCAGTCGAGCTCCGAATCCTTGGACGCGTCCATCGCTACGCCGAGCTACATTCACGTCGCGTTTACGTCGGTCTACGTTGCGCTTAAGCTGAATCTACGGCAGAACTACGTTGCGGTCTACGTCGCGCCCCGTGCATCACGCGTACGTACCCCGCGTCCGATCTACGTCGCGTCTACGTGTACACCACGTCGCTTACGTGTGTACTACGTCGCGGCCCGTTTACGTCGCGTTTACGTCCTTACGTTTGGACTACGTCGCGGCCCGTTTACGTCACGAACCGAACCTGAACCTGAACCTGCGAACAGAACCGAACCGAACCCGAACCGAACAAGCTGTTACAGGAAGATCCAAGAACCCCATCGTATACAGTCCACTGCGAGCTGAGCCGAAGAAGCCGCCCTGTTGAGACCTGTACTCAACAGAACCCTTAAAAAAGATGCTAACCTCAAAAACTTCTGTATTTTGCAACTAAATGCTCGTAACTTTCTCCGCGTAGCCCATTTCTATGGGTAAAATTCATGCTCTCAAAAAAATATGAAACAATGTGCTAAATGCTACATTTATATTATGTTTAAAAGTTTTAAAAACGTCCTGTGAGGTATTTTCAATAAAAGTGCTAAGTGTGTAACACACTTTTTTAAGGATTCAAAAGATTCATTTGCTAGGAATACAGTGTACATAACGGTTAAGCGGTAAAAGAGTCATGGAATGTTTAAATTGTACCTAATATAAACTATAATTCCCAATATGAACTACAGCTGGGCTCGTATTTCACTCTGGACTTAAGAGATCATAGTGAAGGATTTTTAATATGAGATTTATTATCGGCATTCGAGTGTGCCAAATATAACATTTGAATTGGCTAAATATGACGTTTTCTTAAGCGAGATGTCTCTTATTTGGTATTCGCCGGACAGTATGTTCATAGCAAGATAATATCAATAAAAGAAAAATACAATACGATAGCGAGATCACTCAAAATAAGAGTCGAATACAGGCCCTGTTCTCAATTTATCCCTTATTTAATAAGAAGCTAGAGGCTTGCCGCTGTTATCTTAACAACATGTTCCTGACATTGATGAAAGCGATTATTACTTTAGTAACTGGTAACAAGCCATTAATATACTCGTAGTTAGTCGACCGTTTAATTAAGATTCATCCAATTATTGTAAACTTACATAACTATGCCGTATGACGCCTTAATGTATCTCAATATCAGTGAAGTATTTATGAGAACACCGCGTTACACCAATCTGGATAAAAAAAGTTCCGTACCAACATAGGTAACTATATATATATTTTTTAACTTTATCTTTATTTTTAGATTTGTTGTTATAGTGGCCATACTCAATAATACATGTGCGAAAATGTCAAGTCTCTATAATATATTACGGATTGAACGTCAGGCAGAGGCTTAGTAATAGGATCCCGTTAGCGGCCATTGGGGTGCTTTGGGTACGAAACCCTAAAAAAAATCTTGTAAAAAGAAAACAACCTAAGAGTAGTTGCAAATTATACCACATAAAGTCGGACACAGTGATATATAAAGTAACTTTCAAAATCACTTCCAAGAATTGCGCAAGGTCTCAAGTTAGCTGCGTTTTATATATTAGTTTTCTCTATGTTTTTCCGAATTATCGATAAGCGAGCTATATGCTTACTCTGTTGTCAATTTTTATGTCATCTCATGTCATATCATGTCAAGCAAATAAAAAGTACAAAAAAATAATTACATACATGTATTTCATTTCATTTTATTTCGTCCAATGTGGGTAGAACAACAAGGAAAACTACAAATTCAGAAGTAGGCAAAAAGGATCGTAATATGCGAGCAAAATCGATTGAAATGACGTATGACAACCAGTGACGGCCCTAGCACTTCAATGACAACTTTTTACAGTAATATTTTTAAAAGACACAATTGTTTAAAGACTATACTATTTTACTATTTTATCCCTAATAGGTATTGTTGTTTGTATTACTGAACGGTTTGGAAAATACAGGAGCTTTTTTGCAGGTCAATTTGTATGCAAATCAAATTATTTTCCACGCTCGAGCAGAATGGGTCTACGTTTTATTTTTGTTGTAGGCACAGTTTTGTAGGTAGGTGTCTGCTTTGGAAACATTCAAATACACCCGAAGTTCAAGTTTAGTGTCTCCCTCCTTCTGAAGCAAAAGCGGTGTCGTCCGCTAAGTATACCATACATATTGCGACATTTGCGACACCGCTGTGCGCTGGCAAAAAAACGAAAACTCAATATAAAACAAAATCCTGTTGAAAAGAAATATCGATGTGCGGCAACCAAGTTATTATACCTACCACCCTGGCCTACCAAAATCAAAATACAGTGTGTTGCAATAAAATACCGTCGTTAGGGAAGTAAGACTGGGCCTATTTGTAAGCCTGCCAATAAGTTTTTATTATTCTTAGGGCTCCGCCTTTTACGTCATAGCCACTGTGAAAAATTACGGGCGGCTCCATTTATCTTTGGCTTTTAAGTAATTAGAAATTCTTGCTAGTATTAAAGTACTTTGACAAAGTAAGCACTGAGAAGCGAAGGACTAATTTAAACGGTTTAAGAGTTGTTAAGTGAAATAACTGTCTAATTTTGATGATTCTTAGGCGAAATTGACAAAAATTTCCAAACGTTTCCAAATTATTACGTTTCTTTCGTAGATGTTTTAGCAATAAGGCATATAAGTTTCCCCGGCAAGTAAGATGGATTATTTTTATTTATTTATTTATCTAATTAAACTGTATTGCACAAAAGAAAAACTTAACGTACAAAAGGCGAACTTATTGCCATGCGGCATTCTCCACCAGTCAACCTTAGGGCAAAGCAGAGAAATTGTAGGCGGTGCATCAAACAACATAATTACACATAATTAAAATACTCATACTATTATAGCTACATACATATAGATAATAAACATACATATATATAAATAGATACATACATAAATATATACGACGATGAAACAAACCAAGCAGATATACTATGAGACTTCAGTTCTGTTATCTATTTTTTTGTTTTTTGTAGAAAAATAGTATTTTATGCAACCGTTGTATAACAGGGGCCAAAAAACGCGAGTGGCATGGGTTACGATGTGAGCGTAGCGAACATCGTAAGAAAGATGCCACGAGCGTTTTTTGATCTACTTATACAACGTTGCATACAATACTTTTTCTACGACTCGACATTTCATAAATAAAATGCAAATAAACAACAAAGAAAATAATTACATGTTCCCGCTCGGAATCAACAAAATTAAAAAGAAAAATTGTCTCTGATAAACTTTTTTTTATTGACATCCATCTGTCAAAAAAATATTAACTTATACATAAAGGTATACGATCACCAAACTAAACATCTGTCAAAAAAATTAAACTTACACATAAAGGTTACGTTCACTATACTAAACATCCATGCACTGAAGATAAAACTTTTTTTTTAAATGGCAGCAATGCCTTAGTACAATAAGTTTTTTTTAATTTGCAAATTGTGTGAATGCAGCTGTTCATCTTGTAATCTGTGGTACTAAGTGATGCTTTTTTGGCGACATTATATACCATCGGTTCGCAGTGTGTTTTTGGGCAATAGAGTATAGACTTTTACAGACTTTCATAATTTATGTCTTTATATTAGAGTTAGTAACCAATTAGTAACTATATAAATGACAGAAAAAAGTACTGGAGTAGGTTTGGTTAGTCAATTTCAGTTCACGTAGATCTTTAGAAACTTTACTTCAGTGGGATTAAGCTTTACTGTAGGAAAACATGGTCCCTTTTCGTCGCGAAACGTTTCTTACAATAACTCATTACTTATATATAATTTTATTTTTGAATTAATTAGGTTTTTTTAAATAACAACCCCAAAATATATTTTCGATGAAATAATAAAATAAGGATAAACGGCAGAAAAATAATAATATAAGGTTTACTCATGTTTTGTGACACATGATAACAACTTTTTAGTTGCTTTTAGTACTTGCTTCAGAATGTTTCCAATGACACGCGACTGTGAGTGAGGGTCTCTGCGGACTTGGATTCATAATGGGACAAGGCTAGGGTTGCCAACAGTCCCGCTTGACACGGGACGTCCCGTTTTTCGACCCTTAGAGTATGCGTCCTGGAAAGGGTCCGCGCGGGACGCCAACTGACGTGTAGACCATTTTTCTTTGAGGATGTTAATCGATTCTATTTTTTATTGGGATCAAATGTCTATATGGGAGTAACTAAACTTATATAGACTGCTCTAAAAGTCAGAAATGACTGTCAAACTTCAACATTCTTACGCACCGCTAAAAACGCTCCATACAAATGGCCACATACATGACGTTATTACCAATATTTGTATAGAATTAAGTAATTTTCCATTTTCACCGTGAAAAAGTGCGTTTAAGTTTCCTTTGGGTAAAAAAACCCATAAAATTTGCGTACTTTTGAAGTCACATATTTCAAAAGATATATAGAGATATATGTAGTTTTGAGTAATTTGAGAGGGCATAATATTCATTGAAATATGAAGCGCTCACTCGCTCTGCACTACCCTGCGCCCAGTGCCGGATTAAGCCAGCGCGGGGCCTGTAGCAAATTCTATAAAGGGGCCCTTAGACTGTTTTAGGTAAGGTACTTATCGATCAAACAAACTGTTCTTGATTTTATTTGGACAATATAAATAAATAATGCTGTTAATATCGACTTCTCAGAGTAAATCATGTTCAATATTCATTAAAGTGAGGTGATTATGACGTTGTTGGCTCATCGTGTTCCTCAATTAATTTTTAACACGTTTTAATGTTCAGAAACATTGTTCACTTTTTTATGGTCAGAAAACGTTGGTGCGCGGGGCCCCCAAATGCGCGGGGCCCGCAGCATTTGCTACTCTTGCTTCGTGGCTAATCCGGTAAGTACTGCCTGCGCCTTCTTCTCTTCTTTCCGTTTACACGGCCAATATACCTTACTTTTAAGTAGTTAGCCAATATACCTTGGATAAGGACCTAGTTAGGCCCGCGTTTTAAAATCAAGTCCCGCAATTTAATTGCAAATGTACCGCAAATCTGTGCAATAGCATTGGCAACCCTTGAAAAGGCCCGTGTCACTGAATATTATAACTAGGAATTACGTTCCGCAACGTTTACGGAGGTTGTTTCGGGCGCATGTTGGAGGATGTTTACCTAACCCTTTAGCTAAATTAAAATCGGCGCCTAAAGCCAGATCTTGTTAAGGGTCTAATAAAGAAAATGTTTTCTTTGTTCCGTGGAAATTAGTAAGCCAAGGTTTATTACTGGAAGTTAGGATGCTTTATAGAATCCTGGTACAAATGCAAATCACTAAAATTTAAATGCGCGTATTTGTTTTATTTATGGAGCGATTTTTTTTATTCAACAAGCATTGTTTTAGTTTTGAGGCAGTTAGGAATGTTAGGATTTATATTTGTAATGAGACTTTTAACTACTTTTAAAGTTCAATGTTTTACTTACATGTTTGTTTCATGTTTTATTGTAGTACTTTGTTTCTGTACCGATGGCAATAAATATTAGTAACTGTTATTTTTTTAACAAAAAAACAAACCAAATACCTTTATTGAGCCAACATAATATACAGAGAGGTATGGCAAAATTTTATAAATAACAATTAAATTCAAATTTTATGAACTAGGGTAGAACTAATTCTACTAAGCTAAGGTGTTTGATAAACTATTATTTATTTAAACTTTATTGCACAATACAAAACAAGTACAATTGACGGACTTAATGCCTTAAGGCATTCCCTACCAGACAACCACTGGGTTAAACAGAAATATGTAGTCAGTCTACTAACTGGAACTGTAACTATCATTCCATATACATATAGGTACACGTTCGCGGACGTATATGCTATAGCATTCGCGTAGTTTTTTTGTTTCCTTTGGGCCATGACACACGACGTCTCTTACTGTCCGCGAACGTGTTAAACGGATTAAATATATCGCGTATTTTAATGGAAATTACTAGCATAGAGGCATTCTATCTTCGTCCTCCGGTAGGCAAGCACTTGTGACTCCTCTGGTGTTGCAGGTGTTTATGGGCGACGGTAATCGCTTTCCATCAGGCGATACGTTTGCTCGTTTGCCCCCTATGACATAAAAAAATAATAATAATAATTGAGCCTCCCACGCACAGCTTGTCATGTGTGACAATCACAGAAACCGAAGAAAATATTAGGTACAATGGTTTGGAATATTCCGATGGGATGCTTGCAGTTCTATTTGTACCATTGATGCACATGCATCTACGAAAGGCTCAGACCTCTTTGACAATAGTATTGTGCATACAAATCACGCAATTCTTACCGGTGCCGAACAAATAGGTACGAAACAGTCTATTGTAGCTATAAAAGTATTCTGAGGTCTCTGAGTGTATTGAATTTGACGTACGATTGCTGCAAAGGTAATGTAGCTACTAGTTAGCTACCTACAATAGGTACTTCTGCATTATCAGGTGACAACATAATTGATAAACCATTTGGCTCAAACTCTACTTGTCAAAGCGTGACGGATGCTTTGTCATTCATTTATCACGTGATAAACGCAACCATCTTAGGCCGCAGCCTAGTGAGCGAACGGTCCTGGGTTCGAATCCCGGTAAGGGCAAATATTTGTGATGATGAACCGAAAATTTGTTACTGTTGGATGTTTTCCGTATATTTTGAGTATGTATTTAAAGTATTTATTGATATAAGTATTACCGTCTAAAGCCCATGACACATGCCTACTAGAGCTTACTGTGGGAGTGGGACTAGATCGGTTTGTGTTGAGATGAGGTGTTCCGATGAATGATAATTATATCCGATGCCAGATAAACAATCGGAAGTAGAATACACATTTGTACACTTTTTGTTTTGTGTAATAAAGTTTAAATAAATAAATAAATATTCTTTTGGCTGCGAGTGTAAACTTTCGATAACATAGGTACGTCGATATTCTGGGACAATCTTATATTTATGTTTTATTATAGCAGAAACAGTAAAATGATGTTAGATTCAACTTAGAATGCTTTATGGGGAGGAGAATGGTGTTGAGCTCGGTATGTTTTAGAAATTATATTGAGACATATCAAAAAAAAAATATCGACATAATACCTAAATATCTAGTCATCGTTTTGTGTTTTTTCCATTCAGTTTATCATGTTGATATGAATAGTGATAATTCGTCCAATTATTTTGCACTAGAAACCAGCAGGGACATAAAAAGGTTAAATATTCGTTTGCGTAGAACTTTTCACAGATAATAATATCATCATTTTGAAAAGTAATAGCTGCTTGCGATTTTCAATAATTTTTTGAAGTAGGTAATATATTAGAGTGAACACTTTATTCTAATAGATTTAGTTTTATCAACACCAACGTGCAATACTCTTCTCTATACCTAGGCAAATACCTCAAATAGCCTGTAGAATTAGGTGATATCTTATCACGTAATTAAAGACAAACTAATAGTCATCAAGATAACAGAAAAGGACACTTGCTGGGTTGTTTGTTGGCAAACGTTCCCTTCCCTACATCTTTTCAAGCGACCTCAAATGCAACCTTGACTTCCATGTTCCGTCCTTTTCACCCTTATATTTAGTTGGGTTAGTGGGACTGGAAGGGAAGCTGTCGAGTAGTTTTCTGGGTCGATCGTGAATTGGTTTCACGTTAGAAGCAATAAAGTCTCCGAACACGGCGGGATAGCGTCGTATCTAAGTTGCGTTCCCGAGGTTATTGCGTTTGACGTGAAAATAAAGTTACACGTTCACCGTTGAAAAAAAATCAGTCGGTTTTCTTTTTCAGTCACTAGAAATTTTACAAAGCACTACTATTATTTCTCTGGTCAATTAATATTATAATGAATTACGCTGTAGTGCTTTAATGCTTTAGAATCAGCTCATGAAGTCCTTTCGTTAGATACCCCACGTGATAGGATGTCAAAATCACAAAATGTCAAAATCCCATGCAAAAAATTGATGAAGTCATAATTCCTGCATACCTTCTTAAAATGTTTCTAGGGTTCCAAAGGTTCATCCTGCCAAAGGAAACCTTCTGATCATCGAATTCCGTATATTACGCTTGTATGTCGTGAACACCGCCCACTAAATTGTGTATTTACGTCAAACAAGCCGTGTCAGCATTTATTTTTCGCGACATACACTTAATTTTCGAGAGTATAAATCACTCAAAACTCTATAGTACTAGGGTACTAGGTATTCCACTGTGGAATATAGTAGCTGATTTGAATTTCCGATCCGCCGTATCTTTTATATTAGGTACGAATATTAAATATCGTAATAACAAAAAACCGATAATCGTCTCATTCACATTCAACTGCTTCAAAGGAGTAGGGCTTGTTATAAAGTTTCATATCGTGACGCAGTTACTATGCTAACGCGGAATTAAAGCGAAAAAAGGTTCAAGTATCTATGTAGCACAAATAAACTTAAACCCTTTTTACCTCGCACCAAATATCTTCTCCCGTTGTCCCGTGACCTTCGCGGGCGCAATTATTCCCGGGGTTTTTACAGAGATGCCCTTGACGCTCGGTCACAGGACACTTTTATTCCGCACTTTATATCCTTCTTCATAAATAATAGTAACTTTTATTATTGTAGTTTCACCGTCGTGCTGAGTGCAAGCAAACGTAAACAACGGCACGTTGAAGAAATAGTAGAGAACCTTCTTGCAACTTTGATGAACAGGGTTCCTAAAATGGGAGCTAAATTCATTGAAGTGGACTAGCAGTTCAATGACTTTTTCTGTTGTCACTGGTTGTCATAAGTAATTCCAATTGATTTTGCTTGCATTTTACTATTCCGGTTGACGAGAGATGAAGCTGTTGACTTGCCAAAAAATGCCGCTATTTTTTTTGGTTTATGACATGACATTGGCCTGGAATATTGTACCTTTTTACAAGCTTTTTATTAACTTGCATTGTATGTTTGTTCGGGTGAAATCTTGAAACTCAATTTTGAAGCAGATTCGTCAACCGATTGAGCTGAAATTTTGCATACTTACTTAACTTTGATGGCAATACAATAATATAGTACCATGGGGCTGATCTGATGATGTAGCCGGAAGGTGGCCATAGGAACTCTATAATAGAAAAAGCAATCCTACCGAGCTTGGGCTCTTTAGAATCGTCTCAGTGAGCAAAAGCTTGCCACTAAAATGTCATTTTAGACAGAAACTTTTGTAATTATTGTAAAAATTTTGGAGGACAGGAACCTACAGTAAAGAAAAAAAGACTATTGTAAGATACGTTTTCACTCATTAAACCTATTTCAAAATTTAGGATTTTTGGAAATATTTTCTTCGATAGCTGGAGTGAAGATAAAAACCAAGCAGCGTGACAGAGAAAATGTATTTATTGACAAGATGTGCTAACAATAATAGTATTTCAAAAAATAGACAAAGATAAACATAGACAATATAAAAACCTCAACAGATAGGTTAATCATTTACGGTGATTATTTGTAAAAGCCTGCAACTGCTACAATGAGATAGTTTAAACGTTCAAAAAATTAAAATATTACATAGTATTACATATTTAATGAATATTAAAGTTTTAATTCCATTGCGTCATCCATCACGAAGTTCACTCCCAAAGCTTACCAATATTTAGTCCCAGAAAAAGTTGAGTCTCGTGCTAGATTCATAAATCATAACGTGTCCTGATTTCCAGTGATCCATCAAGTGATAACTTCACAAAGTTTGTATGTACAATAGAGATTCGTTCATCGGTGTTCTGCGAAGTTTGTAGTACTTCCTTCATCAGAGGAGCACTTAGCGACTTTATCGACAAAGTTCCCGTTTCTAAGGCAGTTATTGTCATCGTTAAGTTACCCTTCACGTTTGGACAATATAAGTAATAAATTGATATTATTTTCCTTTTACGCAATTACGAGTAAGTGGCAGTGGGCGCGGTATATTGCTCGTAGAATCGATGGCCGTTGGGGCAGAAAGGTTCTTGAGTGGTGACCGCGAACCGGAAGGCGCAGCGTTGGAAGGCCTCCAACAAGGTGGACCGACGACCTGATTAAGATTGCGGGTAGAAATTGTATGAGGGCGGCGTAAGATCGATCGTTGTGGAGAACCTTGGGGAGGCCTTCGTCCAGCAGTGGTTGTCTATCGGCTGATATGACGCAATTGGGTGCCCGACGTTTCATATAACTTCACTTAATCTATTTTGGTTTGATATACCATTGCTCTGTATAATGTAACGAATGGTATAATATTGTTTTAGATAATTTTCAAATGATCTAATGTAACAATTGATATAATGGTTCATAGGTATAATTACTTTTAGTATAATGTACATTTACTATATTTATTACTTGGTATAAAACGTATTTATCATAATGACTTACTTGATATAATTCGTCAATGCTATAATGCTATAAACTACAGAAGATATAAGTTGATTTTACTATAACCAAAAAAGGTCCGAGAAATTCGGACTATTTGTTAATCCGTCAAAGTGTCAGGCTATCATCGTAGGTAGCTCCCGCCAGCTCGCCAAAATTGATCGCGATACTCTCACGCCACTAAGTTTCAACGGCATACCTATTCCTTACAGTTCGACCGTCATAAATTTAGGTGTTCACCTGGACTGCACTCTAAGTTGGAGAACGCATGTTGCCGACGTTAGCAGGAAGGTTATGGGCTCTTTGCATGCTCTTAACAAACTTAAGCACTTTTTACCCATTAATACCAAGATCCTGCTAGTTCAAACGTTAATTTCACCTATCATTGACTACGGTGATGTGTGCTATCCGGACCTAACCGAAGAGCTTCTGAACAAACTGGAAAGACTTCTCAACAACTGCATTCGTTTCATTTTCTGTCTCCGTAAGTATGACCACGTGTCTTCTTTCCGCACTCAGCTCGGCTGGCTTCCTATCCGTCAACGACGTGAAATGCGAATGCTTTGCACTCTCTTCTCAATTCTTAAAAACTCGAATTCTCCTGAATACCTCAAAGACTTCTTCCACTATTATGGTCTAACTCTTAACCGCCAATTTCGCTCTTCTGGCAATCTATCTCTTTCAATCCCTTCTCACCGTACAGGTTTTATGTCCAACTCTTTTACCGTCCAAGTTGCCCGCCTCTGGAACCGCCTTCCCCTCAAGATCAAGCAAGCTCCGAACAAGGTAAATTTTAAAAAATCCTTGCGTGACCTCTTCAATAGCAGAATGGAGAAATCTTAGCATATCTGTTTTGCTTTTTAGTCAGTATTTATTTATATATGTATATATAATAAATATATGTATTTATCTAAGTATTTATCTATCAAAACCTATTTAAGTTAGTTGCACCGCCCACAACTTATCTGCTTTGCCCGATGGTTGACTGGTAGAGAATGCCCAATGGCATTAAGTCCGCCTTTTGTACGATTTGTTTTCATTTGTGCAATAAAGATTAAATAAATAAATAAATAAAAGGTGGTTCCGACTAGATATATTAAGCTGTCACTCCCTATATCACCTTAAGGCAGGTCCGACTTGGCTTAGGTTAGGTACGACGACGAGCGAAGCGAGGAGGAGTATTAGGTTGAACTGCGACCCTAACGAGCGAGCGAAGCGAGCGAGCCGCGCAGGTCCGACTTGGCTTATGATTCCTAACATTACCTATTACACCATAAGGCAGGTCCGACTTGGCTTAGGTTAGGTACGACGACGAGCGAAGCGAGGAGGAGTGTTAGGTTGAACTGCGACCCTAAAGAGCGAGTAAAGCGAGCGAGCCGCGCAGTTCCGACTTGTCTTACGACTCTTAAAATTACCTATTTCACCTTAATATGACCTTAGTATGTATGTTAAACAAATGTATGTGATAAATATGTTATAGTTACGAAAGTATAATTATGCATATTGTCAATTATGTCATTTAGCCTATTATATGAATCGATAATTAGAGAAAAGCGAAATATAGGAAAAAAACCATTATATGAAACGTTACATTATATGAAACAACTTTATATCAATCGATTGTATATGAAGTGTATGTTAGTTTATCTGACATTATATGAAACATTACGGACCCGACGCAATAAATAGTTGAATCGTGAAATTATTATTAAATTATGTACTCGTAAATACCAATAGGTTAAGTCTAAACAAGGCGCAAGGGTTACTAGTGCAAAAAAAAAATTGCTACGTCATTCAACTAACCGACTTCTACGACGTGAGTATTGTTTATGTATTTTAATGTCTGAGACCACTCTGAGACTCACGGTAGTTTTCTGTGTAAAATATACTTAATTGATTCCTTTTTTTGTCATCAAAATGTTGGCTAATCAAGTGATCCAGGACACGATCGACTCCATTGGCGAAGTGTAGAAGTTTAGGTCGTTAATCCGAGTAATCCGCTAATCGACTTGGCTGACTCTCTTATCATTATAAAAAGTTAAAGGGACCGTTAAGATAGTTATCTGACTAACTTTTTATCTAGCTTTTGGAATATTGATATTGTAGCACGCTGTTAGATATTGTATGTAACAAATAAATAAAAAATAATCTAAACAAGGGCGCCGGTGGCAATAGCGCTCAGGCTACCAGTGGTTTCAATGGTACTAAATAGGTAAAACTCGAACAACGTAAATATATATGTTATATCGGTCAGATTACGATTCAGGTAATTTTACGAATTATAATTATATAATTTCATACTTCATTTTATATTAATAACATTTCATATTTACAACAGGTGAAAATTAATATAGAGAGTGAGAGAGCTTTGCGTCGTGTAGCTAAATATCTATTTGAATTAATTTTTCTGTATGTAAACAAATGTTAGAAAATACATAAAAGAACCGCAATCTACGACAACTACGCCTGGATAGAGTTATTGTCTTCGACCTATTCGCGAGAAAAATAAGCTGTCAACAATGCCAACCAAAACTTCATTCTTTTTTTTAATAGACACCAGACTAAAGAATACTTACCATTATGTCATAGTTTCGGACTTACTACATTTTAGAATTAGTACATTTTAATAAAGGAATAATTAAATAATTAGTGATCTCAGCGGAAATATAAAAACAGTGATTGCATCCTCTTTATAAGCGGAATACGGAAAAATAATAAAATTGCAGTCTTACAAATATGAAATGTTGTAAATTAGTGACTCTGTGAGCTGTATACCTCGCGAGTATGCTTTAAAATAGCTGAATTTTAGCGCAACATCTCCACCATTTTCAAAATTTTCGAAAAACTGATGCAGCAAAAAATCTACATTATAATCATTAAACATCAAAAAGTTAATGAAAAAAAAGTTAGAGAAAAGGATTAAGTTCGCCTTTGTACATGTATTTCTTTTGTTTTAATGTATTTCTGTTTTTGTGTACAATAAAGTGTTTACATACATAAACATGCTCACAAAATTTCACGACAATAGGATGAAGAAT
Source organism: Apotomis capreana (assembly GCA_947623375.1). Classification (NCBI taxonomy): domain Eukaryota; kingdom Metazoa; phylum Arthropoda; class Insecta; order Lepidoptera; family Tortricidae; genus Apotomis; species Apotomis capreana. The sequence continues at coordinate 19,877,631 of OX392506.1, forward strand.
GCGGCCCGTAGGCCGGAAATCCTTGGAATTCTGGCTAAGCTGAAACGGAGACGCTTCGCTCGCTCGGTCTGTAAGTTGTAATATTTGCCCTGGCCGGGTTCGAATCCCGGCCAGGGCAAATATTTCTGTGATGAACTTGAATGTAGTCGGGTCATGGTTGTTATACATATGTATTTATATTTATCTATATAAGTATTTATATCGTCGTCTCGTAACCTTAAGCCTTCTTGAGCTTAATTTGGGACTAGATAGATTTGTGTGAGGTGGTCTAATAAAAAAAAAACAATTTATAAATGTTTATAGCACTGTAGATATTTATTGTTCTTGTTATCAATATACGGAAGTACAGGAAAACTAGTAGGTACTAATTGGATATCCAGTGCCAATTCATTAGTTGTGTTCGACCTAGCCTTGGAAATACACCGTTAGTTAATTTCATTACTTTATTACCCATTACCATGCATAGGTAGGTGCATTTGTTCTGGAATTTTCTAGTAGAAATCGCATATTCATCCAATTACTAATATTATAAATGCGATAGTGTGTCTGTCTGTCTGTTACCTCTTGACGCTTAAACCGCTGAATCGATTTTGATGAAATTTGGCATAGAGATATTTTAAGATCCGAGGACGGACATACGTAGGATAGTTTTCATCCTGGAAATTATACCTAAAAAGATTGAAAAGTGAGTAAGTAATTCATGATGACATTGATGACCCTGTAGGAAATGTAATGATTAGACCAAAAGCACAATTGCTCTTACATTTGCTTAGGCGCTTTTAATAATCCCTTTTATCAAGTTCCACGCGTAAGTAATCGCGGGAAAAAGCTAGTTGTGAATACGAGTAACTGTACAGCCTATTAATATTGAGACAAAGGTAAATTATGAAAGAGAATTGTAATGTGATCCACTGCAATGTAAGCAGGACTCGAACCTGCGAGCCTACGTTTCCGGCGTAGTGCTCTGCCAACTAAGCTATCACATCGTTACGTCAATCACACCAAATCTTTGATTGTAGAATTCTACACTACTCGAGCGCCCTCTGCATCATATGTGCTTACATTGCAGTGGATCACATTATATTTTTCTTTCATTATTTACCTTTCTGTCAATATTGATAAAAATAATAAAGTATTTTCACATTTCCATTCCAGATTAAAACAGAATCGATAAGAAAATTCTATATAAAAATTATTGAGTAAAAATAAGAACAGCGAAATTACGAATGTAGTAAACTGCATTTTCGTTCAACCCATATTGTGTAGTATAGAATCACGAATACGAGTAGGTAGAATACCTATTGCGTTAAAATAACGGCTGTGTGGAATCACGAATGTAGTAAACTGCAGTTGTGTGGAATCCGTTTTGTTTAGAATCTCGAATAGGAAGTATCGCGTTCGTGAATCGATCGCATAATCCCCGACGCAGAACATTTTGACGACGCGATTGGCGCAGTGGTTAAGCAACTGCCTACTGAGCCGACGGTCCTGGGTTCGAATCCCGGCAAGGGCAAACATTTGTGTGATGAACTCGAATATTTGTGCCTGGGTCATAGATGTTATTGACGGCATACATATCTACTTATATAGATAAATACATACAGTTATCTATATAAGTATGTATGCCGTCGTCTAGTCTTCATAACAAAAGTCAACTAGAGTGCTGGAGCTGGCATGTTCATAAAAATTATCAAAGCTCCTTAATTAATAGATTAAAAAAAAACCTACTAGAGCTTACTGTGGGACTAGATTGATTGAGTGAATTCAACAGCAGTTAAACCCTAGTATGGCTTTGCTCGTTGCATTATTGTTAAATGTATTGTTTTTTCTGTGTAATAAATAAATGAAAAAAAAAAAAAATGTGTGAGGTTTTCCGATATTCGTTTATTAATTATTTCCCTCCGAATCAGTTGCCAAAATTCGTTATGATTGGTTGAGTTTGGAAGAGGAAACAGTCGAGTCGTAGGTAGATATGTCCTAGTAGGTAGATATATCCTAGTAGGTAGATATATTATCCTCTTAATACACATAAACCCATCGAGCACCCGTTTGTGTTTGGAAACAAAATTGCACCGATTCGAAGTAAACAAGACCCGTTGATTGAATGATCACGGAAAAAGGACGCCACGTGTATAATTATAGGGAAATGTATTTCAATTCCGTATTTTTTATTTCATAAAGCTTGTGACCTGAAAGAACTTGTAAACAACTAGCTACATTTGTGGGCTTTTCAGTTTCAGTGTTGATATTTACGCCATTCTGCGAATATAACATGGCTGAATAATAACTCGTTAAGACAGGCTTGCTAGTAGCCGGTATTTATTTATTTATTAAAAGGTTTGCCAACAGAGACAACACTATATGAAATTACAATGAGAAACACGAGTACATGAAATGCCAGAGTGTCTGTCCAATAATAGGCAAACACGACATGCATATCTATAAGCTACTTAACACTTTCGACACCAGCAACCCGGTAGCCGGGCGCTCTGCTCGTAGTAAGTTTTCGCTCTATACGGTTTTTCCCATGTTATCGGCTACGAGCGTAGCCCGTAGCGCTACGCGGTAGTGAATGCGACAATGTGAGGAGATAACACTACCAAAGAAATTAACAATTTTAAATAAGTACTACATTACTAATTCACAACACAACTACATAACATGACAACTCCGTAAAACCGAAACATTGTTTTCCATCTGTAACGCTTCGCCAAATTTTCATTTGTCTGAAACTGATTTTACCTGAAATCCGTAATGTCTAGGACTTTATAAACATCGTTTCAAAAAACACATTAGGTGGGGTTAGGTTTGTTTTATAATTATTCAGAAAAATTAACGGTTTTAGAAAAAAACGGCTTTCGGACAAATGAAAACGAAACGTTACCGTAAAAACTGTAAAAGTAGCGTTTTCCGGAAATTTGTCAAAGTTCTGGCTTTAGAACGCTGATGTAATTCAGTTACGGATTAGTCCTAGGAAACAAGTATCGAAATAAAACTTGTAGGCAATTTAATTGCCTAAAAAACGCATTTTTTACATACATTTCCGGAAAATGTGACTTGATTTTTTACATATTTCCGTAATAATCTGTCCTAGAAATAAAATATGAAATGTAAATTAGGTATAAGTAGTAAATTTGATTCTCTACGACATTATCTAAGCCTTCTTCTAGCTAAAATGCTCCTAAACGAAGATATAAGCCAGATGTTTGATACATTACTGGAAATGGTTTTTTTTTTCATTTCTTTAAATGCGTATATCTCCGTAATATCTGTCCTTGAAACAAAATTAAAAATGTAAGTTATAGTAAATTTAATTGTCTACAACATTGTCTGAGCTCTTTTCTAGCTAAAATGCTCTTAAACGAAGGTATAAGCAAAAATCTGCAGAAATTGACGTGTTTTTCAATATGGCGACGGGCGCGGAGGAGGGGGAATTGTGCATTTTGCATTTTAAACACTCACTAACCATCCTAGACAACATATCAAAATCTCAAAACTACCGGACTGTTTGTAAGGTAAACCCCTTTACTCACTAGTTTAACATAATGTAGAAAATAACGTAGTATAATTACTATTTGAATCATTTCAGTTGACACCTCATTCATCAAAATTGGTCGAGTGCTTAAATCACTCAACCAATTTTGATGAATGCGCTATCGTGGATCCTAATTATCATAACTCTTCCTTTTGAATTTGCCGTAGTCGCGTCAGCGAAGTACCTACATGTACCCAACCAATAACATGCTAACGAATATAACCGCTTCTTACAGTTGCGTAATCAAAGAGTAGAGATGTACAGAGTGGTCCGCAATTGTGAAGACGGGATAGGGATTTCCTGAATGAAAATGCCGCTACAAAACTAAATATTAAATAAATACTTACTTGCATCTCAGATACTCTCAGTGCCAACAATTAAATTTCTGCTCTGCACCAATTCTAGTATCTCTGTTAGGCACTATGGCCCTATTCTTTGACGAGACGGGATTACGTCTGCTGAAAGAATTAGATAAAATGACGATTTTCCTTCCTACATTCTCTCTCTCCTCTTTGTATTTTGTAATAGCTCTATTTCCCGGTTATGTGTGATTTGTTCCTCGTGTCATGGATGTATATTACATTTATCGATTGGTTAAAAATCGAATGTTTTTAAGTGGTTATTATAGTAACATAGGATCCTTTGAGACACTTTAAAAAAATGGGTGTACTAATGCTCTAACAGGGTATTATGACGTTGACTACCGTAAGGTAGGTAGTAAAGCGTTAAGTCCCACCTACAGCGTATCGGTTTAGGACTAGTTATACGGTCACCTGATAAATCCACGTTTTATATAAATTCACTTTATTTATTTTGGTTTAAACCGGGTTTCAAATAAACAATTCACAGATCGACACACAAAGCAAAAGGAAAAAAATTAAAGGTTATCGGGGCGTTAGGGTGGTGGAAAGGTTAAAACACTGGGTTCGATTCCCGGTCTTTTAGGTACTAGGTAACGCATTTAAATTTTACTTTGAGCTTTGATCTTTGCCCCACATTGAAAAATAGAATAGAAAAAGCTTTATTCAAGATAACACATTACAATTACAATATAACGTACCTAAGCATTAAAGACAGTGTACAAGAGATGTGCATCCGAAATGGTCTCAACCCAGCAATGCTGTTGGCTTTGCTAGGTATAGCAATGCCCACGGCGCTGGTTTTATAAAGTAATGAGAAATAACATGTTTCAGAAATTTATTTTGGTTTGATGTATCATGTCATGGCTTTGGTGATACAAGTATAATATTGTTTGAGATCATTGACTAACTACTCTGTTACTACTCTACTCTTTGACGTAAGTGTGACAATCCTTATTCGTCGGCCGAGCTGACACCGGCCCAATATTGGTGTTTATTGCGTTAAGGCCGCCTACGTCCTATGAGTCCTATCCTACGTGTTAGAATTAAAGCTGAATTGCAGGATGGAGCACGTGAATAAGAATATGCTTTATAAGTCGATAGTGTTGGTTGTGGACATGTTATAAAGACCTCATAAATCAGACGTAAAATAACCCTTCTCGTAACAAGACGCACGACGTTTTATATAATTTCACCTATATCACTGTTCCTTTTCCGATACTATCTAACTTAAGCTGAGATGAGTTTGTACCTGGTAACTATGGCGTCGGATACAAATGAGTTCCAAACTTAACGTAACCGGCTTATAGAAATCGTGGTTTAGTTTCGTTCTTGTCCTTTCCTCCTCCAAAACTTACTGAATCTTTACAAAAATTTACGAACTGAATGGAAAGGAAATGTTCTGCGTTGGACCGTTTCGATTTTTACGCAAATTATTATGGAATAGAATTTGTGTACTAGGTATGCGTCCGTTTGCGGCGGAATTTGGGCCAAAAACAGGCGCCTAGTACACCAATTTTATAATAATAAGTCCAAAGGCCTTATTATTATATTATTAGGGATTAGTTGTGTGTATATAGGCATAGGCGTATTTAGGGGGGTGGCCTGGTGGGCCGTGCCCACCCCAGTATGGTCTAGTGCCCACCCCAGGATTTTGGATTACCGATAGAAATTCATGGCTTCATCTCTTAGGCCATGGCCAGGCCCCCCCTCAGGCCCCCCAGGCCCCCCTGAAAAATAATCTTAGATACGCCAATATAGGTATATGAGCACAACATAATCCCTGATTGACGAAGCGAGCAGCCAAAAAATCTTTCGTATGTCCGGATATATATTTGTCCTGATTTCCAGCATGGGCTTGTGCACAAATCACGTGAGGTTTTTTCGGCTACTTTTGGACACCCCCCCCCTGGTAATATTTGGTGAGGTTCTTTGCTAACCCCCCCTCCCCCATACTACCTCACGTGTATTTTTTTTCTGCCAGTAGTTCGTAAAATAGACTCGCAATTTTGAAGTATTTAACAAGTGAAGATTTATTTTTAACGAAACCAAGAAAAAATATCGATTTTTCTTAGTCTTCGTTCATAGTAGAAAAATACACGTGAGGTCTCCTTATACCCCTCCCTCCCCCAACGTGATCTTTCGTGATTTTTTCGTAACCCCCCTCCCCCCCTATCGAACGTCACGTGATTTGTGCACAAGCCCCATGTCGCCTACATTACATCTCAACCGATTCTTATGAAATTCTGTGAGTCAGTTAAATAATAATATCGAAGGCAACAAGCGGAAACGTTGTAAACGTTAAGGGAATTCATTGGCGTTTAGGTACTACATTTCCGCTTTTTGATTATATTATATATATATAGATTTTTTTGTCGGGTCAGTTCATCGAAAGTTTTCAAAATAGGGATCTAAATCTAAATCGTAAAAAAACTCGTATTTCAACCATTTTGAAAAAATATCGCGACGAATCTACAGTTCACAGAGCCACTAGCTATTTTTATACTAAGGGCTAGCACGGTTTCAGTTTCAATTTTCAGGCTGGCTACGCTCCCTTAGGAATGTGTATGCTAGTCGGTTGTGATAAATCATGGTTAGTATCGCCATCTGGCGGCATTAGGCTCTAATACGATTACAGCTAGCGTTTTGTTAAGGCCCCGCGGTGCTTTCTATCAAGTGTGAGCTGTCGACGCTAGATGGCGCGGTGGTAGAAGGAACAATACAGCAAAACCAGGATTTGCCCGCAATTTTATTCGCGTATTTTTTCCTTTACCGTAGCCGAATTAAAAGTATCCTATAATCTTCGGATGTCCAGCTATCCCTATGCCAAAATTGGCTAAAATTTATCCAGCCGTTTCGGCGTGATGCGAGGACAATGAAAATTATGACGAGTTGACGACGCGTTTGGCTCGGTTTGTAGACACCTGCCTACTGAGTCGGCGGTCCCGGGTTCGAATCCCGGCCGGGGCAAATATTTGTGCAAATGTTTGTTCTTGGGTCATGGATGTTATTTATATATGTATTTATTTATATTTTATGTATATAGTACAAGCTTTGCTTAGTTTGGGACTAGGTCGATTTGAGTATGATTGTCCCTTAATATTTATTTATTTATTATTTATTTATTTATTTAACAGATGGCGTCAGGCGGGCATGGCGCCGAGCGCCCAATACAAAACAAATGACGAACCTGCATCACGGTATTAAGATTTTTCCTGAAATCATGACCGTAGAAAACTGATTTTAATACAAACCTAGAACTTCATAATAGTATAGATGTATGGAATGGTAAGTGAATTTATATTTAAGAAGAAACACTGAAGTAAATTCAACATTCATATATTTCAACACTCACAAATAGACAGAAAATATTTTAAATATAAATAATCAATATTACATTGTAAATGTTCCTATACTTAGATAATCTTTTGGTCAAAGCTTCAGCCATGTCCCATTGTTTAATTAGTGGAACACAGTAGGTACCTAATAGTTTTCGTGATTCCCGTTTTGGTTGCAATATTGCTTTGGACAAAACGTGCCCAAAGAATAACCAGTCGGCTCATCAGTATTTACATTACAGTATCTATCAAGAAAATAATAATATTGGTCGAATATTGTTCTCATAAGATAATAAACTATACACAAGATTATTCCATTTGTTATTTTCTGAGAAGTAAGATCGTCCTTGTTTATGTTCAGTCTAATCTTAACTTATTTATTTTATGGATCACGGAATGTGTTCACATTTCTTTAGTCTGCGGTGACTTGTACATAAAAGAGTAATATGAATCGTTGTATTGACTGTTTTATTATTTTACATAACAGCACGTGTTAGAGAAAACCAAGGCAATGACTTTGAAAATTAAAACATGTATCGCAGAGGAGTTTGAAACAAACAATTTCGAGTTTCGAGTTTTGAGTCACTTTAATTGTAACTTGTAATTAACGTATGGTAACTGTGTAAGAGTTATAATAGAACAGCTGTTTTTATATCAAAATTGTTATACATACCTACCGTAGTCGACGATCGGCGGCTAAATAAAATAAAAAACCGTTCAAGTGCGAGTCGGACTCGCGCACCGAGGGTTCCGTACAAACACTTTTCATCCTTAAGTGGTTGTTAAGTTTGCACCTGGTATGTATAGCGCCCCATACAAATGAGGTGCAAAGTTAACGCAACCAACCCGTTTGTTGTATGGGAGCCCCCCTTAAATATTTATTTTATTTTATTTTATTTTTAGTATTTGTTGTTATAGCGGAAATAGAAATACATCATCTGTGAAAATTTCAACTGTTTAGCTATCACCGTTCTTGAGATACAGCCTGGTGACAGACGGACGGACGGACAGACGGACGGACAGCGAAGTCTCAGTAATAGGGTCCCGTTTTTACCCTTTGGGTACGGAACCCTAAAAAAGCAAATACAATAATATTTTTATTTTTTTAAATTAAACACATACCTACTATATAACAAGTTAAAGCAAATGACCGGAACAGGGTCGACGCTTTTGAGATGTGGTGCTGGCGGCGGTTGTTAAGGATCCCATGGACAGCCCACCGCACGAACGTCCTCGTCCTAGAACAGCTCAAAATGGAGAACGCCCAGCGCCTGTCTACCACTTGTCTGCAGCGAATAATGCGTTACTTTGGCCACATCGCCCGCCGAGATGTGGGTAACTTGGAGCGTCTGATGGTCACCGGAAAAGTGGAAGGAAAGAGACCTAGAGGCCGGAGCCCAAAACGCTGGTCTGACCAGATATCCGAGCAGACCAACGGACCAGTTAGCGCCGCACTACACCAGGCAGCTGACCGCAACCGATGGAGACAGGCAGTTGACAAGCTGAAGCGGAGTCACGATCCTCAGTAATGAGGGAGCGATGGAGAAGAGAGATATAACAAGTTACTTAATATGACTGGCAATTTATATTCGGATCTTATTCTTGGAACCTTTTTTACTAATACTTAGTTAAAATATTTACGTCACCGCTACGCGGGGAGAAAAGCTTATTTCCTCGCCAAGGCAAGACGTAAAAATTTAGACAAACCACGGGCGGTAATTAGTAAAGCCCCAGATCGCATATTTATGGTCCTCATCTTCGGTTCGGGTAAAAAACACCAGTGATCTGGGATATTCACGGATTTACAGCAGGTATGTAATGTACTATTCAATGATAGGTTTCTATCCGCTACTGTACAGTCGCCATCAGATATATCACGGCATATAAGCCGCTCATAAACATCTGAACACGACTCTTATTGACTGGGCGTTACAGTACATGGTCAGATATTTATGGACGCCTTATATGCTGCGATATATCTGGTGGCGACTGTACCTACAGGCTAAAACAATGATGAATCAGCACCTCTAATTTTAGCACAGTTATGACACTCCACTCTTTCTCGCCCAAGAAATATTACCTAAGTTCTTCACTGTACAGTGAGAGAGTGATGAGTGATGCTATGTCGCGCGACAAGAGTCGCGAAGCGTAGTTGTGCTAGACGGGCAGGTAAGGACTCGCGCGACTCAGCGTCACCCATCTTTGATATATTTGCAAGCAGATGGATAGATGTGTGCGATGAATGTTTGAGGTTTTTGTGAGATGATGGATGTTCGACCTTCTTCTGTGTAATTTATAATTGTCCTTTGTGTAATATGTAAACGTTATGTATTCTTAGTTTCACAGTGCCTTGGTTGTAGGTAACTGTTATGCTGTGAAATGTAATAAATAAATAAATAAATAAATCTTGCTCGCACGGTATTGCAAAGAAAGAGGCGGACATATAGCTTGTGCCAGAGGTGCTGCTTTACGTATAATGCGTAATTATGTAGAAATCCTCTCACTACATGAGCATGAGTCACTGGGGGCGTAAACGGGATTGCCAACTGTGACGTCGTATTATTGACGTCATTATGAAGTTGCGTCGATCGCATCAGTTGACTGGGTACCGTTACAGTCCTCTAGACCTCTAAGAACTTCTTGCAGATTTTGACGCCATTCAAATCGATTGCGGCAATTCAAATTGATTGTAAAAGAAAGCGTCGGACAATATTTCTCATGCGACAAAGAGGCGCGTATCACAGTTGTGCCAGAGGAATGCGTAATTATGTAGAAATTCCTCTCACTACATGCGTCACTGGGGGCGTAAACGGGATTGCCAACTGTGACGTCGTATTGACGTCACTATGACGTTGCGTCCATCGCGTCACTTGACTGGGTACCGTTACAGGCCTCCAAGGAATTCTTGCAGATTTTATTTTTCGAATCGATTGCTCACTTTCGACTATAATTTATTAGCTGCGCCGCGCCTTGTTACCCGCTCATCCCACGGGAACACTACATTTTTTCAGGATGAAAAGTAGCCTATGTGTTAATCCTGGGTGTCAGCTACCTTTATAGCAAAATTTATCAAAATTGGTCCAGCCGTTTGAGCGTGAAGAAGTAACAAACATACACATAAACATACTCACAAACTTTCTCCTTTATAATATTTGTGTGATTAAACTGTATTGTATTGAAAATCAATTAACTATGCAAAGGGGAATTTCAAGAAAAATCTAAAAATAGCGTTGCAGCCAACGCAAGTGTTTAGTATAAGTATTGATTACAGCGCCATCTATATTTCGGAATATTGTTGTTCTCCCTTTACGCCCAAAATTGGTGAAAATCCATCTATCCATTGACGTCAATCGTCACGTCATTTGAGTGCTGATTCATAGACGACGCTGCTGCATTCACCTTTTTTTTTGAATATTTTCAAAACTACCTAGTCCGTATAACCAAATAAAAGGAATAGTTTTGGGTTCAATGATAATAAAGTAATGAAATTAGTTTAAACTTATTAGCACTATTTGAAAATTTATAATGTTGTCAATTGAAGTGACTCTTAGTGCGGTGAGGATTGGTACAGACGTTTTTATTTAGCAATCAAATTGAGTAATGCTTCAATGGTCTCAGCGTCATGCCCAGGCAACTTACATTCCGCTTCACTGAATCTATTTGACTAAATTTGACACGGTTATACAGCTGTTTTATTAGTTGAATAATTATTTAATGATCCTGTGCCTTGCTTTATAATCATCACGCACATCTATAATATTATTAAATTGTAAAATTAAAGCTTTGGTATTTCATCATGCCTGGACCGATCTGATTGATGGTATACGGGTAGCTGCGAATCCCCAGATGCTTACAGGATAATTTTAACCCGAATACGGAGTAATAAAAAAGCTGGTAATGACTTTTTCTTCCACGTAGACGTTGTTAACTGGCACCTTCTAGTCAGTATACAACGTGTATATTTGATATAACCGCAAATTGAAGCCAGACGGAGATTTTAGTGCTATAATCTGATATTTATAAAAATTATTAATTTAGCGTTAACTGCCATGGAGTAATTAATTTTTGTAAATTTTCTGAGCATCACTGTATGGCGCAGTTATTACTGAGTGACAGTTGTGACATCACTATGTTAAGTGTCAACAAAGCACCTCAAACAAATACATTGCGTGCTGAATTATTTTACATGGAAAAAAAAACTTTGATTTTTTTAATAATTTACTGATCAATATATTAATAAGACCCCGTAAAGTTTGCGGTTATATCAAATATACACGCTGTATACATAAAGATATGTCACGGCTGATTAAATGTGGATCTTTTATGTGTAAGAACAGATTTTTCGAAGGTCCCATTGGAGAAAAGTTGCAGTCAGATTAAGGCTGTGTTTCCATCATGTGTGAGGATGAGTGCCGAGGAATGTGTATGTTGAGAACTAATGGAATAGCTTCATGTACTCACCCTCGCTCAGCGCAACTCATACCAGTTAAGAGGCCTTATTCCTTTTAAAATGCTGATTGTTTTAGACTTTTTCTTTATGATCATATTTACATGTTTCTTAACATATTATTGATGTTATTACCTAGAACGACGACGCGGTTGGCGCAGTGGTTAAGCAACTGCCTACTGAGCCGACGGTCCAGGGTTCAAATCCCGGCAAGGGCAAATATTTGTGTGATGAACACGAATATGTGTGCCTGGGTCATGGATGTTCTATGTATTTAAGTATTTATTTATCTATATAAGTATGTATATCGTCGCCTAGTACCCATAACACAAGCCTCCTTGAGCTTAATTTGGGACTAGGTTGATTTGTCTAATATTTATTTTTATTATTTATTTAACAGGGCTATTGGGAATTATTGTTATATATTTGAAACCTACATTTTGAAAGTAATATCGTTTTTTTTTCAAAAACTAGTCGAAGTTGACAAAATTCACGCGGAAAATTAGTTTTATCAACTTATTTTCGACTGCACGCAATGAAAGCATGAAATAGCTATGCTACTACCTAGAACTCGGTGGAGAGTATTAAATTCACTTCAAAAAGTTGGTTGAAATTATCAATATATTAGTCATAATAGAAAAAAAAATACAATTTTAAAAGGAATAAGGCCTCTTAACACAAACATCTCTCGCTACGCATCCTCGCACATCTCTGGTGAAAACGCCTTATAGCTATACACTGAAGCTTAAAGAATTGTAGGTGTAGTTAGCCAAACCAAAAGGAAAAAATAAAGCGATTGAAAAAGTTCCGTTGTGCGACAAAAAATAACGATAAAAATACAACGTTATTGATGATATTGTCGTCGCACAAGGAAAACAACTCTTAAACGAAAATTTACTCAATTAAAATTTGTATCAAGTGGAAATACCACTGCCCAATGCCCATCATTCCTTATCGTCCGTTTACGTTACGTTTGCACCTGCTAACTATGGTGTCGCATACAAATGAGGTTCAAAATTTACGTAACCGGGTTGAAGAAATCAAGGTTTCTGTCTCGATTGTTTCTCCCTCCAAAACATAACCAAATATGTAACGAAATTTTGGAAACTGATGCCGAAAATAAATGATATTGATGGATTGATTGATTGAAGGAACTTAAGTTCCGTTTTGTTATAATGATGTGTGAAATTCGTGTAAGTTTGAATCGATACATTGTTCACCGAAAACATCCTTCTAATCTAATACGAGTAGTGAGATTGTTTTACACTTGTGCTACTTTAACATAATTTTCTATTAAAGTTTCCTAGTCACAGATTTGTAGCATGTTTGTTCCTGACCGTAATATTATCATTATTTTATGGCTCAAGCGATAATTGTATTATTCATTCAATGTGAGTTGCAAATGGTACATAAGGATGTAACTAATTACAGCTAGCATGACCTTCACTGTAAGTGTACTGTCGTGTATCAATGGATTATTAACTCACTTTATCAGTCACTAAAACGACTTTAACAGTAAAAAACTCACTTCACATTAACTACAGAACCGTTCACTAGCTCATTAACCAAAGAACCACACCAATTATCACAAATAAATTAATTTTAGACGCAGAAGCAGAATTTCTGGCCCTACAGTTCATATAATACAATAATTTCTGGCAATCTACATTATAATTCGTCGTGCCTTCTCTGCTGTACATTATCAGCTTGCAATCAGCTGAGGAACTGACATATATCCTTTTATGGGTTATGGTATCCAACAGTGTAGACATTTCATTGCTCTTTTCAAAATCTTCGGATATAGTTTGGTAGCATTTTTCGTCTTCATTCGGTTCTTCGTTCCACCGGATATCTTTGAAGCGATCTTCTTCCATCTTCCTTTTATTATACTCATAGATGTACGGTTCCAAAAAGGCGTGAGCAATGTAGCAGTATACTGTTATCATTGCAGTTACTTCAACATCTTCAACGCGAAGCCAGCATTGTGCAGATCGATCGTTCCGATTCGGCATTTCTACCGGCACTTGCACCACTATATACGGTTTCGTTTCCTTCCCATTTTCGTTGGAAGCCACCTGTGTCAACATGGCCCACAAAACTATGATTAATAACATGTTTAATGTCCCACAGCCGGCGAAATGGTGTTCACTAAGCGATGGTCGTGACCGCTTTGAATCGTTACGAAAAGGAGGCGGCAGCGAGTCTCTTCTAGAGGTGATTACAGGTTGGATGATTGTTAGCTTGTGATTTACAATGCATTGTCAGCCGCGATGGACAGGAAAACGATGGACGATACGATATGTATTCAGTGATTTAATCTTTAAAAGGATTTGATAATATTTGAATGGGTAATTGGTTCTAAATATGTTGTGATTAGAGGTGTTAATTATTCATTTAGATATATTAAGTATATCTTTTACGATAAAGGCTAGGTTGCTTACTTGAAAAATACAAAATGTATTCCTAATACTTACCTTCAAAAAATTATAGTCTTTCACCCTTTGATCTGGTATAATTTTTGAAGGTATGTAATGGTCCAGAGAGATTAAACAGAAACGAGATAAAGTTTATTCGCCAGTAGCACTTGACGGAATGCTAAAGTTGCATCTGGTTGTTTCAGTGATAATGTGTTCACTGTCACTCCAGTTGGAGGAATAAGAAGTCGCTTCGACCCTGCTGTTTGCTATTTTGGCCTATTTCTAAAGTCCGCATGATCAATAATAAAACTAGTATTCTTAAGTTAGACATTTCATATTTAGTACAAGAAGTTATTGACTCTAATCTGCGGACAGACAGATTGACATAGACATTACGAGATTTTGAAGGTTCGTCGACCACGGAACCCTTAAATGACGTTAAAGTTACTCTATTCGGGTTTAGATGGCCATATCGTGGGTTCGCTCATTTATACAGTACCCGCGTATTTTGCCCCGCGAAAAAAAGGCAGTGCATAAAGCCTCTTAGCTATCATGGTTGACTGCCGGTGGTCTGCACCCTGTTGACGTCTCTTGACAATGAAAGGTTTTTACCCGTTCACGTGGCCATTACAATCGTACAATGACTTTAATTAGTACATTATTTCGCGTTGCGGTTGATGAGTTTTAATGTCATAATAGAATATTTCTCTCCCTTTCCCTCTCTATTTAACTTTCTCTCCCGAGTTATTATTATTCTCATCTGATCGTGGAGTCTCCTTTCTTCTTCGTCTTCTTCTACTTATCCCTGTCTAACGCATCACGTGCTGATACGTCGCATGAAATAAACCACACTGCGTTTTACAGTACGTGGTCGTCATTTGCGAACCGCGCCCGGTCTTCGGTTTTACGGGGGATTTACCCCGCATGATAATTCTCTGGGCTGTCAGTAACTTTGGTCTTCTTTCCTTGATTTTCATAATTTCTGATTTGATCTTGCAGGGAAACTACCCTCTCGATAGCTTTGCTTTTTGGTTACCCTTTAGCCTTCTCAGGTCATCATCATTCTTTTATCCTTGTCCCACTTGTATGAGGGTTTGGCGCAGCATTTTTTTCTTCTATCCTGCCCTACTGGCAGTCATCTCGCCGTTAACTTCTTCTGATCCACATCCTGTTTTACAACCCATCCATCTTTCTTTAGCCTTCTTAAGAATAATGCTCAGTCCCGACATCACAGGCTGGTCAAAGACTTTTCGTCTTAAAACACTGCATCTTTTAGTGCTGTTTTTTTATTTTATTTTTGCCACGACTTGAACTGTGCCAGGGTTGTGTAGGAGTATAACCCGCTAATGGGATTATCTCCGCGTGACAGGAGTGATTTATTCAATTGCAGTTCTATTCAATTCTTAACCTTCCCTATGAAGTATTATGATTGCTGGAGATAGGGTTCTTCATGAAAAGTCCATTATTACAGGTTGGTTATGATATATTGTTGTATCAAAGATTATAAATTAAAGGAGCTTTAAAATTAGTGTTACATTGATTTTTATTATTAAGATTAGCCCACTCAAGCAATATATGTTTATGTTGTTGTAAACAACTAAGTTACTGTAAAACTGTAACTAAGGCATACACTACACCTATAACAAAATTTGCAATTTTCAAATTTTCCTTTGTTATTTTAGTATTTTATCCTCTTACCTAAATATTCATCGGTTCTGATACACTGACTCATAACAATATTTATGTACATTTTAGTACTTATAGGTTTTTCCCCATAACATCTTGTAGTAGAGGATCCGTATAAGAAACGACATTTTCACCTCACTCGCTCGGAAAACCTCCGTTTATAGGGCGAAATCTGCGTGCAAAAGTCTATTTTATCCGCTAGCGTGCAAAAGTCATTTGAATTTCGAACACGACGATTTTGATTCTCTGTGGTGTATGTAACTTTTTTATATTTAAGACTCCTTCAACGCGTGACTGATTTCATCAGTCGATAAATCTTCGAATAACCAATCAACGCACGCTAATAAAGGGCGATCTGGTCTGGCCGGCTAAAATCATATGTACGTTTGAATACTTATTTAAAAAAAAATACACCTACAATATCACGTCCAGAAACCTGGTTTGTGGTTACAGATTTTTAAGTTTTTATTTTTTCTACACTTTATTTTATGTTGAATATGTTTATATTTATTAATACTAAGTATTTCAGTTTCATTTACATATTTTGACTAGTAAATATATTAAATACATCACAAATTTTAATATTTATTTGTTATAAAAGTTGGAACATAAGAGTATAATTTCTGAACGCACCCGAAAAAATAATAATTATAAAGTTGGAAGTTTTCACAATTCACGTAAACAACGTAATTTGGTTCTGTGGAGAATACATACTGTTTGTCTTACTTTATAGAAATATGGAAAACAAGAAAGTTAAGCCCAATTTGGAGAATTTATTAAATGCTAAGAGCCTGCATTAAAGCGAAAAAGGATTTGATATTTGGAGACGATAAGTAATTTACCGAAACTATTGGCGTTTTTAAAGAACTTGTGCGGATCCCATCGTCCAATAACTTCCAAAGCAAGTGTTATGGAAAATACTTCGGAGTGGCCAACTAATCCTTCCCAGAATGCCATTCTACCACATTCACAACGAATGTGTCAAGTAGTTTCAAATACAAATATAATAATTTTATTAAAACTTTCGTGAGACATATTTTTTAATTACGCGACATATTTTATTTCGCTTCGCTCATGGTTCAATCTTAGATTCCTTCGCTCGCTCAGCTTTCAATTTCAACACTCGCGCCAAATAACAACTTTGCAGCCTTGCATAACAAATAACTATTACCTATTTGTTCAATGGATGTATAGTATTTTATATCAAATATAGTATGTTAAAAATATACTGCGAATGTGTTGCCTAAAAATATCGTGCCCAACCGATAACTATAAAAAAAAATCTTGAAGAAACTCACAGATCCAGTTTGACTTCGTACCATGTTATAACATTCAACATGATTAAATGTCTCAATTTCTATAACTAACCGTAAAATTGAGTCACTCCCGGATAATTCCCAAATAACGTACGATACGACATTGTAAACATGTGTTGCAGTGGGTTAACTCATCGCGACACATAAACGACATACTTCCTTACTAACATGGTCAAAACATTCAAATTGCACCTTGTATGTGTGCAACGTATTGTTTTTCTGGACAATAAACGACGAGACGCGTGAAAAAACGCGGACCTTTTAGGGTTCCTTACCCAAAGGATAAAAAGGGTCCCTACCCTATTACTAAGACTGCGCTGTCCGTCCGTCTGTCTGTTCGTCTGTCAACAGACTTTATCTCATGAACCGTGATAAAAAAAGAATGAAATGAAAAGAACCCTGAATGATGTATTTCTGTTGCCGATATAACAAAAAATACTAAAAAACAGAATAAAATAAATATTTAAGGGGGCTCCCAAACGTGATTGGTTGCGTTAACTTTGCGCCTCATTTGTATCCGGCGTCATACATACCAGGTGCAAACTTAACTTAACCCTGCCAGCTAAGATGGAATAAATGTTTATGTACAGAAGCCTCGGTGCTCGAGTCCGACTCGCATCTTTCTTGCATTATTACTACCATTGAGTCGAACTTTGTGTGGGATTACAAACTTGCTACCAGTATGTTTCCGAGACACCCCTGCTTAGTTGGGCAGTACCCTTACCATATTAACGTGACAGCACGCTAGACGCTAGCGACATTGTAGACGATTTGTATGGAGAATAGTATAATTGGACGACGCGGTTGGCGCAGTGGTTAAGCAACCGCCTACTGAGCCGACGGTCCCGGGTTCGAATCCCGGCAAGGGCAAATATTTGTGTGATGAACACGAATATTTGTGCCTGGGTCATGGATGTTCTATGTATTTAAGTATTTATTTATCTATATAAGTATGTATATCGTCGCCTAGTACCCTTAACACAAGCCTTCTTGAGCTTAATTTGGGATTAGGTTGATTTGTGTGAGGTTGTCTGATATTTATTTATTTATGGCGTCCCTGGTGGTTACTTTGTAGAACTACAACTCTCCATACAACTCGTTTACGCTGCCGCTAGCGAATACGGTCACTGTAAACTCATGGTAAGGATACCGAGTGTTTAATTTTAGGCCGCTCAGGCTCGCTCCTCTGTTTACGCTAATGGGCGAATCGTCAGCGTTTTCACGGCGTTTTTTTGGCATTCTTATCTCAAACAGTGTTAGGTCAGATTATAAAGCCACTAGCTGTGCCCCGCGGTGTTACCCGCTCATTCCACGGGAACACAAAATTTATTCGGGATGAAAAGTATCCTATGTCCTTTCCCGGGTCTCAAACTATCTCCATACCAAATTTCATCTAAGTCAAAATGTTTACAAATAAAGCGAAAATTGAAAAATTTAATGATTCGGACAGGATTCGAATCCTGTCCGTGAGCAATGTCTGTGTGCGTTTGCTCAAGCGCGCTTATATGTAGATTGATTTATGTACCTATCTGTTTTGTGCCTCAGTATCTATTAGTAGGCAGTCAGACGTAATTTTTTCAAGGCAATAGAGAAGACAAATTAAAATAGAGAAGACATATCTCCTTTGTATTGTACATGTTGCTTGGTTTGTCTACCATTTACATTTGTGTTTAGCACTCATTTTTGCTCAAAGGTTAACTGGAAGAGATCCATTAAAGGGATAAGTTCGCCTTTGTATAGTACAAATTTTCTAAGCTAAGCTGATCCACTTAAGAACTGAACACCATTGAGTGTTAACCACAAATTAGTTCGTAGTAAAAGCAGATTGTAACCACCTTGGAAGGTTAATATAGATTATCGACTCTATTTCCTTGGACATTAGACAACAAAATTCACTAACAGAATAATGGTGATCATAACTTTTTTGGAATTTTACAACTGCCCGACTCTCCACAAGAATGTATTTTCTTGAAAAAGGACTATGAACTCTCATCATCAACCATTTTAAACCTATTCAACAAGGAATATATATGGTTGAAAATTCAATATCCATGCAATGTAGTTCTAACCTTTTTTTGTAAGTAACTGGTTGGCGCTAACGAAAACAATAGCAGATAGGATTGTATTAGACACAATGCCATTGTGAATGCAGGTAAGTGGATGAGCTTAGTTTAAAAAAAATGTACTATACATGCTTATTCTTTTGTAATGTGTTTTTCTTGTTTTTATGTACAATAAAGTGTTTACATACATACATACATACATATTAATATCGCTCGACATGTTTCGAATCGGTTTGCGATTCATCATCAAGCGAAGCGATATTCGACTTTTACGACGTGTGTAAACCGGTTCGTAGATAGTTTAATATGTCTGAGACTCGCAGTAGTTTTCTATGTAAGAATAGAGATGAAATCAAATTTTCAGGGGTGTAAAATATCCACCAGAAAGAAGAGAAATATATTTATACATTAGAGCTAAATTCCTCATTTATATAAGGAAGTCTGAATTTATTTCGCAGCGCATATAAAAACAATTACAAATAACTTAATAATTAATTACCAGGAAAAAGGTATCGGATTCCACCTCCGCGAGCATTTTGCTCGACATGGTTATCCCGAGCTAAGTACGTCACCAACAACATTCCGTGTAAAGTGTCCAAGCTTGAAATAGCCGATATCAAACTTAACGACATAATAATAAGAGCCAACCCCAGCTTCATTATAAATCGATTGACATACAAAAACAACTTGTAAATGCGGTCTGAGGAGTCCTTTAAGCGTCATTACGTCGGCGGTGGCCGTCGACACACGTCTGGTATATTCTGATTCTGACAAACAAATGAATAACGTGAAATGTTGCCTATGTGTTGTGCTTCTAGTGCTAACTGTGAAACTAATAGAATGTAAGGGAGGACGCGGTGGAGGAGGACGTGGTGGAGGAGGAAGGGGAGGAGGAGGAAGGGGCGGAGGAGAACGTGGCGGAGGACACAGTCCCGGCAGTGGAGCGCATACTTACCCTAAATCACCAGGATATTCCGGTTCTGGCACGGGTGGAGCGCACACTTACCCCAAGTCTCCAGGATATTCCGGTCATGGTACCGTAGGATCGCATGGTTACCCAAAATCTCCAGGTTACTCCGGTTCATGGGGGGGAGGATCATGGACTCCGAGCCGACCCACATACTACACGTCGCCGCAGTATGTGTTTGTGACACAGTATCGAGAGGCTCGTAGTCCGTATAGCAACCTATTGACTGGACTCGCGATGTATAACCTGGGCCGCTCACATCATTACCATCATCACTATTACAACGATGACTACCACAGAACTTCTGTGCACAATCGAGGAACTGGAGCCGGCACTGAAGATAAAGATGAAGCCAAATGCGTGTTGAAAATCATGAAAAATGGGAAAGAAGAAGTGCTGAAAATTCCATGTGCTATAGTATCTACTTTCGACAATGGTAACCATACGTCAAATGAACTAGTTTTTAATACAACAGGAAATCATTGCTCAAGCTTAGTCAATATGACTTTGGATACGACGCTTACAAACGAGACTAGTTTCAATAATACAACAAGTAATGCTACAACGACTAACCATTGTGTTAATGGATCAATGGAAATTAAAGACCCACTGTCAGTGACAGGTGCACCCATTTCATCGAGAGATGTCATCAATATGAAATGCTCCGTAGAAATAAGGACTAAGAAAAGTCTTATTGAAAACAATGTAGACTGTGACACTCTTTTGAAGTATGCTAAAATGTCGGTTCCTGAAGACAAAATTAGTAATATTTTGCCATCAAGAGAAAAATTAAAGTTTATGTTAGAAAAACCGCCATGGTGGTTTACTTTTTTTTTCGCTGTTTAGTACCGATTTAATTACGAGAAGCTTGAAAATTGTAAATAACCTATCTTAGGTAAGAATTATTAGAGTGAAGTGGCAAAAAAAACTAGTAGGTAATTATGATTATAATTTTTTTTTTAAAGCAGTTACAATAGCGTAATTTTAATGTTTACAATTAAAGATTCATGTTCAATTACAGTCAAAAATTTAAAATTAATGGTTCAGGTGGGGTTCGAATCCGCGTTTCCAACGGCTTTCCGGGCCAACACGGTCGTCCTACCTATAGGACCACGGAACCGATGCGAGAGATTTTTTGGGTGTTTCAATCAATTGCTTCTTGAATACCTTATGGCAACATCGTATTATTATATCGCTATTTTATTATTGTATTCGAGTGTTTACAGTTAGTAATTTAGTAGTAATTAGTATTTTAGAGTAACTACTCTAAAATACTAATTTCAGCAATACTGAACCTTAGTTTTAAGCGGAATGTCACTTGCGTCGTTCTTGACTGTCTGATTATAATAAAATTATTCAAGAGTATTCATTTTTAAAAGTAACAAACCTCTCGAAGAGGCTTTTGTATGTTATAAAGTAAGATATTTGTTGTCTCTAAGAGATCACTGTGTGGATGTTATGGTTTGTTTTGTTGCGCAATGAGTTTGACTTGACAGCGCTCTTTTTAAGTGAGATTAGGTACATACTTATTGTATTTTCATAGTGCAATAATTATTACATTTTTAGTCGAATAATGTAATATTTAGTGGAAGAATATACACGACGCGGTTGGCGCAGTTTGTATTGCACCAGCCTACTGAGCCTGCGGTCCTGGGTTCGAATTCCGGCCAGGGCAAATATATGTGTGATGAACTCGATATTTGTTCCTGAATCATGGATGTTATGTCTATTATGTATTTATACATAATATATATCGTCGTCTAGTACCCTTGGGACTAGATCGGTTTGTGTGAAGCTGAGGTTGCTTGATATTTATTATTATAAAGATATTCGATTAAAATGCTACTTTTACTGATAAACATGCTTTTCTGTGATCATGAGCTCTCGTTTTGTATTTAGATGCGGTGATAACCTCTTTAAAGAAGGTGATGATGCAAATACCTACGTAACATCGATGTCGAAGATCGGTAATTTACACTACAATGTACTAGAGATGCATCCTTGCGGTACACCGGATGCAGATCAGCCACAATAACATACTGATAACAATAAGAGCACGAGATACTGTATAACAATTATATTTTGAATCATTGATATAAAGCAAAAAGAAAAAATTAAACGGGTAACCTGGTGGAGGAGCCGGGAATCGAACTCGGTACCTCTTAATCACGGGCCCAAGGTGACAACCATTCCACCACCCCAACGCCAGGAGACCTCTCGAATTTTTCCTTATGCTTTGTGTTTTGTTCCTTAGTTCCTTACAGTCTTTATTTGAAAGGCTTTTTACCTTAGCTACCTCTATGTGTATACGTTAATATTACCATCTTACCCTCTTTACAGCAGTAAATGAGTACATAGCAAGAGAGTGTTTTATTTTGTTTGTTTCTCAAGCATGCAATGAAATATTGATAAATTGTGTTTATTATAATTACATTTCACGGCAGCCCATTGAATCTAGACCGCTCATGCGAAGGATGACCATTTTGACAAGTCCGTCACGTTTTGATAAGTGACAGATGCATTGTCACTTATTTATCACGTGATAAACTCAATCATCATACTCCATTGGTTATATGATATTTGCCTATATATTATGTTATTTATCACGAGCTAGATGCCTACATGTTATCAAACGTAAAAGTTTTGACAGCCGCCCGACTGATAGGTATAATCAATTTGGTTATTGGGCACACTTAGTCAATAAACGGATCCCTCGTAACACCCAGGCCCTGGCTCAGACACGTCCGGACCGTGGGAGACGACTCACACCTCCTAATGGATATTATGAAATCATTGTTATTATTTTGCATCATGTTTACGTGGACTCTATACTATGTAGATTGTAGAAGAGGTGGACGGTCACGCAGTGGACGAAGTGGGGGAGGTTCCATCTTCAAAAGCATATATGGTACGGTTAAGAAGTCACCTGGAACATACTCATACCCACTATCTTCTGGATCATCCAGCTCCGTTTTCAGAACTCCGCATAGTTACCCCCCCTCAAATGGCCTGTCAGGAAATGGCTTCAGATATGGCCAAAGATACGGAGCTTTCAAGTACACTGTACCCAGAGTACCTTCATATTACACAGTACCTCAGTACGTTTATGCAAAGCAGTATAGGAATTCTGGCAGCCGATACAACGATCTTCTGACTGGGTTAACAGTTTACAACATGGGCCGCTCACATTCTATTCGCCATTATTATTACCGCGATAGCTTCTACAGAGGCAGCGGAGGAGGTAGTCTTTCATCTTCAAGTAACACAGGTCATCTCGGTTCATCTTCACCAGATGTCGGAAAAGAATTTGGCTTTCAAAAAGCGGCTTGTCTTATAAAGATTGTAGAAAATGAGAAAGAAGAAGTACTGAAGATACCTTGTGCCATAGTGACGACATTTGCAGCAGGCCAGCGTGTAATACCTGATGCAATTAGTGACACTATTACGACCGAGTGTGTTAATGCGTCTATGGTGAATTCCACTTTTACAATTTCTGCGGAGAAAGACGATTATACAAGCAACTACGAAACCGTTGATATGAACTCACCAGAAGACAAAATGATTTGTAAATCTACGATTAAAACGACTGATCCTCTATCTGTCACCGGGGCACCTATTAACCCTAATGGCATGTTATGTTTGGTCGAGATTTGGAGAGAAGACGAGGTTTTAAGCAATGAAGTGGATTGTAAGACTCTGTTGCATTATGCGAAAATGCCGGTGCCCGAAAATACGGACACTCTTATAATGCCAACTAGATCTGAATTGAAGGAAATGTTGGAGAATCCGCCGTGGTGGTTGTCTTTGTTCCTGGTTGTGTGATTAGCTATAAAGTTTACCCATATTGTTAAATTACTATTGGGGCATTCCACGTGAACCGGACAGGTAAAAAATATTGATGTTTCCGATTTTAGTGATATTTAAGTAAGTTATACCTGTATATGTTCTTGACCCATATATGCAATATTTTTGCTGTACATTGTACATTTAATAAGTTACAGTACATTGAAGTTTTGGCTAATTGACAGGTATACACAATTTCAAACTCAGGAACCCAGTTTAAAAATGTTATAATCAAATAAACAGAGCAGTGAATCATATACTTGATTAAAGGAGCTTACAAATTGCATTTTTGAAAATATATTTTTTTTGTTTTTTTTTTGTAAAAAATTAAAATTTATTTTTCGAACCCATTTTTTTCAAAGTTGGACCACTTTAATTTTTTTTATTTTTTTTCTCAAAATAGGTATTAGCGTACAGATAATCCGTGCCGAGTTTCATAATGGGCCTGAAAGTCGTTTAGGAGCTAGACCAGTTACATTGTCCGAGCGCGGCGGCCCATATGGGACCGCGAACGGCCGGGTCGGCCCGTAGTCTACCGCCTGCATGCAAATTGCAATAGCTTGCAGAAACTTTCGAGATTGTACACTTTATTTAGACTTAAATAAAAAAAAAACAACATATACCTATAAACTTAAGGGGCTTAAAAATTACGTTGAAGAAATAGGGTAAGTCCCAGTCGAAAACTGTGGACCTCACAGACATGGTCCATTCGACGCCTATTTTGCAATCTTCTTTAATTTCTAGGGTTTTATGCTTCCTTAATATATAACCTGTCGGATAAATTCACTTCTTATTGTTAATACTTTGCAGTCCCGATATAGTTTAACAGTAGGATATGAAAAGGGTTTTTTAGTCATAATCATACAGCTCGTTGCGCCCTCTCTATTTTCAATACTACAATTTTACCTGCACCATCCCAAACACAATAGCTTAACAAAGATTGCGTTAGAGCAAAATATATAGTTTTAAGTGTATCGAGAGTGACAACAGACTTTAGATTCTTTAATAGGTAATATATGTTTTATAATTTTTGTATTTAGGCATTCTATAATTAGCAAGCACCCAAGTACTGTATACTTTGCGATCACTCCCAGAGTAGTACTTGGGTGCTAACTCACGTTAGAGGGCGAGCACATGCAGGAAGAAGTCATATCAGGGGTGGTTGTGCAGTTGTGGACCACAATTTCCATTGAGCCAACTTTTGGGTGCAAAGTCGAGTTGGGGGAGAAAGTAACTAAATTTGGATTTCGCTAAATAGTCATTAAATTTGTCGTCAGCCAGGATGAAATGTGTCGAAGTGCATTTTCAGCAGTAGCTTTAGCACCCTTCCAGTCCTTACCATTTACAATTAACGCTGTGTCATCAGCTTATGTGATAAATTGACAATTTTGCAGATGAAGGGAGCATAAATCGTAATTATAGATTAGGAACAAGTAGGCCCTAACACGCTACCTTGAGGTACTCCGTGATTTATTGGTAGTTTGCTACTTTTAGTTTGATCAATGATAAAAGTTTGCGTCCGTCCATACTAAAAAAAAATGAAAATATCCAACACTAACCCTCTAATACCAATCACCTGCATCTTGTTCAGTAAAATAGACACTGAGACCGTGTCAAAAGCCTTGGACAGATCTAAGAAAATGCCAATAGTCCTTCGCTTATTTTCTAGGTTTCATCAAGAACCTGTCGTCTGTAAGAGTTGAACAGTTGATCTGCCACTTTTAATACCAAATTGGTTGAGAGCTAAGATATTATGTTGAATCGGGAAGCCAATTAGAGGTTTATTTAGTATTTATTCAAAAACTTTCGAGATACTGGTAAGAACAGAAAAGGGCGATAGTTTATTCACACACTTATGAATTGGATAAACAAGATACTTTTTGAATATAGAAGGTTGATAGAAGGAAAACTACCATCAGAAATACACAAATTAAAAATAAATGTAAGCACTGGGACTAATGTTAGGGCTCTAAGGACTTCGTTTTTTTAACACATTATAAAACATAATACCACTTTGAAAGCTTTTGTGTGATGACTGATGAACACTGACATTTTGCTAGTACTTTAATGCATTCAATATATAGTTTGTTTGAATTTTATATTATATTAAATTATTTAGTGGACCTCTTGTTTCGTGATACAAATTTGGGTCTGCTCGTAAGTTCGGGGCCCCCGTGTTTCGGGATAACATTTTTAAGATAAAGGTATTATAATTATAAAAAATAAATGCATATAACTACTTTACTTAAGCACGAACAAGCCAAGTACCAAGTGCGTGTTAGACTCGCGCACCAAGGGATCCGTACCATAAAAATAAGCACAAGTAATATTGACAATGATAAGATTGGAAAAAAATGTAAATAAACCTATTATTATTTATAATTATCTTGGTTTTTCTTTTCGTTTAAATTGAAAAATAAAGTGTACAATCTCGAAAGTTTCTGCAAGCTATTGCAATTTGCATGCAGGCGGTAGACTACGGGCCGACCCGACCGTTCGTGGTCCCATATGGGCCGCCGCGCTCGGACAATGTAACTGGTCTAGCTCCTAAACGACTTTCAGGCCCATTATGAAACTCGGCACGGATTATCTGTACGCTAATACCTATTTTGAGAAAAAAAATAAAAAAAATTAAAGTGGTCCAACTTTGAAAAAAATGGGTTCGAAAAATAAATTTTAATTTTTTACAAAAAAAAAACTAAAAAAATATATTTTCAAAAATGCAATTTGTAAGCTCCTTTAATCAAGTATATGATTCACTGCTCTGTTTATTTGATTATAACATTTTTAAACTGGGTTCCTGAGTTTGAAATTGTGTATACCTGTCAATTAGCCAAAACTTCAATGTACTGTAACTTATTAAATGTACAATGTACAGCAAAAATATTGCATATATGGGTCAAGAACATACACAGGTATAACTTACTTAAATATCACTAAAATCGGAAACATCAATATTTTTTACCTGTCCGGTTCACGTGGAATGCCCCTATTACAAGTTCAGATATTACTATACTTAGGTAAACCTACATTACTTGGCAGCGACCAAAATCAGGGATGTTATTTCATAACATATATATATATCTCGAGCGTGGTCTTCTTAAGATGATCAAATATGATTAATGATACTCTTAAGAGGACCTCGTCGGCCGCCGGCGGAGTCACCTCATTCCTTTCTCCGCTCCGCGGGGCTGACTGGCAAATACTGAGTGTTTCATATGTATCTACATAAAAATAAATGTATGATAATGATGATGAATATGTGTGTGAATAAAATAGTGTATGCAACTGCACATAATTAGCTCTTAAAACACTCGTGTTTTAAGTCCACTTACAAAAGTTGTATTTTTGACCCTAATCCTAAACCTTGGAGAAGTGGGTTCGACTACCGTTTAAAGTTATTTTTAATTGTTCAGTTCAGTATAAATATTTAGGTTGTGCTAGCAGGCATTTAGATATGTTTTGTAAATAAATAAAATAAAATAAAAATGTATTTATTCAGTAACACAGAAATTCGGCCGACAAACAGTGTTGGTACCTACCCCTTTTTAAGTATTTCATACTTGTGCTAAGAGGCACCGCTCTTCTAGGTGGTATATTATTTTAACTAGTTTAAAAACAATTTAAATATGCGAACAATATTATATGTGTGTGTGTGTGTGTTTGTATATTAATTATTGTATTGCTTGTGGAGAGTATATCATACATATGTATTATATTTCAAAAATATTTTGCAATAAGTTTTCTATGTCGTGGTAAGTTTTATGTTTCAGCCAGTTGTTTAACGAGTGTTGTGCAAGCATTGTTGCGGTTGTGAGTCACCCGATTTGTGCGACATTTAAAAGTGCGGGGAGAGCGCACGTTCCGCGGTGTGAATGTCAATTATCTCATTGAGAAGATACTTCCTGCTTAAAACAAAATTGTTGACACATGCAAGTGCGCGGATAAACATCTGTACAGTGCAATAAAACAGCATGTGCTGCGGGAATGTAATAACAAACCTACAGTCGCGCACTGAGGATTCCATAGTAAATACCATACGAATACAAACCAATGCCAAAATGATAAAACGGATTGGCACCGGCAGTAAGTTTTGATACCGTTTCACTCTTTGATAAGAAAGGGTTTGAACAATAAACTTGTTTTTAAGGAAGCCCGTGAATAACGACAAAAATTTAATTGCAATCGGAACAGAACTAGGTATTGAAGTGTGCTATTTCATGCTATCTAGTTAAGAGGAAACTAGATCACTGTACAAAATACGAAGCGAGTATAGATCTTCGGTTGGCGTTGTGTACGAGCTCTTTTATAAAAAACAGTACAATAGTGTAGTTTTGTACCTCATTACATTAATAAGGTGTCATACTGTGGTGCCATTTTGGTGGATTGTCAATTATACGAAGAATTTAACCGCTTAGTAAATTAACCGCTATGTTGACATTATTTAGTGTAAACTGAGTCATTGAAGTATCATACAGTAGATTCTCAATATACACGCACGTCGATAAGATTCGATTTATAAAATCTGTAATAACTTACTAGCATTCTGTTAACTGGGTGAATACGTGAGAAATAAATCTCTTTGCGTAGTATATTTTTCTTCATACTTTGTATGGGCATAATTAAACTAAGAAAAAAAATCAGTTTGGAAAAGCGCGGACAAAAGTTAGATATACATATTTTCTGTATTTTATTCGAATATGAATTTTACTTACTTCAGTAGAAGAAGCAGTATGTACTAGTAAACGATAAACGGCAACGATTGGTAATGAACTATGAACCCATTACAAGCAAAATAAATCATATTTACACGTGATTAGATCCTGTTTCGTTGTGATAATATAATATAACTATTATAATTACATAATTATGCTTGTTTTTGCAGTACTGAGGTTAGAAGTGATTTTTTGCCAGCCTATATAGAAGTATCTATACATTTGATTATTGTTTACACACTAAAGTTGGGAGTGATTCGCTTGCAGCGATAATTAAACTTGCGTTGAGTTTATATATGTTCGTTCCTAGCAAGAATTAAGTTTTTGTTAGTGTGAATTGAGTCATGCTCCTAAATTTTTTATTTGTATTCTTACTTGGGAGCCAAAAGCGGGTCCATATCGAATAATCAAAGCCACACGCACACAGAGATACCATGGCTATAAATAAACACGTTTTAAATGCTTACTCCAGGCTACGTCGTGGCTCGTACACGCGATTCAGCGCTGTCGGGCGGTCGTCTCGGTCCGGAGATAACAAATGAATAACGCCATATTCGGCCTGTGTTTTGTGCTTCTAGTATTCAATGTGAACGATATAGAATGTAAAGGAGGACGTGGTGGCGGCGGACGCGGTCATTCAAGCCATGGTCATTCGAGCCATGGTGGGCATCACAGCGGAGGTGGTGGATGGTCCTTTTTCGGATGGGGCAAAAGTTCGAGCTCAAGTGGCAGTCATACCTACCCAAAATCTACCGGATATTCCGGACACGGCACGGGCGGAGCACACACTTACCCTAAATCACATGGATTATCTGGTTCAGGGGGAGGATGGAGTCACTATAGGCCGAGCCGCCCCACTTATTATACGTCACCGCAATATGTATACGTGACACAGTATAGAGAGACCCACAGCCCGTACAGTAACCTCTTGACTGGCCTGACGATGTATAACCTGGGTCGCTCACATAGTTACCATAATCACTATTACAACGACGACTACTACAGGAGTAGCAGTTCTGGATCTGCTTATTCTTCGGTGCACAATCGAGGAACTGGATCCGACTCGCAAGATAATGTAATAGATGGAGATAAAGACGAAGCCAAATGCGTGTTGAAAATCAAGAGAGAAGGGAAAGAAGAAGTACTAAAAATTCCATGTGCCATAGTATCAACTTTCGACAACGGTAACCACACGACAAATGACGCGGTTAGCAATGCAACAGGACTAATGAATTGCTCAAGTTTGTTGAATCAGACATTAGAGAAAAGTCACGATTTTAGAAACGAGACTGATTCAAATGAACCTTCGTTATTTAATGTAGTGAGTCACGTTACAATAAATAATGATACATTAAATAATGATACAGCAACGAATCCTTGTGTTAACGGAACAGTGGATACAGATCCTTTGTCTGTCACTGGGTCACCTATTGTGTCTGCAGATGCAGCTATGGAATGCTCTGTAGAAATAAGGACGAAACTAGAAGTGATAAAAAACAATGTAGACTGTGAAACTCTCTTGAAATACGCTAAAATGTCGGTCCCTGAAGACAAAATTACTAATGTACTGCCACAAAGGGAAAAATTGAAGGCTATGTTAGATAAACCACCATGGTGGTTATCATTTTTTATCGCTGTTTGATTTAGATTAGTGAAAATAGGGGCTCTAATAATGAATATTGCATGATCAATGGTCATCTTAAGAGTTAATAATCAAATAATTATATGTAATTGCAGAATTAGATCACATATCTGACAGAGAGTACAATGCAGGATACATTTACAATGAGGTTGCAATTAGACTTTCTTATCGTTAGAGAGCAATCTCTTTTAGAGAACCTGTGTATCCAGGAATAAAAAAAATATTATTAAAATCGTACTGACGTTGTCGTAAATGTTACATTAGTATATTGTAATGCGTATATTATAGTCAGCGTCCAATGCACTAGCATTGTAGTAAGTACTAACTTAAAAAAAGGGTACCCCTTATCTTGCACAATCTCTATTGTCCGAAATACACTTCGCATAATCGTTTTCGCACAATCATTTTTAGCCGAATGATACTATCGCATAATTATATACTCACCACAATTGTTATGTCGCATAATATTCATTTGGCACAAATTTGTATAGCAGAATACTAATATCGCCAACTTTTATTTCGCAGAATTTTATGTAGCACAATATAAGTCCCGCCGAATTTATTGCGGCATAATTGTACCATAGCATACCCACAGAACCGAATCGCTGCCAGAAAACAAAGTTAGGTTAGGTTGAAACTGTGTCCCTCACAGAAACGAAGGCAAGGCAGGTAAGTAAGGCAGGTCTGACTTGGCTTAGGTTAGGTACGACGACGAGCGCAGCGAGGAGGAGTGTTAGGTTGAACTGTGACCCTAACGAGCGAGCGAAGCGAGCGAGCCGCGCAGGTCCGACTTGGCTTACGATTC
Organism: Apotomis capreana; assembly: GCA_947623375.1. Lineage (NCBI taxonomy): Eukaryota > Metazoa > Arthropoda > Insecta > Lepidoptera > Tortricidae > Apotomis > Apotomis capreana. Next base: position 19,908,764 of record OX392506.1, read on the forward strand.
CTAACATTACCAATTTTACCTTAAGGCAGATCCGACTTGGCTTAGGTTAGGTACGACGACGAGCGAAGCGAGGAGGAGTGTTAGGTTGAACTGCGACCCTAACGAGCGAGCGAAGCGAGCGAGCCGCGCAGGTCCGACTTGGCTTACGATTCCTAACATTACCAATTTCACCTTAAGGCAGATCCGACTTGGCTTAGGTTAGGTACGACGACGAGCGAAGCTAGGAGGAGTGTTAGGTTGAACTGCGACCCTAACGAGCGAGCGAAGCGAGCGAGCCGCGCAGGTCCGACTTGGCTTACGATTCCTAACATTACCAAGTTCACTTTAAGGCAGATCCAACTTGGCTTAGGTTAGGTACGACGACGAGCGAAGCGAGGAGGAGTGTTAGGTTGAACTACGACCCTAACGAGCGAGCGAAGCGAGCGAGCTGCGCAGGTCCGACTTTGCTTAGATTAGGTAGGTATTTTGTTGTTTCGTATTAATATTGAGTCGGACTTTTCATTTTTCGGTGTATTCAAATAATCATGCGAACGGAATATTATGCCATATAAATTTCGGCGACACAATTATTCGACCATAGGAGTATTGTTCTAATCAACATTATGCCAATGTACTATTCTGCCAAAGAAACGTGTGCGAAATGATAGTATGCCAAGAAATTTAGGCAAAAAGCAATTGTGCGAAATGATGATTGTGCCAATGGTTGCTATGCGAAACGAAAATATGCCAATAAATTTTGTGCAACACATTAGTAACCCTTAAAAAAAGTATAAGCATAACAGAACCTTAATTACCGATATTTGTTTTGTAAGTTTAATTTTCGTATTTTTTTTTAGAAAATATTATTGTTACGAACTAGAAAACGAATATTTCATTCCAGAATTAAATAAATATACTTTTATATTACAAGTAATAATATTATGAGTGAGTATTCCAATACAAAAAAGTGCATTTATTATGGTGTTGTGAAAATATATAGTATATTAATTATTTTGACTCAAACTTATTTTATTTATAAGACTCATTAAGTACCTACCTTATTGATACTGTATTATCAGTTCCCTTAAATAAATATACTTTTGTATCAAAATGAACTACAATATATACATATTACAAGTAATACCAAGGTAATACCTAATATAAGAAGTTAGTATTCCAATAAAAAAAAGTGCATTTATTATTGTGTTGTGAAAATAAATATTATCAACTTACTTTATTTATAAAACTACTTACCTTATTGATACTGTAAAGTTATCTGTTGCTTTACTGCTACAAGGAGATGTATGCCACCGTTACATATTAATAAGCTTGTTATTATATAGGTACATGTTACTACCTATTTAGGTAAATAGGTACTAACATGTACCTATATATTAGGTAAATAGGTATAAAAGTATAAATAATTAATAAATATCGGACAACCTCACACAAACCGATCAAGTTCCACAGTAAACTCTAGTAGCCTTAATATAGACGACGATATACATACTTATATAGATAAAATACATACGTATACATAAAAACAAGGACGCAAAAACAAATATCACAAATATTTGCCCTGGCCGGGATTCGAGCCCAGGACCGTCGCGGACAGCAGAGTAGTGCTCAGTGGGCAGCAGCACTACTCTGCTGTGCCAACCGCGTCGTCACTATAGACAAAAATCGGCCAAGTGCGAGTAGGACTCGCGCACCGAGGGTTTCGTACAAACACTTCCCATCTTAACTGGCCGGGTTAAGTTTGCACCTGGTATGTTGTATGGCGCCAAATACAAATGAGGTGCAAAGCTAATGCAACCGATCACGTTTGTTGTATGGGAGCCACTTAAATATTGTTTATTATATTCGGTTTTTAGACTTTGTTGTTATAGCGGCAACAGAAATAATCATCTGTGAAATATTCAACTTTCTATCTATCACGGTTGATGACAGATGGACAGACAGACGGACAGCGGAGTCTTAGTAATAGGGTCCCGTTTTTAACCCTTTGGGTACGGAACTCTAAAAACGCCGAAGCTTTAATAAGTATATGTTGAAATTGTTGAATAAATGTTCCCATAAAATCTACTACATGTTTTTTGCAACCAAGTATCTAACCAACTATTCAGGATTTCGATAAAACCAACCAAACCGCCGGGTGAAATATTAACATATGGGTGAATTTTATTTATTTATCGTATGGCATTACAAAACACTGGATCAGTAAAAAAACAATCAAAATTATATAAAGAGAGAAAACTTATAATAAACAACGGGTGAAATGCAGAAAATGATAATGTTCCTTTTGTCCCCAATTTTCGATACAAAAAAGTTTCAGTTTTGTATCATATTTCATACATTTTGTATGGGTGTAACGCAAATGAGAACATCATTAAAAAGTAAAAAATGGGTACAAAGTATCACACGTGTGTTTGTCTGCATTTCACCCATAAACAGTTTCAGAATTATGTCAATCTATTTTCGTACAAACGTTGTTAAACTCTTAAGGTGAAAGGTGTAACAAACACCAATGGTAAAAATACGTAGACACGTTATCGATCGCTGTAACTGCCATGCTGCCAGCCTATTAATAGACAACCAAATTCATAAGCCTAAGAGAGACCCCACACTTGTGTGTTTTCATACTGGGAGGGCGTTCTGGCATTTGTTGTATTATCTAGAGGCCGTATTCTTTATTTTATTCATATTATGACAAATATATTGATAATGTCAACCAACTTTTTGAAATGAATAATACTTTTCCTCGAGTTCTAGATAGTAACATAGTTATTTCATGTTTTCATTGCGTGCAGTCGAAAAAAAGTTGAAAAGTAAATATGTAGTTTTTTTTCGCCTGAATTTTGTCAGTTTCGAGTAGTTTTTGAAACAAAAATGATGGTTAAAGAATAATTTTATCGTAAAGAAGGTAGTGAATGAATAATTAAGTATAACGCTCTTCAGTAATCAAAAATAACAACATCGAATTTTGTTTCTATTAAACACACATTGGCGGGCGTTCAGTTTAAGATTGGATCTTCCCTAGCTCTCTTATTCTTAATGATATGCAGTACATTTTAAATTACCTCTTGGATGTAGTCAATAAACGATCCACTCGAAACAATCTAGAATATGATTCATATAGCTTCGGGCTGCATAAAACGAATCACGTCTCTCTCGTCAAGTTATATGAAATGTTTGTTTTTCAGGCCGGATATTCCGTCCAGATTTATTCACTTCCAGAACTCCTCGCCGATCCAGATCCACCTCCAGATGTGTACTTTCTACTCTTATCTAAGATCTGGATATTCTGGAGGCCTTATGGTTACGGATACTAATCTAGCTTCGTTGAGAAAGACTAAACACTGGCACATTATTTCGAATCATACTGTTCTTCACCGAGTGTACCTTTTTTAAGATTTCCTGACTCTTGATTTTGTATGATGATGTCGAGGCTGAGGCTGAGCAGAAAAAGTATGAAATAAACTATTTTCTTCATACCTTGAAACATTGGCGGCTCCCCAAATTCTGGATGGGATTACATTGGCACCTAGATTTTAAGGCAACGATGGAGCACCAAACGATCAAACCAAAGCTCGCAAAGGTCACAATTAAAACGCCATGTTTGGAAAAATAAATTGTGCCCCAAAATGAGGTTATCAACGTCAACTAGGAAAGGGCAAAAGGCAATATTGCAGGAACAATTATCAATTATCTCATTTACGGGTACCTGCCTACTTTATAAAAAAATCCAAACTTGTTATTAAGGTAAAGGGGGGCAATTGGGTGGTTCTTTTAATTACTTTCTGTTGGACGTCTGATGAAGTTTTACGTATTACGTTCGTTTATATCGTTTTGTTTCATTAGAACACTGGTTTTACCTCGAAAGATGAATGTGTGAAAATCCTGAGTTTCAATCGATTGAGTTCAACTCGAAAACTCGGCCGTGATTTGAATGGGAATATGAGATGTGATATAAAATATTGTATAGGTTTTTCAATTCTCAATTTTTAGGGCCCCGTAGCGTAGGATGACAATAACAGAACTCTTGTAGTTTTATCATGTCCCTGGCTACTTATATACTTAAGGTGTTATTCGAATTGACGGGTAGCTCTCCCCCTACATTCAATTTATTCAACAAGTGTCTATAAATTGAAGGTTGTTTTGATTTATTAAATAAACAGATTTCTACCGACCCCGATTCAGAAACGTTCGGGCTGTCGGAGACGATTCACGTTTGTTTTATTCAAGTGATATGAAGTTATCATTTTTATTATGCGTCGTATTTGTATGTGCCGTGCATTATGCAGATTCTAAAGGGCTCGGCGGTGGTGGGCGACGAGGCAGTGGACGCGAGGATGAATCATATTTCAAAGACATGTCAACACTATTTGAAGACTTTTCGGGAAGAAGCTCTTTAGGATCACCCCCTTCGGCATCTGCTGGATATTCTGGTGACGGATCTGGAGAATTGCGTAGTTTCTGGCCTTCTAGCTCTTCTGGATATTCCCGATATAATCCTCGAAGCTCGTACCCCGATTACCCAGGAGCAATAGGATATCCTAGTTTTCTAAATGCACGCGATTTCTCCTATGATAATCCGAGAGCTAATCCCTCTCATAGCACGAAACGACAGTCCCAGTATGCGAAGCGGTATAGAAGTACCACTAGTCGATACAACGACTTAGTGATGGGCTTGTTTATGTACAACGAACATCGTGCGTCAGTTCTTCCCACGCATCACTACCGAGACAGTTTTGATAGACTTTGTAACGATAACTCATCATCCTCAAAGGACACTACGCAGTCTTCTCTAACGTTGACAGAAGATGACAGAAAGGATGAAGTCGTTTGTCTTTTGAAGGTCGAAGAAAATCAACATGTGGACATATTGAGGATACCTTGTGTAATGGTGACGACATTTGGAGAAGGTGAGCGTAAAATATCTGACGAAATTATTGATGTGAATACAACCATATGCGTAAAATTGTTGCTGGGTATTTCAACTTCAATTAATCCTACGAAGCGTAATGATAGTTTACAAAAGAATAAAGCCATTGATATAAGTTTGCCGGGAATTCAAAAAATTTGTAAATCTATCATAAAAACGGTTGTTCCTATATCAGTGACTGGAGTGCCTTTAAACACGGCTGATATGAAATGTACGATTGTGATTTGGAAAGCAGATGAAGTTATTAGCCAAATAGTGAGTTGTAATACTCTCGTGGAATATTCGAAAATGTACGCGCAAGAAGATGTCCGCTCCATAAGGCCCGCACTCGTGCCACCGACAGAATTAATGGGAGATAGAGAAAAAATGTTTTCTTCGGTCTACGACCTACCCAGATCTAATCGGAGGAAAATATCTCTGGCACCTCAAGGGGGTGCTTACATGTCGTCACGTAGACCTGAACCCAAGCAAACGGACGATTTTTGGACTAACTACCGCAATAGGGAAGCTATGTTGAGAAAAATGCCAAATGTTACACCAAACGAAATGATAGCGTCTTTAACTGAACTATTTGCTGATTACTTGGCTAATAATTATGAACAGAGAGTACAATTGCCGTTGTCCCGAAATATGGATGAAATTAAAATGTTCTATAAGCCTGAATACGATTATGTGCCCATAATTTGAATCCTCAGTTGTATCAAGTTGTATTTATGAAATTTAAACTGAAAAATCCGGTCTTAGTATAAATAGAATTTGAGTAGTTTGACAATAACTTGTTTTAACAAAAAAAAAAAAATCTCCTTTAATACTGTTTGTGTGTGTTCAGTGTTGTATTGCGTAGAAGTATAACTTAACTGGGTCTTTCTCACTGTTCGCTCGGTGTCATTTTGCTTTTGTACGATTATAAAAATACTTTAATAAAACTGAAGGTACCTATTTAAATGTGTAGCACATTCGATTACTTAGTTTTAATTTCAACACTAATTTACTACAGGTTTTTTTGGGGATAACAAATACCTACATCTGTAGTAAATTGTAATTGTAGAAGTTCTTGGAAAGTGTTTCTTTTCGTACTTTAATTCAGTTTTTTTTCGCATGATTGGTACATTTTAAAACTTCTTTGTAATTAACACACAAACACTTCTTACAAGGCATTTCATTTACTGTATATCCGTGCATCATTGAAATAATATATGAAAAACTTTGCTATAATAATTATGTAATTGTAATGGGATTAATCGAATTTAAGAAAAATAATAAATATAATAACCTATTTTAAGTACTATACTCGTAATAATAATAATATTATAATTACGAGTATATACTCGTGCCATATTGTAATGATAAGGTTTGGAGCCGGTTTTTTTGCAAGCCACTATATTGGCAAATAATGTTGATTTAGAAATTAAATGTAAGCAATGCTCCATCATAACTATGTACCACAATTTACGTTAATAAACAATATTGGCTTTTGACTTTGACTTATAAACCAAAATAATGAAATTGCGGCTCCACCCACACTTCTCCCGATGTTGATCGAAGTTGGCCGAGGCGAAGTTGGCCGATGTATGGGATTCCGCAGCGAAGTCCACACTATCATATTCGCCTAACCTCGGCCAACTTACCGAGTAGTGTAGCGATAGGGAAAGACTAGTGGCGCTCCTGCAGCTTTGCTCGTTCAGGCTGCCTGTCCAGCGGAGCTGTGTATAATGGACAAATCACATATCTCAGATTAAAAAAAAAAAACTTGAGCTTCACAAAGACGAAGCCTGATTGGTTCATTTCCTTCGCTCCGCTTTAGATTTCTTACTATATCCTTGGACGAGTAATCGCTGAATCTATATATATAAAAGAAGAAGTCCTTAATGACTCATCAACGCACAGCCAAAACTACTAATGTAAGAGAGTTGATTTTTGCACAGTGGGTTACTTTTATAACGTGGGCTAGAGATAAGAAGCGATTTTGAAAAATTTAATCCCTAAGGGTGTTAAAAAGGGGTGCAAAGTTTGTATGGGATACAAGTTTTTTTTAAAGCTAGGAACTTGAAACTTTGTTAGAAGATATTAAAATAAAATAAAAGAAAACGAATTTCAGCGTTTTTGTAAATTCATCCCCTAAGGTGGTAAAAATGGGGTTGAAAGTTTGTATGGAGATCAAGTATTTTTTTGAGCGCGGGACTTGAATCTTTGTGTAAAAGCATACTATTAGATTACAAGAAAAGTCATTTCAGCGTTTTCAAAAATTCAACCACTAAAAGGGTAAAAAAGGGGTTTAAAGTTTGTATGGAGATCAAGTATTTTTTTGAGCGCGGGACTTGAATCTTTGTGTAAAGGCATACTATTAGAATACAAGAAAAGTTATTTCAGCGTTTTCAAAAATTCGTCCGCTAAAAGGGTTAAAAAGGGGTTGAAAGTGTGAATCCATTACAAATTCCTTGAAACTTCTTATTAAGGCATATACAATAATAACAAAATAACATTAATTTAACGTCATCAAAGATTCAACCTCTAAGGGGGTTAAAAGGGGGATGAAAGTTCGTCTTGGGGTTCAAATTTAATTTTAAGCTAGGAACTTTAAGCTTCGTAAAAAGTTATGCAAATAAAATGGAACAAAAGTGATTTCAGCGTTTTTGAAAATTCATCCTCTTAGGTGGTAAAAAGGGGGTTGAAAGTTTGTATGGAGATCAAACCTTTTCTTGAGCGTGGGACTTTAAACTTTGTATAAAGGCATATAATTAAAATACAAGGAAAGTAATTTCAGCGTTTTCAATAATTCGTCCCCTAAGATGGTTAAAAAGGGTTGAAAGTTTGATTCCATTACAAATTCTTTGACTAAGGCATATATAATAATAACAAAATAACATTAATTTAACGTCATTATAAATTCAACCTCTAAGAGGGTTAAAAGGGGGATAAAAGTTTGTCTCGGGGTTCAATTTTAATTTTAAGCTAGGAACTTGAAACTTTGTAAATAGGTATTAAAATAAAATAAAAGAAAACTGATTTAAGTGTTTTTGAAAATTCATTCCTGAAACTGGTAAATAAGGGGTTGAAACTTTGAATGGAGATCAAACCTTTTTCTGAGCGCGGGATTTTAAACTTTGTATTAGTGCATATAATTAGATTACATGAAAAGAAATTTCAGCGTTTTTGAAAATTCAGACCTGAAGGTGGTGAAAAGGGGTTGAAAGTTTGTATGAAGATTAAAATTTTTTTTGAGTGTGGGACTTGAAACTTTAAATAGAGGCGTATTATTAGAATACAAAAAAGTGATTCAGCGTTTTTGAAAATATATGTAGCCCTGAAGATGGTGAAAAATTGGGCAAGTGCGAGTCCGACTCGCGCATGAAGGGTTCCGTACCTATATATATATATCTATAACAAGTTTGTTGTATGGGAGCCCCCGTAAATATTTATTTTATTTTATTTTTAGTATTTGTTGTTATAGCGGCAATAGAAATACATCATCTGTGAAAATTTCAACTGTCTAGCTATCACTGTTCTTGAGATACAGCCTGGTGACAGACGGACGGACGGACGGACGGACAGCGAAGTCTCAGTAATAGGGTCCCGTTTTTACCCTTTGGGTACGGAACCCTAAAAAGGGGTTGAATGTTTGGAATGGAATGGAGATCAAACCTTTTTTTGAGCGCCGGACTTGAAACTTTGTATAAAGGCATATAATTAGAAATCAAAAAAAGTAATTTCAGCGTTTTTGAAAATTCAACCCCTGAGGCGGTAAAAAGGAGGTTGATAGTTTGTATTGAGATCAAACATTTTTTTGAGCGCAGGACTTGAAACTTTGTATAAGGGTATATTATCAGAATACAAGAAAAGTGAATTCGTTTTTGAAAATTCAGCCCAGAAGGTGGTGAAAAAGGGGTTGAAAAATTGTTTGAAGATCAAATATTTATTTTGAGTGCGGGACTTGAAACCTGAGTTCATAATGATTCCGCGTAATTAGAGCAATTTAGCCGAAAAAAAAACTAAAAAGAGGCCAAGAGCGAGTCGAACTCGCGTACGAAGTTCGGTACCATTACGTATAAAATGGCAAAAAAAAACACGTTTATTGTATGGGAGCAGCACTTCAATATTTATTATTATTTATTTTTTGTTGAATTACAGTAACCAACATCAAAATCATCAACTTGCAAAAAAAGAAAAATATAATAAAGATGTAAACTGTTCAAGATAAGATTCCACGCGGACGAAGTCGCGGGCAACAGCTAGTAAAATTATAAATAAACTTCGACACTTTGATTCTTAACTTAAAAACGCTCTCGATTAAGTAACTTTAAAAACAAAAAGTACATCATAATTGGATCTATTTTGAAGTCTCCCAATTTTTAGTTTTATTTTTTCCTTGGTAGGTATGGAACCCTAAGCCATTTGTCTCGTTTTCAAATTCTCATTTCTTCGTTCCCGATACCACCAGAGAGCACAAAACACAAGATTAGATGTAGTTAGAGAATATGAAAACACTAAGTTTTATTGATCTAGCTTTAATACCTTCGATTTTATTGATATTTAAAATAAGACGATTTGGCCACTCGATAAATCACTCACTCACTTACTCATAAAATCCAGGCCTTCAATGTTACGACATGCAATTTGATCTATGAACGGCCAAGTCATACCTTTTAAACCGAGTTGTAGGGTTGATAAAGTCACGGCTTATGGCTTGAGTCTTGGCCGCCAATTTCACATGAAATGTATTTTATTTACAATGTAATTTAGCTTCTTTCTTCGTGATTTTTGTCAAATTCACTGTTTGATTGACAACTGAAGAATTACAACAAACTATTGACCCCTAAAATCGTGCGATATACTTAGGTATCTCCTAACACAAGGAATCCCTATTATAAATGTACGGTTTTTACGTGTTATGGAAACATACTGTTTGTGTATGAGGATCTTTTCACGCCGACTCTTCCATTCCCTACCTTCCATAACAGGAGAGAAAGAGACAGTTACGATTATGGGCTTCGTTTTCCTTAACATCTGGTTAAAGTGAGATGAAACGCACGCACGGTCCCATTCCACGAATACACAGATAACACGAACGTCAGTAGCCACGAATAAACATGTTAATTAGTAATTAAAGCAAACAGAACGGGACTGGACGCGCGCGCGTAGTGAATTGATACAAACTTTTTAAAGTGGCATTAATAAATATGGCCAACAGGGCGGTCCTGTTGTGCCTAGTGCTTTCCATAACGTTGACGTGGTACACTGACAATGTAGCCGGGTCACCTAAGCGGGGATGGAGCAGTGGTAGATCATCATCGACCAGTTGGAGTAAACCAAGCTACAAACCTTCAAGTTCCAGCTCAAGTTGGTCTTCATGGAGCAAGCCTAGTTATCCATCATCGAGCTCTGGCCTTTCTGGATATGGATCAAGTAAACCTAGCTACCCGTCTTCATCATCAGGCCTTTCCGGATATGGAGGATCCAGTAAACCTAGCTATCCGTCATCATCTACTGGCCTGTCAGGATCCGGTTCGAGTTGGTCGCCATGGGGCTCCAAACCTAGTTATCCTTCATCGGGATCTGGCCTCTCTGGGTATGGATCAGGGTCTAGTAAACCTAGTTACCCCTCATCTGGGTCTGGCCTCTCTGGCTATGGTTCAGGGTCTAGTAAACCCAGCTACCCGTCATCTGGATCTGGACTCTCCGGATACGGATCAGGTTCTAGTAAACCAAGCTATCCGTCGTCAAATACGGGATTGTCAGGGTCAGGATCGAATTCTGGTTCCAGCTGGTGGTCTTCAAACACTAATTCTGCTTCTTACCCGAGCTCTTCTGGAGGACTATCCGGCTCAGGTACTCGCCCTTCTCACGGAAGCGGACTCCCGGCTGGCGTTGAGTACGCTAATAATAAATACGGCCATCACCCTTCGTACACCAGCAATAAGTACGGTAACAACTACGTTACACCTCATGGAACTCATGTTGTCAATAATCACATTACTCATGTGTACCACCCTCCCTACTACTCAGCACCGCAGTACGTGTATGTTAATGAATATAGAAATTCAGGCAGTCGATACGGAGACATCTTGACGGGTTTGGCGTTGTACAACATGGGGCGCTCTCACAGTCATTACCACGACCATTATTACCATGATGACTATTACGCTCGCCGTTATAACTCAGGCGGAAGTATGAATGGTAATTACGCACCTCAAAACGCTGCTGTCTGCACAATGAAGATTACGGAAAATGGAAGAGTGGAGGTATTGAAGATACCTTGCGAAATCGTTTCGACGTTTACCAAAGAGGGCAAACAGGTCACAATCCCCCAGAGTCAAGTCAACACTACACTTTGTGTAACGAATACGACTGTACTTAACAGCACTGCGCCTGTCAATGTGATTTCAGATAATTCCACATTGTCGGCAAATTCTACATTAACCGCAAATTCCACACTATCCGCAAACTCTACACTGGCATCAAATGTGACAACGGTCAACTCTACGACTTGTACGATCACCGTCAACGCAACAGATCCTCTCCAAGTAAAGGGACCTCCTCTCAACTCCTCGAACATGGTATGCGAGGTGGAGATCAGAACCAGAGAGATGCGTACTAGCAATAAAGTGGACTGCAACACTCTGCTACGGTACTCTAGGATGCCGGAACCCAAATCTGAAAATGTCATTCTACCTGAACGACAACAGTTGAGGAAGTTATTAGATAGTCCACCATGGTGGATGTCATTGTTCATCGCTGTTTAAACAATATAGTGTGTTAAAAGTGATACTAAGTATATTCTTGAGAAATATTCCTATTTTAAGAACGCCATAAATTTTATCTTATCGCTAAAACGAGTTGAAAGGTTAGCCTCGTTACTGACTGTCGTATGACAATTGATAATACTCCTTACATCTTTTTTTTATGAAGTTGTTATTAAATGAAATACTGCTCTAATTGGTGGTTTGATTATTTAAAGTTATATATGAGGTGTCATTGGTTACGACTACGACGCAGTTATATGAATGGGTTACCTAAATACGCCATTTCCAAAGTTGTTTTGCTGAATGTTACACTTCATCGATTTTTCATTTCCTCGAAACCTTTTTTCTAAAATTGAAAATTATTTCTGATTCATATAAAACAAGCCTAACCCAACCGAATACCCCCAAAACGGGCCACGTAGACGGAGGCGACCCAGAGCGAGAAGGCGGGATGAAAGAGACGCATTCTGCCGTGTAACGGTAAAAGGTTGTATCTCTATATGAATGTCATAGTAAGATACGCCCTTTTACCGTAGCACGGCAGCATTGGAACGCCACTGCAGCACTGGTCGGAAGAAGCATCAGAATTGAATGAATTATGAGAAAGATTTGAATTCAGGGCAAACAATTATTAACTAAATGAAAATTCAACGAAATGAATTAATTTATGTTTATGAGTCAACCTGCATGTAAATTTTCTTCCCACAATAGCAAAATTGAAACAGATGCCAAATGACGTAATTAGTAATCTAAGTTAAACTAATTAACTAATAAGTAGGTCACTCATCCTAGATTTAGTTATTTCGCCTCATGTGTCTTTTTTTAAAAAAACTTTTTGCATAAAAATTGATTTTTCCGAAGGCGTCCAGATTTTCTATTCGGTATGAAATAGGAGTACTTACGACTAATACGAAGATAATCTATGATTTCATTACAATATATAAGTAAGTAATAGGTAAAAATCAAGCTATGTTCACTCGAATAGTCAACTATAACAACTGATCTTTTTAAGCGTACGAAAACTAACGTTGTGCATTGTGCCTATAAAGTTCAGAAAAAAAGCTAGAACTATTCCTATATATACGAGAGTCCCGGTCCGTTGAAAGGCGTTAAATTATAAGCGCTACTGTAGTAAATAGTAATTACGTTACTTAGAAATTGTTTGTTCATACATTTTTAATAAAAAATCATGGTGAACTAAATTATATGACTGCATATACTCAAATTCCTTTAAGTATAAAGGAACTACTCTGGCCTCAAAAATATAACTCGACAGGACACTTCACTCCGTCTAAAACTGCAATTTCTTCATATTATCAATAGCGCCAGAGTAGCCATACTCTGGCACTATTGTCACCTATCGCGGACGGTATTGGAACTACTCATGCTTACCGCTGGAAAGGTTTCCAGACAAGATTTTGCTACCGATATAATATTAATACTTTCTTATATGTATGTTATCTATGACAACAAATGTCTTTTTTTAATATCTTTGTACAAACAACGTTGTGCTCTCAATGTATTTTATTATTTAACGACATACTATACAGTTGTTTCCTTAACATGGCGCCGAAATCCGGGACAATTTTGTACAAAGCTGTTAAAAAAAGACATTTGTTGTAATGAACAACTATATAAAAAAGTATTAATATGTGAATCGATGTGAAGCATAAAACAATGATTTTAGCAAACTGGCAATGCCTATACAGCTAGCGCCATCTACATTTAACTTCTTAGTGGATATCTAGATGGCGCTAGAATGCAAAGAAAGAAAGCGCAATCAACAGCTGGGCTGTTTAGCCCTCACTACCAGTGGCTCAGACTTTGTGTGGGAGTATAACCCGCTAATGGGATTATCTCCGCGCCACGCCACAGGAGTGATTATGGTGGAATCATGTGCACTGCAGCTTGTATTGGCTTCGGGAAGGCTTTGGTGTCTCCTTCAATTATTTATGGATGTGTGTATTTATAGGTATACGAATGGTAGTAGTAGTGTGGTAGAAATTTACGGGCCCTGGAGGGAAACTGCCTTAAATACTTAATTTAGCTAATTTTACTTAAAGGCCTTTTGAAAAGAAACAAAACTGCCAGCAAACCATGACCCTGGGTTTCAGGAAAAATCATAATAGCATAGTGTACGATCGTTATTTGTTTTGTATGGGCGCCCGGCGCCATGCCAGTCTGGCGCTACCTGTTGGTCATAATTTCTTTTGTCCTCTCATCACGCCGAAACGGCTGGATTAATTTAAATCAAAATTTGTACAAGAATAGCTGGGCATCCAAAGATGATTATAGGATACGTTTTACCCGACTACGTTATAAAAAAAATGTCGAGTACGAAGTTGCTCGCACCTTCTAGTACATAATAACTTTCATTATTGCATCGTGGTATCCCCACTCTCAAAAATGCACAATGGCGTGTTCGTAACCGCGCGCGGCGAGCGAGACGAGAGACAGGTAAACATACCTTTGGGTGTTGCCACTTTTTCAGTCTAACGCTCCCTCACAATTACGGGTAATTTGTTTGACCCAAAGATATTTACCATCCTTTTTTTTATATAAAAAAAGTTTAAAATATTATACCAGTTTAGAGTAATTTTACTTTTGTATTCTTATTTCCTAGCAAGTATATCAAGTTAATAATATATAACCGTTGTATTTATTTTGTATTTCAAAACAACAACGAAATATAAATAAATCGAGCAACCTTCCACAGACAATTCATTTTTAAATCGAATAACCGCTTGCAAATCCAGATCTTTATTCCTCAAACAATTTATTATAATTACGTTAACAAAAATAACCGACCTCAACGAAATGAAGTTATGTTATATGACAATAGGACCAACTAGAAAGTATACTATTTGATACAAAAAGATTTTCCAAATCGCTTTAGCCGTTTTCTTGTAATCGGGGATACATAAAAAAACACCCGACGAACTGAGATCCTATGTTTTTCGACGTTGGTTAAAAATAGTTTTCTTATGTTATTTCATGAGTGAGAAAAAGAGGGAAGATACAAAAATTACGAATCACAAGGACAGTTTTTCTCTAGTCATAGTTATTGTTGTCATTATATGATACGAAAGCATACTAAGCAAGTAAAATCGTCGTACTACAATTCAATTAAGTAGGTACCTAAATACGATTTTGAGAACAGTTTGACTGTATTAGGTACTTAGTATACATTACATATGCACTGAGAAGAAAATTAATGATACATTTAATAATAATAAAAAGAGATTCGATTAACAGCTTACAATCAGTCGTTCAAAATAATAAATAAACGTTAACATCTAACATGCGTCGTCATAAACAATTTATTATGAATATGTTATGACCACCTATTATACACACTATGACTAATACTCGTTCCCGCGAAACTGGGGTATTTCCCAATTGCCGAGTGGCAACACGCAATAACTTCGTCACCGGCCAAGGCGAGCGCGCCAAGCGCGACACAACGAACATATTTAGTCAGCTCCTAACTTCAGTGCGGTGCGCTAGAGTGCAGCTGGTCTTTATGACGTCGTGAAATCATTATACAGCGCCATGTTTCGCTACTCGATTGTGTTTTTTTGTGCAGTGCTAGTGTTATCTAATGTAGAGTTTATACAAGCCGGAAAGTACGGCGGTGGTGGAAGTAAACACAGTTACCCTAGATCCGGCGGCCTCTCAGGCGGAAGCCATCATTCTTATCCCAGTTCTAGTGGACATTCTGGTGGAAGTCATTCTTATCCATCTTCTGGTGGTTTGAGTGGAAACGGTGGTCGCGGCGGCTATCCTGCGGGCGGGGGGAGTCACAGTTATCCCAATTCTCCCAATTCTGGAGGACATAACTACCCAGCGTCGGGAGGTAACTCTGGAAGTCACGGTTACCCCGCTAGCACAGGTTTATCCGGCTCAAATACCCATGGATACCCGGGTGGTAGAGGTAACCCGAGCGGTGGAACGACAAATGTTCACCACCACTACCATTACAGCCCGCCCCAGCAAATACAGTACGCTTCACCGCATGGTGGACCAGCAATGAGCTATCCCGTATACCGCGGAGCTCCACCCTCATACGTTTACCAGTACAAAGACTCCGGCAGCAAGTACGGAACCCTGCTAGCTGGATTAGCGTTGCTCAACCTCGGGGCTCTGGCCGGTGGCGCCGTCGGTTACGGCATAGGCCATTCAGGCTCAGGAGGCGGCTCCCACAGCACTTACAGAACACAGCCAGGCGAAGTGTGCATATTTGGCATAAAGAAAGACAATGGAGACTTTGAAGAGACCAAAATCGACTGTCAATTGATAAGTAGCTTTATTTTCCAAGAGCAGGCTAAACAACAGAACTCGCAGAATCAAACGGTGGTGACAGTAAGTCAAACAAACATCACTACTGTTGTGAATGCACCAAATGCTCAAGATACGCCTACTTATATACGGTTGGAGAACGGTACACTGATACCAGCTGAGATTGTGTCTAATCAAACAAACACAGCGAACGTGACGAGTGAAGGAGCTCCCGCAGCCGGCACTGTGACGTCATCGACCACAACGACGACGAACACGACGGTGGTCAACGCTGTCGACGTCAAGGGAAAGGCAATCGAAGTCACCCCCGGAATGCAGTGTTACGTCAAGAGGCGAACACCAAGTTCTCAAATGAAGAGAGAAGTACCTTGTGGCCTTTTACAAACTTACGCGGACAAATCGTTAAAGCCTAATTCTGCTACTAGAAATTTGTCAGCATTTACTACTTTAGCTTTTATGTGTGCTGTGTTTGTTGTGTATTAAGTTAAAGATCTGATGGAACATTTAAATATGTTATTTAAACATTTTTTAAACATTTTACAAAAAGTAAGGCGCTAATGCCATGCCAAAAATCTCACGGTTTTGTACTTCATGTCAAACATCATTTCATTAATCTTTGTAAAACCCTAAATTGTACTTAGGAATCTTGTGCGACATGTCTATGTAATGTGCCTATTTGATGGTTTTGTGCTCGTAAAATGCCTATCTATGATAAAATATATAAACTTAACTGAGCCAGGTTTGCATCTCACTGTCATGTGTCGTCAACAAGATCATGTGCAAAATTATCTAGCTTAGGATGGATATATGGATGTATCTAAATCAACAGAAAACAACCACGCAATCTTTTTCATTTCCACTATTACACTCGTAATATCGCTTGCGCCCGAATGGGACAGTATGTCCCAGGCATTTACTTACGATTATATTTTTATTCCGTAGAATATGGTATTATGTATTATCTATAAAATATCCGGTACTGGAAGTCCTATAAGCGTTCTCAGAACGCTTACCACTATTATTCCTTTTGTTTTGTCTTGGACTGACGCATTAGTATTCCAACTTACTCATCATAATTTTCCTAGAAAACACATGTTATCAGCAGCCTCTACCAACAATGCTTAGTTGATATTACATTACACCTTTGTAAATAAAATGTGTAAATTTGACATGACATGACAGCAGAAGACGTGTAGTTTAAATTGCGTAGCGGGCGAGCGGTTCTCAAGTTCCAGTTGAATTCATCCTATTTTAAACCCTTAATTGTCCAAAATAGACACAATTTTGAAAACCTCTTGTTCCTATCATCCGCGGCTTTTTGATTTCGGCATTCTTATATACAACTAGCGACCCACCCCGCCTTCGCACGGGTGCAATGCTGATAAATTATGCATGTATTATACATATAAACCTTCCTCTTGAATCACTCTATCTTAGTAGTTTTAAAGATTTAAGCATACAAAGGGACATAGGGACAGAGAAAGCGACTTTGTTTTATACTATGTAGTGATGACTCTTATGTTTTTTGTATTTTTCATATATTATACTTAACCAATTTGTTGTTAAAGTCTTATGTTGTTTAAAACTGTAAATACTTGAATCCATAGTTAACATACATTTGTTAGGATTGACAAACTTATATAAAACGTCCCAATTTATTGTTTTAAAGGCGTTGCCATTTGCGTTTGTGTAATAGGTACTTTTGCGAGTTTTTTAATATCATAATGTAAGTTCACCTCGAAATGTTAACGACTACGATGAATTTAGCACTGTATGTTTATACTTCAACATATCATTGTCACGATTGCACAAACCTCAAATTGGTATGTAAAATGTACACTTGTATGTGTGATCTCATTGAAACATCCGTTCAGTAATAATGTGATAGCGGTGGGACCCAAAAACTTTGTATTTTGTTCAATAAAAGTGCCTTTACCGTTATTGCTTTGTCATTTTTGTCAATAGAACAATAGTGTTGACCAGTTCCGCGTGGGTATAGGTAGACCACAGAGGTAGACTGTTTACTGCTTTCTATAGATAAGAGGATTAATCGATTGCAATGTACGATTATTAAGTTATGATGATGAAAGCAAAAACCACTAGAAAACTTTATGTACTATTCAACCGACTCTTAAAAGGAGTAGGTTTATCATTCGGTTGTTTTTTTTTTAATGATAGTTACCTCAGAAAAAACTCCGTCATTTATGAACCGATTTCGAAAATTAACATTATATCTTTAACATAGTTTTATTATCAGTCGCGCCCGTGGGGAATGTAAATATGAAACGACAGGGAGATAGAACGCGCTTTCAAATGCGATAAAGAATACAATGTACCTGCATTCTTGACTGTTGAAACAGGGACATGTTCCTATTTCAACTCCGAAACATTGCTTCCCGTCTGTAACGTTTTGCCAAATTTTTATTTGTCTGAAAGTTTCCTTCTCCTGAAACCCGTAATATTTTATAAACATCGTTTTAATGAACCCATTAAAGGTTAGTTTTGTTTAATAATTATCGTGAAAAATTAACAGTTTTGGAAAAAAAGGCTTTCGGACAAATGTAAATTTGGCGAAACGTTGCAGATGGGAAACTAAAAGTAGTGTTTCGGATAGGTAACCAACTATATAACGTAGAGTTATGCCAACCAGTGGCATTTTTTTTAAATTTATTTTATGAAACAATACAATACAAGTACAATAAACTTTCTAAGGATCTGCCAAACTGCACAGCAGTTTGTTGGCAGAAAAACATAGTGCCCTCCACCATTGTACATATTACTATTGAGTAGTATCGCATTTTAACTTACAAATTACAAAAAGTACACTGTAAATAAACAACAATATTGCTACTCGATAACAAGGAAAAGCCAGTGTGTGTTGGTAAGTGTGCGTTATTTGTGTGTGGACGTCACAGATGCAGAGAGCTGGATCATTAACACATCTGTTTATCTTTAGACCGGTTTGACTGATTTTATTTAGTCCTCAGCCGCGGCGTCATAACCATAAATAAATATATAAATAAATATCGGACAATCTCACACAAATCTTGCTTGCGCTATGGACACTAGACGACGATAAACATACTTATATAAATAAATACATACTTAAATACAAATAACATCCATGACCCAGGCACAAATAGCTCTTAGCTCTTTTACTTGACGATGCTTGGCCATACACCACATTTTTGCATAGGATACACAGGCAGCCACGGCATCCCGCCGTAGTAGTAAGGACCTTATTCGCCGGTGACAGCGGAGCTTATATAAAAATATATTTGAATATTCGAATTATAGCCGTCTCTGTCACACGTCAAAAGAGCCGGGCATTCGGGAATACTAATAATCTAAGACGACGCGGTTGGCGCAGTGGTTAAGCAACTGCCTACTGAGCCGACGGTCCCGGGTTCGAATCCCGGCAAGGGCAAATATTTGTGTGATGAACACGAATATTTGTGCCTGGGTCATGGATGTTCTATGTATTTAAGTATTTATTTATCTATATAAGTATGTATATCGTCGCCTAGTACCCATAACACAAGCCTTCTTGAGCTTAATTTGGGACTAGGTTGATTTGTGTGAGGTTGTCTGATATTTATTTATTTATTATTTATTTAATAGTCTATGATATTAAGCAGTTGAAGTCCCAATATAAAAAATTAATAAGTCAATGTAATTTATTTAATCACCACTAAGCTGCACCCCCGCTACACTTGGTGGAGGTGCGGACATCTTAGTGGTGGTTAAATAAAGGACATTGATTTTTATATATTTTTTATATTGAAAGCTTTTTAACACCTGAACGCTGTTAATGCTATATGCAATTGAATCTTGAAGTTTCACACTCAGTTTATAATATTTATATTACATACCTAAATATTTATTAAGGGACAATCATACACAAATAAAATTGACCTAGACCCAAACTAAGTAAAGCGTGTATTACGGGTACTAGACGACCATATACAATATAATATAGATAACATCCATGACCCAGGAAAAAATATTCGAGTTTAACATACAAATATTTGCCACGGCCGGGATTCGAACCCAGGACATAATATAGAAGCAAAAATTTAAAAAATGTATGACCCGAGCGGGATTTAAACTCCCGCCTCCACCGTTCGTCACTACCGATTCTCAACGTGGTTTAAGACGATATTGGCGATCATTAAGTCAAAATCTTTACGGCTGATGGTGGTGCTACTATGCAATCACAAGAGTCTAAGACAAATCGGTAAGGAAAGAAGCAACTGTTTGAAAAATTCAATGGATCTTGCATAGGACTCTGTAGCTTAATCGTTTTGATTCTAGCTCGATTTATCAAAATTTCGATATATCACTTTAATATAAACACTTTGTTTACGCTAGCAACGTCTAAACAATAGCCAATATATATTTTACACCTAAATAGTATTTGAATAGGTAGTTGGTGAGAGAACGCCATTGTTTCATAATATTTTATCATCATCATCGTTACCTTATCAGTGTCTCAGACTACCTGTTCGTGGTAAACAAATTGACTCACTCAATGCAACGATCTTTCTGTATAAGAGATGATCAAATTAATCTACGTCATTCATTAAATTTCATCTGGTCAGAATTGTGTGTAATAGGCATGTGTCAGTCAATCCTAATTTTATTGGGAATAAATGTCTCTATGAGACTAAATGCACTTAGTTCCTACAAGCCAAAAGTGACTGGTAAAGTTCGACATTCTGTATGGGGATTGAAGAAAACAAGTAAGTTGTCATTTCAGTCATGAAAAAGTATTAGAATGATTATAGAAACAATTACAAGTTTGCTTTTAGATTAAAAAAAAATCAATTAAAATTTGCGAACATTTGAAGGTTAATATTTCAAAGTTCCTTTAATTGTTTAGTTTTTTTGTTTATTTATTTCATGCCATATTCAGATTTTTTTTCGTCACGTTTTGACAAAATGCGAGGGTGAGTGCCAGACGCTTCGTCACTTATTTATCACGTGATAAACGCATGTCTTTTGCTGTATGTCTTTTGTAAAATAAATGAATGAATGTGAGATATGCATCTTTCTCGCTTAACAATTTTCCTACCCGAATCTTGATTCTGTTCCTTTCTAAATGAAAAGAACAAGTACTTTATAGTAGTAATTATTGTGTGGTTATAATTCCTTATTTAGACTTGCCTTCGTGTATGTTTCGCGTGACAACATACAGAGTTATATGAACATGAATAGTAGGTAATTTGCAGCTCACTACGTATAAATGACCATAATGCAAAATGGCACAAACGTAAGTACAAATAGCACACATGTGATTGTTTGCCCTATCCATTATATATGTATAGCTGCATAAGGTCTTTGTTTGAAGTTGACAATCACCTTGTGTAGCTTTATCTGAGGATGTTGGTGATTCTTTTAATGCGTCGTACAATACCTTTGAGGCATTGAGGTTAAGAAGCTATTCATAAACATGATTTCTAGAAGGAGAGATTTATAGCATTTTGGTAATTAACGTACGAACACACAACACTAACAACAGAAAATTAAACAGTAAGTACTTAAATGTGTTGTAACTTCAGTGCACTTGTAAATACATTACTACCGAGCCCAGGAAAATGCGGATTGCCTTCCGAGTAGGTATTTTTTCATGGCTGAATGCTATGATGTTGCGTAAAAATTGATATTGGCTTTTCCGGCGAGGCGCCTGAAATGTTCGTTGACAGATTATTAAATGCTACGACCCCCACTTGCAAGCCTATTATTTGTAATATAATGTCAATATTTCATAGCATATTTGAGAAAATTTGATACATTTGTCCCTCAGACGCAAGAAATTAGGTGTACTCATGCAGTACTGTACTGTATAGTCGGAAATAACATCGTAGCGCTATTATAAAGGAGTTAAACATAAAATGTATGTTGTTTAAAAAGTTGTCATCGACTGTGGCGAACGTGGCGTCCGTCAGTGGCCTGACATTTAGGTGTGTGCTGCGTTCAAAATGTTGATCTAGGGAGTCCTTTCAAACGTGATTAGGTCCTGTTTTGTTATAATAACGTGTAGAAATCGTGTAAGATTAAAACAATAATATAGGGTGACTCTGACTACTTAACTGCATGATGCAAGTAATTTCCCAACTAGCACACAAGCGAATTATACAGCCATTGTGCAGCCTGGTAGTTGTATAGGAGTCGTTCAAGTGCTGTACAATATTCCTTAAGACGTATAATAGCATTTTGGAAAACCCTTTAACAGGAGGTGGTACTGTAGCCGATTAATAGCAATGGAATAGCTTATCGTGGTATAAGAGCATTCACTACCGCAGCAAGACAGCCATGAGAAGTATTATGGAGTTCATGTAAACCATTGTACTACCATAAGACGTAAAGGAGTGCTTTAGTAGGCAAAAGAGTTTAAAAAGAGTTATGAGTCACTTTAATGGCGCTCAAGAGCGTACAGAGACATTTTACAAAGCCAGAGGTTCTTAAACGGAGTTATGTTCGGCTGTTGTAACACTTATCTATAACAGAGTTAAGTAGCGCTAGGATAGCGCCTTAAGCGCTATTTGTGAGAATTATATGGCTACTGTACTGCTTGCAGTTGTATAAAGAACCATAGGAAGTATTTTATACAGGCTTAGGAGTTACAGAATAGTCCATTAGCGCTCTAGTAACTACGTATCTACAACGGAGGAATATAGCTTCATATTAGAGCTCGAAGCGCTATATTAGATATTTATAGCACGGAATTGTGACGTAAAGGTGTAAAACGTTAGGTATATGTTGCTTTATGCAGCCGAAGGCGGAGGAATTAACCTTACTGGCGCTTTTATGTGGTTTACAGACGTATAGTAGAGCCATTATTCTGCCAATTACTGATCTCTCAGTTTTGTCCTAAAATTTAGTGAGTGAGCCAATTTGGAGTGGTGACTCACTCGGTCAACAGGTAATTTTATCATTGAATTCATACTTCAATTGACTTTTAAACGTTTTCAATATTCAACGATGGACCCCTAAAATAGTCTTAAAGGGATACCTTGAACACCATTATACAACTTTAAGTTCTTAATATTAATCGCAAAAACCTGCTGTGCCACCTAAACAGTTGAATAGCACACCTATAACACTACTGTTAAACCTATAAGTCTACAACAGCAAGCACTACAGCCGTTGTACGACTCAAACCCGCATAATAGATATAACCAACACTGAAAGCTGCATGATTGAGACGCCATTATTTTTTTTAGTAAATGTGTTTTTTTAAGGTTATGAATGAAGTTTTGGACATCGTATATATGCGTAATTTGTAACTATTAATGTACTTACAGTCAGTAATTTCCACACATCAAACCGTACAAAACTGTTTGTAGCCTTTAAAGTCTTCTTTTTGTTAAAACACAATTTTGTAAACAACGCAGAAATATATTTTATGCATTAAAAACTGAATATTACGAGGGCGCATGAAAATTTTGACTAGAATATATGTATACATTGACAGTAAACTGGCACTCGCACGGATATTTAACGGCACGATGAAGTAAAACAATGCTAAACTTTGTTATTGCAACATCCACAGATCCCATTCGTATCGTTCCTTTCACTTCAATTGTCACTGCACTTTCTTTGATTTTATGAAAATATATTTTGTGTTGCCCACAGTAGACCTACTAAATTACTAACTTAGAACCCAGAGATTTAATATAGCGGTATTAGCGGTACAAATTAAGGTAAAGGTGGCGTTACGGCGCTACAAGCACTTTTTAGAAATCTCATAGCGCTGATCATCCCTTTTAAACCACTTCTGTAGAGCCATTATAACATACATATCCGACCACTGTGGAGCTATTGTAGAACTATAAGCTGTATAATTTGGGGCCTAATTGGCGCTACAAGAGATCTATATCTGGATATAGAACCACTATAGCGCTTATTTAGGAGCCTAAGGAGTTATCAAAATCCGTTATCCGGCTACTATACGGCTTCTTATAGCGCTTGTGTGCTAGTTGGGTTGAGCGCTGCTACTGCTGTTCATAAACAATAAACCAAGTCTGTACACCATATACAATACATTGTACGATTGGAATCTACGGTAGGTTCCGTTCTAATACATTTGTAATGTCAAAAGTCGCATAGGTAAACGACCTTGGCGTGGTGATTCTTTATAGCCGGCTGGCTGGCTGCCCTGTTGCGTGTTAATTTAGTTCAACTTTTACAACTAAACCGTTGACCCTTGCCATAGAAATGGTTGATCGACCACTATTTAACCTACTCCGCGCTTTGAATGGTATTGTAAAACCTTTATGTATATCTAGTTTTGTAATAAGAATAGTCTTATGTCACTCGCTTTTACTATGCCAATACAAATTGTGCTCCATTAAAGTCTTTCTTAATTTTTCCTCTGTATTTACTCAATTAATATATTAAGTTAAATTATGCACGTTAGTATTAAGTTATTGTATGCCCTTACAGGGTATCATGTTCTGACTTATACTGTATGTAACACCTTAACCAAAATGTACATGGCTTTACAAGTGAATAAATGATAAATGATAATATTAAGTGTTATGAGGTAAGGTGGGGAAGACTATCACCGGGGGAAGACTGCCACTAACTATCTTGGCTCAGTGACTCAAACAAGATCTTTTAGCTTCCGAAACGAGAGTACGCCACTTGCCCCGATCCTACGCAGTTCGCCAGTCTTCCACTCATGAGGACTGCCACAGTCCAATAAATAACTAATTGTTAGTCTTACCTCATTAAAAAATAAAGTAAGTCTTATCCCATACTTTTAGATTTTTATTTCGCAGTACGGTCATCCACAAAGCAAAAGCAGAAGGGAACTTAGCATGTGAGGGTACTAAAATCTCCAATTACTTTTGAGGTAGACTGTATGAGTTGATTTGGGTTTGCGTGTTAAGTTTCCAATCAACACTCGTATCACGGTTTGGTGCGATAACATAAAGTTATTTGGAAGTAATTTTCAAAACGCGATCACGCCAGGTGGACTACTGTTATCGTACTACTCGTGAATCACAACTTCTTTGAACAAAAGCTTAGCAGAACACACTTAAAAGGAACAAGCCCTAATTCCTTGATAACCCGTTGTAGTGTATAGACATCTTTAGGTATAGAATAGCTTGAGAGGGCCCGCAACTTCGTAAGCGTATTTTTTCATACCATAATCGTGGAGAAAGTGTACCGAAATTCATTAAAATTTGTTCAGCCATTTCGGCGTGATGCGAGGACAAAGGAAATTATGCCAGACTGGCATCACGCCGCGCGCCCATACCAAACAAATGACGATCCTGCATCACGCTATTAAGATTTTTCCTGAAATCATGACAATTTATATATAACTAATTCTCAATACAAATCTAGAATCGTGATCAACAGTAAACCCGTTAACGTTGTTGTATTGAATCTATTCCTGCCCTGAAACCCGTATATCACACCCGTAGCACAGTATAAGACAGTAGTTAAAGTTCGAAGAAAAGTACATCGCGCGGTTTGTATGTGTGCGCGCCGTGTACGTACGCGTCACATGCAAACGGCGAGTAATAAATAGACATGAATCAGTCGGGGCCGCGCTGTTGCCGTGTTCGGAACTCGGAGCCGAGCCGCAATAATTATTGCTATTAAGTGTCAGAACTGTAAACACATTGAAAAATAATAATAAGGCATTTCGTACATCGCGAAATAGACGAAAGTATTTCAGTGTGGCTAATTTATAATAATTGTTATTCTTTTCAATAAATATTTTTGTTTTTCAATTAGTTGTACTTATGAACTTTTATTTATCGTACCTACCAACTTGTAAAAATCCAAGATGCAATATATAATTTGTAATAATAAACGTTAGTGCGCTTTCTTTTTCTTTTGTAAAGTGCCGCGCGCAAGCCAAGCGGCTCCCCCTACCTACAGTCAAAGGAAATCGCCGCCACTTATCAAAGGATGCCGAATGCGCGAAAGAGGTACCGCACCTTCTAATTAGATATTAACCTAGCTAGTTCGGTAACAAATATTGAAATAATCGTATTCAAGTGTAGCGAGTATTCGTTGGACGAAGTAGGTAGCTACGAGTACTCGTATAATTATAATAATTCGTTTCCGTAATGACTGATGGGGTATAATAATAATAATAATAATAGCCCTTTATTCAGACGATATAAAAGTATAAAATTACAGTTTTTCTTAGTTCCTATTCATACATGTTTGTTTTTCTCCACTTTTGTATGTCTGTTTGCCAATTGGCAAAGGCCTCCTCCAATCTTCTCCACTCTGGCCTATCGATGGCCACTCTACCCCATGTTGTTCCTGCTACCTGTCTGATGTCATCATCCCACCTTTTATATGGCCTTCCCCTTCTCCTTTTCCCTTCTCTTGGGTACCATTGTGTGACTATTTTGCTCCATTTTTCTCGCCCCCTTATCCTTATCCCCTAAAATAGACTGATGGGGTAGGTATTGTTAATTACATGGTTATATCTACTTATATAAATATTTTATAATAACACCTGACATTACACGACACCTAACAATCGAAATAACTATATACCTATGTTTACCCCACAAATTTGTTGGTACAACCCTGCGCGCGTTAACGAAACGCGCCTGAGGGGCCGGAGATTTATTACTGTATTTGTCCTTATACTGTGCCCGTAGAGTCTGTGGTTAGTTCCGCGGTAGTGCACCTCTGCCAACGAAGTATCGGTATCGGTACCTACTGGGTGCAAATGATGAGCTCGCTATTTTTATACTACATGATTGAGTTAAGATTGCATCTGGCGTTTAGGACATGCCATACAAATGACGTGCATAACAGTCTTATGTAGGTACATCAAGCAAATTGTAGCACGTTCTTTTTCCGCTCTTTTTAATATGATTATAAGGGTCAAAATGATTCAGTTTTCTTTACCGGACAATAAATTGTACCAACTGCAAATTATTTAAATTTAATTTAATTTTTTATTCATATTTATAAAAGGCATGTATTTAAATCGATATCTGTATATTCCCTATTTCGATCAAAATATTTGAAAGTTTCACCAAAAATACTGACTTGCACACTAATTATGCACACTAAATAATGCGAATTCAATATACTATTTACAGGTATTTGCAAAACTGTTTTACTGGATATAAAAAAAAAAAAACTAACCTAACCTAACCCGGCCGAGTCGGATCTTAGTGTGCAGTGCGAGGATAATTAGTGCGCAAGTCAGTATTTTTGGTGAAACTTTCAAATATATCTGATGTACAAACCATATTTTTGGTGTGAATTCGGTTAAAAAGGTCATCTCGTTTTGTATGATGTTTAAGTTTTTTTTGTAGGACATGTTCAGTTATTCAATTGTTTTTTTTGCACAGCATAAGTTTTTCTGGTGATTCAGTTAATTAGTTGGGTTACCTAGTGTACTGAATAATTATATAGATGTGCAATTATATATCCCTTTATAAAATGGGTAGTTTGCACCAATGGAAAATTATGTTTTCCAACGGTATGTAACTGTAAGTTACTGAAACGTCAGGAAGGCTGAAATAATGAAGATGCGCGATATACGTGTGATTCGTTTCTGTTATAGTCTAGTACCCAAGCAGCATACAAGCTGCAAAAGCGCTTATTCAGCCCTTATACAACTAATTTCAGCTGAATAAAGGCTGTATAAACGCTTCTGTGCTAAATGGGTAGGTATAGCAATAAGCACCAGAATCCTGCGGCGGTGGCGTCATCTACAAACCGAGTCACACCGTCCTACCATTGTCAATTGTTCAAATACCATTGTGCAATTTTATTGATGCAATGATTTCCAATAACATCCGCATCATATCGAAACCAGCCAAGTGCAAGTCGGGCATGCAGGATGTAGGCTCTGTACACGAAAGACGAGAAAAAGAAACCGGCCAAGTGCGAGTTGGACTCGCCAAGGATTCCGAACAAACACTTCTTAGATGAACTGGCCGCGTTAAGTTAAGATTACACATGGCATCGCATACAAATGAGGTGCAAAGTGCTCCACATAAATATTTATTCAATTCTGTTTTTAGTATTTGTTGTTATAGGGGCAACAGAAATATCTACATCTGTGAAATTTTCAACTGTCTAGCTATCACGGTGCGTAAGATACAGCCTGGTGACAGACAGACAGACAGACAGCGGTGGCTTAGTAATAGGGTCCCGTTTTTTACCCTTTGGGTACGGAACCCTAAAAACTACTTTATTGACCGAGCGAGCGAAGCGAGCTATGCGTCTCTGATTTAGCTTCGCCAAAATTTCTTTCGTATCTCCGGATGTTAGATGGATGTTTTGAAATAGTCACAGAGCCACAAGCTTTATTTTATTTCTAACCTATTGAAACGTTTCGTTGGTAATGCTAGAATTTTCTCAAGAGACGACACGTGTTTCATCTTTATTATTCGTCAATCTTGTATCTTTCATCATTTTCTCTCTTGTGCATTTTTATTCGAGTATCTCGACGATACATCATCGTCTGTTGACAACCAAAACGCACTAAGTAACAATTTCCTCCTGAAGACAACGCTCGTATCCCAGTGTCAATTTACTTACTAGATACGAGGTTTTGAAAAGGAGTGTTAGAAATTTTTGTGAGTTTTGTCACCAGCCGATGTGTGGCCAAAACATAAAGTGCATTGAGGACATTGCGGTTCAATCAACCTCCAGTGTTATGTTTATGAATGGTTCACTTAATTGGGAACGACGAATGTGTATGCAGGTTTTGTGACTTGTTTATAAAATAGAACTATAATCTATTATGTATTAGCATTACGAGTATGAGTAAGGTAGGCGAATCGAATTCATTGATGATGGAATGGAACTTAGCAATTATCAACAAAACGTTAAATGTTATACCGCCATTGGTCTTAGGGCCTTATCACACTAGCGATTTGTAAGCGTTTTTTCCATACAAAAAAACGTTGCGACTCGCTGCGTGATCGCCTTCATACAAAATACGCTCGCAAATCTAGGATTTTGATGGTGAATAAATGTGAATATGGCATAAGGGCATACCTGGGTCATTGTCGAAAACAAAAGTTGTCTCTTCGGTGGCCATAGTTAACAGCGTATGTGCATAGAAGTTATGTTTTTAACACACAAGCCCCATCTGCCCCATAGAAAGGGAAACGTCGTTTATGCTAATATAATTTTGATCGGAAAACTAGGCCTAAAGCCCTTAACTTTGTACGTGTACCTACACCGAAAAGACGCGAACCTAAATCTGACAATGACCCGCCTAATCTAAAAGTTATATGATTTCGATTATAGATTTTTGCTATTGCAGGTATATGTTTTTTTCTATATTAATTTCGGGAAACGCAAAAAAAATTGTGTCTATTTATATAATAATTATTCCACTTGTAATGTTCTGTAAAGGAAAAACTAGATGGTTCCGATTCCAATGCTGAATTAATTACAGTATAACCCACATCCAGTGTCATGCGCTGATGGGCGAGTACTTATATAAATGTTACATGAGAAAATAGTCAAGGTTCGTGTGTTTATGAGTTGTCCCATAAAGACCAAATTATTACAAACATGCGCTACATTGTCACAGAAAACATTGTACAGCAGAAGTTTATCTAAATTAGACGAGGACAGGACATTAGATGAGAGTTAGATGGGAGTTCGCGGCATCGCCCATCAGAAAGCAGGGTGTGGTGCTATGGAAAGGTCATGAGAAGACTATTCGATTATGTTGGACACCAAATGACAAGACGTTATCCAGCCTCGGAAAAAAAATAAGCGGGAGATCTAAGGGGCCATTCATTAATAATGTAAGGGTCCATAGGGGGAGGGGGGTTCGTTATATCTCTATTTGCGCTATCTGGCGATTTCAAACAGTATGAAGGGTCAAAAATTACCAAATGTTTTGTTACGTAATTTATTTATGACCCTTTTAACGCAATATTTGTCGTGCGACAAAGAGTCATTGTGCTAGAGGTGCAGCTGTAGGTTACTTGACTTGTCAGAATTGGCAGATTGTACTAGATGCACATTCCACTTTGTACAATTAAGTTAATTTCCATTTGATCTCCAGGTAATTTATAGGTCAAACTAGGTCTTGCTATTTCGATCACTAGGACGAATACACAAATCATTTATATTGATTTAATTTTCCTTATCATTTGATCCTATTCTTTTTTTAATGATACTGGTCGACATCTGCTTTTCATGGCAATAGATCAAGACACACTTCTGCACGAAATTTTTTTATCCTACCGCTTAGCTGCCTCGATGAAGCGTATTAATTCAACTAACTCCGACCTCGGTTTCATTGGATCATACTCACTTTTCAAAGAAACCGCACGTCCCAGGTCCAAAAAGACATAACATCGTAATAGCCAAAAGCTAAGCGCTGAAGAATAAAATGGTCTTAGAACTTTATGGGTTTCTAGACAAGCGATTTCGGTCAATTGGAGATGTTGAGTATTTTCGGTGAGATGAGTGTTGATTTTGTTATTGTTTAAATTGGCGACGTCCGGGTGTGACTGGATAAAGCGGACCATGAAGTAATTGGTAATAACCTGAAGACCCTGAAGTCATATGATTGTTATTTATACGTGTTATTACTAGCAATGAATTTATTATCGTATTGTTAATGACTATTAATGATTAATGATTGTTAATGAGACATATATATTACTATCTCTTCCGAACAGATAGCTGCGTCCCTATCGGTCCGCCGGACCGTTCGATCGTCTGTTACGGATTTTAGGCTGCCTGTCCACAGATGCGACGCGGAGCGGAGATGTGTTAAATGGACCAATCGCATTCCTTGGATTTAAATGCGCTTCTTTTGGGCTTTACAAAGACGCAGCCTGATTGGTTTATTCTCTCCGCTCCGCTTCTGTGGACAGGCAGCCTTATACTCCTAGTAAAGTGGAAATATAACATTTGAATATCAATCAAAATAGCGATTTTAACGTTCACGGGTCGCAAGAAACGTCGTGCTTTTGTGTGTCATGTCTGACTTATGTAAGTAGGTATAGCGCATTACGTACGATTGATTTATGGAAAAAAGGCTCGATTTGGAAATAATTATAAATAATGAAATGGCTTCGAGAAAGGGATGGTACGCCGAGAAATGGTGCCGCGCGTTTGCTCAACTTGGCGGGGGCACTACCGTGCCCCCGTATCAATACGACATAGCTGTAAACTGATAACGCTCAAAACTGATTAATAGGAACTTATTTGAAACACGTGCTTTTGATAAGATATAAAATGAAAGTAGACTATCAAAGATAATGATTTCGAAAAGATGGGTTTCGAAAAGGGCGGTGTCAGCAAGGAATCCTTGCTGATATGATGATCCTTGCCAAGGATCATCATATCAGTCGATAGACGTCTACTGCTAGACAAAGGCCTCCCCAAAGTTCTCCACAACGATCGGTCTCGTGCCGCCCTCATGCAATTAATGCCCGCGCTAAACAGGTCGTCAGTCCATATTGTTGGGGGCCTTCCCACGCTGCGTCTTCGGGTCCACGGTCACCACTCAAGAATCCCGATCAGAAATGGCGAAAAATTCTATTCGGCGAAGAAGCGGCGACCATACCAGCTGTTATTAAGAAATATAAAAATTCTGTGCGCTTGAAGATAAGATAGAAAAAAACTTAAGACAAAAGAAGCCTACCTGGCATCATAAGATGTCGCATGCCAAGGAGTCGCCTAAATGCCTATATATGGACCCTACGGGGGACAGGGTCCATATATAGGCTACATACATTGTCTCCTTGGACAATTTGGCCTTGTTCTATGTTTTCACACGCATTAAATAAATTAGCTACGCCTAATTTACACGCAAATGTCAACTGAGCGAGTGACAACAGACACGCAGGTTTTCTGTTATCTGACCCTAAATCTCTACGTAACGTATTCAACGTTGGGGTGTTTTATAATTATGTATTATGTAATATATTTTTCTCAAAAATTGCATGTAATGTTGCCTTACCATCGCTAGATAGACTACAGTAAGTGGAACATACCGAAGACTTTTTAGAAGTGTCCAGTAAACAGCGAGATTTTAAATTTGGAATAAATATTTGTCCAGTAAGTAAGTATGTAATTCCTATTACGTATCAAGATATTTGAATATCGAAACACGATTTACATCGAAATAGTTTTAATTATAAGTACAGTGCGACAGCAAATTGTAGAAATTAAAAAGTGGCGTCCCTTTTTCATAGATTAAATAGAAAGAGACGACATTGCAGTATACACTTGCAATTTACACTAAGAGCAAATGTAAAATAAAAAGAGGTTAGCACTATTGGCAGTATAAAAGTAACTCAAGATGCATATTAAAAAAAAAAAATCGGAATTCCTTCCTTTTTTGTGTCGTTTAGAAAAAACCTCGGAGTTAAAATTGAAGGTAAGCTTTATGATATGAAAATTAGTTAGAAAATACAACAATGTATAACAATAATTAAATTTTATCTTTAAGACTTAGATTTGTAAGACAGTGCAAATAATTAAAAGCAGTATTTTATAAAAAAATAAATTAAGGCGGGATTTCAATTAAAAGACAAAAATTTCAAATTTGTTTGTGTGATCTATTACAATAATTCAGCAAAAATGAGTTCAGACGAGTCTGATTCCGAATAGACGGCACTCCTCCATACTTAAAAGTGGAGGCAGATGTAGCTAAAATAATTTACTTCCTACTAAATCCAAGGAGATATAAAAAAAATCAAGTTAATAATTGGGTCAGATAATGTGTGATAAGGTCAGAATATTTCAACAATCTTTCTGAGACAATCGGATGGCTACAAAGGAAAGAAATCACAAATATTCAGCAGCAAAATATAGAAAAGTTGTTAAATCAAGCTCTAGATGATAACAATTTTGGCGATGAAGGTAAATAAATGCTGCCACTATTTGATAACGATATACTATATTTTTATCCAAGTATAAACTCATAATCATTTTTGTTATACTTAGGTTGCTATCATGGGAGTTAATGGTGCCTGCGACGACGAATATCACAATGTGTAATAATAAAAATGGGATATAACAAAAATATTCATTGGAAAATGGCCGAATATGAATGTCACCTATAATTTTAATCTAATTTTCTTGTTTAATTTTTGAGAAAAGCACTATACTTGCTTCGACCGTAAGAGCCATCCTGGCCTCGTATTATATCCGGACCTCGCCTACGGCTCGGTCCGTCTAATTCCTACTCGGCCAGTATGGCTTACTTACTGGTCTCTGCCGTAATGTACTATTAATATGATGATGATGATTCACTATATTAGTCATTCAGGCGATTCTTTTTTATTTATAAGAAGGATTTGAAGTTTTCAGCAAGCGATAAACATACAATTTTATCTATTTAGGTCACTACAATGATATCGATATTCTTTATTTGTTTCTCATTCTTATAACGTGCAATAAAATAAGCAAGCAAGAAAGTGGTAAACATGATTCAGTTAGGCATCCTTTAAACGAAGAAAGCAGAAAGTCAAGAAATTAATATTTTGAATTTACATTGTAAATTGCATGGCTGTTTTAATGTTTCATTAGTTTTTTTTTTATTAAAGTAAGAAACAGTTACATTAACTGTGTTGTCCAAACGAGGGCTGTTCAAGGTAATATTTTCTACCAATAGCATAATTAAACGTTTTGTCTGTCAGCAAAGCGGAATACGATAACACTTACGAATAGTATTAAGTTTATGTAACTGCTTCATAATAACCAGAGGTTTTGAAAGACGAGTGTGGTTTTATAAAACGAGCCGAAGGCGAGTTTCATAATTACATCACACGAGTGCTTTAAGGTCTAATTCTGTAGACAGTTACATACACTACTTTATGTGTACATATTCATCATTATATCATAGATTTTCTTTGATGTATATATATGAAGTGTAAAGCAGGTACCACCTGTAACTACCGCATCATATATTGTAATAGGTATTTGTAATGTTAAATTATGAAATAGTATCACTGAGCTTGCTCCTCCATGCATACCGCCGTCGCTGCATAGTAATGTAAGTCTTTACCTTTAGTATCTGAGTTTGTGTTAGTAATTTGACAATATGGTAGACCCATATTGTCAAATTACTGACACAAACTCATAAAATAGGCAAAATAACGGTGAGTGTTCAAAGTAATGCAAGAATGTATGATATCACTCGCCGTTTGCCGCGACAAAAAGACACTGATAGGTAATTATGTGAAAAATTATCAACGGTCACGTACCCGTATGTGTGAAAAATACTTTTGTCTGTAGTTTGTTTATGTGTGCTACTTAAATGTACAGATACATCAAACTCAATGCCAATCGGCACACCTACATACACATTGTTTATCGGTATCATGTGCGGCTATGAGAACTGGTTTTATGATATAAGCAGGGATCGTAAAATGCAAAATCGATTAAAATGACGTATGACAAATAAAAGCAAAATCGATTAAAATGACGTATGACAAATAAAAGTAAAATCGATTGAAATTACGTACCTATTACATATAAAATCAAAATATATTGAAATGACGTGACGTATAACAAATTCTGATTTTTGATTTCTGAAATGACAACCAGTGGTGACTTCTCGCATTTCACGAACCCTGGATATAAGTTAAATTGAAGAAGACTTAAAAATCTAGGTTCACAAAAATATATTTTTTTACATCGTTCATAGTGGTTCTGTGAGGCCGGTGAGTTTTTTCGAAATTTCTACGTTTTCAGCCCTCATAACTCCGCCATTTTGAAAACAATCGAAAAAAAAACCGGCCAAGTGCGAGTCGGACTCGCGCACCGAGGGTTCCGTACAAACACTTTCCATCCCTAAGTGGTTAAGTTAAGTTTGCACCTGGTATGTATAGCGCCCCATATAAATTAGGTGCAAAGTTAGGTATTAAATTATTAAAAAAAAACTACTTACTAGATCTCGTTCAAAACAATTTTCGTTGGTAGTTTTTATAGTAATGTACATCATATGTTTTTTTTAGATTTTTTATTTTCTTATTTTAGAAGTTAGAGGGGGGGGGACCAACTTTTTTCCACTTTGGAAGCATCTGTCACGCAAACTATTCGGTTTAGAAAAAAAATATATTAGAAACCTCTATATCATTTTTGAAGACCTATCCATAGATACCACACACGTATGTGTATGATGAAAAAAAAAATTTTGAGTTTCAGTTTTAAGTATGGGGAGCCCCCAATATTTATTACTATTTTTTTATTTTTGCATCAAAATCTTAATGCGGTTCACAGAATACATCTACCTACCAAGTTTCAACAGTATAGCTCTTATAGTTTCGGAAAAAAATGGCTGTGACATACGGACGGACAGACGGACAGACGGACAGACAGACAGACAGACAGACAGACATGACGAATCTATAAGGGTTCCGTTTTTTGCCATTTGGCTACGGAACCCTAACAAAAAAAAAAAACATCAAACTTACACGCCAAATCTCTAGACGAGAATAGAACTTAATAACTTTGCGCCCTTTGCGGCTTCGGCGATAAGGATAATAAAACTTTTTCCTTGTGCTGATATAATTATAAAATTTTATTACTAAGGATGAATCAAACACGTCATTCTTAATTTATAACTGAAGAACATAGCTTGAATACCTACGATGGAAGTGGAAATCCGAACTATATAAGTGAAACGTTTTCCCGATGGTAGTTTTCATCGAGAGTATGGTCATGGATGTTATCTATATAATTATGTATTTATATATTTTATGTATATCGGCGTCTAGTACCCATAATACAAGAATGAATGAATGAAGAATGAATGAAGCGTTTATTCACTGGAACATACGGTTACATGAAGATCTTACAATAAATATTTCCCATGATATGTTCAACCCAGTACAGGTATGTGAAAATTTATGAGGGATTTATCAGGACATTATGTTCGTTGATTACAATTTAAAATTAGCTAATAAAATTTACTACTTACTAATAATTTATACAAAGTCAATATAAATAATAGTAATTAAATTGCATGCGAATAATTTATACCATGTCAATTCTTAGAAACTAGTTTAAAATATCAAGTGAAATCAGAATTGTGATATAAATAAAATAATAATTAAAATGAAATAAAAATTGTTATGTAGGTACCTAAGATCTATTTAAATTCATGCGTCAAAAATTCCTTTACACTGTAAAAACACTTGTCACTCAATAATTTATATAATTTCGTTTTAAACTCACTGAGCGACAAGGCTCTCAATGCAGCTGGTATTTTGTTAAATATTTGTACACACATGTTGTTTGCACTCTTTCTCCTAAGTGCTAACTTGTTACTGTCAGGTATTTCTAATCTAAATTGTCTTTGTGATCTAGTTCTTTCCTTGTCTGTAAAAGTGAACAGTTCTGTATGGAGCTTAACAAAAACAGCTATTTCGTAGATATAGAGACAGGGTAACGACAGTAAGTTGAGCTTTATAAATAGAGATTTGCAGTGTTCCCTTCTATCTGCTCCACAAATAGTTCTAATGCATTTTTTTTGTACTATAAAGGCACGTTCCGCATTCACTGAGTTTCCCCACATTATTATACCGTATCTCAGAATAGACATTACATAACCGTGGTAAGTTAGTAAGGCAGTTTTGAAAGACACGGTTTGCTTCAGGCGCCAGAGTGCATAAACGAATTTATTGAGCTTGTTACAGACTGTTTCTACATGTTCTTTCCAGTTACAATGTGTGTCCAGTGTCATACCGAGAAATACAGTGCTATTTACTTCCTCTATGTTGTCTAATCCATGTTTGACTTTAATATGATAGATTTTGGATTTATGAGTTCTAAAGAGCATTAATTTAGTTTTATTTGGATTTACTTTCAGGTTATTACATTCAAGCCAATCTGTAACGTCTCTTAGGGCTGAATTCATCTCATTTTCAAAGTCATCTATGTCTGTTCCTTTAATTATTAATGTGGTGTCGTCGGCAAATAAAATGCATTCATGTTTTGTTGAGTCAGGTAAATCATTTATATAAATAAGGAAGAGAAGGGGTCCTAAGATACTTCCTTGAGGAACTCCATATTTATTTACTTTATAACATGAATTGAACACTGAAAGATGATTATTGATGATCCTATTTATTTCTGTACATTGTTCTCTATTTTTTAAGTAGCTTTCTATCCAAGAATGAGCTAGTCCGCGTATTCCACATTTGTATATTTTGTCCAGAAGGCGTTTATGGCAAACAGTGTCAAATGCTTTGGACATATCGAGAAATATTACACCTACAGGAATACCTTTGTCAATACATTCTGTTACTTGATTATTTAGTTTATAACAAGCTAACGTCGTAGACTTATTTTTCCTGAAGCCGTTTTTTTCAGGTTTTAGGACGTCATTTATAGACAAAAATATATCTAGCCTCTTATGGAACGCTTTTTCGAAAACTTTTGATAGGACAGGAATCAATGTAATTGGCCTATAGTTGTCAGCCTTGTTTCTTTCACCTTTTTTAAATATAGGCTTGACAATTGACTTTTTTAATGCGGTAGGAAATGTACCGTTTTCGAAGGATACATTAATTAAGTGCGATAAATGAATAGACATTGGAATTGCAATTGTTTTGAGTAATTTTGTGGGTAGTTTGTCATAGCCCGTTGCTCGAGTATTTTTTAGAGAAAGTATTATTTTATAAATTTCTTCCGGAACAGTCGGCGATAAGAAAATTGATTTTTGTAGGGTACTCAGGCCGTCGGGAATATTAGAAAGCTTACTATTGGCTGGTTTATCGCTATTTATACTAATAAAATAGTTGTTAAACTCTTCAGCAATGTCCTGTGGTGAATATAATTCTTTTCCGGATTTATTGGTTAGTCTATCAATTTCTCTCGGTGTTGATTGGTTAAAACTCTTTTTTACAACCGCCCAGGCTGCTTGGCATTTGTTTTGAGAGTTTTTTATATATTTGGTATTGCAATTCTTTTGTGACTGTGCTATACATTTTTTTAGAATTCGTGAGTATATAGTGAATTTGTCCTTATCTGATTTTTGGTTTCCTCTGTGATACTTATAATATAACTTCCTTTTGACACTGCAGCATCGTTTTAAAGATTTCGTTAGCCATTGACTTTTTTTTTCTTTTGTCGTTACTTTAACTTTAATTAGTGGAAAACAAAGATCATGAAATAGTGTTAAGTGATCGTGGAACAGTTGAAATGATGTATCTACTGACTCCTCGTCGTATATTTCACTAAAAGACAGACTGTAGATACAGTCTTTAAATTTTGTAATATTTTCATCACAGTAGTCTCTTTTTGTAATGTACCAATCCGATTTCGGAGTTAGCATTTTACATCGAAATGTTATCGTTTGGGCGGTGTCATGGTCGGATAAACCAAGTGAGTGAGTTTTACCTTTAGCGTCCTTAATACTGCTAATTATATGATCGATACAGTTTTTCCGACGCGTAGGTACATTAATATGACTGTACATTTTATAATTGCGAATAATACTCAAGTATTCGTTACTAATTTTATTATTCGTGAGTGTATTTATGTTTAAGTCACCGCATATGATTACCTTTTTGTTGCGTTTTGACCGTAAACATTTCAAAAGGTTGCTAAAATTATCTAAAAATTTAGTTATATTGCTATCCGGAGTTCTATACAGACAAACAATAATAATATTACTATTTTCAATTTCTATTCCACAGCATTCGAGTTCTTTCTCGATTGTAAACTTTCTTAAGTCTATGAGCTCATTGAAGTTTGTGTTTTTTTGTACAAGAATGGAAACTCCCCCACGTTTTTTATTTTTACGTGAGAAAAATGAAGCTAGTTCAAAGTTCTTGAGATAAAGATTACTCTCAGTGCCAGACAATAAGAAAGTTTCAGAAAAACATAAAATATTTGGTGAGTAACCTTTGTTTTTAAGTTTCTCGAGCGCTATTTCTACTTCGTCTTTTTGCTTCCAAGCTTTGCTTAGTTTGGGACTAGGTCGATTTATGCATGATTATCCCATAATATTTATTTATTTATTTATTTATTTACCTGCATTGTAACAATCAGAGGTAGTATCTAATTAGATGCTTAAGTAAAATTTACCACCATGACTAAGTGCTATGTAGGTGGCAAGAACCCTTATGCCACCAGTATAGAACCAAAAGGAGAAAAATTGCAGCCTATTTTTGGTGCTAAATAGAATCCATAAGAGATCTCACAATTACCTTAAGTGGTAATTAGAACTATGGGTGAAAGTTATGCGCAGTGAACGAATGAAAACATTTCAGTTCGGTCAATGAGTGATAAATGAGTCGTCAAAATTATCTTTGAGTGGCGAGGCAACTGTCAAATTGTGTTTTATTAAAAGAAATACGTGATCTGCCATATTAATTTTGGATTTATATGTCTGTTTGATTGTGATTAAAACTTTACGTTATACAAGCATTGAAATAAGCACGAAATTCTTGCGATTTTTTTTTTACTGTGAAACTATAGTATGTTTTCTTTGTAAATTTCGACGCGCCCTTCATTTGATCAGGAATATTAAAAAAGAGAGTGCTAAATTCTAAATTAAATAAGGAATAGACACTGATAAGAAAAAAAACTGTTAAAAACCTGACCTAAGGATTGTAGGTTACGTTCAATGTTAAAGTAACATCGTCACAACTATCAAAAGTCTGTGATTATGCGTGAGTGTGATAAAATTCTGGTTAAAATAATCAATTTTCATAGGCTTCCATTTGTAAACATGGCGAAACAAAAAAGATCCTACAGTGTTTATTTTCACTTATTTGTTCCTTATTTGGAACTATCAAGTCTAATAATCACTTATTTGTATCTTGCGAGTGGCAAAGCAGTGAATGATATTACCAATAGTAATTATTTGCTCTTTT
Organism: Apotomis capreana; assembly: GCA_947623375.1. NCBI lineage: Eukaryota > Metazoa > Arthropoda > Insecta > Lepidoptera > Tortricidae > Apotomis > Apotomis capreana. Next base: position 19,948,543 of record OX392506.1, read on the forward strand.
GTAGACTATTAAACAAGCAAGACTATTAAATATATTTTGACAAGGCGCAAATAGGAACTATAATAGAACTTTTAGTTCGTTAGTGGTTTGAAATAAGTGAAAATAACTGCTTTTGGTTCCAAGAACCTCCTACTGAGACCTATTTATGCGTTGGAGTGGCAATAAGGTACTTCTTAGGCCTTAAAGTTGCAATATTTTTTGGTTCCAAAAGAGCCGTAAAATTATCCCTTTAGCCACTATTGGTGATATAATTCGCTATTGTACTAGTCATTTGGAACTTTTAGTTCCAAATAAGGGTATGTTCCCACTTATATGTAAAAGTTGCTTATAAGTGATTTTAAGGCCTTATATAGCACTATTGCTTCTTATTGAGTGACAATTTGAACCTGCATGCAACTTTAAGTAGCAAAATCGACTTTATCCCACCATAAGTAATAAAGTAGAAACAAAAAACGCTCCTATGCAACTACAAGTGATAGGATGAACTCATATACAGTTTTGAGTTGTGTTTAAAGCTATAAGTTGTATCAAACACTGTTAAACCACTCATTTAGAACTTAAAGCTATAAGATAAGCTGCAAAATTCACTAATGTGCTGCTTGGGAAGGCTTTCGATAAAAAAAAAACTCATTCAAATCAGCCATCCGTTGAGAGCTACGACGTTACAGACAGACACACATATACATAGACACACGTTTAACACATGTTAAACTTATAACACCCCTCTTTTTGTCGGGGGGTTAATAAATAAAGTCCACCGGCAAGCGAATTTAGCCAGATTATCTGAGTGCCCATTTAGGTGGATACCTATTGCATGGATATGCAATATGGTCGATCACTTTAAAACACCAATTGATTAAACGAATTAAATGCTAACTGTTGGCTTAAGTACTGTGGCTTAAGTGTTGAGTCATTGCGATAGTCACTAGCCCGAGGCCTTCGGTTGCAATTCATCGAGAAGGAAAGTAATTTAGAATCAATAGTGACATCGATTCGTGGTTGATACTATTAATATTTTTCTTGCTCTTGAGACGGTTAGGATTAATTTTAGTTTGTTTCATTAACTTGTAAGACGTCATAACATAACTTCATAAGTTGCTTGATAAATAGGTACCTCATATTGGTACTCGTATGCAATATCAACATACATGTATGTTGCGCGTTGACCAAAATTTTGATGTCATTGTTTATTTAAAAAAATATTGGTAGGTATCTGTGAAAATTAAGTGTTGTCAAAACATTGCAGTGTTCATTATTATGAATAAACATTAAAAATATGAAATGACCCGAATTTACATTTTCAGAAAAATGCAAATGTTATCACAGAAAACCCCTTCTGTTTCTACAATAAGCAGTAATTGGTTCAAAAATATTTATCGCTACTGAGATAGCTATTATTATTTCATTTAAGTAACTAAGTGATATTATCGTGAAAGGAACCACTCTTATAATGTATACGTAGTTATATAAGAGTTGGTCCTTTCACATTAATATCATAAACCAATGATTTCGGAAATTATGCTTGGAATATTTTTGTACCTACTTTTTTTTTTTTTTCATCTATTATTAATAAAATGTATACACAGTAGGGTGGATCGCTCTTGTATGAGAAAAAAAACCTTACACATTTAACTTCTAATAATTCATAAAAGTTGTAGCATAGTATAAAGATGAGAGACGATTTTTTTTATATTTATAAAATAACCTTTTTTTGCCTCCGCATAGCTGTTAAAGAATTAAATAAATGTGGAAATAAGTATAATTAAAAAAAAACACTGATGCGAAATTATTAGCCTAATATGATCACAACGTTAAAAAACATTATTAAGAGCATATAAATTTATTAAATTAACAGAAAGAGTTATTCAGAAACTATTATTATAAAACCCATTCATATATTATTATTACTATTTTGCCTTAAAATCTCTCTTACACTTATTTTTCTTGAGGTTAACTTTGAAAGAATCAGGCCTTCTTTTAAATGAATAACTATGTATCTAATGAGAATAACTATAGTAAACGTCATATATATAATTATAAATGCGGTTAGAGTTTTGAAAGATTTGGGTCTAGTATAGGTTTTTAGGAAACTTCAACGCCTTGCGGAGGCAAAAAAACCTATTCTGATTGCTATCGTGTAGAACTAAATCTTAATCGTAATCCACTAGAGCAAGTTTTTATTACTATTAGAATATTAAATTCCAAAAAAAAAAATTTGATCCACTAATACACAGCGTTTTATTACATTTAAATTTCGCCAAACTGCATAACAGTTTGTTGGCGAATACTTACGTTTATGTTCAAGTAGATACGTCTCATACTTGAAATAAAAACACATTAGATACATCTACTATTCTATATGATGCTTGTATAGTTGATGGGAAGCACTTGTAATTGCCTGAACCAGATGGTTTTAAACGGGCTTAACCTTAATAAACAAACACACGAAAGAAAAGCAAACCGGAGTCAGACCGGTTTTTCGGGTACGATTCGTGTAGTCAAGGTTGTGCAAATCTGATGTGATGAATGTTATCCTTATGTATATACTTACCTATAAATTAGGCCCCACTGTATACATATTGTCATTATCATATTTTACATCCTCATATGTTCACTACTAAACACAGGCTGTTCTAGTACCTATGCTAAACCAACTTTTGTTAGGATTCCGTACCCAAAACACGGGAACCTATTACTAAGACTCAACTGTCCGTCTATCTGTCTGTCATAAGGCTGTGTCTAACGCGTGATAGATTACACAGTTAAAGTTTTCACAGATTATGTATTTCTGTTGCCGCTATAACAACAAATGCTCAAAACAAAATAAAATAAATATTGAAGTAAAAATATAGTCCTTTTCAAAAATCATATTCGGAGAACCCGGTTGCGTTAACTTTGCACCTCATTTGTATCCGGCGCCATACATACCAGGTGCAAACTTAATTTAACCCGGCCAGTTAAGATGCGATAATGAGTACATGACTGGAGATTTTTCAATATTTTTCCTCATTTGTACTACAACCCCAAAAGGGTGTTACTGCCCGTCACCATAACATCCATAAATAGGAAACACATATGTGTTGTAAACATAATACTCATCTATAGGTACTTAACTCCGATCTAAGTCGGCCAAAATAATAAAACCACTACGCGCGAGGCTGTAAAACACAGAAAGAAAAAAAAATGTAAAAAGCACTAGTGTAGCAAAGTATTATTTTACGTACAGTTTGAATGCCTACAAAACGCTCTTTTCGAGCACATCCATTGTAAAAAATGTAACACAGTATTTCCTCTTTCCAGTGATCATCTCCGTGTGTTGGGTGGCCGGCGCCGGAGTGGGCTTCCTGCCGCTGCTCGGCTGGCACGCGGCCGTTGACCCCGAGGTCGGCTGCTACTTCGTCGAAGTCATGGACTACAACTTCCTCCTGTTCCTGTACTTCGCTACTATCATGACCCCCAGTGTATTGCTGGCGGCGTTCTACGCGCATATCTACCGGGTGGTGGTCAAACAGGTAACTAATACTAATTCTCTTGTTGCCTTTATTATCGCTGAAATAGGGCAGACGGTCACATTCACATCTTTCACGTTCATATTCACATCTTGGGTAACTCGAAGGCTAAAGTGACTACCTTGTGGTTCTGACAAAATAGGTAGGTGACATCCGGTATCAAGATCACGGCTACAGTCCACCGCATCACGGTAGATCTAGAGGTCTAGATGGCGAGATGAATTTTATATCTTCCATAAGTTCCAGAGACATTGAGGGGGGATTGAGGGATTAGACATTGATGCAAAACTAAAGCATCCATAGTCTGTCAATATGCGTCAACGTCAGGGTTGTTTGAATGGTTTTGTAAATTGACTATAAGTAACTTTATGTTTGAGATACGTATGTAAATTAATTTTACGCAAGGTTTTCTTTGCAAGATCAATAAACCCAGAAGAACATTAACTGGGAAATAACCTTCATGATGAATGTTCGTGACACGTATAGTATATTGGCCAAGAGCTATTGTCGCCTCCGGCCTTTAGGCCTGAGGTAGAAATAAATAAGATAAATAAGCGACCCATTATCAGTAAATATAAATGAATACTGGTATAGAGTTTTTATCTGCGACCGTAAGAATTATATCGCAATCAAGATGATTTCTAAAACATTTCAGATGAGTGAGGTGATGACAGTCCAAGGCACCAACGGACGGGTGACAGGCGGTACCATGCTGCGGGTTCTGGGTGCAGCCCAGAAGAGGGAAGTCAAGGCCACGCAGAACCTCGCCGTCATCGTCTTCTTCTTCATGGTCTGCTGGATCCCGCTCTACACAATCAACGCGATAAACGCCTTCAAACCTGATCTCGAGATCCCAAATCTACTCACAGACTTCTGTATCATCCTATCGCATTTGAACTCTGCGATAAACCCACTGCTTTACGCATACCATCTCAAAGATTTTCGAGCAGCGCTAAAAGGATTGATTTGCACAGTTCTAGGGAGAACGGGGCCGATACCAGCTGGATACAGACCGCCGGTTCCTATCAGACGGCCCGCGTTGGAGCGATGCAACGCCCTTAGAGAGAGGCCGAGGATTTACGTGAACTCGCCTGTGTGGCTTCGGCAGAAAGAGGCGGAGCTGGCTGCGACGCAGCAGCCGAATAAGACAGCGCCAGCCCTGCCGGCGGCTGATATGGAACCGTTTATTAATCGGGCGGTAGCTGACAGTTCCAGCGGCCGACACACGCCTGAGGGCCGAGAGAGCGAGGGCAGTCCTTACCTCATAGAACAGAACCAGGAGAGATGTCAGAGCCCGTACAGGCGAGTGGAGGAGCTCCTTCGCAGAGTACGAAGTGTGAATTCGGATCATAGCTGACCAGAGTCGCGCCGGGACCGCCCGGCCTACAGCGTATCCTGAACAAAGCTTTAAATGCCTGAAGGCAACCTATTCCAAAGAACGACTGCTATGAGCAAATTCGACGGCTGTCTGTATGTTTATAAAGTTTTACTCTAGCTGAAGTCATATTTTTAGATATAAAGGATTTTCTATAAGAAGTTCGACGCAGTATTGATGTATTTAGATGTTATTGTGAATATGTTGCGTTGTGAGAATGAGAACGTATTATCTAATGTTGCTGTTATGCTTGTCCAGAGAGAGTCGGTCAATTTTATTGTTGCTTGTTATGAATTAAACATGCAGTAAATAAAATAAATAGGTATTTCATTTATGAATCGCAATAGGTACCTAATATCAATAGATACCGTCATCCTTAACTAGGTATAGGTACAACCAATGACGTGGCGTCAAACCACGTCAAACAGCGTTGGTAAAACCGGAGTTAGTTTCCCTTACCTACTTTTTCTTCTAGAGCATTTGAGTAGGAACGGATTGCACAGATTCTTTAATATAAGTCAAGCTAGTGGGATTACCACCGTAGAAATCAAGTTCTGTGGATGCCTCGCCACTAATAGGTACAATGAGCTGCAGAATCGCAGGGCCCATTTACGAATGAATTCATTCATAAATGGGCCATGCATTTGTGCAGCCCATAGTACTCGCACAGCTTGGTCAGACAAATAAAAACCTAACTATGGTAAGTCACACTGTAATGACGCAGAACTGGAGCCAGATAGTATGTAAGTACCATATCCCGGGGTTTCCGGTGCACAAATGATTTGACTGTCTGTCGGCCTAGTGTTAAATCATTCGTACATCGAAAACCCGGGTACGGAAGTAGCTACCCAAGCCTCTTATGAATGGTGACGTAGAATGTAGAATATCAATCACTGCAGCAGGTTAATTTAATAAAAATCATATGCATAAATAGGGTAAATCGCCAATTGGCCATCGTTCATAATCTCGCCACCTCATACTAAATGAACTATGTTCACTTACAAATAAAATTCATTTTAGTATATCGTGTTAATTACTGGCCATCCTTCAATATGTATATCCTTCAATGAGTGGCCACGTTATACTAAAATGAGTTCAGTGTGTGGCAACCTAATACTAAAAATCAACTGTAGGTCTGTTCACCTACAGTCCTACAGTTGATTTTTAGTATTAGGTGGCCACTCATTGAACGGTGGCCAATAATTGACGATTTACCCTACAAATGACGAAATACATCAACAAAACTGACTTTTATCTGAACTTAACCAATACCTACTTAACTTTAAATTTAGGCAATAAAAACTACCACAGCGAGACATTTTATGATCTGTCATGCATTTATTTTTGAAGAGCAGACTCATTATTAGACGTGATAATTCTTGAGTTAAAATAATGCAATATTTACAATTTAAATAATTCATACAATTATCTCTTCAAAGAAAATTACTCCGACCTACAAAATCGTCCATTCCCTTGTTCTTACCGCCTAATTAGCTTACTTCATCTTCAAAACACGTCTACATTTAATGGTTTGTTTGCAGATTATACTAAATAAAAAATACCTACCTATATAAAACAATATTTATATTTTTTCCGAGTAGGTATTGCCATCAAACTAGGACGTAAAGGCAACGTGTCTTCAGCTCCCCCGAGGCATGACGGTAACGACTAATCATTAGCCAAATGGAAAGTGTGCATTCGTAGTTCACGTAGATATGCTTATTGATATTACTTTCCTTTCTCGGTTTCATGTTGCGTTGATATCCAATATGTTGCTTATAAACTTATGGGATCATAATAGCACGGTCAGGAGTAAGTAATTAACTATCATGTGTATTTTATCCAGCCATCTTCGTAGGTGCCGCACTTTATTAGACGCTGCTTAACTCATCTGTTATAGATGTAAAATGCCAATGATGATGGATGATGTAAGATAGATATTTGTTGTGTTGTCTTTTGTATTTATCAAAGTTTCAAAGTTATAGAAGGAACTAGGTATCAAGTCTTTATCAATTATAACTCGTTTGACGATGACGTAGCATAGCTCACAGTAAGAATACTTAATGAGTTTCCGATTTTTACTGAGATATGACCTCCATCTCTGCGATTATGTTGACACATCATGTGATTGCTTTGTAAAGTTTAGTCAGCAATTGATAATAGCGCCATCTATATGAGATGTTTACAATTATATGTATGACGCCATCTACCTGTTGGTTTACGCGTTTCTTTACTCGTTACTTAGCTTGGGCGTAAATGTGACAACATGGTGTTATCATTTTCGGAAAGAGGGCGGTATAAATGTCCTTTCTCCTGCTGCCGAATAATATTTTTTTTGAAATCATGCAGTGGCGGTCAATTGAACAAATGAGCTAAAATCTAGTTTTGTAAGTAGTATAATTGAGGAAAGTTGTATTAACTGTAAAAGTACAAGGCACCAAAGTCAAGCAAAAATATCATTACAGGGCGTCCCACGGCTATGCCACATGGAGGGAAAGTACCTTGAATATTGTAGATGGAACAATTTACTGAAGGCAGACATTATTTTAATTTAAAAAACAATTTAAACTGCATTCATAGATTTTTAAATACCTAATTACATGGTTGAACCGGGAATCGAACCCGTTACACGAGAAAAATAATTACCCTGTAGTTTTATCATACTGATCGAAAGGCTTCATTATTAAGGATAATTTTTTGCTAAATAACATAGTGTCAGAAATAAAAGAAAGACCATGAATTTTAACATTTTTAATACAAAATTAATAAATTTATCAAATGCTCAAAATGAGCCCCATATATCCTGTTCAATAGAAAGTCGCACTCTTTTGATTATTTTGCTCCCTGTCGATTTTTTGATCATGTTGTGGTGGATATTTAAAATAATACGTCTAAGTTCTGTTGTAGCTCGTACTTTGATACTGGTTCTTGTAAACTAATATTTTTACATAACCCCATAAAAAAATCTAACGGGGTTATATCTGCGGATCTCGGCGGCCATCTTATTTGTCCATGAAAAAATTTCACATCTAATGTTAAAATTCATGGTCTTCCGTTTATTTCCGACACTATATTAACTAGCAAAAAATAATCCTTATGATGAAGTCTTTCGATCAGTATGATAAAGCTACAGGGTAATTATTTTTCTCGTTTAACGGGTTCGATTCCAGGTTCAACCATGTCATTATTTAAAAATCTATGAATGCAGTTTAAATTGTTTTTGAATTAAAATAATGTCTTCTTTCAGTAAAATGTTCCATCGACAATATTCAAGGTACTTTCCCTCCATGTGGCATAATAATAAATAATAAATATTAAATAATAAATATTAAGGGACAATCATACACATAATAATAATAATAAACTTTATTTATTCAGACAACATAGCCGTGGGACGCCCTGTATATGTATTTAAAATTAAAGAGACCTAATTCTAAAACTTCAAGATTTTGAATTAGGTCACTATAATTCTAAAGGTGCGTTTTTAAGGACTTCGAAGGGGACCTCTACAGAAAGGTAACGTTTGTCTAGGAATGAGGTTATTCCTACCTTTTATAATGTAGGTATCTTAAGATAAAATACATAGGTAACTATACTGTATGAATTTAATTTACTATAAATGATTAAAAATCCTTGAAGCTGTCAGTTTAGTATTCCGAATTCAAAACAGACCACAGTTACATTATGTTGCTCAAACTCTAACTGTATCATTTCCCAACGGTTTTATTTCTTTACTTTATAATATAAAGTTTATATGATAGTTTTCCGAAGTTTTGAAATTAAATTTTTAATCCCGACAAATAAAGGGCTGCTGTTAGAAGTAACATGTGAATCTGAGTGTTCGTGTATCTGTGGGATCGCAGCTCTCAAACGGATGCTCATATTTGAATGCAATTTTTTCTATCGAAAGCTTTGTCCGTCGAGAGGTTTCTTAGCGAAGTTTGGTAGGCTCGGGGGTTATTTAGTTTAGAATTTTGTTACGTACTGGACTATAGTTTGGTGGACTGGACTATAGTTTGGTAGTTTAACGGTATCTTTACTTTATAGGTATGTTACCAATTTTTATATTCACACTGGTCGTTATTACTCCCTAATAATACTAATTGTCTACTATTGTTCTAAACACCGCGGGTGGAAAAAGTGATAGTTTTGTAATGACAGGTCGTGAATGCATAATTATACCTTGCCCCAGAGCCGCAATTAAAAAAAGTAATGAAATATTATTTCGAATTTATTTCAGAGTTCCGTAGGCATCAAATAAGAAGGCTAAATTAATATACCGGTTAGAAAATACATAGGTATATTATAACGGTAACCGATGTCTATTATAATCGTACCCCGGGATTTTCGGACCACAAATGATTTGACACCTACTGTCAACATAGTGTCAAATCATCATCCGTGCTCCGAAACCCCCGCACAGTGCCAAATAATGCCACATTTTTCGCCATGGACAACCTGATACAGAATTGGTTAGAACTTATCATTAGAAACCTCGGAATATACTACAACAGGTAGCTATTGTGTTTATTTTCCAACTTATTCATGTTGGTAAAGTGACGTAATTTTCGGGCAAAAGAAAATCAAAATCTCATCTCTTCAACTTTAAGAAATATTTTGAATTATAATGTTTAAAACGTAATATTCATCGTAGCTTTATGTTTAGAAATTATTTACAACCTTCTACAGGCATTAGAAGTCAAGATATTAACTATTTTAGTTTTTTTTTTTTTATTTTTTTTCTCCCAAACGGGCAAGTAGTGGCTGATAATTTTGATATGGGAAGTACCTCTGAGTGTCCTGAACATGTGATATTAAAATGGGCGCGGTAGCTCGTGGGGTCTTCAAGATACATGCCAATAAAACTTTTTGTCAGGGCTGCCAAAATAATTCGATCAAATTTTCGGTTAATTAATTTTTATGTAAACATTCATAGGAACTTTCTTTTCTACTTACTTTACAAATAATCACAACATTTTAATTTAAAATATATAATAAAAACAAAAAATATTATAAATTTATGAAACATATAATGTCTCATTTTTTATGTGGGTAGGTACACCACAATTTTTATTGTATTTAATGCTTAAACAAAAAATATTATTCCGGTTTCATAAAATGTAGGTACGAAAACAACTTCTTTAATTTTACATATGCTGGTGTCCGGAAATCTCGCTCTTTCATCAATAGAATATAATAGTAAAAAACCAAAACAAATAATACTATAAGTATACTGTATTATTATGTATACAAATATGTCTATGTTGAAGATTAAAAAGATTCGTCACTTTTGGAGTCACTTAGAGTCAATGTTGGTGTTAAGGTTCAAAAGAGACGAACATTTTTCATGCCACGGCTGTACCAACAAGACGGCTGCCTAAACCTTATCCTTCACCGACTAGACCGCAAGATTATAGTGATTATTAACTAACATCATTAGTTGAACATTGCGGCGAACAAATTAAAAGGGCAATACATGTATCAATGAATGAGTCACTTATGTATTTTCTGGTTATTTACAATAAACACATGGACAAAAAGTAAGATACAAATTTACAATAAACAACGCCATCAGCAGGATGACTAGGTACTTAAATTCTGATAAACATGCGATCATTGAGGTGTGAATATTGGAGATGAAAATGTAAAAGAAGGTCAGAACGGCAAAATTTGTGAGTCTACATATGTTACAAATGTATTTAAGACATTTTCAGATTTCTAACATATGTAGGTAAGGATGTGTCCCTACAATCACTACATATTATAAAACAAAGCCTTTAAAACTACGCATCATATTCATTAAGATTACCACCTGTTTTTTAAAAACCTTCCCTATGAATAAACTCGGCCGACTTAGCCGAAAATTGAATTCTAATAGAATGTCTAATTTCAAAAGAGAAGACGGTTTGCCACTTACTACCGGGCCTACCGGCTTAGGAGCCGGTTTTACATCTTATCAAGGGTCAAGCAAGACACAAGAGTGGAAACCCTGGGCCTCGAACGGTGCAAATTAAATTAGTGTTTAAGGAAGTATATGTAGAGAATTTGTTTAAAAGTATATCCCGGCAGTTCTTTCTTCTTAGTAAGCCTTATAGCGAACCGCTGGTAGATATTATAAAATAAAAAAATTAATGCCCTTCTGGCACATGTATAACTGTATACTTTTTTTATATTTCAATCGTATTTTTGCAGCAATCTGTCAGATAAGAAACACTGTCAAAATTAAAAGAACCCATCATACGAAATAATGTCAAAATGTATACAGGCCATCATTTTACGAAAAGGAATTTGCAGACACATATTAATATAAGATTTATAATAGATCTATATAAGTATTTACACATTATGGATATCGTCGTCTAGTACCCATGGTACAAGCTTTAGGTACTTAGTTTGGGACTAGGTCGATTTCTGTATGATTGTGCCTTAATATTTACATATTTATTTAATGTCCAATTTAAAATACTGATTTATACACAAAGGTAATAATTTGTAAGATTGAAATAATTAATAACATTATTACTATTCAGTCAAATATTATTGACCGAAAAGTATCAACCCTAGACGATGATATTTTTATCAAAACCGAAGTTGATATTTCTTCGAGACCCCACGAGCTACCGCGCCCATTTTAATATCACATGTTTAGGACACTCTGAGGTACTTCCCATATCAAAATTATCAGCCACTAGGTACTTGCACGTTTGGGAGAAAAAAAATAAATCAAAAAAACTAAAATAGTTAATATCTTGACTTCTAATGCCTGTAGAAGGTTGTAAATCGTTTCTAAACATAAAGCTACGATCAATATTACGTTTTAAACATTATAATTCAAAATATTTCTTAAAGTTGAAGAGATGGATTACTTTGATTTTCTTTTGCCCGAAAATTACGTCACTTTACCAACATCAAGTTGGAAAATAAACACAATAGCTACCTGTTGTAGTATATTCCGAGGTTTCTAATGATAAGTTCTAACCAATTCTGTATCAGGTTGCCCGTGGCGAAAAATTTGGCATTATTTGGCACTGTGCCCCGGTATGATTATAATACCGTCGGGCACTCAGTGACTTTTGGCCGACAGTGTACTAGTTTAATCGTTAACGATACAGTAGCCGTAGAAAGCGACTTTAGAAGAGAAATTCGAAGTCTAGACGAGTGAAGGACCTAACATTTTATAACTCATTATCATTAGGATATATTAAGAATTAAAATTTATTAAAGATAAAACCGACACTTTCGAAAGTGACTTTAGAAGAGAAATTCGAAGTCTAGACGAGTGAAGGACCTGACATGTATAACTCATTAGGATATATTAAGAATTAAAATTTCTTAAAGATAAAACCGACACCTATGAACAGAAAAGAAACACCACATGCTTCGTCAATTTGAAAATAATGCATGCAATGCACAAAGTATATCCGCAACAAGCTTCGTCAGAATCAAATGACATAAAATAAATCCGCGACACGCCTCGTCAAGGAAAACTTAATTTATTAAATCCACTCCCAGTGCCATATTCGGTCCAAAAGTCCCCATTATGCTAGCAGCATTGCCCCGCTGAATGGCAATGGAGACTTGCTGAACCAACCATGACCCAGAGCGAGGATCGTTGCCTCTCTCTCAATCGCCGCCCTAAATCCCTAAAAAGCTCGCGAACCTCATTAGCCCAAGGTCCAGCCGTTTCCACAAAAACTCATGAGGCTTGCTTTATACAGGGTGAAACATTTTTAAAGACGGAGCTGACAGGATAGTGTCCTCTGAGAGATCTACAATCAACCTATTATAATTGTAAAGCTGGATTTAAAAATAAAAAAGAGTAATCAAAATACAATATTTTAATATCAGTGACAACCCTACTAACTCAAAGGTTTTATTTACATTGTAAATTGACACCTGTCTGTAACTAAAGCGATGTTCAAAAGATGCTACAGTTGATATGTGTAGATTTTTACACTAATGTTTAAACTGTATCTCAAAAATGGATAGAAATATTTACATAGTTCATTGGTGAAAAATAAAGTACTCAGTCTGAACAATTCCCTATTTGCTTAAAAGTCCTTCGATCTGTTCCTGTATTATGTAATTCTGCGTAACCGTCCTACATATAGTAGTCAAAAACCACGATATACTTGTGTGCGACTTTTACTACTATAATCCTAAATCCACTTGTTTGTCCTGCACAACTTGGCTTCGCGACTCTTGTCGCGCACATAGTATCGCCCGTCACTCTCTCACAGTACTATGAAGATAGAGACAGGTAATATTTTTCGCTCAAGAAAAAGTCGCGTGTCACCGTTGAGGCTGCACCTCTAGCATAAATGTCATATGCGACTATTTCTAGCGCGAGATAAATACCCGTCTCTTTCTGTGCAGTAATGTGAGACAGTGATGGCGAGCGCTTTGCCGCGCGACCAAAGTCGCGAAGCATGGTTGTGCTACACGGGCTAGAGAGTTCAAGCTGGACTAAAGCCTTGCCACTAGGTCCCTGTATTTCCAAAAAAAATGACTATCAATATTTGTCATGTGACTAATAAATAAATAAAATAAAACAAATTAATAAAAAACGTAAGTAACTAATTCTAATACGCTATTTGATGACAGCTCAAATCAGCTACTCTTTATGAAATGTCAAAAACTCTCTATTGACGACGCGGTTGGCGCAGTGGTTAAGCAACTGCCTACTGAGCCGACGGTCCCGGGTTCGAATCCCGGCAAGGGCAAATATTTGTGTGATGAACACGAATATTTGTGCCTGGGTCATGGATGTTCTATGTATTGAAGTATTTATTTATCTATATAAGTATGTATATCGTCGCCTAGTACCCATAACACAAGCCTTCTTGAGCTTAATTTGGGACTAGGTTGATTTGTGTGAGGTTGTCTGATATTTAATTTAATTTAATTTTAATTTAATTTAATCTATTAGTATGAAGATATTGAAGATACCGGCTTATGACGTCATAATAATCAGTACTCAAAATACATCTTATTTTTAGGTTTTTGTTTAATTAAACATAGTGTAATGTCCAAAAGTTAGTACCTAGTACTTTATTTGATTCCGCGTTTTTTTAATGTGTGTTTAGTGCTTACAATTACACAATTTATTTTCACTATATCCAAATATCGTATTGTTCACTGTATAAAGGTCCCACTTCTTTAAATATACAGAACCTTTATGTTTAATGTTGGTTCACGCGAGTCTGTTTCATTTTAATTGCGATTAATGTGGAATAGCAAACATTTTATAGAGAATTTCCGTTAGCGCCTTGAAAGAAAGATCTGCAATTTGGTAAGTATTTTTTAAATATTCAATAAGTGATATAGAAAATGCTACTAGAACTGAACATAACTACAGAAATTCAAAGCTGAATATCTGGGAAAGTACTGGTCCTATTTCCACCAAACAAGCTAAGAACTATCTAGACGGGCAAGTCTTTCGATTAAAAAAAACTGCACTCAAATTAGTCCATTCGTTTGGGAGCTATGGTGCCACAGAGAGATGCACATGTTAAACTTATAACCCTTCTTTTTTTTATTTACATCCGTAGCGCTCGCGGTAGTTAATTTATTCGGAACTAAATGATGTGAGAGCAATTAGGCCACCCCCTCCCTGCAAGAATAGAGGACTTATATTATCAACCAAAGTAGCATGGTAGCAGTTAACAAGAATTCCATACGTTTCAAGTTCTGCAGGCCTTTTTTTTTTTTTTTTCGGAGTGCGAATGCCTTTACGCATACCCCTCGGCTTAGGGAAGCCATTAGGGGTTATGTGAGACTCCTCCTTCTGGCCCCTCTTAGGAAGAGGGAGAGAAGGAGACTACCCACTAAACCCACTCCGGTGCACCCTCGCTGCCGTTAGGGGGGTGCCATGGGGTCGCGAGGATTCTACCACGAAGTTCTGCAGGCCTATGATGGATCGCGGAATAAATAATTGACTAAACACTTTTCACTTTCGACAAGAATTGGCAACATTTAATTTTTTTAACCAATCTTATCATCATATCAATTAAAAATAAACACATTCTTTTCTTACATCTTCGCAAATATAACAAATTTTTGATTTCAATCACAAAATGGGATTTCTTAGATGACGCTGCTTTCAATTTTTTTGTATAATTTAAATAAGTTAGGGTTCTGGTTCTGGCTGTGAACTGAACACTATTTGAAATATGAAATGTTGTCAATTGGAGTGCAACAGTGACGGATGCTTTATCATTAATTTTTTCGCGCTATAAACGCAACCATTATTGGGAACGTGCATTAACTATAGGTGGCAGCTTGAAAAGATTCGGCAGTACCGTGATTACGCACAATGTTCCCTATAGGCCCCTGGTCTTGATGACATCAAGGTGGACCTGTGGTGTGGTCGGTAATGTGGACGATTGGATAAGTGCAGCGCACAACGGTTGTGATACGATCGAGAGTCCACTGCTCTGGTAGAAGACTCTCGGTAGTACGATGATGATTTAGCATCGTGTCGACCAGCACCTTGGAATGGAATGTACTCGTATAGGTTAATCGGTCTTTAGAAAACAGACTAGCGCAGACTGTGCCAATACAAACTAACTATTTTGGCACACTGACCCAATCAGGATCTTAGGGAAACGAGAACACGCCACTTGTCCCGATCCTGCGCAGTTTCTCGCCAGTTTTAGGCTTGAAGCTTACGTAGACCCACCTCCACCACGTCTCCCCCGGGGGACCTAGGACGACCGACCGGAGCCAATACAAACAAAAGGAATTCTCCACGTCATAGGAGCGTGTAGTTTGTAAATCGATTTTCCAGGATTATGGAGTGTTTCGCCAGCGTACAGCAGGGCTTGCGGCGAATCCGCGCGCGCCTTCGCGAGAACAGCTTCGACGGGCTCGTGTGGCTCGTCAACATCGCTCCTAGCTTCGCCGGCTTCGACATTACTAGGAAGAAAATTGCGAGTTAGTTGTTAATTCCATCCATACTTCCATAATATATACTTATACTATATACTATACTATATATACTATATTACTATATTACTATAACTATATATAACTATCCATACTAATTACTAATATACTAATATACTTATCGGGGATGGTCGGATATAGGTGTTAAAAGGTTACCTCGTCAAATAGAAAAACTGTCTACTTAGTGACCTCGTTTTATTTTACCACACGTAATTTACATTTACTTTAAAACAACAGTAATCTCCATAAGTAACTAATAATTAAACGACAATACTATTTACTCAATGGTTTGGACAACAAGTGCACACGACCAGGTCGCAAGCAAGAATGATCCCCACCAACCCTGGTAGGGCAATTTATCGACAGAGGTCGTGACGTCACAGTGGCCTGATCGGTCTGGCCAGGTGCAGCTGCTGTTTACACCTGTTTCCCGGGTAAGGTAATTTATTAAAAATGCAAGCACGACGACGCCGCCGTCACGGCCATGCTGACATGTGCACGTTCTCGTGCGCGCAGTTTTACAAGAGGAAGGCAAAATAATGGTCAGTTCGTTCATCCCGATTAAATACCAAATTCAGTCTGGACCGGCCCGCCAGCTTATTGGGCCCTACAGATCTAACGACCCTTCAGTAGAACTGGACTGGTCTTAATATTTCCTTCGGTTTCCGCGACTGTCACAATTTAAACGGATTATATCGCGTATATTAATTATTTGAGCCTCCCTGACGTTTCAGTACCCTTACAGATACCGTTGTCAAAGGCTGACTGAGAAAAAACACAATTTTTCTCTGTCAAAGTTACATTTGTGCAAACTACCCATTTTATAAATATAAATTTAAAATAAAGGTGTTCATACATGCCAGATGGGCCTAATGTGTAAAGACAGTTACACATGTGCCAGAAGGGCATTTATTATTTTATTTAAAATATCTACCAGCGGTTCACTATAAGGCTTACTGAGGAGAAATAACCGCCAAAGAAAACTCCCAGATTGCATTTTTTATTACTATGAAATACTTTTAAACAAAAACTCTACATATTACTACTTTTAACACTAATTTGTTTTACACCGTTCGAGGCCCAAGGTTTCCAGTCTTGTGTCTTGCTTGATCCTTGATAAGATGTACAACAGGATCCCAAGCCGGTGGTAATGACAAACCATCTTCTCTATTGAAATTGGGATACTGGTCTTCATCAGCTAGACCGAACCTTCTCTTTTGTCCCTATAGTTTCGTTTGCTAGGCCGGACCTTCTTTTTTGTCCCTATAACATCGTCATCTAGACCGGACCTTCTTTTTTGTCCCTATAACATCGTCATCTAGACCGGACCTTCTTTTTTGTCCCTATAACATCGTCATCTAGACCGGACCTTCTTTTTTGTCCCTATAACATCGTCAGCTAGACCGGACTTTCTTTTTTGTCCCTATAGCTATAGCTTCGTCAGCTAGACCGGACTTTCTTTTTTGTCCTTATAGCTGTTAGATTGGTCCAGCTAAAAGCCCTTCAATCATGTCAATAACAACTCGGCATTGCTTACTTAGACCCACATCAAAAACTTATTAAATAAAAGTGCATCAATGGTGACCCAAACTCAAGTATGGGCGTTCGCCGAGTGAACCGAAAAGTGTCTTCCGCGCCAAAACTGGTTCAAGGAGGCGCTACTGTCGCCTTCCAATGGCGCGCCGGTTTCGTTGATCATGACCGTCGCCGTCACGGCCATTCTGCGATGACACGCGTCCTCGTATGTTACTCTGAAACAATCAACAACCAAAACAGTATCTTCTCGGTCACTCCTGACAAAACACGTCAAAATAATAAGACTAAAGAATTTTCTTTCTCATCAAATAGACCAAAACTCGATTATCACAAAAATCATTTTGACAACAAAGTTAAAGTTTTTGTTAACCGTAAGTGAAGTTGTTTAATAACCGCAATATTTGAAAACTTATAAATCGAATTATCTTATCCTACAACCATAACAATTCAATCATTACTGATTCTTTGAAGGTTTGTTAACTCCTAATTAACAGCTTATATCTTAGAAAACACATGAGGAACCATGTACCATCATTTAACCTCCTTATGGTTCGCTTTATTGACAAAATCAAAACATTTAAATCAACAAAAATCCGTTCGACAAAACAGGTATCGTGGCCTAGGGCTAATCTAGCTACCCACTACGCGCATCCCCACGGGTCGCCAAGTCAACCCTATGACTCTAAGGTCTCTGTGAGAGAGACCCGACCTTCGCCCAGCACTTACTGCGCACCGCGTATCTACGGACTGCTCAGAGCAGATGCCGACTTCTGCCGGACTACAGCAACGGTGAAGTGACTGGTACGGTCGACCAGCCGAACTGAGAACCTCCCTATCAGTCTCACTATCTTGTTCGTCAACTTAAAATGGTACAGAGCTCCCGGGTATTTCCCTCAACCTATATCGTGCAAGTACGCGCGTGTAACAATACTGCATGTCTACATTTCTAATAGGTTCGCTTCAGTAACTCTATTTACTGCTCAGTACTTACAATATTAGCTAGACTCAAGACGGGTACACGTCATACATAATAAACTATCTCATAAGCGATCACTCGGCAACCAAATCACAATAAAATGAGAACTTCTCACCAGATTGCCTCGTATGGTAGATGAAGGCACCCTGTCACTCGCCTTCACTTAACGCAGTTCCTTGCGTTACATCTTGTACCGCGGCAGCTGAAGCAAACGACTCATGGCATCGCTGTTAGCTGTTGAGGTCGCGTATCTTTTCCTGAAACAAAAACTCCAAGCACAGTATCACAAAGCTCGGTCATTCTAACCTTAAATCTAACAAAAAAAAGGAAATTAAAATCAATCTAACAATGTTACATTTAAATTATGATACTTTAATGAGAACATCTAATCCACGACGTAGATACAAGAAAAGATTTGAATTAAATCATTATTTGCACGTTAGTATAACAAGCCTACATTGTATGATTATTTTTGGATAACAAGTCTTTCCCGATAATGAAACATTAACGATATAAATCAAACTTCAATTTCACTCTTGTGTCCTAATATTTTCCTAATCCTATTAGTGTATCCAGTTTAACCATTTAAGGCTATAGCGATCACCAAAATTAAAAGTAACATAAGGATCGTTTAAACGAATCTCAAGCTCACCAGTTCTTACGAGTAAGAAACTATTCAAGAAGTCAACAAATTCAATTCTACAGAACGATTGGAAAATCATGAACAGAGATTATTTCCGCAGCCGCCCATACTACTAAATACTGCGTATGATTGAAGCAATAATGGTAAATTGTAGTAACATTTCGCGCTCGTTCATATTATTTCACTACGAAAACAATCGTTTTATTTTCTAGCACGCAATATTCAACTTTTACTTGGAGGGTACTGGTAATACTTTATTTTGACAAATACCCACTAAACTGAATAAGTGTAACTCAGGTCTACCCCAGCATCTAGCTACACTTATATTAGTGAACACTATATCGGAATCGTAGTGATAAGTTAACGAACGACTGACCTGTGATTGTAAAATCTGGCGGTGAGGCCATGGTGCCTACGCTACGTCCAAGCGTCGCTCGTAGTTGACTGTCGCTTTTGGGTCACTTCCATTGGTGCTACGACTGACTATGTGCCCCGCTGTTCTTGAAGCAAGCAATGAACTTCAATGTATTTTGTCGTTGACTGCTGGCTTTTGTCGCCGAGGTGGTAAGTTGCAGCCCCGATGATTTTTCTTTTATACAAAGTAAACTATCGGATTGTTTATGTTCGTAGTAAACATCATTTGTTTTCATACGGTTTCGTATCTGTGACGGTGTTAGCTTTGAGTTTTAATGAGGCAAACACTTGTAGTTCCTGTTCCCTGATTTAGTGCCGTCAGGTTCGCTGTATTTAGAAGAGTAGCCACAAATTTTGGTTGTTCCGTTTTCTTCGCTTTGTGTTCCATCTTTTCGCTCATTGGTCGTAGGAACTATCCCAACTTCTGATATCGGGGATGGTCGGGTATAGGTGTTAAAAGGTTACCTCGTCAAATAGAAAAACTGTCTACTTAGTGACCTCGTTTTATTTTACCACACGTAATTTACATTTACTTTAAAACAACAGTAATCTCCATAAGTAACTAATAATTAAACGACAATACTATTTACTCAATGGTTTGGACAACAAGTGCACACGACCAGGTCGCAAGCAAGAATGATCCCCACCAACCCTGGTAGGGCAATTTATCGACAGAGGTCGTGACGTCACAGTGGCCTGATCGGTCTGGCCAGGTGCAGCTGCTGTTTACACCTGTTTCCCGGGTAAGGTAATTTATTAAAAATGCAAGCACGACGACGCCGCCGTCATACTAATACACTAATACTAATACACTAATACTAATATACTAATACTAATACTAATAATACTAATATACTAATAAACTAATACTCATCATCCTCCTAGCCTTTGTCCCTTTGTAGAGAATGAATTCTCAATCGGGGTCGGCTACCTAAATCCCAAGATGTGGCGTAGGCACTAGTTTTTACGCAAGCAACTGCCATCTGATCTGACCTTCCAACCCAGAGGGGAAACTAGGCCTTATTGGGCTTAGGCGGTTTCCTCACGATGTTTTCCTTCACCGAAAAGCGAGTGGTAAATATCAAATGACATTCCGTACATAAGTTCCGAAAAACTCATTGGTACGGGCCGGGTTCGAACCCGCGACCTCCGGATTGAAAGTCGCATGCTCTAACCACTAGGCTACCACCGCTTAATACTACTAATATACTAATACTAATATACTAATTATACTAATACTAATATACTAATCCATACTAATATTATAAATGCGAAAGTGTGTCTGTCTGTCTGTCTGTTACCTCTTCACGCTTAAACCGCTGAACCGATTTAGATGAAATTTGGTATGGAGATAGTTTGAGACCCGAGAAAGGACATAGGATACTTTTCATCCCGAATAAATTTAGTGTTCCCGTGGGATGAGCGGGTAATACCGCGGGGCACAGCTAGTAACTATATCCATACTAATATTATAAATGCGAAAGTGTGTCTGTCTGTCTGTTACCTCTTCACGCTTAAACCGCTGAATCGATTTTGATGAAATTTGGAATGGAGATAGTTTAAGATCCGAGGAAGGACATAGGATAGTTTTCATCCTGGAAATAATTTCTAAAAAGATTGAAAAGTGAGTAAGTAATTCATTATGACATTGATGACCCTGTAGGAAATGTAATGATTAGACAAAAACCACAATTGCTCTTACATTTGCTTAGGCGCTTTTAATGATCCCTTTTATTAATTAATAGGTGGATATCTATCGTGTTGTACGAGGTTGCTTCCATACTTCCAAGTTCCACGCGGACGTAGTCGCGGGCAAAAGCTAGTTTATTTTATAAAAGTGAAAATTTCTTGACAATAATTAGTATTTCGACATTTTTAAACATCGTCATTCTTACTTATAGACAAATTATGACTATTTGCACGCAACCCAACAACACAACAGTTGACAAAAGTGAGATGTCCGTAATAGTATAACGTACAGATACTTTTTATTATTTCGATATGGAATGCGCGTGTGCCTGCTCTGCTCACAGCACGCTGCTGATCTTATGTATTTGTCCCCGAGTCCTGTCGTGTCCAAGTTGTGCTAGAAGTAATCATGCACAACCAAACCCTTTCCAGAGCCATTCTGGATACTACACCTATCGCTACTGACCTACGTTTACGGAGCAGGCAGTGTAGTTTACCAGGCCAAGCACGCTCAGGTTGCCAGCGACTTCATCAAGAGTTTTGTCAGTGTCTCCATCTTGGTGCTCACGGCTAATAATAGCTACTGGTGGCTGATGCAAAGGTAAAAAGAATCTCAACTCTGCCCAGTAAGTTCCCGGTTTGCCTTTGTCACATTTAAATTAACCAGGAACAGGGCAATTCCATAATAGGAGGATTTGAACTACTGTGCCTTTCAATTTTACTTGGTCAAGCCAATATGCAATGGATTGATGATAATGATGGTACATATTCGTAGGTTCTTGGAAAACAATTAGATTAGAAGAAATGTTGAATCTAAGTAAGCCCAAAGAAAGATTACAGACTTGAGGAAAAGCGATATATTAAATGCAGATTTTCATTTTGTTACAAATATTCAAATGAGTGGGAAAAGAGAACCAATTAGTTTTGAAACTATCCGCTCGTATTTTTTTTTTCTATTAGTAAGATCCGTTGATAAACTTATTCTTAAACCATTGATCTTTTTCTTGTTGTTAATATGTCCCGAGACCCAGGGGAAAATAGTGATTAAACTTCAAAGAAAAGTGTTGATCATTTATATTATATAATATTATTGTCAGGAAGTTGTCTCCATAATGGGCATATAACTGTTGTAATTACAGTTTTTAGAAAATATATAAAACCGCCGAAAATCGCCCAGGAGACATCACCATGGCAACGAGCAACAGAAAACAGTTGATTAAATAAAGTCTTATAAATTTCTCAGAGATCTCCTACAAAATGTGCTCAGGAAGGCTAAAGAGAGCGATGACTGCACCATCAACGCCGGTTTATTCGTCGACAAACACAAGCGCTTGCTGTACCTGATCAAATGCATTCTGCTCAGTTTCTACAGTGTCAACTTGACCAACGAGTTTACTTCGTATTTGCCGAAGCGTGCCGATTTGAATGAAAACACGTTTTCTATGACACCGTGTGTTGGTATGGATTTCATTTTTAATCCCTTCCTAAATATTTTAAGACTATCGTGGATCTGTGCGCTGTAGACCTCGCGAGTTTGTTTTGTAATGGCTGAAATTTTTAGTTTTTTACGTTTTCAACCCTCATCCACATGTCCGCCATTTTGAAAATATTCGAAAAATTTAATCACAAAATGTAATGAAAATGGTTGAAAAAATGTGACATGTAGGAGAGTTGGAAATCCGATCATCCAAACATCCGGTTTATACCTCGTAATTTAAGTGAACTAAACAAGCATCATTTAAATTAGAAAAGTTCCTAGTAGTAACTAACCAAATACTTAATAATCTTAATTAATAATCATTTGGGTAGTTACTGTATTAATATTGTTTTCCTTAATCAGCGTATTTCTTCCAGGGATCGAGCCTTTGACGACGTTTCCAAAACGTGAAATCTGTATAGCTTTGGTATCTATCCAAGAGTTAACAATCGTCACTGTGGTCCTCAACTTCCAAACAACCATGGTCCTTCTGATAGCGCATACTTCCGCCATGTACCTAATACTCTCCGACGAAATCATGACCTTCAATACTCTACTTCTCGATCCTAGAAACTATGATTTGGTAAAAGAGAGACTGTCTATCATACTATATCGACACACTCTGATTTTAGACATAACGAGTAATCTCAGAGCTTTGTACAGCATGCCGATGGGAATCAATTTTGGCTCGAATGCAGTGTGTATGTGCTTCTTCTTATTTTTAGATTTCGAAGAATACTTCAACTTTATGCCGATTGTGATGTATTGCTTCCTCGTGTTTTTCTTATATTGCTTTCTTGGTCAGAGACTGACGAATGCCGCGGAGGTGTTCTCTCGAGCTGTGTATGGTTGTGGCTGGGAGAAGATGGATTTAAAAGAACAGCAGGTAATATTCACGATGATGGTGCAGTCTCAAAAAGAGGTTGACTTGCTTGCGGCTGACTTGATTCCTGTCAATATGCGTACTTTTGCTAGTACGTGTCAGGGTATATATAAATTTGCTACGGTAGTTAAATTATAATATGTAAGTATTATACGTAAAAGTTGCGTCTGTGCTGTTAATGTTTATTGTAAAAAATGCTTTATAGGACGATTTCGTTAGAACAGGTAAAACAAATATTGTTCATTTATTAGTATTCAATGATTTATTAGATTTAAATATAACCCAGTGTAAATTAGAAGTAGTATTGTAGGAAAATAAAATGTATTGATGAACTATACTATTGTTTCCAATAACTTCCGCAATTTCCGCAAGATCTTGATCTCACTTGGTGGAAAGTGAAGATAAGTTGGAACGCGCTTGCCCAGAAGATTTATATTTTCAAAGTTCTATTGTATGCATTCTTTGTTCAAAAGTAAAAAAGAAAACTTTTACTCATTGGTAAGTACCTACCTACGCAACACGTTATAACATATATAAGAGTAATAAAATTGGAATACAACCAGATTCAGATTATAATTTTACAATGAAACGGACATCATGCATCATACTCAAATTTTAAATTGCTATTTTTAATCAAGATAGTTCACCCTAATTCTCTGCTTTGTTAACTATTAACAACTGATTACGTCTGTCAAATGATCGACGCGACCGGTAAACTAAGCGAATATCTTGTAAAACTGTTAATATTTTGATTCAATGAATTTTTAAGTGAAGTTGTTGCTCCGTTTAAATGTTCTAAGGGAGCTTGCTCAACGCGAGCATTCAAAAGAAAGAAAATATATCTATTGCCTAAAAAGATACAATAATACAGATTTATGTAGATAAAGATAATAATTAAGAAGCACAATAGAAAATGAACGAATACTGAAAAAAATGGGAAAAGAAGCTCGTCAAGCTCAGCAATGCGCTGGAAGTCTGTGGTGCGACGTAGTTGCAGCGCTGATTTTCAGCTTGCCCGGAATATTAATAGAATTCGCCTGTACTACATACTACTTACTAGTTTGGCTCAGTGACCCAAAGAGGATCTTGGCTTCTGACACAAGAGAACACCATTCTTCCCTGTTTTGCGCCTTTTCCCACCAGTTAGGGATATTTAGGGCACACAAATCCTTCTGTTCTTCGTCTTTCCAGCGGTATCTAGGGCGATCGGACGTTTCCCACTCAGTCACCCCTGAAACGCTCTCTTTACGCCCCGATCGTCTCCCATCCCTCTCCAGTTGACCCAGCCAGCGGAGACGTGTGGCTTTGATTTAGCCAATTATGTTTGGTGTAGCCACCAGCTCTTCCAACTCCTTATTTTTCCTTCGTCTCCAACTGCCATCCTCATTTCTTATTGGTCTCAGAATCTTTCGCCAAATTTTTCTTTAATTATAAGTTGATGTAATGTAATGTAAGAAAAATAAACATGAAAATGACGTGATATGTTACAAGCACTTGCCGCGGTACGGAGCTCTTTAACGCCAGAACACATTATCTTGCTGAAAATATAATTTTCTGCATCCGATTTCACAACCACAACATTTTGCGGCGACCTTAACATAAATACATTCTTTGCGTACGTTTTGAAATTATTCTGCTCCAATGCCTAAGTGCGGAACGAATTGCGACACTTGCTTGAATCTAATGATAGTTTCCAATTCCGGAGCACTTTGGAAATGTGTCAACACTGCACTGGGGCTGCATATTATTGTCATTGAAAGGAATGACATATTGCATATGTCATGTCGTGTGTGGAGTCTATTTTCGTAACAATCCAAACACATGCCTTATTTTTTATTACTGTCAGATGTTAACATGTATTGTTGTGCAGTAATCAATATGCGATGTTGTTGTTTATTTTATTTATTACTAGCGACCCGCACAGGCTTCGCACGGGTGCAATGCTTAACCTTTCTCTTGAATCACTCTATCTATGAACCGCATCAAAATCCGTTGCGTACTTTTAAAGATCTAAGCATATACAGACAGACAGCAGGAAGCGACTTTGTCTTATACTATGTAGTGATAACTGATAACATACCGCCTGAACGAAGAAAACGCAATATTTTTGTTTTTTTATTTGCATTCCCGGTTGGTTGAACACTAATCCAGCACCAACTTTGTCACTGTTTAGCCTTACAGTTGACTGGACGAGAGTGTCTCATGGCAATAAGTACATGATTTGTATTTTTTTGTAACGTACAATAAATAAAGTTTAAAAAATACATGAACACTTATACTAACATTGACTGATCATTTCCGATAGATGTACATTTATTATCTAATATATTAGTTAATAGGAAGAGATCTAATTCTACATATTCATAGAACAATGTAACTAAGTTACATGAAAATTACGTAAATTTGTACTTCAAGTCGAGAGGCAAGGGAAAGTAATCTCGGAGGTATAGTAACTTGTGGTCTAGCAACATACGTAGGTATGTATACTTAGTGCGATCAATAGCGTTTTACTACTGCTTTCGAATCGCCTGTAGAGTGTCGATAGTCTAGGTACGGTTAGCATCAAAAGTAGCTAAGCAATTTACTATTGGCATATGTCAATTGTCAAATTGCATACTAAAATTATCAGCGACTTGATGCTTCTTCATAGGTACTAGGTATAGTATTCATTTTGGTCCGGTTTTCTCGCTTTTTTTCGTTGGTTATTATTAAATTATCCGTATCACTTTAGACTTCCTAAAATACTATATTTCCTGTCTACAAAGAAGTGTAAGTTCTTGTAGACTCAGGTAATGTTGGTACGTACATTTTAGATAATCACTATCACAAAAAAATTACCGATTTCAACGGGAAGAAATCGTAAGTCCGAGAACAACAGTACCATTAGTTTAGTAACAGCTAAACATAATCTTATACTGACATTTTATCCTTACTCTACTTATATGAGTCTATGTTGCTCGAAATAAATGTTTTTTTTTTTTTTTTTTAAACAGCGATGTGACAGCGGATGCGTAAACGATTTGTATGGAAAATTGTAGTTCTACAAAGTAACTACTAGGGGCCCTGTACTATTCTCCATACAAATCGTTTACGTTATCGCTAGCGAGTACGGTCTCGTTAACTCATGGTAAGGGTACAGAATTAATAACTATAAAAATTGGGCAAGTGCGATTCGGACTCGCGCACCGAGGGTTCCGTACAAACACTTTTCATCCTTAAGTGGTTAAGTTAAGTTTGCACCTGGTATGTATAGCGCCCCATACAAATGAGGTGCAAAGTTAACGCAACCAACCCGTTTGTTGTATGAGAGCCCCCCTTAAATATTTATTTTATCTTATTTTTAGTATTTGTTGTTATAGCGGCAATAGAAATACATCATCTGTGAAAATTTCAACTGTCTAGCTATCACCGTTGTTGAGATACAGCCTGGTGACAGACGGACGGACGGACGGACGGACGGACGGACAGCGAAGTCTCAGTAATAGGGTCCCGTTTATACCCTTTGGGTACGGAACCCTAAAAATTGGGCAAGTGCGATTCGGACTCGCGCACCGAGGGTTCCGTACAAACACTTTTCATCCTTAAGTGGTTAAGTTAAGTTTGCACCTGGTATGTATAGCGCCCCATACAAATGAGGTGCAAAGTTAACGCAACCAACCCGTTTGTTGTATGGGAGCCCCCCTTAAATATTTATTTTATTTTATTTTTAGTATTTGTTGTTATAGCGGCAATAGAAATACATCATCTGTGAAAATTTCAACTGTCTAGCTATCACCGTTCTTGAAATACAGCCTGGTGACAGACGGACGGACGCACGGAAGGACGGACGGACAGCGAAGTCTCAGTAATAGGGTCCCGTTTTTACCCTTTGGGTACGGAACCCTAAAAACACCGAAGACGCTATTAGATGTGCCCATATTATTTGAGGAGTTCCTTCGCTTCCTAATGGGTTTCGTCATCAGATCTTCACCAACATTGAATTGGACCAATCTGTGGATGTTCCAATCCTGTACGAGTACAACAAAAATATTATGCCACTAATCGGTTTTGCGGTGTTGTGGTAACAAACATTATACAAATAAATTATAATACAACGAAGTTGGGAATCTCTTTTTAGGGTTCCGTACCCAAAGGGTAAAAACGGGACCCTATTACTGAGACTTCGCTGTCCGTCCGTCCGTCCGTCCATCCGTCCGTCCGTCCGTCCGTCCGTCCGTCCGTCCGTCCGTCCGTCCGTCCGTCTGTCACCAAGCTGTATCTCAACAACGGTGATAGCTAGACAGTTGAAATTTTCACAGATGATGTATTTCTATTGCCGCTATAACAACAAATACTAAAAATAAAATAAAATAAATATTTAAGGGGGGCTCCCATACAACAAACTTGTTATAGATTATATATATGTATAGGTACGGAACCCTTCATGCGCCAGTCGGGCTCGCACTTGCCCAATTTTATTTTTGATGTCAGTAGAAAATGTGAGATACTTACGTGAACTTGTCAGGAACGGTCCGACATGTTTTGAACTCGTGACGAAGTTACCGCGCCGCTTTACGGGTAGCGGTCCCTGATGAAGATCTCCATACGAGTTCGAAACATGTCGGGCCGTTCCTGACAATTTCACGTGACTGTGAACCACATAATACAATAATTAAATATGTCTCACGACACTTTTAATAAGATTATGAGGCCTTATTTCCTTTAATATTTTTTTTCAAATTATGACATGTCATATTATATTGATCATTGCAACCAACTTTTTGAAGTGAATTAGTACATTGTTGTAGAGGCTGTAAAGTAAGCAATAGATTAACTCGTACTATCGAAGGCCTCCCCACTTTCAGCCGAGACTTAACATTGTGCTTTTCACGACACGAGGAAATATATTATAATACGAGTTTTTCATATTGGTCATTAAACTCGGCGCCTTGTTGCAGCCTCATTGTTGTAAAATCAGGGCTATTATATAAACATAAAGCTGATCGTGCCCCCAGATTCAAACGACACAAAGACGATTTTCAACCCAGTTATGAAGGAATAACAAAAACATTCAAACTTTTTCACTTTCAACTTAATTTAGACATATTTGTATAGAATCTTTTTATCGATTCTATGTTTTTTATGTGGTAATACCACATTTTTATTTTTATAAATAATGACACAAAGGTAAATTAAGAAAGAAAAATTGAATGCGATCTACTACAATTGCCCGCTTCGATTGTAGTAGATCGCATTCAATTTTTCTTTCTTATAATTTACCTTTGTGTCATTATTTATTAATTTAGACATTTAAATATTTAGTCTAGGTTACACTCAGGTAAACAACCCTACGATACATTATACACTGAAGGGTCATTGTAACGGTACGCAATATTAACTTACGTTCCTAATATTATTTATATTTCGTGAGTCAATGTGAACATTATTAAATTAATCACATTATCACATTACAAAACCAATTTTAATATTTACTAAACAATACATTTAGTTTTTCTTTAAATATGGCCGGCTGACCCCGCATGCGCGCATCGCATCTCGTCGCAATGGAGTCATAGCTTTTCAGCCGAATAAAAATAAATATGAACTCAATATTTATATAGGTAATTAAAAGTGTTTATTTGTTGAAAACTGTTTATTTGTTGAGAAATTAGTAATTGTAGAAATTAGGAAATTGTTTTACGCCCCATAACTAATTTTAAAATATAAATGTTTATGATTTTCAGAGTAAAACCTTTTTTATGACACTTTATACTCTCGCGGTTTGTACTCATAATTAACACAAATTATAACGGGTCTAACGCGATATTTCTTATTTACCTTCATAATCCAAACCAAATAATCAAATAATCTTCATATTGGCCAAACTAAGCGGAGTATTCAGGAAAGGGTGAAAGAACACATAGCAGCAGTCAAAAATCGCCAAATACAAAAATCTGCAATAGCTGAACATTTGTTAACATACACATCTGGAACGAATCACTGGATCGAGTTGCACACCGACCGAAAATTCTTTCCACAGAAAAGCACTATTATCCACGGATGGTAAGGGAAGCAATTGAAATCAAGAAACACCCAAAGAATTTCAACCGGGAAGATGGTTTTAATTTATCGCAAACTTGGGGACCAGTGATTAAAAAGTTTAAACCGCGGGATATATCTTCGAATCTGTGCGCGGATGTTGTGAGTGTTGTGTGTCGGACCGGTGACAATAATTAGTAAATAAATGGGTGGTAGTCGAACATTTATTTTCCTACCCATCCATTTTATTAGACATTTTCGTCGGGTAGTACTATTACATTTGGCCGACAGCTCCAGTAACAACTCGCTGTTTCACCAGTACATCTGAGACCACGGCGTGTGCAACCCCGCCGAAACGTTAGATTATGAAGGTAAATAAGAAATATCGCGTTAGACCCGTTATAATTTGTGTTAATTATAAAACCTTTTTTAACAAAAACTTATTAAAAAGTAAACCTGAGGAGTATTATCTTACTTAAGAAAATAAACTCGTCTATGGGTATTT
Source organism: Apotomis capreana (assembly GCA_947623375.1). Taxonomy (NCBI): domain Eukaryota; kingdom Metazoa; phylum Arthropoda; class Insecta; order Lepidoptera; family Tortricidae; genus Apotomis; species Apotomis capreana. Next base: position 19,978,515 of record OX392506.1, read on the forward strand.
ATAAGTTTAAGAAAAAAATACACCTCATAAATGACGCATTCTCAATGGTCAATTTAATTTGACATGCAGCAGACGATTAAGCTTTGATTGGTTAAATTGTCGTTTAAGCCGGCCGAGAAAATTAGTCTGAAATATTATTTAAAAAGTCGTATCTTACTATGAAATTCAAGTGTAGATACGAACTGTTACCGTAAGGTTCAACATTGTTGTCGTGTTGGGAGCTAACATAGATATACAGTTTACAAATGAAAATATATAAGCAGTTTTGTATACTGGATTCAGGTAATCTATAACCACATTTTCGAGCAGTGTCGTGAAAAATACTATTCGCCGAGTTCTAGGTAGTAACATAGCTATATATTTCATGCTTTCATTGCGTGCAGTTGGAAATAAGTTGAAAAAAGAAAACTAATTTTCCGCGTGAATTTTGTAAATAAGTTTAGTTTTAGTAAGAATTTCGAGTAGTTTTGAAACAAAAATTATCAATGAAAACTTCAAACTGTTGATTTTAAATCACAATTTCAGAATCCCAATAGCCTTGTTCAAGGCAGTAACATCATTAATTTGTTAAGAAACATGTTTGATCATAGAGGAAAATTTCTAAAACAATCAGCATTCTAAATAATAGGCCTGTCATGTGATAACACGTTTGGATAAGTTGGTTGTACAACGGTCTGTGAAGTTTGCGGTCGTGGATTCACAGGGAATCACAAAGGGAAACGCGCCCTTTGACGGCGTGGAGAAACGTCAAGAGGAGCATGAATATCCATGAATTAAAGACTCAAGGTTTGAAAAGAGCAAGTATTTAAACGAACGAAAGAAAACGATCAAAATAAACTTATATGTTTACTATAAGTATCTGTAAGCCAATGACAGTATAGAGTTTAAACCACTCTTTACCAACTTTGCATGAACACAAATGTTACAGCGATTCCACTACCAACAATTATAAGCGCATTTATGCTAAGGTTAGCCTCGTTTGTCCATGAATATTCCTCAGTAGTTTGGTAATTGTGGTTAGAACGGAAGAATGTTGCTTGTGCACGGACCGGACATTCATACACCAAGTACCGCGACAGCTACACTACTCTAGTCATACTTCCCCCAACGAAGTGCCTCTCACTGTAGTGTCCGCCCAACCTCGGTCAACTTCGCGGACAGTGTAGAGCTAGCATGAGAGGCTCCGACTAGTCGTCCAAGTATCACCGTGAAGCGTCCGAGAAAGGTTCTATCCAGTTGCCGGTTGACCGTGTTCGCGGCGCGCCGCGTCGATATGTTTTGAATTTTTAAAACAAACGCGAGTGCCGACATTGTTTTGTTTCCAATATGAAGTTGATCGTCTGCGTGTTGTTCGTTATTGCGAATATCAGTAACAATGGGAAGGCTTCTCTGGACAGTTTGGTGCCCATGAGCACTAATATACTGTTTGAGGATACTACGAAGAACGCAGGTAAAGTTTTTTAGTTACATCGTTTAAATTATCTTCATTGTGAAAAAACAGGTTATTATGAATATGTTTAATAATCAGCTATATGACAAATTGCAAGTATTTAATGTAAGATTAGAAAATCGTGCGTATAAACTAAAGAGAACTGAAATGGCTTGTAAAATTTTCCACTGCAACCTATGCGGTTACATATGTTACGACTTACGACTTTTAGTGTATTCGTATTTTGGATACTTATACTTGAAAGTTTCACCTGTTTAACCTCTCTTTAAAGCCAGTCAAGTCTTATACTATAGTAGCTTATATTTTTATAACACGATGACATTGATAACATAATACGTTAAATAACGTGTATACACATTTCTAAATAGCCAAGCAAGGGACGAAGGTCAAGACTTAACAAGGTTACCAGCGTACTCACACTCTATAACTCATTGCAGACAAATCATGCTACCGGCCTTGCAAATTCAATGTAAAACCACGGAGGTGCATTTACGATTTCAAAATCGAACCCACAATTCTGGAGGACGGAAGGCCAGCAATCACCTTGAATGGAATGACTCCAGGGCCTCCGATCCATGTTTGCGCCAACGATATCATTGTCGTAGAAGTTAGAAATAAGGTCCCAGGACAGGACCTTGCGGTACACTGGCATGGCGTGGAGCAGAAAGGAACGCCGTACATGGATGGAGTCCCGATGGTCACACAGTGTCCTATCAGCTATGGTTCTACGTATAAGTATGCATTTAGAGCATCATCGCCGGGAACTTTCTTCTACCATGCTGATTCAGGTAAGTCAAACTTAGTGACAACATTTCATATTTCTAATAGGTGCAAATTAAAATAGAGATCGAGATTAATATCGGGATTAATGTCAAGCTCAACGTCATCCGTTTTTTTTTAATTAAACACCAGTCTACGTAACCTGTCAATGTGTCATACATAGGTTTGGAGTTACGACATTTTAAAATGAGTAAATTTAAATAAATTTATTTGTAAATAATTGGTAATCTTACAAAAAATTGTATTCTAAATTAGTAATCTTAGAAAAAATATAAAAACAGTGATAACGTCCTCTTCCTAAGCGCAAAGCGGAGCGAAAAGAAAAGTAATAAAAAAGTATTTTTTAAATTATGAAATCTTGTCAATTTAAAATAATTCGCTGTAGAAAGCCACTTCGAATCTCTTTCCAAATCTTAAGGGACTGTATTTAGGATTGCCTATGCCTTATAAGCGTATAAAGTTTCTAAACGATGAGGTAGAATAATATCCAATAATCAATTAATCATAACATACCTATGCAATACAGTAGGGTATTGTATTAATTTTACTCTTATATAATTAGTACATTGTACACGAAGTGTGAGATTAATCTGACGTGTCAAAATAGAACCAAATTACGATTGTATAATGGTGAGCGGATTTGCATGATATTAGAGAAGTGAGAAAGCTCCCATAAGTACTTACACGTTAATATGTGACGTTACTTCACTCCATTAATAGACAGCGGCAGCAAACTTAATTATACATAAAATATATAGAGTAATATTGAGACGTGATGTGTTCAGCGTTTCAGGAGACCACTTTTTACCGACTTAAAAAAGGTGCATGCATGTTCTATGTTGGAATGTATGCATGTTATAGTAGGTGTGTCTTTATATCAGGCGTTATAATGACGTCCATAAAAAGCTATTTAAATATTCTTCACCTTGGCTATTTTAAGTTTGAGCAGTTTATTCCATACCGCTCTTTTTTGATTCCTGAGCGCCAGAGACGGCAAATCATGTTGAAGGAAACTTCCACTGAATGTCAATAAACTGTATGAACCTCATATATAATCGTGAGTGTTTTAAATCAATTATTACGACAAAATAAAACTTAGTCAAAGAACATGACAATCGTAATGCATAATTATCATTTTTGGTTCGACTAGCGGCCTTTTTTTCCCTATAATTATTTTGTTACCATAAAGCGGCAGCTAACCAGTGACGTAGAAAGTCTCACTAGCTGAAGTGCCACACCTTATTTTCTTGTACCATGTTCCATTGTAAGACGCTTTAGCTCTTCGTCAAAACGGGCGCGATAAGTTGCTAGCAGACGGAATCGGGATGGTAAGACACGACCCAACTGTTACCATACCTAGCACTTGTCATAACCATTACTAAATTTACCTATATGCCTCCAACTTGGAATGGAGCGCAGTGTATTGAATAGAAAAAAGACGACATACAAAAATAAGAAACGCCACAAAAATTACAGATGGGTTAGTAAAGGCTCTTTTGCCTTTAAATGGAAGTAGGCCGGACATAGCTCGCCTTGAAGACCTGAGATGGACAAAAAGCGTGACACCATGGAAGGGTTCAGTAGGGAAAGTAGGGAAAAAGGAAGAAGGGAAGACCCCGCAAGAGATGGGCGGACGATATTATCAAGACAGCCGATCCAAACTGGATGCAATCAGCACAGTCCAGAGCCCAGCCAGCCAAGCACTGGCTAACTTAGGAGGAGGCCTTTTACCTGCAGAGGGGTTCTTGCAGATTAAGCAACCCAAAAACAAAAACAAAATATGGAAATAATTTTGTAAATAAAAAACGACATAATTAACACTAAGATTCTTTGAGAATTAAAGGCTTATATTTATTTTCATTTATTTATGTCTCCAGTCCTGAGGCGAGAACATGATATCAGCTTTTTTTGATGATTTCTGTCTGGGAGATTGTACTTTCTCTCTAGCCATGATTTAAAGTGCATAACTAATTTCAAAACGTGACTGTTTACTTTCTCAGTGAAAGTTTACTTTTACAGGCCAATTATTTCTTAATCTCTACCAAGCAAATTATTCTTAAAACCAAGCTGTCCAAAATAAAGCTATTTGAGTACAATTTAATACAAACGCAATGCATTAGATGCGAGATAAAGCTATAAAAAACATACTTAAAATGTTACGAAGCGTTGAATAGAAAGGAAAGTTTCCGCACTAGAGACGGAAACAAAAATAAACCTAAACTTGTTAGGGCAGTTAAATTATGATGAAAATAATTCGTTACAAAGAAATGAGAAAAGAATACACAAACACATTTTTACATAAAATAACTGACTTCAACGAGAAGAAAATGCATTACCGAGAACAACTGAAGTTTTTCTTACTATAATAAAGACGCGTTTGGCTCGGTTTGTAGACACCTGCCTACTGAGCCGGCGGTCCCGGGTTCGAATCCCGGCCGGGGCAAATATTTGTGTGATGAACTCGAATATTTGTGCTTGGGTAATGGTTGTTCTATGTATATAAGTATATATCTATATATATATATATAAAAGAAGAAGTCCTGACTGACTCATCAACGCACAGCCGAAACTACTAATGTTAGAGAGTTGATTTTTGCACAGTAGGTTACATTTATAACGTGGGCTAGGGATAAGAAGGGATTTTTGGAAATACCTCTCCTAAGGGGTTAAAAAGGGGATGAAAGGTTGTATGGAGTACAAGTTTTTTTGTATGCTAGGAACTTGAAACTTTATATAATGGCATTTTAATAGAATATAAGAAAAATGATTTTACCGTTTTTGAAAACTCAGCCCTGAAGGTGGTGAAAAAAGGGTTACATATGCGGTTATATGCGTATTGTTATCAAACTCATCGAATTTAGTAAAGCTATTCGTTCCTAGATGGCTCTAGCTGTACTTGAACTCACAATGGCGTAATTAGAGCAATTTAGCCGAAAACATACTAAAAGCGGCCAAGAGCGAGTTGGACTCGCGTACGAAGGGTTGAAGGGAATGGTACCGTTAGGTACGTAAAAATGCCAAAAAAGTCACGTTTATTGTATGAGAGCCGCACTTCAATATTTATTATTTGTTGAATTACAGCAACAAACATCAAAATTCACTTGACTTAAATCTCATACAACTTGCAAAAAAAGAAAAGTAATTTCAACATTGCTTAGATCTGAAATTAATAAAGATGTAAAATGTTCAAGATAAGATTCCACGAGGACGAAGTCGCGGGCAACACAGCTAGGGGGGTTAAATAGGGGTGCAATGTTTATATGGGAGAAACTTTATTTTTCGAACTAGAGACTTGAAATTTTGTAGAAGGCTTACTTAATCAAATATAAAAAAAGTGATTTCAGCGTTTTAAAAATTCTGCCCCTAAGGGGGTGAAATAGGGGTGCAAAGTTTGTATGATACTCTTCATTAAACTGCTTTCACCTCTCGATTACCAGTGCTGAGTTTAAGATTGTTTTAACAGCCTTACAATATTTAACTTTTTTTTAATCTCACTCAAATAACTAAGATGCCCATTTTCTAACTCCAAATCCATGCGTCGCTCTATATCTTGCAGAGTAATTTTTGCCAAAGATTAAATGCATCAGGTAACTGACGGAATAAGTATTAAGCATCCTGCAAACAATTCCCGTAATCTAATTGGAAAATCTTCTAATATTCTTTAACAATTGCATATCAGTGTCTGCCACTGTTTGAAATGTAATATGTCTAGACCATAACTAAGAATCAAATACACATACCTATTTTAATATCTTTGTCATCATCAAAAATCTACGCGGACGAAGTCGCGGGCGGCCGCTAGTCTATATATATAAAAGAAGAAGTCCTGACTGACTCATCAACGCACAGCCGAAACTACTAATGTTAGAGAGTTGATTTTTGCACTGTAGGTTACTTTTATAACGTGGGCAAGGGATAAGAAGCGATTTTGAAAAATTCAACCCCTAAGAGGTTTAAAAAGGGGATGAAAGGTTGTATGGGATACAAGTTTTTTTTAAAGCTAGGAACTTGAAACTTTGTTAGAAGATATTAAAATAAAATGAAAGAAAACTAATTTCAGCGTTTTTGAAAATTCATCCCCTAAGGTGGTAAAAAAAGGGTTGAAAGTTTGTATGCAGATCAAGTATTTTTTTGAGCGCGGGACTTGAATCTTTGTTTAAATGTATACTATTAGAATACAAGAAAAATGATTTCAGCGTTTTCAAAAATTCGACCCCTAAAAAGGTAAAAAAGGGGTTTAAAGTTTGTATGGAGATCAATTATTTTTTTGAGCGCGGGACTTGAATCTTTGGGTAAAGGCATATTATTAAAATACAAGAAAAGTTATTTCAGCGTTTTCATAAATTCGTCCCCTAAAAGGGTTAAAAAGGGGTTGAAAGTGTGAATCCATTACAAATTCCTTGAAACTTCTTATTAAGGCATATACAATAATAACAAAATAACATTATTTTAATGTCATTAAAGATTCAACCTCTAACGGGGTTAAAAGGGGGATGAAAGTTCGTCTTAGGGTTCAAATTTAATTTTAAGCTAGGAACTTTAAACTTCGTAAAAAGTTATGCAAATAAAATTGAATAAAAGTGATTTCAGCGTTTTTGAAAATTAATCCTCTTAGGTGGTAAAAAGGGGGTTGAAAGTTTGTATGGAGATCAAACCTTTTCTTGAGCGTGGGACTTTAAACTTTGTATAAAGGCATATAATTAAAATACAAGAAACGTAATTTCAGCGTTTTCAATAATTCGTCCCCTAAAATGGTTAAAAAGGGTTGAAAGTTTGATTCCAATGACAAATTCTTTGACTAAGGTGTTACGAGCAGAGGTCCCACGCTCGCGACAGGTGTTCATCGATCGAGTCATCGGCGTTTCCCGATAATCGATTGCCGGACTCTCACGAAAAGTGCCAAGTGGACATACCTTAGTGAGTAACCCGCGAAGTGATGTGTGGTGAGAAGTAAGTGTCCGCGGCGTCTTATGCCTTCCATCGCGGTCGCGTAAGGTCGTGATCGACCTCGATCAATAGATTAAGTTTTAATTAAGTGATAATTATCTGCACCACTGTATTAACTCCGATTAAACGCACTTCGAACATTAAGTGTTGTTTCTACTGTTATTCCCATCGGCGGCCCATACGTTATTGGCGCAGTCGGGGAGTAGTCGAATCAGTGCGCGTATCTAACATCGAGACTCGCCTGATAGTCATCATAGACATTTCGACTACTTGAATCTACGTGTGGCCGAGAACAGTGACTAGCAGCAGCGGAGCAGCAGCGGCAGAGCGGCGGATCGGCAACATCCAAACATCGATAAGTCCTTTTCCACTCGCCATGCAGACGCAGATACTGTGAGTTTAGAACTATAAGTTTAGTATACGAATCCTATTGGTTGCCAACCCAATCTGCGACCCCATTTATAGATAATTAAAGTTTAATTGAATCTTGCACAATTTTTCACCCACGGGCTAACCGGGCAACCGAGCCCGACCACCTACTTAGGTTTCATAGAGATTTACTGCTTAGTTCAGAAAGTATTGAAGAAGTCGAAGAAACTCCCAATATGCAAAATCCAAATGAGAACGCACCCCAAGTACCCCAACCGATAGACCAGATAGATAAAATTTGGAGAGCTTTGAGGCTAGTCCCGGACTTTGATGGAAATTCAAATGTTCTCGTGAGATTCCTAGATATATGCGATAAAATAGTCTTAACGCATATCAATGCAGCCCCCGGAAACGAGTTGAACAATTCAGCCGTCTTAAACGGCATTTTAAATAAAATAACTGGCAGAGCCGCCACCACTTTGGCAGCTAACGGTATTCCAAGGGACTTGAATGGTATTCGAAATGCACTAATTAACTCATTTTCAGATCACAGAGACGAAACGGCTCTTTACACAGATTTATCAATGTTAACTCAAGGATCAGATACCCCCCATGTTTTCTATGAACGAGTCCAAAATTTACTCAGTACAATAATGACATACTGCGAATTACACGAAAAAATAGCTACAACAATAGAAGCCAAACGCACTCTATATAAAAAATTAGCACTTCAAACATATACGAGGGGCCTTCACGAACCCCTTGGTTCACGAGTGAGATGCATGCGTCCGGAAAATTTACAAAAAGCTTTAGAATTTGCGCAGGAAGAGATGAATGTCCTCTACCAAAAACAAAAAAATCAAACCCCTTTTAAATCAAAAATACCGCCTTAATTCGGAATACCTTTTTACGGAAAAACTAACGGTCCACAAATCCCACTCAGAACAATTATTCGCTAACCATCCCTTGCTTTAATGAAATTAACGATCAAAAACCTATAAAATTTTATTTATATCAATTTCACGATTACTTTGACGGACTTATTGGCTTAGATTTACTAGAGCAGTGGCATTCTCAAATCGAACTTAAATCCCGCACATTAAAAACCGAATTTGCCGACAACCCGATCCACATGTATGAATCACGTAGTAGCCCTGCAACAATAACAATGCCCGCACAATCGAGCCAAATGATTAGAGTGCCGGTTAATATTTGTCAAGGCGACATTTGCATAAATTACCAAAATATATCCGGATGTTACATCTTAGATTGTGTAACAACGGCTGTTGAAAATCAAGCCTTAGTAGAGATATTTAATCCCACATTAAATGAGGTAAACTTAAAATGGATATGCCCATTAGAAGCATGTATTTTTAGCGAACGGAGTATACCATTGCCGAACGTCACACTCGCAGACGGCAAGGCCGATCGCTTCGGAGAAGTATTATCGCGCTTACATACGAACCATATGAATGACGAGCAGCAAGCCAATTTGCTGACCTTATGCAAAGAATACGCTGACATATTTCATTTAGACGACGAGCCATTGACCTTTACGAGTAAAATTAAACACAGAATTAGGACAACAGACGAAATTCCCGTGCACAGTAAAACCTACAGATATCCTTACGTTCATAGGAAGGAGATCCAGGACCAAATACAAAAAATGCTCGCCCAAGGCATCATAAGGCCTTCTTCATCTGCCTGGAACGCGCCCATATGGATCGTGCCCAAAAAAAAATGATGCATCTGGTAAAATTAAATGGCGATTAGTAGTTGATTTTAGAAAACTTAACGAGAAGACAATAGACGACCCTCAACCAGGCCCGAGCCGACCCCACATGACGACATTCGACTCGACAGCCTTTCTGACGGACCTGGTATCTTACCTTTTATGTTGGGCGCAACGAAAATTATCTCCCACCAACATATTTTTCTTGTGGAAATAAATCTCGCCAAAATCCGAAGACAAATTAAACTCATACAAACTCAACTAACAGATGTCGCAAATAAAATCCCAAATCAAAATTCCCCTCTATTTAAAGATCAAATCCTGCACCTATTTTCTAAGCTAGAAAAGACTATAATGAAACTAGAATCTTTTGAGCCAAAGCGAATAAAACGTGGCCTTCTTGATCCTGTCTGAACACTAATTAAAAGCGTGACGGGCAACCTCGATAATAACGATGCTACGCATTTTGAAAATGCTCTGACTATCCTTCAAAAGGATAATCAAGCGTTTTCTGCCAGTTTAAATAAGCACATCAGCTTATATAAAGATTTGACTCTCCATCAAAGCTACATTTTAAATAATTTAACGCGTAGCCAAGAAAAATTAGAAAAAGCATTCACCTACCTCATTAATTATACGAATACTGATAGCCATCTCTTCACTCAGCACGTGCACCTAAGCCAAATATTTAACGCCTTCAGCGAAAATGTAGATGACCTCTTAGCTGAACTTATTAGAATAGAAAACGTTTTAGCTTTTAGTCGCACTAATTCAATGCACCACTCACTTTTATCGGTTAGTGATATAACTAATATGATAAGTAGAGTAAAGGACATTTATGGACCTGCACATATATTAAATTTAGACATTAGGTACTATTACGACATAATTAGCTTAGGATCCTATTTCATCGATGAAAAAATCGTACTAGTTTTAAAGTTTCCCATAATGTCCCCAACAAAATACGACCTTTGTAAATTATGTCCGGTTCCTAATAGATATTCCCAGATTATCATCCCACCATACCCTTTACTGGCAACCAACTCCAAGGAATTCGTATACATGGAGGCTGAATGCCCTAAGATTGACACGTGGTACATCTGCAAACAACAGACCATTCATCAAATCCGTACCCAACGAGACTGCGTCACTCGCCTTGTGCTAGAACAGGAAATGGATGAATTATGCCGGCCCACAACTATTAACTCAGCAAGGAAGCTCTTCTGGAATTGGACAGTCAACACTACATAATCTCATTCCCGACAAGTACAAAATTATCCACATCATGCCAACATGAAGAACACCGCATATTGAATGGTAGTTACCTAGCTACGATTCCACGAAATTGTCGCCTACGGACACACGAATTTACAATCATTAACATAGACGACAAGATACGAGGACACGCCGTCGAAATAATGACGTTACCAAAATCAGACTCGTTACTGTTAAATCCCTAATTTACCTTCTGCGTAGCTGGAAGTCTCCATATTCCTAAGTTTATTATACAAACAATATTTGCGTCCGTACAATTCTTTATTTCTTCATAAAGTAAAACTAACATGACAAGCAACATCAAATATCATCAAAGACAAAGTAGTCGACAGCATAAAACCTCATCATCCCCCCGCAATTCTAATTCACCCCGGAATAAGAATTGTCGCAATCATAAAGTTAGAAACAAACTAATAACTATATCTATAACTAAAGTTAAACATTGAAAAACAAATAAATAATAAAACAAACAAGACAAAATACTAACCGCTCAGTATAAGAAGGATAGTGGTCTTCACTCTAACTCCTTCCCCCCTCAATGTTAAACTTTTGTTTTAGATGACAATAAAACGTAGATGAACATTAAACCTCATAATAATTATGATAACACTTTTGGCATACAAATAAACTATTCAATTAAACCTAGTTTCTCTACAAAATAATTATGTTTCTGTTTTCCTAAAGCTTTTGTTAAAATGTCTGCAACATTTTCTTTCGTGTTCACATACTTTACAATTACTAATCGTTTGCTAATCAAATCTTTAATAAAATGATATTTAATATCAATATGCTTTGACCTCTTACTGTTTTCATTTGACTCCATCAGTTTGATAGCGCTCTGATTATCTACAAGTAACGTTGAGTTTGAAAGACAGTTAAAATCTTGTAACAACCCCTTTAAACTAACTAACTCTGCACACGCTAGAGCCGCAGCTATATATTCAGCTTCGGCTGTTGATAAGGCGACAACGTTTTGTTTCTTACAGAACCAGGCTAACAAATTATTGCCATAGAAGACTACAGAACCACTCATACTTTTTCTGTCTGTTTTGTCGCCTGCCCAGTCAGCATCGGTATAGGCAATCAAGGGACAACTGCTATCCTGTTTGTATACCAAACATTTTGATTTGGTGTGTTTTAGATATCGCAAAACACGTTTCGCTGCTTGCCACAGTGACATAGTTGGCTTATCCAAAAATCTACTCAAATAGGATACTGCGAAGCAAATATCTGGCCTACTTGAAGTAGCTAAGTATAAAAGGCAACCTATGAGCTCACGATATGGTATATCCAAGGTGATACATTCATTGACATCAGTAGTGAAATTTACCTCCATTGGTGTCTCCGCCCCTTTACAATCTGCCATGTTAAATTTATCAAGCAATCTATTTATTGCTGATTCTTGAGAAATAGAGATTGATTCTGAGGTTCTCACAATATCCAACCCTAAGTACGCACTCACCTCTCCAAGGTCCTTCACATTAAATTCCAATTTTAAATATTCATGTGCTTTATATAGGTTTGTTGCACTTTTAGACATTAAAATGATATCATCAACATACACTAATAAAAATACATCTTCCAAAATATATAAACAAAAATCATGTTTTGATTGTAAAAATCCTTTATCAACTAAAAAGCCATGAAGTCTTTCGTTCCAGCATTTAGGTGCTTGTTTTAACCCATACAGAGATCTTTTTAGTTTTAAATATATGCCTTTTCCAACTTTAACTCCTAACGGTGGTTTTATATAAACGTCTTCCTTTAAGAACCCGTTTAAAAAGGCCGTTGGAACGTCTAATTGTTTCATGTACATGTCATTTTGTATAGCTTGACTAAGCATCATACGAATTGTAGGCATACGAGCTACTGGTGAATACACATTAAATAATGTTTCTTCTTGAAACCCTTTCGCCACTAATCGGGCCTTTTTTGTACCATCCTTTTTAGTAGTGAATACCCATTTGGTATCTATAGCCTTTTTATCTTTCGGCAATTCTGATTCTTCCCATGTTTCCAATGATTTCAGCGAATTTAATTCTTTATCTATTGCGTCTTGCCACTCTTGACCTCTTTCAACAGCTTCTTTGTAAGAACCTGGATCACCCGTACACAAACAGTAGGCGACATGTGTTTCATAATCTTCCAATCTTTTTGGAGGTTTAATAATTCTGCCACTTCTTGTTCTTGTCACATGCTCATTTCTAACATCTTGTCCCTCATTTATGTTCTCTTCAGCACAATCTTCAAACATTTCTTCTGGTTCTATAATTTCCTCATCAACATTCTTATTGATGACCTCTTCTCTATTTCCATTATCTTGTTCAGGCTCAGTAATCCCATCAGTATTTATGGGATTTGTTTCTGAAATACTTACTCTTAACCACTCTCGTTCGTTATCAGTCTGCTCACTTTCTTTGTAAACAATATCATTTTCATCGAATCTCACATCTCGTGACACAATTATTTTGTTATTTCTAGGATCCCATAAACTATATCCTGTTCTGCTGTATCCTACCATCCTACACTCACGTGCTCTCTCCGAAAGTTTATCATGTTTAGGTAAGATATATGCCCACGCCTTTGCACCAAATGCACGAAGTTTGTTTAAGTCTCTTGTCCCATACATAATTTCACAAGGAGTTTTGAAATTAATAGCCACAGACGAACAACGGTTCAACTGATAAGCTGCACATTTTACTGCTTCACCCCACAAAGTCTTTGGCAGCATAGTTTCAATAAGCATAGTCCTTGCTTTGTTATACAAACTTCGATTCATTCTCTCTGCAACGCCATTACTAGCTGGTGAATATGGTAAACTATATTCCAAAACTATTCCTTTCTGATCACAAAATTGACGGAGTTTATTGCAAGTGTATTCACCTCCATTATCACACCTGATCCTCTTAACATTTTTCTCAAATTCGTTTTCGTATCGATGGATATAGGTAATAATATTTTGAGCTGCCTCTGATTTCCTTTTTAGCAAGAAAACTACACAAAAGTGTGAAAAATCATCTATTATGGTTTGAAAATAGACTTCACCCTCAATTGTTGGAATGTTGGATGGGCCCGCTATATCACTGTGTAACAGTTCTAAGACTTGACGTGACCTTGGTTGCTCTAACCTTTTGAATGGTAATCGTGTTGCCTTACCTTTCATACACGCGTTACATACGTTGTTGTTTAGTGGTAGCTGTAGCCTTTGTAAGGTTTTAGAGCTGGTGTGTCCTAAACGTCTGTGCCACAACATGCCATCTGCTGAATGTATAGCCGCGACTACTTCCTCCGTTATAATTTTACCCTGCAAAATATAAAGTTTGCCATTATTATATGCCCATATAATGGACCCATTAAAAAATAAAATTTTTGCGTATTCATTCCTAAAAATGATTTCATTTGGTTTTTCTAGCAGTTTCCGTACAGATAGAAGATTATATGCTAACTTTGCTACAATAAGTCCTTCGACAGCAAACTTAACATTACCGCATTTAATCGGTAAACTGCCACTTTGATATGCAATCAATTTTTCACCATTAGCTGTGTTAATTTGTACAGGATGTGCTAAGGTTTTTACATTTGTCATAAATGGTGTATAAATATCAGATATAAAATTTTGTGATGCACCAGAATCGACTACAAAAGAAATTGATTGATTAAATGATGCCTTACAAGTCAAGTTGAATTCTTCATCAATCATACAGCCCACTTCCTCTATAGTCTCTTCATGAGCTATAATTGCATCGTCCCTTGATGTGTGTGCTCTATTCACACCTCGAGCGCGTCCATGCATTCTGCCACGACCCCTTCTATATAATTCACCACCTCGGACAGGAGCACCACGTTGGAAAGTGTAATACTGCCTATTATGAATACTTTTGTGGCAAAATATTGCTTTGTGCCCCTTTTCATTACAATTCCAGCATTCTATGTTAAATGCGTTGTCTTGAGTCTTACTTACATCATCCAGTCGGATTTCCGCGTCAAGTAAAGCCCTTTTTGTCTTTTCTAAAGTTAAATTTTCGTTCATCGTTTCTAAAGCTGTTGTCACATTGTTATATTTTCCCGGTAATGCGAGTAGTAAATGTACCACTTTATCTGACTCGTCCATTTTAGACATGACATCGATATCGCTTATTAGCTTATCAAATTTCAGAAAGAAATCTTGCAATTTCTCACAATCCTCGCATCTCAATTCGATTAATTTCTTTTTTAAATTGTATTTATTCATAACACTTCTTCGATTGAAAATATTTTCTAAAGCGTTCATCATTTGTTTGGCACTTTTGCATCCTTTCACAATTTCTAGAAAATTATCGCCTATGCATTGCACAATTAGTGATCTCGCTTCTGCATCCTTCTTCTTTTCATCCGCCTTAACATCCTCACAGGCCAATATATCGCTAAGGCCTTTCTCCTCCAACAACAACTCTAAACGAAATTTCCAATTGTGAAAATTATTTCCATCTTCTAGACGATATATCACGTTCTGTATTTTTGCTTGTGCCATATTTTGGTTTTGGAAGCTTTCTGCTTCAACAATAAACTGTTGTTTTAATAATTTTTTACATTAAATATGAAGTTGTCAAAAAATATATTTTCGAAAATTTTCTAAATTTTTTATTCAAACCGCTAAAAAATTAGGAATATGGGGGAACCCATAACCTGTTAAATCCCTAATTTACCTTCTGCGTAGCTGGAAGTCTCCATATTCCTAAGTTTATTATACAAACAATATTTGCGTCCGTACAATTCTTTATGTCTTCATAAAGTAAAACTAACATGACAAGCAACATCAAATATCATCAAAGACAAAGTAGTCGACAGCATAAAACCTCATCAGTTACCAATCTCACCGAAGCTATCGATGCGCTATAATTTGACTACAATCGACCTTAATACCCTACACAACATTCAGCACCAGGTGTTGTTAGAACCGCCAGTGATAACTGCAACAGGAGATTCACCCGGTCTATATCATACAACTATACCCACATACATAATCATACTGCTTGGAGTAACTGCACTGATCGTCTTATATTACTACAAGCGTGCTCGATCCAGCATTCAAAGGGAGAACGAAATTGAACTCCCAACAGTGGAACCTAATACTCAAACTTTGGAAGATCGTCGAGCCGCAACATTTTCATTAGACATGGGAAAATAGTTGCGCATCTAGGAGGGGAGGTGTTACGAGCAGAGGTCCCACGCTCGCGACAGGTGTTCATCGATCGAGTCATCGGCGTTTCCCGATAATCGATTGCCGGACTCTCACGAAAAGTGCCAAGTGGACATACCTTAGTGAGTAACCCGCGAAGTGATGTGTGGTGAGAATTAAGTGTCCGCGGCGTCTTATGCCTTCCATCGCGGTCGCGTAAGGTCGTGATCGACCTCGATCAATAGATTAAGTTTTAATTAAGTGATAATTATCTGCACCACTGTATTAACTCCGATTAAACGCACTTCGAACATTAAGTGTTGTTTTTACTGTTATTCCCATCGGCGGCCCATACGTTATTAAGGCATATATAATAATAACAAAATAACATTAATTTAACGTCATTATAAATTCAACCTCTAAGAGGGTTAAAAGGGGGATGAAAGTTTGTCTCGGGGTTCAATTTTAATTTTAAGCTAGGAACTTGGAACTTTGTAAATAGGTATTAAAATAAAATAAAAGAAAACTGATTTTAGTGTTTTTTTAAATTCATCGCTGAAACTGGTAAATAAGGGGTTGAAACTTTGAATGGAGATCAAACCTTTTTCTGAGCGCGGGATTTTAAACTTTGTATTAGTGCATATAATTAGAATACAAGAAAATAAATTTCAGCGTTTTTGAAAATTCAGCCCTCAAGGGTGGTGAAAGGGGGTTGAAAGTTTGAATGGAGATCAAACCTTTTTTTTGAGCGCCGGACTTGAAACTTTGTATAAAGGCATATAATTAGAATTCAAGAAAACTAATTTCAGCGTTTTTGAAAATTCACCCCTGAAGGTGGTGAAAAAGGGGTTGAAAGTTTGTATGAAGATTAAAAAATTTTTTGAGTGTGGGACTTGAAACTTTAAATAGAGGCGTATTATTAGAATACAAAAAAAAGTGATTCAGCGTTTTTGAAAATATAGCCCTGAAGATGGTGAAAAAGGGGTTGAATGTTTGGAATGGAATGGAGATCAAACCTATTTTTGAGCGCCGGACTTGAAACTTTGTATAAAGGCATAGAATTAGAAATCAAAAAAAATAATTTCAGCGTTTTTGAAAAATCAACCCCTGAGGCGGTAAAAAGGAGGTTGATAGTTTGTATTGAGATCAAACATTTTTTTGAGCGCAGGACTTAAAACTTTGTATAAGGGCATATTATCAGAATACAAGAAAAGTGAATTCGTTTTTGAAAATTCAGCCTAGAAGGTGGTGAAAAAGGGGTTGAAAATTTGTTTGAAGATCAAATATTTATTTTGAGTGCGGGACTTGAAACCTGAGTTCATAATGATTCCGCGTAATTTGAGCAATTTAGCCGAAAAAAAAAACTAAAAAGAGGCCAAGAGCGAGTCGAACTCGCGTACGAAGTTCGGTACCATTACGTATAAAATGGCAAAAAAAAAACACGTTTATTGTATGGGGGCAGCACTTCAATATTTATTATTATTTATTTTTTGTTGAATTACAGTAACCAACATCAAAAACATCAACTTGCAAAAAAAGAAAAGTAATTTCAACATTGTTTAGATCTGAAAATAATATAATAAAGATGTAAACTGTTCAAGATAAGATTCCACGCGGACGAAGTCGCGGGCAACAGTTAGTTTATCTATATAAGTACGTATATCGTCGTCTAGTACCCATAACACAAGCCTTCTTGAGCTTAATTTGGGACTAGATCGATTTGTGTGAGGTTGTCCGATATTTATTATTTATTTATTTATTTATTTATTTATAATAACATAGAAATGAAAGTGCATATTGTTTTTGAAGAGTTCCGTCGATTCCTCATGGATATCGTCACCAGATCTTCACCAACATTTAATGGAACGAACATGGAGATGCCTACTATCGAACAAAAATAATTTTCTAATTTTTCTTAAATTACGGCGTTCTGAGGAGTCAAACATTAAAAAAATACACTCACACAATAAATATTTAAGGGGGGCTCCCATACAACAAACTTATTATAGATTATATATATGTATAGGTACGGAACCCTTCATGCGCGAGTCGGGCTCGCACTTGCCCAATTTTTTATCAAGCGGTGCTAAATCGAGCCACTGCGCTTAATTTACCTGGGTTTAATTTACTCTTAAAACTTCGGGGCAGTTGCGGCTTTACATGTGGTCGACTTTCGACTCTCGCCACAGTCAGACAGAAAACCCTAACAAAAGCCGAACTACCGAAAGAGAAAACATTTGGCCCGACATGTCCATACAAAGCCAAATATGTCCAGCTAAAGCCGGACATCTGTCAACAATAGTGTTCGGAAGAAACCGGCGTGGGTTCGTAGGTTCAGTTTCATAGACGCACATTTCGATCGGTTACGCCGCCATTGCCATCGCCACACCCCACGACCAATTGCTTTGCATTTTACAGAAAAAACCTATAGAATAGGCAGCTTTTGAATTTCGAATATCAAAAGAACAAACATTAAGTATTACTAGAGGCCCGTTGCGGCGTCGAACCGCCGCTAGAATATGGAAATCCGGTAGTGTTACAGAAAATAACTACTTTATCGAAAAGAAGTTTTTGGCGAACGAAGAATAAATACTGTAAAAAAACACGTTAAAATAATGTTTTAAAAACGTTGAAACATGCCAGGCTAGAGCTAGGCCTGATAGCCAACTGCCAGTTTCATCGTGACAACTTTTTCAACTCTTTTGTAAAAATAACTTGTGCATTAATGACATGTGATCTGCTGATCTGTTCCACAAATAAAATGTATATTATTTTTTATGGAAAAATTTAATTCATAAAAATAATCCCATATCTTGAAAAAAATATTGACATATTTTCATAGGACCGAAGATTGGTAGAATTTTAATTTGTTGTTCTTTCTTCAGGAAAGAAGAATTTATCGATTTGATCGATTTCTATCAATTTCCAGAAAAAGCACATGAATCGAAACGACAGATTTGGGCACTCACTACGCAGGTTTTAAAAAGGAAATCATGTAGTGCGTAACTGTTTATGTATTCATTTATAATAGCTCGTCCACAATGCCAACTCGTCCACATTTCCAACTCATCCGTATTCCCACCTCGTCCACAATGCCAAGTCGTCCACATTACCAACTCGTCCATACACCCAACTCATCTACATTGCCAACTCGCATTCATTTCCAACTCATCAACAATGCCAACTCGTCCATATTGCTAACTCGTCCACAAATACAACTGGTCCACATTTCCAACTTGTCCATAGGCCCAACTCGTCCACAATTCCAAGTCGTCCACATTTCCAACTCGTCCATATTCCCAACTCGACGATACACCCAACTCGTCTATAGAAACTCGTCCTTATTATCAGCCCGTCTTTATTGCCAACTCGTCCATATTCCCAACTTGTTCATTTTGCCAACTCATCCACATTCCCAACTCGTCCATATTCTCAACTCGTCCGTATTACCAAGTCGTCTTCATTGCCCACTCGTCCGTGTTCCCAACTTGTTCATTTTGCCAACTCATCCACATTCCCAACTCTTCCATATTCCCAACTCATTCACATTGACAACTCGTCCATATTACCAACTTGTCCGTATTACCAACTCGTCTTCATTGCCAACTCGTCCATAATGCGAACTCGTCCACAGGTGTGCAGGTGTCTATGGGCGACGGTAATCGGTTTCCATCAGGCGATTCGTTTGCTCGTTTTCACCCTATGACATAAAAAAAAACTGCCCACTTTTCCATGTTCCCAACTTGTCAATTTTACCAACTCATCCACATTGCCAACTCATCCACATTTCCAACTCGTCCATATTCCCAACTCGACGATACACCCAACTCGTCTACAATACCAACTTGTCCTTATTATCAGCTCGTCTTTATTGCCAAATCTTCCATATCACCAACTTGTCCGTATTACCAAGTCGTCTTCATTGCCAACTCGTCCATATTCTCAACTCGACCACATTTCCAACTCGTCCATTTTACCAACTCATCCATATTGCCAATGTAGATACATTCCCAACTAAGCTACTTTGTCAAGTCGTCCATATTCTCAACTCGACCTCATTTCCAACTCGTCCATTTTACCAACTCATCCATATTACCAATGTAGATAAATTCCCAACTTAGCTACATTGTCAACTCGTCCATATTCTCAACTCGACCACATTTCCCATCCCGTCGACATTCAAGCGGAAGGACTTAGTTTTTTCTAGTAAAATACTATTTAATTTACCATAACTCATGCTATTTGCTTTGGTTTCTTTTTTGATGGACTTATATAATCATATTTAAAATAATCTATCATAAATTTACTTATTTGAATGACGTTTAGTTGTACTTACTACATTTTTTCTGCTTTGATTTATTGTAAAACTCGCTTATAAAAATAATCTATTCTTGAATGACGGTCAGTTTTTCTGGTCTTGCGAGCACCAGTCCAACTCGCACTTAACCGGCTTTTTCCTCCACATTTTTAACATGCGAAAAAAGTTTCCATATCAACATTTTAAAAAGAAAAACAACCTGGCAATTTAGATCATTGACATTATAGCCCCCAATAAAAAATACATTAAAAGTTGTCAGAATATGATTACTGTCATTCATTGTCAACAAACTGTAAAATTATTTTTGCATATTCGTACATGTTTTAAGTGTTGCGGATATTATGTTGCCGACTCAAAAATAATATTTCATCATACTGAACAACTTACTACAGGTTTGTGAGCAAATCATGCTTATTATTATTTGGTCATCTTAAGTCAAAATAGGGATCACAGGTCACGTGGTCAATGTCACGTGGTTAGCGCACAGTAGTTTTTTCAAATCCATTTTTCAGTACTTTTTCGGGAAAAAATTAAAAATCCAAGAGTTTTATGCACATCTCCAGCATGGGACGAATCTAATGACATATCATTTATCAAAATCGGACCATAACTGTAGATCTGATGGGATGTACAAAAATCGGCCTCGCGTAATATATATATAGATAGTGTTCATTCATTCATTCATTATATTCTGTGAATTTAAGTGTTAATAAATTATTGAGAATGTGTTTATTGTGTCAATACATAAGTTGCATAAGTCAGTAAAACTTATGAGAACATACAAATATTGATGTAATTCATACAAATTAACATTTGAAAAGAGTCAGGTGTTCGAGTCGGTGCATGTTTGGCTTACTAATTTTTATTTCTCTTTATGCGCAGTAACATTAAGGTGTAATGGTCAACTTGGGACACATAATTTATCGCACAAAAAGGTTTTTTTTTATCTTGATGAAAGTCGCCTCAAAACTAAGCCTACACACAATTTTGTTGATTGTTTAAAACGCTACTCGACGATTGTACGCCGCCGATTATTCGAACAAAAACGGAAGACGGAGCAGTGCAAATGGTGCACTGTAAAACGGTCAGTTGTTATTACGACACGCGTTGTTTATTGAATTACTCTAAAGGTGCAATTCTGTGCATCGCGGCCGATCGCAGCCGCAAGCGATCGATTGTGTGAACATATAGCGCCGTTTCCGAAGTCTGCGACAGACGCGCGCGGCCTACCTACGACAGACGTCGGCCGCACGCGATTGTGCGTGTCTCAACATCGTTCTGACGTGAGACGACGACTATTATAGCATCAGCCGCGTGCGTCAGTCGCACGCGATCGACCGTGCGTGGGTGAGATCCGCTGAGATCAGCCGCAATGCACGGATTTGCACCTTTAGTAATGTTTTCATCTAAGAATATAATTATTTTATGGACGCTTCGTCACTCGTATTTATTACACGATAGATAAAATAGATCCAACACTTTCACTTGTGTAGATGTCGGAAAGTAGGCTTATTGATCAGTTGCTACGCACGCCAGGAGCCTAAAATGAAATGCACATGGACTCTATTATCTAGAGTATAGGTGGGAGCGAGGGTAGCAAGTGGCTAACGCGCTGGACCGGTAATCCAGAGGTACCGGGTTCAATTCCCGGTCCATTCAACCAGGTAGCTCCTTTTTCAATTTTTCTTTAAGCTTTGATCTTTGTATTAATGGTTTAAATAAAAACTGTGGTGTACCCACATCAAAAAAACCGGCGAAGTGCGAGTCGGACTCGCGCACCGAGGGTTCCGTACAAACACTTTCCATCCCTAAGTGGTTAAGTTAAGTTTGCACCTGGTATGTATAGCGCCCCATATAAATTAGGTGCAAAGTAAGGTATTAAAAAAACTACTAACTAGATCTCGTTCAAAACAATTTTCGTTGGTAGTTGTTATAGTAATGTACATCATATGTTTTTTTTAGATTTTTCATTTTCTTATTTTAGAAGTTACAGGGGGGGGGACCAACTTTTTTCCACTTTGGAAGCGTCTGTCACGCAAACTATACGGTGTAGAAAAAAATATTTTAGAAACCTCGATATCATTTTTGAAGACCTATCCATAGATACCCCACACGTATGTGTTTGATGAAAAAAAAAAAATTGAGTTTCAGTTCTAAGTATCCTAGTATATAGGGAGCCCCCAATATTTATTATTATTTTTTTATTTTTGCATCAAAATCTTAATGCGGTTCACAGAATACATCTACCTACCAATTTTCAACAGCTCTTATAGTTTCGGAAAAAAAAGGCTGTGACATACGGACGGACAGACAGACGGACAGACAGACATGACGAATCTATAAGGGTTCCGTTTTTTGCCATTTGGCTACGGAACCCTAATGAGACATTACATGTTTCATAAATTTTTAGAGTATAGGTGTTTTAATGAACCATTAAACGGATTACCGTTTTTCATTCAAGTTTCGTCCCTTTCAGTGAGTCATCAAAGCGACGGTCTGTACGGAGCGTTAATAGTGAATCAACCACAGCCTTTGGAAGCCCATTCATCTTTGTATGACTTCGACCGAAGTCAAGAAAACACTCTGGTCATAGCAGCCAAGTTTCCTGAACTGATGACCGCTAATTTGGAGGATTCTAGTCAGATGAAACCGAGTTCCT
Organism: Apotomis capreana; assembly: GCA_947623375.1. Lineage (NCBI taxonomy): Eukaryota > Metazoa > Arthropoda > Insecta > Lepidoptera > Tortricidae > Apotomis > Apotomis capreana. Next base: position 20,001,203 of record OX392506.1, read on the forward strand.
TGCTCATCAACGGACTTGAGGAAGATTTTAAGTAAGTAAGAATTTATAAAATAAGAAGCATCCTAATAACGATGCTTCTTATTTTGACGATTTTTCCCCCGGACTCCCCGTCATGCTAAAGATTATATACTTTTAAATAAAGTAATATATGCCCTTCTGGCATGTATGTACACTTTTATTTTTTTAATTCATGTTTATAAAATGGGTAGTTTGTACATTTGTTAGTCAACCTTTGACAACGGTAACTGTAATAGTTGCCAAAGCGTCAGGAAGGCTCAAATAATGAATAAACGCGATAACCCGTTTAAATTGTTATATTTAAATGTATAATGTTACAAAAAAACTTTCGTAGTAATTATCATAATTAATTCAGTTTGTTGATCTTAATTTCCATCTCTCTGTCCTAGTTGTATTTTATTTTGATATACTGAGAAAAACTGTGTTTCCTTGTTAAGTTATGTGTACTATTGTGTAATATGTATAAGTAATAACATGAATAATTTAAAAAATCTCTTGGTATGAAATTAGTTTCAATTGCATAACACTATTTGATTATGATTATAAACATATGTATAGGATGTGGATATGTCAGCTATGTGCATAGCGTTCGTTAAATAACGTAGTCAGGTAAAAAGTACCCTATAACTATCTTTGGATGTCCAGCTATCACTGTATCAAAATTGGTTATAATCCGTCTAGCCATTTTGGCGTTATGAGAGGACAACGAAACGTTTACTAACGGCGCGATGATGGGTGTTATTTCACTTGTAAAATAAATAAATAAATATTAAGGGACAATCTTACACAAATAAGTAGACCTAGTCCCAAATTAAGCAAAGCTTGTACTATGGGTACTAGACGACGATATACATAATATATAAATACATACATATAAATACCTAACATCCATGACCCAGGAACTTAAAATATTCGAGTACACAATCTTCAACGATCAACGTCCAGGAAGTTTTTAAAGTCCTTTACATTCGCTGCAATTTAATCCAAAGCTGGCCTACTACACTCTATAGGGACCAAGTAATTAACACTTCAAATATGTAAACGTAACCGTAGTCGGAGGTTTGATCGCGTGATGTACTCGTAGAAGATGGATGTTTATGGACTCCGGAACCCTCACCACTTTTTTAAAACATGCACGTATATGTTTCCAGGCTATTCGTCCTGCCAAGCTTCGCGTATAGACTACGCCTGATCAACGCTATCGCCATTGACTGTCCAGTGGTGGTCACCGTCGACGACCATCAGATGGTTGTCATAGCAACCGATGGCAAAGCGGTCAAGCCTGTGTCGACCAGCAGAGTTCAGCTTTACCCAGGTAACAAACTAAAATATTTTTTTGACCGGCATGGTTTGATTTTAGTCAGTGGAAGAGAAAATAAGATATTTGGTAATAAAGATATTTGTTAATCATTTATGTTTGAATTCTCTTAATAAATGGACGAAAGTAGTAATTTTGACGCGATATGGTAAATATAACTTCGCTACGAGGAACTTCAAGAACCTTCGTGAACGATTTGTTGTATTTTTTAGCTAAACATAAGGAGTAAAACCTTATAAGTATGTACAGTCAACCAATTTGATTTCTAGGCTACTAAAGAACCTTGTCACAATGACTATGATATGAGATTTCAAGCGGCTTTCATATTGACGTTCACTGTGACAAGGTAAGAAATGGCCTAGGAATCAAATTGGTTGACTGTACTTAAGTGTACAATAATATCTCGTCTACAGTAGTAGAGCCGTTTTCGAGAAATCAATTTTATTAATACACTCATTAAAATCTCGAGTTTTTGTAACTGGTATTTTTTGGGATACGCTTTTATTGCTGACGGTACTTTATAACACAAACGTTTATTGCTCTATAGTACCAATCAAATAAGCTCAAACGCCTTATACCTTGTTTGGTTTGTTTGTTGGTTTACCTTGCGCTGTATAGGACTTCCTACGGCCACCTCCAGTCTTCATTATCAGCTCTGCTCCAAGAGATACCAAATTATTGTATTAAAAAACAACAAGTTTAAGTTCGATACGGCAATTAGAAGACTTTCAAGATTTGAAATTTTTTGTTAGTTACAAACAAATAAAATAACTATTCAATCGACTTCAATTCGTCTGAATGTTGCTTTTTTTGTTTCAGTTAAAGGATTCTTTTTCCTTTTAGCCGTTTGTCCGCGATTAGCTCGCGTTTGGCTGAACCGATTTTGAAGCGGTTTTTAGAAAAATATTTGTTACACCTAGAAGGTAATTTAACCGACTTCAAAAAGGGGTTCTCACAGTTTGACCCGCATACGTGCATGTTTGTCCGCGATTATGAAGTTGTTCATGAATCATGAAAAACTTTTATAAAAAAAGAACCCATCTTAAAAAAAATGTAAAGCCAAAAATAACCCGTTCATGTACAGATAACATGTTATTTTTGGCTTTTTTTTCTTTCAAGTCGGTTTATTTTCTGTAAAAAAAAATATAGGTGTACTTTAGTGCATGTTAGGTTTTATTTTATTACTTACATATAAATTAGTGTGATTTTATTTATTGCTGTCAAATTTATATAAGTTAAAACAAACAAAACTTGGTTAAAAGTGAAGGGAATATAAATGCGTATTAAAAAGTGATCGGTGCTTCATCCAAGTTTTCCATAAATAAGACGCCGCCGTAGAAACCAATTGAAGCAGACTAAATTACACCAAAAGCGACAGTGAAAGTTAGAAATTGTATCATGATTTTCTAATACGGACAAGAGATATTGCTTCATTTCTCGCCTAATCGCTAATTTGACACCTAAATACGTAACTATTTTTATAAAAATAAAATGAATTTGTGAAACGTCGCATATTTATCATATTTTTTTAATGCTGGAACACCATATTTTTTATCGAGCTACGGTGTAAAACCTTTCAAATAATACAATGATCAAAGCATTAGGAAACATTCGATATGTCATTTGGCGTAGGGGTGGTGGAGTGGTTGACACGTTGGACCGGTAATTCACTATTTCCGATTCTCGGCCTCTTCCGCCATTATAATTTTACTTTGTGTTTTTCGTTAACAAAGTAAAAGTTTACTTAGTACTTTCCCAAGCAGCACATTAGTGAATTTTGCAGCTTATCTTATAGCTTTAAGTTCTAAATGAGTGGTTTAACAGTGTTTGATACAACTTATAGCTTTAAACACAACTCAAAACTGTATATGAGTTCATCCTATCACTTGTAGTTGCATAGGAACGTTTTATGTTTCTACTTTATTACTTATGGTGGGATAAAGTCGATTTTGCTACTTAAAGTTGCATGCAGGTTCAAATTGTCACTCAATAAGAAGCAATAGTGCTATATAAGGCCTTAAAATCACTTATAAGCAACTTTTACATATAAGTGGGAACATACCCTTATTTGGAACTAAAAGTTCCAAATGACTAGTACAATGGCGAATTATATCACCAAAAGTGGCTAAAGGGATAATTTTACGGCTCTTTTGGAACCAAAAATTATTGCAACTTTAAGGCCTAAGAAGTACCTTATTGCCACTCCAACGCATAAATAAGTCTCATTAGGAGGTTCTTGGAACTAAAATCAGTTATTTTCACTTATTTCAAACCACTAACGAACTAAAAGTTCTATTATTGTTCCTATTGCGCCTTGTCAAAATATATATAATAGTCTTGCTTGTTTAATAGTCTACAAAAGAGCAAATAATTACTATTGGTAATAGCATTCACTGCTTTCCACTCGCAAGATACAAATAAGTGATTATTAGACCTGATAGTTCCAAATAAGGAGCAAATAAGTGAAAATAAACACTGTAGGATCTTTTTTGTTTCGCCATGTTTACAAATGGAAGCCTATGAAATAGTATTTTATGCAACCGTTGTATAAGAGGGGACAAAAAACGCGAGTGGCATGGGTTACGATGTGAGCGTAGCGAACATCGTAAGAAAGATGCCACGAGCGTTTTTTGACCTACTTATACAACGTTGCATACAATATTTTTTCTACGACTCGACATTTCATAAATAAAATGCAAATAAACAACAAAGAAATTAATTACATGTTCCCGCTCGGAATCAACAAAATTAAAAAGAAAATTGTCTCTGATAAACTTTTTTTTTATTGACGTTCATCTGTCAAAAAAATAATATGAACTTATAATAATAATAATATAATAATAATAATTTATTTATTTCAAATAATTTATTTATTTCAAAAGCAGTGGTTACAAACAACACAAGGTTGAGGCTTCCCAGTAGGTATATATATACCTGTGTCGGGATGTCTCGCTCTTCCAAAAATAGAACATTAAACGATCCACTAATCTGTTGATTACAGTTCTTTTTTTTTTCTAACTTAGTTATTATCCTAACTTAAGCTAAGTTTTTTAAGTGCTTATTGATTACATATCTAGTAGGTTTTCTTTTCCTTTGTTTTATTTTATGTTATGTTATGTTATGTTATGCGCGCATTTGTGTATGTGTGTGTATGTGTGAATGTGTGAGCGCGCGTGTGTGTGTATGTGCGTGTGAGTGTGAAGTGTGTGTGATAAGATACCGAGTGGTGTTATAAACTACATAATTATATATTTTAACCATTATTTATTCATATATTATACTCATAGTTTCTGCCTACAATAATTATACGTTCGTAATATTTTACTAATTTTAATATGTATAACAAATTATTTTTATTTATTATTTTTACGATACAATAATGTTACTTCTAGGTGATCAAGTGCTCGGAATCAGTAGTTCCTCAATTTCAATATAGTTAATTTTTTTTAACCATTCTATAAGTAATTCTTTACATTCCTTTGTACTCAGGCTATATATGTGTAACTCATTGTTCATCTTGTTGTACAATTGAGCAGACTGTACATCATACTGCCTTCTTGCAAAAGCTGATTTGTTTTGGGGTAGAGGGGCCACTTTTGCAGCCCTCCTTCGGACTTGAGTTGGTGGCTGATATGGTAACATTTTGTGCAATTTAAGGATTACAGATACAATGTACAGTTTGCGCATACTTAACAGGTTGCACTCGCGGTAGAGATCAGCGGTAGGATATTTATAAGGCAAAAAATACATAGAGGTATACGTTCACTAAAAATCTGTCAAAAAAATATACTTATACATAAAGGTCACACAAAAGGTCAGGTTCACTATACTAAACATCCATGCACTGAAGATAAAACTTTTTTTTTTAAGTTGGCAGCAATGCCTTAGTACAATAAGTTTTTTTTTAAATTTGCAAATTGTGTGGATGCAGCTGTTCATCTTGTAATCTGTGGTACTAAGTGATGCTTTTTTGGCGACATTATAACATCGGTTAGCAGTGTGTTTTTGGGCAGTAGAGTATAGACTTTTACAGACTTTCATAATTTATGTCTTTATATTAGAGTTAGTAACTATATAAATGACAGAAAAAAGTACTGGAGTAGAAAAAATAATTATTTTATCAATCAATCAATCAATCAATCAAATCGTTTATTTGCTAGAATACAGGTAGGTAGGTACAAATGAGGTCTTATATTCTAAATTGTTCCATGTATTCAGCCTGCGTGCAGGCATGCAAACATTTTAAGTGCACGCACGTTACATCAAATCATAATTAAAATAAAATAAATTCTTATAACAAATTAAATTTCTATTATTCTTACTTTTAAATTCAGTTTCATAGCACCATGTCAAAAAGTATAAATAAGTATAAACAAACAGACAATTCAAAAATAGAAAATAAATTAATTAACAATAAAATAACAGGCATGTCAGACTTAAATATAATAAAAGATTAACTTACAGAAGGCGGATTTAAATAGTCTTTTACGCTATAAAAGCACTTGTCCAGCAGCCAGGTGGACAACTTGTGTTTAAAACTGTTACCCCGTAGCAGCTTTATTTCGTCAGGTATAAGTTGTTAAACAGTTTTATACACATGTTGAACACGTTTTTGCTGTATATCGCCTTGCGAGCCGGAGGTTTATACAACTGACACATGACTTTCGGTCTGGTTTGCCTGTCCCTTATTTCACCACGTGTCTTGAAATGTGACCGGTTGTTACAGACAAACACACACACATCTCTAACATATAAGCAGAACAGTGGCAGTATATTTAATTTTTTAAATAAGGGTATACAGCTATCATCAATCCGAGCATTGCAGACGGCCCTGACACATTTTTTTTGAATTTTAAAGACTCTATCCACATCCACAGAGTTACCCCACAGTATTAACCCGTAGGAGAGGACGGGTGACACATAACCGTGGTAGGCTGTAATGGCGGCTTCTACTGATACAGTGTTTCTCAGCCTACGAAGAGCGAACACGAACCGGTTGAGTTTATTGCAAACCTGGTCTATGTGCTCCTTCCAATTCAGATGTTTATCAATTGTGACACCAAGGAATTTGAGAGATGCTACCTCGTCCACAATTTCATTATTGTGTTTGACTGCTATTGGCGATCCGTTAGAGTTATATGAAATAAATTGTATATACTTGGTTTTACTAATATTAATACTCAAGTCATTCTTATTTAACCTTAATTATGTCAGCTAGAGATTTTTCTACATCTTGCTTAAAAGTTATCCTATTGAAACACTTTATTACCAGAATCGTGTCATCTGCAAATAAAATACTCTTTTGGACAGTTGCTTTAGGTAAATCATTGATGTAGAGAAGGAAGAGAAGCGGACCTAGGATGCTCCCTTGCGGGATACCACTGCAATTAGATTTGTATTCCGACCTATATGTTTGCTTCAGGATATTGCTGTTTATTTTTGTGACTCTACTAATTTCTGTACATTGAGCCCTGTCCTGTAAATAACTCTTTATCCAGTCATACGCTCTCCCTCTGACACCGTAGCACTCAAGTTTGCAAAGAAGCTTGTAATGATTAACGCAGTCGAAAGCCTTAGACATGTGTAGGAATACCGATGCGACCGGGATGTTATTGTTTATACTCTCTTTAACCAGAATATTATCACACTCACGCATAATCACAGACTTTTGATAGTTGTGACGATGTTACTTTAACATTGTACGTAACCTACAATCATTAGGTCAGGTTTTTAACAGTTTTATTTCTTATCAGTATCTATTCCTTATTTGATTTAGCACTCTCTTTTCTAATATTCCTGATCAAATCAAAGGCGCGTCGAAATTTACAAAGAAACCATACTATAGTTTCACATTAACAAAACATTCGCAAGAATTTCGTGCTTATTTCAATGCTTGTATAACGTAAAGTTTTAATCACTCCAAACAGATGTATAAATCTAAAATTAATATGGCAGATCACGTATTACTTTTAATGAAACACAATTTCGACAGTTGCCTCGCCACTCAAAGAAACTTTGGCGACTCATTTTTATCATTATCACTCATTGACCGAACTGAAATGTTATCATTCGTTCACTGCGCTTAACTTTTACCCTTTTTAGTTCTAATTGCCACTTAAGGTAATTGTGAGATCTCTTATGGACGCATAACTTTCACCCATGGTTCTAATTACCACTTAAGGTAATTGTGAGATCTCTTATGGATTCTATTTAGCACCAAAAATAGGCTGCAATTTTTCTCCTTTTGGTTCTATACTGGTGGCATAAGGGTTCTTGCCACCTATATAGCACTTAGTCATGGTGGTAAATTTCACTTAAGCATCTAATTAGATATGATATACGAGCTATTTAGACCCAAAACGCTACTTGTTTGTGCTACTTGGGTTACGGCAGTGAAGTACCGAACGAGAACAAATGACTCATGAATTTAAAAAAAATGCAAGTTTGATAACCCCAAATTGCAACGAATTACTTTGTCGAATATTGTACACTAGCTTTTGCCCGCGACTACGTCCGCGTGGAACTTAGAAGTATGGAAGAAACCTCGTACAACACGAGAGATATCCACCTAATCACCTTAAGTAATAAAAGAGCGCCTAAGCAAATGTAAGAGCAATTGTGCTTTTGGTTTAATCATTACGTTTTCTACAGGGTCATCAATGTCATCATGAATTACTTACTCACTTTTCAATCTTTTTAGGGATAATTTCCAGGATGAAAACTATCCTATGTCCTTCCTCGGATCTTAAACTATCTCCATGCCAAATTTCATCAAAATCGATTCAGCGGTTTAAGCGTGAAGAGGTAACAGACAGACAGACACACTTTCGCATTTATAATATTAGTATGGATGGATTACGATAAAAAAAAGTTTTTTAGTATTACTCAATATCTAAATGTTGTCAACCAAAACTCATTAAGTAACAAATACCTACTTAAAACAAAGCTCGTATCTCAGTAATTCAGTATCAATGAACTAAGTGGATACGAAGTTTTGAAGTCTAGTGACAAAATTTTAGTCAGTTTTGATTGTCACCAGACTGTTTACGAGACGAAAAAATACAATTAAAATCTCGTTTACGCATAAAAAAAACATATGCTTACTTCCGAACCATTACATATAATTACTTATAACATACTCGTACATATCGCATAACTTTGGTCAATGTTGATGTTGATATGTGTATTGATAAATATAACCAAAAACTACGCCATTGTTTTCTTCTGCAAGCGCCGAAGAATATATAAATACATCATCGGAGTCACGAATGCACATCACGTATTTCTCATAATAACTAACCCAAAAATACCTCAAATGCTAACATTAAGCCTAATATATTCCTGTAATGCTCATCAGCGGAGAAAGTTGATTCGTTTGTGGTCAAGTCCAACCTGGTTTTCACTAGCTCCGGAGAGAGGAGAAAGGTGTCCCAACTGCGTTAGTTCATTCATGAGTTAAGGTCAACCAAAAACTGGTTTCGTTTGTTTTCGTTTCACTTTCTACACGTTGTTTTACTTGATTATCGTGGTATATTACGTTTGTCGTGTTAACGGGGATTTGATGATACTTTTACATGTACTATTACTTGAATTGCGCAAGACTAAGAATAGCCTTAAACTATTTTGACCCACAAAACTTCCTATCGGAAATTGGATTGCGTAACGTTACATTCATAATGTACTTACGTTTTATGCGTATTGTTTCTAACTGAAACTTTATTTCGTTTTATTGGTTTATATTATAATTGGCTCGTCGTCGAATGTTTCCAAATATGTCATATAAATACTGTATTAATTATGATTCGCTATTGACTATAATTATAATAACAAAATAATAAAAGTGATGTTAATTCAATATTCGCAATTGTCTGATAACAAACTTGTATTAATTTAATTTTAAACCTGTCATTGTGTACAATAAAGTATTTTTATACCTCCAAATGCTAGAATTTATCAATTTTTTTTTCACCTTACGCTTTATTCATTTCAGGAGAGCGTATGGACGTTGTGGTGCGAGCGAGGGAAAAGACTGGCGGATACTGGGTGAGAGTGCGCGGCGCCGGCGCCTGCGCCGACCGGGCCGCCAGCGCCATGCTGCTGCACCAGGGGTTCAACTACACGGCCATGCTGCATGATGGAGTGGTAAGCGGGCTTTAGATACTTATTTATGGAGAGCGATGAACCTGGTGGTGCGAGTGAGCAAGAAGACTGACGGATACTGAGTGCGTGGTGCCGCCGCCTGCGCCGATTGGGCCGCCAGCGCCATGTTGCTGAACCAGGGCTTCAATTATACTGCCATGCTGCATGATGCAGTGGTAAACGGGCTTTAGATACTTATTTCAGGAGAGAGGTGGACGTGGTAGTGCGAGCGACTAAAGACGGGAGGGTACCGAAGCGCCGGAGCCATGCTGTTGCACCGGGGTTCAACGTCACGGCCATGGTGCATAACAGAGTGGTAATGTGAAGGTCGTACCTTCACTATCGGTGCTTGGCCACTGATTTAAGAAATAAAGATTGTTTGAAATTCGGAATGGACGAATGACGTCCGTCAATTGTAGAAATTGTATAAAATATAATTTAGTCTTAGACTAGCCTCCGGGCAATAAACACCTATATCGTACCTCTGCTCTTATTTATCTCCATCTGAGCTCCCCCTTGACAAGTGGCGGAGGTGCGAAATTTACATCTAGAGTCGCGAGTTTGATAGTTTCCCCCGCTCCCAATAATTTTTGTTCGCAGAAAAAGCAGAATAAGTGCATGTATTGCCAATATACGAGTGACGATATAGTATAAAGAATAAGCGCACAAGAAGAAAAAGCGCACGTATTACAATTGCGGTTTGTATAGGAGCCGTACAGAAGCGAAGGTGACAAAGGATCGGGTGATATTAAGCGATAATCAGTCTATCAATCATTGAAATTACCAATCACCCATTTTTCATTTCGTGCGATTTTAATCTGTTTGTGCATTTGATTTGTTTGAATTCCATACGAGAATGGAGACGAGTACTTTTAATGGCTTTTCCGACGTTGGAGATTTTTAATTAATGGCCCAAGTGAGAAAATACGAATAAAATAATCACAAATGGCGGTTGCGGTTTAATTGTTCGGGACCCGCATTACAGAATAGTATCAGACATCGTTTTACGATGTTATTTTAATGTTAAACAACGAATTCCCGTCGAGCCAAGAAATCATGTACAAGGATGTTATCATCGGCGGCAAAAGTCGCAAGAATCATCATTAATTCGTTTCGATACGCTTGAAGTACACGTTGTTGACATCAGACAAGCAATTGTCAGTGAAAATATGGAATTTTACCAGTGACAAACATTCAGTTTCAGTGTTGTCAAATGATGTAACAAATGTTCTTAAAGAGTGGAAGCCTTCAAGTTATCATCACTAATTATACAATATGTTGCTAGTAAAATTTTATTTGATTAATATGTGCTGTGCCGGACTAAGTGCTCGTCAAGAAGATGCAACATCGGGAACAGCAAGCCTGTACGGGGATGGCCGATCAAGCGCCGACGAACGCCATGGACACCGTGAACGCTGTCCAAGACGCAACGCTTCTATCAGGCAATAATGATCCATAATAATTTGTAGAATATATGTTTATTAGGATGTAAATAATTGTCCCATAATAATTATGTTAGGTGTATAATACTTCTAGATGTTAGTAAGGTCCTACAAATAATCATTTTTCTGCTTGAATTACTACCTTATAAGATAATCCACCGATTGTCTCCAAGGAATTATGTGGTACAAAGACTCACTCCTAATGGTCGTGCCAAGAATGTAATAAATCATGTTAACAGATTAAAGAGATTCTTTAATCGTTAATTCTAATTTATATAAAACAGTTCTATATTTCTAGGGTGTAAATAATAACACAATTATTTTTCAGCAATTTTTAATTCAGGCTGACTGTACAAGGATGCAGTTGTGTTTGTTGCATTTGCAAGTGTCACTGTTGTAAATATAATTACATTTCTTTCCACTATATATTAGCTGCATTTCTAAGATATTACTGTAGGAAGTTCAATTTTTAATTTCTTGCATTATAAATTATTGCACTTTGAATTTATTGCATTTTCAATACCTTTTACTTGAAATAATTTTAACTTATTGCTTCCTCAGACCTCCAATATTTGTTTATAATACTTTATTTCCAGCATTTTAATTTGTGTTTACTAATTTGATTTTCTTTTTCATGTAATTCGACACTGCAAGGGCCATAGCTGTCCCAGTTCCTTGGGATTTCAGCTGCTGGTGTGATTGAATGCCTCGCGCATTCATCCTCCAGAGGCGGCAGGGTCATGAGGTCTTGGCCAAGGACTTCATGCAGCCTGCATCGGGCCGACTGCAGACTGAAGATTTTTATTTTATTGATGTATTAATATATATTATAATTAATTTTAATTATTAATTCGAAATAGGTAGGATTTTTAATAAAATTAATTTTCGTTTTGTGTTAATTGATTTTCCGACAGTGACATAACATTTGACATGTCATTATGACGTGTACTGCTATCGTCTATGGTCGTGAAATCAATTAAAAGGTAACAGTTTTATTTCTATTGGTACAAGTACTTGGAATAAATTACAAAAATTTATTCCAGGTATTTATTTAGAATTGGTACGGATAGCTGGACTAAAGATAATACTTTAGTCCAGGTATCTATTTAGGATAAAAGGTATAGTAATTTAAGGTACAGATTTCTGGGGCATATTTAATATATATGCGCCAGGATTCTAAGATAAAGCTAGTGGTAGACGGGTATCACTATTTGTTAGTCCTGTATGGATGTTTGAAGCGAGTGTCATAGACAATGTTTTCAAGCATCTAATACAAGGGCAGTGATATACCGTGGTACAACTATTTGGGGCATGCGACATGTGTCATGCGTCATGCTCCAGGCAGTTAAGGTTAGAACATTCGTGATAATTAAGTCGAGTGTTGTGTTTAAGCTGGTGTTACACCAGGCGATTGAATTACTAAAGCCTGTCATTTTTAATTTTGTATCGAATGGTCTATGCTTTAATCTATTAAGTCAGATGACTTTTGGGGATTAGTCAAGTTGGTGCCTTGTCTTTTTAAGCAGGGTTTTTGTCAAGGCGAAGCCAATGTCAGACAACATGTCGGAATACGTAATATGCCATAGGCTGGTATCCGCACATGTCCTGACCCTGGTTATCTCTTAGCAAGAGACCATCTGGGTATGAATGTATGGGTATCCCTGCATAGGTAGGGACCTCTTATATGTTAGGCAGGAGTAGTTTTGTCTAGTGTCTATATAGTAAAACGAATGTCCTTCGTTTACCCCGAGACGGCGGGAAATGTGAAGGTCGTACCTTCACTATCGGTGCTTGGCCACTGATTTAAGAAATAAAGATTGTTTGAAATTCGGAATGGACGAATGACGTCCGTCAATTGTAGAAATTGTATAAAATATAATTTAGTCTTAGACTAGCCTCCGGGCAATAAACACCTATATCGTACCTCTGCTCTTATTTATCTCCATCTGAGCTCCCCCTTGACAGTAAATAGGCTTTCGATATAAAAACTCAGCGTCGCTGTCGCGGTAGGTAAGGTAGGTAGGAATGATAATCTACCTACCTAGGTAAATTGTCATTCTGTGGCCTACGGTAGCCATAAAAGGCTTCTCAAATTTGGAATTATTTACTATGACCTGGCGTCTAAATAGTGCGCTACTATTACCCTACAGCTAGTGCTATCTACTATCCAACGTTTCGAACGCGTTTGCTTGAGTTGCTCCTCTGCGATTGTTAAATTTTGCAGTTGTACATTCCGTTAGATTGTAGTTTTTGTCATTACTTATACCACTGGCAAACTGTTGGGGAGTAACATCCTCGCAGTCTTGAGTACTCCTGGGGTAATCCTATCAGTGGGTAAGATAAAGCAAGACTGTAAATACTACCATTAAAAAACGACTTTGTTATTTTTTCAGCCCGAGGCGCCTACTGACAAAACCGATTCGGATAACCAAGTGTACGGCCAAAAACTGGAATCGTTGCACGAAGTTCCCAGCAGTGTGGTCGCCAGATCCGTCATCCTAAGCGTTGATAGACGAATCCCGCAGATCAAAGACTCCGACAACGACTACCGATACATAAGTGACGCAATACCGAAGAAACCATTTTTCCCGGCCTCGTTATGTAAGAACACATTATTACCTTTGACATGTAAAAGGCACGTATTATTGATAACCCATAGACCCCATAGTGCCACAAAGTTCTCTATGCGGTCAGTGGCGCTAGCTACGCCGTCATCGTCTATAAATATACATATAATTCATGTATTGTAGTTAGTTTCTTACTTGACCACTTGAATAGATAACTTGGTGACACAAACTAGATCTTATTAGTTTTTGGAAATAAAAATGGACTGTGTCATCAACATCTAAAGTGACAACTTTTAAAGGCCTGACCTAGCAACGGAGAAGCCCGTTAATGGATGGGTCATCATAAATTATCTTTTTGTTTAGGCCGAAGACAGCTGGTCCCAATGTAAAAGATACTGGTCGATTACGTTAGTGAGAAAATGTCAACCTAATTCCCCTTTATATTCCTAAATTGATCATTAAGTGATTTTAGGTGTTACGTACGTTACCTTTGTTTTATCAAAATATTTTTGACAAATTATCACTCTCCAAGCAATTTTTCGTAGAATTTTATTTGCCAAATAATCGTCTGCCAAGTTTGCTTTTCGCAAATAATTGTTACGCAAACCTAATATTTGGCACATGGATGTTTTATGTACCTACCTATATCTTGGAGTTTATGCATGACTATTATCTTACTTTTCATTCAGTACATTGCAGCTTCAATGGCCTGTCGATCCAAAATTATTACTTTTTTTTCAGCGCTCACAAACAAAGGTGTCGTACAAATAAATCATAAGAACTTCCTCTACCCTGATGTGCCATTGCTGATACGGCCAGCAGACGTGCGCAAGGAATTTAAATGTTCAGTAGGGGAAGAAGAGATGAGTCAGGAGCCGCAGTGTGTGCTGGCCCTGGATGCTTACCAGGGAGAAATGATTGAGCTCGTCTTGTTGAATGAAGGTAATACTAAAATACATACGGACGTAGTATTTAAAACCGTTATACTGGGGGATATACAAATTTGAATGACGACTAATTTCGATAGCCTCCCGTACTTTCCGCGGAATGACAAAAATAGTTTTTTTTTGATCAAGTTAAAAAGGTACCTACTTGTTTTTTATAAATATACTTAAACAATTGAATGTCGAAAAACTTGTCAACAAAAGGTTTTAAAAATCTCGACGAGAACCGTTCTTATCGATAAGAATCGAAAACCAGTTGTTGGATTTCGTTTTATATTTTTGTATATGGGGTAGTTTGAATTCTCTCCCAAACCTGTCAAATCCCATTCCTCTGACATATGTACTTCATCGACGCCCGCCGCGAGCGACAGTCGCAAGTCGCCATTTTACCTTGCTGTCTGTGCGGCCACGTTTGGCCGCCTGGTGTTTGAATTATGTGCTACGGACTGGTGTGATGTGCCACAAATCTATTTTATAAACTATTATACATACCCGTGAACGTGCAGATGACTTGCCGGCAAGAGGAGACAGCACGCAGCGTATAAAAGGTTAGTGCATATGTCTTTCCCTTTGTCCTAGGCTTCCTAGCTCCTATCTGCATAGTTTGGGGTTAATCTCAATTATACAGTCCACTTACCTTTATATTTTTCCCAATTTTGTTCCCCTCCCCACTGGTGCCGTGGGCTACTCTTATTTCGCCAACTTTTATCAAAATTATGGATTATTAAAAAAGGCACCTCCATATTTTTTCTGGTCACTTCTTACCGAATTAAACCATTTTCTGGTCATTTCCATCCGCATTAAATCATACCTATGTGATTAATATATAAATTTAATGATAATTATTGGGGTAACTTATGCGATTATTGTGCTAGGTATTGAAATAGTTTGTCATTTTTAATCTTAAAATATTAACAAGATCGGCGACTATTTCGCTTTATTTCCGCACCCGCATGCATAGTACGTTATATTGCTAGTTATTTCCTAATATATTTCATTTTTCGTGATCAATTTCGATACACGTGATCGCACATTCCTTTGTTCTTAACCATACCACTTTACCTGTCCGCCATATGCAATTGTAAATGCAACTCAAATTGGTTCGGTTAAGTTCATTTATTTCACCGCCCGGTAACATTACAATCACGGTAGCACATAAAATTCAATCAGAATCTTATTCTTAAATACGTAAATACGTTTCCGCCCGCATTTATCACAATTTACCTATTGTGTCCCGCTCAGTTTAGTTACAGTATTTAACTAACATTTTAATTTCTATTCCCGCAGTTAGGTACATAAATAAGTTCTTATAAATACATATAATACTTTTATATACGCTAATATCATCATACTTCTAATAAAAAGTGAACAATTTGTTATCATACTCATACGTCTAATATAAAAAGTCATAAGTCCATATAGAATCCCAGTCGCTTACGTCTTTTATATTTACTGCAAAACTATTTGCACCACTTAAATAAAAAGTCTTAAGTTCTCAGTAAATCGTCGTGAGTTACGACCTTCTATAGAATTCTTTAGCATACCGCGAATTGTTATTTTATTTATCGATTACAAGTTCGTAACTACTATTTACAATGGGTAAAGGTAGCAGAAAAGGGAGTGACGCGTTCAGCCAGGGAGTCGATTATGATACTTGTAGGAATCAGCTGACTATATATACCGTCAGGCGCGATGTTATCTATAAACGCGTAGAAAACATTCTAGAATTAGCATACAAAGCCGAAACTGATCACCAACAGTTTAAGGCGTTTCGGACAAGTGCATTAAATATAGACACATTGCGTGATGATTACGAAAAGGTTTTAGAATCGTATAATTTGCTGTTTTTACAACTGAACCCAGGCGCTGACGTAGATTATGAGTCATGGACATCATTTGAGGAAATGTATTGCTATATTAAACAATTATTGTCAGAAAATAAAGTCCATAGTGTTCCTGAGACTCAACCCCCCAGTGTTACGAAGTCGAAACCTCGCTTGCCAGTAATTGAATTAATTTCATTTGATGGACAGCCACATAACTGGCCGCTGTTTTATCAGCAATTTAAGAGTATGATACATGATAACGCATCACTGTCTGATAGTGAAAGGATTTATTATTTAATTGGCAAATTAACTGGCACTGCGCGAGATATTTGCGCAGGTTTGCCTCCAACCGCACAGAACTATCGCATCATTTGGGATGCTTTAATACAAAAGTATGATGACCCACGCACGCTAGCATGTACTTATCTTAAGCAGCTGTTGCATTTTAAATCGCTAACTACCGCGAGTTCGACCGGTTTAGACGCATTCATAAATAACTTTGACACATCCGTCAAAGCGCTCAAAGAAATGAAACTCGAAGATTTGACAGATTTCATTTTCCTGCATTTGGCATTACAAAAATTGGATGCAGAAACAATTAAATTATTTGAGATCGCCTATCGTAAGGAGAAAATCCCGTCGTATCATAGTTTAATTGAATTTGTCAAGGAGCAGAGTAAAGTGTTATCTCGATCTCCAAATGCAGTTACTAATAAACCGATCTTTAACTCCCCTAACAAGTCGCACATACCTAGGGCCGTTACAAAGACGTTCGTAGGCGCGGACTCAGGCGGTTCCGATAATAATATTAAATGTGGACTTTGTAAAAATAAACAACATGAACATTTGTATTCTTGTTCTCCTTTTATGAAAATGACACCGCACGAAAGATACAATTTTATCAAATTAAACGCATATTGCAACAATTGTTTAAGTGTAAGTCACAAAACTTCAACTTGTACTTCGAAGAAAAATTGTTCTCATTGTTCATCACGGCATCATTCATTGTTGCATTTTAACGTGAGTTCGAAGTCAAATTGTAACATGGGAACAACTGTTTCAAACCCCGCTCGTAATTTTAAACATGAAAAAATCGGACACCCTGAGTCCGGCCCTGGCATGTTTACGTTATCTCATGAGGAAAATAAATTTACTAATTCTGATATTGCTAATGTTGATAATATTAATATGACTACTGCAGTTAACGTCGACCAAAGCACCCCGCATTCCTCATCGGATCGTAGCATTTGTACAATTTCGTGCGACAGTTCTAGCCGTCTTCAAACGACGACGTTACTGGCCACCGCGAAAATAAAAATAATTGATTCTTTTAACCGCACTCACTTTTTGAGATGCTTGGTCGATCCTGGCTCTCAAAGTGATTACTTAACAGCAGCTTGTTGTAAGCGATTATCGCTGCCTATTAAAAAACAAAACCGCTTTTCTGAAGTTCAAGGCATCGGTGGGACTTCGCAAAAAATATTAGGTGTAACTTCACTTAAATTCACGCCGCGAGTAGGGACCCAACGCGAATACACTGCCAGCCCGCTGGTAGTCGAGCGCATTACGTCACAGCTGCCTAGTGCGCGCGTAGATAACGCGTCGCTCGGGTACATTAAGAACTTACCGCTCGCAGATGATGACTTTTCACAACCGGGACCGATTGATATGCTTATAGGTGTGAAACTTTATTGCGAAATTTTATTGTTTGACAAAATTAAAGGCCCATCCGAGAATATGCCCAACGCTTATGAAACTACCTTAGGGTACATTTTAATGGGGGATGCTCCTATAGTTTCTTCCCAACCCGCTCCGCACACGCTCTGTGCTTTTAGCTGTGACCCGCTTCATCAACTCGTCGAGAAATTTTGGTCGAATGAGGAGATACCTTCGCGTACCTTTTTAAGTCCCGACGACGAAAAATGCGAAAGTATATACACTTCAACTACTGTTCGCAATGATGACGGCAGTTATTCTGTTGACCTGCCATTCAAAGATGATCCCAATAAATTAGGCGATTCTTTCGTAACAGCAAAAAAGCGTTTTTTACTTCTCGAGAGAAAGTTCTCTAAAGATCCCGCACTTAAATCTAGTTATGATAACATTATACGCGATTACCTAAATGAAGGTATTCTCTCTCGCTCCGCACCTGAGGAGTCTCTCTCTTCGGGCTATTTTTTACCGCATCATCCTGTAGTTCGCAATGACAAAGCGACATCCAAAGTTCGGCCCGTCCTGGATGGGTCCGCGAAAAGTGACACAGGGTTGTCACTAAATGATATTTTATATACCGGTTGTAACTTACAGGCAAATATATTTCACATTTTATTAAATGTCCGCATTTTCAAGATTGCATTTTTTGCTGACGTGAAACAAATGTACTTGTGCATTCACACAAATGAATCGCATCATAAATATCAACGAATTTTATACCGTTTCTCGGATACTGATCCGCTAGAGGTATACACGTTCACGCGGGTTACGTTTGGTTTGCGTTCATCGCCTTTTTTGGCGCTACGGACCCTACGTCAGCTAGCTGCTGATGAATGGCATCGATGGCCAACTGCGGCCGCCGTGTTAGAAAGAGATGTCTATATGGATGACCTCGCTTCTTCTGCTTCTTCTCTCGAGGAAGCAGTTAAGACAGCTGATGAACTGATCGACCTCTTCAAGGCCGGGGGGTTCGCCCTAGTAAAATGGACATCCAACTCGCGCGAACTGCTCGAGCACATACCAGAGTCACACCGGAAGTCTGGATCTATTTCCTTCGATGACGGAAATACATTTAAGATTTTAGGTCTGCGCTGGTTGCCCGCGCAGGACGTGTTCGTGTTCGATACCTCTAAACCGCCAACCTTGTGTACTAAACGTGCTATATTATCCGCGACCGCCCGACTATATGATGTACTAGGACTCGTAGGGCCGGTTATTTTATACGCTAAATTAATAATCCGGGAACTGTGGCTTATGGATTTGCACTGGGATGATTTACCGCCTTCTCGCATTGTTAATTTATGGCAACAGTACTTATCTGAGTTGCCTCTGATATCCCAGCTTAAATTCCCCCGACATCTAGGTGTAGAAGTCGGAGCTCAAGTCTCCTTGGTAGGATTTTCGGACTCCAGTGAAGCCGCCTATGGCTGTGTAATATACCTGCATGTTGTTAACCCAGGCCAGCCACCGATCGTAACGCTTATCTGTTCCAAGTCAAGAGTAGCTTCTGCCAGACCTAAGATTACGTTAGCGCGTTTAGAACTCAACGGTATTTTATTAATGTCACGGCTTCTACGCGAAGTTAATGACACGCTATCGAAAAGACATAAAATAGATAATATTTTTGCATTTTCTGACTCCGAAGTCGCCCTATGTTGGTCGGTCGCTTCGCCTCATAGATTCGACACTTATGTCGCTAACCGCATTTCACAAATTCAGACAAATATTTCGCCTAACAATTTATATCATATTGCTGGCTCTCTTAATCCCTCTGATTGTAATTCAAGAGGTCTCACTCCCTCCCAGCTCATACAGCATGAGTTGTGGTTTCATGGACCGCCTTGGTTAGCACAGCCTTTAAACCACTGGCCTGTACAAAAATTTATACCTAACCGCTCATCTTTGCCAGAGGAAAAGACTGTGGCCCACGTGTCCACGAGTGTCACTGAAATAGAACATCCTGTTCTGACGCTCGCCTCGCGATGTTCCTCCTGGAATAAACTTCTTCGAGCTTTTGTTTATGTGCTCCGCTTCTCGAAGAAGCTCCCGCGAAACGACGTAATCACTGCTAATGATTTAAATACCGCCGAATTTGAAATAATTCGTGTAGTGCAATCTGTATATTTCTCCGACGATATTAAAAATATTTCAAAGGGGCAACGATGCTCATCAAAACTACAAAAGCTATTTCCGTTTATTGAAAATGGAATCTTACGTGTCGGAGGTCGCTTAACGAATTCGTCGTTAGATTACGCGTCTAAGCACCCCATGATATTGCCTAAAAAGGATAATGTGGTGCACTTAATTATTGACACTTATCACCGCGATAATTCTCACGCAGGACCGCAACTATTACTAGGCATCTTAAAAACTAGGTACTGGATACTTTCCGCTCGTCGTATTGTTAGGCAACGCGTGCAAAAATGCAATAGCTGTTTCAGATTAAGTCCTAAAGCTACTTTCCCGCTTATGTCTGATCTACCTAAATGTCGATTAGAGCAATGCAAGGCTTTCTTACACACGGGTGTAGATTATGCGGGACCGCTGTATATTACTCCCTATCGCAAGCGCGGCGTACGTAGTGTCAAAGCATATTTATGCCTTTTTATTTGTCTAGTGACAAAGGCCGTTCATTTAGAACTGGTATCGAGTTTGACTTCCGTAGGTTTTATAGATGCATTTAAACGCTTTACGTCGCGACGTGGACCATGCGCGTCGCTTTATTCGGATAACGGGACTAATTTTGTTTCTTCAAAGGCTTATTTTAATGAACTTCACGAATTCTTACGATCTGACGAATATTATAAAACATTTAGTAATGAACTCACGAAAAACCGCATTACGTGGAAGATGAACCCTCCCACTGCCAGTCATTTCGGTGGCATATGGGAAGCTAATATTAAAAGCGCTAAATCTTTATTATTTCGCGTAATAGGAAAACAAATTCTCACCTTCGAGGAGATGTCGACCGTGCTTACACAAATTGAGGCAGTGCTTAACAGCCGCCCGCTCTATACTCTAAGTTCGGATCCCTCGGAGCCGCTGGCGCTCACGCCATCTCATTTTTTGTCTACATCTCCACTAGAGTACCTTCCCGCACCCGACTTATCCGACGAACGAACCAATTTGTTGTCTCGTTTTTCATTGATGGACTCGCTAGTACAGTCATACTGGAAGCGGTTCAAATCTGAGTATTTACATAATTTGCAACAACGCGAGAAATGGAATACTTCATCTAATCCAATAACGATTGGTACAGTGGTATTGTTAAACGTAGATAACGCGCCACCCTTACAATGGCCGTTAGGAATTATCACTAACGTATATCCCGGTAAGGACGGAATAACGCGCGTTGCGGAAGTAAGGACGAAAGTTGGCACGTACAAACGCCCAGTCGTGCGACTTTGCCCTCTCCCGACTCAATGACTCAATCTTAATTTTAAGATATTTAGTTTAGTTATTTTAAGCCCGCGTCTTTATAGACAATCTTAGTTAAGATTTATTTTTGTTGTAGAGTTCTTTCATACATACTTATATTCGCGCACAAACTACTGTGCTTTTCTTAGTTTTCGCTAAATATTTCTAGTTTAAGTTTCTTAACTATTCACTTACCGCTTAGCACAATAATCGCACCCGCGTTCTATGATAGAGCAGCTTCGGTCTTTTTTCTTTTGAAGGGTTCCTTCAAGGCCGGGGGGATGTTGGATTTCGTTTTATATTTTTGTATATGGGGTAGTTTGAATTCTCTCCCAAACCTGTCAAATCCCATTCCTCTGACATATGTACTTCATCGACGCCCGCCGCGAGCGACAGTCGCAAGTCGCCATTTTACCTTGCTGTCTGTGCGGCCACGTTTGGCCGCCTGGTGTTTGAATTATGTGCTACGGACTGGTGTGATGTGCCACAAATCTATTTTATAAACTATTATACATACCCGTGAACGTGCAGATGACTTGCCGGCAAGAGGAGACAGCACGCAGCGTATAAAAGGTTAGTGCATATGTCTTTCCCTTTGTCCTAGGCTTCCTAGCTCCTATCTGCATAGTTTGGGGTTAATCTCAATTATACAGTCCACTTACCTTTATATTTTTCCCAATTTTGTTCCCCTCCCCACTGGTGCCGTGGGCTACTCTTATTTCGCCAACTTTTATCAAAATTATGGATTATTAAAAAAGGCACCTCCACCAGTTGTAACTCCACTTATTTCAAGCCTTAAATGTGTTTTTATATGAGTTAATATTATATTCTAAGTAATATTATCTCTTCCTATGGTTCATGGACATCCCAGAGCTAAGGGGTTATCAATAACCATCATTTCTTAAGCTTTAACGTATGTACATACAAACTCGCTACTAAAGTACTTAAGTTTAAACCTATTCAATATAAGATACATTTAAAACGTCCCCGATACAAGTAGCTGATCATCATGAGAGGGTCTCAATGAGCGATGGGGATGTTCAATGAGCGATATAGATTAAAAATGCTACTAAAACTGAACATTACTACAAAATTTAGAGTTCTTAGCTTGAATATTGGCTGAGATCTTGCCACTTGTTCCAATTAAAGCTGAATATCTTAGAAGCTACCTGCTCGTATTTCCACTAATCATAGCTAAGAATCATATCGACAGATAACTCTTTCGATAAAAACCGCACACAAGTTAACCCTTCCGTTTGTGAGCTACGATGCCACAGACAAACACATATACATGTTAAACTTATACGTATAACACCCCTCTCTTTTCGTTAGAGGTTAAACACTACTAATTTTCTAAAAGCGGTATGACCAATAGCTGACCAGTTTCCTACAGCAAATTCGGCAGATTCCGTATTTAGCCCTCAGAGGGACTAATGGAGAAATGCGCCATGCTGAATAAAGCACGAGAGCCCTTTAATGCTAGTGAAACTGTTGGCAGCATCGTGACCCTAGAAAGTTGGAGGCACTGCACTGTAATGTTGCTTGCGTGACAAATATGTAATTGTAGTCAATGACAATATATACGGTATACGCAGTCTCAATTTGAATCGCTTAATAATTTACATAAATTATAGCATTCTTCTAACTTAGAAAGTAAAAATTACAAGATTACAAATTCTAAAATACTTTCCTTATTTTTGCGATAAAAAAAATGATTTGCAAATATCATGTATACGTATATACAGAAAAAATAGCATTAAGATAATGTTAGTCGCGTGCAGAATGCTAATTTAAAGATTACAAATCTGCTTTGTCTCCGAATAAGTATGTAGTTTTATGGATGATCGTAAAAGTAAAAGTTTACCTATCTATACTTGGTTACATTATATCGATTTCTAGCGATACACTTCATCCGACGATACTTTCTACTCGTAAATATTTACGATTCTAAACTTGACAAGTGAACCTTGACTTTGGTGAACATTTCTAACTTTTCTTTTATGTAACTTCCAGGTTTTGGCAGTAATGACTCGTATACATTCCACATGCATGGATATAGCATGCAGGTGGTAGCTACCACGCAGGGAGCCGATGGTGTACCAATTTCAAGAGAATGGTTCGAGCAACTTGATAAAGATAGAAAAATAAAGAGGTAAGGTCACAAGTTTATATAGAAACAATAACATTCGCCTAATCTATTTCATTATAAATCAGACTGGAGATACAATTATACTCGTATTTAGTATACAAGATAGTTTTCAGTAATTAATTCCAAGCTAATCAATTTGAAGTGGTCAGGTAGAGTTAACCCATGATCCAACTGATAAATACATAATGAAGTACTGCTTATATTTGAATAGAACGTATGTACGATACGTTCATTTGTTTTTTATAGAACTCGTACGACGTTACTATTAGAAAGAAACCTTTTCATTGCAGGAATCTCCAGAATCCCCCATTAAAGGACTCAATAACAGTGCCAAACAAAGGTTTCACTATAGTGCGGATGAAGATGGACCGAGGTGGCAGCTGGCTCCTCGAGTGCCGATCCTGTGCCCTCGCCTCCTTGCCCACGGCGCTGGTCATCAACGTCCCTGAACATCTACCGTCATCCCTTCTGGATTCATTCCCAAAATGCGGCAACTACAAGCCTCCAGATGTACTCTTGAATTAGAGTTGTTCATAAGACTGACTGAGAGTTTACAGAAAGGAGTAAAATGCAGGAACATTTTGAAGGTGTTAAATGATACTCAAGCTATGTCCAAACTGGCGCTCTTTCACGTTTATCTTGTACGCTAGAAATATGAATGAGACAGCCATAGAGGAAAGCGCAAGACGAACGTGAAAATGCATCAGTGCAGACATACCTAATTCGTCACAGAGATCTAGACAATTTTTACAAGATATGCCAAATTCATGTTGATCTTGCAATTTGTGAATTTGAAGAATTAAGTATTGTGTTCTATATTCAAGATACTGGCTAAGACGCTATTTTTGGAGGAAGACTTCGAGATTATAAAACTGAACGGTGCGGTGTAGATATCGACTTCAAATATTTCTTTAAATCGGGGGTAGTTGTAAAACAGTGTGTCAAGAAGACGAATGCAAAAAGTTTTAAGTGTCAAGTGCCGAACATTAACTAGATAAATAATTTATTATATACAATTCCCGTTGCATCAATCGTTTAATGCTGGGAAAAAGTACAAAAGATTCACTAATTGCAAGTTCTTATTCATTACTAAGTGTAAGCTGGGTGAGTTCAAGTCGATTGTAACTATTGTAAGTAAGATAATTGTGATTTGTAAGTTATTTTATACTAATTTAATTAAATAAAACGATAGTAAATACTCAACATATTTATTTATGAATTCCATAAAGTTTTCCACTTTAGTGTACACAGTTGGGGCACCCTTATCGCCACAAGGGCTTGAACCCCAAGATACTACACCTACTACGATAGGAATAACTTCTCCATCATTGTCCCACTGTCTTGGTTTATTAAATGTCTTATCTCCTTTACCGACTGGTAGAGATAAAGGATAATTATCTTCGATAAAGTTGTCCTCATCGTCTTCGATTGTATTTTCATGTGTCTTTGTGAACTGAATCAGGGGCCCTCCAGAGTCTCCGCTACAAGCTGATATCCCGCCAGTGAGGGGTCCAGTACAAATGTTAGACTTTTCATCTAGAGGGTTAACTTCGCCTTTGTCTTTGATTGCTTCAACTGCTTCATAGCATTCTGGAAAGAAGATTAATAGCTCGTAACACCGACAGTTATATCTATGATAAAATAATTTTAGAATTTTATAATACGTATTTAATATAGATCCTCCCATAAGTGTGGATAAAACAGCTACGAGTATAATTTTTACCTTTGTGAGGTAGGTAGGTTACGTTGACCTCTTGCAGATATCTCGGTAGATCTGGGATGAAGATAGTGGTTCTCAGTATACCCCAGCCAGACAGGGTTAGGGGTGATTCGTAGGTTGTCCTTGATGGTACCGGCAAGCTTGCTGGTTGGATGAACTTTGTGAATCCGAACGATCTGCTTGTATGAAGTACTGCTATATCATTTGGTCCAATGCCACTGTTGAAAAAATGGGTTGAATGAGATTAAAAGATAATGCTTAATTTTATTTTTCTTCTTCTAAACGTAACGTGCTGCGGATAAGCAGATGGTTCGATCACCATCTGCAAATTTTGTATTTATATGGCCAATTACTAGCCAGAGCCACCGTTCAATAACTGGCTAGCTGACCACGTTACACTAAAATCAATTCTATTTGTAGGTAAACAGAGTTTATTTTTTAATTGTCGATTTACCCAAACTAAGTTGGTTATCAATACTCATAAAAAAATAAAAAATATTATAAAGAACCTTGAAGACCAACTAACTGCACCTTTAAACTTACCCCTTATAATCAGGATGTGCAATACGCTGATCCACCGTAGCGATCTGCGCTTCAGGCCCAAAGTTCTGCAAATCGTGCGCATTCGACGCCCCGGCTATGGCGTCCAGTGGCAGCCATCTCACTATGAAGGACTCTTTCACGCAGTGCCCGGCTGAGAGAATCTAAACATAATGTTATCATTTGCTGACACTTACGACATGACGGGGAACATTAAACAGCTGTTTTGCTAGGAAATATTATAATCTAAGTAGTTGAAGGACTGAACTTTGAGACTGGTAGTTCAGAAGCAGAGATTGAAGGAAATGAAGAAGAATAAATGGCAGTATTATCAACAGCAACTAATGGTATCCGCAACGAATGTTACAAAAATAACACTTATGTTAAAATCATTTTGTTACTAAGGAGAAGTCTATTGAAATTTGGACCAACTAATTGCATGAAATAGTCTTTCTTTATTAGAGAATAAATTAGAGAAACTGTAAACCTACTATTTAATGTAATCTGAAACAAATCTAACATAAAAAAATAACGATGGGCCATCGATGAGCTCTTCAGAAATACTGTAAACTCAATGGATTCAGAATTGTGATGAAACTATATAATATAGATCTTTGTAGTTTACTTTTTCGGGAAAAATCGCAAAATTTAGCATTTCAGTAAGTTGCCAATAATTAAAGCAGGTGCTCACGACTCTGAATTAGAGATTAGACAGTTAAAAAAAAACAACTAATATGACTTTCAATAATTATGGCAACAAAGAGCTTGAAATAAATGCTATTAGGGTACTTACCCAGTTCTCACTAAGTAGTGTGCCCCCACAAATATGGGCTCGGATCATGAAAAACCTCGTCTGCAGAGAGACTAGGTAAGGATGTCGCGATGGACTGGTGCTGTGTCCACCGATCAATTTGCTTTCTGGCTTGTCCCGTTCATAGGCTGAGAAAATAAGCCTTTTAAGATTCCAATGACCATCATCAGTGGGATCAAATATACAATTTTTCAGAGTATTGTTTGGGGATTTTTTTGTCTAAGGAAAAGGGCTTCGGGAACTGCAGAGCTACTCCAATGTTCAAAATTCGACCGACACGCGTCGTATAGTGCATCGTATTTTGGTCTCATGTACCTAAGTAGGAAACACTGAAATGGAATTCTAGCATACACATGTCATGCCATAACAGCTTTTATATGGCAATAACGATAACGTACATGCGATTTTGTATGGGGCCGGGGAGCAACACTTTAGGTGAAGTATGGTGGGCACTCAACGTGTTAATCGCTCAGACTGAAACTTGACTATCTATATATTGTGCAATTGCACTATATTACGAAAACTACATGTTCCCACCAAGCGCCCACTACGCCGTTCGTGGAGGAGGAATAAAGTCATATTTTTGGTTAAGAGTAAACGGGTAAAAAGTATCTGATAGCCATTCTTAGGCAGCCTTACTGCTGTAACAAAAGTATGTTAAAATCTCTTCAGCCGTTTTGTTTACCACAACAATACTCTGTTATGGTGGCAATTGCTGTCAGTCCCCAAACATTTCAGTAAACTGTATTTCGCGATGTTAAGATTTTTCATGAAATGATGACACCTCTCCATTGAAAACACCGCGCTGTACAGTGCCATCTGTTGGTAAACATTCGACCACTCATTACCCCCTAACGGCTGGATGGATTTTTGCCAAGTTTGGTACAGAGATAGCTGGACATCCAAACATAGTTTTAGGATACTTTTACCCGACTACAGTAAACATAAAAGTTTTACGCGGACGAAGTCGGACTAGTTATAAATCTATATTAATATAAAACTCTAGATCTGTACTGCAAATCAGTTTTCTATGAAAAGGGTTCATTTTTTCAGTAATAATCTTAACAGCGTGATGCAGGTTCGTCTTTTGTATTCTATGGGCGCGCGGCGTCATGCCAGTCTGTTGCCATCTATAGGGCATAATTTCCTTTGTCCTCGCATCACACCGAAACGGCTGGACAAATTTTAAGCAATTTCGGTACAGGGACAGCTGGACATCCAAAGATGGTTATAGGATAGGATACTTGTTACCCGGTTACGGTATAAAAAAAATAAGCGTATGAAGTTGCTGCTCTAGTTATAAATAAATATTTACGTGAACATACCTCCAAAAGAAGAATAGCAATAGGTCAGTAGTAATAGCAACTTAACGTTTGACTTCATGGTGATGAAGAAGGTTATTATCAGGCAACCCAATTATCTCGTGGTTATATTCCAAGCGATGAACTTCATTTTGCATGCAAATATGTTACTATCGGTGTGAACGATTTTGTTAACAGTGATGGAAAACATTTTGTTTCAATGAAGTTGTTGATATATTCTGACAAAGCTAATTTCATCACATCTGCAGTGCATCTTAATGAGAGGCCAATTCGATTGGGTCTTAGATTTGATAATGGAATGTTCCTTCACTCTCACAAAACCAATCAAAACAGGAAAATTAATGAAAACTCCAATTTGTTTATTAACTTTTTTATTTAACTACAAAATGACTTCGTCCTCCGACGCCTTACTTATCAAATAGGTATCACTTAGTTAAAGAAGTAAATATAATATCAATAAAATAAAATATACGAAATTGTAGGTATGAGCAGTAAAAAAGTGTATAAATTCTAAAACGGGAAAATGAAACGTGGGCCTTCATTGAAGTAAATCCTAACGAACAACAGGCGTAAACTTTAACACAAAAATATTACCCTGCGTCGAATGCTGTTTTGCTAAAAGTCGGAATACGTAAGCTTAACTCTTTTGAATCAGATCAGCGGGTCTGTTAATCACTTCAAATATGAACATATAGACTATGTACAAAAAATTTAATATACTTTGTTTCATATCAATCAAACGAATAGTTTTGAAGTTATGATATTGTAAATTTCGGATTTAGCACCATGCCAGCCTGACGACATCAGACTAATACTCTTAGTATCTTCATGACCTCACAGCCCTGCGCACCACTAGATATTTCGGAAATATAGGCGTATCCAAAAAAAAAACATGATTTTTAATGGTGATGTTCTTCATTATGGAGATTCTGATTAAGCTAAAAATCTTCCCACTTCCAGCGTCCATGTAATTCATTCATAATGATTTGCATTAATAAAAAAGATATAATATCACATAATTAAATTGCAGAAGTGAAACAAGTTGAATCAGTTAGAAGATTACCAACGCCAAGTAATAAGAATGGCTATTTCAATTAATAACATAATAGTATTTGAACGAATATAAGTAGTTCTAGGTATCTCCGGTACACGTACATGTCTTTTCATTAGTTGGCTTTGGTTATGTCACATAAAAGCTGAAATAACTATACTGAGCTAACCGAATTGGTAATCTAGTTGTAGGCCGATGCGATTCTGATTTTTGCGATATATGATAAACAAACACATTTAAAACAGACACACTAAAAACATTTACAAGTATACTTGTGTGTTTAGAAAACAATCCTAAAGCCCACTTGCTCACTAACGCTGGCTCGTATTTAAATATGATCTTAATTCAGGAAAGTATGCGCTGAGCAAGGAAAAATCCTAAAAAAGTATCCTAATTAGGACGCAAGGATTCTGAAATTCTAATTACACTAGTTTTTAATAAGGTTGCTTGAGATTGATTTTAAAATCCACGCATATTATTTTCTAATTACTTTCTTTAGAAACTCATTGTTAACTGATACATTTTGCACTACGTTTACCAATTATGAATTACACAATGTCCATCGATCAAAGGAGTTCTTCATAATTTATTAAATATACCGTATTTACAAAGTAATATAATGTAACAAACGAGAAGAGATATTCATACAAATTTCAAACATCAAATAAATGTCTACGGTAAACATCTTTGGCTACCAAACTATTTTTTTGCTATAAATGCAAATTTATATATGCTAGTAGCAGTTATTTTGCTGATATTTAACATGATAAATTAGACTACTGAGAGGCAACATTTTGAACAATGCAGATAGTTTGCCTTTAATGTTACTTAAATTAATACATATGATCATAGTTGGTATTTTAATTTCTTTTATATATAAATAATGACACAAAGGTAAATTAAGAAAGAAAAATTGAATGCGATCCACTACAATCGAAGCGGGGTTCTTTTATATAGTTGATGTGCCTTACGTAGGTATAAAAAATAACAAAATAAAGCTTAAAACTGATAAACAAAACTTTGGTAATCTTAAAAACAAGAGTTAACATTCGTTCGTAACAAAACTTGTTCGAAACAGCACCATTGATTTATGCTTATATAACACCATTCACACATCAATGAACAGTAAAAATATGTCGCACATCTTTCGTATTCAACTCTGTAACAAGAATAAAATATGGCAGTACTCATTTAATATGATGCTTTTCGAAAACCAGATTCATGTTGAATCTATTCACATTTAGTGAGATCGAATGGTATAATATCAACAATGATGGTCTTCATCAGTGTATGGGAAAGAGAGGGGGTGAGATTGCAGGAAGATGGTGGCCACAGCGGGGGAAGTTGGGAGGCACCGGAGGAAGATCATGTTGCGTCCCGACGTGAAGTACTAAGCTCATCCCGATGACTATGTGGTAGATAAAGTGGCAGTGGAACAGCCAGTAGCCTGAAAAAGGAAATATTGTAATTAACACTGATGAATATAGAACATATGAAAAAAAAGGCGTTGCCGAAGAATGGAAGTAATTCATTGGATACCGCGAGACAGAACGTGCCAGAAAGAGAAAAACAATAATTATACTAAATATATAAGAAAAAAAAATATGCATAGAGATGAATTAGAAACTGGAAAACTTGATCCTATAAAGAAGATAATAGAGAAATATTAAGTGAAGAGCAAGCGACGGGTTGAAGAGATTGTTAAATCAGAGAAAAAGTAGGGAGATACGAAAATTCTACACTGACAAGTGCTTGACTTAAATAATAATGATGACGAAGCTGACAAAACTTATTAATGCATAGCAAGAATAACAAACTACCTGGATTATCAGCCTTTAGTCGCAGTACCACGTATCCGTTGTTGGGCACAGCGAGGGTATCCTTCAATGGTGGGTTGTTGTACTGCCGATGCAGCAGACCTTTCCGATCCAGGTCTAAAGCGTGCTTGAGGTTGATCTTCTTGATGTTCTTGTCAGGAGACCGACCCATACCAATAACGTTGTAGCTGGTTCCGTGAAGGTGGAACGGGTGAGAGAGATTGGGTGATTGGACTGAAAACGAGAAGTAAAAGTATTTCAGATTTCCGTTCTTTGGCTTATGATTAGTGGTAAAAGTGCAAAGACTGAACAATTTAGGAGTTTCATAAATAAGGACTCTCTCGTTTAAAATTAAAGTAACCACTAAATGGAAACTACATCAGAACTATGTATATTATTTTTCAGATATAAGTGATGGTAGATCAAGTGATAAACCACCATAATGTGTGGTGAATTTGTTGTCAATCTACAATTTGATTAAGGGTAGATACAGATGGACAGCATTTTAACTGCAACCTAGTTGCAAATTGTAGTTCTGCAGAGAACTTAAAATTGTATCGAAAAAAAGGTATATCTGCATACCTTCATCAACAAGAACGATTTCAACAATAGAATTGAGGGGCACGTCGATCATGTGAGTGCAGCGACAGTCGACAGGGCAGTCGGCAGGACGGTTGTCGCCGTTGCAGAATAGCTCAGAAGATAGCTCGTGCATCTGTGAGAGCGGTGGTGCAGGCGGCGCACTGTAGGATATCTCGTCGACTAAGCTCAGTACGTGGTCGCCGCCGGGAGCAACTGGAAACATTATTATTTATATTAGACCAAGGTTTAATATATTCATAGAGCTGTGAATCGATTTTGCTAAAAGCGTGGACATCGCTGTATGTATGTAATATTGCGGAGATCCAGTGTTTCACTAGTGGTCGCCCTTCGACTGAGAAATGATTTGGTTATCATTTAAATTAAGACAAGTGAAATGCGTATTCCATATTAAAAAAAAAAAGTTAACATTTTCTATTATCTATAAAATGACAAAATCAAAAAATTCTTAATCTCCGAAGTTCCAATATCCTACACCAAGTACCTACATAAAATTCAATAAATAAATAACTTCTTGTCTATTTGGCAAGACTTAAAACTGAAAAATTATAATTGCTGGTAGGTAGGAGGTTCATAATGATTTGATTGAAAACAATATCAGATAATTATGATTATCTAGCTTTGAATATGGTAATTGAGAGAGATTTTGCAGTTTGCAGGTATGATTAAGTAATATTGGTAAATGTAAAATCATAATTAAAAAAAGGAAGGAAGAAACTTGAAGTTTCCTTACTGAGTTTAATCTTTCCGATGTTTTTGACTAATAGTCAGAACGTTTCAGTACAGCACCTAGTTCAAACCCAAATCAAGATCATATGGTTCAATCGAACCAGTAATCCACACTAGAAGTCAATCCACCTCTACCAAGATACTCACAGCTTTCTTTTTAAAATGTGTATACGATCTTCTTTTACTCAATTCGTATATATAAGACCTCCTTGGTTTTTATCTTTATCTATGTATATTGAAATCTTCTATTCTATGTATTTGATGATTAAGATTTGGTCGAATAATTACTGAGGTCAGAATCAGATGTTCAAACATGTTTATGAATTAGACCTGTATGGTTTGCACCATACACCTTTTAATAATAGTTTGAGAGCTTGATATTTAAAGAGTTTGATAATCTTCACATAATATTTATTGTCACAAACTAACACTAAAATGAGTCGCGATGATAATGAACGACGGTTGAATGCGAACTGACGCGGAGCGCGTTTACCTATAATATGGAAATGAACGGGAATGCTGAGTGTGCGCTTTGGCAATAAGTATGTTCGGTTTGAGACCGTACAAGACCTACATACTTGAAACGGGTAGGAACTTGAAATAAGTTAATTACCTAAATAATTTCTGTAACTGTTTTCCTTGAACAATTCCTTAGGCTTGTAGAAGTGGAATCGGAATGGCAGGAAGATCTTGACGTCGGGTCGCTCTTGCAGTATGGCTCGGTCCACGGGTTTGCTCGACTTGAGGTTGCTCACGCACACTCCGTCGTTCCTTGGCACGTCGCAGATTGCATCCAAAGGATTCATAACCTTGAAGTAGAAAATAAGTTAAAGCAAGCATCAAAATAACCATGTAGTCCAGTAAAGCATGAGTTGCAAAATCACAAGCAAGTAAAGAAACAAAAACACAAAAGGAAAATTTTAAGCAAAAGTACAAAAATACAGAAATATACAACCTTTTCCCTCTCAGTATTGATACGGTTTTCTACTCTTCTAGAAACATACACAATTAACCCGATTAAGGCACGTTGTGCACTTCACAAATTGTCTTATAAAGCGACATGAGTTGATAATGTGAAGTGCCCAATGGTCTTAAAGATATCAAAAGGAAATAAACTACTACTAAGAACTACCAGCTACGGGTGCGTTTAAGTAATTAGTATGAAAATTATGTATGTAACAACATTATGTATACTACTATTACTTCGATATTTACACTACTAAAATATAGTGTAGACCACGATTTAGTTAGGTCCAAAAGAAGTCACATTTTACACGGACATGAAGTAAACGAATACATTTCCTTAAAGCAAATGTTAGAGACGAACACTAAATTATAATAAAAAATAAAGTAATATGTGTAGAGGCTATAAGTCGGACATATAATGCAAATAAAAATAAATGCAGGTAGGTATATGTACATAATTTTTAAAAGGTACAGTCAGGGGCAGAGAATAGGAATCCCTTCGCCATTAATGTTTTATTTTTATTTCCTGACTGTACTTCTAATATTTTTACTTATTGTGTCAATAATTTGGAGTCCGTACCGTGCGTGTTCTGAAAATATAAATAATTTTGAAAGTAAATACTCACTTCTATAAATAATATATTTTCAATAGGTACATCTTTTTGTTGAAGCACACCTGGCGACGTAAATATAGAAATATTTTACATATTTTCGACTGATTAACTACTTTGCTGGCAGTTTTCGTAGTAATCACTAATCAGACATACGGGTACTTACATTACGACGATACGACGAATATACGGGAATAATGATAAGAAATATATAGTGTTATTAAGTATGTTAAAAATCTGAAACAACTTTATTTGAATTAAGAGAAATGATAAAGCCAGAGTGGCGACTAATAGACAAGTATTTAGAATATAGCTAGTATTCATAACAAATTCAATTGTAAATATATTCGCGAGTTAGTGACTAGTTTATTAGTGTTTTGGTAGTCACTTCTTTTCTTTATCTAAATTAAAGTCCTTGGACTAAACTATAAAAAAGTATATACGTAGGTGGCATTGGGTTTATAATGAATGATTGCTTTATTTTATTTTTTACTATGTTTTATGCGCCAGTTTTCATAATATCAGACGCAAACTAAAGGGTCATCTGGGTAAGTACCCACTGGATCAGGACTCATACATTTATAAGTATATATAGGTACCTATATACAGCATATGGATCAAAATACCATTATATTCGTAATTTTTATTAAATTACAAATTATCTTTGTTTGCAGACGCCTTATAGTATCACCTTATCATGTAACTAAAGTAAGAAAATTAGTTCTTATATATATAACATATACAAATATAGAAATGTGCGCTACGATTTTTAGGAAAACGAAACGTGAGCCTTCATCGAAGTGCACTGACGCACCACAGGAGTATACTTTAGGACAAAAATACTACCCTGTGTCGAATATTATTGCTGGAAGTCGGAATATGTAAGCTTAACTCCATTGAATTATCATCTAGAAGTAAGACATCAAAGTCGAAAAAATCATGTTTCTCTGAAATCGTAAACTATTCGGGATGGATTGTTATAAAACAAATCTAATCTAACCTTAGCTTATGTAGGTGATTTTTAAATCCGAAAACCCCCGGGTAAGATGACGACTGAGGAATAAAAATTCGGCATAATCAATATTCGGCGAAAAATAATACTTTGAAAGGCAGAATACCACGAGATAGGTACAACATTATACAGGTAACGCCCTTTACGACATAAAGGAGGAGGAGGTTTGTTACCTCAGAACTCCTTCATATTTATGGACTGATTGAGAAAATTTTGGTGAAGATCTGATGACGACATTCACAAGGAATCGAAGGAAATCTTCAAATATTATAGGCACATATACATCGACTTCGGTGGGCAAAGGCAGTACTTTTGAATCATTGGTGCATGGTTTTATCAATATTAGTGTACGATATAGATCTGTGAGTGTGTTTCCAGTTGATTTAACGCTTCGCATCACATATAGCTCTTAAAGTAATAAGAGGTAATAAATAAAATAACTTTTTACTACTTATTGTTTTGCGCTTACTCTGGCGTGTAGGGACATAATCATAATGATGTACATCACAAATGATGAAGATCTGAACATCTAGTAGATTTTGGAATGTGAATGAATAAACAGTATTATAAGATCACAAAACAAGAGGCAGACTGATAATATCGGAAAACTATTGTTTTGGCTTCTTTATCGTAGTACAGGCACGAACCCGCTCAATTCCCGATACAGCACACTATGCTATACGCTTGGCTATGGATGAACATATGGTAGCGCAACATTTGAGAGATACTGCAATGACTCCAACCCTCAGCAATGAGGCAGCATATAATATATGAGGATCGGATGGCCCGGCGAAAGAATCTTACTGCGTGATGCAGCATGCTTCATGCAAAAACCATCAAAGATTAGTGGTCCGGTTGGTGGATGGACGGAGGGACATACTCTACTCACATTCCTAACCAGTTAAGCTTAACATCTTCCAACTTCAAGCGCATTTTCACGAGATTCGACCGAGATTTGCGTTATGACGAATCTAGATTTGACTATTTCAGTTGCAGGAAGAACATTTACCGTAACGGCTGTTACGGTCTCAAGTTTATAGGAACTTGAGACTAGTTGAGAATGTATTTATACACCCTTAAATTACCTAATGTGCTCTTTTTAAAGTGTTATCATTTGGAACTGTTACAATTTGCACTACACTTATCAATAGATTTAGTAGAGCCAAAACAATTGTACATTATGCCGTCATGTCATCGTCATAATATGCTTGGACGGCGTGTACCCAACGTTGCGTCGCCGTAACTTGAAAATCTAAATCAAACAGTTACCATCAGATATATGCATCCATCAGATTTATGCAGCCCAAAATATAAAAATATAATGAGAGCACTCCCCTAACTGCCTCAGCCACTATTGCAATCCTTGGTGTCAACATCTCGAGTGAAATCCAATTTCGCAGCTATTTAGACGGTAAGTCTATAGTAGACTCCAAGAAGCTCGGCGTGCTCAACAGATTGAAACAGTACTTTACTCCGGCCCATCGCCTACAGGCAGGCAGGCGTATGTTCGCCCAAATATGGATTACTGTTCTCATCTGTGGGCTGGAGCGCCCAAGTACCAGCATCTCACTCTAGACCGAATTCAACGGAGTGACTGAGCGACTCGTATCGTCGGCGGCCAGCGAATTTCAGATCAGCTTGACTCCTTGAGCTGCGTAGAAATGTAGACTCTCTCTGCATCTTTTATCGCTTATATAACGAGGAGTACTCCGAGGAATTGTCCGGCATCTTTCCGGGGCCAGAGGACATGTTCCTCATTAAGTCTGATATAATTATTTGATGGCGATAGTACACATTTAAAAAAATCATGGTACGATGATGGAACGTGGATGGTTGCAATGATTGTTTTTGCCTTAAATAGGATTTACAATGTAAATAATTTAGTTATTCAGTTACATTCATAATGAATCTAAATATCAGCGAATGATGATTTGAGCGTTTAATCTGTCTTATATTACTCCGTCCCCAATATTGAATTCGGTATTCCGTATGAGTTTTCGCGCCATTTTCGGTTGTCTTGATCCAGTCACGGCCTTTTACAAATTATTGTAAAAATTGTAAAAAGCTGTACTAGTCATGTTACGTATATCATAATACGTGTTCGGTAGATATCGGAGCATATCATTGATGATAGGTCCTAATGCTTACGATATTATGGGAACATTCGGTTTATTCCATATTCTCCTATTTATATTATCTGTGGTCTGAAAAATACATAACAGAGAACATAAACAAAAACTACTGGGATTTTAATTCGCCTTTTCCAGTTTTGAAAACAGGGAAAATCCCACTAGTTATCATAAATTTGATACTGAAATTTTTTACTTCCTGCCCAAGGCACGGAAGTGTGTTTTCTCAGTAATTCAAGATTTTTTTTATAAGTCGGCGTCAGAATAACTAAGTAATTAATTCTAGTTGATTAATATTTTAGGTTGTCCAATACGTACAAAAATCTTATAATCGAATAGAAACTTTGGTCCTCTTGAACAAATAATTCGTAATTAAAATAAAATTTGTTTGGAGTAGCATAATCGTTTTAGTCTAATTCATTCACGCATCTATGAACAGTAATAATCGCATCTCTCATTCCTTTAAATATCAGAATAAAATATGGCAAGTCTCATTCATATGATGCTTTTCGTAATCGAGATTCTGTGCGAATCTATTCACTTTTAGTGAGATCGAATGGTTTAATCGTCATCAGTGATAGTTGTTATCCGTGTACAGGTGAGGGTACGCGGGCGTGATCGCGGGGAGGTGGTTGCCACAGCGGGGGAAATTGGGGGGCACAGGGGGCAGGTCGTTCTGCACACCGACGTGGATTATTAGAGCCATGCCGATTACTATGTGGTAGAGGAAGTGACAGTGAAACAGCCAGTATCCTGAAAAAAAGGAATAAAAAAATTATAAAATAAAGAATATTGGCTACTTAATACAATGACAAAGAATTGAGTTGATATTCACAGCGAAAACCGTTAATAATGGAAACTATGAGGTACTTCAATAAGAGAGCAATCTTATATTGACAGCATTTCATATTTTCAAGACTACAATTTATTACTTTTCTGTATTCCGCTTAGAAAAAGGACTTAATTGGTGTTTTTATATTTTTCCTGAGATTACTAATTATGTTATAAATAGGTTACTTATTAAAATTTACTCATTCTTAAATGTAGCAACTCCAAAACTAACACAATACAAAGGTTATTTTGTCTGGTGACTAATTAAAAAAGATACACACAAAGAAACCCAGATTGTAGCGACACATAAAGAAGTAAGTCACTTTAGAAAACTGACTAAAAGTGAAGTTAAAAAGTTGTAGGAAATAAAAAAGCAGGGCCAAGAATACTCTTATACCACACATACCTGTCAAGTCATAAGTCCATGCTATTATATATTTATATTATATTTTAATTTAAAACAAAGAGTGCTGTAGTTTTTTTTAATTACCTGGATTATTTGCTATCATTCTCAGCACCACATATCCGTTATTCGGCACAGGAATCGTATCTTTGTGGGGCGGTTTGTTGTACTGTCGATGCAGCAGACCCTTTCGATCCAAGTCTAGAGCATGTTTCAAGTTTATCTTCTTGATGGTCTTATCCGGAGATCGACCCATGCCTATTACGTTGAAAATGTGTCCGTGAAGGTGGAACGGATGGGAGAGGTTGGTTGACGCAACTGGAAAAAGAACGTTTCCTATAAAATATTTGTACTTGCGCTTAAACCTATATGGAATTCTGTAATGATTACTCAAATCTGTTATTCTACATTATAGCAATGAAACAATCATTCAATGTGATATATGACTCTTAAACGTGCGAGAAATATTGTCTGACTCTTTCCATCTAATAGAGTACCTACGAAAAAGACAGGTGATGCAGTGTCGTGAGCGAAACTTTTCAAAGGAAGCCTAGTAACTGGTAAATCAAAGTATCCGGATTGATAAGTCAGTGAAATTATAAGTGTTCCAATTTAAAAGGATGATAATCTTTCAAAGCAGCAACAGTTATATGATGATACCTTCGTCAACAAGCACGATTTCAACAACGGCGTTAAGAGGCACGTCGATCATGTGGGTACAGCGACAATCTTCCGGGCAGTTAGGGGGTCGGTTGTCACCGTTGCAAAATATTTCCGGAGAGAGATCGTTCATCTGAGAGATCGGTGGCGAGGGCGCCGCGACGTAGGATATCTCATCGACTAAACTAAGCACGATGTCACCACCGGAAACTGGAAATATGAAGTGATAATTGTAACAATATACAGACTAAAGGATATCATAATCAATAGGAAATGATATGGTTTCCATAGATATTTTTGTCTCAACAATAAGGTTAAGATCAAATGTTAAATTATGATAGCATACAATATAGAGAGAGAAGGATAATACAGGAGGAGAGAAAGAATTAAATAAATATCGTGATGGTATTGTAACGATTACCTAAGTGATTCTTGTAAGTGTTCTCCTTAAACATGTAGTCGAGCTTGTAGGTAAAGAATCGCAGTGGGAGGAAGATCTTAACATCAGGGCGTTCCTGCAGAACACTCCTGTCAGTGGGTTTGGCGGATTTAAGGTTGCTGATGCACACGGAGTCGAGCCGTGGGACGTTGCAGATCGCATCCAGAGGATTCATCACCTTGAAGTAGACATCAATATTAGTCCACGTGTTTGCTAAAATATAATGTTTAGAAAAGCAAGCAATTAAACAAATTGAATTTTTAATTATTGCCATTGTTAAAATGGATTAATCACAAGCAAGTAAAAGCGACACAATTACATAATGATAAAATAATATAAAAAGTTATGTAAATTGCACATTTGTACAACCTTTTTTGTGGGTGTTTGGTTTTTTCCGTATACATAATACCAGTGGCGTGGTGCCAAATTTTTCACATAATGTTAATGTCATATAAAATGTAAGGAAAATAATGCTCTAGTTATGTACTGTATACTTTATATGTTGTTTATTCAGTGTGTACGTAAAAAAAAAACTCGTACAAGCGAAAAAACATTGTTATAGCTACTAATCATGTTAGGTGTACATTACAATAAATTACAATCATCCTATTAGAATAACTTTATAAAAATTCCATTTTTTAAGAATAAAAGGTTAGTTTTATTATTGTAGGCAAGCATAACAAAGCAGTTAATAGTAGTTGATATATATACGCTACAACAGCAACAGATATACATATATACGCTACTACATTTTACGCTACAACACTTGAAATAATAACTAACCTCGCAATTCCAGCATAAATGGTTTCCTTATACACGTAACATATTTCAGACAACATTTTAAATAATTACGTCGATATCATTTTCACGTCAATAATGTCCTTTAATATAAGGCTTAATCATAGTAATCTTTTTGCACAGATGTTCCAATGATCGTTGTATCCATCTTCTTCATTTCTAAAAAAACTCTCCTACATATATTTCTACATGTAAAGTAAAGCTATCAATATAAATTTCTAAATGTAAAGTAAAGCTGCCTTTACTGTGACATTCTACATAATTTTTCTAAGTCATTAGGTCTTATAGAATTCCTGTGTTTGCGCTTCACTTGACATATTTGACCAGAAAAAGAGCAAAAATTTTGGTCGATGCATGTCGTTGATATTGAATGAGATAACTGATACTAATAAGTAATTTGTTTGACTTGTTATATTACTGCCAAATGTGCCAAAGTACTCACACTCAGCGTCCTGCGCTCTAAGATACCTCTCACAGGTATTAGACTGCACCGTATGCCTATTCAGTTCAGATATCTTGCCGTGTTTCCTTCATGATCACGTCGTTAATATAGAATAGTGACCCGGAAGCTCGGTCTTGAAAATCGGAAGTCATTAGAGTTTTGAATAACAGTGGCCTAAGAGTGGAACCTTGGTGAACCCCAAAACAAATCACAAATTTTTGCTCACGTTTTGTCACTGTTGTTTTGCTATTGAGATATACAAATATATATGATATTGAAGAATATAAATGGAGAACATTAATTAAGTTTAGTTCGATATACAACATTACACTTGCCATGTGACCTCTTGCGAGAAATGGTCGAAGGCCCTTTAAAGATCTAAATGCAAGATATCGCAAAATACCTTATTACACTTTTTTTCCAGGTATACTGTTTCACTACCATTAAACTAAGTAATTTACAAACTAAGTAAGGTGTATTGTATTTGTATTTAAGTAAAACGTAGCACCGTTGTGTCTAATAGGTAGGGAACTCTATTGTTTTTTTGATTTGTCATGAACAATGTGTATCGGTGTAGTTTATTTAGCTAAAAGTGTCTTGTATCGATTTACTTAGGTGTATCGATATGTGATGTTTGTGAAGCCTGTAGGATTCGAGTTGTATAGACGCCTTGCCAGTGCTGTCACCACAATACACTTCACACACTTCGCCAGAAAAAGGCTCGCTGCATATTGTATGAACATGTTAACCAAGTCTCGCATTTACTTGTAATGGGAGATCGGACACGAAATAAATGTTATCAATGTACAGCGAACCTCAAAAAATTATACAGTGAAACAAACTACTCGTACTACTAACTGCTATTAAATGCTACCAAACACAAGTGATTTCAGTTTGCTGTATATATGTACATTAGTGCAGTGAAAACAACTTAGTAGGTAATGAAAAATAACAATTATATTAACAAGATATGTAAAATATTATTAATTAGATACTACACAATGAAACTTGATATTCGTCCTAAGTTCAACAAAACAGCATCCAGGAGAAATAAAATGACTGATTATTTTTTAATTTTATTAAAGAGTATAAAAAATTTACACTTTACTTAAAAATAATTATCAAAAGACATTGTAATTTTGCTAAAGCTGTTTAGCAATATTTTCATGAATAAGTCGATGTATCATCGCCTCAGGCAGGCTTTATTTATTAAATGTATTGGCACAGACACAAATAAACACGACGTGAATATACACACGAGATTCTTAAAGTACTGGTAACCACGAAATGGTAACTTTTGTGAATACCTATTTAACATGTAGATATATATTTATGTACAGTCTTCGTTGCTAATGGAATGTGAGGGATCGGTCACAACATTGCGACTACTTTATGTTGCGGGTAATTACAAATCAACATCTACTTTCGTGTATTTACAAGGAGTATTGCAGTTGTCAAAGTTATTTACATATCTTCTACAATTTTGATCGCATGCGAATGTTAGTAACTAGAAAGTCTTAAACATCTATTATTAAAAGAGAAATATGTTTTTTATATATACACGTAATAAATATCCTTGGTGAAACGTATAATGGCAAGTTGTTAGTTAAGAACGGACATTTCCACGATTTATGGAATATATCTAAAGGCGAAACAAAACGCGAAGAAATAGAGCCTCAAATAGCCGTAAGGACCCATTTAAATAATCTAAAATTATCACCAACTAGTATGGCATATGAAACTGAAAAGTCGAAACATAAATAGATATCACCTTTAAATAAATCACGAACCGTCTTAAACCGTTGAATCATTCGAATACATAAAAAACACAAACGGCAGAATCGAGCACTTCGAATCCGCCGTACACATCACACAATACAAACATAAATTTACACTTAGGCAACATAAAAAAAATCAACTGCTTTACTTTTGCTGAAACTGGTCTAGGAACCGATCTAGTTGATGGGAGGGAGGTGATCTCCACACGTTGGGAAGTTGGGGGGGATAGGGGGCAAATCGGCGTGGGTGCCGACCTGGAGGACAAGGCTCATGCCGATAACGATGTGGAAGAGGAAGTGACAGTGGAGGAGCCAAAAACCAGGATTATTTGCTCTGAAACGGAGGATGACGTAGCCGTTGTTAGGGACGGCAATAGTGTCCTTCGCAGGAGGCAAGTCTCCTTGTTTAAGATGACGCTCGAGCAGACCTCTCCTGTCGAGATCTAATGCGTGTTTCAAGTTGATCTTCTTGACGTTCTGGTCGGGTGATCGGCCGATACCGATCACGTTAAATGAGTATCCGTGCAAGTGGAACGGATGAGATAAGTTGGCGATTTGAACTGAAAGTAAAAAGTTTCAATTAGTGTTTGCATGTTCGGTATCTACATCAGCAGCTATTTATAGATAATCAAAGCTTTTATTCGAATTGAATGTAATTTTGTAATGTAATTGATAATGATACTAATATAGTCTTTAATACAAATGTAACTTGTCATCATATATGGGTTCAATATATAATAGTATTTTATGCAACCGTTGTATAAGAGGCGGCAAAAAACGCGAGTGGCATGGGTTACGATGTGAGCGTAGCGAACATCGTAAGAAAGATGCCACGAGCGTTTTTTGACCTACTTATACAACGTTGCGTACAATACTTTTTCTACGACTCGACATTTCATAAATAAAATGCAAATAAACGAGAAAGAAAATAATTACATACAGCGGGAGCTCGGAATCAACAAAATTAAAAAAAATAGGTAGTCTCTGATAAACTTTTTTTTTATTGACGTCCATCTGTCAAAAAAATATGAACTTATACATAAAGGATGCGTTCCCTATAATAAACATCTGTCAAAAAATATGAACTTATACATAAAGGTATACGTTCACTATACTAAACATCCATGCACTGAAGATAAAACTTTTTTTTAAGTTGGCAGCAATGCCTTAGTACAATAAGCTTTTTTTTTAAATTGCAAATTGTGTGAATGCAGCTGTTTATCTTGTAATCTGTGGTACTAATGTGATGTTTTTTTGGCGACATTATAACATCGTTTAGCAGTGTTTTTTGGGCAATAGAGTGTAGACTTTTACAGACTTTCATAATTTATGTCTTTATATTAGAGTTAGTAACTATATAAATGACAGAAAAAAGTACTGGAGTAGAAAAAATAATTTTCTCAATTTCAATTTCAGTTACCTTCGTCGACGAGTACGATTTCTACGACGGCGTTGAGTGGGATATCGACTTTATGGGTGCACATGCAGTTTTGTCCGCAGTCCGCTGGTCTATTGTCACCGTTACAGAACTGTTCGGGGTTGATATCGTCGTACTGACTGATAAGAGGCGTAGGTGGGGCCATGTACGAAATTTCGTCAATCAAACTGATCACATGATCTCCTCCTGGGGCAACTGGTGAAATTCAAAATAGAAATTAATTATGTTTGCAACCGTTTTTTCATTAAAAAAAAACGGAATTCTAGTGATAGCGTTACCTAAGTATCTGTTGTAAGTGTTGGGCTGGAACAGCATTTCTGGTCGGTAGACGAAGAAACGGAAAGGCAAGAAAATCTTGACGTCGGGTCTTTCCTGCAGGATGGCCGGGTCGATGTTTTGAGCGTTCTTAAGCTGGCTAACGCAAATAGCGTCGTTCCTTGGATTATTACATCTGGCATCCAACGGGTTCATGACCTGGATGGTTAGTGGGGAGAAAGGTATTTACGTGCAATTACTATTTTACGTGCAAACTACTTAATAACTACTTTTACGCTACACTAATTAAAACTAATTGTACTATCTAGTAATACTAATAGGGTATCTCATTCAACTACGAGGGACAGGAACCCTTTCGACGAAGTGCATTACATTAAGGTAATCTAGTTACAAGGTTCTGATAGCTACAAATAATATTTACAGCTCATAACTCATTAATCAGTGTCAGTCCAGCAGTTTTAGTCTAGTTCGTTAAATTAATGGTATCTTTAGGCCTCGTATAGTAATGAAATATGAGTCAATACTACTATTTCAGTTTAAGCAATAATCTGCAACATAGTTGACAGTTCGGCTAAGCTTAATAGAGTAAGGCTACTGGACGCAGGAATCCAGTTGCAATATCCGCCAATTAATAACCACGACAAGTAGTTGGACGAAACGAGGTCTGCGGGCTATCGCAGCGGACGTTTGGTTAAAGTCATTTGCGCAGAGGATATATCCGTCAGTTTTTTCCGAGACAGCTACTATGTA
Source organism: Apotomis capreana (assembly GCA_947623375.1). Classification (NCBI taxonomy): domain Eukaryota; kingdom Metazoa; phylum Arthropoda; class Insecta; order Lepidoptera; family Tortricidae; genus Apotomis; species Apotomis capreana. The sequence continues at coordinate 20,045,859 of OX392506.1, forward strand.
AGGTAATATGGTATTTACAAGCGAATGAATGTCAAGAGCAGAAAGTAGCAACGAAATGGAAATAATATGATGAATCTGTTGAACAAACAGAGTTGTGCTGTTTTTGTGACAATGTTTATTTTTTCGGACACTGAATATGTAACAAGTGCATTACCATGTGCATTATACATTTTGTGTTTTTTGCACACACGACCGATTTGCAAGTGTATATTCTAGATGCAAGAAAACTCCACACTTATAATACAATTCCATATTTACATCAACTTTACTTACCACACCCTGAGGCACACCGACGTCGTAGGTGGGGGGTTGGCTGGATGGCTGGTAAGGTCCTCTGGCGTACCGCAAAATACCTAATTGCTGAGCTCGCTTCACACCACATTCTCCGAGACCACGCACTTGGATCCAGTACGCGCCCGGGATGTTGTTAGCCTCAATCACAAAATCGTAACGTTCACCTGAAAAATACCGTAGAAGGAAATTTGTAAAGGCTTGAAGGAAATTATATTATTATGTGATTTAGGAATACATTATAGTGAAGAAAATCAACGCAATGTTATCCAATGGCTTCGCATGAACAAGCCTAGATATGCTCATAAATTCGCGCCATTATGCAAGTATTGCGTGCATATATTTTTGCATGTGGTATTTACCTGAGAACGAGATGATCGTGTTGACTTGTACAGGCTGCACGGGTTCTCCGTCCGTAGCAATGACGGTCAAATTGTGGCCTTCGAAAGTGACTTGAGCTGGGCACACTGAAGCGAAAGCGTTGATCATTCTGAATCTGTATCTTCTTCCAGGGGTAATGGTGAACACTTCTAGAGGAGTGTTTGTCATGAAACCAGTGTTGGGGTCACGGAACTGTCCTTTTCCGTTGATGAGCACAGACTCCGGATCTTGACCAGTGTTGACGGCGAGACGGCCAGGGTATCTCTCAGCAGCGTCTTCGTGGAGCCAATCGCTGATCAGCATGACGTGAGTGGTCAGATCGTAGTCGTACAAGTGGCTGTTCGGGTCCTTTGATGGCGGTTGGCGTACGACGATGCTGCCGTAGAGACCGTCAAGTTTTTGCAGACCGGTGTGGGCATGCCAGAAGTGAGTACCGGCGTTTCCTTGCCATTGGTACCTGAAATTTGCAACATACACGCATTAGTAAAAATTTCGCTTCTTCAGTCCTTCACTTCAGCATTGATCATCACCATTTGTACTCGCATCGTAATATATAATACCTACAGTTTATATGTACTAATGATGCGACATTTTCTAATGCAAAAATTTGAAATCCAGACAATTTATTTATAATTTTATAACTGGAGAAGATTATTACTCTTAGTATAATGTTTACCTGAAAGTGTTTCCTTGCTGAATGGGACACTGTGTTACGAATGGCACTCCATCGTAGTATTGCGATCCTCTCTGCCAGATTCCATGCCAGTGAATGGTCACTTCCATACCCTCCATGTGGTTTTCGACGTCGATGACAACCTTATCGTTCTCGCAGACTTGGATAGAAGGTCCAGGCAACATTCTGTTAGCGGTGAGGATACCACGTTCAACTCCATCAGCCAACACACATTGGCAGTGAGACCAGACAACATTGGTGGCGTTCGGTGTACATACTTGGCAGGCTCTGAAATTAAATTTCACACATTACACACCAATCAAGCAGTTTCCTTATCAATGTGCCGATTTGATTACACCAGAATTTCCACAGCGCACTTCGCTATCATGAAACATCGGTTTGCATAACCTCTGTCGTCACCTATCAATTACGGATAGCCCCAAAGGTATTTGGTTCACTTGGCGTATACTCAAGTTCGGCATTGAAATTATGTAGTTAGCAGTTCAAGTGAAACAAAGCGTGAAGTGTGTAAAAAGAAAATGTCGGTCGGTGGGTCGCGGACGTAGCCAGGCGCGAATTTGTGCACGGTGAACTCTTTGTTGTATGAAAATGGGCTAGTCTTTGACTTACAAAGGCAATAAAAAGCAAGTTTAAGGTAAATGGCTATTTTAGACGCAGCTATTGCGGCAAAAAACTCGTCTTTGTGTAGAATGTAGATAAATCAGCTACACAAGAGAGGTGCAATGTTCGTTTCAATAATATAATTCTGAGCATTTATACTTTTCCGCAATTGTTGAGTTGCAGAAACGATCGTTATTTTCATTGCCTCGTCTTTTAGATAATGTAACACTAACCCTAATTAATTGTATGTTTGTTTTTAATGTCGTTGTTTGTTATGCATCCGTGTTTGGAATGCCCCGGAACCGTACCTTGGAAATGGTAGTTATGGTTATCAAAAGCGATTAACCCATTTCGTGCAATGTCACTGGGTGATATTTCGTAACCACTAGTTCTGCTAAGTAGGCGTGCGACTTCATTTCCGTCGAGTGAAGACAATACGTCGAGTACAATGGAACAATGTTAAAAAGCTGGGTTTTACGCGTTAGTTCTTTTTAAATTTGCGTGTTTTATTCGCGAGTGGCAGAACGGTCACGAAGATTTTGTGTTACTTAATATATGTACGTCTATATGTACATATAATACGTCTTAGCGTCGACAGAACTTTACTTATTGCGTGCATTGCACGAGCGTTTTGTTATATTGAATGTAGCTATTAAATGAGTCAAAAGAAAAAAGTTTCCCTTCTATTTTTGAAAAACCCTTACAGTTTATTTTCGAGATTAATTTTACAGTTCTTTTGATACAGTATTTAGCCTGCTTTGCTCTGCAAAAAATCTTGAAAGAAATGAAGAAATTTCATCATAAGGGGTTATAATAACAATATACTTTGCATAAACAGTATCTCGTTATCAAAACTCCTAACCTTAGCGATCAAGGACTAGTCAATTTAGAATTGAATCTACTTCTAAAAGAAAAACCGAAGTAATGAAATCATAACTTACGCTCCCAAGACATTGTACATTTCCAGGGTGAAGTGATAATAGCAGATCCTTGGTGGCTCATTCTCCCTGCAGGCCCTAGCGCACTCATCAGGGGCGGAGAGTGCAGGGTTCCTCCTCAGTTCAGCAGTAGCGCTGCTTGTGAAGTCAAGATGTTTCAGGTTGGGTTTGCCATTGGCGTTTCTGGCGATGGGAGGCAGAGGGCTGTTCCTGATGCCACCGCTGAGCGGACCGCTGCCGCTGGTTTGAGCGAACGGATTCGATGATGGCCCGATGGTGCTTCCTATTCCTCCGAACGATCCGAAGGGATCGCTGTTGGATGGGTGGGTCTGAACGAGGCCATGGGTCGCGGAGAAGACGCTACTGCTTGAGGTATCGCGGAATGGTGTTGCCGTGCCCGCTTGCCACCACGATGCTGACGTCGATTGGTCTTCCGGAATGCTAATGGCTTCTGGAAAAGAAGAGAAAAGTAACGTTAGATCAGGATATCTAACTTTAGGTGTGTGTTGAACCATCTAAAATAGTAAGATTCTTGAAACAGTATTTTTGGCAACGAGTACAATAGTTGAAAAATACTTGTTTATCTTTTAATTTTAAAGTAATTTGTATTTTGGTGTGGTCACACTGTATCGTGCAAAACCAATTAGGTTCACCAACAAAATCAAGATCAATTAAGTTGCGTGCGCAATCGCCTATCAACGCCATATATCTTCAGACGATTTTCGCCGAGCCTCAGTAGCCGGTGAACGTATTCCTCAGATCAGAGCAGATAAGCCGTACGGACAGGTGCGTTAATGCAAATTCTACTGCAACCTGCGCTTGCACATAAGCGCCGAACGGAGTTTATTGTCACGACTGCTTTCGTAACATCGATTTAGCCCTAGAGAATAACAGGTATCAGGGATTTAATTGCTAACTGGAGACCGGGAAGTAAGCGTGGCACTTACGAATATGCTTGACAATAATATCATAGGGCGTTGGTTCACAGTTCATCGTTATATATTTATGAAGTGCAGCTAAGATAGCCGGCAAGATGAAGTGTGAACTACCTATTATAGTGTTTCCAAATCTCGTATCCGACTAGAATTTGAGTGCTCGAATAAATGCAGGCACAATTGTGGAACATTACATTTATTCGTTGTAAGGTACACTCAATCGCTTCGAATTTTGAGTTGGACCCTATTTGTATAATAAAATAAGAGTGGTGACAGGTAGCCGTAGTTACCAAAAGCAATCTAGTGGATAACGTGATCCCAGTTTCGTGATGCTTTCAAACCTGTTTATGTTTAATTAAAACATCTAAAAGTGTTCAGACTATCAAAAGTGACACTACACAGAATTTATCGTGTGGTGACAACCAAAACCCACTAAAATTTCTATCATTACTCTTCAAAACCTCGTATCTAGGTTGTAGATTGATACTGATATACGAGCTTTGTTTTAAGTTGGTATTTCTTACTGAGTTTTAGTTGTCAACAGACGATAACGTCTGTTGACAACTAAAACTCAGTAATATAATATAAATTAGAGCTGACTGCAGTATCTTAATTGTAGTCTCTTTTAACTTTCTAATGAGTGCCTATAGTCCATCATTCAGTCAGACTACAGGTTGGTATCAGTATAACAGACTCGAGGAAGTACGACATCAGACACCGTCCGGAAAACGCCATAAAAAGCCGGACGTGTTCGGGAATAAAGACCGGACATGTCTTGTTCTTGTGTACGGCAGCAGTTCGTTTGCGGATACTTGCTTCAGCTAATTTCATTATGAGACGAATCAATTGTACTCCGTTTTCTAACTAGCGAGAGCGTTGTTAATTGATGTCAAGACATTGATGTATTACGTTACTAGAATTTTTGCTAAAAACATTCATTCATTTATTTACACATATAGGATACGATCTTTTTAGAGAGTATTTTTTAAGGGAACTTCGTCTAACTAGGACTCTAGGGAATATAATTTGTGTTCTTTGTTTAATTGATAATCACGTTTTTCACGCGATTAAATCACAAAACATCTTGTCACGTTTTGACAAGCATGAGAGTGTGAGAGCACGGGTAGAGAAAGTCCTCGAAAAAAAATCTCCCATACGAAACGTTCTACGTTATTGTAAATTTTCGGGAAGGGCACATCACTATGTGCAGGTACAGCGTTTGAAGCTAATTATGTTCCCATATTGCTTGAAATAAAATATATATAGCAATAATTTATTGGACATTTAATGTTTGTAACCTTTTTACCAAGTAACATTATTTAGCTTGAGTTCATTAATCTAGTGCCTACTTTTTGCGCCGCACAAAAAGTGTTTTTTAAGTGATTGCAATTCCAAAGCACGATATGGTTCAAAGCCTTGAGCAAAACACTGCCACTTCCTTATTGTCATACTTTTTTTAAGTAATAAGTAAGCCATTATAAATCAATAAGTATTACTATTACCATTGGAACTTATTACTTTTGACGTTAATATCTGCGAATAGAATAAGTACGAATCCTTGGCAAGCGAAATATAGATAAACGACATTATAGATCTCTTGACTGCTTATAGTACTCAATATCAATAATTACGACATCCATAATCAGGTCATGAAGTAAGGTGCATTTCAACTTATAATTGTTAATAATTAGCTGTCATAATATTATTGATAGTTATCCCAAGGGCAAAAAGTAAGCGTGGCAGGTAATTGTTTGCGACATGGTCAAACAGTACTGACCCATTATTCGTTAAAGTTATTATTGCAATTATGAATATTAATTATTAATTCAATACTATGAGATAGTCGCAATCATGAACAGGAAAAGGTAGGCTGCTAAAAACTGTAAACACTTAAATAGCTACGTTCTCACAATTAACTTCAACCAAAAAACACAATAAGTTCAAATAGTTTAAAGAGAAGAAGTACATAATTATGTGAGTCCAACATTTTCATCAATTCTTACTCAAATCGATCTTATCCCAAATAAAGCAATGCTTATACGATAGGTTGTAGATAATGAGTTAGTTAAAAATATTATGCAGATACATGCATGACCCTGGAAAAAATGTTTGAGCTCATCACAAAAATATTGCCCTTCCCGATATTTGAGTCCCCAGGACTGCTAAGTTCTAACGTGTTTAAGTATGTATATTATATATTTGTTGAAACAATGACGAAACCTAAGTCATTATTTTGAACATCACGCTACCAACTTTATAAATCAATTTATATTTCCCTGGAAAAAAGCAATTTTTGCCATTGTGACAGTTTTTAGGTTACGTAGAATCTTGTTTACTACAAAGGACAAGTACGAACGAATAGACTTACTACGTTCAACTTTATGCAAGCGCTCCCATACCCGAGACAGATCGTTGATAAACCGTTAGTTAATTTCAATTAGAAATTTATCTCCAAAGGTACTCAGACTTAGGTAACTACGCGGTAACCGTGTGGTTTTTGTAATCGCGAGACAATTTCCCCACGTTCCTGGTTTCAAATTGATCATAGGGAAGTGCCACGTAAGTGCGTAAGCGCAACAATAAAACGCGGTTACGACTCGTGGGGTAAATGTATCAGTATTTGACCATGACTTGAAATCAGGATAGGAGAGAAGAAAATACTTTTTGAATATTGTTTTTGAGTTTCATTAAGCAGGAGTTTTATAACAAATGGAGTACATGATAATCACTATGTATATTATTAGGATGTGATTCAATCTACTGATCGCCCTAGTAACCCGTACTTGTAAGTAAACCTTAAATTACTTTATCTGGTCTAAATTTGAAAAATAATTTTACAGCCAATACCTACTGAACGATCTGCAAACGCATAATGTACAGACGTCTCTGTATGATATTATGCAATATAGCGTAAGATTTTGAATTAAGTTCTAACTCTTAGATAAATGATGCGACACGCGACTTTTTGTGTCTCTTTCCTTTCAATATCGTGCGAGCAAGAGGATTTGCTAAGAGTCGCGCGACAAGCAAAGTCGCAGCAAGTTGATAGCCCGGTTGTTACAAAGAGAAGTGATGATATATGCCCGATAGCGAATAGTAACTGTAGTTATCCTACAGCCGAAAATTTTATTCCATGGCGTACCATAGTTTTTAGGTGCCCAAATATTATTGAAACAGAAAAGGGATGCATTTGCTTTATTACATTAAAAAAAAACTATTATTTTCGCTATACGTTATAATTCAAAGTTCGTTTATAATACTGTTAGACGCCTAAGCTCAGCAAGTCACCATTAAACATTACTTTATCAGTAAGTGTTTCATATGGGCACATTTACCCTAGTCTGAAGTCTGTCTCCGAGGTGTCGTGAGTATTTACGAGGGAAATACTTGTACAAGTAAACTTAATTGCTTGATTGCAACTGTTGACCGTTTTATCTGTTTTTCCTTATTCCTGGCTGTAAATTGGTTTTATAACAGACACAGCGAAGGAATCAGATGTCCGAAGGAACGTAAACTGCTACTGTATTGTAAAAGTTATGTAAATGAATAAAAAAAACTATTGAATGTTCAGGAGATTATTATCCTATCAAGTAGACATACAACTTGACCAGGTTTGTGATTATAGTTCCAAATTATAAGAAATTAATACTTATAGATATTTGCGGTTCATCATGCCTAAGAGGTCGAATTTCAACTACGAGTTACAGGTGGTTATATTGACCGAGCGAGCGAAGTGTCCCCGTTTCAGCTTAGCCAAAACTTCTTTCGTATGTCCGGATGTTCGGATTTCAAGCTGTTCTCGCCTAGAGGCCGCTTTCACAACCAAATCTCATTAAATTTTATGAGTAAGTTCGTTCATTTGTATTTTGTTACAAAAAAACGCTAAACCAAACTCAGCACACGGAGCTACTATAAAATACTTTTTATCCAACTACGAACAAACAAAAAGAGGCTTATGAGTTTTTTCCCAAGCGGACGAAGTTGCACGAAATTTCAACAGCCTTGTTTTAGGTAAAGTCGAAAGTAAACGACTCAATAAGGCTACATACCGGTTAACCGATACACTTGTCAGTTTAGCCACTAATTGCGAGAAAGGGGACAACCTTGTACATTAACGAAAATGAGATAAGAACTGTAGGAGGACATGGGGCAGTCAATTGACGTATTGAGATCAAGACTATGTTGTAACTTTCTACAGTCAAGGGTAAAAAGTATGGTGACATTAAACGTGTCAAATCAACAAATACCTACCTAAGCTAAGCTAAGGTGTAAAAACCTTTCAAATAAACAATGCAAAGATCGACACACAGAGCATGAGGAAAAATTCGTCAGGTGTAGGTACGTGGAGCGAGGGAAGCGAAGTGGCTAACGCGCTGGACCGGTAATCTAGAGGTACTGGGTTCGATTCCCGGTCCCTTCCACCAGGTAGCTCCTTTTTCAATTTTTCTTTAAGCTTTGATCTTTGTATTCATGGTTTAAATAAAAATTGTGGTGTACCCACATTAAAAAATGAGACATTACATGTTTCATAAATTTATAAAACTAACAGCGCCCTCTTTTGCTTGCTCGTTCACCGCTGTAAAGTGGTGCGGTAAGATGTGAATATTAACGTATTCACATAGAGGTCGCTAAGGTGTAAAAACCTTTCAAATAAACAATGCAAAGATCGACACACAGAGCATAAGGAAAAATTCGTCAGGTGTACGTGGAGCGAGGGTAGCGAAGTGGCTAACGCGCTGGACCGGTAATCCAGAGGTACCGGGTTCGATTCCTGGTCCCTTCCACCAGGTAGCTCCTTTTTCAATTTTTCTTTAAGCTTTGATCTTTGTATTCATGGTTTAAATAAAAATTGTGGTGTACCCACATAAAAAAAATGAGACATTAGGCACATGTTTCACAAATTTATAAAACTAACAGCGCCCTCTCTTGCTTGCTCGTTCACCGCTGTAAAGTAGTGCGGTAAGATGTGAATATTAACGTATTCACATAGAGGTCGCTAAGGTATTAAAACCTTTCAAATAAACAATGCAAAGATCGACACACAGAGCATAAGGAAAAATTCGTCAGGTGTACGTGGAGCGAGGGTAGCGAAGTGGCTAACGCGCTGGACCGGTAATCCAGAGGTACCGGGTTCGATTCCCGGTCCCTTCCACCAGGTAGCTCCTTTTTCAATTTTTCTTTAAGCTTTGATCTTTGTATTCATGGTTTAAATAAAAATTGTGGTGTACCCACATTAAAAAAATTAGACATTACATGTTTCATAAATTTATAAATACCTACCTACTCAAAACAAAGCTCGTATCTTAGTTTCAACTTATAAACTAGATACGAGGTTTTGAGGAGTAGTGACAGAAATTTTAGTATGTTTTGGCTGTCACCAAGCGATACAGCTATTTGAGTGATGTATCAGTTGATACCGATGTCTATGAACGTATGTCCGTAATATGACTGATAAATACCGGTTTTTAGTATTCCAGTTGCAATTATTAACATGCCATTCAGAGCTTAATAAAGCACATTGCTAAAGGAGACATACAAAGTGCCATCCGTGCCATCCAACTATAGATTCAGGACATGCTGATTCAACATTTATTATGAATTGCACATTAGTGCAAGCTCATTAAGGAATACACTTCCTACAACTCGAAGCGAACAATAGAAGAACGCGTCGCGTAGGCTTTTCTTAATGAAGTGACCTCACCCGTGGGTCACGAGCGCGGCCGAGTGATTGTCTCCCAAACTTTAGAGGTCATCAACGCTCCCACCTGCTCACAATACTGCAATATATCAATCAAGCATCGATTTATTATACGATTACAACCCAGCCACGGTAACCCTGCGCCTAATTTGTATGCCACACCATAGATATCAGGTGCTAACTTAACTTGACCGGGTTGTATAATCGAAACGCCCACGGGCGCCTAAAGACTAAAGTCATGTTAATATTTGAGCTATGCCGATATACTTTATCTTACATTTATAGTGCCCACTGATTTAGCTCGTTAAAGTGATTTAACAGTAGCATTGGCTATAATTTTCCACATTTATTAAGAACTTATATATAATGGTACTGACTTATGATTTACCCATTACGGTATAAGAACTAAGAGAACCTATTTAGTGATTAAAGAGCCGCTTATTTTTGATTGGCAAGATAGAACACTCAAGATTGTCACGAACTCTAAAAAGATTGATATAGATTATGATTGACTACATTTCATATTTATTAGAATACAATTTGATTACTTTTCTGTATTCCGTTTAGAAAGAGGACGTAATCACTGTTTTTATACTTTTCCTACTGATTAAAAATTATCATAGTAAAATTTATTAAAGTTTATACACAATGGAAAGGTTACTTTAATCTAAGTATAATTAACAAAACGAATTATTGACTTAGTTTTTACTTTTTATCGGGGATAGGTCGAAAACTATACATAATTGTAGTAGATTTAGGTTAATTACTATATTTATTAGCGTAATCATTAAAAAATTATTATACAAATAATATTCGCAACAAGCTTCGTCAACGTAACCTATAGGAACAAAATAATATCCGCAACACGCTTCGTCAGTAAAGGCCTTACTTAAAATGGACATAGGTACACAAAGTTATTACACCCGCAATACGCTGTCAAAACTGCCCACCCAAACCCAACTTAAAATACCCCGCCCCGCAGCGCACCCGGCTCAAAAGTCCCCATAATCCCAGCAGCATTACCCCTCTGAATCGCTATGGAGACTTGTTGAACTAGGTATGACCCAGCGCGAGGATCGCAGCCCCTGTCCCGCAAACGTCGACCCAACTCTATAGAGCTTGCGCGCTTCCGAGCACCATGGTCCAATCGTCTCGACCGCAAACGGTATAAAATCGTAAGCTGATTCCAAGGCGGAATACTTATTGTGCTTCAATTTCGCAGCACTCTCTGCTGCTGAGCCGGCACACCGTGAGCTCTGCCTCAAATGAGATCCCGCAAATGTGCTAACACACGTTGCATCCCAAAGAAGACAACGCCCTCTCCGCCAAGGTACCAGCGTCAGGCCGTCGGGCCTTTTACCATCTGTACGACTTAACCCCGGAGGCTCCAAAACACATGGCACATTCGCCGAAATCATGGCGCGCCGGATGATCTCATTGATTGAGTGATGCCTCGGGAAACGGCCAGCACACCTTTGACAACTCAGACCATGGTGACCATTTTCCTCTACCATTGTCCCACAACAACAACGATGAGCCTCACACACTTTAGCTCCTAACCTTAACGCCGCCGCTATTCTGAGTGAGTCGTTATCTAGCAAGGTGCCTAATTGAGGCGATGGTAGAGCGTGCAACCATGCCCCGGACTCTGGCAGCGCGAGGCCTTTGAGACGGGCCAAGTCTGACCCCGAAGCATTCCCTAACAAAGAGTTGTACATCAGCTTACTCAACAAATCATCCCATTGTCTCTGAATAACTAAATTATCAGGCCGTTCATCGTCCGGAAAAATCGCTGACCACTTCGCAAGTGCCTCCGAAAGAAAAGGAATTGGGATGCTGTCACCATCTGTAGATAACATGCGAGTGACAAGATCCGTCGTTAATTTATGTATTTTCTAATACAAAAACATATCTTTACATACAGAAAAATAAATTCAAATATTTTTTTAGGGTGTACACGACGCAAAACTCTCGATCTCTATATTAATTTCCACCTGTTAGAAATATAAAATGTTGAGAGTTATAAATATCCTTGTTGAACTTAACGTATTATAAATATCTATTATCACTGATAAAATAAATAATACCGCAATTGTCGAGCATCAAATTAAAAGTAAAAACCATTGTAAAATGTACAACCGTTTCATTTGTCAATCGTAAAATTATATATAATATTACGTGAAAAATTAAATTCAAATTGAAAATGACGCAATAATACGTGCCGAGAAAGTTTGTACGCGCAATGATATCAACTTCATGACACCAAATTTATTTAAAAGGCAAGCAAGCGTGAACACTGTAGAAAATGTTTGTTCTTTAGACTTAAAGTGTAGGTACGCAAAGTGAACTAGACAATCATGGGCTTTCGAGCGGAAAAGAGAGAAAGTGACAATTTTAACGGCTGTCTAAGTGAATCGGTCATTCCGCAAACAACTCAAGCTTCTTACCAGGACCGATAATGCCCTTTCTTTATGAAATTGCCAATAGGTGTCGTATTGTGATTTCCGAGAATATGACTGTGATATTATTGATCGAACGACATTGTTCAATGTTCCGTGTCACTTATTGAATGTTGTTTACGTATCGGTATCGGTTTCAACATGATTCATTATTGAACCGATTTAATGCATATTCGATTACTATAATGTTACTCTACTGTTAGTACAAGTTAATTGACAATTTAATTTGAATTTGCATAGGTCGCTTGAGGCCATTCTACCTTAGAAGGTCTCATGAAAAATTGAAGCAAACAAACAGTAAATAAAATTGTACATGTAGAGTATTGTTAAGAAATTTCAAGCGAGCGGACTACTATGGTCAAAAAAGAAAGAAAAACATAAATTAAAAATAACGTTTGAAATACGGCTCTGAAGAGTAATAAACAGCATAACCGAAAATTACCTAAAGTAAGATGAATTAATATATACTACTGATAGTAGAGATTATTATAAGAAGAAAGAAGAAATAGAATATATAGAAATACGAAGATGTCTTTAAAACAATTTTAGAAGAGAACATAGAGTCATGGTCGCTGCATCAAGTGAAGTTAAGAAATTTCAAGAGTTTAAAGAACTATTCTTAAATTTACGATGATACTGATAATTATGGGTACTGATTATGAACCTAGACAGGTGATTTTCATATCACATTATGCATATATAACATTGCGACGTGTGAAACGAGCGCAGTGCGTTAGTGGGGGTGACTTGTGACTTCGGTGAGATTTGTGAGGTGAATATACTGGTATATTCCGGTGCAATGCAATTCTAAGGGAAAAAGTAACTACATGTGCTTCGAACGTGTTAATTTAATAATCTGCGAAAGATCATTCAGCAAGAAATGAAGGTCATTCGGGACAAGAGCGCCTTACGGGATAAGCGCTTAACTAATGAAAAGTGGATTGTTATGGTCTTGAAACAAAGATTTGCTGAGATGCTACATCATTATCGAAATAATAACAGAAACCTCTTAACAAGAATGTGTCAGAAGTACTAGATAAGAAGTTATTAAGCTTAAAATTGAAATTGAAAGTGCGAAAGCGTTTTATTAAATAGTTGAAAAGAAACAATAATATAAATATGTAGTATGACGGTATACATTTCAAAGCGAAAGTCAATTGCAACTGTCACAATCACACTAAAAGCGGAACAAATTAATTATAAACTCAATTTACCGCTTGTTGATTTTATAATTGGTTTCAGCCAATTACAAAAGACCGTCGTACGCGATTATATTTATCAGCATATTAATACGACAGTGAAAGATGACAACTTTCAATACGCGAATTTAACGAAGTCACGTACGTAATCGATCTTATTTTTTCAATCGATCGTAGTTATATTTTATTTTTAACGTCATTTATCTACAGATTTAAAGTATTATTTTTTTGTTCTTTAGTAGAACTTCAAGTTATTCTCATAAAATTCTGGTGAAAATATTTTATGATGACGAGGTCCATGAGGAATCGAAGAAACTTCTCAAATATTATAGGCATATCAATGCCGATTTCGGTGTTTATTATGGTAACTCGTTCAGGTTATTCAGGGCCGATGACTTTCATTGAAGTTGGTTTAATAAAAAGTTATTCTGGTTCAATCAAAGGTAAAATAACGACATGAGAGGCCAACCTTCTAATTATTTAATAACAGACATCCAGCGTATTAACTTTCTTTTGCCACCTTTTTACTTAAAGACCAATTATGTTAAGCACTAGTAATTTAATTCCAGCAAAAAAAATTACATAAACTTATTGCTCAACGCCACACATTGTAGAGGGGTTGAAAATGTTAATTACCTAAATGAATGTGTTACAGTAATTATGTAGCTTCAGGCGCCTGGTATCGTAAAACTTTCACTGCTTCGGTTTCTTGCTGAGCATTGTTCACCCATTGCGCAAGAGTGCATGTGATCGCTAGGAAGTGAGCACTTGGCCTCGTAATACGAGATGCGTGCAAGATACAGCTTGTTTCTCGTGGAAATTGATTTGACACCCACTATTATTAACTAGGGTATTCTTTATTTCTGGTGTTATGTTTATGTCTTCACTAATAATCAGTGATTTAATTTTAATAGCATTTCCATTGATACGTGTGAAGTGAAGAAAAGAATCAATATATATTTATATATTGATTATTTTCTTCATTGATTTGTCATTCACTCAATCTAAAATATAGGCTATATATAGGCTAACCTTTTTATCGATGTCAAAAAACGGAGTAGGCCGAAGTTCGTCGGGGAGCTTTTTAATGTTTGTTCCCTGATTACTCTAAACGGCTGGACAATTGGACGACCTCACACAAATCGCCTATTAATTTAAATATTACTTACTTCATACATATTCCCAAAGCATGATATATATCTTCATAAATAAACAGATATTTAAAACAATTGTTAGCATTAGCAATATTATCATTGCAGGTTTCATGTGTCATATAATTTTAAATGAAACTTTTCGATTCATATATTTAACGCCCCTAGGTCTCACCATGTATAAATTACCAGTCTGCTATGGAAATGCTAACAGATCTACGTCGCCCGTTAATAATTTATTCAGCGTTAAGCACCTTGAAAAAAAATTAGCAGATAATAAAACTTCTAAATTAGCATTATATAAAGGTACTATATCAACGCTTATTATCTTTATGGTTACCATACCATATAACGCGGTTACAATTTGAAAGTTTTAAATGCACAAGCGGAAGCGACGGAAGTCAGTGTGTGAACGAGATCGCTTACTGAATCGCACTTGTTGCATGACGAGCTCAATTTAATGGAATAAAAAGTAGATTCTGGTGCTTGATTCTTTATAAGATATAATTGTTTGCTAATGCGAAATATTTAATTTAACGATAAACAAGTATGATATTGAGATTCAAAGATTTATTTGCCAAGAATACAGTTACAGAATTGTTAAATACAATTGAAGTATCATGCATTCAACCTATATACAGGCATGCAAATGTTTAAAAATAATAATAATATAAGGGGGTACATAACAATTGATTATTAAACATTTAATTCAATATACTCTAACTTCTAAGCTAATTCTACAAAACCGCACAAGCTATTACCATTTATTTAAAAACTACGTGAACCGTTCGACTGTAGACGTATTGGCAGTTTAGTGAAGATAAACAGTTGCCATCCTCCATCCACAGACCTGGTGCCGTATCCCGTAACCTAATTTGCGTCTCTCAGCGTACTCTCCGTGAAAGTGTTAACAATTCTGCTCTAAGCTCACATTGTTTCGACTTCTTGCTTTGCTTTAGATAGTATAAACATCCAGCAGAAGTTGTTTCTGTTGCTTTAGAAATCGACATAATTTGTTGCTTGTCTGCTAATTTCAGCGTGTACTTGTGACCGTTGTATCATTGCATTCGGTTTCTTTACTGTGTCTTTCTCACGGTATGTTTGGTTACTCATCTCTTTCTAATTGTTCGCGTAATAGCCGATAATTGCTTTTACCATAGTTTATACTTTTGAGTGTTGTCATGGCTGCCAAAAGTTTACCTTGGCGTTGTGACTTTTTGTTTGCAATAACGAGTATGTGATGAAAATGGGTAATAATTATAATTACCTACAGTCAATCAGAGTAATTGGCCCTCCAATATAACATTGGCCTACATTTATATACTGGTTTGTGTTTAATTGTTTTACTCCTAATAGCAATATGGCTTGCAAATAGAAAAAATAAAATTATTGAAATAATTTTCGTGTTGGCATATTGTTACGATTAAGCGTTTATTTAGGGGCTATATAGACTCCTAGAAATATTTTTCATAGAATGTTTAATTTCGCCGAAAAATCATTTCGTAGAAGGCATTGCTCTTTGCAACCGCAAACTATTTGAGATAAGTGTGACAGTTCGGTAAATATTATCTGTAAGTACTTGAAAAACCGGCCAAATGCGAGACTGCCTCGCGCACCGAGGGTACCGTACAAATACTTACCCCATCTTAACTGGCCGGGTTAAGTTAAGTTGCACCTGGTATGTATGGCGCCGGATACAAATGAGGTGCAAAGTTAATGCCACCGATCACGTTTGTTGTATGGGAGCCCCACTTAAATATTTTTGGAGTTTACTCCTTAAGAATCGATTTTCATATATAAGCCCGGGGTATGAAAAATATGGGGTGTAAAATCGAACGTATCTGCCGTGCTAATTTAAAAAGTCGTATCTCAGTATACGATCGGGGTAAAAATACGACTTCGTAATTTAGCAGGTTATGCGTTACGCGTTATAGACTAAGATCCCGATATAAAATAACCTTCACCGAGATGTTTATTTGATGAAGTGTATTTTATATTTAATTTAATATTTCAATAATTATATTGCATATGGGTTGCCTAACAAATTTTAGTCCAGGGTATGTTTAATTAATAATAAAAAAAAATTGTTTTAAACATTTCACCGGTTTGATTAATACTAGATAAATTCTATACCAATCGAAAGTATGAAGCCCATAGAATATGCAAACGTTAGGTTGCCTATTCTTTTCCCGTCACAACTATTGGGTAGCCAGGTATAAACAGGTAAATCTATACCTACTAGCATTTTGCAAAGGTCTGATTGTTGAATTGAAATTAAATAAAATTAAAGATTATTTAATTATGAATTTATCTAATAATCAAATCGGTGAAATGTAAAAAAAAATTTTTTTTAATTTTAAACTAAACATACCCCGGACTAAAATTTGTTATGCAACCCATATGCAATATATTTATTGTCATTTTAAACTAAATATAAAATACATTTCATCAAATAAACATCTCTGTAAAGGTCATTTTATATCGGGAGCTTAGTCTATAACGCTTAACGCATGACCTGCAAAATTAAGAAGTCGTATTTTTACCCCGATCGTATACTGAGATACGACTTTTTAAATTAGCACGGCAAATACGTTCCAAAAATATAAGTATTGCGAGGATTGACGTTTGGTTGTCAAAGGCGACGGTTGAAAATTTTATCAAATTTTATTTTATTTATAAGTTAATTCAGTTTTAGAGTCCTTTTCGCTGTTTTTGCGATGAGTGAGTCAAGTCGAGGTGTCGTGAGTGATACGTCACTTTTAGAATGTGGGCAGCGGGCAGCTCCGTCGTGGCTATCTGAAGTGGAGTTTGATAGTAAGGCAGGGCCGAGTCAATCGGATATTGTATCGGACGCTGAGTCCATGTCGGATGTGCGGCATATAGCGGTGAAGCGTGCTTGTGGTCTGAGCGACGAAAGCTGTGGTTGTAGTGATAGTTTTATCACAATAGGCAGGAAACCTAAACGCTTGCGGGTTTTAGCAACCGCCAAAACGCAGCTGGAGCCGGACGGTGTGCCTGTGCCTGACAAGCTATTTGAAGTTTATATAGTGTCAAAAGAAGATTTACCGAAACAGATTGGTTTGGCAAAGTTGCTGCAATTTAAGGGTATAAAAGGAATTTTATCCGTCAAGTTTATGGGTCCACGTAAAGTTCGCATACAGTTTAACTCTAAGGATGATGCGGAGAAGCTTCTGGCTTCTCAGGAGTTTAACAATGAGACGAGACGTTCTTATTGGTCTAATATGGCATGCTGCACTTATGGAATTATAAGGCAGGTTGAGTTGGAGGTTAAGGAAGACGAATTTTTAAAGAATATTGAAGGGTCTGAAGACATTTTGTCAATATGTAGACTAAACCGTTTGGATCATGATGGGCGTTGGGTTAAGGCTGAAGCTATTCGTCTGTGTTTTAAGGGAACTTCTTTACCGCCATATGTTTATGCCTACGGTTGCCGATTTAAGGTAAATCAGTACACTTTCCCGGTTACCCAATGTTCAATATGTTGGAAGTTCGGTCATCTGAGCAGGTTTTGTCCTACTACTAAAGTTACTTGTCCGAAATGCGGCGGGGAGCATGCCAATTGCGAAACGACTATTTTTAGATGCATTAATTGTAAAGGCAGCCATATGGCCTTAGATAAGTCGTGCCCGGTTTTTGTGAAGGAGTAAGAAATTCGCAGGATTATGTCTGCTGAGGGATGTATATATAAACGGGCTTTTTGGTTGTATATGCAAAATAAGGAAAAAAAGGATACGGATGTTTGTAGTCAGGATGCGCCATCTGTTTTTGAGAATGACTTAAGTTTTGGAAAGTCATATAGAGATGCTGTTTTGTCGAAGCCGTTACAATCTAAAGAGTCTGAAGATTCTGTCTGTCAGGCTGAGGGCCAGCGATCAGTAAGTCAGTACAGATTAGAGAGCGAGCCACAACAAGAGGTTCGTAAGCCGCGGAATTCAAAAAGAGTAACAGATGTGAAGAGGTCCGAGTGTCTATTGGTCAATCAGCCTACTATTGAGCGGGGGGCTGATATGGAAGATAAAAGATAAAATAAGGACAAGAAGAAGAGACGTATTACTTTTGAAAGGCTGGTTGCGAAGACGAAGGATATTTTGTTTTCTACCGAAAGTTGGGAGGAGAAGTTCAAAACGCTGTTTGGAGTTGTTGTTAAGGAGATTTTGGATTTATTTAAGGATTTTTTTAAGGAAGGTGATTTTGTACGTTTGTTTTTGTCTAATGTAAATGGCTAGGTCTAATACCAGATCTTTCTTGAATGTAATGTTCAATTCAATATTGGCGGAACCCTTATCGGAATCGGCTAAATTTGTATACAGTTTTTTTTATGTAAATAGTGTATACAAATTTAGTTGTTTTCGTGTACATGTTATTTTTAAGTTTATACGGTTTATGTTTTTATTTATCTATGTCTTTTAGATGAATGATGTTGTGTATTAGGCCTGCTGGAGCTGGCATGTTCATAAAAATTATCAAAGCTCCTTAATTAATAGATAAAAAAAAAAGTATTGCTATACTACGGTAGAAAGGTCGTATCTTTGTATGGATTTCATAGTAAGATACGGTTTTTTCCGTAGCACTGCAGACTGTAGTAACTAAACTAGCCGCTCGAGGGCGCTTTACATCACGCTTCCTTATTTAGTTACTACTCATGATCTCTCCAATTTCTTAAAAATCAATCGGAAGTAAATTTTCCTTGTAAAATATTGTAATTTTGCTGTATATTATACTCGTATATTAATATTATGTAAATGCCTACCTTCTCGTTCTTGTTTGCAGCACCCAACAGGGTACATAATGTGAGACTTAAACTATTTACTAATCCTTATGTGCAATAAACGTATTGAGTATTGAGTATATATTTTATAATCGTTCTTAAGGCCAGGCGCGCACCACGATTTTAGTCGCGCGATAATTTTGTCGCATAAATGCAAGATATGGGTTTATATGAGAGTGCGCGCACCACGATTTTCATAAACCCAGAAGTACGCTTATTTCTGCGACAAAATTATCGCGCGACTAAAAAAAAATCGTGGTGCGCGCCTAGCCTGAAGAGTAAACTCCAGTCGTGCGTCGGAGCTGACACACACACTTTTTTTTTATAGCATTTGTTGTTATAACAGCAACATAAATACATCATCTGTGAAAATTTCAACTGTAGCTATCACGGTTCAAGAGACACAGCCTGATGACAAACGGACAGCGGAGGTTTAGTAATAGGGTCCCGTGTTTACCCTTTGGGTACCCTAAAAAGTAGTGGTTCTGTGAGCCAAAGACGCGCATTTCTAACGAAAGGGAGACGCCTCGCTTACTCAGTTAAATTAGTTAAACATAAAACATCGTTATCCGTAGGCCGACTGTTCTTGAACCTTGTTTTGTTTCATTCGTAATTACAACTATTACCAATTTTAAACACGTGAAAATGTTAATTTCCTGGCCTAATGGGCGGACTAACGTCCAATTGGTAATTTATTCCTGCAGGCGGTAAACAGAATTGCGTGGTATGAATTTATAGCGATGACCGGCAAGGAAACTGGGTAATGCGCTCACGACTCAATTTGGCAATCTAGATCTCTGTATATAAACAACGTTTGAGTAATATAGTTTAAGGACGATGAATGTACGTGTCAACGGCTTCGAAATAGAAACAGAAAATGTTATAGTTGTATTTTGATGTCATAGTGGGCCTAAATTCCATGTATATCTCTCTAATAAATATCAGATATCAGAGATATATGTTTCCTAGATCGGATAGATCTCTGATGGGGCAATATACCTAGTATGTATACCGCTAGTTCCGCAATCCGGTTCGCGTCTCATTTATATGCGACGCTATAGATATCAAGCCCAAACTTAACCGGGTAGTATCGTGAAAAGTCACTTTATGCAGTTCGAATCGCAAGTATGGCGTTCGACAGTTTAAGGTGATATACCTGAGGCATCGCTTATTTGACGATATCTCAAAGTATACTCAAATCAGCGTCCTGTTTCGTTGTGGAATTATTTTAGCGCAAGTGATGGGTATAAGCGTACGGCTTGTTCAATGGCCGAAGCAGTTACCGTACCCTGTAGGGGAATTTACAATTAGAGAAGTTCCATTGGTGTATTGATGCACCTTTAAGAAGATATTAAGGTAGCCTCTTAAAAGAAACCATATTGTAATCTGAAAAAAAACGTTCGAATATTGTGCACAGTATGCAGCACTTAGAATTCGCATTCAAGTTTAAATGCAGTTAAATTGAACAACACCCAAAGCGATTTGATTTATTGATATCCATAAATGTCATTGCGCGTTTACCAAGTTTCATAAGACTAACGCAAACTGCAATATCTGGGCCACATTATCAGACAAATACAAAATACAATTCTATAGCTATACAGGGTGCCAAACAGCAGGGAGTCGGAACAAATCTTAAATCAGACTATACCACTCTACATATATAGTTTAGGTCCTAAACTAAGGTGTGTGTGTGAAGAAGATTACAGATGTTCAAATCATATTTCCTAAACTTCAGGAAATATATGATTTGAACATCTGTAATCTTCACTTAGATCTTTTTGTAAATATCAAACAAAAGCTAGTCGTAAAATTGCCCTCGTTCTTCAAACAACACAGCAGATTAAAAAGTTTTGATATTTGCATCACAATTTCATATGACAATTTCTGTAAAAGAAAAGTAAAAATTAAAATGTCCTAATGTAATAATAGTTTTTTTTTTTAGAAAAAAAAATATAGGATATCTAGTACCTTTTGCAATATTTCATTCATCCAATTCACTAGTACCTACGGACTTGTGGAATCATCATCATCTTCTTGCCCCACATAATATTGATTTATAATTGAAATGTTTTAATTGTTTTGTTGTTTGATTTGTTTGGGTTCAATGTAAAATTATTTTATTTTAAATATTTAGATTACTGTCTGCACCCAAGTGAAGAAGTAAAACAAAAACGTATCAATCTTTTTAATCCATGAGTAGTAGCCATTTCTGCACCCGAGTGTCAAAATGACGCATAAATAGGCATAGGTATGTTTGCACCATTTAAGGCTATACCTCGTTGTTAATAAGCAGTATAAACGTGTGTAAAAAAATTACTTGAGTCACTCCGGCTCTCAGGTAAGGATTAGTGTTGTTATTAAGAATAGATACGCGTGCTCGGCTCCTCATTGACCCGTAAGTGTTTACGACGAACAAAAGATCGCAAAGTAGATAAGAATAGCAACTTCTTATCTACTTTGCGATCTTTTGTTCGTCGTAAACACTTACTGGTCAATTTATATTTCCTGAACTATAGTCTATACCAAGAAACTGTTCTTAGATAATGGTTCGGGATACAGCATATTGAGCGTACGCTTTGCAAGGATGTTCGCTGACCTTCGAGCTTCAGTAAGAGATGGTACCTGAAGAATAAAATAAAGGTCTTTGTCCATCAGTGAGTCCATCAGTGCCCTGTGGCACGACAGAGTGAGACGAGAGTTTCAATTTTTAATGCCAAACATGAAACATGAACTCGCAAGAGTTTGCGATGGCTATAACTGGCAATTTTTGGTGGAAATAGGCCGGCGATTTCAATTCTCATCTCCTCGCCTCGCCTCGCCTGTGGAAAAAAGTCTTAAGCCAGAACAAAGGTAGACAATTAAGTGAAACAAAGAGTCTTGATAGTCATTTCTTTAATTAAGCCTGACTATATCAAGGAACTGTCAATTTTGTCTAATAACAACCTTGGTTGTGCTATTAAGTTGTCTAGCATTTCATGCTTTGTTATTTTGATTACTGTATCCAAGTTTGGAGTTAAATTATATGCTAAATGAATTTCGACAATTTCCTGTTGTGTCGAGCGTAATTTAGGCTCAAAAGTAAATTAGGTTTCTGGTTTTGGTACTTCTTTGTAATACCTAGACTACAACTATGTCAAAATAAATTCTTAATGTTACCGTAAATGAGAAGTGTTTGATTAGTCAATGTAACGAATTACTTAAATAAGTAAATACCTTTGTGATGGACTTGATTATTGCTATTACGGGATATGAACGTATTGTCCTTCATTAACACATTTTTTTTATTTAACTTTCATTGAACTTAATGATCTCCTTTTCCGATATTACCTTGCAAGTCTTGTAAATGTGCATTTAAAACGAGTTGAATTCTGAGAAATTTAATGAAATTTTTGCCAATTTATCACTTAAGTACACATAACCAAGACTTGTATGTGAGGGTCAACAAAAATCGGTAATTACTTATTTTGCAAAAATGTAGGGTCTGGACTGATAATGCAAAAGTAAGCTGAACGTGTTCAATTAAAAAGAAAATTACTTATAACTTACTATTTGCTTCTAGGAATTAAGGAAAGAACGGCCCCTGAATTTCGGTGTGTATATTTCAAAATTGTGGAACTAAAAAAATCCTTGCCGTCACAATTAGCAAAGGACACTGCATAAGGACGAAAATAATGTCAATGGGTCAATGGGTGTCCAGCTCTCCTCGGGAAGTCACTGTGTGACCTGAGATTTGTAAAATCATTGCTTTCCGAAATCGATTGTCACCTCCAACCCGTGGAAATAAGATTGGTCCAGGTGTAATCGCCACAGTGTGGTGCAAGCGAGTAATGGGCAGGTAATTGTCTCGTGTGTAATCGCCCCACATTGCGACGGCGACGATGGCAGCTTGGCAGCACTGTGACATTGGGGTGGTTCAAGTTATGAGTGGATAATCTATAAAAAGTCCATAGAAAAATCCTCAAGAAATATGGGATAAGATTGTTTCCGATTACACCCAGGTGTAATCGTCACAGTGTGATGCAAGCGAGTAATGGGCAGGTAATTGTCTTGTGTGTAATCGCCTCACATTGCGACGGCGACGATGGCAGCACTGTGACATTGGGGTGGTCCAAGTTATGAGAGGATAATCTATAAAAAGTCCATCGAATCCTCAAGAAATATAGGATAAGATTGTTCTTGGTGTAATCGTCACAGTGTGGTGCAAGCGAGTAATTCTCATTCTTTCTCATTCTCATTCTCATGAACTATGGGGTGCATTGGGGTAGTGCAAGGTGAGAGGATAATCTATAAAAAGTCCTTAAAAAAGTCTATAGGAATAGTTCTGCGTCTCAAACTCTCGGCCGTATATTATGTATACATCTTTGCGACTGTCTTATCACGCCGAAACGGTTAGGCAGATTTAATTAAGTTTTGATCCGAAGCATCTACGGATGATCATAAGAAACTTTTGCCCGACGATGTTGAAGCAAAAAGTGTTATGACTTCGTGGTTTTTTCTGACGAAGTAGCGGGCAGTCCTTAACAAAAAAGGGCATAGGCTTTTTCTATGTGCTCTCGCATCACCGAAGGCTGCATTAATGATGGAAAGCATCAAGCCCATTTAAGTTAAAAAAATAAGAACAAAACTCGCTCCTCGCATCTATTTGTACCACACCCGCTTGATAATTAT
Source organism: Apotomis capreana (assembly GCA_947623375.1). NCBI lineage: Eukaryota > Metazoa > Arthropoda > Insecta > Lepidoptera > Tortricidae > Apotomis > Apotomis capreana. The sequence continues at coordinate 20,069,665 of OX392506.1, forward strand.
AAACAAAAGACCGAATATAAACGTTGTTTGGACACACATAAAAGGGGCGTATTGTGCAATTATAATTCTGCGATACAATTACGGTTTTGAAAGCAATTAGCCAGTAGCTGTTTAGCAGGTGTTTATTATCTGCTACCAAAACGATCTGATAACACTTCGAGGCTGATAAAGTGTGTTAGTGTTACACTTCGGGTTTTGCCGTCAAAATCAGACTACAGAATAAAAATTACGTAGAAATATTTCATTTGCGCGCTTTGTACGTACAAGTTGTTTTAATTAATGATTAACCTTTCGACAGCCCAGCTCTTTGCCCAGGCTTCGTCGTTGGCGTCTAGGGCACAGCTTTCTGTCGACGTGATTTGCTATTGGCGCTCAAGAGGTCAAGTTTGGGATTCTGCAGGATGGCTCAGTGTCCTACCACTCCCAAAGACTAAGAGATTACCGACTGACCGACTGTTGTGTGCTACCATTACGATACTGCCCAGATAAAGGCGAAAGTCGGAGCAGAACACCAAGGTTGACTGGTAAAGAATGCCTAATGGCAGTCCACCTTTTGTACAATCTGTCTTTCATTTGTGCAATAAAGATTAAATAAATAAGGTAGCGTAGGCTACTGGCGCAGTTCTTGGCGCGAAGTGAAACTGGCTTGCTACTATGGTCGTCGAAACCCTTTGACACTTTCAACCGAGTTCAAAAATGAGGTTCTCAATTCGTTGTATTTTACTTTTATGTTTGTTATCTCGGAATTCTATCACATGAACTGATTTCGAACATAATTTTTATGTTCGAAAGGAGACATAGTCTCATACAATTTTGGTGATCTCATCATTAGTGAGTATATCCATGTGGAGTCGAGTGAACATCCTAAGCAGCGCGCTGGCTGTATTAGCTCTTATACAGCCCTTACACAGTTGTAATAAGCCGAATAAGTGTGCTAAGTGGCATATCTCTTACGCGATTAAGGCTCCTTATCCGTTAAAAAATGCTGATTGCTTTGCTTTAGACATTTTTCTTTATGATCAAACATGTTTCTTAACCTATTATCAATGTGACTACTATTAAGAACAGGGCCATTGGAATTTATTGATATATTTGAAACCTACAGTTTGAATTTCACATTGATAATTTTTGTTTCAAAAACTACTCGAATGCTGACAAAATTAACGCAGTAAACTGGTTTTTGTTTTTGTTTTTTTTTTACTTATTTTCGAATGCACGCAATGAAAGCATGAAAAAGCTGTGTTACTTTCTAGAACACATGGAAAAGTATTATTTACTTCAAAAAGTTGTGTGATATATTTTTTTTAAAGGAATAAGGCCTTAAGGCCACTTATAGTGCAACGCCACAGATATTGTTAAGATTAAATTCAACAAAGGCATAATCACGGCTATTTAAGATATCACCTTTTGAAATAACACTCGAGTGAGTTGAAAAATACCATTTTGTTCACATTAGGGCTTCCTGGATGGGCGGCGGACGAGGTTTTTTAACGCGGACAGCGTAATTATAGTAACGCCTTTATTGCGTTATGCAAGTGGCTGAATTTCTAGTCGATTACAGAAAATATGATGCGTATCGTCAGCTATAGCTGACCATTTTACTACTAGTATAAGTATGTAAAATTGCGAACTCGCCTGGCGACAAGCAAAACTCTCTAAAACACTGCTCTTCAAAACCTCGTATCTAGTAAGTAGATTCACACTGAGATACGAGCTTTGCTTTAACACTTTTAACACCGGGAACCCGCTCCATGGGAGCTGTGCTCGTAGCGAGTTTTCACTACATACGCATTTCCGCATATTATCGGCTACACGCGTAGCGCTACGAAATCCTTGGTTGCCAAAGTGTTAAGTAGATATTTGCTACTTAGTGAGTTTTGGTTGTCAATACTTCAACAGACGTACTCAAATTTTCAACTACTTACGCTTTTGATACTTATGCTTTTAATGACCATGGAAGTGCTCATGGTGCCAGGGAAAGTACAGGGAAGGCAACCAAGAGGAAGAAGCCCTATGCGCTGGACAAACCAGATTCGCGATAACCTAAATCGAAAGTCCGGGCATTAAATACACAGCGCCGAAGACCGCAACAAGTGGAAAGCGAGCGTCCTAAAAAATATTCCGTGGAGGCCACGACCCTCAGCAATGAGGAACACGACACAAGGAGGCTTTTGATGCTGACAGTACAAGTTTAGCTTTTGGAATTTAACGCATGAACATGCCTATATTGTGTTAGTGGATGGTGCTGAAACCTGTAAAGTAGGTACTGTAACTTAGGTTAACTTGTACCTTATTACAATAGGTAAATCATCCAAGATTGAATTAATGGTTATAAATTAATACCTTAGGCAAAAGCCAAGAGAAGAGACGTTAAAAGCCAAGAGGATGACGACGTATCCTTGGCCCGTCTCTTCTGTTTGGCACCGCGACGCTTCTATACATTTTATATGCATGAAATGATTAATTAATTAATTAATCAATTAATTCGTCTGCGACGCAACTTCGTCCTATATCTCTTCTGTTTGGTTTGCTTCTTAGCATTCAGCGATGCTGCTCTGAGTGACAGGATAATTTACTTACACTTTCGAGAAGTGATTTTCTGTTTTATAATCATTGAACTGTTAGCTGCTTGGCCTATATTTTATTGTTATAGATTTATTTGCTAAGGGTTTAATATAATTTGAGAATCACAATAATATAATCACACCACACTAGTATCACAATAGTAATATAGTTAATCTAAAACGTTTTATCGGACGGAAATACCAGTTCATAATCACTTTTACTAGGTACTTAACAGTAAATTATTATAATAGTGTACTAACAAACACATTTCGCATTTATAGCAAAGTTTATCGCATAGCGTGATATTTATACTTAATTATTTTTTACATAATATAGGAAAAACCTAATGGTTTTACTTATAAACCGTAATTAAGTAACTAATGTACTGGAGCAAAAACCGCCAACCTCAATTGGCACTGGGCTGGCCACGTTAGCCGCATGGATGGCAAGATGGGCGGCGACGTCAAGGCAGACCGAGACGGAGATGGCGGGACGATTTAAATGCATTCCTAGTCGACTGGCTGGAAGCAACGGCTAATAGGGAGTTGTGGAGCACTAACCGAGAGGCCTTTGCCCAGCAGAGGACAATAACGGGCTAACTAAACAAATATTAACACATTGTGGCAATCTGAATATGTCCCAAACCATTAACATGTTTTGCTTATGTAACGAATGCTTGTGTTCAAAACAAAACACTTACTAACATATTAAGGTTGAGGACAACATTGGTTGCCTTGCGAAATTTTCTATTTGCTCTAGTTATTTTATTCTTAAATAACGCCTAGTCGGCCTCTGGCTAAGCACTTCGATAAATAATTATTATAATTCGACTTGCTTTTTACTCACGCCTTGAATTGTGTTTTATAATGACATAAATGTTGTTCGTTCACACTTATATAGGAGATAACAATCTTGTATGCATAGGATAAAGGCGCCCAAATTAAAAAAGTAGTAAGTGCAAATGGGCCCCATATTGTTTTACCGTTTTGCTTTTGATTTAAGATTAGTTTAACACCATGTGAATATCCAATATGCAGTACAATACAAATGGAGCAGCTTGAACGAGTTTACAGTAAATTGGACCTAATTTTGTATTTCGCAAGGGATTATCTAAAGCACTCAACTAGACAATAAGTTTTTGAGTTCCATTAGATAAAGATAATACACACGAGATGTTATTGATAGAACGATCGGTTTAGATTCAATTGTGACGGTGACCTTGACATCGTCCGTTTACTACGCTTTCGCAATAATTCATGGTCACCCTGACGGTTTAGACTGTTTTCGTTTACTAGAATAGAACCTCTTTACTAGACCTCTTATTGTTCCTTTTTCCATGGTCATCACTTTTTTTGACTGTTTTTGCTTGTTAAAACTGTGAAGTAAGTACATATAGGTACCTACACTTTTTTACAATGCCACTTGGATGTCTTGACAACATTATAGATAAATATAACATCACTTAGAAGAATATGATTTAATATTCGCAATGGAAGCTCAAGTTCAAAATGTTCTAATGATTTCCTACGAAAAGTATTCTAGAATCTTGAGATTAATGAGGTGATACCCTTAAGTCTACTTCTGCTTTTAATTGAGTAATATCGATATAAAATGCATGAATTTAATATTGTATCGATCATTTTAATCCATTCACCTGTTCCCTTTCAAAACTAATCGATCTCATTCGCATAGCAAATTAATCGTAGCATTAATCGTAACACGCCCCAGTCCTGCGTCGTGATAAGTCGAATTCCTATTAGCGTCACAGCCCTACGCGCTATCGATAAATTACAGAGTCGGTTCGATAATAAAATAATGAAGGGCTTAGCGTAACGTAATCGATTCGCCTCTAAATCGACCAAGGATTCGATTCCCACGATTACTAAGGTCCGTGTACATAGGTAATACTTCAAGTCGATACAGCCCTCTGGCAAGTAATTCATAATCTTGCAAATATAAACTAATTTTACAGCACAGGGCCGTAAAAGGACAAACGATTTTGCCATCGGCACCAACCAAGATATCGAGTTGAAATTCACACTCCAAATTTTTATCATCGTAATGTTTCCTGCTTTCACTTTCTGGTTCGAATACATCATAGTACCATTAAAAGGGCACATCATAGTAATACTAATATCATACTAAAATTAATAAACAGTAGTCAATTAAATGAAATGAAGCCTTAAATAAAAGATAAAACTAAAATCTAAAATAAATTTAATAAGGTTAAAATAACTCAAACAAACTGCCCCCGCGGCAGTGTCCCGAAGACGCTGGCAGCATTTCTTCGCTACATGGAGCCTATAATGGTTGCGTTTATCACGTGATAAATAAATGATAAAGCATCTGTCACTCACACTCGCAGTTTGTCAAAAAGTGACAGGTGCTTTATTGCGTGATAAACACAACTAACATAGGCCGGTTGTGCGGGGAATTATGTACCTTCTACTGAAGTGGTGAGGTATTGAATATTAAGGTACATACGCAATGCGACAGTTGATAAGATATATGCTATCTGTAGACTAATATTAGGCGCGCTGTTAGCATTAGTATAACCAGTCTGGTGTAAAAGGAGAAACTTTTTTACATAATTCTATGATATGGAGTAATCTCCAGACAAACTGATAACTGGACTCTGCTTTTTAGCCCACGCTATATTGCGAATTTTTAGAGTTACCAATTTATTTTACTGGCGCCGACCAATTTTTGGCAACTGTATCATGTTTCATAGTAAAATTGACTACTTAAGACCTACACAGGTGATATCTAAGTAGAAATAATGTTAGTTTAATTTTTCACTTCGTCCGGGTTCGATTCCCGAGCTGAGTACAGCTTTTATTTTATTTAATTTATGAATTTAGTTTTTATTTTCATTAAAATGTATGACATGGTTCAAGAACAGATCTTCGTATGTCTTATAGTTTCAGACTTTCCGATACAGACCACCCTGTATATGGGACAAAACCGCTACTTGTTACGCTACTCGTATTATACCATCTGCAAAATGATTCTGAATCTGAAAATATATCAACCCTGCCTATTCTTATTCCCCTGCCTCACCGGGAAGCCATAGCAACGGTGTCGCCAGCTCGTACGATATCCAAACAAATCATATTGAAATGTATGAAGGGTAACTTACATGGCGACGTTCGGCATCATTTTTAGGGTTCCGTAGCCAAATGGCAAAAAACGGAACCCTTATAGATTCGTCATGTCTGTCTGTCTGTCTGTCTGTCCGTCTGTCCGTCTGTCCGTCCGTATGTCACAGCCATTTTTTTCCGAAACTATAAGAGCTATACTGTTGAAACTTGGTAGGTAGATGTATTCTGTGAACCGCATTAAGATTTTGATGCAAAAATAAAAAAATAATAATAAATATTGGGGGCTCCCCATACTTAGAACTGAAACTCAAAATTTTTTTTTTCATCAAACACATACGTGTGGTGTATCTATGGATAGGTCTTCAAAAATGATATCGAGGTTTCTAAAATATTTTTTTTCTAAACCGAATAGTTTGCGTGACAGACGCATCCAAAGTGGAAAAAAGTTGGTCCCCCCCCTCTAACTTCTAAAATAAGAAAATGAAAAATCTAAAAAAAACATATGATGTACATTACTATAAAAACTACCAACGAAAATTGTTTTGAATGAGATCTAGTAAGTAGTTTTTTTTTTAATACCTAACTTTGCAAGTTTGCACCTAATTTATATGGGGCGCTATACATACCAGAACCCTCGGTGCGCGAGTCTGACTCGCACTTGGCCGCTTTTTGTATGGTATAGCGCAGCAGTCATGGCGTCCCAGTAGGCCAAAACTCTTTAATATAATAATAAAAGAAAAATAAAAGTGAATAAGTATCGTAAGCTAGGAGATCGCACTTTGTGAGAAAGGAAAGGCGTGAAATTACTTGTACGTATCGAAGGAAGCCATATTATTGCACTTTATCGCCTGTGATCAGTCACATTCTTTATTTTACGGCCCTAGGTGTGCAATGTTCTATTTCCGTGAAAGACCATACATAAACATTTAAGTGAGTTAACCTTAGTTGAATAATAAAACGATACGTGTCCGTTCGGTGTCAAATAAATTAAAATAGCCGTAAATTTATAGGAAGTCGGAATTAGTCGTAATGAGTATTTTATTGTTTATTTAGTAGTTTAAGGTTCCGGGGCGATACAGCATAAATACTGCGATTACCTCAATTAACAGTATATAAATAATAATAATTGCAGTTTTCCTCGTTTTGAAACCATGTTTCACTGTTTCAGCAGTAACTAGAGCGAGACTCGGGGCGGGTTGCTTCGTCTGTAATCGCAAGTTAAGTGCGTAAAATCCTGTAGTAAGGATAATTTGTAAATTTTCTATATAACACGAAAAAAAGACGGTAGAAAGTTCTATCGCAAAAACCGTCTAGCATCTGTATCTTACTGGTTGTTTGTGTAAAATGCAATGCAATTGGTCTTGGCATGTGTGGTGATACAGCTTGTTGATTTTAAAGATGCCACGAATATTCGGCAACTATTCGGTATTCGGCCTATTCGGCCACTTTTTTGCTATTCGGTATTCGGCCGAATAGTGCGTACTATTCGGCCGAACACCGAATAGCAAATCATGTAAAAAAAGACACCTTATTTTACTCAAAATTATGTATTTATTTCCAAATTACAACATTTTAGTACTTAAAATTAATCAGTGGTAAGTTGTGATGGATAAAAACGAGCTTTTCAGCATTTTTTGGTAGCAAACGATTGCGCTTTTCATCGTAAACGTTACCAGCCTCAGAAAATAACCTCTCACTATAAACGCTACTTCCAGGCGAAGAAAGATAAACTTTTGCAAATTTCGAAAGGTTCGGGTATTGTTTTTCGTTTGCTGACCACCACTTGTAAGGATCGGCCGAATATTCGGCGGCCGAATATTCGGCGCTTCGGCCGACAGCGTTGCCGAATATTCGGTATTCGGTATTCGGCCAATTCACTATTCGTGGCATCTCTAGTTGATTTTCAATGAACTACAGTAGATAATGAAACAGAGTGGAAATGTTTTTAAGTGGCAACCGTACGGGAAGACAGAGTGGGAAGGGCCCCAACAAAAGGTGGACCAAAATCAGGATCGCAAAGCAGTGGACGCCTTACGACTGGCAGAAGTGATAATGATGATCCTTAAGATAATTCCAGTAGATATAATGATTATCCCAGGGCTATCAAGACGACACTGAAAAGTAAAGATTTGATATTAAAAACTTCGTGACGGGTGTTACTAGCGTGACGACCGTGTACTCGTTATTCGGTGAAAAACAAAAGAACACCTAATATCGCTCAGCTAAATCGGTTCCTTAATAGAAAAAACCTTTTATTTCATTAGATAAAATTAGTTCCCCCTTATTAAAATTAATGCTCAAAGTGATTGTTCGAGATTCGATACACTTTCGTTCTGATTATAGTTTTATCATCGTAGAGAAAGCCGTATCGTGTTTATGTTTTATTTATTTTTTACCCTAAAGAAGGTGAAGAAGAATTAGATTTATTGAGCAACGTAAAACCGGAAGTTATTACAGAATAATGTAATGGGATTTACGGAAAAGGGGTAGTGTCAAACTCACATTAATTCCGCCATTTGTATTTTTTGTATGTGCAATAAAGTTTAAATAACTAAAAACACTAGGTACATCGTCCCACAAAACTGTTTTCACAGATTGACAGTTTGATCCGTGAGTCTACATATCTATACAATATTACAATATATCTATAAAAATCTTAATTAATAACACATTTTTGGTACTAGATGAACACCTAGACAATAATCTTTTTAAATAAATGAAATACTGTCGAGTTATTATTTTAGTAACGATTTTTTACATTTATTTCTATTTTTCTCCGTCCTAATGGTCGCAGACAATCGCAACACAAGAGACCGAGAGGCAGCCCTAAAAACATTAGAGTGACTGTGTGGAGGAAGATCTCAAGAAGATGGGGAAGTTTATCAGCTGGAAGAAGGTCGCCAGACATCGTGACAAAGAGGAAGATTGTGGAGGAGGCCAAAACCCACGAAGTGTTGTAGCGCCACGATATGACCACGTTATAATATCTTCAGGATATTGACGTGAGTGTAGAGGCCACTTCACACATCCAATCAACGCATCCCATAGCTGTCTTTGTTTCAAATTGCCTCCAATGTCACAGTCATTGTAACTTGGATGATTGATAAGATTATAAGCCAAAATCAGCCGCCTTGGGGGAACAATACGTTACGAAACCGTTCACACGTTTTCGTATTATGATATATTATGGTATAACAAGCGAACATAATTCTGTGATTCAAGGTCCGCCCGAGGCTTGCACTAATCAATTATGGTACAGGTGTCGAAATTATATCGGTATTGTACTTGTGATTGGCTTAAGTTCTGGTTTACCAAAATGTTGCAGAAATGGTTAAATTTATTGTTTACTAGCTGCGCCCCGCAGTCTAACCCCACGGGAACATCATTTTTCCGGATGTTGATTATGTAAAAGTATTTTTTACATAATCAATATCACACTGAAACTTAATAAAGCCCCATTTAGACTGGGAGTGAAGTCCCGATGCACGCACGCTCTGTCAAAATGATCCTTTAGATGCAGCCTTTGAAATTAAATACAAAAAAAATATTACAACATAGACGGATATTGTCAAAAAACGGAACCAAGAATAAGTCCAAAAGCCATTTAGTAAAACGGAAAGTGCTACAAAAACGTTACGAAATTATAATCGTGTTCCCGTGGTTGCACCGACCTAGCCCGGTATCGGCCGATCTCGCACGACACTCGTTTCGCTCGATAGCGCGATCGCGATACAGAAGTAGCGCAGCTTTTGTGTTACATTGTGTAATTCCAATTCATTGTAAAACAGCGTGCTTAAAGAGTGTTTACGTGTGATTTTTGTAACAGTCTAATTTTTGTAATAGCATTTATTTTACACCTAAATTAAGTAAACATAGACGTACATTTAGTATTAGAAGTGCAGGGGCAAAAATAATGAATGAGATAAAAGTAGCAAATCTGTTCTTTGTCTTTGTTGTAATCAAAGCGTATAATTATAATTTACCCACCCAACTATTTCGGCGTGATGTAACTACGTACAAACATCAAACCATGAAAAAAAATTGGGCAAGTGCGAGTCCGACTCGCGCATGTAGGGTTGTAGGGTTCCGTACTGTAATAAGTTTGTTGTATGGGAGCCCCCCTTAAATATTTATTTTATTTTATTTTTAGTATTTGTTGTTATAGCGGCAATAGAAATCCCACCAAAAACATTTCATGTAAAAATGGCGGCCAAGACTCATATGGTCTGGCTGTAAAAAAGTTATCAGATCCCTCGAAAAGCCAAGCCCCTAAGCCCTGAGTTTACTAATCCTACACCTTGGCTTCAAAGGTATGGCTTGGCCGTTTCATAAAGTACCGTAAATAAGTCCAACGGACCGTCTGGCCCATACGATATCAAGAAGTTAAGTTTATATCTCCATGATAATATATATAAACTTAATTCCTTACCATACAGGCCGGACAGTCCATTAGACTTATTTACGGTACTTTATGAAACGGCCAAGCCATACCTTTGAAGCCAAGGTGTAGGATTAGTAAACTCAGGGCTTAGGGGCTTGGCTTTTCGAGGGATCTGATAACTTTTTTACAGCCAGACCATATGAGTCTTGGCCGCCATTTTTACATGAAATGTTTTTGGTGGGATCTCATTTATTTTTGTAAGGTGCCCTAGTCTTTTTCATTTATTTGGGCCATAGCGTCTGTAAGTAAGTAGTAATAATAGCAAAAGCGTTATGAGCATGTGTCTTGGCCGCTAATTTTACATGAAATGTTTTTTTGGTGGGATCTCATTTCTTTTTGTAAAGTAGTTTTTAATTTTTAGGTTTATTTTTTTATTTTTTTTTTGTGCCGTAGCGTTTCTAAGTAAGTAGTAATAATTGTGTATTTAAGAAATACTTACGTTTAGCCCCCATTATGGAAAACCCATACAAACTTTCATCCCCTTATTTAAAGGGTGGGGGGTAATTTTCTAAAAATCCTAGAATATATATTTTATTATTTATAACAAGGAGTCCCTATATCAATTTTCAGACCTCTAGTATCAAAATTTGCAGAAGTCTCATACAAACATCCATCCCCTAGTTTAAGGGTTGGGGGGTAAAAGTTCCAAGTTTCAGAATTATTCTATTGTTTGTGTACTAAACCTAGCTTACATACCAAATTTCAGCTTTCTAGGTCATCGGGAAGTACCCCAGAGGTTTTGATACGTCAGTGAGTGAGTGGCAAAATCGGCGTATTTTAGGTACCAATAAAACCTAAAGTATAAAAGCTAGATCAATTAAATTAAGTAAATTTCATATGTTCCCTAACTGCATCTTAACCTGTGAATTTGGGCGCTCTGGTGTTAACTGGGACGAAGCTATGAGGGTTTGAAAATTAGACGAAACGGTTCGAGAAAAGGTAGGTCACTTGCCCCGCTACTTTTTTGCTCGTCTTGGCGGGGGCACTACCGTGCCCCCAGATACATCATCTGTGAAAATTTCAACTGTCTAACTAGCTATCACCGTTCTTGAGTTACAGCCTGGTGACGGACGGACGGACGGACGGGCGGACAGCGAAGTCTCAGTAATAGGGTCCCGTCTTTACCCTTTGGGTACGGAACCTTAAAAAGTAGGTCCGTAATGTCCAAGGGGTAAATTGGTAGGAAACAAAAAAAACTTTTAACCCTGTTTTTTTACCATTGGGATATTATAACATTGGGGTACTTATTCCAATTATTGCGATGGGAATATATCAATCAAATTAATGATTACCTATAACCTTCAATTTGAAGAAGAAGATAGTTGGAGTGAAGCCCTATGGCTTTTTGCGTGGCATTCCCTATTTTTATATACCTATAAATACAAAGGATAAATGTGATATCACAACATTAAACATAGGATCAACATTGAATATTGATGCTGTTCAAGATAGATAATATTATAAAACTTTTAATTTTATTTTTACCAAATACATAGTCCCTTGGTCTTGGGATAGCCGGTTGGTACATTTTTCGGTTCAGAGACGTACAGTCTCAGTTCTACTCTTTTATATCGTGCTTTAGTTGTTAAGTGGAATAACGATTTGGCAAATATAAGCGAAAATGTAAATGAAGAGTCAGGTTACTATAGATTTATACATATGTATAACTTATATGATAGTAACTCTAGTGGAAATAATTACTCCTATTAATATTATTCTACATAAAACCTACATAACGTGTACTTTAGATATTCATAGATATAAGGTACAGCTGGTTAATCTTCCAATCAGTCTCAGATAATTTAAGATATGAATATGACTGGTTAAATACTCTACATTGCTGTGTGGTTACTGGAGTATAAGATAAATAATTTAAATTACGTTCCAATATACATATATGAAGAGAATTACGGGCTTTGATTACGGGTTTCTTGTGAAACATGGTCTATATGGATCAAAATGAAAATCTGCGTTGGAATCTCATAATCACTTTTAGCTCTGTGAGCTCAAGGGCTGAAAGCTCGCGTTTTTTTTAATGACAGTAAATATGTATTTTTTTTACGCCATTTTGATTAAAATCGAAAAACTGAATCGACAAAAAAAAATACCAGTACCAGTATCTTGAGTTCTGAAACTGCCTCTTTTCTTTTCATTATACTAACATTGCTATGCAGTATGCACTTTAGTCAGGAAAGATAGGGATGAGATAGTTCTAAAGTGTTATGTTAGCATTAGAGTCCGTAAATTAAAAGTAATCAGAGCTAGTAAATTAAAAATTTACAAGAATATTTCAGTGCATGAACGCATGGCACATCGAATTTGTTGGCCTTATAAGCATGAATGGCGCTGCAAACGCGCACTACTATAGTAGGTAATCGTGTGTAAGTAAGCCACAATCACATGTAATCAAGCTTGATAGCCGGTTTGTCAGATTTCCTACACGCACAAAAGGAATGTGTGTTTACGCGTGCTCCTTAAAGACTCGCGGACCATGAAATAGTCTAAACGGCTCATAACACAAATAAAAGTATCCTAAAACGTGCACTGCATGTACTTATAATAATACCAATAATATTCCAAATATTCCAAAGTTCCTGTAACGACCGTAGCAAGTGGAGGTGCATTGCGAGGGTTGCATTATACACAATAGTACGTATCATTATACAACCCCGACCACTCCCACCACGACCTACCACGGTCGTCCGACCACGTATAATATGTTTTTAGAACAGTGATCTCTCTGGTCTGCTTTTTATATATAAATTCGATCTTGACACCAAACTATCTGGTACTAAAGTTCAAGTCGTGACATATCTTTTCGCACGGTGCCGTGCGACGTTATATGTTGACGTTGATATATAAAGGCAGTGCAGACATGTAACTACTAGTTTACACGTGGTGGAATAGCTCTTTTTGAAATCGTTTGTAAAATAGATTCGGTAAGCAGGAACACGGAGGCCTAGTTTCCCCTCTGGGTTGGAAGGTCAGATGGCAGTCGCTTGCGTAAAAACTAGTGCCTATACGCTCTTGGGATTTAGGTAGCCGACCCCGATTGAGAATTCATTCTCAAAAAATGGGACAAAGGCTAGGAGGATGAGGATGATAAAGCAGGAACACCATTTTTAGACTGAGTTTACCATTTGCTGCCTTCATATAATATTGCGAATATTTCCTGCGTTCATTAATAGCAATCTGATTTGAAACAGCAAGCAGTCAGTATATAGATTACCTGCGTCTTTAAGTCAGAATACTGATTTTTACTTCTATTGTGGTTATAATTTATAGTGTATTAAGTGGGTTATACATATGTCGAAACAACATGAGTGTTGTTTCCAACGCCATCATCAATCACAACGCGAATTAAGCGTTATTTTTCTAATTTGCCAATAACTTTTCGTAACAGTTGCTTTAAGAATTGTTCTAACGAGTTGCAGACTAATCGGTTGCAACCGACGGAACCTTTTCTTTATAATGGTGCAGCAATTAATATTACTTAAGGTATAATAATGAGCGTTATGCGTCTTGCCACACTGCAGTAACTTACTGTTGTCTAGGTCAAAGATATCAAATGAGTGTTATATATGTATAGATTCGGATAGGCGTTTATATAAAGTAGGTTTTCCCACGGGTCCATACTGGTGGTTTTGGATTTTTCTCGACAGAAAATAAAGTGATGCTAGAAATTGTATTGTGGCATGATACAAGGACATATTAACGCTTTTGCATATTTTTTTGAAGTCAACTATGATAATTGTGTGTATGAGAGCAAATGTACATGAACATGATATTATTGCATTGAAAATACTGCATTACTTAATAGTGTTCGATCGCCATGAAAGCTTTGAAACATGTTTGACCCTTAGACATAATGGTTCCGGTTGAATTGTTCAGGAAATTCGGAACGATAAAAAAAACCATTTAGGCTTATTTATGCACATGTAATAATCAGCTCTGAGAATATTTGTTAATATTCCCTGATGGTAAACTCTTCACATTATGATTCACCAGGTGCAAATCCAATTAAGCACGCTACACACGCCACGATACAGTTTAAGCGTGTTTTTTTTACTTTTTTCTCGCTTTTCGCCTTCCGATTAGACCGACGTGACCTGCAAGCGCATCGTAGTTTATTTGCCATTCTCACAGCCGAGTGGTTTCACTCGATAGATTACATTATAGTCTTATCTAGAACAACTTTCGCTGAAACTGACGATAAAATGTCCAGCCTATGTTAGTGTTTAATGCGATAGGTAATTGATAAATCAGTTACAGGGTTTTTTCACTAGTTGTGACTAGATTGAATACGTAGGTCACTGTCACTTGTGCGTCAATGTGAGTGACGATGACAGTCAAAATGATAGACGCGTTCCGGTTTTCTTTATCGTACATGTGGGAAAGTGACAGATGTTTTATTACGATCTCGTTATACGAGTATGTTCACAGGTTGTGTTTACTTCGTCAGCGATCTTCTGTATGTAAAACTCACGAACTTCTTGAAAAGTCTTCTCGAAGTTCTTCTCGTCCAGTCTGAAAATTTGTAACTTAATTGAGTGTTCATGCATTCCCATATGAAATGAAAATACCATGTTAAATATAAAAAAAATGCCTTTTTTATACACCCGCCCGGAGCAGTTCAACGTGTTTTGAACTTGTGTAGAGTTTTTTATACGGACCTCAATGTGGCCTTTTCTGTGCCTCATGGCATTAAGTCCGCCTTTTGGTCAATACATTTTCTTCTGTGATTAGATAGACTCTTTTTCAAGTACATTATTGCTTGAAAAGTACTTAAATACCATAAAGTACTTAAATAGCTTAGTAAGACGAGTCTTTCACGCCTCATATGTTGGGTGTGTGCAATTCATCCGGATATTGAACCGCTTGACTGCGCTTGAATTTCATTGTCGTAATGCACTTGTGGATAAGTTAAACGGGTTTGTAGGACGTTCACTTTTTAAGAACTACGTCATTATTAGTTCAAATGTCTGCTTTCAAAGTTCAATAAATTTCTACAATTATGTTAAACACACTTAAATTTTAAATAATGCATTTAAAATCTGTAACATTGCTTTTTGGGAGCAAACCGGACTTACTTCACACGTATATTTAATACCTATCCTTTTTGTAAAAGCGAATAGATCAAAAAGGTCTTACTGACGAAAACATAGAGTCTGGGAGTAATAAACATTATCTAGCATCGTTAAAGCAAATTTCCAAGTCAACGCCTCAGGCCACGGAATATTAAGCTCCTTTTAAGTACTTATTCACATTATTATGAATAACGACCACCTTGTAAATGCCCGTTTTGCGACGAGAAAAACACGTCAATAATACTACAATATTATTAGAAAATAGGAAGGAAAAGTCATGTGGTGGCCTTATGTAAATTAGTGGTCGGAGCATTGACGCAGCGGATGTTGCCGACTCGTTAGTCGTTTGTTTACTTATGGACAGATATGTATTTATATCTAATGCATATTCATAATGTCAAGAAGTGCCTACTAAAGGTTAACCTTTTTTTTTAACATGACATGAACTGTATCAGGGCTGTTTGTGGGAGTATAAAGTTTGACTTACGGGTAGTGAAGTTTGACCGTAGGTCAGTTTTTGATGAGTTTTTGTGAAAAATGCAAATGAGTGTTATGTGACATGTTATTTATGCTAATTATACGATTATGCTAAAGTATTATTCGGCTAAAAATGTTTCTGCGATATTATGCAAGATAAAGGGAACCTAATTACATAAAATTAATGCCTTCAAAGAATGTCTGTCGATGAGACTCATCTATATTAGAAGCAGAGAAAAATAGTATCCTATGACACGTCCAAGCATAAGATAAGAGGGAGACATACGAAAAGGAAGGATGGATACATCTAACCTTATAATTTTACCTCAAACCTTATAATTTTGACGGTACGTACTTATTCGAGCCCTCGAAAGATTGTAGTTGCTTACCTGGAAAATAAGAAAAAACAAACGTTAGTCACTAATACATATAAATACTAAATAAGATATCATTATACAAAAGCTTAACATGTATTTGTATAAAAAAAAGGAAAATATTACGCAAAAACGAATTGTTGAATTTTCATTGTAACTTTCTCTAGTATTGCATAAGAGTTGAACTTGGTTGTAAATCATTTCTCACATTCCAAATAGAAAACGAACCCGAGGTCCATATAGGTGTTCTTAGTCATTGATCGTATTTGCATAACATGGAATCATCGGTCATTCATTATCATGAATATATAACTCGACTGACGCTTCAGAGGAAAAATGTCGTAAGGTGTTAAAGTTTAGTATTATTTTTAGGTTCAGTGTTACTATAAGTATTTTTGTACCACTGTTAAATTTTGTCTAACTCACAAAGAAATGTACAACATCGTGACATACAGGAATTCGTTTTAAATTTCAGTGGAAATATGTACACGGAACTAATATAACGTTTCTAAACTGATTATCGACGTAATCACTATGCAATTTATATTACAGTGCAAATTGTGCGATTTAATACATTTCTACTATAAATCAGAGTAAATTTACTCAGTGCTAATATAGTCGTAGTAAGTATAAATAACTTGATTACTTAAACACAGTTCGACGTTTGGCGAATATACTTGATTATAGGTAATGAAAGTGTTAAAAGTGATAGTAATTTTAAACCTACGTCCCTAGACGTAAAGGACGTAATAATAAGGGTTCGGAAAATGCGATCGAAATTCATTGAAGTGCCGTCATTGGTTGTCATACATCATTTCAATAGATATTGCTCGGATTTTACAATCCCTCGTAATAATACGTTAGTTTGAATTCATTCAACAAGTTAAAGTGACAAGGTACTAAAACGAGCAGTTACTATGGACACTGATTACGTATTTATTGATATATGTTACAACATAAAAGCATCTTTGACAGTTTTGACACTGGCCGCGTAAGAAGCTGTTACTAGCAATTTACAGTCATTGATAAGTAATAAAAGAGATGCTCTTACATAAAATAAAATAATATGAGGTAGTAAGGCTTCCGTCATTAGATTTTATTGTTGTTTTTTAGGGTTCCGTACCCAAAGGGTAAAAACGGGACCCTATTACTGAGACTTCGCTGTCCGTCCGTCCGTCCGTCCGTCTGTCACCAGGCTGTATCTCAAGAACGGTGATAGCTAGACAGTTGAAATTTTCACAGATGATGTATTTCTATTGCCGCTATAACAACAAATACTAAAAATAAAATAAAATAAATATTTAAGGGGGGCTCCCATACAACAAACGGGTGGTTGCGTTAACTTTGCACCTCATTTGTATGGGGCGCTATACATACCAGGTGCAAACTTAACTTAACCACTTAAGGATGAAAAGTGTTTGTACGGAACCCTCGTTGCGCGAGTCCGACTCGCACTTGCCCAATTTTATTTAACTTCTTTTTATTACACCTACTTACAGCGGAAGTTTTAAACTCAACTCACTCCCAAATATTCAAGACAATCGGTTGAGAAATGCGACCTGTACTGTATTCGACCATACGAAAGAATATTTGGCCAAACTGAAACAGAATCGCTTCGCTCTTTGGGCAAACTAGAACATTATGCGTTTTTTGTACGGATAGAATATTTTAATTTCGTCTTAAATGTAAAATGGTGGTGCTCGGGCGCTTCCATTTCGGCAGTTATCTTCTTAATCATGGAAAACACAAAGATACGCCATTGTTGAGGTTTTATACTGTTTATATTATTGTCTATGTTCATCATAATTATTATGTTTTAGGTATATTCCTTGTCAATAAATTTCTGTATCAAGCTGCATGGATTTTAATTTCGTTGCAGCTATCGAAGATTCCCGTACAGACATCGAGGTTTACTATCAGTGTTCAATATGTAACCTTTATGTAACCGTAATCATATGCTTCAATAGATAACAATTAAAATCCCACGATCTTCTGAGTAACGCACTTAAGTTGTTTTGCATGATGACACTTCCTATCGGAAGTAGTTTAACTGCATATAAGTCTTTCCTTTGATTTTCTTTCACGTAACTTTGTTTCAATAATTACTAGAGACATGTAACGCGCTTTATGTTTCGTGTGGTAATTTAATTTGAGCGAGCTAATGAGAAACGAATAAGGATATTGAGAAGGTGTGATATTTCTTTGTGAAATTATTTATGGGAGTAAGAGAAATGTTACAAGTCACTTAATACGAGACTCCAGTCTCTTGTAAAAAAAATCGCATCTAGAAAAGAGTGAAATTTCTCAAATAGAGACAACAAACACATATTATGCCCGTGATATATATGTATGCCCTGAAAAGATGTCATGTAAAGATAAATAAAGTTTATCGCTAGAGCAGTGAGGTGTGGTTGTGATATTTCGGGCATGTGCAATTAGAAACGTCGAATTCGCCCTGGCCCTTATTACCAAACACTTGTTCGATTAAAATACTGAATGCAGTGATAATTGTCAAGGAAAATCCTTGAAATAAAATATTTGCACAGCACTGACCTCTTCAAATCATTATATTTGACTATTAATACTGATTCCAGCACGACCCATAATCTACTTCTGGTTTGTGAATGTTGTTCAAAAACGACATCTGTCAAGTTTGACAATATGAAGTTGAGTGGTGAATAATTGGATACGTCCATGTCAGATTAGAAATACTTATGTTCTTATTATAAGATACTATTATAACACACGCACGAGTAAATCAAGAAAAAAATTGGTGTTGAACAGTGACCCACATTTCAACTGATTAAATAAATAAATATCGGTTAACCTCACACAAATCGATCTAGTCCCACAGTAAGCTCTAGCAGCTCTAGTAGGCTTGTGTTATCGGCACTAGGCGAAGATAAACATAGCTACTTATATAGATAAATAAATACCACAATTCGACTAATTAGACATTTGCTACTGACAATCTATACATGATCATGCCAATATATTTCTACTTCAGCGAAATGCGCTATTCGGCCTTTAACTTAATATATGGTTGGTACTTATTAATTATAAACATTGCGTATTTTATTAATACTTTTACCAATCAAAAGCTGACGCTTTTGCTGTCTTATTTTTTACTACATTAATTTCTATTACATTGCTTTACATTACTTTTACAATAATATGGATTGCGATATATTATAAGTAAGATAACGGCGCGCGGCGTCTAATATAGGTTTACTATACTAATAATAGTAATGATTGTTGCGGAAGTTAAACCTGGGGCGAGCCTGTCCAATAGAGTGGAAAACGATACGATTTAGCTGTCATTTATAAGTATGACTGACGTCGATTATTGAGATTGACAGTCAAATCAGTTCCTTGTCTTTAAATATACAAAACATAGTATGCGTTTATAGATATTAAACAGTGACATTATTTTGTTATAACATATGTAAGCCTAAAAAATAAATAAAACATTGAAATTAATCATCACTTCTGTGACGCCACCAAGTGCGACTCACTGGTAGTGAGGGCTAACCGGCCCTGATTCAGTTCAAGTCATGCTTCAAGAAACTGGAAGTACTAAAATTACTGATACAAAAAACACACACATTCCGCTACAATACTTTAGTCACATAACTCGCTAAGACCCTAGCAACAAACTGATAGCGATGGGAAATACGGACGACACAATATCACGAGGAAGAAGCCCAATGCGAAGACTACTGTAACATTACTTTTTATCGACTAAATAGATATAAGCTAGTTATACGACATTTTTTGCTGGTTTGGGTAGATATCTGACCAACTGGATACGGCACTAAAAGGAAATACCACTGCTTATTTTTCCATACAAATCGAGGTTCGGTTTCCTCCTCCAAAACTTAATCAATCTTTACGAGATTAGGAACAAAAGGGGTTACGAAATGTTCTGTGTCGGATCGTTTTGATATTTGTATGCGACACCATAATTACCAGGTGCACACTTAACGTAAACTGATAGTATGTCCCAGAACCATCCGACAGGAAGAAGTGGAGAGCTGTTGTCATACATATTAATATCCTTAGCCATGAGGGACCAAGAAAGATCTCGAAAATAGTGAAAACAGAAACCCAACGACGACCCAGAACCGACATCTCTGGAGAAGACATATTAGGAGAGCCGACCCCAACTAAAAATGGAACAAGGCCAGATTAAGAAGAAGAGCCTTGAGGGACCGACTTTGAAGAAGAAGTGAATATTCTTATAGGTAAGTTATTTTATGACATTCAGTTTTAAGTGTCGCAATGGTATTTTTGAAGAAATTTCAACATCACCAAATTGCGTAGAAAGTGGGCATGTCGCATTGTTCTGACAGGTTCAAGTGATGGGAGCGTGTTTTGGTCGCAATTCACCTGTCTAGCTAATGCCATCAGAATGTCAGGCAACACATGAGATCCCAAACAAACAATCTTGCAACAAGACGAGTACAATGGATATTGTTAGATCTGTGGTATTGAGAGAATAATAGGCCGTGCAATACGTGAATGGTAATTAAAGGAGTTTGATGAAACAGTTCAGATGTTTAATTCCTAGTGGGATATTATACAAAAATACAAAATTCTTTATTCGATAAAACGTACCTACATGGTGTATATACTCGTACTGTGTTGGAAGACACAGCTCTTCTTAAATTATGGTCCGTACGTTTCACTATTTATTATACATAAAAGAATTAAAACATGAATTACAAAAGACAATTGAAGTTAATACTAGTATTGAATTATACAAAACTAATACAAATCGAATACGAATGACGTTTAAACAAATTAAATTAGTTCAGTTTAAACTTAATTAAAACTCTGTATATGTGCTGTATTATAAAAGCGAAAGTTTGTGTGTGGGTATGTATGTTTGTAACTAAATTTTTTCACGCCGAAACAGCTGGATGAATTTCCGACATTTGAAACTTAGTTAGATTAATAACAACATAAAGGCTACTTTTTATCCTGAAAAAATAAAGCATAGTTTCCGTAGGATAGCGGTTTCACTCACGTGTATGCATTTCAGAAGTTATTTTTATCATATTTCACTTAATTTGTGATTTTTTTATGGGAAATTGTCAAACCGGTGAAGGTGAGTAAAGAGTTATGTCGAAATTATGGCGGGTAGAGTAGTAGTAGTAATATTCCTTACTGTGCATCACGCGAAAATAATACAACAAAAAATAAATTTACAAAAGTAGGGCGGCTGGCGGTACCTACCCATCATAGATGGCTTTATCATCGCTTGTCAATTTAGATTTATGTATGCCGTATAAAAGCTATCTAACATAAAAGGTAAAAAATATCACAACTTGTCCTTTGACAAAATAATGAGTACTATGTAATGAGCACGATACTTAACTGGATATATTTGGCAATAAATTACCTTTGGCCACATTTTTGATACAAAAAATTATTGCAATCATTCTTTAGACACGCGATCAAATGCACAATGGCGAAATTGCATCTATATAGCTGCCATTAGAGCAAGGTCAACTGCCAGCGTAACGGCTCCTACGATTGTAGTCATTATATATAGGTTAACTTTGTTTTTAGTTCACTTTGTCACTTTATCGTCACAATTCTAATACAATTCACTCAAATGTGGGCTAAGGTTTCCTTCAGTCACGTTTTTGTTAGATATTCCATGTTCAAAATCCGCTTGCATAATACATTTATTAATTACCATACCGTCTCCGGTTTTCATGTTAATTGATATCCTTGTTCTGTGAAGTCGGTTAAAAACGATTTGACTCGTGTTTTATTCATATTCTAAGGAGCGATCATAACTCGAGTTCTTCCCACGGTCTTTAAATCAGTCCCACTCAAAATGTGCAGCGTTCCGATGTGTTTATTCGCGATTTAGAGGTGGCCTTTTGCAAAGTCATCAATAATCTCAGTACAGGCAATTAGCTTAATAAAATTGTTGGATATGGCAAAACGCAATATAGTTATATCAGAAAACTTCGGCGCTCGTTTTTAACGTTGTGGGATCGATCATGGTTTTGTTACCAAATGTCTATGAAATTTGGCGGCACTGTCAGGTCTTGCACTGGTTTACCCATTATGGAATATCCTCCTAAATAAGAAAAGTTAAATAAAATAAAATAAATGTATTTAATGTCAAACAATAATCATAAAGATAAGGTAGATGAAGTAACACAAAAAAACGAAGGAAACGCTGTACACATCTCCAATAAAAAAAAAACAGTAGAAAATAATAGTGACTTGTTTAGTCACTATTATTTTCTACTGTTTTTTTTTTATTTTGATCTTTTGAGGTATATAACGTAAGTAACCAAAATTTACGTATTGTAAGCTATGAAAAAAAAACAAAAAGATCAAGTACCTAGACTATGAAAATAATCGTACCTTCAAAACGCCAACAGATCATAAACCAACCATAAATTAGCCACGTCACTTGTTCCTAGCGAATTCCATGACAAGGGCGTTCCCAGCATCCGTCTCGATGTTCGACAATTTTCAAAGCAATTAGATCCGCTATGCGTTGTCATAGCAACAGGGCGTGGCCATGTACACTCAAATACCTAGGAAACAGATCTTAAACTCGATTGCCCGAGCTCACAACAAGAGCCTTAGCACACTGGCGATTTGCGGGCGAGTTGAAAGCGAGGCAGCCCGCAGCGAGTTCGCCGCGAGTGCGCAACGATTTTGCCGCTACAACGCCATATTGTACAGTACAGCGAACTCGCCGCGCGCTCTCGAATCCATTGCGCGCTTGTGGTTAAATCGTTGCGCGGAGGCAGCAGCCGCTGTGAATTCGTTGCGCGCTCGCAGCAAAATCGTTGCACGCTCGCCTCGCTTTGAACTCCAGCCAGTATGCTAAAGCTCTAATACGGAATGTATTTGTAGTGGTCGTGGCACATTCACACCGCGTCCTTGCTGACAATGAGTTGTACCTTTAATAGTCCGGAAATTATAATGTCTTTGTTGAGTTGTCCAGATTTAGTCTAATATAATTGTGATTTGCGGTTGGCGGAAAATTGGATATTGTTTCGTAACCCGCTAATATAATAAGATGTATATTTGCACCTTAAATTACGCGGAGACTAATTTATTTTATTTAAGATTTGTTAGTCGTATAATAAGGTAATTTGAATAGCTTTTATTGTTTCTAATGTTCATTATATTGCTCTTAAGTACGTACATACATAATTAAATTATAATTAATTAATACATAATTATCTAAGGTGGACACTCGGACAGTAATGAGTGTGTGCGATACATAGTTGCGTAGTGAAGTAGTGAGTTTAATTGCTTTTTTCTGCCGTGCAGGCCTGTGATGATCGCGTTTACCACGCCACTCTCGAATTTATATATATATATATTTTATATGAGTCGAAAAGTGTCAGATACTTTGTCGTGTACTTAATCACTACATAGTATAAAACAAAGCCGCTTCCTGCTGTCTGTCTGTATGTCCCTATGTATGCTTAGATCTTTAAAACTACGCAACGGATTTTGATGCAGTTTTCTTTAATAGATAGAGTGATTCAAGAGGAAGGTTTATATGTATAATACATGCATTTATCAGCATTGCACCCGTGCGAAGCCGGGGTCGCTAGTACGTAATATACGTAACCGCCATAACGCCCACTGAAGTTTTTTTTTAGTAGTAAATGGGCATTTTTCTTTCTTGTGGCATGTACAATCCTTTGGTTTCCATAATATTATGACTATGCACGTAACAGCAATATCCATTTTCAAATACATTTAATGTCCACAGATTACACAGGTATTGTTATCGGAAGCATTCATAATATAGATATAAAATAATAACATATATTAAAAATCTTAAACAAATTTACAGGAAAGTTCTATTTTAACACGGATGCATAAAATTAAGATAGCTGCAAATCAATACAAGCCAACACACACGCAATACGATCTTATCTGTACTTACTACGGACAGTGATAAATCCAAGAAACCGTGTGAAAATATTGAGTTAAGGTAGCTTATATACAGAGTGTATGGGACAAGTGCGTGAGACAAGATCTGGACCAGTTGTTTCGCAACCTTGCACCAGTGGTCCAGTGCGGACCAGTCGAGTGCACCAGTTTGGCGAAAGTGACTTGAGATGGCGCTAATCCTTAAGCGGAGCGGTATACAGAATACAGAATTTATTGGTAAAAATCACAATTACATTTTACACGTCATTAATTATACAGATATTCATAATACAGATATGTTACATTATTAGATTAGATTATATCTTATATTTGCTTATGGTGTTTACTTGATGCGCAGGTCAGCGATTTGTCATTATGGAGTTCATCGATGCTGTAATAAGCCCGGTCCAACAGTAACGAGTTAAGTTTTTTCTTAAAAATTGAGTCAGTTTTTGCGTCCGTAATATTGGGTGGTAACGCGTTGTTGCTACTTGGGTAGCGAGTTTCACCCTGCGCCGTATACAATGAGCTGCAGAATTACATGGCCCACGTATGAATGAATTCATTTGGGCATCCAATAGTACCTACTGTAAAACTAACATCACTCAAGGAGCTCATTCTTAATTGTAGGTACATTTGTTATGCAAAATGTTATTCTACAGTCTTGTATGTGAACCTATGTGAGCGGGAAAGCGGGAATCGATCATGAGACGTTTTTCGAAATGATACGTAAAATAAATATTTTGCTTAACAATGTCGATCCTAAAACAATAAAAAGTATCTATTCTATAAAATACATTAATAAATAGAGGATAATAATATTTAATATATGCTACACACTAATTATCAATTTATCTATACGTTCTATAATAAATGATGGTATATTGGCATGAAGAATTCAGTGGCCCTTTAATTTTTGCATTTATATGAGATAAAATATCCGACGCTCTCTTATACTAACATGTGACTTGTCTAAAACGTGAAAAACACCACCATCACCATCATGGAACGTCACAACTTCGCCCGCGACATTCAAAGCTCTAGCCTTATCGGTGTCAGTATTTTCCATTATACTGGCGCAGACAAAATGCAACGCAATGGCAGTCATTTTAATTTTACTCTGATTATAGCATTTTATGCGTTTAACCTCTTTAATGTGTATTTTGTGAAAGCGAAAGAAACATAACATCAAGCCTTGAGTCGAAGTACTCATTTAAAAACGTGAGGTTGTGACATCGCCTTATTTATTCCCTTTCTCAATTTTTCAGTTGTTGGTATGGTATATTTATTTATAAAATACACGTGTTCATAACAAGAAAAGGTCTATCAAATAGCTTGGATCGTAGCAAATGTTAAGCAAATATTACAAATTAAAGCACAAATAATAAATTATAATCTTTCTGAAGTTATCAGTCATCACACTCCTAGAGTTAATTTGAAAAATTCCGAGCAAAGCGCGGGCGCTTAAGTACTAACAATAATACAATACAATATAAAAAGTAAGTATACATTTTTTTTCCTTTACTTACTTACTTAAAATATCATTACCCGCTCAAGTGTTCGGTATGATTGTAATGCGTTTCTGCGCGCGAAAAATACATGAGCGATTATTTTAACTATGGATAGGTTCGTTTTTCACACATAGACCGCATCAAGCGATCAACTTGATTGATTTAAAGAGACGTACGTAAAAATGCTGTTCCCAACGAGTCGTATACGGCCGGAGAAAGTCGCGACCATTCCTCTAGAGAAAATAAAACTCGACCACTTAATTAGGGAAACGTCCCAGTGTCATTGAAATATGGTCCATGGGAAACATTAAAATATTGATCCGCTGTCCGTCTAAATACATGACCATAAGGAGTGACAAGATTGGTAACTTATATGTTAATAAGGTTATGTTTATTAAATTGTAAATTTATTTAATTTGTATAGCATATAAAGCCTATAAAATCTGCGTCCTAATTTGACGTTTGTCCGTAGAATCTTCCCAAGATTTCATCATTGTATTTCTACTTTAGCGATATGCGTTATACGACCATTATGATAAATACACTATATCAATAAATACAATTCAATACGGTGAATCATATGATTCACCGGATTTATTTTGGTTATATAACCAAAATACACATGACACGATCGAGAAATATGTATAATGAAACCATCTCCTTTTTGGACAACCTCACAGAAATCGATTTAGTCGCAAAAAGTTATTTAAAAAAATGTCTCGCAAACGTCACTCAATTTAGCTCGAATAGGTGCTTAGCAGTAATTAATATAAGTATTTCCGATTAATATCTTAATAGCCATGATAAAACCGATGTACAAAAAAGAAACAATAAAAAACCTAAACAGCTCTTGAACACTCGACCACTTTTACACAAAACGTCTAATTATCATTCACGAAGCACGCAACGCCCGGCCTTTAGTTTTTACAGTTTAAGTTGATTGGGCAAGTCCGAGACTGCCCGAAATTGGGTCCAGTGTATCCTCGTACCGTAATTACATGGTACAAAAAGTTGCGGAATATCCTGTACTTAGAATAACCTGAATCGCTATTTAATTTACAATTTTTTTCTACCACCTTCCTAGCATTAGCCAGTAAGTTTGCTTAATATGTTACGGTTATGAGACGAGTTAATCAACGCTGGTCATAATTTTAAACGTATGAATTTTAGTGATGTGTGAGGCGGTAAATGAGCAAATGAGTTTATTATAGGAAGAGATACTTGAAACACGGTTCCGTCTAGTGCACCGCTTAATCCGTTTAATTAAAGCCTGTATTCAGGCAGCTAAACTAATAACTTAGGTATATAGTTGGTTTAGCTGCCTAACCTAACCTACAAAAATAATAACTTCTCTAAATAAAACAATTTAAACGGATTATATCGCGTACATAATTATTTGAGCCTCCACGCTTACGTGACATAATCCGTTTAAATTGTTTTGCTGCTGCATTCATAACTTGGTATCTGTTCCCTGGGCGATCAATGACAAGTTATTATTTTAGCTGCCAATTAATTATTTTCGAGCCAAAGTAATATCTGCCAGTTAGTTATATTAGCTGCACGGACGATATATCTTGCTACATATCCCAGTAGGTACTAACATGTTTAATACCAAACTAATAAATAAATTAACACTTCATTTACTTAGCTGACTTCATCTAGAAACAATAATATGAACCGATGATGACAATAAAAATAATTTTGTGGTGTACCCACATTAAAAAAAAAAAAAAAGAGACATTACATGTTTCATAAATTAATAAAAATCATGATAATGGTCATGAAATTGGCTTGGTTGTTGGGTTTTTAATTTTGCAATACTTTGTTTTACATGACATTGACAAATGGCCATTTGAAAGATAATAGGCCATATCATAGCCATATGAATAAATTAGATTCGCTTTGCTTTTACTTAACTAGCTATAAAATAACAAGGAAATGCTTTTTTATAGTCGATTATAAGATAATGTTTGCACGGTTAGCGTTTAAAGTGAATGTATACTTAACTAACTAACAGTTACAGAATTAATGAATGTAAATTAATTGATGAAATTCTCAAGATAAAAGTAGTTTCCAGGTTTAGTCAATTAAATTGTCAGCGATTGATTTGATTTAAATATCAGATAGATCTCGTAATACCATGTTTCTCATAAATTGATAGCTTTTAGCTGTAAGATACGGTTTCGTTACGTAAAACAGCACAACAGTGAAAGTAATAATCACAGTGGCTGCATGGACAAAGTTAGATTACCTACAAATTGTGTTAGGTTGCATTGCATACAGGCCTATTTAAACAGTCCATGTTTGGTACCCGTACGTTACGTTATGCGGTGCATACAATGCGTATCGACAAAGCGACATCACGAATGTGCACTGAGTTGAAAGAGTAATGTATGAGTACTGTTACCTATCACGTGGTATCGTGGCTTGGTTGGTAGTATGGGAACCGCGCCGTTGCCAGCTGTTCGCGTTATTGTAATTGGAACTAGTTGATCGGCCAATAAATACCAAATCGCATTCCCGAATTGTAAGTTATATATTTTGCCTTTTGCGTGCTCGCAGCTTGCGCAATAGATATTTATGAAATTGTTTCCAACTCCAGGACTTTATTAGACGTTAATTGTACGGATTCTTTGTCGTGTGATCGATCAGATAGCAATCATTTATGTTGTTAGCTTCATTTCACGCATTTTTAATCGACAACGCGCGTTTCGCGTTTTTCTGCAATAACGCTATTTTAAAAGGCCACTACCAATTTATAAGAATACCAATCGGCATAGAAATCCGAGCTAACTCGATGAGTCATTACTACAGGCTGTTTTTAGATACACTAGTTATACTATACTAATATTATCATACTAATTATTATAAAGGCGAAAGTTTGTGAGTGTGAGTGTGTGTTAGTTTATGTGTTTGTTTGTTACCTACGTCTTCACGCTTAAACGGCTGGACCAATATTAATACATTTTGGTATGGAGGTAGCTGACACTTTAGATTAACACATAGGCTACTTTTATTCCGAAAATATTTAGGGTTTCCGTGGGATGAGCGGGTAACACCGCGCGGCATAGCTAGTACATTAAAATGAAGACTGGTGCTTCGAGTCTAAACTATCATTTTATTTTGGTTGCCCTATTTAGCTTAAAATGACATATCACGCATATTATCTATATTAAGTGCAAAACGAAAATAACTTGTAAAACCATAGGGTTAGGTTGATAAGAAGAAAATACATTTCAAATATCAAAAAACTATTGCAATGTTGGTGGCCCTAATTATCACTCTAACCATCATATCTGTCGAACAACGGGCGACTGAAAAAACGTTCTAGCATTCGAACAAACCTGTATATTTTTTATTGCAATAATTCCGTTATGCAGAGTTCGATGACAGAAGCTTCGAATTCGATGCCATGGTCGACCAGTGCTCTTGACCTAGACGCGGTCTTCGAAACATCGGCTCACGATTAATCGATTAGGAACTCCCCAAATCGATTCAAATCGGTTTCTAGAGATGTCGCTTTCTAAAGTACGTAATAAATGGAACTAAATCGAATCTTACCGTGAATGCACTTGATACGATGGTAAATGGTTGTCAATCAAGGAAATAAATTAGTTTACAATGTTATGGTTACGGTATGGAATTATCTATATTTTTTGTATACTTTTATAAGTCTGTCATTTAAGGTATTGAAAATAAAGCAAGTGAGCTATTTAGAAATAAAGTTTTTTTTTTCGTTTTTGTGCGTATGTGTTTTATTGTGATCTCAACACGACCAAACAGCTGGATGGTTGTCAATTATTTTTATATGTTATATTTTTCTCCAACTGTGGAATAACAAAGGAGAGAATTGAGCGTTTTTAAGAAAATAAATCCCGTATCCCTGTTTCTTCCAGAATTGAACGTTTTTGGGTCTCAGAATCGATAGCATTTTCAATTTAAAAAGTGTCCCAAAATTTGTATAGGAATTTTAATTTCCACTACTTACGTAACGCTCGTGCAAGTAAAAAATAATCATATTCAAACGTCTCGTAATGGAACGCACAAATGTAGGACACTTTTTTTTTCTTCCCATTGAAAATGCTATCGATTCTCGGTAAGTTGAGCCCTAAACATCAAGCTTGGGAATATACAAGGATTTGGGTATTTTTTTAGAAAACCCTCAGTTACGAATGAACTTGCGGGTGCCTTGCAGTAGGTAATACTAAATAAATAATCTATTGGTAAATTGGCACAGTAGAAACAATGGAAAGCGTGCATGTAACGGTTGCCCAATGCGCCCTAAAAGGCGTTTCTATACTAATTGCTAATCCTTGTTTTGTTTAAGGATTAAGTTTCAATTTAAAATCCAGGTCAATCCATGCACGATAAAGTAACTTAATACTGATGCGCTTGCGTCATTCAAGGTGACATGTGCTGTGTCACCTTTCGCGCTACTTTCCCAAAATTTGATCATTTTACCATATGTCGTGATTGTGTAGATTTTTATGTGTTCGCAAGTTGCCGATGAAGGTAGTGGTCCCAGATTTGATATCCGGCTAGGGTTCATAATTGCGTACACTGCGTCTGGGCATTATTGATAGTTGAAATTTAATAATCGTATTTTTTTAGTTAACGCAAGCTATAGCGATTATACACAATAATATTTATTATACAGATAAATATACTTGGGAATAAAAAAAATAAAATAAAAATGCATTAAAAGGCATTTTTTTTTTTTTAAATATACTTAAAAAACGTAGAAATCATCTATGACTCAGGAACAAGTGTTCGAGTTTATCACACAAGTATTTGCCCTTGCCGGGATTCGAAGCCAGGACTGCCGGCTCAGCAGGCAGCTGTGCCATTACGCCAACCGTGATGTCAAAAAAGTCACACAAGTCTTACGGAGTCGTCGCTAGGGAGTACTGTCACTCTAAACTCATGGTAAGGGGAACTTCGCAACCTTCACTCTTCAATCGAAATCAGAGTAAAACAAAAAAAACGACCTTGATAATGCACCTTCCATCATCGGACACGGACAGTCACGTGGCCATCGGAAAGGGAAACTGATCAGTTAGTGCACGAGTGGAGAAAGTATTAAATTATGTAGGTATCGTACGTAAAACTGCCGTGGACGAAGTGTCGTTCGATTAGCGCAAGTAAATTAGAAAAGAAATGGATGACTGGGAATTTGTTTCAATAGGCTAGTTGGCCCATCACTACATAGTATAAAACAAAATCGCTTCCTGCTGTTTGTCTGTCCCTATGTATGCTTAGATTTTTAAAACTACGCAACGGATTTTCATGCGGTTTCTTTTATTAGATAGGCGGGTCGCTAGTTTCTGAAATATATTTGACACGGTATGACCTTAATACCTCTAAAAAAAGCTATTGTATTTTTGTGAGAGCCAGAAAGCTAAATTTTATCAACTGAAGATAAAAATTTCATGTACAGACAACAATCCATTTCAATTGCTTTGACAAATTCAGACTGCCGCACTACCTGTAATTACTACGACATAGTAATTGAACTTACTTATGAAGTTGACTGTACCTTTTTGTCTTAGCAAATGGACTGCAGAGCCTTTCCAACGGAAACACCTAACGGCCCTATAATTTCGCCAGGAAATACCCGATTTCCTATAACGTCGCTCACATATAAAAGTCAAGATTTCGACATTATGCAACTTTCATTTCGGGTCCATATTACGGTTATGTCATGTAATCAAAATCAGTAATGTTAATTAGACGACATGATTGCGTAATATTTAAACGCATAATTTTTTTATAAATGATCTGGCGGTAGGCGCAATAATATTTGAATAGCTGTCACAATGTTGAAACAGAATGAATTTATCTTATGATTAATTAATAGCATTTCACCTATCAATCAAATTTCGATAAGTAATTGGCAAACGCCTCAAGCGGATGTTATACTTTAGTAAATGTATGTTAACGATGACCAAGTTGTTACTTGTAAAGTGCGGTTTTAAGTGGTTGGTTTTTAATGGTCGTGTGAAGAATTTATAAGAAGGCGTTTGACGTTTTAACTACTCAATTCATGCGTTTTTTTAAGAGCATTTCTTACAAAAATGTACACAATTAAGACTTCAATTAAAGTTAAATATAATTTTCTATTTCGTTACCAATTATTTTAGTAATTTTATATCAATGATACGGCTACGTTAGATAATTAAGGTTCTGTTATGCTCATAGTTTTTTAATTATAGATCATCTGAAATCAATGTATTAGAAATCACAAACAAAATTGGTAACGAAATGGAAAAAATATAAATAGAACATTAATGACGTCTTAATTATGTACTGAGAAATGCTCTTAAAATATATTTATTTAATTTAACACGTCTGAAAATGTTCTCTTAATCCTCTTTAAGCTTTTTGTACAACACTTATTCTAATCTAATAGCATTAATTATATACCTACATGTATTTTATAAATATTTTTAGTCCGGAAACGTGAGCGAAAAATGTGTGCAATAAGAAGAATAGTGCTAGGTATGTGTACGAAAAATATATACCCCACATAGCTGAAAAGAGTTTGCTACGCATTTACAAACATCGCACAGTTTCTCCACACATTCTCACACGGTTAGCTTCTTTACATATTTTTGGTGGAGAATAAGTAAGCCGTTTTTTTTCGAGGATGTCAATAGATTCTATTTCTTATTGGGATCAAATGTCTATATGAGACTAACTACACTAAGACTACTCTAAAAGTCAGAAATGACCGTCAAAGTTCAACAAAACCAATATTTGTATGGAGACAATAAGTAATTTGCCATTTTCACCTAAGTAGAATATGTGCGTTTCGGTCATGGTTACATTATACAACTATTGCTTTGGCAAATTATGAGGTTTCTGAAAACAATTTCAAAATTTCTTTTGGATTTAAAAAAAGTCATACAATTTGCGTGCCTTTGAAGTCACATATTAGAAACGCTCACACCTTTTTTGATATAATCGCTAGCCATACCTACTTGCACAGCTATGGACTCTGGTGTACGCATATCCCACACACACACACACACACACACACACACACACACACACACACACACACACACACACACACACACACACACACACACACACACACGCACACACAACCGCTCACTCACTCACTCACACACACACACACACACACACACACACACACACACACACACACACAACCGCTCACTCACTCACTCACACACACGCGTTTACGACATTTTGCGTTTAGGCCATTTTGCGTTTAGGTCAATTTGCGTTTAGGACATTTTGCGTTCGTAAATTAGGTCATTATGCGACTGAGGGCCTTATTTTTCTGCACAGCTATGCAAACTTATAAGTGGCCATTAATATAAATAGGTCTCTACCTACCGTCCGGAGAATTAGCGTTGATTTATTTAAAGAAAAATGATATCAAGTAGCCAGCTTAATGTTACAATGGATTATGATTGTTACGTTTTGTTGCCCAACAGTCTTAAACGCGTCGGCGCGGGTCAAAGGCGAGGTGTAACAAAGCTTTGTGACCGCATTCATTCGCACGGGGTCAATCGTGAATAAAGGGGCTGATTGTTGCTCTAAGTTGACATTTTATAGCTAAAGCTTCGCATTTATAACACAGTGAATAATGCACTCAATATGTTTGAAGGTGTGTCCTTCATGTAACAACGAATCATTCGACATATATTCTTGGATATATATATATATATATATATATATATATATATATATTTCAGAAATTACACATTTCCTAAAGGAAAGCAAAATACATCTGCCCCGTACGAAAAGCGGTGGAAAAACGTGATGACTATAAAATTTAGATAAGCAAACAAATAAATTTAAATATAACCTTGTTTAACGCCTAAATCAATACGGAAACGGAATTTTAATGAATAAAAGGCGTTTAAAATGCGTCAACGGTGATTAGAGAGCTTATTTATCGTTTTTTCGTGAAATCCACAAAGAAAACTGTACCTACATTGAAATGCGTTTAGAATATCGCCAATTCTTTGTAAATAGTGAAACCTAATTGAGAGCATTTGAATTCGAATACAAATACCAAAAAGTAAAAGCGCCTGAGCGTCCATTTGAGAAAGAATAAGTCAGTACTTACAAATACTTACATCGCAGGGGGATGTATCTAGGTACATTCGATAAAAAACGCTCTCAAATTGGTCCATCCATTCGGGAGCTACGATGCCACAGACAGACACACAGATACACATGTTAAACTTATAACACCCTTCTATTGCCGTCGGGGAGTAAAAATATTAAGGCCGAGGCCGTTGGTTCTACGAGAGATGTGTCCCACGCATTGACATTTTAGTTCGACATTTTAGTTTGGCACATTATTTCCATGGTTTATATCAGTTACTTCGGTTCTCCTCTGGATATCATCGTTCCCTTAAACTTTTATTCTCTTCTTCTTCTTGATCGGGTTCACATTGCTGAGGATTGTGATCCTTAATATTATGTACCCGTTGTCGCCATCGGCTACGCTCAGTTGCTTGATGAAATGCAGCGCCGATTGTTCTCTCCAGCTGTTCCTATATCTTGTCATATTTTGGGACTGCAGCCTCGAGGTCTTTTACCCTCTCTTCTCCGTCACCATCCGTAAACTTACAAGAAACGCGAAGAAATGCTTCACAGTTGGTTCAATGCATTTATAGATCGACAGTTACGCGAATTGACGTAAGGCATGGATAATAAGTTGGGCGTGTTGTTACATCGGTCTGTTACCATATTGTTTGCTCATACGATGATCTAAGAACCAGACAGTGAATTAATATGACTGGCTGTTAGAAAGAATATTTACAACATCATGTTAAATTCCAATTGTTTCGTCGTCCGCGTCTGTTGTGAAAAATAATGATGAATAAGGGGTAGTCCAATTAAGGCTTTTAAATTTTTTTTAGTGGAAGAAGAAAACAACAAACGAAGAATCCGTTGCGGAAAAAAGAAAGAGAAATATTTGGATATTTCTTTCTGGGATATTTGTTATTACTAATTACCTATTAGATTTCGTAAACAGGAGACTATAATGAGAACCAAAAATAATAAGAACACTAGAACGTTACCTTACCTTGGAATGGCAGCAGAAAAAAAAAACCAAAAGCAGCAAAAATATAAGGTTGGGTAGTGATTGACATTCTGCTCAGGATACACATCCGTACTGAATGTATACTGCAATGATAAACACAAAGAGCTAATTAAAGTAACACAGTATTAACCGTTTCAATGCCAGCTGTCAAAATTACACGCTACATTGCGTATTCAAGTATCCGTTATGTTCTCAGCGCAGTTACGTAATAACAGCACTGATAACGATTTGTGAATAAACATCTAATAAACACTAGTGAGGTGTTTCAAGAAAGTATGTAAAGTAGTATCGGAGCTACTTATAAAGGTCAGATGGAATTATCAGCAGTACGAGTAAGTATAAATTAATTTCAGGGTGTATTTTTTGTAACGCAGTGGAGATGAGCGGACAGTGATTTGAATTATACTGTTGCCACTGAAGAGGAATGGAGATTTTGAGCACTACCTATATGATTAGTCCGATTTGAGTCCCTACATGGTCTGAAGATCTCGTGAAGATTGGACGTTGAATACGGGTAGCCCAAGACCAATCATCGTAGATATTCTTGACACATTTTTGTACTATCATTACATCATTAGTGGCATTTCTTTCAAGTTACTCGTATACAATAATGAAACATACGTATGTACGCCTACACTCGTTGTATCGTCAATTTTGCTGTAACTCGTTACAGAGGATGTCCAATCAGAATATGCAATACGTACGGGATATTGGCACACATTATGCACTAATAATGCGTGTCCAGATTTCGGGTCATTCTTGGTCATAAAAAGTTACAAATATCACAATAGTCTATTTTTGGGTTAATGACCGTCTCGTCTGGTATTCGCTTGCAACAGGTAATAATCATTTTCAATGATACTTGAAAAAACCAATTAGGATTTGCAAGGTCATGTAGCAATGATACCATATTCAGCTTGATGATGCTCATCATCATAAATAGTGCTGTATGGAATGATTTTGTAAATAATGACTGCTCCAAATTGAATCTCAGAATTTTGGTCTTGCGTATTTGTTGTTACATATGTACTTCCATTGATCAAATGGACCCAAAAATACGGACATAATTGTTTTCATGGAATGAAACGTTGTGCCTTTTTATTGTTTTCTCTTGAAATTATTTAATAGGTACCTAATGTTCTTAATGTTACTAATAGACAAAGTGAATCAACTTATTTTTGCTAACACCGTTTCGTCTAAATGCTGGGCAAATGAATCCAATTTAGTTACTAAATGATACTAGGTACTTAGGTAATAGAATTTAAAAATCTTTATGAAAGAATAACTGCATTTCGGAAGCCTGCTGAATTACTTTTATCGTTTTTATGAATACTGATACAGAGGTTAAATCATCATCATCATCATCATTTCAGCCATAGGACGTCCACTGCTGGACATAGGCCTCCTCAATAGACTTCCACATTGGCCGGATAGCAGCGAATCGCATCCAGCGAGTCCCCGCAACTCTAACCAGGTCGTTCGACCACCTTGCGGGTGGTCGTCCTACACTGCGCTTGCCAGTACGTGGTCTCCACTCGAAAATCTTTCTGCCCCAACGGCCATTGGTCCTTCGAGCTACGTGCCCCGCCCATTGCCACTTCAGCTTGCTTACCCGGTTTGCTATGTCGATGACCTTGGTTCGTCTACGAATCTCCTCATTTCTGATTCGATCTCGTAGACAAATCCCGAGCATAGCTCTTTCCATAGCTCGCTGAGTGACTCTGAGCTTCCTTAAAAGGCCCATAGTTAGAGACCACCTCTCGGCTCCGTAGGTCATCACCGGTTATACGCACTGGTGGAAGACTTAAATATAAATTAACTTAAGAGGTTAAATATAAATACAAAATTGCACTACAGTGCAGGTGGGATGGAACACACGACCTGTACTCATCAGGAGTAGTGCTTCTGACCCTGAGCTACCACGTCGTCACGCACATTGCGTGAAATTATACATCAGTATATTTACTACCGACCTAGGTACTCGTACTTTTACATGATAGAAGCCATGCAAAAGCATATAAAAATGTTTGGCTCAGTTAAAATATTTGATAGTCACGTGTAAACAGTACTGTTGCTCTCATACCTCGGCCACTTACGACTGTATGAATAATGTATGAAGGACACAAACGGCAAAGCTGATTTCTGTGATATGAATAAGAACAGCGAATTCTAAGACTTAGTGTGAATGTTACAGATTCGAATTAGTTACGTGACCTGGAATAATAAAATCTTATAATGTTATAAAAAACCCTCAACAATTTTGAACAAATAGGCCGCACTTTATGAAAGCTGTACGCTACCCGCGAAGCTGTACACTATTTATTTATTTATTTAAACTTTATTGCACAAAACAAAAAGTGTACAAATGGCGGACTTAATGCCATAAGGCATTCTCTACCAGTCAACCATTGGGCTAAACAGAAACATGTTATGGTGCAGGGCCTGTCAACTATCAGCATTATAATACGAAAAGAGAAACTTATTATATATCAGTAATATAAATAACACAATAAATAAACATACACAAATATGCAATACAATATACTTACATAAACATTAATTCTTGTACCCAGTGCAAAATATCATAACCGAAAATCAGTATAGGAGCTTACTGGTGAGATGCTTGCGCAACATGTGCTTAAAGGTTTGCTTTGTTTGTGCTTGCCTGATGGAAAGTGGGAGATCGTTCCAAAGCCGTATTGCCTGAACAGTGAAAGAATTTGACATAAAACCGGTGCGATGAGGAGGGACAATGAGCATGAGTTTACGAGAAGTGCGAAGGACGCAACCGGGTCGAGCAGATACAAATTGAAATTTAGATCTAAGATACTCGGGTGCAGCTGGATCGAATAAAATGGAATAAAGAGTGGATAAGACTCGTAATGACCTACGTTCACGAATAGGAAGCCAATTAACTTGACGGCGAAAATCAGATTGACTATTCAGTCAACAGAACTCGCTCAACTTCACGAGTAGTGAGAGCTAGGGCTACAGTTTTAATCTTTCTAATAAGCAGCACGAGCGATTATTAATTTATATTTATTTTAAGCTAAAATATCCGACTAAATTTTCCAATAGTTACTAACCCATATAACCTATATCATATCCATAACCCATATTTTAGGCAGAGTTAGAAGTACATTGCGTATCAAGGGCGGAATAAAAAAATATAATTTTACAAACGATAATTTATATGGAGCCTGAGCAAAGCGAGTGTTTAATTTCTATAACGACCATGATACATACAATATCGCCATCTAGTACCTAAAACAACAAGCTTTAGCTAATTTGGGACTTGATCAATTTGGGGTATGTTGTCCTAGCATTTAACATAAGTGAGCACTAGAAGCATTTCAAAATTACTAGAGTAGCACACGTCAGCCATCACTAATTACTTATATTTAATGAAATATACAAGAAATCGTATAATTATGGTAAAAAATTAGATCAAATACTTACTTTAGCAGGGCAGGATTTGTCTAAATACGGTGTAAATGCGCTTAATTAAAAATAAATTTCGTTGTAAGTAGTGACTTATCCGCTGGTACACTTTTTCTAGGGTTTCTGCTTGTGGAATTTTCAATTACTTTTAATTAAGAAGTTACCACCCACTGACTTCGCTTTGATTAATTAAATAAATAGATCTTTAATTCTAAAATAAGGGACTTGTATAGATAACATTTGTATATATATCATTAATTACCTGCAAGGGCATTTGAAAAATAAATTACTTAAATGGTATATGTATCAGGGATTTTCTTTAATAGGGCATACTTTTTGTGATAAATTGTAGAAACACTAATGGAAGACAATTTATTGCACGCTATCTGCTAGTAATAGTAAATGGGTACTTTTTAATAACACTAAGATGTAAGTACCATAAATTAATGAATTTGTGTTCAATATTACTTATTAATTCTTATCATAATTTTTAGGGAATTGATTACTTATATCCATAGCCATAGCATTGTATTCATGAACCATCCACGTAATATAGTATACTATAAAAGGTATTCGCAACTTCATCCGCTTAGTCAGATAAAAACTATTCTATAACTATCTTTGTATGTCCAGCTATCCTTGTACTAAAATTGGTAAAAAATAGGTCCAGTCGTTTTGGCGTGAAAAAAGGACAAATATTTTTTTACTATCATGGCGCCGTACGGCTGGCACCGCGCGCCCGTAATCCTGAATCGCGCTGTTATGTTTTGTCTCGAAATAATGACCCGTCTCCGTATAAAGAAAGCTGATGTTCAATACAAAATTTTAATGGAAGATGTAGGTATATTATATATTATAGAGAGCTCCAATTTGCCCCAGAAGAAATAAGTTGAGGGTTCCTAATATAGCCTACTAGCTGCGCCCTGCGGTGTTACCTGTGATTTATCATATACATATAAAGAAGCCTATGCATCCAGGGTGTCAGCTACCTCCATACCGAATATTAAGAAAATTGGTCAAGCCGTTTGAGCGTCAAGAACAAACATACCAACACAAAAACTTTTGCCTTTATAAAATCAGTGTGATCTATAAAAGCAGATATATAGACTATGGAGTTGGTTTCTAACCCACGCCATATGGCGCATTTTTAGAGGTACTTATTAATTATTTATTTTAATTGGCAACAACAACATTTTGGTAACTGACGTTGAAAACTAGCGAAACAGGACTAAATATTTCGCAAAATTTAAGTAATTTTCGCATAATAAATCCATAACAAAATGTGGAAGTCAAGTTTTTTTTTTTTCAATAAGATTAATCAGCATTCCGGTAAACAATGTTTAAAATTTGGTTGATAAAAGGTTGATGATAAATCGCTATTGACATTTTCTAATGCAAATATGACGTATACACACTATTGCCACAAGAAAACTGTTTGTAGCGCCACTATCCCTGGGCAGAACCGCAATTTGTTAGACTACACAGTGCAACAAACATAGTACCATTAATGAATCATACATCAGCAGTTAATCTTTTTATAATGATGTAAGTACCGTTAAGTTCATAATTAACAGGTCGTGAAATACACAGTTCCCTTACAAATAAATTATACTCTAGTTCAGTGCGCACAATTTGTTAAGAGATAAGTGCTCTGTTAATAGTAATTTTATGCCTACAGCGCTTTATACGCAAAACGACCTTCGTACTCAGGTGTATATCAAACAAAATATTTGCTTTAATCACTCTCGTAATTGATAACGTTTATTTTTTGACCAGGCTTTTTTTTGATGAAAGCAAATTAAAGATGAAAAGTTAAGTACAATTTCTAAGTTTTTAGACCAATCCCGATTTTTTGATAAAAAGTCTACAACAGCGTAGAAAATCATACAAAGGAAATTATACAGGGTGATCAATGCAAATGGGTCAGTAGGGAGAAAACGAAAACTATAAGAGATAGGGGAATCTGCTCTTAGCAACCATGGCTTCGATTTTAGATTTATTAAAAACTGCATTCAAATTTTTTTTCGTATATCTATCCTGATTTGGTATGGGAATACGAATTTTTACATTTGTTCTTCTTGTGATTCACATTTCCCCAAATATTTCACAGAAATGACGCAATAAAAAAGAAAACGAAAATTAATATCTAAATAATTATCTTGTCTGTGATACTGACAATACATAAAGGAAAAAGTGGACGTCGATTTAGGTAATACGAAATTCAACACGGTAACACGTGGGTATGAGTAACTTTATTAAACATGCAAAAAATACGGTTTGATGTAACTTTCACTAAATAACTGAATGAGAATGAGATCGACTTATATGACATTACGTCACAAGGCATGATTCCGAGCAGAGAAACCGCAGGATCCGCGCATAGAAGATCGATACACGTACACTGCATTTAGAAACATTCCAGGGACTTAGATTCGACTTTTCTGATAACATGTGTCCAAGATATCACTATTACTGTAACGTTGTAGTTTATTCGAAATAACCATTATGATACTTTCTATTTCATTTAGACCGGTTTGCCAGGTGATTCGATCTTCCTAATGGCATGTGTCTAAAACCTTGCTACCTCTTACCAAAGTGTCATTTTCTTTCTTATTGAGATTTATATACGCTATTTTATAGCCGTAAAACTCAAGATGATCCATATCTCTAAAATGCAAATGACAGGTGGATAATTAAGATATATTTAGCCAAATCTTTAAAGTTTCAATTTGAAAGTCAATTTATTAATGCAGTGTAATACAGCTCCAATTGCAAATGGACATGCATCCGTATGAAAACCGAGATAGTGTTAAATTGGAAAGCATATTTCAATGCCTCGTCGAATTATGGTCTATTCCATTTCTAGGTATTATGAGAAGATGCAATTGAGACTAATTATTTGGAAAACGTGTCGGGAAACCCAGGCCTGCGATCGTTGCCCGGGACCGGTCGAGCTCTCGCTTCGGCTTCACTTTTCATCAGACCGGTCTAACGCCCGGATGCCGACATACGCTTATTATATCTGCGAAAAAATCTGTGCCGTAAAAGTGGCGGACCTTATAAGAATTACTCTCATTTTGCTGATGAAGTCGTTAACGGATTTCAATGGAAACGTGTTCGGAATACTATAGTGTTTGATAGATTCTTCAACTCTTATCACGGAAGACAGATATTCAGTTGTGAAATAGTATATTTCTACGTTTATTTGCACTGCAAGCAATGACAGTTACTTTGTAATACGAGACGGATGAGACTCCAGACGACGAAAACTAACCAGTTAGTGTCAAATCGATGTTAAATATTTCTAGCAAATTGACACCAAACGTTATTAAAAGTCATGCCGCATTTCGTAGAATTTCATTGCAATTTTATTAGAGTTTCGCGAGTCTGCTCCAAAGGAATTAATGTCAGATTTTTAAGCATGTTTCAAAGTTGTGCTAGAAAATCATTGAAGTATGATAACCACGTGACACCAGAAAATAACGCAGTAATTAAAATTATAACGCACATTCAAACTTAACAAAGGAATGTAGACTGGTATTAATAAAATTAAACTATAAAAAGCATGTCCGGCATACTTATTTTTTACTACCGTTAAATAATGTTTTTAGAATGTTAATAGCGTTTTCTCGATGTCTGACAGGATGTCTGGGAACTATGAAACTTGACTTCGATTAAATTGCGCCATTTCGCGAGCGCCATACGCGTACATATTTTCACAGAGTTTAGTAAGGCAAAATAAGGCGCGTGAACTACCTCGAGCATAATCGCCTAATAAGGTCGATAGTAGAGCAGAGCTATTTAAGGCCTGTCGGCTCGTTTTATTTCACTGTTATCGCTTCTTAAGTATTTTAGGCACGAGACACGATTTTCACGTTTTTTCTAACGCGTAACATCACTATGCGGTTTTTGGTTCCCGAAATCGTCACGGCTACCGTGTCTAGATTCTGATACAAAGATTGTATATACCTCTTTTCTTTGCCCAATTTGCATAATTTTATCAAGTTTTAATGCAAGTAACGGTGTAGCAACAGGTTTGTTTCGGCAAATTTCACTTGACGCTTATAGTCATAGTCTAGTCATGTTTTATTAAAATTTTGCCTAAATTCATCTAACGGTCATTGTAATGGTCATGGCTTTAAATAAGCGAATTAGGCTGCGGTGCGGTTAGGAATACTGTTAGGTTGATGTGTTTAATTTTATATCAATTACTTACGAGCGTACCTAATGTCATTAATTTTCTTTGATGACCTAATCATAATTATTTTGGTCGTACGGTTTTTAATTGAGTAAGATGGGATTTGTATTTAAGCATCTTTATTTATAAATAAAATTAGAAATATGTGTATGTATTACCGCAATACATAATTAAGTACTACTCATTTGTTTAAAAATTATAATAATGTAGTTTTATTACTGGAAGTTTTGAATACTGCAACTGTTATGAAAACGATAGATAGAAAAATACGCATCCGTTACATTTCTTATTATTATTTTTTGTGTTTGATTTATTTAGGGTTATTTTGTAAGTTGTGTCATTTTTTTTTTCTCCATTGAACGAACATATTCTTTTCTTTACTATCAATAACAGTCGTGTTTATACCTGTTCACTAAGTTCCAGTGGAGTTAGTCACAGATACTTTTTAGAGCAGAACAAGTACGAAATTAAACGTTATAACAGTAAGCATGGGTTTGCTTACCTTTCTTCCGCTTAGGCACCACTCTCACACCCGCCGCGTGTTCCACCACTAGGCACAAGGCCAGAGTCAATAAACAGTATACCGCACTGCACCCCATCGTAACACACAGTCCTAGCAAAAATCACTCAATTACTGCAGCACTGCAAGCATTTGCCTGACTCTCCAATCCAAAAAATCGCGAGCACAAATAAAAAAAAACACGATCAACGCGTCGCAGAGCACGCCGAACGAGTCAACCGTCCGACTACCCTATATTTTGACTTATAGCAATTTGGCAGTGCGAATTCCACTTGTATATAAAACCTTTCGCCGGTTCGGGGCGGGCGGTCATTGGTCGGCGCGGGCGCCGAAGGTGAAGGGAGCTAGAAGCCCCCTCTACTGTGGGGGGGACCAGGGTCGACAGACACTTTTGCTATCGACGGTGCAATAGCTGCTTGCACTGTCTTTGACGTTGTGCGACGACTTTCGGCGCCGTATGAAGCAGCTGTAAATGAATGACAGTTGATACTAATAGCTTACATTAAATTACCATTAATAATGTAATGACGTAGATTTTAAAGGGAATCACGGATTTTTCTGCCATTTGTAAGGCGAAAACCCAGTGGAAAAACGTAAAACGCTTTTGGGTTGGAAGGAAAAATAATGACTCACAGTGCATTATACTTCGTTTTATTAGATTACTTTAATTAAAGATCTATTTAAACTAGAATGAAATTAGTCTACAATTAACTTGTTTATTGTATTAAATGTAATGTAAATGTATTAAACAACGTTTATTACATCAGGTGCTTGTGATTTTATTAGGACTAAATAAAATAAAATTGCGCCAGCGGCGGCTGTGTTACAATTATTACAATTTAACGGTATACTACGTAATTACAATCTTTTACTGCAACTTTGAGTGAGAATAAAGACATTTAAACTTATATAAAACAACTTAACTACAACTTGCTTGAGCAACTTAATAAATATTTGTCTATAAATCAAGCATTATGTTAAGTTCGATCAGGGGGCCTATGATAGTTGCGTTAATCACGTGATAAATAAGTATAACAACATCCGTCACTCACACTCGCATTTTGTCAAAACGTGACGGATGATTTGTCACTTATTTGGGTGGATCAACTTTTTCTTGTTGTTATTCTGTCCCGTGACCCAGGGGACAAACAGTGATTAAATTTCTTAGAAAAGTGTTGATAATTTATATTACTGGTATTGTCAGGAGATAGTATACACAAGAAAGTGCTTATAATTGCTGCAATCACAAGGTTTTTGGTAATTATAACTAAGGAAAATGGCAGTTTAAAAAGTGACCCAGGGTACATCACCATGGTAGCGAGCAGCAGAATAAAGTTGATTGACCTATTTATCGCGTGATAAAAGCAACCATCATTGGCCCCCTGTACTCGATTTTAACAACGTGAGTGACCAATTTGTAATTAATATTGTTAATCATATATTTATTTGCTGGTAATAAGAGTAAAGAATGAATAAGAAGTCTGCATCAGCGACACGAAAGTCTCCATGTTGAACGTGACGATGCCCAAGCCGGAGAGAAGCAGCCTCTTCTGGGCCCTGGCGATGATGAAGATGAGAAACTTGGTGACTTCAGGGTCGGCCCAGCTCTCCCATTCAGCGCAGTAGACGTCTGTGCCGGCCTGCTCTCCTAACTGAAAAGCATATTAAATTAATAGTTCATTACTGCACACGCTGGGAAAGAATGGCTTGCC
Organism: Apotomis capreana; assembly: GCA_947623375.1. Classification (NCBI taxonomy): domain Eukaryota; kingdom Metazoa; phylum Arthropoda; class Insecta; order Lepidoptera; family Tortricidae; genus Apotomis; species Apotomis capreana. Next base: position 20,114,112 of record OX392506.1, read on the forward strand.
AGGTGAGTGGGAGACGACCATCCATAGGGAAGCCGGATAGTAATACGAAGCTGGCAAGCCCTTTCTACGGTTAAAGCATGTATAGTGCTTTTCGCAAACATGTGCAAAAAAATAAAAAATGTCACCATTCAAAAAAATATAATTCAGCTGTTTAGCCTGTTCACGAACACAGAGGCCATGTTTAGAAAAAAAATACTTCCCGGCCTAGGCCTTCAAATTTGTATAAGGTTCCTTTACAGTTCTCTCGAAACGTGATACTTCAAAGCTTGATAATATAACGCACGTTATGGCCACATTTCATTGCATGTTTGAGAAAAATCTATTATTGTCAGGCAACTATGGCTCATTAAATACTTTAAAACTAATATAGGTACATCATCATCATCATCATCATCTCAGCCATAGGACGTCCACTGCTGAACATAGGCCTCCCCTTTGGACTTCCATGTATACCGGTTGGAAGCGACCTGCATCCAGCGCCTTCCGGCGACCTTTATAAGGTCATCTGTCCATCTTGTAGGTGGACGTCCTACGCTGCGCTTGCTGGTCCGAGGTCTCCACTCGAGCACTTTTCGGCCCCATCATTCATTCATTTTCATGTAGGTACATCAATTACAAAATAATAAAAATAACTGAACTACTAGGTCACTTTTTTTTCTGCGAGATGTGTACGCAAGTGCGTGGAGTTGGGTAGCTGACCGCGGATACGCTGGATCAAAACACCTTTTAGGCAATTGTTTTCCTTCATGAAGGTCGCTAGCTTCGGATTAAAGAATTTATTATTTTCATTAAGTAAATTTTCACTTACATGAGAACTTACAAGCTAATGCTAGTGATGTTAGTAATGTACAAAGTATGATTTTAGATAAAGGTACATTGCAGTGGAGGAAGTTATTAAAAAAACTAAAAATAGGTTACAGTAACTAAGTAACTATTTTACATTACAAAAATTTATAAAAATACATATTTATAAATACAGATTATATGAGATGAAGGGTGAACTGTAATTTGTCTTAATTATATGATCAGTAAGTTAAATTTTTAATTATTGTAGTGTCTTTGCATTCTTAATATTCGATGATAGATTTTTGTCTAGTTTCACACCTTCATACATTGCGTATCAGTCGGAACCCTCAACACAAAGAAATTAATTCACTTTGTGACCCTCAGGATAATTCAGTTTTTACTCGTACGTACTCTACAATCTATTATAAATTAGGGACGGATTGTTACACAATTCGATCTAGTCTCAAACTATGCAACCAAGGACAATATACATGTAAATAGTATAGAGAACTTCAATGCAAAGCGATTTAACGAAGCATAGAATGCTCCATCTTAACTCCCATTACCGTCAAAAGATCATAAATATGGGACAAAACAATCTGAGACATTGTCAAACGAAATAAAAATTTGTCTGACTAATTCTCAGGCTTTGAAACTGGGAGACGTGACGGCGGTATCGCTTGCGTGCGAGCGCGAATGGAAAAATAACCGAACTATAATTAAAATTGCAGTATAGTTAGGTAGTAAAATTTGTATTTTTTTTGAAGTTACATTCTGAGCATTTCGTTGTTGTATTTCCTTAATCAATGAGCATCGACAACTAATTGAAGCGCTAATTACACCTGTGCTTTCCCCTTGCTACATTTGATTGTGGTTGAAGGCTGGTTGAATCGAATATGGAATAAGAGGAGCAAATATTTATGAACGACTGCTAGACAATGTCCCATGAAAAATCTACGGGCTTACCTCAATCAAACAGCTGGCGAAGTAACAAGGCATATACATATGGAATACCCCCGTGAGAGCAAACAAAGTGTACCTGGGATCTACACCAGAAAGATATATCTGGTACAAATTGCAAGAGATCAAAAAAGAAGTTAGCATAAACGCAGCGAAGAGCCAGATTCCATATAAGTCCTGAATTAAATAGTAGAACTCTAGTGCTTCTTGGTGATCTTTAACACAATTCTTCAGTTTCGCTTTCAATTCTGATATGTTTTTTGAATTTTGAAAAGCCCTCTGGACACTATGAGTCATCAACTTTATTTTCATACGCAAATGGCTGGTCGCGATACAGAAAGACCCGTCAAAGCCAGCGAAGTTCGGAACCATAACGAAAATTCCAAATGTGTAGTAAGCAAATACCAATTGGAAATAAGGAAATTCGTATTGCTTATCTTCAAGATATTTCAATTCCATTTCATGTACCATGTATAGCTTAAAGTTGTCGGATCGTAAGCTTTCATAAATCATAGATGTTCCTGCGTAAATTGGAAATATGCAACTCAAAATCAATGGAATTACAATGTAACATTTTTGCCCAAACAGGCCTTGTTTTATAAAGTAGTCGTAGATCTCTTGATAATCCGGCTCCATGCCGTTTCCCTTCAATAAATCTTTAGTTATTTGCTCTAATAATCTGGCGTACATATCAGTTTTCAAATTGGCATAAATCGTTTTAAACACAAAGAGCAAAATGATGACTCCAATCGTTATGTTCCTTGTTGAATTATAAATATCAACTTGCACCAAGCATTTCAGGGTATACCATATGAACCAAAAAAGAGTACCAAAGTGAAATAGCAAAACGAGCATAAACAGCGCCATTCTTAGACACTTGTTTGTTCTGTTTGGGTAAATTAGACCAACAGCAAGGGCGAATGAGCAAATCTTGAACGTTTCATTAAACGATTTATATTTCTTGTCATCACAAATCTCCTGTATTTTTTTCATCTTTGTCATTTTTTATGAAGCGTATACGTTTGATGCCAAGAAAATCTGAAATAATGCTACGAACGAAACTAAGCTGCTATAGAGGGTTGATTTCTAATAGACTTCTTGGCAATTGCTCGCCACTTAGATACCGCCCTCTTAACGCCACATTATAACCAGTCATCTACTAATTTTCTTCGCCGTATCATTTCTGCCGGTAATTTCTGTTTTGCTTATTATGTCCAACTATTTCAAATTCCTTATATCGCGTATTTCGTTACAATTAATTTTCATTTCGTAATTTGGTAAAAGTACTTATAAGTACCTAAATAATATGAAAGCCAGAATTACATGAGAAGATTTACGATATATCAGTAGTCTTATGCACTCAAGCGAAGAAAAAAACTGCAACAACATGGTTTCTTAATTTATTAGTTCACATACTTTAGTATGTGAACTAATAAATGTTTCATACAACATACTAGATAGTTGGTCCCACTGCAGAAATACAAAAAAAGGTACCGCCGCACTCATGTATATTAATTAATCTCTAAATAAATGTGCCACCTGTCTGCAACGAGGCGAGACTATAGATGGAGTTAGATTGAAGATGTACGAGAGCATAACATGATGCAACTATACCGCATATCATAGAACATAGGAAGTCCTGGAGTGTCCCACTGACTAATGAGAGCTCAATGTCATGTGATGACTCGATAAGTGATCTATATTAATTATTTTTAAAGAAGCACTGTGTGAAATAAGGTTGATGTACAAAAGTAGAAAAACAAATATGTATATTCAACTATCAGTCGCAATTTCCGAAATCCCAATCAAATGAATAGAAACTATTAGATGGAAGCATGATGAAATTTTCGGCCTCGTAATTCTATAAACGTTCCACCATACTCTAGATTAATTACAACAAAGATAAGCTACTGCCTGTAATACTATTGATAGATTGAAGATGTGAAATGACGTAAATACTCGTATGCCATATCCAGAGCGCATAGAAAGCCCTGTCACAACCAATGACAGCCCAATGTCAATGAGTGCGTAATAAATATCTTTATGATAACACTGAGCACTGCACGAGTGAATGTAGTTGAGGCGGTTTTACGCCACACGACCCTTAAGCCTATTATACAACTGCACCAGATTTTACCAACAAATTAAAAAGGAATGTTGTGAAACTTAATGTAACGACTTATATCTGTCATAAATTCGCAATTAAGCAGATAAAAGACAATGATGTTACGAAAAACCGTGCTTATACAAATATGTGTTGCGAAATATTTAAGTACGCCCTTGATATTTTATGGGTTTTCGTGGGATTCTGTATGCTTAATTAAGTATTTCATTAATCATGATATGGCTTCTATGAAGCATGGCTTGGACCGGCCCTTTATGATGGTAACCGACGAAAAGGCACTTCATAAGATACTTAGCAAATGTAAAGGCAAGACAGGGCTGCTAGATGACCTACGGCCCCTGCCGCACGGGCACCTTTCGCTAAAGTGTTATGAGCTCAAAAACCATAACTTAGAAAAATCGCACAACTAGTGCAACATCGACAGAACTGTTTCTTGAGTGTATTATCCTTGAACAGGTGCGCCACTAACGGCATAGCAAAAAAAGTAAACAAGTGCTCCAAAATAGAATAGAATAGAATACCTACTCTTTATTGCACACCTCAGGAAGAAAGAAATACAAATACAGATAACACTTATTATTACAATAGAGGTAAACAATAGGCGGTCTTATCGCTAAAAAGCGATCTCTTTCAGACAACCTTTGGGAAGCGGGTTAATATAAATGAAATGAGTAGACGATGCAAAAAATTATCAAGAAAACTCCTGAAAAATTATTAAAAACTACTAAAACCTAAAATAATACATATTGATACATAAACATATTAACATGAAAATATACTTACATAAATAAATATAACTAAATATATACTCATATATAAACTTAAGTACTTAAACCTTATATTTACGAGTATAATAGTATTTTGTGTAACGAACCACAATACTACTATGTCTGTCACAATGCCAGAGTATTAAAGGAGAGACAAATAATGTTCTTTAAGGTGTGTTTTGAAAGTATCAACGGATTGACTACGTTTCAATTCGACAGGGAGAGAGTTCAACAATAGAGTAGCCTAAAAGGTAAATAAGCTGTTATAGAATTTAGAAGAAGAAGAAAGGACAGCCATAAGCAAATTTTGAGAGGACCTAATAGAACGAATGTAACTGAAACGCTCCTTGAGGTAGCAGGGAGTTGCAAAATCAACAGGGGTAAAAAAAACAATTGTAGTGATTTGAATTACAAAGTTTTTTAAGCTTTATGTAACTAGCTGCACCGCGTGGTGTTGCCCGTTCATCCCACTGGAAGACAATTTTTTTCGCAATAAAAAAATGATACATTTTGGTATGAAGGTAGCTGACACATTATTCTAATAATACCTTCATACCAAAATTTATCAAAATTGGTCCAGCTGTTTCAGCGTGAAGCAGTAACAAACATACACATAAACACACTCACAAACTTTTCCTTTATAATATTATTTATAATGTGATATCTAAAATACGCAAATAAACCGTACCAGGCATTGAAGTTTAGGTTCTTGTTACGTAGAAATCCAAGCGCACTAACAAAGGATCGACTTTACGTGGACACTATAATTTGATGGCACGCTATACTAATTTGCCACAATTTCCCCTTTTATAACCACAAAAAATCATGTTAACCGAGTTACTCACTAGGCCTAGCGGAACATAGTTTGCAGACCTGTAGTTACGTGTTGCCACACCCCTAATCGGCTTCGGTAGCATCCCGTTGAATTTCGCAAACCGCTACTTACACCCTATTCAAGGGCCTCAGGTAATTTGCTTTTCATTATCGTAGTATTCTGTTATCATACGGGTAAAATAGTAGGTACAGTAGCAGTGGCGGCTAAGATTTTCTTGAAATGAAGTGAAGTATAAATTGACTCCTTGCATAGACGTTTTACATTTATCTTCGGGATATAGTTATGGTAGAAAAATAATTGTGTCAAGCCCAATCAGTCCCAATTAACAGGGATTTTTGGGGTGCAGTTGAAATTTTCACAGATGATGTATTTCTATTGTCGATTTAACAACAAATACAGAAAACAAAAAGTTATACATTGTTTAGTTGTACGGAACCCTCGGTGCGCGAGTCCGACTAGAACTTGGACTTTTTTTTTTAAGTTATGTCACCATTTTACGCTCCAAAATGATACCATTTTGAATCTTTTCTCACAGTGTAGTCGTGATAAAAACGTTGTGGTGTACTAATACATCATAAACTATTTCCTTAAAACTAACAATTACGTGTGGGCTTTAAACTTTTCAGCAAAAACGTTTCGTATGCAAATTATATTACATTTCTCCGTTACTCAGGTGGATTCAATAATACAGTGTTGCATCTAATGTCATAACGTGCGATTAGCGATAATTTGAGCAGTAGGCGCACGCGCACGCTATCTTGCGTGTGGGGTGATCCGGCGTTGCGTATTCGGAGGAAGTGCTAGCGCTCTAGCTCTTAAGGGGTGAGAGATAGATAGAATATTCTTTATTGCACACTTCAACACTTTATTGTACACAAAAACAATTCACAAAACTTCAAAAAATAAAAATAAAACATGTACAAAGGCGAACTTATCCCTATAAGGGATCTCTTCCAGTTAACCTTTGAGCAAATGAGAAAATAATGGGATATCCAAGAAGATAGACAAATGAACAAGTTAGTATGCACAGATACACTAAGGACTAATGTCTTAACATAATAAAATATGTGTAATTCCAAAATATAATACATAGAAATCAATCTAAGGCCTTTCAGTCTTTTTTCTACACCCATAATTGTTAATTTACTATAATAATTTCAGATACTATTGGCAGCGACCAAAATCAGAGATGTAATTTCATAACAGTACCATATAGTACAGTACCGCGTGTGGTTCTAATATGAAACTCGCCTTCGGCTCGATTCATAAAACTAAACTCGTGTTTTTAGACCTCTTATTATGTAATATTTGCGTAAACTACTATTACAGACTATACAAACAATGTGTCAGGAATCAAGCCAATACGACAACAAAGAAGCACAAACACAGATAACACATAGCATTACAATACGGGCTTTTGTATATATATACCGATTTCTTCCAGACAACCTTTGGGAAGCGGATTTATAAATAAAATGAGATTAGTAGGCGATGCAAAAAGTAATGAAGAAAATATGGGAGACATATATAAAACTCTAAATAACTCGTAACATCATCTTTTCTAGGTCTATATCACTAATAATATTGTTCATTGCACATTATGGCGTTATTCAAACAAGACACAATACATAACCATAGATGGAAAACCGAGTGGACAGCTGCGACAGAAGGCAAATCCAGCCAGCTGACTGACCCTACGGCTAAGCCAAAGGGATTCGATCTCCCTCGCAAGCTCTGGTGTCGGCTGAACAGACTCAGAACAGGACACGGCCGCTGCAACTTTTTCCTACATAAGTGGGGATGGAAAGAGTCTCCACTCTGCGAGTGCGGTGAGGAAGAGCAGACCACTGAACACATCATCCAACGATGCCCACTTCACTCATACGCTGGATCTGTTGAGGACCTGTATTCTATGTCTCCTGACGCTGCCGCCTGGCTTAACAATTTGAAAGTCATTCTTTGATTGCTCGCATGAAACTGCCATACGATTAAATAAATAAATAACCATGAAAAAATATGCAATCCAAAAAAATAGGTACAGTAACATATATTATGATACTGAGATGCATGATTCACCAGAGATTTAGACTTAAAAAAAAATTGTGGCTGTGAAACTGCTATGAATATCAGAATTGCATAGGCATTTAAAATTAAAGTTATATTTATTTATAATACTGAAAATCAGAAAGCAAAATTAGAAAACAGGAGAATAAAACGGTTACTCGTTTCCAAGTCAACTTTTATTTCATTCATCAAGAAGCCACAATTCTCATGAATGAATTTGTAGCTGATGCAATTATTATGCGCAATTGCATTTTATTCATTCATTGTATCGTCGCATGAGTTCGAGTACGTCACTGAATATTCGACGACGAACCAATCACCGATAGAGAAGGGTGGGTCTAATGCAACTGTTGCTAATTAGGGTTCTGTACCTCAAAAGGAAAACACGAAATCCTTTTAGGATCCCTTTGTTGTCCGTCCGTCTGATCTTGAGAACACGTGGAACTATCGAGTTGAAATTAAAACTATGTACTCAAGTCTACAGTCCCTTGAAGGTGTAAGAAAAACGAATTTATAAGCTAGCGTCAAAATGCGATACTTACGGCCGTTTATGCCGCGAAAAACGTATATTTCGACACTTAAGGGAATCAAAATTTATAGGACTCTTGCCGTTGTCGTTTAATAGGCAGTGCCTTCACAGTTCGTACGAAACCCTCGGTGCGTTAGTCCGATGCGCACTTTTTTTATGAATATTGATATATACAATTTTTTTACGGGGTCCACAAAATTATAGATGGGGATCGGACCCACGACTTCTGCTTGTCCGGAGCAGTGCTCCGATCCTTGAGCTACCGCGACGCACATCGGCGCATCTTTTTTGAGTTCATGAATCATCCGATGACATGGATCGCTTCATTACTTATGACTTTATGTATGTATTAGATACTATTATATTTTATCACATCTAGATGCGGTCAAAGGCTTTAATGGTCACCTTTTTTACGCAGCAAATCACAAGAATTTCTCAATACGTATGTCTAACTTAGAACGGGAGTTGGTAACTGCAACCAACTACGGAAAAGATGGGGCTGGACCGAGGACGAAAGCTGCGAATGCGGATGCCCACACAGCAGACTGTACGCCTTATTGTCATGTAATGCACACTAACTAGGTTCGCAGGTTATGTGGAACATCTCAAAGACCTAACAAGCGAAGCTGTTGACTTCCTCACAAATTGTAAATTTAGATTATAAGTAAGCACGCAGTGTAAATTTTTCACTATACGTTTGCCTTCATGTGTTAGATCACATACGCCCAAATAATCTGTGGATCACCATTCCTATTACTTTTAATTGCAACAATCAAATAACAATGTTAGCACGTAATATAAGTTATGATGGAGCCTTGTCTATAATCAGGCCTTCAGGCGTGATGTTGCGTTATCGCCACGCCCCACTTGAGAACTTGATATAATTACTAGAGGAAAATTGGAATTTCAGCATAGGGAGTTTCCAAGGCCTGTTGATTTCCTATATGTACGGAAATTGGCTGTGAATTGACTGGTTTTAATAAATCTTCATTTACTTCTTTTATCTTGTCTGTTGGTGGTTTTGGTAGTTTTAAATCTTAATCAATTCGTTCATAATTTATGATCTTCACTCTTTTCGGTAGAGCGATCGCCTTTCTTCCATATTCTTTGTTTGTTTTTTTTGGTCTCTCGATACGACAGAGGTGCCCACTTTCTCCTTCACTTGATTAAAATAAGTTAATCTTGGCCTTCCCCTGCGACTTCTTCTGTTAACTTTGCCTTCCTGGATATTAAACAAAGAAGTCATGATATCGCAACAGATGTTCTATTATCTGCCCTCATCTGTTACTTAGCAATATTTGTGACAATTAATAAAGTTTACTATCAAATAAAGGACACGTCTTCCTCCAAATTATCCTCGGTTGTCAGGAAAACAATAGATAGGACTGGATGGAAGCAAATCATTCACTCCAAGTTTATCCTCAGTCACGACGGAACGACAAAAGAGAGAGTATCAAGTTTCGGATTCATGAGATTACGACTATTATAAGAATATAAGAAGTTCAAAAAGTACCTGCATGTTTTTATTTATGTTCCTTACTGGACTTCGAGTTGTGGACGATCTACCTTTGTTGCTTACTTAATACAAAACATTTTGCATAGTTTCTGAGTGAAATTTCAAAATATCGATGTAACAAAAAAACCGGCCAAGTGCGAGTCGGACTCGCGCACCGAGGGTTCCGTACAAACACTTTCCATCCCTAAGTGGTTAAGTTAAGTTTGCACCTGGTATGTATAGCGCCCCATATAAATTAGGTGCAAAGTTAGGTATTAAAAAAAAAAATTATGGTTTTCGTAATTATTCCTTTATCTATGCTATAAGACGTTGCTTCGTACCAAATTTCAAGATTCTGAGTTCACGGGAAGCACCCTGTAGGTTTTGATTCCCTTGCAAGTGTCGAAAATTTGCAAATTAGGTGCAAAGTTAGGTATTAAAAAAAAAATTTATGGTTTTCGTAATTATTCCTTTATCTATGCTATAAGACGTTGCTTCGTACCAAATTTCAAGACTCTGAGTTCACGGGAAGCACCCTGTAGGTTTTGATTCCCTTGCAAGTGTCGAAAATTTGCGGCATAAACGGCTGTATCTTTTGATTGCGTTGGCTTAGAAGTTTGATTTTTTCACAGCTTCAAGGGACAGTAGACCTGAGTAATTGATATAAATTTCAGCTTCATACGTCCACGCGTTTCTGAGAAAAAGGGTCTTGACAGACGGACAGACGGACAACAAAGTGATCCTATAAGGGTTCCGTTTTTTCCTTTTGAGGTACGGAACCCTAAAAATATTCATTCTCTCTCTACACTAACTTTATCATTATTTACCGAATCCCGAAAATCGAAATTCATGTCGAAATCTAGACATGGCCGCGAAAAAGGAAAAACCTTGGCCCAGATTCTAATGAGTACCGGATCCGTAACCGCACCCAGGTAATGAATTTTCTAGTCAAAAACTATCATTACCATTAATTAAGCATTGCGCCTGGTAATCAATTAAGTTACGAAGTATCTCGTGGGAGGTAGGGAAACCATTTCGGCTTATTGTTCTTGAAGGCCGCTGTTATCCATATATCTGAGTATGACAATTAGTGTTGGTGTTGCAGGTGCCTGATTATCGAGATATGGTGTGGAACCATGGATGAATTTCACGTGAGTGTAAACCGCTTAATACAATAATTAAATATGTCTCACGAAAGTTTTAATAAAATTATGGATGAATGAAATCAGCGGACTTGTAGTTGTATGAAGATGTGGCAAACGCATCGCTGTATCCTGTTTCAGAACTGTTCAAGCGTGGCTTAAGTATATTTGTAACCTAGATTTAGTACTAGTACGTCTTAGGTCCATCTCTTTGCTGTGCACCATAAAGGTATGTACTTAAAAGAAATTTCATTTTAAAATCTATGTACGCTTACCTATTCAATTCTCAGCTCCTTTGCACATTTTCCCGAAGGTACTTTTAATACATTTAATCCGAAATATGGTAAAAAAACCTATCTTTGCTACATTAAGTACACGCAAAAGAAATTTGTCTTTACCCGCGTCTCAATTACAGATTCACCTTTACTTTCAGTGGTAGTGATGTATCTAGCTTCAACTTTGTTTTTTATCACGACACGAGGTTCGTAGTGAGCAAGTATTGGCAGCAACGTCGGAGTAGTTATTCGTAATGCGAGAGCAAGTGTTAGTCCATACGTTCCGCGTCGTTGGTTTGATCGGTTAAAACTGTAATTAATGTCACAGATTTGACGCTCGAATCAGCCGATATGAAGCATATCGCAGCTAACTAATACCGACGTGGTGGACACCGCCTCGGGTAGCCATTACATTTTCAAGGCAAATCTAACTATTTTATCTCACGCCGTCTTGAGGTCCGTTTCCGCTGTGTTTCATTTTTGTTTTGTACTTTCTTTTTAGTACGCGAGGTTGAAAGTGAATTTGATTTAATCGCAAATGAACTTTTTTGGATTTTTTGTGGTTTCTATTCTGTGATTAATTTCGAGTTCGGTTGGAAGCTAGGAATGTATACTGGCAACAATAGTGTAATAAACCAATTGTCATCTTTCCGTTGTAGTTTGTTTTTTAACTTTTAAACAAAGTCGCTTCCTGCTGTCTGTCTGTTGCTGTTTGCTTAGATCTTTAAAACTACGCAAACGGATTTTGATGCGTTTTTTTTTTAATAGAGTGATTCCAGGAAGGTTTATACCTCTCAGACACACTTCCGAGTGACAGTTGACATTTAGAACACATGTTTTATTTGTAAATAACTTAGGTTTCTAGTATATAATTAGTTGGAGTTATTAGTTTTATTGATTATCGTTTTTATTAATAACTTAATATATTATGTTATTATGAAATACATTGTATACATAAGTAGACACATTAAATAATAATAATAAAAAACAAATATACCACCATTTACCACTAGTCCATCAGTGTCATTTTTCGGAAAAAATAATAATAGGTATCTTCGTACTCTATGTTGAAAAAATTGACGTATCGCGTGTTCCTATGGAAACAACTGCCTATCGGCGGTTTGTCGAATGTCGTGTTCTTAATTTGGATAAGGTTACCACTCAATGCAGTGTTTGACGTCTATGTAACGCGTGACGGAGAACAATGAACAACCACAAGACTGAACAGTCATAAGTTCCATACTTTTACGTCGTAAATATGGCGTATAGGGTCTGAGGTGTCGTTTACAAAGGTTCTGGGCCCAGTGTACAATTAAATTGGAATTATCGATTGATTAACGAGTAGGTTTCTGAGTTAATGCCGAGGCATATTTAAGGCATGTAATAATATAATTTCGTCGTAGTTGTTTCCATATATGGCACGACTTAACCAAATCTCAGGTTTTGTGCAATGGGTAAAGAAAGTGCTGTCATTCTCTTTTATATTGACCTCGTACCGATTTTGGATTTAATGAGTGCGTATTGCGTTTTAGATAAAGTTTACTAAATGTTTAATTGTATTTAATACAACTCTCACTGACCTACCTACCTACCTACCTACTGTTATTTTCCAATGGTTTTCTTTGAGATAAAAATAATGTATTTTGAACGCAGAGTGATATAACGACGCTAAGAATCAATATTGTCTAAGTAACAAAAAAAACTTTTGCCCACTTTGACGTTGGACATCCGTTTTCCCTATACATCGATATAGGTCGTTGTAGTTAACCATAAAAAAAAAGTGTGTGTGTCAGCTCCGACGCACGACTGGAGTTTACTCTTCAGGCCAGGCGCGCACCACGATTTTTTTTTAGTCGCGCGATAATTTTGTCGCAGAAATAAGCGTACTTTATGGGTTTATGAAAATCGTGGTGCGCGCACTCTCATATAAACCCATATCTTGCATTTATGCGACAAAATTATCGCGCGACTAAAATCGTGGTGCGCGCCTGGCCTTAAGACCGATTATAAAATATATACTCAATACTCAATACGTTTATTGCACATAATGATTAGTAAATAGTTTAAGTATCACATTATGTACCCTGTTGGGTGCTGCAAACAAGAACGAGAAGGTAGGCACTTACATAATATTAATATACATACGAGTATAATATACAGCAAAATTACAATATTTTACAAGGAAAATTTACTTCCGATTCATTTTTAACAAATTGGAGAGATCATGAGTAGTAAACTAGTAACTAAATAAGGAAGCGTGATGTAAAGCGCCCTCGAGCGGCTAGTTTAGTTACTACAGTCTGCAGTGCTACGGAAAAAAAACCGTATCTTACTATGAAATCCATACAAAGATACGACCTTTCTACCGTAGTATCGCAATACTTTTTTTTTTTATCTATTAATTAAGGAACTTTGATCATTTTTATGAACATGCCAGCTCCAGCAGGCCTAATACACAACATCATTCATCTAAAAGACATAGATAAATAAAAACATAAACCGTATAAACTTAAAAATAACATGTACACGAAAACAACTAAATTTGTATACACTATTTACATAAAAAAAACTGTATACAAATTTAGCCGATTCCGATAAGGGTTCCGCCAATATTGAATTGAACATTACATTCAAGAAAGATCTGGTCTTAGACCTAGCCATTTACATTAGACAAAAACAAACGTACAAAATCACCTTCCTTAAAAAAAATCCTTAAATAAATCCAAAATCTCCTTAACAACAACTCCAAACAGCGTTTTGAACTTCTCCTCCCAACTTTCGGTAGAAAACAAAATATCCTTCGTCTTCTCAACCAGCCTTTCAAAAGTAATACGTCTCTTCTTCTTGTCCTTATTTTGTCTTTGATCTTCCATATCAGCCCGCTCAATAGTAGGCTGATTGACCAATAGACACTCGGACTTCTTCACATCTGTTACTTTTTTCGACTTCCGCGGCTTACGAACCTCTTGTTGTGGCTTGCTCTCTAATCTGTACTGACTTACTGATCGCTGGCCCTCAGCCTGACGGACGGAATCTTCAGACTCTTTAGATTGTAACGGCTTCGACAAAACAGCATCTCTATATGACTTTCCAAAACTTAAGTCATTCTCAAAAACAGATGGCGCATCCTGACTACAAACATCCGTATCCCTTTTTTCCTTATTTTGCATATACAACCAAAAAGCCCGTTTATATATACATCCCTCAGCAGACATAATCCTGCGAATTTCTTACTCCTTCACAAAAACCGGGCACGACTTATCTAAGGCCATATGGCTGCCTTTACAATTAATGCATCTTAAAATAGTCGTTTCGCAATTGGCATGCTCCCCGCCGCATTTCGGACAAGTTACTTTAGTAGTAGGACAAAACCTGCTCAGATGACCGAACTTCCAACATCTTGAACATTGGGTAACCGGGAAAGTGTACTGATTTACCTTAAATGAACCACATGTGGCGTCAAACAGGGATGCGTTCTGGCACCAACTCTATTCGCCCTTTATTTTGCAGTTGTAGTCAAAGACTCCTTACAGGTTTTGACTGATGGCATCCGCATTCGCTTCCGCACTGACGGCAGTGTTTTCAATTTGGCTAGACTGAAGGCTTGCACGAAGGTGTCTCTAGCTACGATTACGGAGATTATGTATGCAGATGACCTGTGTTTTGTGGCGGACTCCCCAGAAAGTCTACAAGAGCTTATGTCGAGTCTAAATCAGTCGTGTCAGCGGTTTGGCCTTAAAATCAATGTCAAGAAAACCGAAGTAATGGGGTCGGAGACATTGACGCCACCTGACATACGGCTTGATGGTGACTCGCTTAAGCAGGTAGACAGGTTCAGATATCTGGGGAGCACTGTAACTGCTAAGTGCCACCTTGACGACGAAATAAACAGCAGGATCGGAGCGGCTGCTGCTGCCTTCGGGAAACTTCGCGTCAAGGTGTTTCGCTCACATGACGTAAAGCTTCCGACTAAGGTATCTGTGTACATGGCAATCGTTCTGCCCAATCTCCTGTATGCCTCAGAAACATGGTGCCTCTATCGCAGACATATTCGCACATTGGATAGGTTTCATCTTAAATGCCTCCGTGACATTATGAACATCTCCTGGTCGGACCGTGTTCGGAACACGGAAGTTCTGCGACGTGCTAATGTCAACGGAATTGAAGCTTATTTAATGAGGCGGCAGCTGCGGTGGTCTGGCCATGTCTCCCGCATGTCAGAAGAAAGAGTGGCTAAGCGCATCTTTTACTCAGAGTTGCAGGACGGCAAGCGGAAACAAGGCGGCCAACTCCTGCGGTATAAAGATGTGCTGAAGCGCCACATGCGAAGATGTGACATCGAACCTTCGCGCTGGGAGACTTTGGCCCAAGATCGACCTAACTGGAGGCATACAGTGCAGGTAAAAGTGCAAGCCTTCGAAGGAAAAAGACGGAAAGAACTCGACGCTAAGCGCGACGAGTTGAAGACCCGACCACCTGTGGTCATCAGTTATAATTTCGTCGGAGGGGTGCTGACTTGCAGCATTTGTGGCCGTACATTTGCAGCAAAAATCGGCTATGTCAGTCACCTTAGAGCACACGAAGGACGCTCTGACTAGCTAGTGTGTCCAGTCGCCGGGGCCGAAATCGGCTAGGATTGGATGATACCTTAAATCGGCAACCGTAGGCATAAACATATGGCGGTAAAGAAGTTCCCTTAAAACACAGACGAATAGCTTCAGCCTTAACCCAACGCCCATCATGATCCAAACGGTTCAGTCTACATATTGACAAAATGTCTTCAGACCCTTCAATATTCTTTAAAAATTCGTCTTCCTCAACCTCCAACTCAACCTGCCTTATAATTCCATAAGTGCAGCATGCCATATTAGACCAATAAGAACGTCTCGTCTCATTGTTAAACTCCTGAGAAGCCAGAAGCTTCTCCGCATCATCCTTAGAGTTAAACTGTATGCGAACTTTACGTGGACCCATAAACTTGACGGATAAAATTCCTTTTATACCCTTAAATTGCAGCAACTTTGCCAAACCAATCTGTTTCGGTAAATCTTCTTTTGACACTATATAAACTTCAAATAGCTTGTCAGGCACACCGTCCAGCTCCAGCTGCGTTTTGGCGGTTGCTAAAACCCGCAAGCGTTTAGGTTTCCTGCCTATTGTGATAAAACTATCACTACAACCACAGATTTCGTCGCTCAGACCACAAGCACTCATCACCGCTATATGCCGCACATCCGACATGGACTCAGCGTCCGATACAATATCCGATTGACTCGGCCCTGCCTTATTATCAAACTCCACTTCAGATAGACACGACGGAGCTGCCCGCTGCCCACATTCTAAAAGTGACGTATCACTCACGACACCTCGACTTGACTCACTCATCGCAAAAACAGCGAAAAGGACTCTAAAACTGAATTAACTTATAAATAAAATAAAATTTGATAAAATTTTCAACCGTCGCCTTTGACAACCAAACGTCAATCCTCGCAATACTTATATTTTTGCATAGATATAGTATAGTAGTTATAGATTTGCCACAGAGCGACCAGGGGTAAGAGAAAGACATATAATGACGTCAAAATGTGGGGTTGCCATGGTCGCAAAAAAAAACCCATAAAAAGTTCCAAGTAAGTACACATTCACAACATTTAATTTTTTTTATTCATTGTCCGATGACATCAAATAAAGGATAGAAAATTATGTATTCCCTTTTTATATTTTTGAAAATATTCCAATTAACGATTAAAAATCTATTAGTTCCTCATTTTAAAAGACCATAGGCGAAAGGTAATTGGTCACAGCGCAGTAAATCATAAGCCGGACTATTACTAAGGCGGATTTAGGATAAACATTGGAGCGCTGTTCTTTTATGGGCTACGACCACATATCTGTGGCTACGACTGTCAATTTTCCACAAGGTGTCGTCATTTGAGTGCTGATTGATTTGAGTCTTAGACGACGCTGCTTTCACCTTTATATTTAGTATTTTCAAAACTACTCCGTATAATCAAATAATAATAATATACTTGGGTTCTCTGATAATAAAAATAATGAAATTAGTTTAAACTTTAAATAATTTATGTATTTACAACAATTGTTTCAAAACAAAATTTTTGATTTGCTCTTGAATACTGTAGAATTTTTCTGGCCAATACTAAAAAAATAGGGTGAAACTTCTTCTTTTTCTTCTATTCTACTCAGGATACTTTTAATCCATCGTGACATCGTGACAGTCCACGTTCATGGACGAACCGCCTTATTGGGACATTCTGTAACAAAGCAAAATTAAATAGTAAAATTGTAAACGACATAAGTAGATAGGATATCACCAATACTAGTTGCGAAAATCTAATTTTTCTCAGGCCTTGCTATTCATTTTTTACACGGTTCTTTCTCTGTCGGAATCGGAGAACTGAAAATATCAATTTGCTATAGATTCCCCAAATATGGGGGTAATTTTTATTTTATATCTAGGCATCCCCAAATTGGATTATAAACCGACTGATTTATTTAGACGTCTATGTTAACTGGCTTCTATCGTAGATTTATGCTACGGAATTTGACCGATTTGCAATATTTACATGTCAAAATGCTCAGAGTTATTTTGAAAATAATTTACAGATTTTTCCTATTTTATCAAGTTTTTCCATGATATAACTAATGATTTAACTTTGTAACTTGATTCTTGTGAGGTTTGAGAAAGAAATAGGTGATCAAAACTCAAAGATACTTGTACTTACGCATGAAATGTAAAATCCGCTTATTTTCGGTAACTGTTGCTTTTCTAACCAAACACTGAACACCCCACCATTTTTGAGGCTACACACAAACACTCCACATCCGTTAATATGTCAATTATCTGGTAATAATAATTATTTCATACACAAAATCTTCTATTTTTATACCGCTTTTGATACTACCATGATTGTTTTGCTTCGAATTTGAAGTGTGCCAATAACCCGACCATGAAAAAATGCTCGGTCGCTGATAAAGACAAAACATGGCACTCTTTTCTATTTCTTCTTTTAGGAATCGCAATAAGGCTATCTTTATCTATCAAAGCGTGTCAGACCCTTGTATTTTTGGAACGTATCTGCCGTGCTAATTTAAAAAGTCGTATCTCAGTATACGATCGGGGTAAAAATACGACTTCTTAATTTAGCAGGTTATGCGTTAAGCGATATAGACTAAGCTCCCGATATAAAATGACCTTCACAGAGATGTTTATTTGATGAAATGTATTTTATATTTAGTTTAAAATGTCAATAAATATATTGCAAATGGGTTGCCTAACAAATTTTAGTCCAGGGTATGTTTAGTTTAAAATTAAAAAATTTTTTTTTTTACATTTCACTGATTCGATTATTAGATAAATTCATAATTAAATAATCTTTAATTTTATTTAATTTCAATTCATCAATCAGACCTTTGCAAAATGCTAGTAGGTATAGATTTACCTGTTTATACCTGGCTACCCAATAGTTGTGACGGGAAAAGAATAGGCAACCTAACGTTTGCATATTCTAATATGGGCTTCATACTTTCGATTGGTATAGAATTTATCTAATATTAATCAAACCGGTGAAATGTTTAAAACAATTTTTATTTATTATTAATTAAACATACCCTGGACTAAAATTTGTTAGGCAACCCATATGCAATATTGTTACGAGCGTGGGGTTCGTATTTGATAGAAAAGCACAAATTAATCCACAAATAAAAACACACACTTTATTACCAAAATATCGCACTTACAATTCACACGAACTGTACTTAAAATCCACTAATTAACACAAACACACTATTACACAAATTACGCACACGAACTGTACTTAAAGCGCACTAATCACTTGAGTATTTCTCTCCGATTATCCTTTACTCGCACTGTATAGCAGTTAAAATGTAACTAACTCGCGCCGGCTGCTTGCGCCTTTTATATCCCGCGGGGCCCGCTTTCTCGACGCATTATCCACACATATCGCGAATATTCTAGTAAAGTCCAGCGTGAGGGCCGAGAACATTCGAGGCCATATATGTCTCTCTCTAATGGTGCACTCTCTGTCACACCCTTCTCGAATGTTCCGAGTATAGCTATTTCTTTCTAGTAGTCCCATCCTTGTTACACACTTCTCGAATGTTCCGAGTATAGCTATCTCTTTCTACTAGTGCTATCTCTGTCACTCCTACTGGAAATTTCGCCATATAATGATTTGTGCTTCAGAGGCCCATAAGGGGTCCTGAAAACGCCTGAAAACGGGTTTTCAGGTTATGGCGTCATCTGATAGAGGGTGCCCTGAAACGGACTGAAAACATGTTTCAGGCGCCTGAAAACGACGGCAACTTGGGTGAAATTTCGATCTTTAGATATGTGATAGAGCAACTTCTGAAACGGCCTGAAATGACTTTTCAGCCTGCTGAAAACGCCTCTAAAGCACTGAAATTGACGTGCAAAGTTTTTGACCTAACCTACCGGCGTAACACTGCCCCCTCCTAAGACATGCTCGTCCCGAGCATCATTATTTCCGTGGTATCTGGCCAGCCGGTCAACATGAACAATCTTGCTCGGACTACGAGGATTCCGCTGGATTCGATACGTGACGTCGTTTATTTTAGTGACTACCTTGTAAGGGCCCTCCCAAATCGGAGATAGTTTCGGGGACTTTCCGACTCGTCGCATAGGGTTATGTAGCCACACCAACGAACCTTCCTCAAAACCCACTTGATAAGACTTCCGGTCATATCGGGTTTTCATCTCTATGCTAGCGTGGAGCCCGTGTTCACGTACGAGACTGTGAACATCGTCAATCCGATCCCTCAAATCACTCGCATATTCTGTGATAGATCTCGGTGTATCAGGCGGACGTCCAGTCAGGAGATCTGCAGGCAAACGGAGTTCTCTTCCAAAGTTCGCATACGATGGAGTAACCGCCGTACTTTCATGAGTTGCCGACCTATAAGACAACAGGAAGAGGGGGATATGCCGATCCCAATCTTTTTGGTGGCTTTCAACGACCTTGGCTAGATGTCTCTCCAGTGTCTGGTTAAATCCCTCGACCATTCCATCCGACTGTGGATGATACGCCGTAGTCCTTGTCTTGTGAATTCCCATTATGCGACAAGTCTCCTGAAAAACCGCAGATTCGAAGTTTCTACCTTGATCACTGTGGATTTCGAGAGGTACCCCAAACCGGCAGAATACTTCGTTCACTAACTTTTCCGCTATGGTGACAGCTTCTTGGTTAGGAATCGCAAATACCTCAGGCCACTTCGTGAAGTAATCCATCACGACAAGAATGTACTTGTTTCCGGAGTCAGATACTGGGAATGGTCCTGCGACGTCTAATGCAACCCTTTCCCAAGGTGCTCCAACGTTGTACAACTTGAGTGTTCCTCGGCTACGAGTATGCGGTCCCTTGACTGATGCACAGTTAGTGCACCTTTTGCACCAGTTTTCAACATCTTCTCGGCAGTGAATCCAATAAAAGCGTTGCCGAATCTTCATCAGGGTCCTTTTCACTCCAAGGTGTCCACCAGACGCTCCATCGTGAAAGCTTTTCAAAACGTCTCTCACCCTTCTCTTTGGGACAACGACTTGCAGGTGAGCATCCTTCCCATTTGTTGATTCCCATTTTCTACACAGCACGCCATTGTGTATAATCAAGCTATCCCATTGTGCCCAGTAGCTTTTTGTTACCGCACTCATCGGAGCTACATCACACCATCTTGGTTTAGGCACACCCGCACTAATCCATTCAAAAATGGGTCTCACGTCAGGGTCCTCTTGTTGCGCTTTCTGCATGATCTCATCACTCCACTCATCGCTGACGGTATCAGTTCTTATCATTCGAACACATTCCTTATCTTCTTGTTTTGAGCAATGCTTACAGTCGTCCGCACAAGGTCTTCGTGATAGGCTGTCAGCATTTCCATGTGATTTCCCACTACGGTGTTCGATGATGAAATCATATTCCTGCAGCTGTTCAATCCATCTTGCCACTTGTCCTTCGGGGTTTTTAAATTCTAGCAACCACTTCAAAGCAGCATGGTCAGTTCTAATACGAAACTTTCTTCCCAACAGATATTTGCTGAAATGTTGTAACGTCTTGACAACTGCTAGCAATTCCCTCCGAGTGACACAGTAATTCCTCTCTGGTTTAGATAATGACTTGCTGAAGTACGCAATCACAACTTCATTATCTCCTTTCTTCTGTGACAAGACACCTCCAATTCCAGTGTTGCTAGCGTCTGTGTCCACAATAAAATCCACCTCCGGGTCTGGATACCCCAATATTGGCGTTTCACAAAGTCTTCCTTTAAGCTCGTTGAAACTTGACTCACATTGTTCGTTCCAGTCAAATGATCGTTTTTCTTCCGTTAGTTGATGCAAAGGCTTTGCTATATCCGAGAAGTTCTTCACAAAACGTCTGTAGTATGAGCAAAGCCCCAAAAAGGCACGTACTGCAGTCTTGTCTTTTGGCGTCGGCCAATCCTTCACGGCGCTAATCTTCTCAGGATCTGTCTGGATGCCGTCCTTTGAAATCACGTGTCCCAAGTAATTCACTTTAAGTTTGAAAAACGAGCATTTCTTCGGGCTGAGTTTCAGATTTGCCCCTCGTAGTTTGGCTAGCACCTGCTCTAATTTATTCAAGTGGTCATCGAAGTCTCTACCAACGATAATGATGTCATCTAAATAGACCAAGCAAGTTTCTCCTAGAAGTCCAGCTAATAGTTGTTCCATTAATCTCTCAAATGTGGCTGGTGCATTACACAGTCCAAATGGCATAACATTGAACTGCCAGAGTCCCTTGCCAGTAGAGAAGGCCGTCTTCTCTTTATCCTTGTCCTTGATTTCGACTTGCCAATAGCCACTTTTCAGATCCAACGTTGAAAACCATTTCATTCCGTTCAACGTGTCTAAGGTGTCGTCGATTCGAGGAAGTGGGTAGCTGTCCTTCTTTGTCACATCATTGAGTCGACGGTAGTCAATACAGAATCTCATGGTGCCGTCCTTCTTTTTAACCAAAACTACGGGAGAACACCACGGGCTTGTTGAAGGTTCAATAACGCCGCTTCTTTGCATTTCCTCGATCATGCCCTCAACCTCCTTCTCCCGAGCTACTGGAACTCTTCGAGGGCGCTGTCGGATAGGCATGGTTTCCCCAGTGTCGATCTCATGCTGAACCACTCCAGTTCTTCCAATATCATCGTCATGCGCAGAAAAGACGTTACGATATCGTAGCAGTAAGCTACGCGCCTTAAGAAATTCCTCCTTGGTAAGGCCCTTCCTGGAGTCGTTCAGTAACTTTTCGACATCCACTGAAGGTTTCACATTTCCAGGTCTCACGTTTACCTCAGATTCCCGACAGCCTCTTATCCAAGAAATTTCTTCGCATGATCCTACCAGCGTTCCTTTATTGAGGACGCATTCCGTGTCGCTTGGATTAAGGATCCTTACAAGTGCTGTAGATGCCGTGGTTACCATTGTACGGGCTGTTATCCACGGTTTATCAGCATCCAACCTCTCCACCATCACACAGCGGTGAGATTGCGGCCTTGTGGAGTTCGGCAATTTCACTGGAACTAAAACCTGCGACCTTGGTTGAAGAATGGTTCTCCTGGTACAGTAAACATTTCCATTTACTCCACCTTGTATAGGAATCTCATCAACTCCAAACTTTAGAACTCCACCCTTCAAGTCGATTTTACAGTCATATCTCCTCAGAAAATCCAATCCAATAATGCAGTCGTCCACGATGTTAGCAACGATCACTTTATGCCAGTATTCTTTTTCACCTATTTTCACAGCCAACTCTCGCTCTCCTTGGACGGAAATGTACTGGCCGGTAGCAGTCTGCAGATGGAGATGTCTAGGTCGGACTAGATGATCTCTGGTCAGGTGTCTCAGTAGCCGAGAGCTGATCACAGTCCGAGAAGCTCCGGTGTCTATGGTCAGGAGACATGCTATTCCACAAATTTCTCCTTTGACAACCAGACTATTCCCGTCGTTCGCCTGTGAGATCATAATTGGGACATTTCGACCACCAGCCAGCACTCGTCCCATAGTCCTGGCTTTTATTCGTTTCCCTGTTGGGGCTCTGACTGCACAGAGCCTATTGCCCTTGCCATTGGAGCGGGATCTCTGTCCCTCCTATTTCTTTTCGGACAGCCTGACTGCAGGTGACCACGTTCTCCACATTGATAACAACGTGGCCCGAACTCGCGGCGGGAATCTACCGGCTTCGTAGTCGACACTTCGCGCACCCTGAAAGGCCTGGATGAGTCCTGTCGTACAGCTTCCACCTCGAGAGCGTGGGCTACTGCATCTTTCAGGCTGCCGTGATGTCCCAATCGCACGGCTGCCCTCACTTCCAGATCCCGGATCCCATCGATGAAGGCCTGCACCAGCATACTGTCCACGAACGACGCTGACGTGCGTTGATAGGCCTTTCTAACCAACTTCTCGATTTCAAGGGCCCACTGTTGTAAGGACTCGTTACGTCCTTGCGTCCTGTCCTTTAATTGAGCTCGGTATACGTGCTCCAGGTGACTGTCGCCGTAACGTGCCTCCAAAGCTTCTAAAAGGCGTTCGTACGTCTGGTCGTTTCCCAGAGCTTCGAGTATGGTAAGGGCCTCGTCGCGCAGCGCCAACGTCAGTGCTGTCCTGGCTTGCTCCTTACTCCAGCCATTAGCCCGGGAAACGGACTCAAACTGCAGCTTATAGGCGGTCCACGATGAGGTACCATCAAAAGGCGGTACCTTGAACCTGCCGCCTCCGGCCACTGATGCGTCGGGTACATAGGTACTTGGACCATTAGCCACTTTTATTTCAAGTTTTTGGAGGCGGTTCTCACAGGTCTCAATTTTTTTATCGACTTCATGGACTCGACTCTCCAATTTTATGTCCATATCGGCTAGTTTTTCCTGCACCTCAAACATTTCCTTCTTCCATTCAGACGTGGACTCGTGCACCTCACGGAGCATTCGAGCCTGTTCCTCCTGTTTTTCCCGGAGGATTCGGGACTGTTCCTTTTGTTGTTGCTTTTGTTCCCGAAGCTCATTTTGGAGGATTCGAGACTGCTCCTCCTGTTGTTCCCGAAGGATTCGGGACTGTTCCTCCTGTTTTCTTGACTGTTCCTTTAGTTCTCTCGCCTGATCCTTTAGGAGGACGAAGATGGCGTTAAGGTCCACTCCCTGTGCAGCTGGAGCAGGTGGTTCCGACGCACCAGACGTCGAGTCTCCAGATCCAGATGTTTGGCTTCGCGTCGTCACTCCCTTCGGCTCTATTTCTCGTGGCGTTAACGGCATTTTCTATCCCACTTCTGACACCAAATGTTACGAGCGTGGGGTTCGTATTTGATAGAAAAGCACAAATTAATCCACAAATAAAAACACACACTTTATTACCAAAATATCGCACTTACAATTCACACGAACTGTACTTAAAATCCACTAATTAACACAAACACACTATTACACAAATTACGCACACGAACTGTACTTAAAGCGCACTAATCACTTGAGTATTTCTCTCCGATTATCCTTTACTCGCACTGTATAGCAGTTAAAATGTAACTAACTCGCGCCGGCTGCTTGCGCCTTTTATATCCCGCGGGGCCCGCTTTCTCGACGCATTATCCACACATATCGCGAATATTCTAGTAAAGTCCAGCGTGAGGGCCGAGAACATTCGAGGCCATATATGTCTCTCTCTAATGGTGCACTCTCTGTCACACCCTTCTCGAATGTTCCGAGTATAGCTATTTCTTTCTAGTAGTCCCATCCTTGTTACACACTTCTCGAATGTTCCGAGTATAGCTATCTCTTTCTACTAGTGCTATCTCTGTCACTCCTACTGGAAATTTCGCCATATAATGATTTGTGCTTCAGAGGCCCATAAGGGGTCCTGAAAACGCCTGAAAACGGGTTTTCAGGTTATGGCGTCATCTGATAGAGGGTGCCCTGAAACGGACTGAAAACATGTTTCAGGCGCCTGAAAACGACGGCAACTTGGGTGAAATTTCGATCTTTAGATATGTGATAGAGCAACTTCTGAAACAGCCTGAAATGACTTTTCAGCCTGCTGAAAACGCCTCTAAAGCACTGAAATTGACGTGCAAAGTTTTTGACCTAACCTACCGGCGTAACAATATAATTATTGACATATTAAATTAAATATAAAATACATTTCATCAAATAAACATCTCGGTGAAGGTTATTTTATATCGGGATCTTAGTCTATAACGCGTAACGCATAACCTGCTAAATTACGAAGTCGTATTTTTACCCCGATCGTATACTGAGATACGACTTTTTAAATTAGCACGGCAGATACGTTCGATTTTACACCCCATATTTTTCATACCCCGGGCTTATATATGAAAATCGATTCTTAAGGAGTAAACTCCAAAAAACCTCAGCAACACCTGATAGTAAGTGACTACAGGGTCGAAGGATGTAGCTCACTGGTTTGGTTCAGCAACAGCCTATTCACTCCTGCCTTGAAGAGACCCAATGTAACTACGAAACAGTTTAATAAGGTGGAATCCGATTACCGATTGAGGTACGGGACCCTAAACAAAGCAACTTGAGCGAAAATTGTTACTTTTATACGGAATTATATATAGATTAATTCGTGTCGAACACTCGTAACAAAAGCCGCAGTGTTTGACTTCATAACCTCATACTAGGGTCAATAAAGGGTCAAGCTTTGACATTTTACGCTGTTCACCGGCCCTCTATCACATTAACCATTGTTACCTTTGTTACCGTAAGGTATACCCACACTAGTGTCTTTTGAGCGTCGGCGTCCAACAGTCGCGCGCGCAGCGTCGGCGCAACTGTGCCGTGACGCCAGTGAGCGTTATCGTCTAAATGCCCTCATATAGCGACAACGCATGAAGCGAGATAAGTAACAAAAGCCGCAGTGTTTGACTTTATAACCTCATACTAGGGTCAATAAAGGGTCAAGCTTTGACATTTTACGCTGTTCACCGGCCCTCTATCACATTAACCATTGTTACCTTTGTTACCGTAAGATACCTCACACTTGCGTCTTTTGATCGTCGGCGTCCAACAGTAGCGCGCGCAGCGTCGTCGGCGCAACTGTGCCGTGACGCCAAGCCTACTGAGTTTATTGAGCGTTATCGTCTCACCAATGCCCTCATAGCGACAACGCATGAAGCGAGATAAATAACAAAAGCCGCAGTGTTTGACTTCATAACCTCATACTAGGGTCAATAAAGGGTCAAGCTTTGACATTTTACGCTGTTCACCGGCCCTCTATCACAATAAAAAAAATCTTTGGTTGCTTTCTGCATAACTATGGTCAATTCGGCGTCATCGTCTCACCAGTGCTCTCATAGCGACAACGCAACATAAATATGAACACTTTCACATACCGTACGTCGAGAGACGTAAATAAGAACCCTTGATGTGATACACGGGAATTTGCTATATAAAATTTTCAAAATGGCCCTGTGTCCGTGACGTGTTAATGACATTGCTGCGACGCTGACGATCATAAACGCCACTGGTATGTGGTATAACGCCGACGCGGAGGCGGCGGTGGCAGTACGTTGACGCTCAAAGCACGCTAGTGTAGGGTCTCTTAAATTACATGTTTACAAAGGTAAGAAAATTTCAAAGGTAATTGTGTTTTGCTATTGTACAACTTCCTTAGTACGTGGTCGTGATCGTTTCGTCTGTGACTCACTTACGCAGGTCCGTATAGGATAAATTATAATGTGATATAATTGCAGTATAATTACAATGTGTGATTTATAGATATGTGATAATGTATTGTTAGTCTCTTTTGTTGGCTTCCGTATATTAATGGGTAAATTCTTGTGGGGAGTTTTGATGTATGTCCTGATCCGGCTCCGTTCGACAACGCAAAAATGTTTGACATATTTGAAAAAGTTGCTGAACTGTACCGGACATAGATGTAGGTATAGTCAGCATCAAAAGTAGTTTTTGTTGTTGACCTTACTTATGTTGATTGAGATGTCGACAAAAAAGAAATTATTGGACCTGATTACAAAATTTTACGTGAATGGTTGAGAAATGCGGTATTTAGGCGAGAACAGCCGGAAATCCGGATAAACGGTTATCCAAACATCCATAAATATTTAAGTGGGGTTTCCATACAACAAACGCGATCGGTTGCGTAACCTTTGCACCTCATTTGTACCCGGCGCCATAATACGCCCAAAACAAACTTAACCCGGCCAGTTAAGATGGGATAAGTATTTGTATGGAACCCTCGGTGCGTGAGTCCGACTCGCACTTGGCCGGTTTTTTAAATGAACTTCTACTAGGTATCTTTATTTCCAATTCTTTACACAAAGATACGGTGGACTAATGGCGTACCTATAAATTCGGTGTTTCATGTAAATCCGGCTGATAAGTGCCGGACCGCCCACCGAGCCGGTCCGGATGGTATCACCACGGGGTACCCACTCACTTGACTAAGCCAACTGATATACAGTACCAAAATGACGTAACAACAAAGAATGCATAAGGCTTTGTGACCTTTTGAGTTTTTATGTCTTAACTGAAGTACAGTACCAAAATGACGTAACTATAAAGAAATTTTCAAGGTTTTGAGATCTTTTGGGTTTGTGTCACAGGTTATGCGAACGCTTTCCTGTTAAAGTGTAACAATTGGCGCGTTATCGTTTTGCTAACAATTTATTGCGAGAAGTAACATTTACAAACGAAAGTGAATCTGATATGTCTTTGACGCCATAACGTCTCCGAATATATTATTAATAAAATAAAGTATTTGGGTGAAAATACATCTATAGGTATTTTATTTATATTATGAATAACGATATGTTTGCAGCAAGCACGCATTTGGAAATATAGGTATGATAGATAGATAGATAGATTTTTTATTTGTAATAATCATACTGTCGTGTCCTGAAATAACAAACTAATTAATTAATACGTAGTTTATTTCTAAGAGAGTCCACACAGTACATTTCTATAGGTACGCCATCTTGGAAGAGAGAGCGGGAGAGCGATATGGCTTGAGCAGATACGCCGATACCACACTCTCCGCCACCTGAATGTAACAATGCTCTTGTCTTCACATATATCTAGGTTTCACAGTAGGTTTAACTTATTCTAATAAACTATTACTACAGTTAATCATTTGGTTTACATGCCTTTTCCACCTAGACCCCTCTACATCTATGATGTAGGTGGTGTCTGGTACAGATTCCTCCAGTATTATACCTTGTATCCATGGTTTACGATCTTTTCTGTAGTCTCTTAACATTACCTTTTCTCCTACCGTAAATTTTATATTCCTACTTCCCGATGCAAGTCTTGATTGTTTTTCTAGCATTTCTATAGTTTTTTCAGTTATTGGGGGTGGACGCATTAATGAAAATCGTGATCTTAATTCCCTTGTTACGGACAGCTTTGCGAAGCGTTACTAATTTAAGTAAATTAATAAATAAATATTACTTTTAAATTAGATATAAGGTTTCGCCCATAAAAGTGGCAAGCTTATTTTAAATATGTGTAAAATCACTTGTTATACCGAGCTCCCGTCATGTCTTAGTAAAAGACCACGTCAAAACAAAGGTGACTCATCGAAAACTTTCCCTTCTTGGTCGAAAACAGATGAGTCATCTTTGTTTACATCAGATGCAAAATTTAGGGAAAATTTTTAGATTAATTTAAAACCCTTGTAGAATCATTTATTATGTTGAATAAAGTAAATTCATTTTAATTTTCCCCGGCCACAACCGTCCGAGAGCACCACAACGCCGAAAATAAGCGAGCGCGCGGCGCGCAGCGCCATAAGAGAGATAAGGCAGGTGTATATCTCGGACGGTGCGAGCGAGACGGCCTCTTGCCGGGGACAAAGAAACAGTAGGTATTTTCGCATCTCACAGTCTGACGGGAGCTCCCACGACGAAAACATATATTGCATATTGTAAATTCAAACAGCGTCAATCCATAGAATAAGTTAGTTTTAAGCTAAGTCATGTATAACTATGGTAAATCAATATAAACAGATAGGGCGGGCGTCCCCCTGATCCTAGAGTCGAATTATATAAAAGGACGGCCATTTTTGTATAGAATCTCTTCCAGTTCTTGCTCTCTTGCATTAACCATCTTGTCAGTGTAGCGTAGTACCATCGGTCCGCGAATTAGTTGTTAGTATAGCGTAGTACCATCGGTCCGCGATTTAGTGTGTAAATTCATAGACAGAGACTATAATTAATTAAGTGTAAATTTAAGTGTTATTTCCGATCCTTGTTGTTTTGTTTGTTAAATTCGTGTAAATATATACCGTTGATTTTTAGTTTGCGTTTTCGTTTTGTCCGTTTCGTTTACCTTAGCCTACAGTCCACTTCGCTCCATAACTCATCCCTGAGTTTCGGAGTGCCCTTGTAGCGGATAGCCGACGGACGCGGTTGTCCTCTACATTGTTTGGTCCTTCGAGCCGGATCGGAATTAGTTTAGGTTCGTTTGTGTAGCGGGAAAAGTGCGGTTTTCCCAATCGTCAACAAGATGGTTATTACGCGAGGGAATAAGAGTGAGGAGAGTACGCGCTCGCAGCGTGAGCGCAATCAAGCTGCAGTCGACCTTCAACGGTTCGCGGTGACGAACGTTGCAGTCACGCACTCACCGCCCGCTGCCCAGGCCAGGCCGGGCCATTCGGGACTGCAGTTTCAAACCGACTCGCCAGAGTCTCCCGCCGAAGAAGCTCCAATTTCGCCGCCAACCGACACTATGGCTTGGCGCAGCGAACTGGAGAAACGGCTGTCGAAGAACACCGAGCGCTTCGACCAATCACAGCACGCCGCGCCGGCCGCGCCGGCCGGCCAATCACAGCACTCCGCGCCGGCCGACCAATCAGAGGCCCGCGCGCAGCGGCGCGACTTCAACGTGACTTTCACCGATAAAGCCCACGCGCCGCGCAAACCTGCATCACTTCACTCACGCGCATCACACGCGTCGGACGTGCTCCGCCGCGAGGCGGAGCTCGCCGCTATGGAGCGGCTCAAGCAACTTCGCTTCGAAGAAATTCGCCTTGAACGCGAGCTCGTCGAGAAGAGGCTCGCCGTCGAAATGGAGCGCATCGATGAACAATCCCGAGCCGGCGGTTCTCAAGCTGACTCTCATCGTCGAGTCGACGACTGGCTGACAGGCGTACAAGATGCTGACGCGGACAATGCGAAGCATGCTCGAGCACGGACGCCGCAACGCGAGACACGCGGGCGGCAACAGCACGAGCCACAGACGCCACATAGCCAGCGGGAGCGATCGACGAGCAGAGGACGAGCTATCGACCGCCTGACGGACACAATCGAAACAATGATGCGGCCACCTCCACGTCAAGTCTACGAGTTGCCGCCATTCTCCGGGGAGCCGAGCGAGTGGCTCACATTTTACAACGGCTACACCGAGAGCACTGCGCGCTACAAATTCTCGCCATTTGAGAACGTCGCGCGCCTGCGCCACAGCCTGAAGGGAGAGGCGAGGCAATGCGTACAACACATGCTTGCCTCGTCGACCCGCCCCGAGCTCATCATACGAGTATTGAAGAAAAACTTCGGGCGGACTGACCTTCTCATCGACCGAGCCATAGAAGAGCTGAAGAGGATGCCGCCATTGGGACCGAGCGCCATCGATCTCAACAACTTTGCCATCAAGGTCATGAACATCGTCTCGACACTGGTGGACCTCGATCGCCGTAGCTACGGCGCCAACCCGCTGCTGATTCGAGAAGTGACGGAGCGCCTAAGCCCGCACTTACGCAGCCGATGGTGCTCCTACGCCAAGGAGCGCCTACATTCCGCCGAGAGCGAACTCATGCTCATGGCGGAATTCCTACTGGAGGAGAGCGATGCGGAAATGGAATTTTCCCACGCCAAAGCGCCGACAAGAAGACCGACGCCCGCCGCCGAGCTACGGGGATCGCAGCGCGTCCCAGACAATCGAGCAACAAGCAGCGGCGCCGGAAGAGGAGCCGTACGACGCCCTCTCAAAGATCGAGCGCAGACCTATACCACAGAGCACGCCGACGCCTGCCTATGCTGTGGCGGCTCTCATCGCACTACAGAATGTCGCAAGATACTCAACATGACAGTCGGAGCCCGATGGGATTGGGTCCGCAACAACAGAATCTGCTTCAAATGCCTGGATCGGCGGCATCGCCGCGACCAATGCCGAGCCCGCGGCTGCGGTGTTCCCGGGTGCACTTACCCGCATCACCGCCTGCTACACTCTGAAGCGGGCCCGCCAACAACGAAGCAACCCTATACGCCGAACGCCCCAGCGCCGTATATCCCGATGCAACACGCCGTCCCGTACGCGCCCTATCCGTACGCGCCGGCCCCATACGCGACTGAGCAAGTCGTCGCGACGCCGAGAGCTGGGCCCACCGCTCCGCCACATCAAGCCGCTACGCATCATACAATGGCGTCGCGGCGCCTACCTGCTACGCACGCAACTACGGATGCACCCGAGACGACGGCGTGCACACATGAAGTTACGGCGAGCACTGCGGAGTTCGGTCGTACCACTTCGACCGTGCTTCTGAAGATTATCCCAATCATCATCGGCGGGCCCCGCGGCGAGACGCTGGCCTACGCTCTGATGGACCAGGGCTCCACAATCTCGCTCGTTGAAGAGAGCCTCGCGAACGAGATCGGCGCCGACGGCGCCATCACACGCCTACACATACAAGGCGTGGGATCGATGGCTACCGAGCAGAAGAGCCGTCGAGTACACGCTCACGTGCGCAGCCAGACAGGCGGTCCAGCACACCCTATAATGCTGCGTACCGTGGATGATCTGAGCCTCCGCGCACAACGAGCCGATAGAAGATACGTCACGCAGTTCCCGCATCTCGCTGACATGGGTGCCGCCTGCTACGACGAAGCTCGCCCACGCATACTCATCGGAGCCGACAACTGGCATCTGATGCTGCCGTACGAGATCCGCGTGGGCAGAATCAATGAACCCGCCGCCCTCCTATCTCCATTGGGCTGGGTGGTGTTTGGAACGGCGCCGAAAATCATTCGACGAAATCAAGAGGAGGCCGTTCAACATTGCTACGCCGTTCGAGACGACGACCTCAATGCACAACTGAAGAACTACTTCGACATCGACTCATTGGGGATAACGGCAGCAAAGAAGACTACCCCGCGAGACGAGCGGGCTGTCACAATCTTCAACAACACAGTACGGCGAGTCGACGGCCCACGTTATGAAGTCGGGCAGCTATGGCGCGACGACAACCCTAACATGCCGCCGACGTACAACATGGCCCTGCAGCGGTTACAAGGCATCGAAAAGAAGATGGACCGCGACCCGCAGTTCGCCGAAGCCTACACCAAGGAGATTGAAAATTTAATTGAGAAGAAATACGCCGAGCGGACGGTGCCGGCGCCAAGCAGCACTACATGGTTCCTGCCACACTTCGCGGTTACGAACCCGAACAAGCCTGGACGCATCCGGCTTGTGTTCGACGCTGCGGCCACCTCACAAGGTCGCAGCTTGAATGACTACATACTGGAAGGACCCGATAAGCTGCGCTCAATACTGGGCATACTATACCGCTTCAGAGAAGGAGCCTACGCCGTGACGGCCGACATCGCGGAGATGTTCCTACAAATCAAACTGAGAGAAGAGGACCGGCCGTCACAGATGTTTCTATGGAGAGGCGCCGACAGATCGCGACCTCCGACCGTGTACCAGCTGACGTCGATTTTCTTCGGTGCGGCGAGCAGTCCGTTCCTGGCCCACAGCGTGCGGGATCATAACGCCGAAGAGAACGCGCAGACACACCCGTTGGCTGTACGAGAAATCACTGAAAACCACTACATGGATGACTTCGTCTCGAGCTTTCATACTGAAGAAGAGGCCTGCGAAAAATCCCTAGAAGTCGCCGCCTCACACAGACTGGGCGGATTCTTGCTGCGCGGATGGAGCTCCAACGCGACTAAACTTATACAGTCGCTACCTACGGAGCTCCGAGCCACAACGCCCGCGCAGCTAGGCGGCGACAAGAGCCAGAAGATACTCGGGCTGATGTGGGACCCGAACACAGACACACTCGGCTTCAACACGAAAATGATTCGGGTCCCGGCGGAGGTGCGTGAGCTACGCCGCACTCCGACGAAGCGAGAAATGCTGAGCGCCGTCATGAGCATCTACGACCCGATCGGTCTCTTGGCGCACTACACCGTGACGGCGAAAGTACAACTTCAGAGGCTGTGGGAGCTCAAACTCGACTGGGACTCTACGCTGCCGCCTGAAGAAGCCGCCGAGTTCGCTACGTGGCTACGCGGACTGGAGTCCGTAGCAGCGCTACGCCTACCCCGCCCGTACACTCTAACGGGGGGAGCCACGAGACGCGAGCTACACATCTTCGTGGACGCCAGCTCGCAAGCCTACGCAGCCGTCGCCTACTGGCGAATAGAAACACACGAAGACACACACGTCAGCCTCGTAGCAGCCAAGGCGAAAGTGGCGCCGACCCGACAGCAGAGCATCCCACGACTCGAGCTACAATCGGCGCTAATTGGGGCGAGGCTGGCAAAAAGCATCGCGCACGAGCACCGAGTCACCATCGACGCGACGGTCCTATGGACAGACAGTCGGACCGTCCTACACTGGGTGCGCGACGACGCACGCCGCTACAGCGCCTACGTCGCGCACCGACTCGGTGAAATCGCTGAAATCACTGAAACGGAGCAATGGAGATGGGTGCCTACTAAGAAAAATCCCGCCGACGACGCTACGAGAGCCGACAGCGCGCGTCGCCTGGACATAGGCGCCCGATGGTACGCCGGACCCGAATTCCTGTGGCGGCCTGAAGCAGAGTGGCCACAGGAGACGCCGACGCCGCCTACAGAAGAAGCGATGGAAGCCCAGCCGCATCAAGTCACAGCTACGAGCGTGTGGACATCACCGCTGCCTGACATCAGCCGGTTTTCCCAATACAAACCGGCTGATAGGCGCGACGGCGCGACTGCTTCAGTTCGCGGAGCGCCTGAAATCGAAGCGGCCCACGGGACTACAGCTGAAGCACATAAGGCAAGCCGAGCACATGTGGCTTCAGCAGTCGCAACGCGAAGCCTTCCCGGAGGAGCTACGGGCGCTATCCCGAGGCGAGCCCATCACTCGACGCAGCCGTCTGTACAAGCTCGACCCCTTCATCGACGCAGACGGCCTTATGAAGATGCGCGGGCGAATCAACGCCGCGCCCGCCTACATCAACAAGACGCCGGCCATACTCGACGGCCGCAACCCGTTCGTGCGGCTGTGGCTACAACGCGAGCACGAGAGGGCCGCACACGCCAACAACGAGCGCGTCGTGAACGACGTCCGGCAACAACACTGGGTGCTGAAGCTGCGGCCGACTGTACGAGCCGTCGCAAACGCCTGCCGGACGTGCATCCTGCGCCGCACGCAACCCCGAGTACCGGCACTGGGGGACCTGCCGCAAGCCCGCGTCGAGCCACACAATCGGCCGTTCACCTACGCGGCGACCGACTACTTCGGTCCCGTGTGGGTCACCATCGGCCGCCGCCGCGAGAAGCGCTGGGTGGCGCTATTCACCTGCCTGACCACCCGCGCCGTGCACTTGGAGATAGTGCACACGCTGTCGACGGACTCCGCGATCATGGCGCTACGACGGCTGGCGGCGAGGCGCGGCTGGCCGAGACAAATTTGGAGCGACAACGCTACATGTTTCCGGGCTGCAGACATCGAACTTCGGGCGGCCTACGAAGAATGGCTGCCCGCACTCCAGAGCTACGGACTACAGCGCGGCCTGGAGTGGCGCTTCATCGCGCCCGGCGCGCCGAATCAAGGAGGCGCCTGGGAGCGGCTAGTGCGGTCGATCAAGACCGCGCTCACGACAACGCTGCACACCAAGGCGCCTAAAGAAGAGGTGCTGATGACGCTGCTCGCCGAGGCCGAGGCAACCGTCAACGCCCGGCCACTCACACACGTCTCCGTGGACCCGGGGGACGAGGAGGCGCTTACGCCCAACCACTTTCTGTTGGGCGGACCGACGGCGACACCCATCATCGGGCCGTGCCTGGAGGCCGACCGCCGCACTTGGCGGGCCAGCCAGGCGCTCGCCGATCAATTCTGGGCGCGGTGGATACGGGAGTATCTGCCGACACTCGCGCCCAGGCAATCA
Organism: Apotomis capreana; assembly: GCA_947623375.1. Classification (NCBI taxonomy): domain Eukaryota; kingdom Metazoa; phylum Arthropoda; class Insecta; order Lepidoptera; family Tortricidae; genus Apotomis; species Apotomis capreana. The sequence continues at coordinate 20,149,271 of OX392506.1, forward strand.
TCGCCGTCGGGAGCAGAGCGACGGATCCAGCCAGGCGACTGCGTGGTCATCGCCGATCACACGCTGCCGCGCAACGTCTGGCCACGAGGGATCGTCGAGGCAACGCATCCGGGTCCTGACGGCGAGGTGCGGAACGCGGACGTGCGCACCAAGGGCGGCGTGTTTAGGCGCCCTGTACGGAAGCTGGCTGTCCTCCCCATGCAACCCGAGTCTACGCGGCAGCTCGACGGGGGGAGAAATGTTACGGACAGCTTTGCGAAGCGTTACTAATTTAAGTAAATTAATAAATAAATATTACTTTTAAATTAGATATAAGGTTTCGCCCATAAAAGTGGCAAGCTTATTTTAAATATGTGTAAAATCACTTGTTATACCGAGCTCCCGTCATGTCTTAGTAAAAGACCACGTCAAAACAAAGGTGACTCATCGAAAACTTTCCCTTCTTGGTCGAAAACAGATGAGTCATCTTTGTTTACATCAGATGCAAAATTTAGGGAAAATTTTTAGATTAATTTAAAACCCTTGTAGAATCATTTATTATGTTGAATAAAGTAAATTCATTTTAATTTTCCCCGGCCACAACCGTCCGAGAGCACCACAACGCCGAAAATAAGCGAGCGCGCGGCGCGCAGCGCCATAAGAGAGATAAGGCAGGTGTATATCTCGGACGGTGCGAGCGAGACGGCCTCTTGCCGGGGACAAAGAAACAGTAGGTATTTTCGCATCTCACAGTCTGACGGGAGCTCCCACGACGAAAACATATATTGCATATTGTAAATTCAAACAGCGTCAATCCATAGAATAAGTTAGTTTTAAGCTAAGTCATGTATAACTATGGTAAATCAATATAAACAGATAGGGCGGGCGTCCCCCTGATCCTAGAGTCGAATTATATAAAAGGACGGCCATTTTTGTATAGAATCACTTCCAGTTCTTGCTCTCTTGCATTAACCATCTTGTCAGTGTAGCGTAGTACCATCGGTCCGCGAATTAGTTGTTAGTATAGCGTAGTACCATCGGTCCGCGATTTAGTGTGTAAATTCATAGACAGAGACTATAATTAATTAAGTGTAAATTTAAGTGTTATTTCCGATCCTTGTTGTTTTGTTTGTTAAATTCGTGTAAATATATACCGTTGATTTTTAGTTTGCGTTTTCGTTTCGTCCGTTTCGTTTACCTTAGCCTACAGTCCACTTCGCTCCATAACTCATCCCTGAGTTTCGGAGTGCCCTTGTAGCGGATAGCCGACGGACGCGGTTGTCCTCTACATCCCTATTATACAATAGCTTGGCCGGCGTAACACCTGTGGTGCGGTGCGGCATGTTTCTGTAATCAGCAAGGAATAAGTTGATGGCAGTTGTAATTTTATTGCCCGATTCTTTAATTCTTGTGACATGTGTCTTAAAAATTTCTACAAAACGCTCAGCAGCGCCATTAGTTGCTGGGTGATACGGGGGAGAAAAAGTATGTGTTATGAGTTTAGTCGTACAATAATCCTTAAACTCCTGACTCGCAAACGACGGGCCGTTGTCAGTTACCAAGTGGACAGGGTAACCATGGCGCGCAAATAGTGTTTCTAAAACATCTATAGTTTGAGTTGCTGATATTGAATTCATCGCTATAATTTCTGGCCACTTTGAGTAACTGTCAACTACCACTAGATACATTTTATTACAGTATGGTCCACAATAGTCAGCATGCAAACGGTACCAAGCTGATGGTGGTACTGGCCATGATTTTTGGCAGCCCTTTGTGGGGTTACTACGATTCGATAAACAAGTCAAACAGTTTTTTGTAATGTTTTCTATGTCAGAGTCTATTCCTGGCCACCAGACAAACGAGCGCGCTACTTGCTTCATACGCACTGTGCCAAAATGACTCCTATGGAGTTCAAACAGAACATTTTCTCTCAAATTTTTAGGTATTATTATTCTGTAACCCCAGAAAAGGCAATATCTATCCATACTTAATTCGGTTCTTTTGTTAAAATAGGGTAGCATTTCTTTATCTAATATATTTTTGCTAGGCCAACCATCAGTACAGTAACGCATAACCTGCGTCATTGTTACATCTTTTTTTGTTTCCCCTTGTATAACTTTCCAATCTACATATTCTAATTGAGCATTTTGAATGTGATATACATTGCTTTGATTTGCTTCAACACAAATTGGATGCCAATCCAGTTGAATGTTATTTATCTCTATGGAAGCTCGTGACAAAAAGTCGGCTGGATTTCTATTTGTATTAATGTGTTTAATTGTGTAATGAAATGCTGAGAGGAAGATAGCATAATGTTGCAGTCTTTTTGCTGCCATTTTTGGGATCCCTTTTGTGGGACCAAAAATTCTCACAAGCGCTGCGTTGTCGGTTTCTAATTCAAAGTGCCTGCCATAAGTATAATTATAGAACTTGGTTATTCCAAAGATAATGGCCATAGCATCTTTGTCTATTGTAGAATATTTTTGTTCAGTATTATTTAATTTTTTACTGGCATATGCTATGGGTCTTATTGTTCCATCATAATCCCTATTTGATAGTACGACTGCTAGGCCAGTGTGAGATGCGTCACATGTCAAAATTAAGGGGAGGTTGGGGTTATAATGTCTCAGATTATTAACTGAAGCTAATTTTTTCTTAATCAAAGCAAATGCTTTATCACATTATTCGGTCCACATGAATTTATTTTTTTGTGTACATTCATACAATGGTGTTAATGTTGCAGCCATGTCTTTTAAGAATCTCGAGTAGTAGTTGATTTTCCCTAAAAATGACCTCAGCATAGTAATATTTGTGGGAGCGCTGGTTTTTAACAATGGTTCAATATTCGATTTAATGATACTGATGTCATTTTTAGTTATTCTAAAGCCAAAAACATCAATGTTATTTTTAAAAAGTTTACATTTTTCTTCTTTTAATTTAAATTGACATGCTCGCAATTTCTCCAGAACTTTACATAATGTTTCTTTGGTGTCCGATATATTTTTTCCCACTATGTAGATATTGTCTATAAATACAATAGTATTAGGTATATTTGCTAGCTTGTTATGCATTATACGTTGGAAGGAACCTGGCCCCGTGCTGACCCCGTAAGGTAAATATTTATATTTATAAGTACCAATTTCAGTTACAATAGTGGTTAATTCCTGAGACTTTTCCTCCAAGGGTGCTTGGAGGTAAGCCTCTTTTAAATCTAGTTCGCAGAAGTATTCACCTTCCTTAAGGGTGTCCAAAATGTCGTCAATGTGAGGCAATGGAAAGTGATCAATTTCTAAATGAGGATTTAATGTGACCTTGTAGTCTCCACAGAGACGTACTGAACCATCCGATTTAATAACTGGAACCACAGGCGTTCCCCAGGAGCTATGTTCAACTGGTTCAATTCTATTATTTTTAAGCAATCTTTCTATTTCTAATTTTACCTTGTCTCTCAGTGCAAATGGTACCCGTCTAGCTGGTAAGCACCTGGGTTGAGCCTCCGGTTTCAGCTTTAAACGGATTGGTTCACCACTACTGTTTCCCCAGTCCGTGGCAAATAAATCTGCGTACTTCTCCTTTATTGAGGATTCTGCCTCTGAAACAGTTTCACAGTTATTTACATTAGCCTCTTTGCTGTCCAAATTCAGCGGCCACAAGCCTAGTTCATGGAGCCAATCACGACCGATAATTCTTGGTACATCATGAGCAACAAAAAGACTTAATTTTTTTGTTTGGCCTTGAAATTCAACTGTCACATTGTTTAAAATCCCTACTGGCTGAGAAATAGTTTGATCAAAATTTTTAAATTTAACTTTACAATCCATAATCTCTTTGTGCGGGAACAGCTTAATTTTATCCTTATTTGAAATAACAGAAACATCAGACCCTGTATCTAATTGGAAATCTAATTTTATTCCTTCTAAAGAAAGTTTCACATAATGCGGAGGTATTTTACTCACATTGACCGTGTAGATATTATTGAAAAGCCCTTTGACTGACTCAACTGCATCTTCCTTGTTGGATTGATCCTGGTCTTCAGGATCTTCTTGGTTGAAACAGAAGGTACGCTTAAATCTGGAATTGCGTGGGCACATTTTAAAAATGTGACCCTGTTGCCCGCATTCTGAACAAAATTTCTTGATGAGCCTGCAGTCTGACTTAATATGATTGCTATTACCACAACAATAACAAGTCATTTTGCTTCCACCTTCCGGTTTTGATGAGGAAATCCTATTATTACTGCGGCGTGTGTTCATATTCCTCGATGAGTTCTTTGTGTTCGAAGTCCGGCCGAAGTAAAACATTTCACTAGGCTCTTCCGTTGTAACATTTTTTGATGTGGTCTGAAGCAGGGCACCTTCTACCCTCCTGGCCAAATTTACTAACTCTTCTAGTGTTCTTTTTGAATCACATTTTAAAAGTTCAAATTTCACTAGTCTGGAATGCACTCCATCTATTAATTTTTCCTTTATCTGGTCCTCTGGGTCCTTGAAGTCACATTTACTAGCTTGTTTTTTAAGTTCTAACACATAGTCCTCAATATTTTCAGATTGTTTTTGTTGTCTGCTGCGGAATGTCGCCCGCTCTAACGGCACAGAGTGTTGGCTTGCATATTTAGTCTTTAATAGTTTACACAGTTCGTTAAATGTTAATTTTGCTGGTTTCTTTGGGGAGCACAGGTTGCACAATGTTTCAAACACACTGGGGGCTAGTTTTGTTAGGAGTAAAGGCACTTTTTTATCTTCCTCCACCTCATTCAATAAAATAATGCATTCGAGTTGTTGTTCGAAACAGTCCCATTTGTCTCCGTTGAATGGTTGTAAATTATTATTAGCCATTGTTTTCTTTTGAAGGGGTTTTATTTCTGTTCTCAAGGTGGGCGGCGCCGGTTCCCCGACAGTGCTCGATACGTTTTTCTTCCCTTTCCAGTAACTACTTAGTATTTTTCGTAATTCATCCACTGTCAACTTTTCATTATGGACCAACCGCAGCTCTATTACTTTTTGCTGTAACTCCTCCTTCCCTAATTTGTAAATCCAAGAGGTTCCACCGGCACAATCCTTATCTTTTGGGCACTGTTCCGTATCAGACATCAGTACATTGTTGAGATAACCTTACTTCGTAATATATAAACAGTGACGTTTGACACAAGTATTTAATTTTGGCACTACTGGAACTGCAATGGCGGTTGGCTATGGCTATATTTTGTTCTTGCTAACTTCACTGCGAAGCGGCTCGCTTGCACTTTTTGCAATTAAAAATTCACTTAATTTTGTGATTTTCACACGCGATATTTTAGCTTAATTTGCACTCTGTTCGATGGTCCTCGTCGCCAATCTGTCGTGTCTCGAAATAACAAACTAATTAATTAATACGTAGTTTATTTCTAAGAGAGTCCACACAGTACATTTCTATAGGTACGCCATCTTGGAAGAGAGAGCGGGAGAGCGATATGGCTTGAGCAGATACGCCGATACCACACATACATTGTCAATTAATCTAAGCTATTACACAATCATAGCCATTATTATTATTACATATAGAATAAATTAAATTCAGTATTCTTATTTTACATTTGGTATACATATATGTCGAGTACCAACAAGTCAAGTGTTACAAGTAATTTAATTTATATTAATAATTGAGATAAAGTAGTTAATTTTATTGAATAAGATGTCAAAATGATGGTAAGATTTTAAAATTAAAAATTAGAAAATAATTATTATAAAATTTCAATGAAAATATTATTTTTTAGTCATCCAAGAACTCATTTATAGAGTAATAAGCCTTCTAAGTGCATAACATTTTGAGTTTATTTATGTTTTCCGTCAAAAGTTAGTAAAACTGGGTCAAGATCGAATCTCTTGGTATACCGTCGTATTAACATAGAAAATTACTGAACCTCAAGTGTAAGTTTCCAATGCAAGAAAAATATCAAAACATACAACATTGAATTGAAGCAAACTTCCACTGAAGCCACTGTTCATAAGTCAAAGAGTCCACTACTGCTATACACTTATACAAAGCAATGGTATATCAAACCAAAACAGATGAAGTGAAATTATATAAAACGCCGTGCTCTTATCGTGCTAAATGAATTTCGAACAATGTAAACCAAAAGTGACATTAATAAATCAGCAAATAACGGCGGCGCTGAGAATCTGCCAAGTCGTCATAAAATTATGAATAGTATCATGTAGTTAGTCGCACTTTCACCCCGTGAACACAATGTGAGCAAACCCTGAAAACATAAAGAAAGTGCGATTTCTCCAAGAAATTAGACTGGACCAAAGTTTTAATTACAGTAATGTCTAATTATCAAAACAATAGGTATTGTTCTGTGGGAGGCTCGCATGTTTTATGCTCAAGTTACAATCAGTAAGTACTTACCAAAATGTATTTAAGCTAATAAGTTACAAAGCTTCCCAAGATTTACTATTATGGTTTGCAAGCTGAATGAAACTTAAAGTAAATTGTGATTCTGTACAAAGTCAAATGGCAATTGAAAATAATTTTTACTTTCGTTGAAACTTTAATGATGGGAGGGAATTTAACAAGGCGACAATTTTTGGTGGTGGTGTTATATTAAAATTAAAGTTTCATAATGTCAATATCTCGCTAACGTAAATTCATATTTACCTGTGTGAAAAAATGCAGATCAATAGGTAAAAGTTTTAATAGTATAAACAAAAAAATACCAATAAAAGAAATGTCGCTAGTCCGCACCTGTCAGTGTCCAATCGTTGAAATTCTGACACGTATCAGTGTCAAACCGATGAAATTATGACATTGACAAGTGTCAACATCAACTAGTTTTTTTTTATTGGTTGTCGAAGGCAAAGGTCCCTTCAGCCAATTTTATTGCGAACTGTCAAATTGACAATTTAAAAAAACATTTTAGGAAACCTATGGTAATGAAAAATTAACGACCTGCAGATCTTTACAGCAATCGAAGAAAATAAATATATATTTTTTATGCTACGATGGTGGCAAACATGCATATGCGGCCCTCCTGGTGCTAAGTTACCGCCGCCTATTGGACGCTTGCGACGCCAGGAGCATCACACACCGACCCTTTAAGAACCCATTTACTCCCCTCTTGAAGAACCGCAATATATAATTGAATGATCTTCCAAAAATTGTACCCAGCCTATTGACTGTAGATTTTTTCATATTTAACTGCAAGTTTTCCCCCTTAGCTCTTCAATTCATAACTCCGACAGTGTAAATGCGCAACAATTTATCGCTATCATTAGTTATATAACCATTATATCAGCGGCATCTGAATATAATGTAACAGTAAGGTCGCATTATGGTGAAGGAACCTGTAATGCTACAATCACCGACTCCCATATAAATACAGCCGTGCGACGGTTAAACGCCCTATCTTATTATAAAGTTAATATAAAGATACGACCTTTTTCATCGTAGCACGGCAGAATAAATCTCTTGCTGCTAAAACATTGGTGGAACCGGTTTGTTCAAAGAATGGATTAAAGTTTCTTGCGGGTTTAAGGGAACTGACGTAATGGATAAAAAAGGAAAGGCATAATGATAAAGAAGTTTCCCCTAGTCCAATCGCTTACGCTCCGGCCACGGCTTCGGTGGCTAGCGGCAGCGGCAAGCAGGAGCAATAGGTGGGAGAGGAAGGTCCGAGCGTGTTGTCTCGCTCACTCGTATGGCCTCTGCTTGCCGCCGAATCGTTGCGTGTCCGTTGGTCAGATAACCGGACTAATGAGACTGAGACTAGTCCGATATTAACACAATTCGAGATAATCCTACCGGTTCCCAGTCTCCTGGTGGTAACAGATCGGAAATAACCCAGACGTTACCAACGGTAACAAAGTAGGAATAACTGCTCAGTTCAAGAAAGAAATGCGTTAGTATGGGGTTATTCCCGCTTGTTACAACAAAGTTTTGACCACTTATAATACTATAATTATAGGAGGATGTATTTGTGAAATATTATATTATGTTTTTTTTTTGTTAGAAGTCTTGTATGCCTGCTGACTACATTCACAGCTTTGTGAAAACGCGTATGAAAGGTTGAGACTTGAGAGGAGCTGAGGATTACAAGAACCCTTCTAGATCCATAAAGCGCAATATCAATACTTGCAGAGACCCTTACTTATATCAAAAAGTGGTCTTCTCTCGGTTGTGGGTTTGTGACATACTGCACCTAAGCAAATAGTTTTATTTTACTCACAAACTGAGCGGTGTTTGTCCTAAAATATCACCTGATTGTATAATAAGTGTCTACGGGGTCGAGGATGTAGCTCACTGGTTCAGCAACAACCTATTTACTCTTACCATGAAGCGATCCAAATTATAATTTTTAGGAAATACACACGATTCTTTCAAGTTCCATTTCTTATTAGAAACAATAAAGCAACCGCTTCGTGCGAATAAGTGGTCAACTGACAACGTACCCAAGAAGCACACTGGCTGTATTCAGCTGCATAAGCTGAATAAGCGCTGTGAAAGGTCTTATACAGCATGTATAAGGACGAAGTCGCTCCCCTCGCCTGTATGTGGAGTTAGTTTTATCCTAAAGCTCATCATCATTATCAACGGCTAAAACAAGGCTAAGGCAAGGCTAGACAAACCCAATGATGTTTTATAAGAAGACACGTTATACACTAACATGACAGCTGCAACATTCCCAGATCACGGCCAATTATATAAGCTTATCTCTTTCTAAGGCGGCGTCATGATGATATCAAAATGGCGTTATATTTCAAAAATTTAATGGTAAAACTAAAAAAATCTTATGATTTCAGCTTACTTACTTGTGATATGAGATTCCGTTTTCTTTTTTACGTTTTTTTTCGTAATTTGTGTACTTACTCGTTACGCAAGACGGCAATTTGGGGCTTATATCACATCGTTACTAAGAACTTGGCAATACGCATCTGTCACTTTCCGGAGATCAACAAAAGCGTTGCCAAGGCATAAGTTCCATTTCTATACTGCTCCTCCTATAGGTGCTTCAAGCAGCGTCTATCTGCTCTCATACAATCACGCATACTCAAGTTCTTCGGACACTTGTCGAGGCGGAATAGTGATTCCATTGAGCGCCTAGTTGTTCAGGGGAAGCGGAGGGCACGAGACCACGTGGTAGATCATCAATGCGATGGACTGACCAGATAGAATCTGCTCTGGGCAATCATTGCATGAATGTACCAGAAGTGCTGCGAACCAGACGAGATGGCGGGACATCGTTAGGCGGGCGACAGCAGCCCCCAACCCTTCCCTCATGAAGACCACGACCGCTCTGACAAGAGCGAAACGAAGAAGAAGAGAGGTGCTTCACTTTTGGAGTGCTAGTAACCTTCTATTTACAAAATATAATTAGACAAACCTCGTCCAAAAGACGACCCTTGCTGGTCCCCTGCCTATCCCTAAGCCACTGCAACATAAACCGAGAACATACAAAGTTGCTTAACACAAGAATTTGCTGGATATTGGCTGCAATCTGCAATCAATCAATCACATCCAATTAAAACGCGGTCCTGTCCTCAGCGGTGCTTGTTATGTGTGCACCCCCAGTTTGCATTACTAACGACAGTGTAGTGACCATTATTTACGTTTGTTTATAGTTTATTCATTAGCAGGCCTGAATTAAATTTCGGTGCGTATTTGTTCATGGTAAATACAATATTGTGAAGTGTATATATAAATTATTATTTTTATTCACAAGAACCTAAAAATTCTCACTTCACAGGACAATTTGGCACCGCACTCTTGTCTTGTAGCGATGACGTGACAATAGGGTGGTTTGGGGAGTAAATTGAATAGTTTTTAGGGTTCCGCACCCAAAGGGTAAAAAACGGAACCTTATTACTAAGACTCCGCTTTCCGACTGTCTGTCTGTCTATCCGTTTGTCACCAGGCTCTCTTATGAACCGTGATAGCTAGACAGTTGCAATTTTCGCAGGTGATGTATTTATATTGCCGCTATGACAATAAATACTTAAAACAGAATATAATAAATAGTTAAGTGGGGATCCCATACAAAAAACGTGATTAGTTGCGTTAACTTTGCACCTCATTTGTGTCCGGCGCCATTCATAACACCAGGTGCAAACTTAATCCGGCCAGTTAAGATGGCATAAGTGTTTGTACGGGAGTCCCACTCGTACTTTGCCGGTATTTCTATTTTTTCATTACAGTTTTACAATAGTATTAGGTAATGAACACAGTGAGTACTTAAAGCTCCTCTTGTGTTGCAAAATCTTATAATACTTAAAATAATTACAATGTTTTGGTCTGAAAAGAGGCCATACGCACAGTTTAGTTCTTTCAATGCGACGATAAGAAAGTATCGCCCACTTATTGAGTAATCGATACAGTAAGTGCACGCAATTATTTCAACCTGTTCAGATTACAACATGAAATTACAAGATTTCAGACCAAATTTAAATTGGTTGTATATAATGTTTAACTGTAATTATATGGATTACGGTATGCACCTGCTTTGAGTTGAATATGTTAGTAAAATAGAAGCCTTTTTTATGTTGTTGGATAAAAAGTGAACTAGCTCAATCGTTGCGCTTAGTCGCTGTACAAGCTAGAACATAAAATTGAATTGAATTAATAACAAGAATGGTCTCCGAACCTCTCCTTTTTTTGAAATCGTTTAAAAATATTATTTAATTACCTCATATCCTATCCTGTTGGATAGGACAAATAAAGTTAATACGTAACGATGAAGGTTCCCTTGTACCAGTAAAACAACAGACAGTCAGTCAGACAGACGGACAGTCTAGCTCGCTTGGCCGCTCTCCAGAGAGTGAGAAAGAGCATCCCCGGCCCTGTCCGCCGTCGTAGTGTCCATTTATTTGACAATACTACAATGTGCGTAAATTGTACAAGTTTAAATGAATAACCTAATGGGTCTGTGCTGTCTGATCTGATCTGAGCTGTGTAGACCTCAAGTTGGTTTCAAAATGGCTTATATTATTATTATATTACGTTTTCACCTCCACATCGCTGCTGTTTTTTTAATAAGTACCTAATTCTAATTCTAATTTTAAAATATGGCTTCCATCAGTTAATGATGATTTCGCCAATTTCAAGTTTGCTCGTAGAGCTTGCCGTTGTTCGGTGAGGTTTTGCTTTTTGTAAAGTAATAGCGATTTACAAAAAACCACGCGGACTATCGGGCCTTGACCCAGGAAGGGCTATGAACGCTTCAAGTTGAATTCTTCATTAGCTATTCACTCATACGTTAGATCACTGCACAATACGCTATCAATACTACACATTGAACAACAAAAATGAATAAATAATGAACAACGCAACTTAAACGCATGCGGCCATCTTGAGACACGAACCGGAAGCCTCTTTAATAAGTAGTTTAAATATTGTTGATGTGCCAACCACATGTCAATGTCAAACCGTTGAAAATTTGACATTGACTAGTGTAACCATAGACTAGTTTTTTTTTTAAATTTAGTATCGAAGGCAAACTCCCTTCAGCCACTATTATTGAGAACTGTCTTATTGTCAATAAATAAAACAAAACGTTTCGGAAGAACCATGAGAAGGAAAAATTGTTGAATTGCAGCTTGTACATCCTTTCAGCAAGGACTAACGAAGAGAAAAAAGAAAATTTTCATGGGCATCCCATAATTGTACCAGGCCTATTGATTTCATCAATATTGTGGACAAAGTAATAAAGACGGTTAAAACGCTTAAATAATCATCAATTACTATTACCCGACTATGGTAAAGAAAAAAGAGGATTATAACTTTCTACCCCGCACCAAAGGTATAAAATAAAATAATTCTGCTTCAACATAACATTTCAAGAACAAAATAAAGATCCTCAAATTATGCGTCTGTTCGTTCTCATTCGGTATTCGAAAGACGTTTGCCTGTCCATTGAATTACCAAAATACATTTCTGCATGTATTTTGTGCTATGCGTGGGATTTTAACGTGAAAATATTTTTAAAGAGGTTCCCATATCCAGCTAAACTTACCGTTTGTAGAAAATACACCAGTTTAGTTATATATATGTATTAAAACACGGAGAACGTGACCTATTCCCGAGACATTTCAGCGTTGACAAGATTAACAACTGACAGAACATTCATAGACTAAATAAGGCTGGAGTTTGTATTCCAACACTCCCTCTAAATTTCAGCCTTCTAACACAATACAACAATAATTACACGCCATGAGTAAAAAATAAATTAACCTATAGAATATACAAAACAAACTGTTAAATTAGAAATTAAACCTCAGCTCAGAGAAGATGGACATAATCCAAGGAACAAAATTTAATTAGCATTACGTAACATAAGCAACATTTCTACAAAAACATGAAAATTCAACATTTCAATATATTAAGCACAAAGAAAACAAAATTATTCCGAAATTTACTTTAAAACATTTGGGTTTTCAACAACTCCCAATTTACCCCTGAAATGTTGAAATTTGGGTTTAGCCAGAGCTTTCGTAAAAATATCTGCTATTTGACAATCAGTACTAACATATTTAAGATCTATAAGTTTTTCATAATACTTCTCTTTCACAAAATTGTACTTAATGTCTATGTGCTTACATCTTTTGTGAAAGTCAGTTCTTAATTAAACATATAGCACTTTGATTGTCCATATTAACTACAATAGAATCTTGTTGAAACTCACCAATGTCCAGCATTAATTGTCTCACCCATAATGCCTCTTTGGTGGCGCAACACGATGCCATGAACTCTGCTTCAGTAGTCGACAGCGCGACCGTGGGTTGTCGCTGAGTGCTCCATGTCACTGCGGCTCCATTTTTCATGAAAACATACCCTGTAATGGACCGTCTCGTCAAGGAGTCATTTGCATAGTCGGCATCTGAAAAACACTCCAGGATAGCACTCTGATTTGATTTGAAATAGAGTCCATATGACATCGTTTCCTTTAAGTATTTGAAGATCCGCTTGACTGCATTCCAATGCGTATTGTCAAAGCTGTTGAGATAACGACTTGCCTTGCAGACTGCATACATTATATCTGGTCTCGTAACTATAGCTGCAAATATAAGAGATCCTACTGCTTCTCTGTATGGTATCCGCTTATCATTTTCAGGCACACTACTTTTCTCTAACGTGGCATGTGGATCACACGGTATGCTAATCGGGTTGACATTACACATGTCAAATCTCATAAGCATTTGTTCAATATACTTGCGCTGATGTATAAAGATATAATCGTCACATTGCTCAATCTGCATTCCTATAAAGTTCGATGATTTGCAAATCTTCACGCTGAATTCTTTTTGAAAATCATTCAATACTTCTGTCAGTATATTAGGATCCGTAGAGAACAACAATCCATCATCCACATATAACAATAAATACACTTTTGCTGCTCTACTATTGCTCACATAGACACATCTGTCAGCATGACTGTTTTCAAATCCATATTTCTTTAAAACCGAGTCAAATTTGGCATTCCAACACCGTGGCGCTTGCTTTAATCCAAACAATGACTTTATAAGCTTGCATACTAAATTCTCTTCAACATTGAGCCCTTCTGGCGGTTTCATAAATATTTCTTCTTGTAATTCACCGTACAAGAAAGCAGTCTTTATATCAAATTGCATCATATTTAAACGTTTCTCAGCTGCCGTAGATAACAGAAGACGGATGGAGTCATATCTAACTGTTGGTGCGAATGTTTCCGTATAATCTATACCATTTTTCTGAGCGTAGCCTTTCGCACAGAGCCTTGATTTATACCTTGGTCCCGTCGGTTCGTCCTTCACTCGGAATACCCACTTACATCCCAAGAGCCTGGCGCCATCTGGTTTCTCGACTAGCTGCCATGTGCCGTTATCCTCATGAGCCTTTAGCTCCTCCTTTATTGACTCGATCCATAACTTCGAGTCTTTGGATGACAGCGCTTCAGCATACGTCTCTGGAACTAGGCAGGACGATACATCAGTATTAGTACACAGACATATCTCAGGTTCGGGCATTGTATCTGTATTATTACGAGCACGAAGGGTCATAGTTAACTTCGGGGGAGGATCAATTGGTTGCTGAGGAATAAATTCATCGTCATCTAAGACTTCACTAGTCTCGACTGCTGTATGAGTGGATAAATCCGTACTACAATCGTCATCTGATTGACTACCATCACTTACTTGATGACTTTCAGGACCGGATAAGGAAACTGGTACCATATCTCTCTTAACAGAGTTTTCAAGGAACACTACATCTCAACTTTTTATTGCCTTTTTTGTATTAGGGTCAAAAAATCGGTACCCCTTTGTATTTTCGCAATAGCCAATAAAAATCATCTTACGTGACCTCGGATCCCATTTTTTGTTTTTTTCTTTAGGTACGTGCACCATCGCCTCACAGCCGAAGACTCTCATGTGGCTCAAGTCTGGTTTGCAGCCAGTCCATCTCTCCTCAGGTGTTTCATAGTCCAGGACGCGTGTCGGTGACCGGTTTGCTATGTATGCAGATGTTAAAACTGCCTCAGCCCACAGCTCTTTCTGTAAATTTGCATTAATTAACATACACCGTGCTCTTTCGAGTAAAGTCCGGTTCATACGTTCTGACAAACCATTCTGTTGAGGCGTATATGGTGTTGACGTCTGATGTTGTATTCCTGACAACTTTAAAAAATCGGTAAAGTTTTTACTGGTGTACTCAGTCCCATTATCAGTTCTTAAAATTTTAATTTTAGCGTTAATTTGATTTTCAACAAGACTTTTATATTCCTTAAATTTATCTAGGCATTCTGACTTCAACTTGAGTATATAAACTACTACTTTTCTAGAATAATCATCAATAAAGGTGAGAAAATACCTTGCACCTCCAACTGATTTCACCTCCATCGGCCCGACTATATCAGAATGAATAACTGCTAGAATTTGACTTGCCCGGGAGCCTTCATTGTTGAACGGAAGCCTTGCCTGTTTACCCTTAAGACAAGGAATGCAGGTGACCTTGGTGCTCGTAGACATTTTCACGCCTTCTGTATGATCTTCAAGCTTCTTTAAGTCGGAGAAGTTCAGATGACCAAGTCGTTGATGCCATAGATAACTGTCATCGGGAGCACTTCCGGAGCAAAAAGCTTGAACGGAGGCAGTATTAAGCCTATACATATTATTCACAAGCTTTGCTGTTGCTACTTCTTTCTTATGTTTGTTGAAAATTCGACAACCATTGCTGTTAAACTTTATACCGCATTTGTTTTTAATCATCTGACTGACGGAGAGAAGATTCGTTGACAGCTCGGGCACATAAAGAACATCAGTCACTTGTATTGTGCTTTTCGATCCGTTCTGTAGCACGTCGATGTTTACTTTGCCGCTGCACTCAACTCGGAGTTCCTTATTGTTCGCCACTCTGATCGTTTTGATTGGAGGTGGTGACTTGTCATAAATCCAGTCCTTGCACATCGTCATATGCATAGCCGATCCACTATCTATTAGCCATCCAGAATCATAGCTGGTTGTGGCAGAAAAGATGGCAACAAACGAGTTATCATTTTTCTCAACGCTCTTCACATTACAGTCTTTGCTAAGATGTCCAAGTTTATTGCAAGAAAAACATCTTGGAATTCGGTGACCTTTATACGGAGGCCCCTGCTTTGACCGTGCTTTAGCATAAAACACACTTGTATCATTACTGTCATTAGTCTTGACTTCCTGTAACAGTTTCGTCTTTACGAAATCGGCTGTTATAGCGACACCGGAGCTTTCCATGGCCATTAGCATGGGCTTGTATTGATCAGGGAGACCGGCAAGTAACAAGGTCCCTAGCCATTCGTCATCGACCTTAAAACCGATGTTTCGGAGCTTGTGCGCTGTAGTCAAGATTTTATTTACATACTCTTCGATATTTTGACAGCCGTCAAGTGTCGTTGTTATAAGATCCCGTAACAATCCCACTCGACGGGTGAGGCCGGAGTCATCAAAGGCTTTACAGAGGTTGGACCACACTTCTTTTGCGGTTTTAGCCTCCTGCACGTGGATGTAGTTTATCGGATCCACTAAAAGCACTATTTTTGACTTTGCCTTAATATCCTTTTTCGGGTCAACGGTCGTATCGGCGGCGACGGAGCCTGTGACGACATCCCAAAGGTCTTCATGCTCTAAGTACGTTTGTACGGCAAACTTCCAGCTCGCAAAATTTTCTCTGCCTTGCAGTCTTTCGATCAATGGCATATTATTAACGGATGACATTTTACTGCACGTTTTTTCGTCAATATATCATCAACGAAAACTTGGCATACCGTTGCGAAGCGAAGTACGTTCTTTTGTTTTATGAATTTTACTGAAAATATGTTTTGAACTAGAAATTGGCGTATTTATATTATTTAAGCGTGAATTTTAGCGTAAAGGGCCGCATAACCTGTAGAAAATACACCAGTTTAGTTATATATATGTATTAAAACATGGAGAACGTGACCTATTCCCGAGACATTTCAGCGTTGACAAGATTAACAACTGACAGAACATTCATAGACTAAATAAGGCTGGAGTTTGTATTCCAACACCGTTGCTGTGAAATATTAGTGTATGTGGGACTGGGACTGATAGCTGGTGATGAATGACAAAGGTTTTTTAGTTTGAAGGTCAAAGTTTTTAATTTAATTTGAACTGGAAGGTGCAAATTCGTACGCGTATTTTGTTTTCTTTCGTATCTTTGGATGTCCAGCTATCCCTGTACCGAAATTGGTTAAAATTAGTGGTAGAGTGGCGGAAAGTTTAACGCGCTGGACCGACAATCCTGAGGTAACGGGTTCTATACCCGGTCTCTTTCCCCAGTTACGCATTTCAATTTTTCTTTGAGCTTTGACTTTGAGGCGTTATAGAGTCACGCAACATGCAATGAAAAGAGTCAGAGTTCATGTTCTAGGGTCAGAGTTTCTCTGTGCGTGTTGTCTCTGTGTTCTTCTTCGAATATCTTCATTTCTGAGTCTATCACAATCAGAAACTAAGATATCGGCAGGAGGACCAAAGTTCGACATAATCGTTGCTCATAGAATAATTGCACGGTTCTAGTGGCAATGGACAGGGTCACGTAGCCCAGAAAATGGATGGCTGTTGGGGCAGCAAAGTTCAAGAGAAGCGACCATGTATAGGAAAGCGCTGCGTGGGATGGTCCCCGACTAGGTAGATTGCGGTCAGTCGATAAATGCGGCCTGCCCAGAATCGCACTTTGTGGCAAGCTATAGGGGAGGACTATGTTCAGTGTAGTGGACGTTTGCGGTGATTAGGGGTTGCAATACCGGGAAATTTCCTATGGTAACGGGAATTCCCGGGACTGTCATACTAATATTTCCCGGGACTGCACACCCTAGCATAGATAGACAGAACATTAAATAAATAAATTAGTTAATAGTACTTGTAATAATAAGTTACCGCCAAGGTCATTCAAACGTGGCGAGTTGGTATTTATAATTGATTATGTTGAATGGCTCAATAAATTTGTCGTCTAGTAATACAGGATACAGGTATTTGTGCAATCATTACACGCGTAAATTTTAGTTTTTGTACCCTCAAGCCTAATGGTGACAGTGTAATTTGTGAATAACTTGACCTTGTATGGCAATTATTTATCGTAAACTTTAGGCATACTTTTGAAAGTGGAACCGGAACTATAAAAATCGAAGTCACAATTAGTTTATTGTTAGTTTTTTATGTACTTGTGATTGATAATAAGAATATGATACGTTGAAATTTTTATTAAATTAACATATGGCTTGTACATATTTGTGTACCAAAACTAAAGAACATAATTAATTCATTATTTTCGTTTAAATTTCATTATTGAAATAAATTATTTTTTAAATGACAAACAAAAATTCGAGTAGCCACTAGTGTAGGGATAAATCATCGATATGTAAGTGAGTTTATCAATAAACCAACCTCAACCCTATCACCACTAGTGTAGGGGAACATAAGGGGAACATCTTCCATAAGTGAGTTTATGGATATTCCATTCCAACCCCTACCTGTCAGTCTCGATATTATGAGGTTTGGAGATGTCATATCATTGCCCTATCAGTTACAGAAACATAAAAGCATAGTCGTGCATTGTTTCGGCAGATAATCATATGATAATCACTTCCCAAACTCACACGCAACTTTCTCGCCTTCTTTACGTAACGATTACTACATTTTTAAGTCGAATCCGCCTTTATTATATCGGCCTTGATACGGTTTGTATCAATGCGACACGAAAGTATGCGACACTGCGCGCGAAATGATATTTGACGAAACTAAACGATGTAGAGCGGTCGGTAATAACATTTAAAAGTTCTGTGAAATAGCTCCCTTTTAGTCATGCTTGTGAAACGACTTGTGAAAATCAGTTTCTATTAAAATGGGTCGAGTGCGCAATCGGAAGTCTCCCCAGGTTCTAAAAGAAATTAGGAATGGTCTATAGCAATGGTCTGACTATTTACACATTTAAGACGTCTGTAACTGGTATCGGCCCTGTGTTTACGCTCGAGTTTTCATGGTCTGAATCAATGAAGCGTGCGAAGAGAGACAAACAGTTACCGCAATCTATCCTGGGCGCTTGCAAACGTCTTCATCACGCTTCACTTCGTTATTTAAGAACTTCATAACAACTGGGAGGTCAATACTTTACAATGTATTAGTATATAAGACACTGGCTAGCAAACCTCGCAAGATAGACCCGGAGGTTAAAAGCGGCGAATGCCAGAATACACTAATAACAGATTATATGGCCCGTCCGAAACAGGAACCGGACTGTATACAATGCACGACTAATTCGATTCCTATGTGTAGCAATGACCACTGCTGATGATGAAAGGCGTTCCAACAAAACGTTCTACTGCGTAGGGCATTTTACGACTAACAGCTTAAAAACATATAGAAAGTTCAAAAGTAGGTACACTATCTTAAAAAACAAGTTATATAAATCTAAATATACATCGCTTGAATGAAATAAGTCAACTAACTTCTGAGTAATGGCATGAAATAAAAATAACTCAAGAATGGCCCTTTGTGGCAATATTTTGAGGATCAGAGCGGTATGATCCCGTCACTACGTGCACTTCAGCTCGTTTCTGGCGCGGACTTCCGGCTGAAGGGTGTCGTGTTTCGGTTGTTCAGTTCCGGGGGCAATCTGCCGAAACTTAAGGGAATGGCAGACGATACAACGAAGCCACGCAACTGCCTAACTAGGTTGCTTTTAAGTTTCTTTTTATGTTGTGTTGTTGTGCCTTAGTTTTATTATTGCAATGCTGTATCACTTATTAGACAAATAAATAATACCTAATAATGACAGCGTGCATTACAAATCCGTACCGCAGGTAATCCGAAACCCGTGAAGAAACGCGTGTTCACACTTACAGCCAATTATACAACATTACACTACACTATCCATCGAGCGGAACGACAAATTGGAATTCAGAATTCGAATCAATCAACACGTGTCACAAAACTAACACAGGTAAATCTATCTTAACTTATATCTGTTATTATATTACGATCGCGCACAGATTTTGTCCGATTAAAGGCAAAAGGCAGAGCTGAGCACCCAGGTGCCAATTGTACCATGGTGCGTAGGCTACTAGCACGGTAAGCGGTACGTAGTGAGCCGTATGTCTATCCCATAAATATTGATCCCACAGCATGGATGTATGCGAAGTGTATTGAATGAATACTACATTTCGCCAGCATATTCCTGAAGTTGATGTATTTATAGTACGTATTTGATGTATTTATTGAACGTAAGCGCATATCCGTGTTTGGACTTATGCCGACGATTTAAGCGTATAAAATCTATTACAAAGCGCGACTATTATCATAACACAGTATGATTTATAATAATTCAAGAAATAATACTTATTTAAACTTTGTATCTCCGTGATCGAAAAAAGTATCCTATAACTGTAATATATATTATGAAAATTACATGCAGTGTATCGAAAATCTAATATGGGGCCTATGATGGTTGCTTTTATCTCGCGATAAGTAAGTGACAAAGCATCTGTCACGGTTTGACAGGATACGAGTGTGAGTGACAGATGATTTGTCACTTATCTATCACGTGATAAACGCAACCAACATAGGCCCCATGAAGTAGCAACATACAGAGATAAGATCTATTCTCCGCGTATGCTGGTCAAAGGTGATGCGTAACGAAGACCTGTGGAGAATACGTCACCAGTCACCCATAAACGTAGACATCGCGTCACGTAAATGGAGATGGATAGGCCACACCATTCGACGAGGAGGATCGAATAATGTAGGTAAGCATCGCTTTCGAGAGGAAGCCGCCAGACTGAAGGCGTAGCCGCGGACGTTCTGTACACTCATGGTGGCGCACCGTTGAGAGCGAGCTGCTAGCCGTCGGACTGAGGTGGAGCGAGGCCAGAAAACTTGCTGAGGATAGAAAGGGGTGCAAGGAGCAAGCTGATGAAGGCCCTCTGCACCTCCGCACCATATGTTGTCCTAAGGCATCCCGCCTTAGGACAACATATTTTTTCACTTGACTGTACAGCACAGATATTTCATTCTTATAATAGCAGCTAGAATCTAGCCTGTCCCGCGACTTCATCCACGTGTACATATTTACCAGTTTACAAGCAAACTCTTATCCCCGTTTCATGATGATGAAATGCATTAGCTGCATTAAGGTAGCTTATAGCTTGGGTAAGCAAGTTTAATTCAGCATTCGAGCGAGTTCCGCTTTGTATCGTAATACTGAAACATAATTAAAGAACCAATCATTGTGAGCATAAAATGCTTAATTAAACACTAGAATTGCTGCATTAGATTATGTAAGTATATAGATGTGGGAAATGTTTATTGACATATGTTTGATTGACTAGCTGATATAATATTAAATAACGAATTCGGGCCCAATTCGAGAATGCCGTTCGAGATATCGCCGAACGTCAAATCTCCATTAGATAACAGTTATATCGCCATTGAACTGTCATTTAAATGCGATGAGCTTGAAAGTGACATATCTCATCTCAATTTTGGAAATACGAAGGCGATAATGATTGTCAAAAATGTTATTCATGTATATAAATTTCTGTTTTGAACGAAACGTAACGGACTAATTTCACGTACTACGCGGTCAATTTAAAGTATGCGCCTGTTATTTATGCCGTCACATACAAAGGAAACGAAAATTTTGCGCGTCCGAATTGACGAAGTTGCGATATCGCCACTTGTCAAGTAGGCACACGTCAAAAGTGACGGATGGCGATGAAAATGAGAGATCTCCATTATATCTCTAAAATTGGTCGAATACCCCCCTGTTATTTATGCCGTCACATACAAAGGAAACGAAAATTTTGCGCGTCCGAATTGACGAAGTTGCGATATCGCCACTTGTCAAGTAGGCACACGTCAAAAGTGACGGATGGCGATGAAAATGAGAGATCTCCATTATATCTCTAAAATTGGTCGAATACCCCCCCAGTACAAAGAAATCCTTGACATATAGAACATTATAGGTATAGTTCCGTAAAATGACATTTGACGAATGTAAAACAGTCAAAAACAACATGCGTAATTACACTTGCTACAACTTCCATGTGTTGAAAACCTGTCAGTCTTTTTTCATTGTGTTTAATGGAGTGCCAATGGGTCCCATGAGAAAAAAAATACTAAGTGCAAACTAAGTCGTACACGCAGGTTTCAGTACCATCGCATCGTACACAAAAATTAAGTTGCAGAAAAAAGTGTGGTCTCGATACCTTATAATTCCGTAACATTTTTCCTCGCTTCGCTCGTCGTCGTTGCCGTTCTCTGTAAAAGTGACATTTGTGCAAGCTACCCATTTATGAGTCGATTTGGAAAATTCTTTTTAGGTTCATGAATAGACATCTCAAGGTTGGTCCCATTAAATTTTGGTGAAGATCGGATGACGAAATCCATGAGGAATCGAAGAAATTCCTGAAATTTTATAGGCACTCATAATATTTTTTTTAAGTATTTGCATATGGTAGTCATCATCTTCCAATGCTGAACTGATGATGGAAGGCACAACTCCTTAACGGTTAGGAGTTAGGCGATAATTCAAACAAGATGCATGCCTTCAAGTCCTCTCTGATCACCCCGCCATAAGTATTTTATATGAGTCACTAAAAAGCGAAAAATAAAATTTTTTAACAAAAAAAAGAACCGACTTCAGTGTAACTAAAAAGCCAAAAATAACCCGTTCACGTACAGATTACATTTGACTCACCCTTTGAAGTCGGTGCCAAACCTCACGTAAACTTTAATATATAAATATAATAACTGAGTGGTTTGGGATCGATTTCAAAGGGTGAGTCAAATGTAATCTGTACGTGAACGGGTTATTTTTGGCTTTTTAGTTACACTGAAGTCGGTTCTTTTTTTTGTTAATTTTTTTTTTTTTTATAAAATACATGTGTACTTACATGCCAGATGGGCTTAATGAGTAGGTAAAGAAAGGCATTGAATACTTTATTAAAAAAAAATATCTCTCTACCAGCGGTTCACTACTGGCCTGCTGGGGAGAAAGATCGCCTAAAGATTTATGCTTTTAAAACAAAGACTAGGTACATATCACTACTTTTGTTTCATACTACAGTAGATTATGGTAAATGCTAGAATTAGAAAGACAGATTATAGGTACGGGGTCTTGAAAACCAACTGTATTATGCAGTCGGCTAAATTAAAAACCATATTAATACCGTACCATTCCTCATATACAGTAGTTTATAGCGAGCGGGTTTGAAATGAACTTTTAAATATGTAGTATTTAATCTACGGCCAATCCAAAGTTCAAATGTCAAGTGCTTGATCGAGTTCTTGTTCCCGATATAATCAGCGAATAATAAAACTGTTCACCTTTCAGATTTAATTGGTTTTGCACAAGGAGAATAAAGCTGTCGGTTATTGAAGGATATAGCGAAGCGAAATAATAGCTGAATTTTTAAACCTTTAAGTACTTAATTTGTAATTAATTAGAATACCTTTATATGTACCTAGAGGTCAACAAGTTCCTGAGGACATTCTCCGCGTATTTTGGCCAAAGACAATGCGAAACGAGGAGGATATGTCACCAGACCCCCATAAATGTGGACATCGAAACGCAAAATGGAGATGGATAGGTCACATAATTCGCAGTGGAGGGACGAACAATGCAACAATGCAAGCATCGCTTTCGTTTCGCATTTCATACCTTTTTCCGTGGGCAGGTACATCGAGTTTACTCGATAGAACTATTGATTAATAAAGGTTATCTATTTACGTGTTTGTATATAATAAACACTACGGTAAATAATCTCAAGAAATTATTCACCGTCACATGAGTTATGGTGATTTAAATCGAACAAAATTGCGTCATGTAGCAATTTGTGAATTACATATTCTATGTTACATTTTCTCCAATTTAACCCACATCTGGTACACACAGCGTTTACTATTCCGCTGTTACATTTAATGCTTATGCCCGCGACTTCATCTGTGCAAAAAAAGATAAAAAACAATCTCCATAAGGAATTAAAACACCCAAATAAAATTGAATGACAAACATTGACATTAATACCTAGGTATATATCTTATCTTATTTTTACTATACAAAAGCCTAGAGATTATTGCTCTTCCACAGAAAATTCCACTCGTCTTTTTACCCCCTCAAGGGATGATTACCACTAAAAACTATCCTATACCTTGGCACAATTTTTTTTTCGATATCAAATTTCATTTAGATAAAATTTTCCCCATACAAACTTTCTTCACCCCCTTAACTTTCTTACTAAAACTATTCTTTGTACTTTCTAGAGGCTAAAACTCCATCCATATCCATCTAAATCGGTTCAGAGATTTAAGTGTGGAAGTTTAAATACTCAAACGTGGAAGTATTTACAGACAGACAAACACATTTTCCTATTTATAATTCATATTAGTGTGGAATCGTGTTTAATTTCATGTTATTAATCTTCTGGAATGGCTATACTGTTGTTAAATTTTAGCTAATGGTAGCAATCATTCGGATTGTCTGTTGTCTAGACAAAATGTCTAATTGCGATACGGAAGCGTGTGAAAATCATAGTCTGCGAGAATAGCGGTTTAAAATGGCGGTAATAATAGGCAGTATTCGTTCATTGCACATCTACCATTATTAAATGCTGTAACCATTTCTGTAAGCTTCTTGGTTGTTATATGGTATTTATGTTTCACTCTCTCTCTTTTTTTTTTTTTTTTATTTATTTATTTATTATAACCACGCTTTTGACGTCACAGCGCCATCTGTTGGTAAAAATTGCTTTATCCGTTCATCACCTCAAAACGGCTGGACGGGTTTCAACTAATAATGGTACTGGGATAGCTAGACATCCAAAGAAGGTTATATTTACGATACTTTTTACACAACTATGGCAATGAAATGATTTTTACGGGGACGAAGTTTCGGGCATCCTCTAATACCTGTTAATATGTTGTTGTTGTCCTAAGGCACCCCAGAGGTGCAGCATTCATAAGCTCGCGCCACGCCTTTCTATCTTCAGCTACTCCTTTAGGTTAGTTCCAGCTCAGTCAGTTCGCTTTCAATGGTCCGCCGCCAGGAGTGTACTGGAAGTTTCGCAAGATATGCTAGCCCCGCTGATAATGTTGAAACAGTCCAGCATATCTCCAGAACCTTTAGCATAACTGTCACGCGTCTATATCGCGCCACAGATACCTGTCACATTCCTTTCAATACCATGCGAGCAAGACAGGTGCTGAGTCGCGGCAAGACCTCTAGCACAACAGTGCTACGCGAACGCGACTCTTTCTCGTGTGTGATATTTATCTATCTCTATCTGTCCAGTACTGTGTGAGGGTGACAGGTGACGCTATGCCGCGCGACAAGAGTCGCGAAGCATACTAGTGCTAGACGGGCAGATCATTTATATTCGCAACTCTGTATTAATAGCAACGAGTCACATTACGCACTATTTGAAATCTCTAACCGGCATTTATTATCATAGAATTACGTCGGCATGTAGCAATTCGCAAATTATGTCTCACTCAAAACGCGAGGCATAAAAGTTGATTGAACGACGGCGTCCGGCAAATTAGAATACCTAAGTAATACAGGGTGGAACGGAACGCAGCCTCCTGCGAATGTATCATTGTTTAGCTTTGCTCTAAAGAAAGTAAGTTAATATCTGTCACCGTTATCAAGTTATAGCATGAATCTTATTAAAACTTTCGTGAAAATATTTAATTATTGTATTAAGTATTGTGTTGTCGGGCCGTTCCTGAAATTTTCACGTGTTTACTGCTTAATACAATAATTAAGTTATAGTTTTCTGACTTTCATACAAAATACTGTGTGTTTCATTCTTATTAGGTACCGGTCAATGAAACGAAGCGCTTCGAGAAAAGGTAGGCAGTGCCCTCGCGCTTCGCTTGGCTCGTCTTGGCGGGGGCACTGCCGTGCCCCCAGATACCCACTGGTCATTTTGAAATCAGATAAAAAATAATTGTCATAGTTTTATTCATTACATTATCTTATATCTCATTTTTACAAACCATTAACTATTTGTGATTCTACATCCTAATAATAAATTTTATTATTTTATATAGCTGTGCCTGCGGCTCTGCCCGCGTGGAATTCGGTTTGTGTCATTAAGCTGCTAATACTTCACCGTTTAAACCTTCCCTGGACTACGACAAACATTTCAAAACCAAAATCAGCAAAATCTGTCCTGCCGTTCTCGAGTTTTAGCGAGACAAACAAACAGCATTTGATTTATATATATATTTAAATATTATATATATTTATATATAGATGACCAGGAAACATGCACGTTCCGTTCCACCTGTATAACTAGTAAGGAAATACAGTAATACTCGAGGGTCTTAAACAGAAATCATCAATCGGAACTCCCACTGGAGGTTTCGAAGTATAGAGAGTTGGGTCAAACAAGCCGATCGAGCGAATAAGCGTTTCAGCTTCAGGTTCGCCAATAATTGATGATGCTCTAATGACACAAAAACAGTAACCCTATAATTTTTAAAGTCCCCAAATTAAAAACATGTACAGGTTCATGTGTCCTTTTCAATTTGGTCGGTTAGCTTTTGTTACGTTAAATATACGGTTACGTTTCTTTAGATAACTATCAATTTAGCGAACTGTCAGTTGCATTTGATTGAAATGGAATCGGAGACCGTGACATGCGCGGGCGCATGTTCTCTATTCAGTCATTAGTTGAAACGACTTAACGTTATATAGACCTGAATGAGACTTAAAACGTTTTAGAACTGAGCGGCTGCTATTCTGATGTTGGTACCGGAACCGGAAATTGGTAAAAAGCTTTTGCAATTTTAAAAGAGTAAATAACTGTAAATATTACCTTCTATAGGTATTCGGTATTCGCGCTCTACTTTAAATTGTTTGTAATCTGTATGCAATTAATTTAATATAATATCCTCATTAATGCAAGGAAAATTGTAATCTGTAACACGAAAATGCAATTAAAAATTATAATATCTCTGTTTGGATTTTGTAAATTTATTTGGCAAGGTGCAGTATATTTTTGTATTCACATCGTCTTGTGCAATGCAAGTATATGCTTTTTTTTAAAAAAACCTAAGTTTGTGAGTCTGTTTGTATATTTATATCTTCTTCAGGCTCAAATGGCTGGAGCAATTTTGATAGTATTCGTTATGGAGGTAGCCGGACACCCTGGATTGACACATATGTTACTTTTTATCTAATAAACTGCTGGCAACACCGCATATAAATATCTTCCATCCTTTTGACCTTCATCAAATCTTAAAGTATTTTCCGTCGCCTTGATAATAATGATATCAGATATGCTCTTGGTTATAGTGAACATGGTTACAAGTTGCATTGCGATGCTGTGGCGACTATTTCCATTCCCAATCAACTTGTTGCTCATGCGCCCGAAGATCGTCCGAAGTCGAATGTGCATAATGAATAATAGAATGACTATTATGACTATACTCATAGTAGTTGCTATAGAGTCTGGTCGGAAAAATTGCTCCTGTGGCGCGACGATAATCCCATTAGCTGGTTATACTCCCACACTAAATCCGACTATTGGTAGTGAGGGCTAACTAACCCCGATACAGTTCAGTTCATGTCTTAAAAAAATAAACTCTGCGGAAAGAGAAGAGTCGTAGGATTTCAGGGAGTGCTTAGTGCTATTTCATGGTTTTTGCTAGACTGACAACACTGTCACTCTTTGTCAGTTATTTTTATAGAATAAGGCACTTGAGGTCTATTTCATATCAAGGTCTTTTCACTTTCATACAAAGAATTGGCTTCAAGATTTTATATACGGCTAACAATATTTTTATTGCTCGATGAAAAAAGATTTATTTCTTATTCTGGCAATGCCAGGCTGGACGGTCAGATGGCAATAAAACCCGTAACAGACGATCGAACAATCCGGCGGACCGATAGGGACGCTGCTATCTGTCGGAATGAGATAGTAATATACGTCTCACAGATAGCAGCGTCTCTATGGTCCGCCGGATTGTTCAATCGTCTGTTACGGGTTTAAGCCATAAAGTCCCAAAAAAAAAACTGATGGTTGTCAGCAGTTGTCAGCGTGTTATTTTAATTTACGTCAAAGAACGGCCAATTTCAAATTGTTTCGCGATTAATTTCGAAAATATCATCATGTCTTCAAATGCATAAATAGAAAATGTGATTTGTTATATTCCTTGAATGTGCTTAACGCGGCGCAACTTCTACTAAAGACGATTCAGT
Organism: Apotomis capreana; assembly: GCA_947623375.1. Classification (NCBI taxonomy): domain Eukaryota; kingdom Metazoa; phylum Arthropoda; class Insecta; order Lepidoptera; family Tortricidae; genus Apotomis; species Apotomis capreana. The sequence continues at coordinate 20,176,952 of OX392506.1, forward strand.
TCAATTTCACCGTTTCCCCAAAGCTGGAATAACCAATATTTAACGGTAAGAATATTTTAATTCAGGTCTTTTGTATGTCTCGGAACATTACTGTATGTTTTAATAAACATGAAGTAGGACTACCAGTTGTTTGTTTTAGCCGTGTTTTAGTTAAAATGTAATTTCCTATTTCAGGGCTACATTTTGGGCCACATATTGTTGGCCAAAGCACAAAAGGAATAAGGTTTTATGTGGACGACATTTCCAAGATTCCCATTAAACTGACAGTTGCAAAAACCGCCTGAGCAAGTATTCTGTTCCAGGAACAACAGAATATATTATTAAAAACAATGCAATAATAGTGCACCTATGTAGTAAACTTTTTAAAGACATTTTGTAAAAGTTCTTGCTTAGGATATTAAATGAATAAAGGCTACCATTTAAAAGTAATTCATGGTTTTGTATTTTTTTATAAAACTATTAAATTTCAGCTCAATCTCAAGAATCTCAATCTTTCAGCTCTATTGAGAAGTGGTTGACAAATAATTTTCAAGATTTAACCTGAATATACATGCACTAAAATAAAAAAGTTTATAAAAAAACAAACTTTCAATGTGGCATATTTGAAAACCCCGCCAAAAAAGCTCGCTGTCACTTAGTTCACAGCTCTACTACGTTGGCGCTAGTAGTATTAAAAAAAAAAAACGATTGGCCATTTTTTTGTACGTAGTTACCGTTCTTCTCTTTGTGAGTATTATATTCTTTGTTTCATATACTCGTAGCTGGCGTGTAGGGTGCTCCCGGTACTCTTTTTCTATGCAAATTCAGTACCGGAAGCGGGAATTCCCGGTTCTCGCCATACAAAATCAGAACCGGGAGCATGCCCTACTTCCGTGTTATATCTGTCATCTCCGTACACTTTATAACCTAAATTCGATTAAAATTTAGGTTGTACCATGTCACACTGTATGTCTAGTTCCATACATGTCATAAAATTGATTGATTAACGGAACTAATTATAATCTATTGATACCTACACAATTTTTAGTAAAATTCTTTACTCTGATATCGGTGGTCACAGTCCATTCAATTCAATGTCATTACAGCTACAGATAAGTAAGCCCAACAGTAGTTTCATTGGTAGAAAGTGACAAGGCTGCCGGGAGGTCACCCAGATTTTTTTTTATGTTTTGACAGAACGCGCCAATTTGCAACAATTATTATATATCCTTGTGCAATCAGAGGCCATATATTATATTGATTGATATGGTATACTACATACTTATACTAATAAAAAAAAAATAAACATTGAATATAATTATTTTCCCAAACATAAAGTGAATTATGATTGATTTTTTTCAAGCGACTTCAGAAAGGAAGTGGTTCTACATTCGTTTGGTTTTTATATCATTTATTTTTCATTTAGGAACCGATTTCGAAAATTATTTTTTGTCGAAATATGCCTCCAAATTGGACCCATAAAATGTTGGTGATCTCTGTCCTGATGTCGAAATCGGTATTTTTTAATAGTTACTTGTATATTTGTACGTGTGTATGTAAAACCTGACCAGAATTATATATCAGGATTGTTAAGAGTGCGCTATTTATAAGATTTACATGGCAACAATTTCGCAACCAATCGCCACCCACTATAATGACATTAGTTTAAATACCTGTCAGTTTCACTATGTTAACCTCGTAATATCATTTAATGGAATGCACTCTTTTTCGTGTAGTAAATACGTGTACACTCTATTTATAATCCTATTCACTACTGTGAATGGTTTTCGGCATTTTCTTTGGATAATTCTAAATATTTGTCTGTTAAAGAAACCATTACGAATGACATTGACATTGTTGACAAACCATCATAAAATCATTGCCAGTGTAAAAAAAAATCCTGTGAAATTCCGCAATATGGCGTATCCTCATATAATTCTGGTCAGGCTTTATATTACTTTGTGGCTGTGGCGTCAATGCGTCCAAAGGAACGGAATTCCAAGCAAATTTGGTACACGGGTAACTTGGGTTTACACACTGATAATTAAAGAATACGTTTTTAACCGACTGCAAAAAGTAAAATGCATGCGTAACCGAATTAGCGCGTGCGTAAGTTTAAGCAAGGACAGTGACATATTTTTCACCTGGGTTACATTCCACTGTATTTTTCGCTTAATGACGATTGCGTAACTGTACACTTTGGTGATAATGAAATGGGCCTGGTTTTTTTATGATAAAGGAAGCAAATAAGTGGACGGATCCCCTGATGGCAAGCGGTTATCGGCGCCCATGGACACCTGCAACACCAGAGGAGTTTACGAGTGCGTTGCTGGGTTTTTAGATGGGAGTAGGTAAGTACACTCTTTCTTGAAATTTGATTCTTCACCCTAGCTGTACACTACTCGCAAAGTTGACCAAAGTTTATGCGATTCCTGTATAGGATAATGTACGGTTTCTATCCCTTCATGTACCCGTCTCTCTTCCTACTGGGTATGGTAGAGTACACGTCCCTGGAATTTTCTACATGACCTCGGATAAGTTGGAAGAAATATTTAATTAAAAAATATTTAATTAAATATTTCTTCCAACTTATCCGAGGTCATGTAGAAAATCCGCAACTTCTTTCGCAAATGTGTTCCCATCCTGCTCAGGCGTGACCGCCGCCGCGGCTTTTTCGCCATCCCCCTGGCCAGGACTCGTGCTCTCACTTCGTCCCCCTTGCACCAAGCCCTATCACTCCTGAATGCTATTCTTGATAGTGACAGCCAACTCGACATTTTCTTTACCCTAGAATCTAGATTTTTAACCGCATCATGTCGTTTTCTAGAGGCAAGAGTGACTCCGAGCTCAATTTAGGTAGACAGCATAGCCTCGTATTTAAGTTAAGTACCTAGTTGTTTTCGTATAGCGTAAGGAGATATGGGTATAATTATAATAATATATATTTTGTTATTAACTGAATAATAGTATGTAAGTTGACATAATTAGTATTGTAGAAATAATTAGTTCACATAAATAATGTAATTAAATTTGTAACACTTAGCACGTAAGGTTTAACTGTTAGTGGAAATTGTAATAAATAAATAAATAAGAAGTTGGACGAATAGGTATGATAGCGTGATGAGGAACTTCGCTGCGGTATCCCATACTCTGGCCAAGTTCGCCTCGGCCAAATTCGGTCAACATCGCGAGTAGTGTGGAGTCACAATCAACAAAAGAGCGAGTGGGATTGGTCCTGAAATACCGCAAGCGACAGTTCATTGTACATCAATGTAGCTATGCTATGTATACAGAAACTTCGCGGTGTGCAGAAAACCAGACCGTGTCCCATTTACCATTACCATTACCATTACCTAGTCTTGGGCGTCTACTTGTAGAGCACGATTTGCGCCCTTCTGGCTCAGTCTGAGCCTGATGAGCCTTTATAAATTCGTAGATTTCTTATGTATATTTCAGCCAGCTCTATCGCGCGGCAACAGATATAGGTATTGCAATTTTTCCAGCACTCGTATTTACGAGTATTATTTAATAATATCTTATCTTATCTTAAAGGCATTGCATTTAATTTATTTACACAACAAAAATACTAAATTGCACATCTAATTTTATGCTGCCTATACTGTACAGTTCGACTTTTTGATGCGAAAGTCAGTTTATTTTTGTAGGTTAGGTTAGGTTTTACATGAAGGGTGTGACAGAAATGATTAAAAAAAATAGGTAACTATAATATTAGGGCTGTGCCACGAAAATATCCCACCTCAGCATGATGCTAGCTCGAGAGCCTGCGCTGATCTTCCAGTGGGACTACCATTATCTAACTATCACTATCAAAAAATTAAACCAGGAAAATATGTCAATGGTCATGTAGGTGTATTTGTCATGTCGGAACCGGACATGACATGACACGTGACGTGGTTCATAGATCATTCTGTCCACGGCTTGCGCCCATAATTAATAATACATTACTATTAACGTAATGATCGATATGGTGTCCTTACACGTGTATTATACGAGTATGATCAATAGTTAAGCACAGAGAATGTCGTAATACACTACTTTGTCTGCCTACAAACATTGACGCCTGCACAAATCACTGTTGAAAATATTTTTTATTTTATTTATGTATGTATGTTGTGTGGAATAATAACCAAGTCGTTTGCTTGCTTTAAATCTATTTCTTTGTATAAAACTCCGAAACGCTCCTATAAACAGAAATCTCATGTTTTTGCGGCATTCGCATTCAGACAGGATCGCCCAATTACTAGACAGTTGTAAAACCTTAACTAAACGTATTCATGTCAGGTATTACTAAATAAAATCAATATGCATAATAACAATCACATTTATAGTTTTTAGATTGGGGTAATGTGAATTAATCGAAATCGTAATAAATATAGCCCGATGCAATCGGCAAAGAGTGGTTGCAAGTTTATTATAATTATTGAAAACAAGACAAGCTTCTGTATACTAATATTGACTGTGCCCAATGGTGCATTATAATTAGGTGAAATATCATGTTGGTTAATCGATACTTAATCTTAAATCTTCGAGCACGACCAAGCAAAGTAAACACATGTTTGTTTTAAAATAATAAATTAAAATTAATGCGGCAGTGAGATAATAATACCGATTAGTGGAACTAGGAACTTACCTACTGTTATTTTTTTTATGTAAGTAGTAGGCAAAATAAGAATGCGGACCACATGATGGCAGCGGTTTAGAGGTCCCATGTAGGAAACGTAGCATTTACCCACGGATTTGTCCACGTTACCAGGAGAAGTATTATCTGTCCACGACATGAGTCTCTCGTTAATGTTTGCTGTTTAATAACGCTTCCGTCTAATTGCGGATTCTCCTACACTTCGAGACTCAGAAGTGCATCCGACACCAAGCTACGCCGTCCTACTCTGTCTTGTGCTGCTTGTCGCCATTATAAAATCGGCCCGTTCATCTTGTCAGACGTCTATCGGGATTTCGTCGATCCGAGAACAGGGATACGTAAGCAGTCCTAGCTAGTTTATCTTCCAAGTGAGCTACAGGACCTCACGTAGACAGTATGAAATAATGCCTTTATCTTTGAAGTTTATATAAGTAGCAATTTAAAATACACTTTATGTGTATTAGCATCATATTTTTTCAATAAACAAAGTTACGCGCCTAAATATATGTAATTGGAACATGCAAATTACTATAAAAATACAACTGGTCAGCGTTTAAATCTTAGGGTGAACTCAGTAATTAAAGGTAATAAAAATTGCACAGGTAGTGTATTAGTGTTGAACTAGTATGCTATTGACACTTATATTGTCAGCTTGTTGGTATGCAAATAATATTGCGATATCTATTGATCGCGTGACAGAATCAAGTACAGTTGTTAGACTACAATCGTTTACTTTGTACTAGGTTTCGATTTAAAGACATTTATATCTCATAAGAAACACAGTTTCGCTTACATGCGAACTTTAAAAGCTAGGTAAATATAATTGTAAAAATAACAAGTGGATTCGCGCTAGGCGAGCATTGAGTTATGTTGAAACAATCAGTAGTTAAACGTACCTTTTAGATTTACGTACGCAGATACGTAGGTTTAGAATAAATAGGTACGCATAGAAAACCTAGTCAACGCTTGAAAGTGAAGCCAGTATTGGTTAGCCATGCGCTAAGTTTCGTCCGCGCATCTCACACAAACACAACGTCAATCTCACAAGCAACATGTCTCTATGATTGGTTCGTAGACACGCACACATAAAACTAAAAGCGGCTTCATCTTTCGCAAATCTGTTGTATGAAGACTCTCGTTCTAGACGTAATTTCTAAGTTACTAGAGTACATACGGCGTTGGCGTTTCAACCACTGTCCCCTACCTATACCTACCGTACCAACCGTACTTATTTTATTAAAGCGTTTCCGTTTTAGTTAATCCAAAATTCTTTTGTATGTCTGGATATTTGTATGTCTAGATGCTTTAAAGCTGTTCTAGAGATCGCATTTATCAATCGATTCTCATAAAGTAGTAGGTACGATAAATATACAGATTATGTTTGTCTATTCAGTTATTTTTAGAATTTTTCAATATGGCGGAGAAATAGGGGTTCAAAACGTAAACAATTTTAGAATGCAATTTTGCATAAGCCGACCATACTTGCACGTTGATACTTGCAAGGAAAGTTTTTTAATAAATACGAAGAAGATGGGTGTTAGAAGTTTAACATGTAAATCTGTGTAGACACACATACAGACGTCTGTGCCATAGTAGTGCCGATACGGAAATCCCATTTGAATACAGTTTTTTTCATCGTAAGACTTTTCTGCCCACATGGTTCTAAAGCAGACCACCTCCAAGATATTCAGCTGCTTGTGTCGGAACCTTTTTAACTATATCTAAATTATAACTATAATTATCTTTTGCTTTGTGGTCGTGGTCATCATTTCAGATGTCGGTGGCAAGACTCACAACACGCCACCATTCTTCCCTGATACCCGCCTTCCTCGTGCATTCGTGTAAAATAACTATTATATTATATACGGCTCCTTGTAAGTATTACAAGACGACGCGTTTGGCTCGGTTTGTAGACACCTGCCTACTGAGTCGGCGGTCCCGGGTTCGAATCCCGGCCGAGGCAAATATTTGTGCAAATATTTGTTCTTGGGTCATGGATGTTATCTATATATGTTATTTATATATTATGTATATCGTCGTCTAGTACCCATAGTACAAGCTTTGCTTAGTTTGGGACTAGGTCGATTTGTGTATGATTGTCCCTTAATAATATTTATTTATTTATTATTATTTATTATTATATTCCTTGATATTCCTACGGTTACAAACTGTCATATTTTTTTAATAAAAATGTTTCCTCATAAAAAGTCGTGTCCGCACCATGTCGCAATTGACATGCCATGTCATTGTATAACGTTTTAGAAACAAAGTCGAAGAATGCAGGGCTCGTGCGATTCCCACGGAATGTCAAAACGTATTCTACTCTCTTTATTTGCACATTAGAGCCGTGGCTGCATTGTGTGTAAATAATACATAAGTCATGTAAAGCGATGTTATCTATGACGCGGTCAGGGTTCCGCACAGGGCGGAATAAGCCATAGCTAAGCCATAGCCACCTTTCATCGGTTTACCCTTGTTTTTATAGACGAACGTATTATCAAATTTTCATTTCACCGAAAACATTTTTATATCCACCGAAATTACACCGAAAACAAAATGTATATCTTCCGTGGAAAAATTTGTCTATGAGCGGTGAATTTTGTTTCTAAAAAAGTTTTTTGCGACAGTATAAGTAAGGCTATGTGTTAAGATTGGATATTAAATATCTTTGTTCTTTTCATGCAGCCGTTTCAGCCTGAAGAAGTAACAAACATACACACACACTAACTTTCGATTTTTAACTTCAAGACACATATTTACTAGCAGAACCCTGTTAGTGAACCATATAATCATTCTTGACGATAGCGTCGAACTTATGGCCGCGTTCCGGCCATAGTTACGGTCATTGTATTCAAATTCATAAACGCTTTGGTTTACTCGCCGAAATAAATATTTAGCATACGACCTGCTTATTGAAGTTAGGACCTTATTACACTGGCGAGTTGCGAGCGAATATTAAATGAAGGCGATCACGCTGCGAGCTCATTGCGAACTTTGTAGAACTACAATTCCTCATACAAATCTGTCGCTAGCTAGCACGGTCATTGTAACTAAACTCGTATTAAGGGTGCTGATATTTTATAGAAAACACGCTCGCAATTGTGATATCGCCCTTAGGTCACGTCGCTGAGGGGCAATGAAATGAAATGAAATGAAATGAAATGAAATGAAATGAAATGAAATGAAATGAAATGAAATGAAATGAAATGAAATGAAATAATTTATTCAGTAAGTAGGCCACAAGGGCACTTTTACAAGTCAGATTGTGAATCTACCGGCATTTCGCAAGAGGAGACCGCTGTTGAGAAGAAAGCCGAAAGAAACTCAACAGTAAGTCATTTTTTCGTAAACAATACTTAGAACAATTAATTACATTACATTAGTGTTATAACTATAACTAATTATTACATGCGTACACGTATAGGAGATATATAGATACTCCAAATCAATGTTAGGTAGGAATATTAAAATAAAATTTTAACGATCAATTTAAAATATTAAATATACCCAGAGATGTATAAAGTCTCTAGGTGTCACAACATGCAATAAAATATAATTACTTAATTAATTTAATTCCACAGAGATGTATAAGGTCTCTCGGCGTCAATGTGAATAATTTACAATAGACAATAATTATTAAACCTACGCATTCGAAGTTTATAGATTGTGGTTCCAGACAGGAAACCTTTCATTATCGAACGAACTAAAGGTTGTCAAAAATGATACACATAGGTAAAATATATAGTTATCTTTATGATATATAATAAATTACTAAACACAAAGTAGATCTTGGTCTCTGACACAAGATCACGTCACGCTACACGATCCTGAGCCAGCACTGCCATTAAGGATGCCTAGGTCCCAGAGATCTTTTTGAGCTTCACTACAGCGATGCAGAACCACTCTGCGACCCCTGGGACCACTCGGTCGTCCCAGATAAGCGGTTTTTGCGGCACAATCCTCACCCATTCTCTCAACGTGCCCGATCCAGCGGAGTCTGGACGCCTTGGTCTCTCTTGGTTGGTATAATATTAGGCTGGCGTGATGGTCCCCCTCAGGTACACCCCTTCACATTCACACTGCGGGACAGGAGGTCCCCTCGGCGACCCCGCCCACATTTTCCGACCGCCTCGCACAATTGAAAGACTCAGGCCAATCAATTACCAAAAATAAAATCTTCCTTATCATTTGTTTTCGTACTAAACTTAAATTATTGCGACATCAAATCACAGTCGCCCGGTGCTGTCGCTAAGTTGGAATGTTAGCTAAAGAATTTCAATGGCCGACCAATAACAATAGAACAGTATGACCACATCTCTCTAAACTACGTTATCGTACTTGTCATCTGTGTGTCGTGAAATGTATTCGGCGACAGTTGAGGTTTACAACATACTGTTTTGCGTTGCGATTGATAATAATATAATATGTGTGGGGTGGTATACATCGATAGTCTTGTTTTGTGAGTTAATGGAATAATATGGTGTACTAATTAAAACATATTTGCATAGAAAAATGAAAAAAAAAAGTAAGGAACAGGCGATCATAGTAATTTTTTTTTATTTTGCAAATCCTAAAACTTTTATTTTCCAGGCTCACCATACTATGGTAACTCCTCATATGTTTAGAAATTGTACGCGTATTTTTGTGTAACATTTTGAAGGTTACTGAATGTTGAGGTTTTTTCCCCGTTACGTCTCTTGTGAAATGTTGTCTACATGTAAAAGTGCTCTTCTTTTGTGGCCTACACAATAAAGTTCATTATTTCACCCATTTTATGGTTTCAGTTTAGCAAACTTCAACATTTATGTTTTGCTACTCCAAACGATAACATATGACGGCCTGCTAAGCCGGGGTATACGCAAAGCATTTTCACTCCGAAAAAAAAAGGATTTATACCGCATGCGAGGGGTTAATGTACTTTTTTAATACAGTTGCTCAAAAAGTGGTACTTTTCGTAGCTGCAAATCGTGCGAAAAGTTGGTTATTTCGAACTAGTGCTTTTTACTTTTCAAATTTTTTTAATTTTCTGTTGTACTAACACGTCATGTCTCATACATCCAAAAAAAGGTCAATCACTTTCCGACTTTATTTATTACGTCATTGCATTGCAAGTATATATCTTATAATTATGCTTAAAATATTTAAATTGCATACTGGATCAATCAAAGGGTTACCTATTAAATTATATACAAAAGCGGTTTTAATAATTTGTCTGAGTGACTATTATTTAATGAGCAAATGAGTATTATGCGTGACCTAAAAAAATTCAAAAGAAAGTATTGTCACAGATTAGAAAATACAGTATTAAGCGTGACCCACGCGCTGCTTTATAAATTCATAATAATTATGAATAATCGCTATTTTTATGTATAAAATAATATATTTATTTACAATTATATGAAATGTAAAGAACTAAAAACAGATTCACGATTTTTATTGTTTCGAATCAATTAAATTACTGTGTAACATTATCATATCTCTTCTGAAATATTAAAACTACTTCTTTTGATTTGGCTGAATGATGACAGCCGACGCCATCTTAAAAAAAAATATTACAATTAAAAGTAAAACTTTCATTTTCATTCAGTATTGTTTTAATTATATGTAAATGACACGTAAGATTTATAAAATAAGAGTTTTTGATAGAAAATGATGGATTCTGATGTTATCAGAATAGATTTAACACCGCCCTATATAGCGAGCCAAGGCAAAAATTGCAAGTAAGAGTATTTTACCCGCAAAATCGAAAGAGAAATTACATTGCCGTCTATGAACATTTTATTGGCTGGAAACGAGAAAAAGAGAATTATTAACAACTTGAATAAAACTTTAAACTTACCAGCAAAGGCCTTAAATGCGACCCTTCACAATTACTCTAAAAATTGTAGGTATTACCCAACAAACAAAAAATCCTCTTGTAGTGGCTTATATAGCCAAAAATATTATTCTTGTAAAGGCCATATTATCGCTAATAAGGGTGGATTTGGGCACAAATTATAAATACAATAACCTTATACTCAACTTATAGTTGCTTTATTATTTGCTTTATTTATCTTGTAAGTGCTTTATTGTGACAAGCAACAAGGTAGTCAAACTTCTAATGGCATGGAAAATGCACTAAAAAGGTTAATATACTTATAAGAACTATATTTAAAGCGTTTATAAGGGCGATCGTCCTTATACGCGTTTAGTTATGGTCCGATTTAAGGGCGTAAAATTCATAACGGCAAAACAAATGCCCCTAATAAGGTATTTGGCTCTTATAACTGTATGTTTATGACTGCGCAATAAGTTTATTATCTTTTTTGTAATAGTTTGACGAAAAATAATTAGTCAACATCTTCATGATTAATAGTAAACGGTACCTAAGTTATTTTTTTATTCTATGTTAGAGTACCCGAATCTATAGTGAAAACTGTGTGGGAATTTAAATTTGTGATAGATTATGGTATAAAACATGAAGTGTTATCAACGCGCCTTTGTATTATTGCGGTTTTGTACTGAAAATGTAGTTAATTATTTAGTCATGTTTTATAAAAGGCCATTATAAGAGCGAAAGAAATTTGCACATCATCTACAAATACACTATGAGATTAAAAATCTATCATTAGCAATAGGTGTTGCTTATGATTCGCCATTTTATATGTCGTTAGGGTTCCTTTCTCACAAGTGAAGTCCCTTATCTACTAAGTAACTAAGTAAGAAATGTTACGTCGTGAATATAATAGAAGTTTTGCAACAATTCACTTTCATTTTCTGTCAAAATTGTAAAGCGTATTTGATATACGACCATTTTATTGCAGATGAATGCGAATATTGTAATCCGTAATTTAAATAGTAACAATATTTCTAAATAAACATTGACACTTATTATTAATCGGACGAGTAAGTATAAATTTAATATTTAAAAAAGTTTGATAAATTAGTCAAATACCGATTATTATTACATATAAAAGTACAATAAAACCAAATACTTCATTAATTCATTCATTTAACACGTCATTAATTACATTAGATATAAAATTTGATTAATAAACGAACTTAAAATCGTTATTCATTAAATACATTTGGCTGAATGTACACGCGCTTGTGCCATTTTGATATAAGACGAATATTAAAAAAATGCTTTTGCACATGCGCAGTAGTAGATGTCAAGCGCGGTTTACAAATAACCCCGCCATTTTTTTATTAATTACTAGTTTATTTCGAAGTTTTTTCAATTCCTCATTTGACGAATTGTCTGTATCACTGTCACTGCCGCTACAAATGTATTCCTCAGTGCTTTCCTGCTCACTCTCATGTTCCATAAAATAATCTTCTACGGAACCACCGGCTGCTACCTCGGTACCAGATTGGTCATTTTGTAGATTTACAGAAGTATTAGGCGTAACCATATAAAACCTTTTAATATAACACTATAGAGAACATAGCCCTTATTAGTATTATATAAGTGAATAAGGATTGCTTTAATTCTTATTAAGACTATATAAAATGCTATAATTCATTCGTTGGGTAAACATCTTATAAAAAGCTCCTATAAGCCGAAAAGCTTTATAGGTACCTTGTGCATTACTTTTATAAGAATGATTGGCCATATAAAACGCCTTTACTAGGCTTTCAATATTATACAGCTAAAACGCAATGTAGCTAGCTTCTATAAGAATATAAAAAAATTAACCCTTATTGTGGCCATATTAATTGGTTTTATTAACGTTAACATAACCAAATTATAAGAATAAAGGCAATTTTAGCCAAATTGTCTTATAAAAAGCCGTTAAAAGGTACGTTGTTGTAATGAATGCCATTTTAAAACAACTATGAGACTTTAGTCCTTATAAATTTAATTTTATAAGGTCATTTTGTTTGTTGGGTTACTCTTAATTTTTATCAGACAGAAATAAATATAATTGCCCCTTTCAATTACTGTTTTAAATTTGTATTATTGCAATTTTTCGCAAATGTATTAAAAAACGTTGTTTGGTACACGTGTGGAAGTGTCATTTTAACTCGTCCCGAGTCTTGACCCTCGCCTTGCGGCTCAGGCCAAGACTCCTCGGGACTCGTTCAAAATGACATACTTTCCACACTTGTATCAAAAACTACTATTTTCTACGAACAGAGACTTAAAATTTAACGACAGGTATTTATAAATTAAACAAACCTAAATTGTTGAGAAACACTTGCATAACTTATCGCGACGGCCGGCGTTATTTGAAGGGTTTTTTATTCGAAAAGGAAATTCCGGTTTCATATTGAGTGGCTATTTGATTAAAATCAATTATGCTGATTTATTTTATATCTTTTAGTGAATGGTGTTGTAGCGAGGTTATACTCCAGTGGTATTTGTTTAACGGGTAGTGGTAAAAGTAATATTTTCGTAATTATTCCATTGTTTATCACTCTAATATTATAAGGCAAACATTTGTGAGTGTGTTTATGTGTATGTTTGTTACTTTTTCACGCTCAAACGGTTGGACCGATTTTAATTAATTTTGCTATGAAGGTAGCTGACAACCTGGATTAACACATAGGCTACTTTTTATCCCGAATAATGTAGCGTTCCCATGGGATGAGCGGGCAACACCGCGCGGCTCATTTAGTAAACATATAAAATTGTAAAACTGAAACCACTGGAAGGTTACGTTACCTACAGTAACAGTATTTTTTTAAATATATTTTTAGAGTACTGACATTTCATTCGTTACAGTAAAAAAAATCGGCCAAGTCGGACTCGAGCACCAAAGGTTCCGTACAACTAAATACTTTACTTTTTGTGTTTTCTGTATTTCTTGTTATGGTGGAAACAGAAATACATAATCTGTGAAAATTTCAACTGTCGCCTCGTAACAGTATCGAGCAAAAAACGGCATTGAAATCACATTTGTTGTATGGGAGCCCCTTAAATTTGTATTATATTCTGTTTTTTTAGTATTTGTTGTTTAGCGGCAACAGAAATAGGTACATCATTCTGTGAAAATTTCAGCTATCTAACTATCACGGTTCATGAGATACAGCCTGGTGTCAGATGGACAGACAGACAGACAGACAGACGGATGAACGGCCAGCGGAGTCTCAGTAATAGGGTCCGTTTTTACCCTTTGGGTAAGGAACCCTAAAAATACCAACGCAGAAGTTAACCACGGCAGGTGCAAAATGTTGACACCGTTGCTAAACCAAATTGGCACGAAACAAACACATGTAGTTCAAGTTATGTCACCACAAATTTACTATGAAGATGGTAATCAAAGATGTGGGCTATTGCGGCAACGTCGAGTGACATTATTTTCACTTTCTATAAACTGTTTGTGTAACCGGTTGGCTGTTTTTGTATATTTTCCGACGATCTGACAAGAAATATTACCGTTAATTAAGCATTATTTTCTCAAACAAGCAATGGAATGTCGTCATTAGGTGCGTTATAACGGGCTTCGAAGTATCACGTTTCAGGAGGAAAAAATCGAGATAACTGTAAAGGAATTTCATACAAAATTGTAAGCCTAGGTCGGGAAGTATTTTTTTAAACACGGCGTCTGTGTTCATTAACAGGGGTAAAAATCTGAATTATATTTTTTTTGAGTCGTATATATTGTTTTGCATATGTTTGAGAAACGCACTATATATGCCTTAGCCGTGAAAAGAACTTGCCGGTTTCGTATCACTATCCGTCTATAGGTACCTACTCATCCGGCAAGCCCTTCTTTCCCTTTGTTTTATTTCTGTCCTTCGGAAGAAAACTTATTGCATGCATATTCTGTTCATCAACATTATCAAAACCTCATATCTTCGCCATTATGAAAATATCGAAAAACTAACTAACTACCATGCTTACAAACTGAAATTGAGAAATGCTACCTATAGACGAGAACAGTTGGACATCCGAACGTCTGGAATTTGGAATTTCGACGTGCGAAAGAATTTTTGGCTAAGTTGGGAAACTAGTTCGTTGCGTGTTCTTTTATTTATAAGGTACTTTTTATCCCAGAAATATAGGAACTTTTTGTTTAAAAAAAACACACGCAATTCTTTCTGCCGTACAATTGCACTTAGGCGACTTCCTCCTCCATACCTATTCATTATTTATTTTAGTCATTATCATCCCACACATCTATATTATGTCATGAACCTAGGTAAATAAAAAAAAAAAAACACATATAGGAACCATAAAAAAATTCAATGTTGAATCCAAATCCAGTCTGATTTTCCATAATTCGAAAGCCATTTTTCACTAAGCGATCATTTATACTACACAAGGTATGTTACACAGTATAAATATAATAACAGGTGTATGACATCCTGAAAATAAAATTAAAAAAGTTATCAGATGTTAAGAGTTTGGTTTTTGGTGGTAAAAAAAGATATACCCAGTAACTAGAAGATGCTACGATATAATCTTATAAAAACCTTCATGAGACATATTTCATTACTGTTTTAAACGGTTTACACTCACGTGAAATTGTTAGGAACGTCCCAACATGTTTCGAACTCGTATAGAGCTCTTCATCAGGGACCGCTACCCGTACAGCAGTGTAGTATCTTCGTTACTGTTCGGTATGTTATGTGTGGTTCCGTACACAAGAACACCAAACACTTCGTCCGCGGAAACCTTTTTTCTTTATCGCAGTCAGGTAAAAATTATTATATAACTATTTTTGGATGTCCAAGCTATCCCTGGACTAAAATTGGTTCAAATTCGTCCAGCCGTTTTGGCGTGATGAGTGGACGAAGATTTTTTATCAACAGATGGCGCTCTAAATAAAATCATGACCCCTCTCCGTAGAAAACTGATTTTAATATCATTATTATAATTTTATAATAGTATAGAAGTATACATAACTTAAGTCAAGTTGTTATGTTGTTCAACGTGGGAACGCGGCGAGCGTGATGGCCACCTTTATCGGGAGGGACGCGGCACGGATTTTAGCCTAGATCTCTTTTTTCTTATTGGGCTATATATATTTTTAGAAATGTTAAGTTTTAGATTTTAGTACTCTTTAGAATATAATCAGTTTTTGTCAGTATTGTTTTATGAAATAAAAAAAATCTTTAGTTGTTACCTATGCACTATGATATACTTTTTACAATTCTAGCTTATACCTATAATGAAGCAGCTATATTCAGAAATGTAAATTATAATTGTAATTTCAGGAATGTAAATGTGTATGCTGTGTTATGTATATTGTGAGAGCTGATATCATTCATGAATTCATCATTAAATCGCAGTTAGCGCAGAATATTGTTAGGTAATTAATTAGTATAATCCACAACCAGCTGTCAATTTTAATTTACACAAGATGGTTTTCGGGAAGGTTGAGAATGCGTTAGTTAATTTATAATTAACTTACGTTTAGTTTTACGGTCAAACAGACGGTATTATAATTACATAAAATTAGGTTTATGAATGTAATTTATTATTATTACTACCATCTATCATCTACCATCGCACTGCTCGCCATCGGCAGAGTGTTCATCCTCACAAACAGGAGCCTAAATGGTCGAGAACTGTGCGTTTCCAGAGGAATATCCTAACGCGAACGCTCCGCAAGTGGAATGAGCTCCTTGCCGAGGTTTTCCCCGGAGGCTACAGCATGCAGTTCTTCAAGATGGGAGTAAATAGGTTCTCAAAGGGTCGGCAACGCGCGTGTGATGCTCCTGGCATCGCAAGCGTCCAAAGGCGGCGGTAACTGCTTCAGGCGGGCATGCTTGACTGCCACCGTCGTAGTATAAAAGAAATGGAATAAGTTAAGATAATCAATCAATATAAAATTTAAAATTGCCATAGACACGATTCTAAATGACCAATATAAAAATAGGTGCCTTTTTTATATACTATAGTCATCATCATCTTTAGCCTTAGTCCTCTGTCTCTTTGCCGGGACATGTGTTTCCCCCCTCCCTCCCTTCAAACGACGCGTGAAGAAGCATCTCTCGGGCCATCATGGCAGTGTCAACTGACAATAAGGCAGCGTTGGTTTCTTGACAGTTGCCCCCCTGTGGTGGCGCGGAGATAATTCCAATAGCGGGTTATACTCCCACACAAAGTCCGACTACTGGTAGTGAGGGCTAACCAGCCCTGATACAGTTCAAGTCATGCCTTAAAAAAAAAAAGAAAAAAAAATTACGTGAGGGTCCCTAGGAGAAGGGGTTCTCAAAGTCTTTACGTGCCCTAACTGACGATGTCTAATATAACGATGGTTGTCTTATATGGAGGTGCCCAAGTACAGAGGCTGCATAAACACTTATACAGCTTTTAATTAGAGTTGTAAAAGCTGTCTAAGCTCATATACATGCCGACGCGGTTGGCGCAGTGCTTAAGCAACTGCCTACTGAGCCGGCGGTCCTGGGTTCAAATCCCGGCAAGGGTAAATATTTGTGATGAGCTCGAATATTTATGCGTAGGTCATGGATGTTATTTTGTATTTAAGTATGTATTTATATAAGTATGTTTATCGTCGCCTAGTGTCCATAACACAAGCCTACTAGACCTTACTTTGGGACTAGATTGATTTGTGTGAGGTTGTCCGATATTTATTTATTATTATTTATTTATTTATATACAGCCTGTTTGCTACCTGGGTGGGAGGGTTCGGAATGGACAAAATTGTCCTTACGTAATTAATGAATGACCCCAAACCACAGTAACAATAACATCCCGTGACCCTCACAATATAGAATATATGAAGAATTATGCAATTGCCCTTAGCAGTACATAACCTTATAAATATTCATGTTATTCCTAAAAATGCAAACCGTTAAGCATGGCGAGTAAAATGCTAATAAAATTAATCACACTTACTTTTATTACATTACAACATTCCCCATTCGTACGTTGTATATACTAAACAGTCAGTAGTATCTATTACTAATTCAAATGTTACCATAATTGTGTGTTAAGTTAATGCGTAGAATAGAAAACTGGCCAAGTGCGAGTCGGGCTCGCAGGCGAAAGGTTCCGTACTTACCATACTATTGTTTTTAGTACTTATTTTTTGTTATGCTTAGTATGTACTCGTATGTAAACACTTTATTGAAGACACAATAACAACAGGCATATAAATACATTCATAACAAATATAACATGTACAAAGGCGAACTTACTGACAATAGTAATACATATTGACGACGCGGTTGGCTCAGTTTGTAAGCACTGGCCTACTTGGGCAAATATTTGTTTGATGAACTCAATTATTTGTGCTTGGAGTCATGGATGTTATCTATATGTATTTATATTATTATGTATATCGTCGTCTAGTACCAATAATACAAGCTTTGCTTAGTTTGGGACTAGGTCGATTTGGGTATATAAGAAGAGTCTAGATAATTAAAATTTGCATAATATCGCCCATTATGCAAATTTTAATTATCTAGACTCTTACTATTCATACGTTAATGCTAAAAAAAAACACGTTAATTGTGTGGTGACCCCCGTTAATTAAGGACTTTTGGGTGTTCAGTAATTGTGGTTGTAGCGGCCATACTAACAAACGTTATGCAAAAATTTGAAGTACCTACTTATCACGGTTGAAATGATACAGCCCTGTGCCAGACAGATAGGGACGGCTAAAAATAGGGTTCCGTTAGCAATCTTTGGGTACGGAACACTAGATTCATGATTCTAATCTGTGAAACCTCGGTAGACACGTCAAACTCACGTAACAATTTAATTTATGAAGTTAAAATTACAAAATGTATAATGATATCAGGGGTATGTATAAAAGGGTTATAAACGGAGTAATGTGTACAGTGAGCCAAAAAATTAGTGTACCACTTCTCGGCTCTATTTCATGAGTATTAAGGTCCAAAAGTGGATTTTCTTGGCTGAGTGTACGAATGCGTTACAAAATATGGACTAATTTATTCGGTGCAAACTAGGTGGAAATAGTTAATTAAAGCATTATGAAACCAAGCGCGTTGGGGCAGATTAATTGGAAAAAAATCCTTATTAATATTACTTTCGATGAAGTAGATTAACTTATTTGCTCAATATTTACGTAGCGGTATTTTTCCTACTTGTGGTTAGAATATGGAAATTGCATAGATGTTTTATTATTGTCTGAAATTGTTATGCTAGACAGGCTAATGGGGTCAACTATTATACTATAACCTACAATCAACATCCGCAAGTCACAAACGTGTTCATCACAAAATTCCCTATCAATTCCATGACATCGAGTTTCCTTTTAAAATCCTAATTTGACTAACTTCACCTGCCTAATAAGACTCGTTTTCCATATTAGGGTGTGGTAAACGGCGAGTGATGATTTCCCACCGGAAGGCATTTACCGTGTTTATGTAACGTTATTCGCTTTTTGCACTACTCATGGATCTCATGATTAAATTGGCCACCGGAATTGCTGACCCCTGATGAGGAAACTTAGTACCATAGGTCGGATATTTGAATGCTTTTACACTTCAGCGTCGGCGTCGATGTTGAGTTGTATGGAGGCGGACATAATTTAATTTTATGATTGTAATTACCTGTTTTAGTACAACTATATTTATTTTTAATACCCGATTTAACAGAACTAGCTAATTAACTAACTATTATATACTAGCAGGTAACAACTTCGTCGTATAGACGAAGCGATCGAAGCGAGCGAAGCGCCCGTTTCAGCTTGGCCATAAATTCTTTCATGCCTACGTCCGAATTCCGGATGTACGGCTGTTCTCGCTCTCTAATTTTGTGGGCAGGTTCGATAATTATGTAAATAAAATAAATATTAATAACAATCTTACACTAATGTGGTATTACTTACCACATAAAAAATATGAATCGATAAAAAGATTCTATACAAATAATCTTACACTAGTCGACCTAGTCCCAAACTAAGCAAAGCTTGTACTATGGGTACTAGACAACGATACAGAATTTATAGGCCAATTTTTTTTTTCAGAATGGCGGAGATTTGGGGATTGGAAACGTAAAAACTAACATAACAACTGCTGTACCATATTTTATATAAATAAATCATTCATTCATTCATTCAGACGCGGTGTCTACATCTCACAGAACCACAATATTAAGTATTAAAATGTTTATATTGATATATAGCTACTTTATCTATTCTAACGTAACAGAATTACACTTATCTATTTAAAGTATACCAACCCATTGCAACTTGGTCAAACCAAACAACATTTAAATAGTTTTGTAATGTTATTCTCGTATAATTTTATAAGCAACTTCGTGTCTTACCTTAGAAACGGATATTATTGCATTAGCGGCCTTGATTGCTTTTCCTAGTGTAGCCTAAATAGATTATAATCTCCGAATAGGAAGCCGATTTGTATAGAATTGTGATCTCAGGGTTCGGTAGAACAATGTTTCAATATCGTTTGTTAGCTGCTTAATTGATTGACGATAAGCGGGGCTTTTAAATTCTACTTCAATTAGGTAGAAGTTGCACCGTCTTTTCTTTGTTTCTTCGTAACGCTAGTTCGCAGCAATTTAGAAATAAATACAATAAGACGATGCTCAACCCCTCGTATGCGATGTCATTTATTTGCTGATTTAATTGACTCACATTTTTATTAAAGCAGTAACGTCTGCTAACGTAAACTAAATGTTTACAAATGAAGCGAAAATTGAAAAGAAATTAATGATTCGGACAGGATTCGAACCTGTGTTTCCAACGGTTCGCTTCATTTGTAAACAAATTGACTCTCATTAACGATTAACATAAAGGAAGGATTAATAGCAGCTATTTGCCGTAGCCAACTTTGCTATGAAGAGGATTGTAATTAAACGTTTACAAATGAAGCGAAAATTGAAAAATTTAATGATTCGGACAGGATTCGAACCTGCGTTTCCAACGGCTTTCCGGGCCAACACTGGCGTCCTCCCAATTGGACCACCGAATCAGATGTCAGAGTCATTGAATTTTTCAACCAGTTGCTTCGACATGCCTTAGGGTGGCATCGTAGCGACATCTACCGTAAAGATTTAGACTTTATCGTCGGCACCATCGTCTCAAATTTGTTGAGAATCGATAGTAACGATGTGCTACACCCAAATTACTTATTTTTTATTAAAGCAGTAACGTCTGCTAACGTAAACTAAATGTTTACAAATGAAGCGAAAATTGAAAAATTTAATGATTCGGACAGGATTCGAACCTGCGTTTCGATTTAGTTTACGTTAGCAGACGTTACTGCTTTAATAAAAAATAAGGATTGTAATTACTTAAAAAACTATAATATATAGGTAATCCTCCTATAATCTAGAATGTTAACTTTAATCCTATAAAGTTTTTAAGCTGTATTCAAACCGCGTCCTTTGCTTACAATATGTTACTCAATAACAATAATAATTAACAACTTGAGAAACGGACGCTGGCTACGAATATCTGGATCAATGGTAAGATACAGAAAGTAGTAGTCTTGGACACGTTTATTCCCGTTAGATCCTCTTTCTGTAGCAGGGTTAGTAACCGTTAACTTTTATCTGTACGAAACTGGTTACAAATTTCAGTAATTCGTTTTCTAAAACTTTTCGTATCATAGAATAGAAACCTCAAAATTAGTGTATTTATTGAGCTATTTAAAAAATAACATTAACTTTTTACAAGCCTTGCTCTGTAGACATATCCACCGGTAGCTTGAGCCCACAGCCAAAACATGTAGGTATGTAAAAAAGCTGCACTGCTGTTACACGCTCAGCCCACGGGAACTCTCCGGGATAAAAAGTGGCCTATATGTGTCAGCAGCCCAGGGTGTCAGCTACCTTTATGCTAAAATTTATCAAAATTGGTCCAGCCGTTTGAGCGTGAAGAAGTAACAAACATTCACATAAACACTCACAAACTTTCGCCTTTATTATATTAGGATTATGGCAATTATAAACTTTATAATAAATAGAACCATCTTAAAACGAGAGCATTGTATAATGCTATTAAAATTACAAAATTACGTTATTAATCTCCTACATACGCGTAAATAAGTAGGTGCTAACCAATTCTTAATACACAATTTCCGTCGTAAGGTCGGTATGTAAATAGTTACACCAATGACAGGATTGACTGCCGAATGAGCAGAAAATTTTAAAGTGCAGGAAGCTATTGCATTAAGGTCGGTTCAACACAACCTGTTTCATGTTGGCTTTGGTCACAAGAAATGTGAATTCAAATATTGTAAATATTTTATACTACGGTACGGTACTGCCAAAAATTATCAAACAAGCATTTTATTAATATGGTATGTATTTATGTATAAACAGTAATCATATATTTAAATAAAACAATTTAAACGGATTATATCGCGTATATTACGCGATACACAGTAGCGGAAACCGAAGAAAATATTAAGTAATCATATACCTATTTATGCATAATTTTTTTTTATATTTACTTGTACCCTAGACAGAGAGCACTGTACACTCAGATTTCTGATTTGCACCAACTTCAAGTATTTTTGTTTGGCCCTATGGTTGACTGGTAGAGAATGCCATTTGGCATTAAGTCCGCCATTTGTATTAACTTTTGGTTTGTGCAATAAAGTTTCAATAATCGAGTAAAAATTATCTTATGCTCTTAGATATGTCCTAGTATGCCCCTGTATTTTTATATATGCATCTGTATTAACCCTTTATTTCACGATGTATATAGCCAGATATATTATATCTTTTTGTATTTTTTATTTAAACAGATTTATGTCTGTTTTTAACGGCACCGAGTTATGGGTGTCTTTTTATTTTGCGACGTTTAGGGTATTAAGCGGTTCTACCGCTTAATACAATTTATACTATATACTATATACGATATACTATATACTTATACTATATATACTATCCATACTAATATTATAAATGCGAAAGTGTGTCTGTCTGTCTGTCTGTCTGTCTGTCTGTTACCTCTTCACGCTTAAACCGCTGAACCGATTTTGATGAAATTTGGCATGGAGATAGTTTAAGATCCGAGGAAGGACATAGGATAGTTTTCATCCTGGAAATTATACCTAAAAAGATTGAAAAGTGAGTGAACATTTCTGTTGGGATGCGGTGACCCTGTAAGAAAAGTGATTATTAGACCAAAAGCACAATTGCTCTTACATTTGCTTAGGCACTTTTAATAATCCCTTTTATCAAGTTCCACGCGTACGTAGTCGCGGGCAAAAGCTAGTAATATTATAAATGCGAAAGTGTGTCTGTCTGTCTGTTACCTCTTCACGGTTAAACCGCTGTATCGATTTTGATGAAATTTGGCATGGAGATAGTTTAAGATCCGAGGAAGGACATAGGATAGTTTTCATCCTGGAAATTATCCCTAAAAAGATTGAAAAGTGAGTAAGTAATTCATGATGACATTGATGACCCTGTAGGAAATGTAATGATTAGACCAAAAGCACAATTGCTCTTACATTTGCTTAGGCGCTTTTAATAAGCCCTTTTATTAATTAAGGTAATTAGGTGGATATCTATCGTGTTGTACGAGGTTGCTTCCATACTTCCAAGTTCCACGCGGACGTAGTCGCGGGCAAATGCTAGTAATTCAATATGTCTCACGAAAGTTTTAATAAGACGTTTGGGGTGTCACGTGGGTAAATAATTATTGAGTCGCCGGTCCATTAACCAACAAATAGCGTTATAATGCTATTTTTTATCATGGTTCATATATTTTGAGAATGTGTAGTGCTTTTTGGTTTTGTGAATGCGATAATTATTATATATTATATTAAATAAGGTTTATTTATATTAGTTATTAAATATCGCTGAAAATACCCATCTTTTAAGTTTCTTTCACGTTTTTGTTTGGAAATCGTTGGCAGGCTTCGACGAATCCGAATTTGAATAAATATAGGAGTTTACATTCTCGCAATCCACGCTTTACAAATGCCAATAAAAAAGGTGACGAAAATTGCTTTTTTATTGCTGACCTTTTACGAGGAACTACCGATAACTTAAGTACAACTAATTAACAGTGTTAAATATTACGCAAGTAGATTTTAACAC
Organism: Apotomis capreana; assembly: GCA_947623375.1. Taxonomy (NCBI): domain Eukaryota; kingdom Metazoa; phylum Arthropoda; class Insecta; order Lepidoptera; family Tortricidae; genus Apotomis; species Apotomis capreana. The sequence goes on from OX392506.1 coordinate 20,200,534, forward strand.
AATCTTTTTGATAGGCACGAATTTTGCAATTGTCAGGTACACTTTATGTGTTGCTTAACTATAAGGTTTTTAAGATAATTAGTCGGTATTTTTGTGAAGTTTATGGAAGAATCATAATTTGTAGTTATTAAATGACACACAATAAGTTAACCAACAGATGAGATCAAGCGTTACATTTATGGTAAGTATCTAGACACGCGGCAGGTGTCCAGCCAAGTTCACCCCAGGAACTGGCGAGCAGCAGCCTTGTGTTACTTTACACGAACCGTTTGGAGTCATTTTTGACCCCTTAATGATAATGATTATGCGAAAAACTTCTAATTATTTATCTCAAAAAAACACTTCTCAGTCTGTACTTAGGTGCGAATTTGAGTCGTGGACTAGATTAAGCTAAGCTTTGAAATAAAATAAAATAAAACATCAGAATCAGTTTAAAATGGAACTCTGAGGTAACAGTAAAAAAACACATAAGCATCAACTTAATAACCTCCTTTGTTTGAAGTCAATTGAAAACACATTCGTCGGTTAGGTACACTTTACACATCGAGGCTCCTACAAAATCTGCCAAGAGCTAAATTCAAATTATCATTTGACCTTTTAACCAGAAAACAAAGGTTACATTTTAATCTATTCCTATAAACTCAAACACCTCGATAAACATTTGTGTCAACCTGTGACCTCGGTGCCACCATACCAGCAACCGCAAAATTGAAAGGACATTAAAGTAACGACCACACCGCTGATCTAAATACGCTGTTGCGTTTACGCATCGACATGTTGTAAGCGTGACGTTTTTAATGCATACTATCCACACTGAAGCTTCACGTTGTGTAAACGCTGTGATGCATGGTTAGCGTCACGTTTTTAAGGGCTTCAAAAACTAGGAAGTTTTATTTTCTAGTGTTTGATACATCAGAACTTCGTAGTAAACTAACTGATTAATAATAATAAATATTATAGGATAATTTTATGGACCAGAGTTGCCTAAAAACAAATAATTTGATTTGATGATTTGTTATTATGGGCTGCGGTGTGGACAATAATACTATGCCGTGGATTAAAAAAAGGTGGAATGCGGGTTCAAATCCCGCTCGAAGCAAATATATGAATATATTTTTCGACGACACGGTAGGCGCAGTTTGTAGTGGACCTGCCTACTGAGCCGGTGGTCCCGGGTTCGAATCCCGGCCGGGGAAAATATCCCTGTGAAGTACTCGAATAGTTGTTCTTGGGTCATGGATGTTAATATATGTATCAATATATTCTGTATATCGTCGTGTAGTACCCATAGTACAAGGTTTACTTAGTTTGGGACTAAGGTCGATTTGTGCAAGATTGTCCCTTAATATTTAGTTATTTATTTTTAATTTTTGATTCAATAAACATTTAATAACCGTGTATGCTTTAAAAACGTTACGCATATGACACGTCACTGCGTAAACGCACTACCATCAGCGTATTTTGAGCAACGGTGTGTCGCTCCATAATACTAATCACCGCCCGGTTGGCAATTTCTTCACATTGGCTTCGAAAGGCGATGGTAGTGAGATTTTATCGCTTACCTTTAAAGTAACTGTTATTCTAGATCAAATACTTGAAACGGTTTCGTCCAAAAAGGTTTATTAAATGACGCTAGGGTGTTATTTTGGTCGCACCGTTGCACGTTGTACGCACCGATTCTCAGAATAATACCTGCTATGTACAAAATAATACTAATGATTTTATATGGATTGTGTTACTCAATACGTAAAATTAATGAAATAATCATAAAATATGTTGTTTTATTTTGAGGTGGTTAATTATGCTTTATCTATTGCTTGTAATATATATTAATGGAAATTTTGAACTATAAAATAACATTAACGGAGATATCACATATATAAAGCAAGTAACATCAAGCAACTCATGGTAGAGGTACAGAACCATGAGAATTTGCACAGAAACTACACTGACATAATATTATCATGTTACCACCATCAAAAACAGTAGACCCGGAGATTTTAGAAATATAGTTTTTTTTATTAAAATAAATCATTTTTTTAAGTTTTAAGTATTTAATGAATTAAAATAAGTACAAAGTAATGGTAAATTACTATTGGTAATGTTTTTTTTTATATAAATTACCTACCTAGCTAGTGCTAGGCTGACTTGAACTAGCTTGACACTTAAAACTATATTTTTTATTGTGCAGGTATTGTTTCAGCTTTTTTTCATGCTCAGGTTTCTTCAAAAACTTCAAAAATTCTTGGCAATTCATATTGTATGATTATTTTTTTTTGTTCCAAAACTAGTGTGTGGGGTGTCGTTGAATAGTTCTTTAAAAAATAATAGAGGTCTTAAACATTATTTTTTAATAAAAATAGCAGTTTTGTAAATATTCGCTCCGAAAATAAAAAAAATAGTGTCCCCCCCCCTCTAACTTTTCAACCACGGGTCAAAAAAATATGGGAAAATTCATGAAAATGAGGCCTTATAAGTACTTTCAATGAAAACTATATTGACTAAAATCGGTTGAGCCGTTTTTGAGCTATCGCAAAAATTCATAATTTTCTTTAAAATGACGTAAGTGCCGCGCGGTGTCCTTATAATTCGAACGTTACACATATTAGTTAAGTGCCATACTGTATTAAAACATGTCGCTCAATCTGGTGCGTTTAATCGATAACTTCCAAAAGGTAATAAGTAATTCCTGTTACTTTGGCGTTTACGACCTTTTTATAGAGCTTGAAATCTTTCTCGTAATTTAAATCTTTCTCGTAATTTTCGTTTATTGTAAAGGAAGGGCAACTACGGAACCCTACACTGAGCGTGGCCCGACATGTTCTTGGCCGGTTTTTTTTATTGATCCTCGCGGTGCGTTACTTGCGTTGCGTGATAGATGACCGGTTGACGCTTCCCGTGCCACCTGACCCGGAGATATCGATGTTAAACCCGTAGCCCGGACATGCACCATGCAAACCCGTTAGACTCCGGGTCAAACCCGGAGAGGTGGCAGCTCTACCACCAAACCACCACGGTAACCACCAAAAAGTTGGACAAAATTAAGGCCAGTTATTAAGCATAGGGCGAAAAAGAAGCGGTTGTAAAATGTTCCGTTATGCATCATTAATTAACGATAAAATAAGTTACCTTAAGATGGTAATTAGATGATTAATTGTCATCGCTCAACGTAAATTCATAAAAACTTTAATTGAGTGAGTTAAGGCGGTAAACTTTTTGGTCTTCCTCATAAAGACCACATGTTATATACCATACCGTGATATAAAATTATACTTCAGTCGTAATAGGTGACATCAGCGCACAAAGTGGCAATTTCTAATCAATAAATACAAGCGTGCTCTACATAAAGATACCCCACAGTTATTTTACCCAACATCACACATAAATTTTCAATTCAATTCAAACGTTAACTCTATTCTGTACTTGAAAAGGTTGCTATGGCAACGACGTAGTTGATGAGATGTGAGCTGATTAGGTATGAGTGGATGCGCAAACGAAAGTATAGTAACGGATCTGCCGGAACATGCGTAGGAATGTGGACGGAATAGCATGCAAAGCGCCGTCATAGTGAGATCTGGATGCGCGTACGCAAGGCTTAAGCAAATATTTGTATATATTTTTTATTTGAACGGACGTTTTACTGTAATCATGGTAATTATTTTCTCTATTTTTTGCCACTCTGCAGAGTGGTAGCGTAGTCCCTGATATTATCTCACCTTGTTTTTCTAGGTCTTCTAAAGTCCATATCATCCTAATATGAACGGGCCAGTAGTAAACCTATTTATGGGAAATTAAACTTACACTCTGAAAAAGTACGTAAGTTTATTTCCTGTGCAGATATCATTAAAACATTGATACTACTTTACCTTACTCAAAAAGGAAAAAAAAATAAAAATACATTATTGAATTAAATGACAGAACCAATTTAATACAAATTGATTAAATATTATATATATAAACTATAATGAAATAATTGAAGTGGTTCTACCACTCGCCTTAAGCGTTTTAATGTGTCAATTATGATAGTGTATTTATGCGCTACGTTATAAAATCTGACTTGACACCTACAATATTGAGGACATTGTACCTATGACTATTAAAATTTTCTTCATGCCGGCAACATTATATCTGTTATATTACAAAGTAGTTCGCCTAACTTTTACTACAATTAAAGTTTCTATTTCTTTGTTTCAACTGTTTATCAAGATTGATTTTGATCGGCTACCGGAATAACTAAGCCCCCTTCAATGATGCCCCATAGGATGCAAAGGATTTAACATTTAAACGCACGCTTCACTCTTAGTCTAACCGAACCCAAAAAGGCCTAAGTCTTCCAACACTCCTATGATCATACGTCATTTTATTACATCTTACTCGGGGTTTTGCTGGAATGTAGATAGAGCATAACGAATGATTAAGCCACGGCGCGATCTAAACGTATCTCCGAGTAGTTTTTGCTGCAAGTATACTAATAAGGTTTAGAGTATTTGATCTCTATTCAAAAGGTTTTATGGTTCCGTGCCTCAATCGGAAAAAAATTAACCCTTATAGGATCACTTTGTTGTAGTTCCGACTGTCTGTCCGTCTGTGTTTTACACCTTTTATAATAATAGAATTAGAGATGTGTCAATGTGACTTAATTTTGCTCGAATAACTATACTATACTTATAATATATCTGCTATATTATGCCAATATGTTCGTGATTTGGCCTATACACCGCTCTTAGAACCTTATCACACTTGCGATTTGCGAGCGAGATTTCAATACAATTAAGCGTCGCGACGAACTCGCTGCGTTTTTGCCTTCATACAAAATTCGCTCGCAAATCGCAAGTGTGATAAGGCCCTTATTGATATGATTACTAGCTGCATCCCGCGGTCTTACCCGCGTTCAGGATAAAAAGTAGCCTATGAGTTAATCCAGGGTGTCAGCTACCTCCATACGAAATTTTAACAGGTCCAGTCGTTTAAACGTGAAGAAGTAACAAATATATAAACACACTTATAGTATTCGCCTTTATACTTATTAGTGTGATACTAGTCAAATCAAACTCATAGATAATTGCTGTGTTTTGTTCTTTGCCACGCGTTCTTTCTTTACAACCCAACCTCATACCAATGCACATTAAAAACATTTCAAGTAAACTAATTATTTAGTTGCACAGGCCGTTGCAAAATGCACTAAATCTGCATTGCCGTAAGCAAATAAAAAGGCTTGCATCACGCGTAACTACGGTAACAATTTTCTAGATACGTTTGTATCGGCTTTCTTCCTACTCTAGTTAGATGCAATAATGTTCCTATGAATGGGTCGTCTAAGGTTTTGCACAGGGCTAATTGACATCATTTAAAAATTTTGAGATAGTGTTTTTAAACTTAGTTTTTAATTATTACCACGGAACCCAGAACCATTGTTGAATGGGTCAATCAACTTTTTTCTATTACTCGTTGTAAAAATGATGTCCCCTGGGTCATTTTTTAAAATTACGATTTTCCGTGGTTATATTTAGCAAAGGCTTTGTAATTTAAGCAGTCATAAGCCCATTATTATGTAGACCTCATGACAATACCAGTAATATAAATTATCAACACTTTTCCTAGAAGTTGAGTCGCTATTGTCCCCTGGGTCACGGGACAGAATAAAAACAAGAAAAAGTTGATGCACCCGAATATGAAAAATGTGAAAGGAGCATTTTCTTAAAGTATGTATGCAGTTAAGACGTCATTAATAATGTTACAGACTGTTATGTGTCATTACTGAACCGGCGAGCTATATCCTCGTAAGCACTTTCCATCAGTCGTTACTGAGGTTAATCGCCGATCAGTTTGTGAATTATATACAGCGTGGGTATTTAATACGGGTATATAATGTATTCAGTTATAGTATCCGATCATAGGAATCGTACGGCATAATTATTTTGTTAAATAGTATTTTTAATTAGGTGTAATCATTTTTTTAAAGTCCAGCCAAGCAGTAATGTACGTAGTCCAACAAATGAACGCTGACGTGGTATGTCATGACATTAAGGTACGTTAACCCCTTGCCGCATATATAAAAAAAATATTCGAATAACCTGTGTCAATAAGGTCGAAATTAATATCTGTCATATTAAATGGCTTCGTATGCGGTAAGGGGTTAATTAATGTGAATGCAAATACATTGCGGGTTCAATTATTTCGTATGAAAAAAAAGAATCTAATTTTCTAAAAAATACAATATAAATAGGATCCCTGGGTCTGATACTAATCGTCATTTCAATATAATTATGCCCGTATTAAATACCCACGCTGTATATATATATATAGATTTCCTATTTTGTTACCACACTGTGCCGCATACTCATAGTATGTCTCTGAGACAAAACATGTAGTTCTGTAATAGTACATTACGGCAGAGACCAGTAAGTAAGCGTAAGCCATACTGGCGGAGTAGGAATTAGGTGACATTTATATTCGGCCATTTTCCAATGAATATTTTTGTTATATCCCATTTTTATTATTACACATTGTGATATTCGTCGTCGCAGGCACCATTAACTCCCATGATAACAACCTATAACAAATATAATTATGAGTTTATCTTCTATATATCGATGGCAAAAAGCGAGAACGTAGTAACCGCCAAAATGCAAACTTTACACCAGAGCCAAAAAACTTTTCGATTTCGAGAAAAAAAATCATAACTCTTTCATTTATGAACGAAAATGCTTGATATTTGGATCTAATTCATAACTTATGGTTTTCTTTCAACTGGCATATTTAATATTTAACAAAAAAGACTGGTTTACGACTTAGTGGCGGTTACTACAATAGAACTCTTTTTTTTCGTTACGCGAAAACGCTGTAAACGCCAGAAGTAAATGTACTAAAATGGGGAAACGAGTATTATTTCCATAAAGCATAAATGCTGTAACCAGATGCATATTTATTTTAAGATTCAATAATTTTGACGTAAATGTCATTACGTTCTTTATAGGACTAACTGAAATGTGGTAAGTGTCCACCGGCAAAAAGAGACTGTGAAAATAAAACGACTTAAGTATCAATCAACTTTTACCAACATACTTTTTTAAAATGTTTCCAAATTTTAAATGCTGGTTTCTTACAAATTAAAAGCTCAGAAGCAACAATTACCGTCTTAACATATCAAATACTATCTAGTCTCAATTTCTCTGTATAAAAACATTACGAAAGTTACTTAAAACCTCCGTTGCTTATAACATTTCAAAAGGCTAATAAAATCTCTCATATTATAAAATGAAAACCTTGTACTTATCGTGCTACAAACATAAATATTCTTAGGGTTAATCAGACTATAATATTGTTATCCGCTAAAACGAAATATTATAGGTAATGAGGTTTAATATTCCCGTGAAAACTTTAAAACTCTCTACATTTTATCTTCAGTTTTGGCATTAAATTGTCTTTTAAGTAACTTTTATCGATATGAAACTCACTACCTATTAAACCCACTAACTATAAAAGATGTTTTGAATGAAGTATTACTTATTATATAAGTTTACAACATAATTCTTAAGCAATTGTTTGAACACAACTATTACCTCAATTATAAAAATATTTCTTTGAACTAATCTCACTGAACCATTAATATTTAACTTAAATAACTAGACGTTATATTACTACGGTACCGTACAAATTAAAACTCGGAGTCATTTTTCTTAGGCAGAATATCAATCGACATTAAAATAGGAACCTAAAAATTGCATTCCAATGGAATTCGTTTTCATAATAACATAATTAAAATAACTGTTCTTAAAAAAATACTAAAAATTCCACTCTAAAATGCATTGTTTTATAATAACACTCCTCAAAATGTTTGTCATAATTAACTCAAAAATCGCCCCTCTAAAGTAATGAAAATTAGTGCAATAGTGACTGATGGACATGTGCATTCTTCCAATCCTGACCTACGGAGCGCAGACTTGGTCTTTGACAAAAGTTCAGAAGTTCACCCTCAAGGTTTGTCAAAGAGCCATGGAACGCAGTATTCTGGTCGTAAAACTAACTGACAGAATTAAGAACACAGTACTGCGTTCCAAAACGCTGGTAGCTGATGTAGCTCAAGCAGCCGCAAAGCTGTATATTATGTCCGTGATAAAACGAATGACGACATTTGTCGCAGTGGTTTAAGCAGCTGCCTACTGAGCCGACGGTCCTGGGTTCGAATCCCGGCAAGGGCAAATATTTGTGTGATGAACTCGAATATTTGTCGAATAATATATTTGTGCCTGGGTCATGGATGTTATTTGTATTTAAGTATGTATTTATCTTTACCAGTATGTTCACTTGTGTCCAGAACACAAGCCTCCTAGAGCTTACTGTGGTACTTGATTAATTTGTGTGAGGTTGCCCGATATATATTTTTTCTATTCATTTATGCCATGCGTATGGTTATTGTGAAAATATTAATCGAATCAGGCACCAGTTAACCGGTAAATTTTAAATACTGTACAGTTGTTTATCTACCGCAGCTCAACAAATTTAGTGCTTATCTGATTCTAGCCCTTGGACGATAAAGATGCGGACGTGACACCCCAAACTAGTTTGATCCGGCTTGAGTCAGTTTTTTAGGGGTTAGACCAATTAACTCTTAATGGTTGTAGTGAAACGTAATAGATTACAGCAAAACTTTCTTCTAGCGATTACAACCGTAAACTAGATATACTTACATATTATACTAATTAAAAAAAAACATTATTTTAAATCGAATTCAAAATTGAAATGTATACCTATTCTGTAAGTAGGCCACTTTACATGTCTGAATCTGAATTTATCGGCATTTCACAAGAGGAGGCCGCTGTCGAGAAGAAAGCCGAAAAAAGTAAATATTTTTTTTTATTTTTTTTTAATTTTCATGCGAGCGTTTGCTCGTATCTTTTGATTGCCTTTAAGCTGAAGATAAGCAGACCTTTGATGATATTTGATATTAATTCCAGCTTTATACCTCCACGCGTTCCTGAGAAAAAGGTCTCGACAAATAGATAGACAGGCACAAAAGTGATTCTATTTAAGTTTAGTTTTTGGCGATTGAGGCACGGAACTCTCAAAGCTGCCGCGTCCCGCGCCCCAACATCGTTATTTTCTTCCAACAAAATGTAATAAAAACATTTTTGCTGTCCTTTCAATATTAATAAAGCAAATAAATATGTTAGTTATGTTTTATCCCAATATTCATATTTTCCATTAAACCCGCAACATATTTTACATCCAAAAAAAGGCATGTACACAGACTACGCACACCCACTCGCTCCGGCGATCGCTTATAAAACATTCAATATACTCTATGGCGATCGCCGATAGACTAAATCACAGGTCGTATTCACGAGCCACATCGCCGCGAGCGCACATTTTTATTGCTGTATCTTCAAGCACTACCCACTTCACGTTGTGTTTCAAATGTCGTTACTGTAGCTTGCTGTTAATTCATTTTCGAATGAAATGTAGTAAGCGTCAATCATAGATAATTTATTTTAGGATAATTGCAGTAAGCTTGGTTCGTAATTTTTTCACTACATGCATAAATGCTGCAACCGCCACGGAACAAAATTTCGGCAACGCTGTAACCGGCACACCCTTTGATTTATGAAAGAACAAAATTAGCGTAAATGTACTCGTTTAGAAAATTGCTACTATTTGGGTGTTTACAGCAATTAGATGTGGGCATCGTCAAAAAAATACATTCGTTTTGCAACGTAGTCCAGTTTTTTCTAAGCGTCGTAGAGCCATGGGACCCAGACCAGTCGACGCAGAAAAATTCGCTGATTCCGAATATGCAAAAAAATTTTTTTTGACCAAGTGGCGGTTACTACGTTCTCGCTTTTTGCCATCGATATATAAAACTCAAAGGTGACTGACTGACTGACATAGTGATCTATCAACGCACAGCCCAAACCACTGGACGGATCGGGCTGAAATTTGGCATGCAGATAGATGTTATGACGTAAGCATCCGCTAAGAAAGGATTTTTCAAAACTCACCCCCTAAAGGGGTAAAATGGGGTTCCAAAGTTTGTATGGGGAAACAAGATTAGTTAGACTATTTTATTCGAAACTTCACAGGAGTATTCCTAACAATAAATGAGTAAACACGTGTTTCAGGTTTTTTGAAAATTCAACCCCATAAAGGGAGAAATGTGGTGACAAAGTCTGAAAATCAGCATGGGTATTGTTTTTATGGTTTATCGGGTCGCTGATTACGAAAACCGCAACGATTTTAAAATCCAACGTGGCGGACGTGATCCATCTCCCCTGTTGGGGTGAAATGGGGTTGAAATGTCTAAATACTAAACCGCTGGTTCTAGAGAGTTCAAATTTGGCACGTAGGTTCCTTATAAGGTGTAGGGGTGTACTAAGAAAGGATATTTCAAAATTTACCCCCTAAAGGGGTGAAATAGGGGTTCAAAGTTTGTATGAGGAAACAAGATTAGTTAGACTATTTTATTCGAAACTTAACAGGAGTATTTTTAACGATAAATGAGTAAACACATGTTTCAGGTGTTTTGAAAATTCAACCCCTATAAGGGAGAAATGTGGTGACAAAGTCTGAAAATCCATTGGTAATGCTTTTATGGTTTATCGGGTCGCTGATTACGAAAACCGCAATGATTTTTAACATCTTCCCTGTTGGGATGAAATGGGGTTGAAATGTCTAAATACTAAACCGCTGGTTCTAGAGAGTCCATATTTGCAACCTACGTGTCCTTATAAAGTCTAGGGGTGCAATAAAAGACGCATTTGTCAAAAGTCACCCCCCCGAAGGGGTGAAACGGGGGTCGTAAGTTTGTATAGGGAAAACTTCCAAGGAGTATTTCTAACGATAAATGAGTAAGCACGTGTTTCATGTTTTTTGAGAATTCAACCCCTAAAGGAGGAGAATATGGTGACAAAGTCTGAAAATCAACAAGGGTAATGTTTCTATGGTTTATCGGGTCGCTGATTACCAAAATAAACGTGATGGTGGACGTGAAATACCGTCTCGCCTGTTGGGGTGCGATGGGGTTGAAATGACTAAATATGAGTATGGGTGTAATTTTTATGGTTTTTTGGGACGTTTTTTACGAAAATGCCACCGATTTTGAAATTTTATTTGTGGTCATGAAAATTCTTGAAAGCATTTGCGCCAAATTGCAATTTAATCGGTCCAGTAGTTTTGCAGCAAAGCGGATGTAACAGACGGGCTGACAGACAGCTACACGTGATCCTATAAGGGGGTTCTGTTTTTGATTTTGAGGTATGGATAGAGACCCGCGTTATCCTAATAGATAAAAAAAATAGTATTTGGTGGCATCTCGATCGTCGTCAATCGGTACCTATAGGCGGGCGGCGCGTTGGGACGGGAGGAGTAATGATCGGGAAACTTCCTGCATCCGTAATAAATACATTCAAGCTTTTCAATAATTATGGTAAGTCATTTCAGAATTCTGAATTACGTTTATCTGGCCCAGAATAATACATTTTTCATTCATCAACGAAGAGAACCTCAATATCTTACAATAAAACATGACGTAACTTAGAATCATTAAACCAATCTCGAATATCCCAAGTCGATAAGCGGAGGCTCGGGACATTATAAAAGCTTTATACAAATAAAATGCACACATATCCCGGTGTCTTAGCTTCACTTTGAGTTATGAATTTTGAAGTGAACTTTATTTGGTACAGTAAAAGCTGAGATCGCTTGATTTGTGAGTGCTTGAGTTTTCGGTTTGATTTGATAAAGTGGAGTTATGATAAAATAAAAAGTATTTCCCAGTAATATTAGAAAAGCGAGTCTGTGTATGTTTTGTTACTTCTTCACGCTAAAACGGCTGGACGGATATGCATGAGGGAAATGCAGATTATACCCTAACTTAACAAATAGCCTACTTTTAACCCTGAAAAAAAAAGAGCATTGTTCCCGTAGGATGATGTATATTATATAGGCACGCGAGCGAAGCCGCGGGTTAATGCTAGTACTTGGATAAAAGATATAGTTATATCGTTATCAAATAGTGGCAGCATTTATTTACCTTCATTGCCAAAATGGTTAATCATCTAGAGCTTGATTTAAGAACTTTTCTATATTTTGCTGCTGAATATTTGTGATTTCTTTCCTTTGTAGCCTTAGTTTGTAGCCATCCGATTGTCTCAGAAAGATTGTTGAAATATTCTGACCTTATCACACATTATCTGACCAATTATTAACTTTTCTTCCTTCCATTTAATGAATCTCTTGTATTTTTTTATATCTCCTTGGATTTAGTCGGAAGTAAATTATCTTAGCTAACTCTGCCTCCGCTTTTAAGTATGAAGGAGTGCCGTCTATTCGAAATCAGAGTCGTCTGAACTCATTTTTGCTGAATTATTGTTATAGATCACACAAACAAATTTGAAATTTTTGTCTTTTAATTTAAATCCTGCCTTAATTTCTTTTTAGGGTTCCGTAGTCAACTAGGAACCCTTATAGTTTCGCCATGTCCCTCTGTCCGTCCGTCCGTCCGTCCGCGGCTTAGCCCCGTGATCATTAGTACTAGAAAGCTGAAATTTGATACGAGTATGTGTATGTATAACGCCGACAGGACGGTAAAATAAAATTAAAAAAAATTTTTTTTCGGGTACCTCTCGAACACCTAAGTGGGGGTGAATTTTTTTTTTCTTTTCAACACTGGTGTGTGGGGTATCGTTGAATAGGTCTTGTAAAAATAATAGGGGTCTTATAACATAATTTTTTGATAAAGTCAGCAGTTTTGTAAATATTCGCTCCAAAAACAAAAAAAATAGTGTCCCCCCCCCTCTAACTTTTCAACCACGGGTCGAAAAAATTCGGAAAAATTCATGTTAATGAGGCTTTATAAGTACTTTCAATGAAAACTATATTGAACAAAATCGGTTGAGCCGTTTTTGAGTTATCGCCAAATTTCATATTTTTTCTTTAAAAGGTCGTAAGTTGACTTCCAGAAGGTAATAAGTGATTACAGTTTCTAGGGCGTTTACGACCTTTTTATAGAGCTTAATATCTTTCTTCACGTAAACCTCGGGCTTAAAACAGCAGTTTATTGTGAAGGATGAGCAACTACGAAACCCTACACTGAGCGTGGCCCGACATGCTCTTAGCCGGTTTTATAAATACTGCGTTTAATTATTTGCACTGTCTTACAAATCTAAGTCATAAAGATAAAATTTAATTATTGTTATACATTGTTGTATTTTCTAACTAATTTTCATATCATAAAGCTTACCTTCAATTTTAACTCCGAGGTTTTTTCTAAACGACACAAAAAAGGAAGGAATTCCGAAATATCATTGTCATTTTACACAGCACAATTATGAACTAAACGCTGCATACAAACTTCTGCACTAAACCTTGTCGCTACTTTTTTTTTTTAAATATGCATCTTGAGTTACGTTTATACTGCCAATAGTGCTAACCTCTTTTTATTTTACATTTGCTCTTAGTGTGAATTGCAAGTGTATACTGCAATGTCGTCTCTTTCTATTTAATCTATGAAAAAGGGACGCCACTTTTTAATTTCTACAATTTGCTGTGCTGGGACTGGGAGTTAATGGTGCCTGCGACGACGAATATCACAATGTGTAATAATAAAAATGGGATTTAACAAAAATATTCATTGGAAAATGGCCGAATATGAATGTCACCTACAAAATATAACTTTAATCTAATTTTCTTGTTTAATTTTTGAGAAAAGCACTATACTTGCTTCGACCGTAAGAGCCATCCTGGCCTCGTATTATATCCGGACCTCGCCTACGGCTCGGTCCGTCTAATTCCTACTCGGCCAGTATAGCTTACTTACTGGTCTCTGCCGTAATGTACTATTAAGATCACCTATATACTCGTAGTTATACCACATTTAAGCAAATAAATGACCGATTACTGACTAACAATTTTCTTTGTGATTTCCAATACATTGATTTTAGATTAAAAAGGTATTGGCAAAACACAACCTACATTACTATCAAACATAGCCGTAACATTGATATAAAAAAATGACTGTCAGTTTTCTATGGATAAGGGCCATTATTTCAGGAAAAATCTTAACAGTACGAAGCAAAAGGCACCACTCGTACAGCCGAGCGCCATCTGTTGGTAAACAATTCATCGTCCGCTCATCACACCGAAACTGATGGACGGATTTAACCAATTTTGATGCCGAGATAACTGGATATCCAAATATTATAAGAGACCTTTTACGCGACTACACTAAAAAAAAGTTTTTTCTCAAACATGCAATGAAATATTAAAATACGTAAACGGTTTTACTCACGTCGTAGAAGTCGAATAACGCTCGACATGTTTCGAATCGGAAATACTGATGATGAATCGCGTACCGATTAAACCAGTTTATGTATTTTAATATGTCTGAGATTCACGGTAGACATATAAAATGCAATAAAATGTCGTCATAACGTGCGTTATAACAGGCTTCGAAGTATCACGTTTCGGGCGGAACAACTCGATAGAACTGCAAAGGAATTCCATACAAAATTGAAGGCCTAGACCGGGAAGTATTTCTTTTAAACATGGCGTCTGTGTTTGTGAACACTTGAACAGGCTAAACAGCTAAATTATATATTTTTCACTTCTCCTGCTCAAAAAGTACGTCGTTTTAAGTTCGCAAAGCGGGGCTAAAATAGTACATTTAGCCCCTTGCGTTTAAAAGGAAACCATATAATCCCATACAAATTTCTATGACACTGAAAAAAAAAACTTCTTACCGGCCAGCTACATACTATTTACAAATAAAATAAATCAAAATGCAACCTGATCAGATCGACCCATTTAAAAAAATAAAGTAAAAAGTTTTTATTTACAATGTAGGTACTGGAATATTAACTGAAATTTTATTGTTGCACGTTTTATAATCAACGAAAAGAAATTTAATCTTAAGCATTTCATCTTGGCTAAGAATATTAAATAATAAAATAAAATAAATTATTTCAGTCGTCTTTTTTTTCAGTCGAAGTGAAAAGCAGAGTGTTTAACACGGGGCTACAAGCCATTATGACACTCAGATATATTTGGCCTCGCTCACTTCGTTCGCTCGTCCAAATAATTACCTCGTGTCATATAATGGCTTGTTTTAGCCCCTTGTCAAACAATCTACTATTTTAAGTGTTTTTTTATTAGGGTTCCGTACCCAAAGGGTAAAAACGGGACCCTATTACTGAGACTTCGCTGTCCGTCCGTCCGTCTGTCACCAGGCTGTATCTCAAGAACGGTGATAGCTAGACAGTTGAAATTTTCACAGATGATGTATTTCTATTGCCGCTATAACAACAAATACTAAAAATAAAATAAAATAAGTGTTTAAGGGGGGCTAAACCCATACAACAAACGGAATTGGTTGCGTTAACTTTGCACCTCATTTGTATGGGGCGCTATACATACCAGGTGCAAACTTAACCATGCATTATTCTTAAGGATGGAAAGTGTTTGCACCGAACCCTCGGTGCGCGAGTCCGACTCGCACTTGACCGGTTTATTTTATTTTATTGCATATGTTTGAGAAAAGCACTATGCATGCCTTAGCCGTGAAAAGGGCTTGTCGGCTTTGTATTAGTATCCGGCGTCCCTACGGTTGGCCGTCTATAGCTACACACCCGGCAATCCCTTCTTTCTCGGCATCTGTAGTAACGTACTATACCTGGACGAAGTTGGAAATAATTAAGATTATTTGTCATTCGTGCTTTGTTAATAACTTGTAAATTATAGTTTTGCTCAATCGCATAATCAAGTACAGATCGAAGTCTAGCAGCCAATGACAAAGATAGAAATAGATAGTATTGTCGTGACTATAATTGGAAAAAACGACAAGTTAATAGATACCAACAATCGGCATGGCACGATACTGAAATTGGGGATTTGAAAATTGATGGCAGTGTTGCAAGAAAGCAATATTTGCAAAATATTTTCTAGAGAATAAGGCACAGCATTATATCTTTCATTACGTGATTGTTACTTTCAATATCGATGTGTTTCTTATATTGTTGACTAGCTTTTGCCCGCGACTACGTCCGGGTGGAACTTGGAAGTATGGAAGCAACCTCGTACAACACGATAGATATACCTAATCACCTAATCACCTTAATTAATAAAAGGGATTATTAAAAGCGCCTAAGCAAATGTAAGAGCAATTGTGGTTTTGGTCTAATAATTACAATTTCTACAGGGTCATCAATGTCATCATGAATTACTGAATGAATACAGGGACCTTGGACTAGTCCTGGAAATGGGCTTTTAGCTTAAATACTAATTATCTACTGCCTCAGGCAATGCCTCAAGTTGTTAACAACGAAACGAAAAAATCTTTTCACCTGTGGCCTAGACGGGCATTAGAGTGAAACAGTCCTAATGATTAAAAAAGTTTTTTATTTACAAAACCCTGGTAGTTAAAGCTAAAAGCCAGCTTTGACCAGCCTTAGGTGTCATTTCAGGCGGTCCCGGGTTCGAATACCGGCCAGGGCAAATATTTGTGTGATGAACTTGAACTTTGTGCTTGGGTCATGGTCGATCTATGTATTTAAGTATATATATATATATATATATATATATATATATATATTAACCTAATTCGACAGCATGGAATATTTACCGTCGCCTAGTACCCATAACACAAGCCTTCTTGAGCTTAATTTGGGATTAGGTTGATTTGTGTGAGGTTGTCTGATATTTATTATTATTATTTATTTATTATTTATTATTATGTCTGCCTGAGAATTCATGTGTATTTCTAAACAAACTACTGTTACTATACTAACCTACCAGAACCCAGTTATATTTTGTAGGGACTTCACAAATTCCACTCGAATTTTATTTTGAACTAAATTACAGAATAATGGTCTAATCACTAAGATTTCTTCACTACATATTCTGCTTATTTTTTATTTACTTTTTAATTGAGTTGTGCATTTGCTAAATCTGCTAATTAGAGCCAAAAATGCAAAATTAATTTATTTATAATTTTGCAAGAAGCGAGATAATTATGTATTCATAGTTATGAATTTCTCATTATATGTGAGTACATACTAAACTAAATAGGACAACTGTATCGATAAACTGTAGTCTGGCTTTATTTGGAATTACTCTTAGTGATTGTAGAATGTCCAAAGTGGAGCTTTTACTTTCATAACATAACTAACCAGTCCTTGAACCGATCTGCGTACTAAAGCTGTCGATATATAAAAAGGAAGTATAGTATAAAATAGCGACAATAAATTATATGACATGGTCTGTCGGCGGTGACTCCGCTATTGTTCTTAAACGCAGCTCTATCTGTACCAGCTAGGTCACTTTGTTGAATTTGTGTACTGTTGGGTACAAGTAATTCCTAGATCACAAAATGTCTATTACTTAATATAATATTATAACGGGTGAAACGGGTACCAGCAGGGCTTCAGTAACATCAAACCTCTCCTAAGAGCCTCTACGTGTTGGGTCCTTATCCTCACAAAAGCTTTCCAAAAATCCGGCACGTAAGACCCGGGACCGAGGCGGGAAACTAAACGTTTTTTATAGTAAAAGAGTTTCATGAGTACCAAATAAATACTACGTTTTTACCTTAAAGCTACTTGTTAGATAGTAAACACTAAAAAAAACAAAACTCATGTCTAACGTTACATTATTAGTGTGACTTCGAAATTTATTGAATAACAAACCACATTACGATCATAAATAATAGCCAACCGCCTTCGACATTTTTTCATAAGAAAATAGTAGAACTTCATCCGCGTTAAACTTTTTTTACCGTAGTTGTGTAATCTTTGGCTATCCCAGTACTAAAATTGATTAAAATCTGTCGAGCCGTTTTGGCGTGTTGAGGGGATAAGGAATTATTTTACCAACAGATGGCTTTGTACGGCTTGCACCGCGCGTTAAACAAAAGCCTGCGTCACGCTGTTAACAATTTTGCTGAAATAATGACCCTTCTAGAAAACTGATTCTCAATTCGTCAATTTTATAATAGTATGAAAAAGTGAACCTTCTTCGTTCAATAAGCTATTCCACCGGTCAACTTATTTGTAACATTATTTTATCATTTGGCATTTGTTCCGGCCGTTGCAAAATTGCATTGACATATTGCTGTAACGTAGGTTAGGTACTCATTTGTATTTGTTTATATGCCATGTTTCGTCAAAACCCCATGGCAAAGTAAAGGCCTCTCGAATCAGCATTGCTTATTATTATTACCCATTGTCTGATCTCATTCAAAATTGGGATCGAACATGCGTATGAGCGTAGGAAAAGGTTAGGTAACTGTCGACATATTGAAATAAGTTAATGTCGTTGTTGATTGAGTTGTTAGAAAATACCTAAATCCTAAAAATAATAATGCAAGGATGTGGATGTGGATTATTTTTTATTTAATATATATTTTTTCTTCAATGAGTCTTATTTCGTGAGCGTTCTTAGTGACCATTAATAAATATATATATAAAAAAGTAGAAATCGCTTAATAAGAAGTTAATACTGATGCGTTTTTTTGTATAAAAAAAATGTTAGCGAATCTTATGCGTGTAAGAAAAAATATAGCTCATAAATGACAGAATTTCATTCGCTATTTAAACATACAGCGGACGATTAGTTCTGATTGTTTCAATTAAAGTTTAAACGTGTCAAAAATGTTAATGTAAAAAGTCCTATCATGTTATGAAATTCATGTAAAGATGCAGCATTTTATCTATTCATGTAAATAGAAAATTACGCTCGCACTCGCACTTTTAATACTCGTAGCAATTACCACCAGATAGCAGATTTATAGGATCAACACGTCTTTTGAAATAGAAGCAAAAATGGTGGAAAATGTAAACGTGCACGAATAAAGTGGCACCTGTCCGAGTGTTGTGATAGTTACACTTAATTCATACAAACCGAACGTTCGTGTTACGTTATGTAACAGCAGCGCCTACCAGGGGTGCGCCAGCGCTGGGAAACTCTAACTTTCAATACGAAGCGAAAAAACTAAATTTGAATACCGGTTTTTTGTATAAAACGAATGTCGGTACTCCACGAGCAAAACCGTTGAACGAGACCTGTAAAACTACACTTGGGTCGTAAACAGCGAATAAAATCAATGGTCAAATCTTATGGCCAAAAGTTTACAATTTGTATGCATATAAGTTATTACTATAACGTACGTGCGTTTTTAACATAACAGATCATAGCATAGCGAACATAACATAGCGGATCAAAATCACTAAATAAATACCTACAGCTCGGTGACCAATAAGACTTTATCGCTTTCAGGGTTGATACACTTGGTCGGTGGCGCCAGGGTGTGCGTGGGATGCACACTTAGCTCAGAAGGCGCCATCTCGCGCAAACATTTTCCATAGCCATACAGCGTGGGAATGCTGCCTGTATTACATGCACCGAGAGGTCTTAAGTGCTACGATTATTTTTTAAATCATAGTTTAGTTTTCAGTGTCTTATAACTCATATATTTGTTAATATTTAACAACATTTCCATATTCACCACTTAGGTAGTTGGCAGTACTCGACTGTGCGTTCCTCCTGAAATTTCCTGCCTCCCACAGCGCAACTGTGGAATGAACTGCTCGTGGTTCGTGATATTTCCGAACCGATACGACCTTTAATCTCCAAGAACAGAGCGTACTTTCTTCTGAAAGGCCAGCAACGCACTTGTAACTCTTTTGATGTTGCAGGTATCCATGGGTGACACAGTAATTACTTAGGTACCATCAGGTGATCCGTCTGCTCGTATGCCTCCTATATCAAAAAAGAGGCGAACCACAGGTTTATTTATACTCAGTTAACCTCATCACCACATATATCACCATGTTGGATTTTTACAGAGAGGTTGAAAACACCAACTAGGAGTCCATGACATGAATGCCAAGTGTCTATTGATAGGACTACTTATTTTCTTAAATACAAAATATGTTTTCTTTTCGGATATCAGGTGAATAAAGTAACAGATTAACTTGTATCTGTCGCCTTTCACAACTATGCTAGAGGTGTTGCTGAGATACTGAGGTAAGGGTTTTTTTTCTTTATGTTAAATGTTAATACATAGTAGAGACCTAAAACTTATAGTAACGTAAAGTTATACAGTCCGAGCACGTTTATATCGACCATTGTGCAACGCTCTCAAAACTCGTGTTAGGGCACCAGCAAAAGGAAGCATGCCTTAATTACATTGTTTTATTCTGCATAAATAATACAATAACAAACAAGCTAGTTGCAGGGCCTTTTGTTTTACGATGTACTTAATGATTGGCAAATGTTACTACCTTGTGATCACAATAAGTGTGTGTACTTAGTTTTGACGGAATTATCTCTGGATGTTAATTCAAGGACGTCCACTACGTCCGTACTGGAAAAAGCCTTCTGAAGGATCTCTAGCCTTTTCGATTGTCAGCGTGCAAATGGTACAACTAACTTTGAAAAAATGTGATGTGGGCACAAACAAAACACATTTTTAGGGTTCCGTAGCCAAAGGGTAAAAATGGGACCCTATTACTAAGCCTCCGCTGTCCGTCTGTCCGTCTGTCACCAGGCTGTATCTCATGAACCGTGATAGTTAAGCAGTTGAAATTTTCACAGATGATGTATTTTTGATGCTACTATAAGAATAAACACTAAAAACAGAATAAAATAAATATTTAAGGGGGCTCCCACACAACAAACGTGATCGGCTGCGTTGACTTTGCACCTCATTTGTTTCCGGCGCCATACATGCCAGGTGCAAACTTAACTTAACCCGGCCAGTTAAGATGGGATAAGTATTTGTACGGAACCTTTGGTGCGCGAGTCAGATTCGTACTTGGCTGGTTTTTTAGTGATTGGGACGATATCGATTCGTGCCACGCCGCGCAGAAGTAAATCCGTTGGGTCAGTAGGCCACAAACTCGAGGGTGACATATAATAAAATAAAAATAAAAATAAAATAAAAAAGCCTTTTATTTCTTGCAACGTACAAGTTTACAGTTTTAAATATACATTATGCAAGATTTGAAATATATTGAGAAAAGATAAATTATTATTAAGTTGACTACATAATTTTTTTTAAATATATTATGCAAGAACCCCACTTATTTGCGGGTGAAGGCCTCCTCCAGAGATGGAGGGTGACATATATTGACGGTGAAATCCAGCTGGTTGCCAGCCCTACATCCAATGGTTTCCCGCGTTATCCAGAAATAACCAGGATCCGTGTTTAGCACATGTTCATGCAGTATATAATATGTACCAATCCAATTGTCTTTCCCAAAAATATCATTGTTTTAGCATCATGTTATCGCATAGTAAACTACTATTATCGCGAGCATTCACCTGTTGTAACAAAAAATATATTATATATATGAAAATCTAATTTGTTTGTTGTCTATGATAGTCGTTTTAGTCCTTAAGGTTTCTGTTACTATACGCATTTAAAAACAAAGTCTGTCTCAAGTTATCTTAAGACTACAGTATAGCTTCGCGATCCTAACGAAATAGGTATTTACGAAAACGCATGCTGTCGCTCGAGCGCTCACCCCCCGGCATCGCGCACAACACATACAAGTCGCCTCACGCACACATCGAAGCAATGACACAGACGCAGCGCTGCTAGGCTAGTTTGACGATCGTGGACTCGTGGTGGACTGTTTTGTTTTCTTGCGTACGTATAGTGAATTGTTGTGGTGTGACTGAAATTCCGATATTATAAAGAAGTATTTTATTTATTTATGTAATTATTAGTAACGAGTATGTACCTACAAGCTAAATTAAATTATTTTTGGAGTTTACTCCTTAAGAATCGATTTTCATATATAAGCCCGGGGTATGAAAAATATGGGGTATAAAATCGAACGTATCTGCCGTGCTAATTTAAAAAGTCGTATCTCAGTATACGATCGGAGTAAAAATACGACTTCTTAATTTAGCCGGTTATGCGTTACGCGTTATAGGCTAAGATCCCGATATAAAATGACCTTCACCGAGATGTTTATTTTATGAAATGTATTTTATAATCAATTTAATATGTCAATAAATATATTGCATATGGGTTGCCTAACAAATTTTAGTCCAGGGTATGTTTAATTAATAATAAAAAAAATGTTTTAAACATTTCACCGGTTTGATTAATATTAGATAAATTCTATACCAATCGAAAGTATGAAGCCCATAGAATATGCAAACGTTAGGTTACCTATTCTTTTCCCGTCACAACTATCGGGTAGCCAGGTATAAACAGGTAAATCTATACCTACTAGCATTTTGCAACGGTCTGATTATTGAATTGAAACTGAATAAAATTAAAGATTATTTAATTATGAATTTATCTAATAATCAAATCGGTGAAATGTTAAAAAAATATATATTTTTATTTTTTACTAAACATACCCTGGACTAAAAATTGTTAGGCAACCCATATGCAATATATTTATTGACATATTAAACTAAATATAAAATACATTCATCAAATAAACATCTCGGTGAAGGTCGTTTTATATCGGGATCTTAGTCTATAACGCTTAACGCATAACCTGCTAAATTAAGAAGTCGTATTTTTACCCCGATCGTATACTGACATACGACTTTTTAAACTACCATTATGTTCACATAAACAAACTATAAAATTGTCAATGTCAACTTCATGTCGAGTGTCAACAAAATTTTATAAATAAAATAAAATTTAATCAAATCTACGCTTAACGGGTAAAATGTGCTGCTTTTGAAACAATAGCGCCCGTCACACAATTGGCTAAAAGATAAGTGTTCGTTTCAGCTCCCAAACAAACCTAACGAATTTTTGTGATATCCAAGATTACAACTTTTATAACGTGCAATGCAAAGACCGTGTTTTCTTGGTGTTTAAGCCGTGCTTGTATGGTGCTAAGATCGAAGAAGACGTCTTGCTGTAGAGAGAGAGACCGCTTTAATTGTGACTCAGCTTTAAGCTTAGAAATAGAGAAGGCGTGAATACTTTTCCATCACCACTGCTCTCATTTTCCTGCATTCAGCCGCAGAATGGTTTTGATTTCGTGAAACTTTCCAGGATAAATACATACATAAATCAAGGATCCAACACAACCGAGCCATTCATTTTCTAGACGGGAGTCTTGCCGACCGACAAGAACCTATGAAGTTTAAATCGAAATTGTTATGTTTTTGATGTTGGCTTTTAAATTGTATCTTTTTTTATTATAATTGCTTGTATTTTTACTTTTATTTGTAAGTGTTAGTTATAAATATGAGTGATCCTTCTTCATCCTTGCGCTGTCCCCATTGTCCCAACTCAACTCGAACTTTTACCCCTCATGGACTTAAAGTGCATATAGGGCACATGCATAAACATTTTCCCCAAGTCATCCCCTCCAACCCTAGACTGTCGGTTTCACAGCAAGATCATGGTAACAACCCCATTCATCTAGATTTTGGTGATCTAGCTACGTTAAAGCAGTCAGTACGTGTGTTACGGCATATCCCCAAAGGGGCGCGAAACTTGGCAGCGGCCAAATTGAGCGACCTCATTGATAAGTGTATCGACTCCAATGGCACTCTCGAATGGTTTAGTTTACTGTCTTTTGCCTATTCCGCACTCAAATCGCCTGAAGCGTCGGCCACGGGCAATTTAACCACGAAAGTTAAGAGAAATATTAACTCTGCTTCTTTTGATATCAGTGGGAACATCGGTGCAGAGACCACGCCTTTGAGATCACACTCCATACTGAAGACAATTGAGCGTAAAGTACATGAAGGGGATCTCAGGTGCAGTGCTTATGTCGGATGAGGGCGTGGCGCCGTCGAGCCCTGAGACTTTAGCTACGCTGCAGTCGAAGCATCCAGCCCCGTCCCGGCCGCTGGTACTTCCACCGGAACCTGACATATCTATTTCTGCCTTAACTGTTAAGCCGGAGGAAGTGGTGCAGGCACTCAGCTCTTTCAACAATAGTTCGGCCGCCGGTTTGGATGGTATCCGCCCTGTTCATCTTAAGGAGCTTACGTCTGCATCTGCGGGAGACGCCGATTTTCGGCTCCTGGAACATCTGGCCAAGCTTTGTAATTTTTTGCTCAGTGGTCAATTAAACCCTGAAGTTTGCTCCTATATTTATGGTGCTTCCTTATGTGCGCTGTCAAAAAAAGACGGTGGTATAAGACCCATTGCCATAGGCAGCGCTTTCCGCCGCTTAACGGCAAAGCTAGGATGCCGTGCAGTGAGAGAAGAAATGGCAGCTTATCTGCAACCTTGCCAATTAGGGTTTGGCACAAGATTGGGCTGCGAGGCTGCAATTCACGCTACGCGGGCTTTTTCGGTAGATAGCAAAATCCGTTTTAATACGTATAGTTAAGTTCATATCATTGTAATAGTTAAGTACTTATGCTTTCTGAAAAAATGACTGACTGTTGAGTTTCTTTCGGCGTTTCTTCTCAACAGTGGTCTCCTCTTGTGAAATGCCGGTAGACTCAGACATGTAAAAGTGCCCTTGTGGCCTACTTGCAGAATAAAGTTCATTATTTCATTATTATTATTATTATTAATTAAAATTGATTTAAAAAACGCGTTTAACTCAGTGGAGCGTGATGTTTTACTGTCCGAAGTGAAGGATAAAGTGCCGTCACTCTACCCCTTCATTTTCCAAGTATATTCTTCCGCTTCTAATCTTTTCTACAATGGTCCTCTTGTTCTTTCCCAAGTTGGTGCACAGCAGGGGGATCCGCTAGGCCCTTTAGTTTTCTGTCTGGCCATACAAAAGGTAATTTCAGAGGTTAAATCCCCATTGAATATCTGGTACCCAGATGACGGTACCCTAGGTGGTAAACCTGAAGAAGTGGAACAAGACTTGCTCATGCTCCTGCCTCGTTTAAAAGCTCTGGGTTTAGATATTAATTTCAGCAAATGCGAATTTTTCCCCTGCAGTACCAACTCACACGATTCTTTCCCCTTATTCAGTGCTCTGCTCCCCGGACTGAAAGTGTTGTCGGCGAGATCTTTAAACCTCTTGGGGTCCCCAATATTCCCAGAAGCCATTCCTGAAGCCTTCGAGGAGAGAAAGCTGCTTCTGCTGATGGCTGCGCAGAGGTTGAATGAACTTTCGGCTCACGTAGCCCTCGTTATGTTGCGAGTTTGCTTTGCCGTGCCTAAGCTGACATATTTCTTGTGCACCGTGCCAGCCTGGCTACACCCTGTCCAGACAGACTCCTTTGACTTCGTGTTGAAGGAGAGTTTGGAAAAGGTGCTGAACGTCTCCCTTAACCAAGGTAAATGGGACCAGGTTTCTCTGCCGATTCGAACTGGTGGTTTGGGCGTGCGTCGCGCGCGAGATGTGAGCCTCCCGGCCTTCCTGGCTTCGGCGTGTGGGGTGGTGGACCTTGTCACTCAAATTTTATCTTTTGATGGTGACAAGGCTATCATTCCTTACGCCTCCGATGCTTTGACGGCCTGGACGGCTCTTAATCCCGGCGTAGCCATACCCGTAGAATTGTTCCGTCAGCGTCTATGGGTTTATTTATATGAGAGTGCGCGCACCACGATTTTCATAAACCCATAAGTAAGCTTATTTCTGCGACAAAATTATCGCGCGACTAAAAAAAATCGTGGTGCGCGCCTGGCCTGAAGAGTAAACTCCAGTCGTGCGTCGGAGCTGACACACACACTTTTTTTTTGATAAATCAGTTTGTTCCCGATGTACCGGTAGGATGTAAATGACTGACATTTTTTATTGTAATATTATTTAGGTATTTCAAAGGTATTTATATAGTTAATGAGTTACTGATATTTACGAAACAAAACATTTTTTATTTGACTTTGTTATTGTGTACGAAAGTACATAATTATTATACTTACTTATAATGTTTATTATGATATCGGAGTAACTATGTCTTTCTAGGGTTCCGTAGTCAACTAGGAATACTTTTTTGACACAATTTTTGTGGTATATGTTTCTAGTGCCTTAGCAATAATTGACTGTGTGGGAATTGTGTGTAAGACGTGTTAAAGGTTTCCTTTTTAAAATATAAAGTTAAATTGGAAGTAAATAATACGGATATTTTTAAAATATTTTTTTAATCACTGTTTCTAATTTTGGTGGTTTTTTTGGTAATTTGAAAGTCACCAAAATTGCTTGATGCCACCAGAATTGTTAATTTTGTATATCATTTCACATTTTTTATCGTCTTTTTCGCATTTCCAAAACTTTTGACTCGGTGAATTTATTTGAAGTCAAGAATAAACAAAATACATCTAATATTACAAGCTGTCGGTGAGGGTAATCTTAGCTTAGATATTATGCTGGTAGCGGATTTTATAGCTCCTATCCTTTCCTATATTACTATTTTTTCTTTCTCCTCTGGCACGTTTCCTACAATTTGGAAATGCGCCCTAAAACCCCTAATCCGTCGTAATTTCGCAGTATCGTCCTATGTCCATTCTTCCCGTCTTATCTAAAATCATTGAATCCTTTGTAAATCGACGTCTCTCATCACATCTAAATAGACTTAACTTGTTTCATTCTTTAGCACAACCACCGTTTTGGTTAAGATCACCGACGACATTCGTCTTAATATAGAATATAGAAAAGTGACTATATTGGTGCTCCTTGATTTTAGTAGTGCTTTTAACACTGTTGATTTTGATATACTTCTCAGTTTACTTAGTACTTTAAATATATCTTCAACTTCACTGTCCTGGTTTCGTGATTACCTCTTTGGGAGGGAACAGCGGGTTCGAGTTGATGACCGATTTTCTAGCTGGTGTGAACCGTCTGCTAGTGTCCCTCAAGGGGGCATACTCTCTCCATCGGAATCACCAACTCACTCTCCTCCTCTTTCCATCTCTATGCAGACGATTTGCAGCTTTATGCGGCGACCAGCATTGAGGATTTTGGCTCCTTGGTTTCGCAAATCAATTCAGACCTAGAATCAATCCGTGCTTGGGCTTGATCCTTTGGTTTGATGAAGAATGCTAAGAAGTCGCAGGCTATTGTCGTTGGAAGCCCACATTTTATTTCCAAGCTTTCAGATCAAGCTAAGCCAGTTATTTTCTTTGATGGTACGCCTATACCTTGCTCTTCTACTGTAAACGAATTTGGCATTACCATGGATCAAACATTGTCATGGGCACCTCTTATTTCTGAGATCAGTAGGAAACTTTTCGCGTCCCTTCATTCATTGAGGTGCCTGCAGAATTTCCTTCCTCTTCATACGAACATCATGCTTGCCCGCTCTCTTTTGCTTTGGTCTCCACAAGTTTGATCATGTGTCTCAATACCGCGCTCAACTTAAATGGCTCCCGATCCGTCAGCGCAGATACTATGTTCTTTGTCTTTTGTATAATGTCCTTTTCATTCCTTTTTCTCCTCCTTACCTTGCAGAGAAGTTCTTTTACATGGCGGATGGTAGTGGCCATCGCCTGCGGTCAAGTGCGAATCTGGATCTATCTATCCCACTGCATAGATCTCATGTTTACGATGTGTTTTTTGCGGTGCGTGCCGTGAAATTATGGAATAAATTGTCTCCCGCCCTAAGGTAGACGCAGTTCGTAGCATCACTCCAGGAGAAGTTACAGAAATTGTGGCTGTCGAACGAATGATTACTTGATTAGGTTACTGTTTTTGTTATAATTATGATTATATTTATGTTATATGTATTTATATAGATATTACGTAATATGAATTACATTGACTGTTTGCCTATCTCTCTCTCATTTGGTTTTTGAATTTTCATTTGTACTATTGTAAAGTTATCGTATTGTACATGTTGCTTGGTTTGTCTACCATTTACTTGTGTTTAACACTCATTTACTTGAAGGTTAATTGGAAGAAATCCCTTAGAGGGATAGGTTCGCTTTTGTACATGCTTATTTTTTTGCAATGTATTTCTTGTTATTGTGTACAATAAAGTGTTTAGATACATTACATGCAAACAATTAATCTGAATTATTACTTTTGCTATTCATAATTTATTTATTTTTTAGGATGGCTAATCGCAAAAAAAAAACAATCAAGAGAAGAAGTCCTCGAAAAGAAAAAAATATATTGTTGTTACAAACGAGTTAGTGATTGTACTTTCATAGATATTTTGGTATAACCAAAATGATTTATTAAACATTTACTTTCTTTTCATTTCCAGTAGGCAATTTCATTGACAAATATTAATTTTTAGCACAAGTAACTAATTTTAGTGTAGATGTACAATTTTGGTGGCCAAAAAATCTAATATTTGTGGGCACAAGCAATTTTGGTGGCAGGCAAATTACTAAAATGATAATACCTTTATAACTATTATGTATAACAAAGGGCGCTTATGACTTTATTCGTATCATCGAAACGAGCTTGTTGAAATTCACCCTGAAACTATACATTTGTAATACAATCATAAAAAATATAGTCCTTTTCAAATATCATGTTTGGTGAATCTGGTTACATTAAGTTTTCACCTCATTTGTATACGGCGCCATACGCACCAGGTGCAAACTTAACCAGGCCAGTTAAGATGGCATAAGTGAAAATTTGTACGGAGCCCTCGGTGCGTGGGTGGCTCACACTTGGCCGATTTTTTAAATTAAATTGTAATATAATTATTATCAACCGATCGATCTTTTTCTTGAAACCCAACTAGTATTAGTAGAAGTTCCTACTCTACTCCCATCATTTTTTAAACAGATTTAGATATCGATTACGCGGGTTAGGATCCTTTTTACTTTTCCATTAACATCCCTATAATACGTGATACTTTACTTCCTCCCCCGACCCGCAATCGTGCGATAGAGAGCGTTGCAGCTTGCGACTGACAACAGGTACTTTTTTGATGAAATTTGCGTTACGGGAGAAAACGTTTTCCACTAACTAAATCTTAGCAAATCACTTCGATTTTGATGTCGATCGCTTCAGCATAATATAATCTAGGTTTATAGGTTTCGTTTTTTTTTAAAAGTGCATTGTTTTTATAATACAAACGGTTTCATTCAACAACGTTTTAATCACAAAAATTAGGTTTTTCAGCTACCTTTAAATTAGAATCTATAGCAAATATTGAAAAAAGGAAACCTACAAACCTAGTTTGTCACTGTGTCAATAACATACTAAAAAATGGTGGAGATTGGAAAATATTTAAAAGTGGAAAAACGTTTTCTCTTTTTGTATGGACGAGTGCGTGCTATACTTCCCTCTTAATTTTTTTCATTGCTGCTCTTGAGCTAACAATTTTACAATACATAATTAATCGCCTTTCGCTTTTTCAATGCGTTTAACAGAGTAATTAGTAAAATTTGAA
This sequence comes from Apotomis capreana, assembly GCA_947623375.1. Lineage (NCBI taxonomy): Eukaryota > Metazoa > Arthropoda > Insecta > Lepidoptera > Tortricidae > Apotomis > Apotomis capreana. The sequence goes on from OX392506.1 coordinate 20,229,769, forward strand.
TAATTAATAATACCTATCCTAAATGTCACATTTACATAGTATTATAATAACTTCCTACCTTTGACTTTTCAATCAATCACTCAAAAATTCAAAGTGTTTTTACTGATAGCAATAAATAATTAATGTTAATACAAGAATGTTCAATCATGTCATTTCTAAACTTTTGTGCAGTTCGTTGCAAAATCAGGGCACATAAACAGTTTGTAAGTAGCCCAATTAGCACTTACTTATAAAAAACACCAACCTACTATAAAAAAGTGTACTGAAATGGGAACAATATAGACCGAGCAAGAGAAGCGTTTCCGAGTCGAACCTATTAAAAAAAATCGGCAGGATGTTCATCACGCAATGGAGCCTAAATGGTCGAAAACTGCGATTCCACAGAAATTTCCTACCACAAACGCTCCGCCTAGTTGTAAAAAAACATGAGAAATTCGAGAACATCCGAAAATCCGGATATTCTACATCTGAACATCCAAATATCTGAACACACGAAATAATTCTTGGCCAAGCTGCAGCGGAAACGTTTCGCTCGCTCAGTCAACAAGTGAGAACGAATGGAATGGACTGTAGACGGTCATTCTTTTACCTTGATATACTGTAATAAATAGATAAGTCGAGGTATTCTAAAAACCTAGACCATGAAACAGTACACAAGGCCACACGAATCTAGCACGAGAATAATTTATGGATTCTTGTTCCATATAAATTTATCAAGTAGCGTGATAGAATTGGTCCATTATCTCCTAATAGTGTAGATCTAAAAAATAAATAAACCTTGGGTTACGTGTTTAATAAACTTATATTCAAATTCTTTCACAGTACGTAGGTGTTATCTGTGTAGTTCAAATTATATAGCTATGCAAAATATTTAAACAATCCAACAAACCTTATACTTGTTGGGAAAAATAAAAATAAAAACTCATGTCTTACGTTAAGCCATTAAGTCCACCTTTTGTATGATCTGTTTTTCATTTGTGCAATAAAGATTATTTAAATGAATAAATAAATAAAAAAAGCAATGTTGAACAAAAAAAATAACAAACCATGATCATGAATAATAATAACAAAAAAAAATCAGATGCAAGATCCATATCATATTAGTAACAAATCAAACTAAAAATGTATAATAAGAATAAAATTACGAAATCCATTGGATAAAAGATCTTAAAATCAACTTATTATGAACGACGAACGACTGTGCATAATATGCCATTAGAATAATAAAATAAAATAATAAACATTTATATAAGTGGACGTGGCCATTATTAAACGTGTACTACGTTTCACGCCTTTCGCAATACACGAAAAAATTAAGTATTTTAACGTATTGGTCCACTTTTGGCGTATACTGTTGGCAAGGACAGCCCGCATTATCATAATTGATCCGCGGATGGTAATCACTTTCGAAAGTGGGCAACGTTATTGATCATAACGCCCACTACCACGATTATTGCTCTTTTTAATGTGTGTACGATCACGATCATAAGATACCGACAAACGGGAATAACCACTAAACTCCCGTCGGCGAATGATGATCCCTAGGACTTAGCTGCTTGTCACACAGACAGAACAACAACAAAACCAACAACAAGAGGAAAAGCAGCTATATTAGAAATTCACACATCTCCATTTTACACTTCACAAAGACGTAGCCTTATGGGTTCATTTTCTCCGCATCGTTTTTGTTGAGAGGCAACCTGTATTTCTTCATTGCGCAGTTTTTATGCCAGCAAATTTGTTATATATACATTAAAAGGCTTACATAAATGTTGACTTGTCATCGACGCCACTGCAAGGTGAATTTTTGGATTGCCAAATGAAGTGTCCCTGGGATCATCACTCCCCTGGCCGCGGTAAAGGGAATAATGAAAGAAGATACATATAGAGTAGTGCGTTTCAGCGAAAACTGCGCAGTAAAAAGTAACGTATTGCCAGCGATGTGAAACTAGGCGAAATATTTTATTTGAAAGGCCGCTCAGCTTTTATGATAGCTACTTTGTAACGGAGATATTTCTCAAAATTCTGATTCACAGGGGGTAAATTAGGGGATCCAAAGTACGGTTGGTCCGCAATACGACATGGACTTGGTCCACACGGGCAGAGCCGAGGCACAGCTAGTTACGATACATCTAAAACCTGCTGATTATCACAAACTTGTCTTAACAAGATATATTATAATGGACGTTTTATAAAAAAAAATACACAAATAACTTAATAAAAGAAATTGAAATTACATAAATATAAAAAAGAAACTCCGCTGTATGGTGTTTCAGTGTTATTGACTTTTCCGTTCTTTCACACCTCAACGTGTGCCAAGCGCCACTTAATTTCATTTACATTAACCTTGCCATATGAAGTGCATTTTTTTGTAAAAGCTACATTAGCGGAGAAGTCATTATCCACATAGTTGTGTTGTCACTAGCGCAGTTGTACAAGGTTGGACTACGCCCCTGCGCACTCCCGACTAAAACGTCGTTACTTTATCAAACGCTTAAGTCCATACGACTTTTGTAATTCGGATAGTGTGATCTAGAACAGTTTTGGTTAATGAACGAGCAATAAAATGTTCATTGCGCATTTCTGCAATAAGCTGATAAGAGTTCGATTATATGTAACAAACTATGTTATTGGGTTACGACTGTTTAAAATGCGTGATATACTGTTTTAGTATGTGTGTAATAAAATAGTCATGAATAAATAAATATAAACGGGAGAGCGTTGATTTTGTGATAAATGGTTCGTGGTCATATACGTACTAATTACTATTGTACTAATAGGTATCCTATCAAAAAACTGCGTTTCCCATCCATATCTTGAAATTTCGTTACTGCGTTAACTTTTTGGCTACTGAACGGATGTCTGTCTGTGTTACTGAGTGAGTACACAGTATTCGTTTTAAAATCCAGCCCATAAGTCCTAAAAATCTATTATTAGAAGTAAAGGGAATGAAAACATGCAGTGATGATTAATTGATTATTTATTATAGGATATAGGATAAATTTTACTTACTTATTGAAGTAAGTAAAATTTATTGAAAGGCGTTTTTTTTTGCTCAACGGGCAATATTGCAGACACCTTCTAGGTGCTTTATTATTACTTTAATTTTTTTTGTGCCATTTCAATCAATTTAATGGTCAATAAATAAAGAAACTTACAATTTTCATAAATCAAATTAGTCTGTAATTGATTGGGTAGATTTTTATAAAACTAACAAGTCTAACGTAAACACTGGATGCACCGATGATGAAACATGACGCAACTTGTGAATTCCTCGGCCATAGTCGTAAAGTGATCAACGTGGAGCAAGAAAATAACTTGCCAACTATGCGTGATTAATTTGTAAGATATTATAAAAATGTTGAATTAGTTGCAGTTATCTTGTTAACTGCATTATGGCATGGTGTTACAGCTACCTTAGCATGGGTATAGCCAAGTGTGAAGAGGGGCAGCGTCATTGAATTGTGTATGCCCTACATAAGGCGAGACGAGAATTAAAAGGACAATGCCCCAATTTAGACCAAGAACCAGCAGAGATGAGAGTTAAATCATTAGATAGATATTTAAGTATACTTAATTTTTTTATATGGGCACCAAGCTGAATTTCTTTGCAGAGCTGAGATATTCCTTTAAATAGAATAGAATAGAATAGAAAAAGTTTTATTCAAGATAACACATCATTACAATTCACAGCTATTAGATAAGTGTTAAAGACAGTGTACATAAGAGATGTGCATCCGAAATGGTCTCCACTCAGCAATGCTGTTGGCTTTGCTAGGTATAACAATGCCCAAATAGAACTAACAATAATACCTATCTGATTACTTGGGTGAATCAACTTTTTTGTGTTGTTTACTCTGTCCCCGTTGTCCGAGTGACATCTTCATACTGTTTCATAGAAAAATGCTTAGGTTGTCCGAGGTACAAATTTTGCGTAACTCTCATCTCTGTTAGTTCTTGGTCCAGCCTCCATACAAAGGGTATAGCCGTGTTTGGATGGCGAAACTGCCTTTGATGAGAAAATGGTTTTCCTTTTGCTAAGATAATTATCTTTGTATACGTTGTTTCACCAAATATCAGCCCCAAAATCGTCGTGGTTTTTGAGATAATTAAAATAAAGGAAAATCGTTTTTATTCTTTATCTACTAAAGTAGTGGCCCATTTTTTTTTTAAATTTGTATACATTATGTAAATAATAAAGGACTAATAGTTATATAAAAAAAAATACTATGAAATTTTTAATTTAAGAAAAAAAAAGGATTTTTAATATTTCAAAAAATTTTTTTTTTACTTGCAAGATGGCGACACCTACCAATATTAGATATTTTATAAACCATTTAATACTCTACCACATACATTGTTTTCAAAAAATTTCACTTGGATCAACAGGTTGAAAAAAGCAAATTTGTAACATCTCATGCCCGCGTAAGTAAATACATAGCTTTCCCTTTACTGCGTACGTAGGTTTCAATAACAGTAATTGAGCTAGTCTATGTACTGATAAATGTCCGTGAACCTTACTCGAACTTTCTTCGTGATTGTAATTTTTGGGACGAATTTACTATAGGCGATTTCGATTGTTATCCTACCTATCACGGCTTGCCTCGTTTCGACGATGTTTTTTTTTTCGAAGATGAGACTATTCGGGGTTTTAAAAATCAATATATAAAAAATAACGGTAGTGAGTGGATGCATCAATAATTTATTATTTATTCGTGCAAAATAAAATTTATTTGACTACATACATGATACTTATAACATATACATAATTAAATGTATTGTTTCTATTTGAAATTTATTTTAATAGTCATTATAAATAAATAGTAATTGCGTTTTAGCGCGCATTTTGACGTTGTTAGGTAAGGTAAGAAATTAGTTCAATAGTAAATAATCATAATAATTACAACGATAGTTACTTAAGTAATTAAACTCATTCGTGATTAAACATCATCGGTAGCGTTTTTGACCCGCTTTCCGAACTTTCGCGTACAGAGACCAAACTAGTTTTAAAGTAGAGAATTTAATCTCACTTTTCTAAATATGTAGTTTTTTTTTATGTATCAACCGGCAGAAAAAAGTTATTCAACAGTATGTGTACGATGTAGTGTTTACTTTCAGCATTGCGCAAAGGTGTGGTTCATGCAGAATTCTCTCTGTAAAAAGTCAAAAGTCTACACATAGACACTGGCAGAATCCACCTCGCCAAAAAGGTGCGAAAAATAAAAGCCATATATATATATAAAAAATAAAATGACAATTGTGGGTAGGTACCAAAATGTGCATACGATGCCATCGCTTGAACCGCCTTGCAGTCGTACGTCAACTGTCGTTTCAATGTTTCTGATACTATTATTTTATCGACTATCTACTTGTGCGTGTTTTATGGACTCCTGGCTTTGCTTCACGATTGGCTATAACGTTAACATGGAGAGACAAAATAATTGTGTGTCATGTAATCGATCTGTGTTACGTCGACGAAATCACGTGCTGACAGAGCTCTTTTTGGAAATGCACCGGGATCATGCAGAATTATTATTGCAAGAAATGATCCCACTCGAGGTAAGTACTTTACCATTATTCAGTTATTACTCTTATTGGCTCGCCGAACCTAGTAGATAGCGATGGAAAGATATACTACTAAGCATGCTTTAAACATTGTCGGTTCGCTAAGTCAGCGTCGCAATTATTATCATAAAGCCGCTGTTCTCCGATGTATTTCTTTGTTTGTGATGTGACGAATTAAAGTTCGATTAACTACACTTAAACTATTTATGGATCCAGTTACTGTGTTATTAATGTAGGCGCCACAGAGACATTTTTGCTTGATCACAAACTGTGGAACTATGTTTGTTACAGATTAATGGTTGTTACAGATTCATTTTGATGGCTCGAGGGCCATATGCCATGCTTGTTGGGTAAGGTTTGATCGTCATTTGCTAAATGAACCCGTACCAGACCAACCAGTTCAAGATCAACGTATCCGAGATCAACCAGAACAAGATCAAGCACCCCCTCAAGTTGAAGGAGAGGCAAACGAGGAAAGAGAGGTTGCAGGTCCACAATTAGGTTTTGTTTCACCTAGAGGATATTTGCGAGCATCAAATACAGCGAGGCATTGTATATTTGCAAACTGCTTCCTTTTTAGACGAATTAACAATTGATTTTGATCAAGCAGAATAAAAAATTGTGTTTTAGAACTGGATTTTATTTTTGCTCCTCTTTATGGAAGAGGATCGCGCGGCAAAAAGAGCATACTTGGGCCGTACCCAGGTACCGCTGAGGAGACGTGGTGGAGGTGGATCTGCGTAAGCTTCAAGCCGAAAACTGGCAAGAAACTGCGCAGGATCGGGACAAGTGGCGTACTCTCGTTTCAGAGGTTAAGATCCTGTTTGGGTCACTGAGCCAAAATAGTTAGTTAGCTATATTAAACAATATAATAACAGCAACGCAATATAACAGTACGAGTAGCTATTCAAAGTATTTTTGAAATAATTCCAACAGTTTTGACTTAATTAATTGCAAAAATGATAAGAAATTATTTTTATTTTTTTTCTTAATTCTCCCATGGTTTACAAGAATGCGACTCATACCACTGAGTAGCAGATACATTTACCTAAATACCTAGCCCTATTTCGTTTGTGTACGCCGTGGGTCATATGTCCGAACAAAATGCCCAATGACCAGCGGTAACAACATTTAATGTTGAAATCACACGGAAATTGCAATTGTAGGCTTTGAAATTATAATGTAAAAGAATACTTGAAATAAATGGAGGTTCCCATACAAAATGGGTTTTACACGCTGGTTTTACAACGTAAAGGGGCTTCAAACGGGCCATGTTTTGCTGCAATTTGTGGCCAGCCATTATTTGCATCTTGCTCTAGCGTAGGATTTCAGAGAGGGACGGCCATAGTTGCCGGCCACAAATTGCAGGAAAATATGGCCCGTTTAGAAGCCCCATAATAATAGTTCAATGGCGACAAGAAAACATTGATGCCCGCTCTTCAATCCCTTCGGGATCATGAACATGACATCGCATTCGAAATTTCGAGGTACTTAATTAATAAACACCTTTAGTGTGCGATAAAGTCCCGTATGTACAAATCTACGTGGAAGAAAAAATACTTAATAATTTTTGCCACGTAGTCGGTTAAAACGGTCTATAGATACCCAGCTAGCTACCTGTTTCCCAATAAAAGTTGTTATCCATCGGGTTTTCCAAATACGTAATACTATTACTTATTTTTACAAAAACAATATTCAATGTACTGTAATTTAATTTTTACATTAGGCATGACGAAATTATGTTCTCGAGGATGTCAATCGATTCTATTTTTTATCGGAATGAAATGTCTATACGGGACCAACTACACTTAGACTGCTCTAAAAGTTGGAAATGACCGTCAATGTTCAACATTCTTACGGATCGCTGAAAACGCTCCATACACATGGCCACCTAATTGTGACGTCAATATAATTATGTTATGGGTTTGGTACCCATAACATATAATAAGTTTCTGTCAAAAATTTCATTTTAGTGCCAAGCTTTTATAGCCGACTGTACTTTTATTTGAATATCCATCAAATGCTCACTGAGACGATTCTAAAGAGCCCAAACTCGGTAGGATTGCTTTTTTTATTATAGAGTTCCTATGGCCACCTTCCGACTCCATCATCAGATCAGCCCCATGGTACCATATTATTGTATTGTCATCAAAGTTGAGTAAGTATGCAAAATTTCAGCTCAGTCGGTTGACGATATCTGCTTCAAAATTGAGTTGCAAGATTCCACCCGAACAAACATACTTATATACATACGTACATACCTACATTGCAAGTTAAATGAAAGCTTTTAATGGCGTCACGATATTTGTATAGAGACAATAAGTAATTTGCTATTCTCGCCGTGAAAAAGTGCGTTTAAGTTCATGGTTGTCGTACAATTATTGTTTTGTTAAATTATGAGGATTCTGAAAACAATTTCTTATGGATAAAAAAAAACATAAAATTTGTGTACCTACCTACCTTCGAAATCGCATATTTTACTAACTAACTAACTGCGCTGAGCTGATCAGCTACCCAAAATGAGTCTTGGCCTCCGACACAAGAGCTCGCCACCTTACCCGATCCTGAGCAGTCTCTCGCCAGTTTGTTACTCCGAACTCACGCAGATCCTTCTCTACCAGATCTATCCAGCGGTACTTTGGCCGACCGACCGGACGCATTAGTTTTTTAGGGTTCCGTACCCAAAGGGTAAAAATGGGACCCTATTACTGAGACTTCGCTGTCCGTCCGTCCGTCCGTCCGTCTGTCACCAGGCTGTATCTCAAGAACGGTGATAGCTAGACAGTTGAAATTTTCACAGATGATGTATTTCTGTTGCCGCTAAACAACAAGTACTAAAAATAAAATAAATATTTAAGGGGGGCTCCCATACAACAAAGGGATTGGTTGCGTTAACTTTGCACCTCATTTGTATCGAGCGCTATACATACCAGGTGCAAACTTAACTTAAGGATGGAAAGTGTGTGTACGGAACCCTCGGTGCGCGAGTCCGACTCGCACTTCACCGGTTTTTTTTGGTTTCATGACATATTGATCTAATTTTATTAATATAACAACAGGATGTTGTAGAATTTAATATCAGTGGTCAACCCATTTGTATAGTACCTACCCAAAGCAGTCTAGAAGGTGCCCGCAACTTCGCGTTAAACATTTTATCTTTACCATAATCTGGTAAAAAGTATCCTACAACCATCTTTATAATGTTCAATTATCCTTGTACTAAAATTGGTTAAAATCTCTCCAACATGTCAGCGTGACTAGCGGACAAATATTTTTGTCAACAGATGGCGCTTTACGGGTGGCATCTCGCTGTTATGATTTTTCCTGACATGGGTTCATTAATCATTATAGAAAACAGATTTCCAATACAATTTTAAACTATATAATAGTAGTATAAGGTGCCCGCAAATTCGTACGCATAATTTTTTTATACCCCAGTCAAATAAAACTTAGCCTATAACCATTTATGTACCAAAATTGGCCAAAATCCGTCCAGCCATTTCAGCGTGAACAGACGGCGCCAGGCCAGCGTGGCGCCGCGTGCCCGTACAAAACAAAAGACGATCCTACATCACACTATTAATTTTTTTCCTGAAATCATGACCCCTCTCCATAGAAAACTATTTTTCAATACAAATCTAAAACATACTAGTACAGCTGAATGAAATTCAGTGCCTCTGATTAGGTGCTCGATTAAGCATCATAAAAATGTATTTATATTAAGGTTACATTAGGTGTCGCTTTATTTTTTAATTAGCTTAACTTTAAGAGCAATGTTAAGTGCGAGCTCGGCCCAGTTCAGTATCGGTGCTATCCTATTAGGGCCCTTGTCAACACATAATCAATATTGTAAATCACCGTTTACTATTCGTGTCAGCACGTTTAGTATCCAATGAAATTATTGGAACATTTAAACGTTTAATTGGATAAACGAGTGCTTATTTATATAGGTACTAGCGGGCACCTGTAACTTTGATCACACGGGGAAGAAAAGTTATGACCCTTTTTGCGTTGCCAAAGTCAGGTGAAAAAATACGGTAGACTGTAAATATTCAGATTTACTATTTCCCAGGCTTTTATCGATACTTAGTGATAAAAAATTATTAGTGAAATGATACAATTTTATAGAGTGAGTATAAAGAAAAACACATGGCGCTGAAAAAGGAAAGAAATGATGTAGTTACTTCGTTTATTCACGTTTTAATGCCTACGTACAAGAGTCAATGTCGCAACAAGACATCAAGTTGCTGAAAGTCCGCTAAGAAAACGTATGAGTAGGTAGGTACTTTACGCTGTGCTTGTTAATCTGAGTCAACTGACGTAAACTCGTTTTTAAAAACCAAAGATAATTGAAAACCTTTTTACTTATCGTTTTATTTTTCCCAGTCCACTTACTCACGGGTTTAAAACACAATTTATTCAACACTCAAAACCCAATGACTCATTTCCTGCAGCAATAAATATTTGTCACACACTTTAAATGTCCTAACTGCAATATTCTCGCCTGCACGTTATGCCTTTTTAGATACCCGCTACAAAACAAAATAGGGGTCATTCAAGGCTTGGAATTGCTATCTTGAGTAATGAAACAAGACAAATAACAGAAATTTACCGCTGAGTCTAACACTAAATGATAAATTGCAAGGCTGCCATCATTTCCATTAGTTTGAGAACTCGAATTCATTGAACTGGTCCCTAATTCCACACGTATCTTTCTGATGTCTCGGAGAGATCTTCAAAGTGGCGATATCCCTAGTACATCGTTACGTCAACTCAGTCGCGTTAAGTATGCTTCTCATTTATGCGTGACACCATAAATATTAGGCACAAACTTAACTTGACCGGGTATAATAGTAACGTGAAATGTCATTCAATGCAGCCCTCATCGCAAATATCGCGTAATGACAGTTAAAGCATCGCACATCGCATACACACATGATGACATCGCACTACTCGCCATCGGCAAGGTGTTCATCCTCACACACTGAAGCCTAAATGGTCGAGAACTGTGCGATTCCAGAGGAATTTCCTACCTAACCGCATGTGGAATGAGCTGCCGAAGTTTTCCCGGAGGCTACAGTATGCGTTTCTTCAAGAGGGCAGTAAATAAGTTTCCTAAAGGGTCGGCAACGCGCGTGTGATGCTGATGAGGCGGCGGTAACTGATAACATCAGGAGGGCCGCATGCTAGTGTGTCACCGTCGTAGTGTAAAAAAACAAAAGGCGATATACCTGAGACATCGATGATTTGGCAATATTATCTCAAAGTACGCTGGAATTCGCGCCGTTTCCAGTCTCCGTTCAAATAATGCCTAAGCTGACGTGCAAATAGCTACCGCGATTAATCAGTTTTGTTTTATCTGTGACGTCTACAGATGAGAACAGGTTAGCTGTTTCAATCACAAGGACTTGATTATATTCCGTTTTCACTTATGTCTATCATAAATTCCTAATAACCATATCGATAACATGTGAAATTGCATATATATAATTGCGTAGAATAATGACAATAACATATTTTATGATAGAAAGGGTTAGTTGGATTCCGATCCTTCACAAACTAGATCAAGCTGCTACAATATGAACGACTTCCGGTTCGTGACTTAAGATGGCCGCATGCGTTTAAGTTTTAGTGTTCGTTATTTATTCATTTTTGTTATTCAATGTGTAGTATTGATAGCGTATTGTGCAGTGATCTAACGTATGAGTGAATAGCTAATGAAGAATTCAACTTGAAGCGTTCATAGCCCTTCCTGGGTCAAGGCCCGATAGTCCGCGTGGTTTTTTGTAAATCGCTATCACTTTACAAAAAGCAAAACCTCACCGAACAACGGCATGCTCTACGAGCAAACTCGAAATTGGCGAAATCATCATTAACTTTGATGGAAGCCATATTTTAAAATTAGAATTAGTACAATATGAACAGTTAGGTAGGTAGATTTAATTTACTATGCTTTAGGTACTTATACGTAATAGCTATAGAAGGTATCTTCGTCCGCTTACATTATTTTCTTCATCGTAGTCTGATAGAAACGATAACCAGAAAGGTAGCAACCGCGTGCAAGAAGACGCAGCGTGGGAAGGTGTAAGGTGGAAAACCATGGTTAGGATCGCAGGAAGCAAATAGATGAGGGCGGTTTACGAATGATAGTTATGGAAAAATTGCCAGTATACGTAACAATAATAAGACGTCCACTGCTAAACAAATTTTAATTTCTACGTCCGACTTATAGACAGAAAGTGGATAATGTGGTCTCATAGCTCATCATTTATATAAACCAGACGAATAAATAATCACATTCATACACATTCTCATTCAAAGGCCTCACCAGTTTGTTATGTAATACACTATTGGCAATAGGCCTTTGAATGAGAATGTGAATTAATAATGAGATTATTTATTCGTCTGGTATACATAAATGATGAGCTATGAGACCACATTATCCACTTTCTGTCTATAAGTCAGACGTAGAAATTAAAATTGTTCAGCAGTAAACGTCTTTACGGCTGATGGTAATGACGATGATTCATTATTTTAGTATTTCTGTTATGTATACACAATTGGCAATTTGCATTTGGAAACTATCCTTTGTATCCTATTAAACTTAAAATTAAAATATTAAATATTTTTGCCGTTACTGTAGAGTGTACCTTATTCTTTATTTATTTCATGCATTGATCTCCTAAGCGAAACATATCGACGGCAAAATGCGGTAACGTCGTAAACGCCAATGAATTCTCTTGGCGTTTACTACGTTTCCGCTTTTTGTTGTCGATACATTCATTAAAATAGCTAACGCACGATCAATAAATAAGGACTGATCCAATTGCAGGCCACTGAATGGCCTAATTACGTTGAGTAACGCCAATGCATAAATGTGTTGTATAATGTGGACGATAGCGTCTTAGCCGGCAATATATAGACTTATAGAATATATAGGACTATATATGACTTCAAATTGGTATTACACAAATGGTCCTGCGATCCTAACTAGTTGCCCGTCTACGCTGCGTCTTCCGAGACGCGGTCGCCATTCAAGAACCTTTAGCCACGGCCACCAGTTCTACGAACAATGTGCCTCACCCACTACCCACTGCCACTTAAGTTTGGCAATTGTCTTGTTTTGAAGCCAATTATATATTAGTTATAGAAAAAAACGACTAGTGGTTTTGTAAGCTGGCCCTGTAGGCGAGAACAGCCGGAAATCCGGAAATCCAAACATTCGGACATACGAAAGAATTTGAGCTCAACCAGAAACAGAGAATTAAATGTTCTTCTTCTCGCTCGATTCGCTTACTCGTTAAATTATCGAAGCCGACAGAAGCTCAACAGTAGATCACTGCGTTTGTCGGCTTGCAACAGCGATTACCTCGTCTACGTGCATACCGGGCGTAGGTCGTGCGTGGCCGGCGCGTGCGCCAAGCAACTGGCGCAGCGTCAAGATAAACAAGCAATACTTAGATTGTAGATTAAAACCAATCACGTTAAGTGAACGTACCTTAATCAGCTGACGTATACGTATGTTTCAACAAATTATGATGTTTATATCATATCTAAATATTAAATAAATAAATATTAAGGGACAATCATACACAAATCGACCTAGTCCCAAACTAAGCAAAGCTTGTACTATGGGTACTAGACGACGATATACATAATATATAAATACATATATAGATAACATCCATGACCCAAGAACAAATACTTGCACAAATATTTGCCCCGGCTGGGATTCGAACCCGGGACCGCCGACTCAGTAGGCAGGTGTCTACAAACCGAGCCAAACGCGTCGTCATATATCTAGGTTCACCAATGATCATAGCATGGTATAATAAATAGGTACTCTATGAAATGACCATGTGCAAAATTTTTATGGAGGCTGGACCAAGAAGCAACAGAGATGAGAGTTAAGTTATTCGATAGTTCATTTATATAGTAGGTTTATCAGCTTATTTTTTTTACTAAGGACACCAAGCTGGATTCCTGCTTTTGCAGTTAAGATATGGCATAAATCGGAACAAAAAAATCCTTAATTAAATAACCAGATCCACATAGATATAGGTAGGGGCGCCAGTGTATTAATGCAACACAACACTAAATAGTATTTTATGCAATCGTTGCACAATGGAGGTTCTTAAAGTCGAGTACCGCGATTAGGTCACGAGGCTTGCCGAGTGGCCTAATGTAAGGTACGAGACTTTAAGACCTAATTGTGTAACTATTGCATACAATACTTTTTATACGAGCAAAACTCAGAAAAACATTTTTTACTTTAATTTTCATTCTCCGATATGATTTTTTATTTTTGATGTAACCTTTTTGGTTCAACTGAAACGGACCTATTAAAAAAAAACATGATCGCGATGGCTATGGCGGGTGCCTCGTGATTGGTGAATTTATTTGACAAGTAATTTCAACCAATTAGTGAGCATCAAATAAGCCTATGTTCCGTGAAACATGACAACTTTGCCCGCTTTTTTCGTAAAAACCCGAATTTCTCTCATTTTTCTATGACGGGATAAAGTTTTTTTTTGTCTAACGCATCCATCGTATTCATATGCATGCGTTTATTACGAGAAACAATTTTTAAATCTACATTTAACCAATTTTTTTATAAATTTTCACCTCGGGTTAAGTTATCTAAACTTTTGCAAACATTGCCCAAATCGATTATTTTCGTAACTATAGCCCCTACAACGTTAAGATAAGGATCAGTATAAAATCTGGGGTAATAATGGCGTTCTACTTAATATCTTGGTCTTAACTGTACAAACACGTGTGTAATATGGGTGGGCAATGTTACATAGGTATTTTGTTTTTCTCCATACAAGCCGAATCAAGCAGTTTGAAATTGTTAGGGTTGTCACTTTTGGTTGAGTAAACCATTTTTACCAATACCATTATCAAAATGAAAAATGTATGCTTAATATTCGATACTAATAGTTAGGCGGTTATTTTTTTACTTCACGTTAGAATAATCTAAATAAAAATTGTCATAATTGAATATTCTATGTTTTTTTGTTTTATGGACATGACATGACATGCAGCTAATGCTAAAAGTACAACGGCTTAATAGAAATATAATTTACCTTACCTTAAATACATAACCCTCCTTTATTTACGCAGTCAGGTAAAATTACGACAAGGTGATAACCCTAACCCTTTTTTTAGTCTGGGCAATGTTGGCATTCATAGGTTAGCAAGTTACTGGATAACATTGCCCACCATCATAACTCCGGTTTTAATAAGTAATTTTAGTTCAAACTACAATAAAAATGATCTACAGTTCTTATTTTATAACAAGCAATAAGATACATATTCACCTGAGGCTTCCCCATTATGTAAAAAATACACCAGAACTTCACCTAGAATTGGCCCGCCAAATCACGCACCTTATTCGACTAGTCCCAACACGTTACGGAATGAAGTTGCGCGCAAATGTGATTCCCAGTGATACCACAGATATGATCTATTTTCCACTAAAAATAGTAGTGTTGCCATAATCATCTTGAAATTGTCTACAGTAACGTTTCTTTTTTTAAGTAGCGTTTTGGGCAAAGTTCCCTGTGAAGGCAAAGTTGGCATATTTCACGGTTCTCTTTTTGAAATTATTAGAGTTGTGTAGAGAGATGTCTTATGAATATTAAAGTTTATAGCGGGTACCATAGAGTACAGAATTTTGTTATAGGATAAAAAGTGCGTTATTGTGATTTTGTCTGTGAAATTATAATTGACAGATTAAAGTCTGCGAGTATAAAAATAATATTAAATTTACGATATCGTAAGTTTAAGGTAGTAGTAATAATGGCACCTTTTTATTAGGTACACGGAATAATCTTCATAATAAATTATGCATAAGGACTGTATTTATAGTTATTTTTCATTTTTGCACAAATTGCAATCCTTCTACGATCATTTAACAATGCACTATAATTCTGGTGCCACTATCTACGCACTGGTCACTGTCCAGTATGAGTTAGTTAGTTCCATTTTCTGCCACGTGTGCCTTATTTCGAACAGGAATATGTCAGCTCTACAATTCAGATTGGTGCCCGTACTATAAAATTAAGTATGTTTAAATATCTATCTAATGATTTAACTCTCATCTCTGTTGGTTATTGGTCAAATTTGACACATTGTCCTTTTACAGGTATAAATTTCCAAAGCAACTTAGGTAGGTACCAAAAATGACTCGATCACATTTACGTATCCAATGTAAACAAGATTGATATTGCGTTAAAAGAAAACTTACACGTAAACCTCCGATACATTAATAAAGGATTGTATAAAAGTATAATCAAAGTTACATATTATAATGATTTTGTATGTTACCTTCTCTGGGTCACAGTCATAATGGACCGATCGAGATAAGCGCTTTGTTTGACGTGTATGATCCGACTTCTACGATACAGGCTATGCCTAGTGTGTGTGGAAGTCACCGTTTAATTATGTTAAATGTCGATACGTTTGTTTTGGTAAATAAGAAAAATATTCTTATATTATTCTTATTTTTTAGCTTCGCCAAAATTTGTTTCGTATGCCCGTTTGTTGGGTTGTTCCGATTTCCAACAATTTCGCCCACAGGCCCCATTCCTCCGACCGAATCTCCACAATTTTTTGTAAATCAGCTGAACTTTTTTGTCGAATCAGCTTTTTTTTTATGGCGGTTTTATGGGGAAAAGAACAATTTTCTGCCATTTCGAAGCAATCTTGTGAGGTCTGCAGTGCACAGAGACACTATTATTTAGTTTCCTAGACCCGGAAACGTATTAGCATTTTTGTGAATGTAGTTTTACTTAATCCATTTCATGTTCATATAAAAAGCAAGATTTGAATAATGCTGATTATAATGTAAAAACCGGCCTAGTGCGAGTCGGACTCGCGCACCGAGGGTTCCGTACAAACACCATCCATCTTAACCGGCCGGTTGCCGAATACAAAATAGGTGTAATGTTAACGCAACCGATCGCGTTTGTTGTATGTGAGCCCCATTTAAATATGTATTTTATTTTGTTTTTAGTATTTGTTGTTATAGCAGCAACATGTTCCTTGTTGACTCATCATCATCATCATCAGTCGTTCACTCTTGGCAGAGTGGTCGTGGTTACTGCAATAGTGTCCACATTAGGTTTCTCGTCCTCATCCTTCCTCTGGCAGACAGCAGCTCTCGCGATGCATCTCCATTTCACCCGGTTATCTGCGGAGCGAGTGCACTGCACCAAGGAGCTCCGTGTGGTCTTTTTAATAAAGTCGGTCCAACGAGTCGGTGATCGGCCTCGTCCTCTCTTGCCTTCTATCTGGCCCTGGACTACCAATCTTTCCATGGAGTTTTTATTTCGGGATATGTGGCCAAAGAACTTCAACACTCGGAGTTGCACAATCGACGAAAGTCTATCCTGGATCTGCAACTCTTTGAGGATAGAATTGTTGGTGCGAAATGCCGTCCATGGGACCTTCAGAAGGCATCTCCAGCACCACATCTCCATCGCGTCGATCTTTCGCCTATCTCGAAGTCTTCAGTGCCATAAAGAAAGATTGGAATGACAAGGCACTTCATTAACGGACCTTTGTATTTTTCATTATCCTTCTATCTTTCCAAATTTTTTCCAACCGCTTCACTGCCGACCTTGCTATGGCGCACCTCCGCTTAATTTCGACTTCGCATCCTCCAGCGTTTGAGATAGTAAAACCGAGGTAGACATAGTTTTGTACAACTTCGCAGTTGGCTATGTTTTGTACATCCATGCTGATTTGTTCAGCTCGATCCATTCCTATCGTCATTATCCTTGTTGACTACAGAACCCTAAAAAAGCGTTTTGGTTGAGATACTGCCTCAGCTAATGTATTAACTATGCGTTTTTCGAACATGGACCTAAAAGTCAGGAAAGCGCTAACCGTTTATCACGAGTTTTGTTTTTTGCTACAGGATTTCCGGGTCTGAATATTATATCAAGGCTTTTCATAGATATTTAGGTAGTAATAATAATAAACCTTACGTACTGATTTTGCATTCGACCTGAAAAATCTTAACAAAAACCAAGTAATTTACTATAGGCCACAAATAAAGTTACTTCAAATTTAAATACTTCATTGATGAGTATAATTAATTATAATCGTAGTAGGTATATTGAATTCCAGTCTCTGGTACTAGGTAGATAAAAGTCTGAACAGTTTCCGCGATTATCACCTTTATTTCAAGCCTCCCATATTTAGCGACTTGATTGAAGGTTTATTACTATATACTATTTAGAGGCTTTCTCTGGTTAGAAATACAGGTTTGCTATAGACATTATCAATAATTGGTCCACGGTTTCATCTAATATTAACTCAAATACCTGCGACCATGTCGTCTGTCAATTTAATAATGCAAAGCGATCAAACAGATGGCAGTGGTGTAATATCGTTGCAAAATATGGACCAAGTTTACATCGCATCACGTAATATTGGGATTATCCAACGATATAATTATCGTAGGTATTTTAACGACTCGCGAATTGATAGTCTAACTGAAATGATTTATGAATGGTAATATTATAACTGGTCCATCAGTGTTTGCTTTCTGGTCGTTTGAGAAATGGTTCACGACGCAATGGCGTTCGGACTGAAATAATACTAATTAATAAATATTATGCAATTCTAGGTTTCTATTGAAAATCAGATTTCTATGGAGGGGTCATGATTTCAGGACAAATCTTAATAGCACGATGCACTGATCGTCTTTTGTTTTACTTTTTGATACTAGTGCCATCTATTATCATTTCTTTGTCCCCTCATCATGTCGAAACGGATGGACAAATGTTAACCAATTTTGGTACAGGGATAGCTGGGACCTAATTCGAGAATGCCGTTTGAGAGATCGCAAACCGTCAAAACTCTATTAGATAACAGTGATATCGCCTTTGAACTGTCATTCAAATGCGATGAGCTTCAAGTGCCATATCTCATCTCAATTTTGGAAATACAAAGGCGATAATGATTGTCAAAAATGCTATTCATGCATATGAATTTCTGTTTTCAACGAAACGTATCTGGGTAATTTCACGCTCACACTACACGGTCAAGTTAAAGTATGCGCCTGGTATTTATGCCGTCACATAGAAAGGAAACACAAATTAAGCGCGACCGGATTGACGAAGTTGCGATGTTCTAATAGAATGTCCCTATAGGGATATCGCCACTTGTCAAGTAGGGACACGTCAAAAGTGACGGATGGCGATGATATGGAGAAATCTCCATCATCTCTCTAAAATTGGTTGAATTACCCCACAGGATATCCAAGATGGTTGTAGGATATTGTTTAACCATCGACAGTAAAGAAAAAAATACTCGGTCGAAGTTGCGGCTACCTATTAGTTAATTAATGAATAAAATGGTTGCGTTAACACTTTGAAATTTGATTTATAATTTGACTTAATAAAGTTGGTAATAACAATAAAATGATTGCGTTAGTTTGCAGTTGAAAAGTAATAATTCATAATTTGACTTAATTAAAACTAGCAAAAATATAAACTGAATTCACACTTGATTGGTATTTTAGTGCTCTAATATTTTAGATGGATGTGTTATTGAAATTTCAAATGATTTAATTACAGGTTGTCATCACTACATGACATAACGAAACCAGTTGTACAGTCGGAAAGCAAGAGGACTTAGCCATGCATTCCATTTGTATTTAAGGTCAAGTCGTTATGATTCATAACTATATATTTTTTATAACGATAATTTATGTGATTACGTGATTGATTAGGTAGTATTTTGTACAGACTTAAAATGAAATAACTTTAAAATAGATATCAAATAATACTATCCGCGCCAGTAAAAACTAATCTAAAAACAACCACAAAAGTTTTGTCGAATTTTCATTTCAACATTTTATTTCCTCATAAGCATTTTTTATATATATTTCCAAAATATTGAATATTCCAAGATATATTGGAATGTTTTTTATAACTTATAACATTCCAAAAAAGTTTATGGTTTTAGAAAAAAATTACGTTATAACAGAAACCTAACCAAACCTAATCTATAAGTTGACATTTTTAAGATGTGTATGAAATGAAGTATTCGGTAAAATGTTTTTTTATATATACGAAAAGGATCCCCTAAAAACGTATCGTTTCCATGTCCAGATTGTTAAGAATAAATAGAGCATATAACTCAAGCCATCATATTATGTATGTATGTAGTGGTGACATTTCGAAGAAAGTAACCTTCAAAGTCGAATTTTACCCCTCTATGGCATGGCAAAACTGTTCATCAAAAAACAACTGAATACGGAAAAAATAACATACCTATATGTACGTAATACGTGGCATAAGAATGCGTATCAAATAATATATATTTGTCATAGTTTCGTAACAAAAAACCTCATTTTCTACAGTCACGAGTTTTATGATATAAATCTTGAGAGATTATTCTTTTTGCTTATAAAGCTGATTTATAGCTTAGATAAAACAATTTAGTTAGCCGCTACATTTTTGCACCTATTTAACATTTTATAAATGGAAAATTATATAACAGCTGTAACGGTACCTGAATATGATTGCGTTCGAGGTCTTTAAGTTTCATTATAATCACCGCATCATAAGCATAGTCAAATCATCAAGAGTTGTGAAAAATATCTATACACAGAAGATAATAGGTATACAGAAAAAAATCTGAATTTGAAGGTTGCTGAATCGAAGTGATGAATACATATAATTTTATAAATTTACACGTGTGTAGGTAAGTGATTACGGTACATCTTTAAAGAGGGCTATGAGTTTTTTTCTTCTTCCATTTCCAGTTCCAGCCACCTGTTAGATTACACTACTAAAAAGACGTTTTTTTTTAAGTGTAGGTAGACATAAAACATGCTTAGATCTAAATAAATATCAGACAACCACACACAAATCGATCTAGTCCCAAATTAAGCTTAAGAAGACTTGTGAGTTGTGTTGTTATGGGTACTAGACGACGATATACGTACTTATATAGATAAATTATATACTTAAATATATAGAAAAACCGTTACCCAAGCATAAATATTCGAATTCACCACAAAAATATTTACCCAGGCCAGGATTTGAACCCGGGACCGCCAGCTTAGTAGGCAGGTGCACTACAAATTGCGCCAACCGCGTCGCCAAAAAAAAAATTGTGATTTTTTTAAACGCAGCTTCCCTTTAACCTATAATTTGATATAAGCACTTATTTAAATAGACGTATATGAGTTAGGTAATGCTTGTGGGTGTCCCGCTTCTAGTCCATTTGGTAATTGTTTTGGTCACGAGTATTTAATCATTTCTCCTACATCGGTTAAGGCAATAGTTTGAAATGGAACTATCATTGGCCAATGGAGCATTTGTTAAACCACAAAACAGACCTCAATTGGTTAAGTTGCTTGGTACAATACATCGTATTGTGCGTATTGTTAGGATTGCATAAAAAGACAGGCGTCAATTTTTGTGGTGGAATGCGGAAAATCAACTTTATTTGTACAGGTTGAAAAATTACTAATAGTTATTTAGACTGTATTAGAACTACAGTCTAGACGAATTTTTTAATGAAAAATAAATTGACTATACTTCGATAGCTCTCGCTCTAAATATAATTTGTTACTTTTAAAATGAAATTAAAATTGTTGTCTATATTGTAATAAAAAATTTTTTAGTCATCTTATGTTGCTGTGCCCTTGCAGGTTGTCACATGTATACCTTCCAATTATTCCATCAAAATTATGTAATTTGATATGCAATAAATGTTTGACTTTGACTTTGAAGTCAAGAATCTAGTTGATGTACCAATTTCTAAATTTTTTTTAATTAATTGGTCCCTACAACTTCGTTCGCTGAGGTAAATGGCAAAAATAATATATATACTTGTTTATACATATATTTGCTTTTGCGTAATCGAGTAAATTGTTTAAAGACCGACCGGCCGCGGTACCTGCAGTAGTATAAAATATATGCCTGTCCAGCCGTATTCTTGGCGTGACGAGGCATCAACGATGTTTCCGCCAATAGATAGCGTTATAATGGCGATATACTAGCGTTAATTCTAAATAATCGAAACATCTCTCATTTCATTATTTAATCAACTGTAGGTATTATGTATAACAAAAATTAACAGACTACGGATTTGTCGCATTTTATAAAATTATGTACTTTATCAATTTCACAATATTAATCTTTGACCAAGAGCTACATATTTTTTGGCGTAGGCCTATTTCCGATTGAACGAAATCACAAATATGATAACGAGTTTTAAAATTGTCACGGCCACCGAGTTACTTTTACCGAATAAACCAACATTAAAGGTAGTATTGCTTCATGACTGACATATGCAGTTCGGTTACGCAAATATCCCTTTTGAAATAAAGAAAGTGATAGCCTGAAACGTATTTTGCTGAGATAATTAACGAGGCATTAAATTGGTGCAGCCGCTCACTTACTTACTTTTATCAGACTAAATTAAAAAATAATTACTGAAGATTTTAGCCTCAAGCTATTTCTTAATTTATTTCCAGCTCAAAGCATATAATTTTACAAAATTCCCATTTAAACAACATATTTCTTATTAAAAAGCAAATCACGCAACTCATCAAAGCGGATTCCTTAAAATATGTATATAACTTGTATGTACAATCTGCAGTCAACAGTGTAGCTGACTATTTTACTATAGGCGTATGTCAAATTGCATACTAAAACAGAAGCGGTTATTCCTAAAAAATAATAATATATACACCAATAATATATTAACTAATGTATTTACGAGTAACCTTATTTTTGCCCATGGTCTCAAAAAGACGGAAAACGTCAAGGTAACTCAACAAATTTTAAGCAAGTATGTGCGATAAAACCCCGTTTTCAACTGACTACAAAAAGGAAAGATCCTGAATTGGTTGTTTTTTTTTTTATATTTGTTATCTCAATGTCCATTATGTATGAACCGATTTCGGAAATTATGTATTTCTTTGAGGATAGGAATCTGCAAGTGGCTCGCATACATTTTGATAATTTCAGATCTCATGACGCAATCGAAAGAACTCTTGTAATAAATTATAGGCGCATCTATAACGATTTCGGTGTTTTAACCCCCAACAAAAAAGGGTGTTATAAGTTTGACATGTGAATCTTGTATATATATGTGTATCTGTCTGATGACTTTCAAACGGATGGTCCAATTTTAATACGGTTTTTTTTATCTAAAGTCTTGTCTGTCGAGATGGTTGGCTTAGCTTATGTTAGGTTGGTTCGGGGCTTTTTTAACTTTAGTTTATTTATTTATTTATAGTATGTTCAGTTGTTTTGGGAAATACGGGTATTTGGCTATTTTTTGTAAAAGAAGTGGTTATTTTGTGATGATTACGGCAAAAACCAAAACTAAGCGAAAGTTAAAGTTAATCACATAGTATAAAACAAAGTCGCTTCCTGCTGTTTGTTTGTCTGTCCATATGTATGCTTAGATCTTTAAAACTACGCAACGGGGTTTGACGCGGTTTTTTTAATAGATAGTGATTCAAGAGAAATGGTTAATATGTATAATACATGCATAATATAGTAAAGAAACACTGATAATTTTAGAGGTTCCGTGCGAAGCTGGCCGGGTCGCCAGTATTTCTATATTTTTAAACACAGCTGTCAAATAACGTTATCGTGACTACACTCACTACTATTGACTTAACCAAATGCTATTTCATTTCATCGGTCAATGCTTGAATAGTCCTTGCGGTTAATTATAAGTATGAATGATCTCAAGGTTCTTTGATGTCTGTGTCCGGTTAAGGTCCGACAAGGAAGGAAGTGTAAGTCGCATACTAAAGCATTCACACGGCATTTTGTGCCTTTGAATTGTATTCTTACATATAGTCTGGCTATTTAAATATTACTCAAAGAATTGGCGTGAAATTTAAAAAAATCTGCGGCTGGTCACACTTTGTGTAGTAGGAATTATAGTTTTGATACTAAAAAATATTTTTGATTTTCTATGCACACGTAACGTACCTAAGGAGTAAGGAAATAAGTTAAATATATGTTGACGTGCGCTCATAGTCAGCTCACATCATTTCTACCCCTATATACCGGACAGTCAACGACAAACACATATGTTTACACTTTCTAACCATATACAAGGCGAAAAATTAAATGTAGTGTAAATAAGACCCAGTTCGATAATACTATTAATCCATCGCCAAAAAAAAACATAACTACTATGCCAAATTTCAACTCAATCGGAATGTTAGAACTAGTATATAAAGTATCAAAATTATTTATAGAGGTCCTACCTACTAAATTGTTTAAATCATAGACAATTGGTGATACCACAAGGAAATATCTGTCAACAATATTTAGCTAGCCAAACTCTATCTATTATGAAATTGCAAAAATTAAATGCACTCCATTGAAAATATTTTCATGATTACAATAAATTAAATAGGTTATTTGAAAGTTAATAGTTTTTAGTTTATTGTATGTATGTGTATATTATACTTTATCTTTTCATAACGCCTAAGCGGCTGTACTGATTTCAACAATTTTTGTTACACACGCATTCCCAAATTAACAAAGGACACTTTTTTCCCGACAACGAAGAAGTAAGAATATCATAACCCTTTTTTTTCCGCGCGGACGAAGTTCGCAGGGCACCTTCTAGTTATAAATTCAAGCTTAAATATGTGCACATTATGTTTAAACACACACGTACAAGCCCGAAAAATCAAGCCTAAAATAATGATCCTCTTCATAAAACACTGATTTTACTATAATAGTATAGACATCTTCGAAACGAACCGACTATTTTAATATGGTAGATGCTTGTGTTGATCTGCGTCTAATTTCTCATTTTTATTAAAGGCTTTCATCACGTTGGTGTTTCATGCGTTGATATAATTTTGCACAACAATTATGTTGAAATTCCGAAATCGATACATCGCAACGCACTATAACGACTATGGGATGGAAGAATGGGATCAAACCCACAAAGAGCCGTAGGCGGTCGGCGCCGGTCGCCCTTACAATTATCCATTTGGTAACAAGTTAATGATATTTTTGGTAACCATGTAGGCATTTTAGATTAATCATATCTCATTTAGTGGCAATTACAAATTGGCTGCCGAACCATTAAAGTAATCCCATTAAATAATCTTAGAACTATCAGCACAGCTATCAGATAGTTATAATGTAGATCGTCAATTTCAATGCATTAATGCTTTTAAAATTATGCAAATAAAGATTAGGTGCATTATAAGGTGCCTAATGATAATTTGTGTAGTCGAAAAACACCTAAAGAGACTGGCTAGAAGGCTGGATCAAGGGTCGCATTTAGAAAGCGGTACTTCTGGACACCGGCACCCTAACCACCGGTAGATTGGGCCCTCCCTCGCTACTGGCGGCATCCTAGGTTAGGTTAGGTAAGTATTTTATTATATTTTAGGTACCTTTTGTATTTTAACGAGAAAAGCGTTAAGCATGAATGTGGGTGGATATAGAAGAAGAGGAAGAGCGAAGAAAAAACGGATGGATTGTGTGAAATATGATATGAATGAGAAGGAAGTAAACGACAAGATGACGAGTAATAGGGAAGAATGGAGGAAGAAAACATGCTGCGCCGACCCCAATTAAATGGGATAAGGGCAAGGGAATGATGACACGTATACTTATTATAAAAAGAAAATTTAATAAATGAGTGAATAATAATGAATGAATGAATGGAAACATTTATTTCTGGCAACTGTGGCCCATAGATACATACCTTAAAACTAACATACATATCAAATACAAAATAAAAAGTAATATCAATCAACTTTAAAAGGAGGAGGTTATTTTATAAACCGATTTACAAATTTAATTGATTTTTGTTCGAGACTTGATTTTTGCTGACTGTAAAAGTGACATTTTGAGTTGTTGATACGTTAAATGGGCTGCACCGGAAACCCCGCATTACAATCCTGTTCAGGTAGAAGCCAGAAATCCGCGTTTGCAATGTAGGTACAGCCCAGATTTTTGTAGATGTCAATCACTTTGTTATTGGCAATACTATAAAAAAACGGTCAAGTGCGAGTCGGACTCGCGCACCGAGGGATCCGTACAAACACTTTCCATCCTTAAGTGGTTAAGTTAAGTTTGCACCTGGTATGTATAGCGCTCTATACAAATATGAGGTGCAAAGTTAACGCAACCAATCCCGTTTGTAGTATGGGCACCCCCCTTAAATATTTATTATATTTTATTTTTAGTATTTGTTGTTATAGCGGAAATAAAAATACATCATCTGTGAAAATTTCAACTGTCTAGCTATCACCGTTCTTGAGATACAGCCTGGTGACAGACGGACGGACGGTCGGACGGACGGACAGCGATGTCTCAGTAATAGGGTCCCGTTTTTACCCTTTGGGTACGTAACCCTAAAAACGACACTGATGTACCTATGTGTCTGATTGATCTCGAAAAGTCAATGTTTTTAACAGTTACAATCTTACTCCTATATTAAAATAGTGGGTTCGGTTTCAGGACTTCTATTATTAGTATACAATTTTAAAATTGTATTGAAAATCAGTTTTTTATGAAGAGGGGTATTTATTTCGGGGACCTTAACAGCGCGATGCAATAGCTTGGCGCCAGCCGTACAGGGCCATCTGTTAGTAAAAAATTTTTCTTCTGTCATCACACCACATCTGGATTTCAACTAATTTTAGTATAGGGATAGCTGGCTTTACGTATGGTTATGGGATTATTTTTACCCGACTAAAAACAGAAAAAAAAACCGCGGACAAACTTGGGGGCACCTCCTACTTCCTACTTCCTAGTACTTATATAAAAGCTTGGACAGAACTTTAACGCGTTCACTGCCACCGTTTGTTCCTAGGCCATGTCCCATGGCAGTGAATGTGTTAAACAAACTTGGAAAAGTCAGATATATCCAATCAATTCAGGACTGCACATGGTGCATGTGTGGCCTCCATAACCAGTGGTCCACGCCGGCAGGTCGCTCAAACAGTGTCAATGTCAGTGACCCGCTCACGGCGCGGCAACCATAAATCATTCTAAACGACAAACGTGCTCACTTTTAGAAGAGATTGGTTTTATTTTCGTTGCTCGTTGGATTGAACTTTTTACTACAGCCTTAGGATTCATTTTTGAAGCATATTTACATGAAAAGTGAAGCCTTTTGATACGACATACCCAAAATGTTCTTTAATACAAAAGGTTGTATGTTATTGGAAAAATTAAAGCACTTAAGGTTGTTGGTGAGACGAATGTAGAAATTCTTTCGTCAATTGAAAAGTAATTTAAATGGTAACGATAGTTTAAATCAATCATATGGGATGAAATTGAGCTATGTAGGTACATTAAGTATGAGCTAATTTTAGTAGATACGATCTTGAATAAAGCCAAAGGCATATTTTGATGCCTTAAATATTTTACAGCGAAATTATAATTATAAATAATTATATTACACCACACACACTATTAAAATTAATGAATTCCTAGATTTCTTTGCATAAAAATTGCTACATATGAATGAATTTTGAAATAAAGAGTTAAAATGAAAACCCAAATCACAATGCAAAGTACTGGACGCACATACCAATTTTAATATACCCGTAGGTACATTCGCATTTCATATCCATTTGAATTTAATTAAGAAACCAACGACAAATCAAGAAATGTTACTCGTATTCGCTAGTAATGAAAATTGCACACTGTAGTTTAGTTAATTCAGAATTTATTTTAAGTTCACAAAGCGACCGCTCGATTTGCTGTGTATAATTTGCCGTTGCATTTTATTAGATACCCTAATCATAGAGGTACCTCATTGGATATATATACATTACTATGAAACGGTCTAAGATGAAAACAAATGCCGCTAGAGTTTTTTTTTCAGGCATTGTGTGCAAACGAGAGTATAAAGCATGACATTGGTGAGCAGGTGCTGAGTATGGGCGGAGCAGGACCATTCATGGTGGATTTTTTTGGAGAAGGCCTTATGTATAGCCAGTGATGATCTTCCTGATCGATTTCGCTTACAGCGACTGTATAAAACTGGATGAGTGAGTCATGTAACAGTAGGGCATAGCAGTTTTGACCTATGTTGAGCTCTGTGATGCCTTGCATATGCAGTTTTGGTGGGTGAAGTAACGCCCCATCAACAAATTGTTACTTTTGGCTCTGTGAGCTCGCGTGTCAGTTTCAAAATGGCTGAAATATGATATTGTTAACGTTTTCAAACCGCATATCTTCCGAATTAAACAATTTCTTAAAACCGAATCCACTATAAACAGATCCGTAGGTGTCATTGTCGAATCTGTTCAGAAAATTGAACGAAAATCGGCTGAGAACTGCGATCTTTAGATGAAAACAGATGGTAATTCTGAAATCTAAACAACCAGTCATACGAAAGCAATTCCACCCGAGCTTGAACGGAGACGCCTCGTTCTTTCAGTCAGAAAATCCGCATATACGTAGTATCCGGATATACTATACCCGGTTGATCTAAGTATGCAATAAATATAATTTTTTATTTAGTTCTGCCACGATTGGACTAACTATTAAATTAGTCACGATCAGAGTAACCTCAGGTCAGTCACAAATATATTAATATTCAGTTTCGTTGAAATTCGGAGGAGATTAAAATTTAGTAATTTTCAACTAGTTTACTTATATTGCAGATTGCAGTCTAGTTTCTATAAGGGGTATTTGACATTTACAATTCATAGTATACGTCAGTGCCCTAAAGTCATGTTTTAAATAAATGAATTAAATATTGTATTGTCTAATTATGAGCATTGAGAAAACGCTTCAAATTTGCATTTTGATTAAAAATGATTTCAATTTATAAATCCCTTTAATTTTTCTGTTATTAATTTTTATGTCATGACATATTGGTCGATTTTTATTTGTAAGTACAGTATGTCGTAGAATTTAACATCAATCATTACCCTTAAGTTAAAAATAAGTCTATCTAAATATATATATATTGTACCTATAATTAAACTTAATCTAAAACTATGTCTAAATCATCCTTATTTTTGAAACAAATGTGCTTTAAGACATCCGCCATCATGCTTGTGAATCTGTTCGTTTATTTAATATTTTTTGTACAAATGGCTTAAGGCGGACTTAGTGGCATTGGGCATTCTCTACCACTTAACCAGTGGGCAAAGCAGATAAGTTGTGGGTGTTGCAATGAACTTACCTAAATAGATTTTAATAGATAAATACTTAGATAAATACATATATTTATAATATAACTGTTCTGTTCAACTTTATTGCCAAAGCTCGCACTCGTTTCAAAAATCTCATCGAAGAATTCCTTTCACATAAAAGGGCTACTACTGTGATTAATACCTGCGTCCATATTTATCTGCATCGACATTTCTTATCAGTAACTGGAAATGTTACTTTATTTATACGAAAGTTGCGGACTTTTTATTGATTTATTCGTTTACTATGTCGATCAGTAATCTGACAAGTGAAAACAAGTTATTATGTCAAAGATCTTGGTCGTTTATGCAACTACCTGTCAAGCCCTGCGTATAATGACTGCTCCAAACCAGTACGAAAGGAATAGATAATCCCCTGACTTGAGATAATTAATGACCATTTTAAATTCAATCTATGGTATTAAAATAGAGCGTTTACGACACCTTTGTGTAATATTCCCACCCTTACCATGAGTTCACAGTGACAGTACTCACTAACGACAGCGTAAATGATTTGTATGGAGACTAGCACGGTAAAAAGAAAAGGGATCTTAAAAAAGAAAGCATTTATTTCGGACAAATTAATCCATGTATTGTTAGTATTACAAAATGACAATATTTACCTTTGTGCTGTTGTTTATAACTCTCATAATTTTTATTTCTTTGTACTTACTTAAATCAGGTGGGCAATTACAAGGGTAAGACTGAAAAAAAATTTAACAGCTGCTTTCGTAACATAAAAATGGTATGTCACGAAATTTTGACAAAACTAACCTCATTTTGAAGTTCATTCGCCAAAAGCGCGAGCTTACCAAATTAACGTTTATTTAGCTACCTACTGCAAAAAGAATTTTGATTATTCGTGAAAAATTTAACATAAGGAGGGGTTAAGACGGTCCTGAGTTTTCTGCCTTTTCGCAGAATAATTTTTTGTTGAATGTTGCATTTAAAAGCATTATTCTCTGAAACCGTAAACAATTTGGGTTTGTATAAACCAACCTAACCTAACCTAATCTAATCTGTAGGATGATATTTGCAACAATTATGAAAAATTGAGTACTACAGAGGATTAAAATTTCTGCGAAGTAAAATTCGGCGAAGTGAATCATTCGAAGAAAAATTAGGTATTCTGCGAATAGGTAGAACCCCGGTCCTAAGCCAAACCCATAAACGTGTAAAAGTTTTGAGCAAATATTACTTTAACATTAAACACGAGCTACACTACTACCTGGAAGCCATTTTGCAAAAAATAACGCTTAGGTATCAACAGATCTCAGATATGGAGTAATCTCGGAGTAAAGATCTCCGACTATTTTAATTAAAACTATTACTATCGCGAAGTTTTTATTTACCCTCAATCCGAGTAACCGGCTCCGATTTTGATTAAAATCCTTAAACTGTCATAGACCGCTACCAATATCATAACTTCAGTTGCGCATTCTCTTTACATTGATAAACTACCCAGTTGCAATTAGGCTGAGAACTTTCTATATGAAGATTTATCTAGATTTTATGTTTTGAAAATTTAGATATGAGCATACCTGTGGCTAACTAAGATATGTAAAGGTAAAGATAGAAATTCATTTATTCAATTAGGATTCATTGGAATCACTTTTTTGCACCGTCCATATATTACATACGTTATAAAATACAGTAGCACTTAGATTTCTAAAAACTAACTGAAATATTTCTGCTATAACGCATCGCCAAAACTAATAATAAAAAAAAAACACGATCATTATAATGTTTTAAATATATATATAGATTATAATTCTGATAAACGAGCAAAAGCAACTGTTGTATTGTTAGTATGGTTGACAAAACTCAAAATCAAGGTAAAATAACTTCTGAACTCGTGAGATTGCGATGCGGTCCAGCGGACCCGGTAACCCAACCGGATCCGGCTGGATCCGAGATCACTTAGTAGTCTTTTAAAATAGTCGTTATATTTACTACTGTTTATGAGTGTAGTACTATTTTCTGGTGTATACGGCCCAGAGAAGACTAAATTATACCGGATTCTGTCCACCGATTCCGGTTCTTCGCATTGCAATCCCTAGTCTGTAATAAAAGGAATGGAACCTAATACAGTGAGGAGCGTATTTTCAAAAAAGACATTTCTATGTGCATTCCATAGATAAATAAGACCTTTTTAAAAGACACTGTCAACTAATCTATGTTTTTCAACAAACGCGTAACCAATAAGCGTTCCTAAAGGTTTATAAATGGAGTTCTAAATTGGAAAATGTTTTGGTAATATAGAGAACACGTTAGAGGCTATTGGAACGTCAGTACACAAATCGGTTGCGATAACATCTGTGGACCCGTTTGGGGAGACACTAATGGTCTTTAACTGGAACTAAATTGCATGTTGGGATTGTTGAAATATTTAGCAAACAGTAGCGGAAAATGAGTCAGATATACATGATCAATGTACAACTTTACTTTGGTCTATATTATGGAATCAGTAAGGCAAATAAAACAAACTGTCCAATGTCACGACTACTTTTTAATTTTCCTTACTAATTAATAATAATAATTCGTAAGCATAAAACATTGTTTTCTAAACCGAACTCCTATGAGTAAACTATAATGTTTTAATTGAAGTCCTACATTTCAAACATGTCACCATATCTACGTTTTAGCCCAAATCTTAACTAAAATGTATGACTCAGAATAAAATTAATTTAGTGAAGTGTTAAAATCCTAACCACTCTGCCGTCGCGCATACACAACCAAATAAACCAAACCGATTCCAAAACACCTTGCATTCATTAGGCGAATACTTAGATAGGCCTTCCGGACTGCATCAACCAGAATTAAACACAACTACAATTAGCTGTATCAAAATCGGTGACGGTATGATGCGTTTGCACAGCCACGTGTCGCACACGTAACGTTTTTAACACACGCTTACCCTATTCAGAAGACATTGATGCACCATAAACAGAGTCAAGTTTATAATAAACTAGTTTCTTAATTTGTATAACTATGTATCTCAGATAAGCAATAGAAGGGTAAGGCTCAGGAGTGTTTCGTTTCGTTCCTTTCGTAACATAAGGGTATGTTACGAAATTTTGACAAACATAACCTTTTATGAAGTTCATCATAATTCACAAAAAGCGCTCTGCTGTGAGCTTACTAATTAATGTTCATTTACTCCAAAAAATATTTTAATTATTCATGAACAACGTAACATGTCATGGAGTGGTTACTGGTTAAGACGGTCCTGAGTCATACCCATAAATGTGTAGAGTTTTGAGCTAATATTACTGCAAAATGACATACCGCATATGCTACCCTCTCATCTTACGGGAACACAATTTTTTCGGGATCAAAAGTAGCTTATGTGTTAACAGGGTATCAGCTACCTCCATACAGAATTTTATCAAAATTGGTCCAGCCGTTTGTTTAACAAGATATGTGTTTTCCGTTTAACAAACATACGCACTCACAAACTTTCGACAGTATAGTATTTAATTAGTGTGGTTATAATGACTGTGATAATATACGCTTGACGTTAGAGTCACGTCATGATGCATTAAACGTACCACCACCGTTTTTTAGCAGCGGTGTGGCCGGTCCTTTTGGCAAGTCACTATGGCTTCCGGTCTCCCATTGTTGGTATATTACAAAAATCCAACTCTTAGTCTAACGTCAGTTCCTAAATTATGTAAATACAATTTATCATTCATTCACTCAATCATTCTATTCAATCGTTCATTCATGTATCAATATTTTCTTCACTTGAATACAGACCGTTGAGCTGTTAACAAGTATTTATTTACTGCCTACCCTGCCTCTTCCTATACCCATCGTCAACCAGAATTAGATACACATCAGCTGTCTCAAAAACGACCTGACCCAATTGCGAAATTGAAGTAACAAATTAAATGATACGCCTGAAAAGCAATTAAAATTGAGTGGTTCCGCTTAATTCACTTGGGAGTCGCTTTTATCGAACAATTTGGGCTTATCGGGAGGTAAAAGTGAAGCGTATTCGTTTATCTGACGATTTCAGCTCGCATATATGCAGCAACATATATATTTATTTTGTTATTTATTTCGTTAGGATTATTCTGTGAACATTTTGGGATTATTTTAACACCTCGGAATTGATTTATTAGTTATGATTTGTTAATTTTTAATTATATTTTACATACGGTAAACAGACAGGCTTGAAAGAAAGAAACCTGTCAGAAGCGACCAGTCGTACTTTTTTCAGTGGCTAAGGTAATTATTATTAATTTTATTATTAAAGATAGCCAATTCCTCTCCGATTTACCGAGGTACTACTGACGACACGCTACTGAAGCATATACTAAAAATATATCTGGGTTAGTTATAATTATGTAACATGTAAATTGTGGGACTGTTGGAATATTTTACTTTATTCCTTTAGTACTATATCTCTTCATGCTTATTTTAATAATTTAATCGCCAATGCAAACAGCTATAGGTACCGTAAAGACCTTTTACGGTACCCTAAATACTAGACAAAGCGACAAAAGGTGACGACACAGCACTGACGTTTACTTCGACAGTCTGGATGGTTTAAAAAATGGCATCTCTTTAGGCGGAACTGTTCAAGCGTGTAGCATTACATCTTTGCTTTCAATCTATGGCCTGAATAGCTGGATTTTTGGTCTGTAACAGTTGACAAAGTGTTAGACAATGATTATTGGTAATTGAAATAACAAAATCAATAGCATAAAAGGCAACGTAGAAATGGTGTCACGAAAATCGACATTAAAGGTAAAAGAACTGTATTTTTTACTTCCCCTTACTACTTGCGAGAATATCTGATGTGCAGAAAACAAGACACATTTATTTTTAAGTTTTTATATAGGTAATAAATGAAATAAATAAAAAAGCCTATAATTTCTCACAGAATTTCAGTGTGCAGTATTGTTTTTTTTTTGTTTAATGGGCAAGTTTTTATTTTGTTTTTTTCTCTGATTTCAATAAAAATTGGTGAGATGGTAAAGTTGCTTATTCTGAACAAGGTAAGCCCAATTTCACGATATGTCCTACAAATTTTTCTCCATTGAGTTAATATAATTGTAAATTTGGTACCTCTCAGCCGTTTTGTAAATTTTACTGTTACTCTGTCCATATTGTA
This sequence comes from Apotomis capreana, assembly GCA_947623375.1. Classification (NCBI taxonomy): domain Eukaryota; kingdom Metazoa; phylum Arthropoda; class Insecta; order Lepidoptera; family Tortricidae; genus Apotomis; species Apotomis capreana. The sequence goes on from OX392506.1 coordinate 20,263,638, forward strand.
TGACATTGTAATGTCGAAAAGCTCTAAGATACAGGCAATCGCCTAGTTCAGGGGTCAGTATCTGCGACCACCAATTTGACACTATTTGTGCCAATCTGTATTTTCACCTGTAATGTAACACAACGTTTATTTTACAATAAATACATTATTATTATTATTATTCCGTCCTCCCATCTCTTGCGTGGTCTTCTCTTTTTTCTTTTTCCTACTGGACCCTTCCATGCTGTCACACTTTTTGTCCATCTCTGGTCTTGGAGACGAGCCATATGACCGGCCCACTTCCATTTTAGGGCAAGTGCTTTTGCTAGTCCGTCTGTTACTTTTGGGATGCTTCTTATTTTTTGTATTTTTTTAATATTTAACACACTGCGCTCCATTCCACGTTGGCATGTAAATAATTTTATTTTTATATAATTTTATTTTTGGCATGTAATAATTTTATTTGGATATAAGTAACAAATAATATTGATCTTTATAGAAATTGAGCAATTACAATAAATACAAAGTTTTATACGCGACGTAAGCCGTCGACTCAAAGAAAACGGGGGAAGACCCCCGCTCCGAGTCATTTCTGGTATAAAACAAAGGCTGTCCATTGCGATCCAGCGTGAAAATGCTGCGAGCGTTGTTCGTTCGTTTGTTCGTTTGAACCTTTGGACCGAAACCGGGAGCGTAACCCTAGAAATATTGAGTATTACGGTTCTACTTTCATTTTGGATTATGTTTTTTTGGTTCATAGCTCTAAACTGCTGCAGCTCAGTTGGGTTTATCAAGCGAAGAAAAAGTTATATCAACCATCACTTTTCCACTGTAGACACTACAGAAATCTGTCATAGACATTAATGCCTAAAAATCAAATCTATTAAAAAGTTGTAATTATAAATTTAAGAAACCGGTTATACGTTAATCAAAAATCTGGTATTTTTTAAAAACATAAGGAACTGATTCTTTTTATCATAAATACTTTTTACGAAATCAAGCCACAGGCATAGGCAAATACTTAGGTTATTATTAAGGACATAATTTCCGCACCATACGTTACGGATTCAAGTAAGTCAACATTATTCTATTATAAAGGCAAATTCCACCATTCCATTGAGCCACAACGGGTTTTAGCCGCAAGTTACCCACGCGCTCACTTACACTTTCATCAAAGTATGCAAAACGAAGGCAACAACAACTTATAACGTAATATCGAGCACTGGTTTTGGAGAAAAAAAATACAATCAACTTGATTCAAGGCCTGCACCGATACATAAATAAAATTTAACTATTGCGAAATATTGTATATATCATGCAGATAAAACTATTCTTTAATGAAATGGCAAATGAAATCTCAAACATAACGACATCTAATTTCGTGGCTTTTCGAAAAAAAATTATAAAAAGTCGAATGCGTATCGCTATATAGTTTACACAGACAGGGTTTTTACCTAATAAGATATCATCTCAATTTGGATAAAAATCAACATCAAAAATCTATTTGAGACATGTCATCATGTCAACCATTTCATGAACCACAATAGGTTTATCCGCAAGTTACCCACGCTCACTTATACTTCCATTGAGGAATGCAAAACTAATGCAACAATTTCATAATGACATACGCGGGCACTGGTTTTGCAAAAAAACGAAAATATACAATCATAATTGTCATGATTCAAAGCCTGCGCCTAAACATAATAAAAACATCCGATAAACGTACTATTCTTACAATGGCTGACGAAATGACAACGAAATCTAATTTCATGGTTTATAGAAAATATCTATTCAAAAGTTGAATAAGTAGGTATCTTTAGTTTACCAAGCAGAGAACTAGTAGACCTAATCTCTAACATGCTGTCTGAGAGGGTCTTTGAGGTTTGCTTGGGCAGCGGGAAGAGCAGGAAACGCAAGCTGAACAACGGTCTCCCTCAAGGCTCTGTGCTGGCGCCAACCCTGTTCAATCTGTACATATCCGATCTTCCACACACAGTAGCTACCAAGTTTATTTACGCCGATGACATAGCACTTATTACCCAAAGTAGAGATTTCGAGTCCGGAGCTCTAACACTAACATCGGACTTGAAGACACTTGCTGGTTACTTCAGATCGTGGAGACTCATACCTAGCACGAGTAAAACGGAAACTTCCTGCTTCCACCTCAATAATAAAATGGCTAGCTATAAACCAGTTGTACACTTCAACGGCGAAGAATTAAAATATAACCCTTGCCCGAAGTACCTTGGAGTTACGCGGGATAGGTCCTTAACATACAAGGAACATCTTATTAAACTCTCGCAAAAAATCGCAACCAGGAACAATCTTCTTCATAAACTCTGTGGCACAAGCTGGGGTGCTTCAGCAGACTGCCTTCGCACGTCAGGCATCGCTCTCGTCTACTCAACGGCAGAATACTGCGCACCAGTTTGGCTGAATAGTGCTCATACAAATAAAGTGGACGTGAAACTAAACGAGACCATGCGCTGCATATCTGGCACTGTCAAATCCACACCCGTCCATTGGTTGCCAGTGTTAAGTCACGTCGCCCCACCCCACCTTCGACGACTCCATGCCTTAAAGAAAGAAGCCGAAAAGATCTCAGAAAATTCCTCTTTGCCAGCCCACTACGAGTTTTGCCATCCACCCCCGCACCGACTCAAATCCCGAAAACCTCCCTATACCACAGCCAGGAACCTGGATAGTTTTAACATCGAGGATAGCTGGAAGACTGAGTGGACAGCTGCAACAGAAGGCAAATCCAGCCAGCTGACTGACCCTACGGCTAAGCCAAAGGGATTCGATCTCCCTCGCAAGCTCTGGTGTCGGCTGAACAGACTCAGAACAGGACACGGCCGATGCAACTTTTTCCTACATAAGTGGGGATGGAAAGAGTCTCCACTCTGCGAGTGCGGTGAGGAAGAGCAGACCACTGAACATATCATCCAACGATGCCCACTTCACTCATACGCTGGATCTGTTGAGGACCTGTATTCTATGTCTCCTGACGCAGCCGCCTGGCTTAACAATTTGAAAGTCATTCTTTGATTGCTTGCATGTAACATATTGCCATACGATTAAATAATTTAGTTTACCCAAATAGCGTTAAAGTTACCCAAACACTAAGTTTCATTTTCGTTGAGGTATGCAAAACTAATGCAACAACTATAACATTATACCGGAGAAAACTACAAAGCAATCATCTCCTCATGATTAACCTAATGCACCGCGAAATAAATAACATTATCCAATTATTTCGCAATACCGATGCAGATAAATGTAACACCATTGTCTCCAATAAAGCGGAATCACGGACATTATGAAAACTATGACATAACGCAATTTAGTCAGGACTCCAAACATCGAATGTCCGAAGTGTCGCAACTCGCCTGATTCGTGACCAAGTACGAATGCCCGGAAGCTAACGACCCAGATCCAGCCTACTTTTCGTGGCCACAACATTAATTTCTTGATAAAGTTGTAAGCGTATATTGTTTTTGGATATTAAATATGACATTTTTAATGTATGGGACCTTTAAATTATGGCAGTCGTGACTAGGGTCATAATTTCATAAGGTTGTGTTTGGCCGTGAACATAGTTGGAATAATGGACTTATTAAATGATGGTATTTGTACTCGTTATAATATTACTTATGAAAGTAATACAACAAAGACCCTATACGGTTCATGACATATGTAGATACGACACTCAAGCAAATAACTATTTATGAAAAAGTAACTTTATTTTAACTAAGACTATAACGTAAAACTCGGACACGTTTAGAAAAAAACTAAACTAAAAAACTTAGTCAATCTATGCCTCGCTCGTTGCTGATTATCATTAGACCCATGAAGTAGCTACACGTCTTCTAGATCACAGGCCAAGATATGATTGTTCGTCAAGCTACAGACCAAAATATTACGCACATTCCCAAAATCAAAGAATATTTATTTTGAAATCATCTTCGAATTGTACTTCACATTTCTTTAATTCTCAATAGTTTTACACAGTTTTCAAAATACAAACGTTACCTAATATATTGAGATCGTCATTATTTTACACATAATTATTATTATAACTTTAATCAATATTAAGGTAAGCTACATTAACACTTACATAGTCTGCTTGTCTGACCGTCGCGTTTCTGTAACGATGCCTAGTTAGTGAACGTGGTCGAATAAATTTGCCCAATTTTAAGAGTTCTTGACATAATTACACGGTTTAGTTTCGAATAATTGTAACACTGAATAAGAACTCCTTGGGAACATGATAATGATTATGTTTAAAGCTAAGGTTATGATATAACCTTGCGTGATAAAGACATATTTTATTTGGTACCGGCTGTGAATTATAGCACACCCCTTTCCCAATGGCGTTGTAATAATAACGTTATTAATAGTGAAATGGGTGAAAAATAAACAATATATGTCACTGACACTCCCTATGTTTTGGTCAGTTTCTGGACACGCTTCGGGACTGATTATACGACTGAGTATTATGATGATATGATGTATGTTTTAATGTTTATCAAGGAGTGAAAATACCTAGTTTCACAGAATAACTAAATATTAAAATAACAGAACCAAAATCGAGTAATATAAGATAAGTGGACGCTCGTGAATTACGCACTATATAATTATGTCAATACACATATAGGACGTAATTCATTCGTATGTATTCGTATACGTTAACCAAATGAATATACAGTTCCTGATCTCTCAGATTGCGATTCCGGTTTGGGTGAAAACTGAGAGGGTTTTTATTTGGATCATGTAAGAGCGAGCGAGACAGGTATAGACGCAAATCGCATTCTGACAGCTCACTAATAATATACGAGTCATTTTCAAAAAACATGTACCTACATAGATAAAGGCATAATAAAAACAAAATAACGGACGCGTCTACGAAAGTTACTCATACAAAAGATATGGGTAACTATCGTTACACAAAGGAATCAATTAAGTTTTGTTTTAATTAAAGCCCTTAACTATGTACATGTTTTTTTCAAAATGACTCATACAGCTCACTGTGTATTGATAAATATACGGTAAAATTCATTCGACACTATACGCATACAAATAAATACATACATATTTACATACGAATCACTATGCAGACGAATTACGTCCTATATGTGTTCAATACACATTCACACGTACCTATAGTGCGTAAATAATTCGTATAATTATAATTCTATTGACACATACAGTGGGTAATTATAATTAATTCGATCAGTGCTTCGTATGTATTCATTTCGTATTTGGGTCATTGTCAGTTCAAAAAACAAAACTCGTCCCTTCGGTGGTCAAAACTTAAGAGCTTGTATGAATCAAGGTTATATGGCTATTAAATCGGATTATAGAAGAGGAAACGTTCTTTATTCTAACAGGCATTTGATCAGAAAATTAGGCCCTGGAATCCTTAATTTCGCAAATGTCCACCGGAAAGACGCGCACCTATATCTGACAATGACTCATTTATTCGACACTATACCAATCGACATTAGGATTCAGTCCTACCTGTAGGTACTGGCATATTTATAATCTAAAGAAATACAGGTAGGTAGAAACACAATTACAATTTGGAATTGATTACAAATGGCTTAATTAAAATTAGATCACCTAAAAATAAGTATTACTACATAAGATCCGCTAAAATCGTTGCACAGAACAAAGTTACGGTCCCATTAAAATGCATGTGGTTTATTATTGCGGTGGTTGTGGTACTCTGATTCTATTACCCAATAAAATTGACAGCAGTCAGTTAGTTGTGCATAAATTAAGGGCATATTTGAGCAACTTGGTGTGATGAATTTTATATTAGTAGGCTGTATTTCCTTACATACGACGGACTAATATACTCTATTAAAATGTTTCTTTCAAAATATAATGCACATTTTTATAAGGATTGAGGAAACAGAGGGGTAATTCGACCAATTTTAGAGAGATGATGGAGATCTCTCCATTTCATCGCCATCCGCCACTTTTGACGTGTCCCTACTTGACAAGTGGCGATATCCCTAAAACATCGCAACTTCGTAAATCCAGTCGCGCTTAATTTGCGTTTCCTTTGTATGTGACGGAATAAATAACAGGCGCATACTTTAACTTGACCGTGTAGTGCGTGAAATTAGTCAGTTACGTTTCGTTCAAAACAGAAATTCATATGCATTAATAGCATTTTTGACAATCATTATCGCCTTCGTATTTCTAAAATTGAGATGAGATATGTCACTTGAAGCTCATCGCATTTTAATGATAGTTTCAAAGGCAATATCACTGTTATCTAATAAAGTTTTGACGGTTTGCGGTCTCTCAAACGGCATTTTCGAATTAGGTCCCTGTTGTATGCGGGTATTTGACGGCGCGGTTGGCGCAGCGGTAAAACCCCCGGCAAGGGCAAGTATTTGTGTGATGAACATAAATATCTGTGCCTAGGGCATGGATGTTCTATTTATATAGGTAAGTATTAATGTATCTATATAAGTATGGATATCGTCACCTAAGTACCCATAACATAAGCCTTCTAATCTTGAGCTTAATTTGGGACTAGGTTGATTTGTGTGAAGTTGTCTGATATTCATAATTATTATTATTTATACGGGTAGTGGTTCTAAACTTCATCCACCATCCTTAAGGTTCCTTTTTTAGGTTTTACGATCCCGATACTTTTTGGAGTCCCGATGTTATCCGGATACTTTCGGGACTGTCTAATATCTCTATGGAGCTCTAAAAAACTATAACATACGTTTCCAATAAGTCTGAAGGAACGCAGGGTCTCTCTTGGCTGCTTAAAATTATAAGTGCCTAAGTCTTAATTATAAGTGTCTTCACCTTTTGTTGAAGATTATCAAGTTTCCGGCGTGATTAATAAATTGACAATAGATTCTTCACTTTTAGACAAATACCCGAACTAGATAAACATTATTAATTTGTACCCTCTTTACCCAACATCAGAACTTTCTACTTTACTGGAAGTTACTTTCGAGTACTGGTTTATCATAAGTCGGATTATATCACATTCTCGCTTTTCCTAATGCCATTATATCATTGGAAGCTACACCATTGTTCGAAACACAATCCCTACTAATATAATAAATGCGAAAGTAATTATGTATCTCTGTCTGCTACCTCTTTACGCTTAAGATGCTGAACCATTCAGATGAAGTTTGGTGTAGAGATAGTTTGATTTCCGGGGCCCTCACATAGGGTACTTTTTGTCAAACGATCATCCCTTAAGGGGGCGAAAAGTGGGGTTGAAATTACTTAGAAAAATGCTTCACCTGCAGGATGAAGTATGTGTTATTGAATATTTGTTGCTCAATTTTAATTTGAATTTTTATTAATCCTGTGTGAGATGTGCCTTTCTCGAGAATGTTTGGATTTGTATGGGAATGCGTTTCCCCATATAAATTGGGAAACGTTCACGAGTACAACACATCTCAAGGTATATGAGACGTTTAACGAGTATGCACGGATGAAGTCGCGGGCAAAAGCTAGTGATAGTATAGATGTACGATTATAAGGAAAAAGGGTATTAAGTGCCTACTAACTTCAAACATAGTTACTTCTTTTTGGCATAGTTGTTCATTGACTTTAAAGCTATTATCTTAGGGAACTTTCTCGTCCATTACCGTATTAAATTGATAACAGGCTGAGCACAATGCTTCGTGGGCTTTAATAAGGTGTATTAGCATTTTTGATTGTTCGCTGTGCAATATCCAGTTAATGTATGCGAGTGGGAGATTGAATTGAAGATGAACGCGCCATAGAGAACTTATGGGTAATGTTTAGTTTTTCTTGTAAATATACTACCTTACCATACACCAGATGTAATGTTGCTATGTTTTAATAATGATATTGGAATTTAAGAGCTTTTAGCTATATAATCCTACAACGAAATTGATTAACTAAGCGGAGATATTGTATAGATAATTCCTTTTCATGGTCGATATAAAATGATTACCTAAACTCAAATGAAATGAAATGAAATGAAATAATTTATTCAGTAAGTAGGCCACAAGGGCACTTTTACAAGTCAGATTGTGAGTCTAGTAGTAATTAAATACACTGATGTTTCCTAATGATAGCAGTCTCATCCCGGCGGTATTAGTTTGTCCTTTCCTCGTATGTATTGCACGATATTACTGTGAATAAGAAGCTAACATATTTTTAATGCTTTGTAGATCATTTCTTTTTTTATGTCATACGGGATTAACGAGCAAACAGATCGTCTGATGGAAAGCAAATTACCGTCGCCCATAGACACCTGCAACACCAGAGGAGTCACAAGTGCCTTGCCGGCCAATTAGGTGGGAGTACGCTCTTTTCTTGAAGGTTTGAAGGTCTTACCGGTCCGGAAATACCGCAAGCGATAAAATATGATACAGGATGTTTTTTGGGTCATGGAGCAGGAGTGAACGGGGTACTGGGGAGGGTCACAGTGAGCAACTTTCACTATGGGGACAACCACGAAATCTCGGAAAAAGCCACCATCGCCCAGAGAAAGCCACCATGGCCGGTCCCGCGTCGCCCGCATCCAGCGGACTCCAGCGACCTTCACCAGGTCATCAGTTCACCTTGTGGGCCTACCCACGCTGCGTCGTCCGGTGCATCCCGAGAACTAAAATTATGCAAATGGGAACCTAAAAAGAGGGAGTGTCAGTTTCTGTATCGTGTTTTTAATTTATGTTGGATTTTCTCGTGTGTGAGAATTCTGTTCACGTAACTCGTTAATCGGTAGCAAATTATGGATACGGTCTGACATGAAGCGGTGATGAAATTTTGGATAGCAATCTATTTAAAATCCATAGATAAGGTTTGTCTGCATACTTTGAGTTTTTGTTTATGTTTATTTTTTTTATTTTTATCACGAATCATTAATAGATTAGATTAGATATATTTATTTCTCTTTGAAAATTACACAATATTTTACATGTCATAGATAAAATAAAATGGATTCACAAAAAGATCGTCAGTTATATACAATTATATGTAATTAATAATCTGGTACTTAGTTAAAAGTCACAGTAGCAAAATAAACAAAAACAACAATGAAAACAAGAAAAGAATATAATTATTGCTAATATAATTATGAAGTAGATTAACCTAGTCAACAAAATGCATTGAAACGAAATACAAAAAATAAAAAATAAATAACATAAAAAAATACAATCTAAAATAATATAAGATACCTGCACAAAGTGGTTAACAAATAATAAGTTTCATGTCTGATTTAGTGCAATGTCAAAATGTCCTTTCGGTATATCGCATAATACTTAAACGATATACATAATATAGCAATTTGTACGCAGCAAATATTCCCGAGAACTAAAAGTATGCTAATGGGAACCTAAAAAGAATGTCTGTCAGTTTCTGAAACGTGTTTTTAATTAATGTTGATTTTTGTCGTGGGTGAGAATTCTGTTCACGTAACTCGTTAATTGGTAGCAAATTATGGATACGGTCTGACATGAAGCGGTGATGAAATTTTGGAAAGCAATCTATTTAAAATCCATAGATAAGGTTTGTTTGCATACTTTGAGTTTTTGTTTATGTTTTTTTTTTAGTTTGATGACGAATTATTGATAGATTAGATTAGATTAGATATATTTGCAAATTACACAATACTTTACATGTCATAGATAAAATAAAATGGATTCACAAAAAGATCGTCAGTTATATACAATTGTATAAAATTAATAATCTGGTACTTAGTTAAAAGTTTAAAAGTTTGAGTTTTTGTTTACGGTTTTTTAATTTTGAGTTTAATGACGAATCATTAATAAGCTATTTTTAGTGTATAGGTACGATTTATATAATCCTTATAGTGAAAATGTTACTCTTGCCTTATGCAAAAGATATCTTAGTGAAATATGTAGTATCAGAAAATCAGAAATGTAATTTTCTAAATTGTTTTAATTTTTTCAACCGACTCCAAAAAGGCGTAAGTTTTAAACTTATTCAGTTGTACCTATGCATTTGTATTATTAATGTCAGAACTCCGTTATTTATGAACTAATTTGGTAATTTTTTTGTTCAAAAGTAGGTATCTCCTAATTGCTCCCATAAAATCTTGATAAACATTAGATTTTTAGGGAACTCCTAATATTCTATGCACATTCGTGATCATTTCCGTATTTTTTACTTGTTTTCTGTGTGAAAAGTGATTATTATAATTGAAGGGAAGGCGCGTGACTGCCGGGTAATCAATCCCAATAGGTCAGCAGGGAAAAGTCAGAAGCTATAAGAGATTTTAAATTCAATAAAAACTGCATTATTTTTCATATTGTATCTCATAATTTCATACATAACCAGGTCAAAACCGCTGTAAAAAATGTTACAATACGACATGCGATAACTTACAGACTTTTAACCATGTTAAATTCCCGGTTATGTATGAGATTTATAAAAAAAAAATGAATGAAGTTTCTGTTAAATCTAAAATCGACGACATGTTTTCTAAGAGCAGATTTCCCTATTTTTCGTTTTCTCCTTACTGACACATTTGGATTGATCACCCTGTATTTTCTTGACTCATATTTGGTGGTGGCACACACTTACATTAATCTGCTACACTTGAGTAAAATCTATAAACCCCATCTCAAAGTCCCTGTGAATAGAATAATTAACCGATTAAGCAAAATATCTCACAATATGCAATATCTAAATAGCTATTTTCTACTTCAGTAACACAATTTTCTAAAGTTTTCTCTTCGCAATAAACAGGAGGGTTTTAAATTTAATCAGCTTTCGCTTGGCAGAAATAACAGATTTGTATATTAAAGAAAACTAGAGACCCGTTGCGGCGTCGAACCGCCGCTAGAATATGGAAATCCGGTAGTGTTACAGAAAATAACTACTTTATCGATAAGAAGTTGTTGGGGATCGAAGAATAAATACTGTAAAAAAACACGTTAAAATGATATTTCAAAAACGTTAAGACATGCCAGGCTAGAGCCAGGCCTGATAGCCAACTGCCAGGTTCATCGTGACAACTTTTTCAACTCTTTTATAAAAATAACTTGTGCATTAATGCCATGTGATCTGCTGATCTGTTTCACAAATAAAATGCATATTATTCGATTTATGGATAAAATATAATTCATGACAATAGTCCCAAATCGTACAAAAATAATTGACATATTTTCATAGGACCGAACATAAGATTGGTAGAATTTTAATTTGTTATCCTTTCTTCGGACATACGTTTATCGATTTGATCGATTTCTATCAATTTCCAGAAATAGCACATGAATCGAAACGACAGATTTGGTCACTCACTACGCAGGTTTTAAAAAGGAAATCATGGAGTGCGTTACTGTTTATGTATTCATTTATAATCGTAAATACTTCAAAATATTGATAGTAAAAAATGTTACATAAACTCAATTGTATGTAATAGAGAGTAAAAAACGTTTATAGAATACACGAAAAACCACTATTATCAATGCTTGTTTTTTTTTTATGAAATTCAATAGATCGTGCAAATTTTCTTAATATGGGTGCTGCCATGTCATCATCATCAATCATTTATTCAATAACAATTTCACATTGTGTTTGAAATTCTTACGCCAGTATAACTCTTAATCAAACCCTACTTCTAATTCTAATTTTAAAATATGGCTTCCATCATAGTTAATGATGATTTCGCCAATTCCGAGTTTGCTCGTAGAGCATGCCGTTGTTCGGTGAGGTTTTGCTTTTTGTAAAGTGATAGCGAACACCCTAAATACTAATCTAAATAAATTACTGACTGACAATACTCCACCATAAAAAAAGAATGTGTCAAATATGTGTAATAAAATAAATCCAATATATAAAACAGCTAAACATGTTTGAGAAAAGAATATAAGATATATTTTATTCAATAAATTTAGAGCTGAAGGCCTTACGTATACCCAAATTCCAAATTCAAACTTTCGTGTCTTTCCTCTCATTGAAATAGTGTCTGACAGAAGAGTGAGGGAGATGCTATCTATACTCTCAAGTCTATGATATAAACCTAATTTTAGGGTTCCTTACCATAGTCGGTAAAAACGGAAGCCTTAAAAAATCTATTTGTTGTGTTGACAGCATAATTTGACAAATTTTATTTTGAATAAGAATAAGAATGATCAGCCACACGTCATTAATTCAAATATGATTTATTCTTGAGCGAGTCGTTTTTTTTGAAATTTGCATCATATGTAGGTTATTTCTACCATCAAGTTTCGCATGTTAGGGTAACATGTTAATTATTCCACAAATACAACTCGTCCACAATGTCGGCTCGTCTATATTCCCATCTGGGTCACAATGCCAACTTGTCCACACACCCAACACGTCCACATTGCCAACTCGTTCATATACCCAACTTATCTGCATTGCTACCTCGTCTATATTACCAATTCGTCTCCATTGGCACCTTGTCCATATTCCCAATTCGTCCACAATGCCAACTCGAACATATTGCTAACTCGTCCATATTCCCAACTCGTCCACAATTCCAACGCGTCCATGTTGCTTACTCGTCCACAATGCCAACTCGTCACCACATAAAATTCGTCCACATTTCCAACTCGTTCATATTCCCAACTCGTACATATTCCCAACTCGTACACAATGCCAAATCGTCCACATTGCCCACTCGTCCATACACCCAACTCATCTACATTGCCAACTCGTTCATATTATTAACTCGTCTTTATTGCCAATCTCGTCCATATTATCAACTCGTCCATATTACCAACTCATCTTCATTGCCAACTCGTTTATATTCCCAACTCATCCACAATGCCAACGCGTCCATATTACTTGCTCGTCCACAATGCCAACTCGTCCACAAATACAACTCGTCCACATTTCCAACTCGTCCATATTCCCACCTCGTCCACAATGCCAAGTCGTCCACATTACCAACTCGTCGATACACCAAACTCATCTACATTCCCAACTCGTCTTCATTTCCAACTCATCAACAATGCCAACTCGTCCATATTGCTAACTCGTTCACAAATACAACTCGTCCACATTTCCAACTTGTCCATATGCCCAACTCGTCCACAATTCCAAGTCGTCCACATTGCCAACTCATCCACATTTTTAACTCGTCCATATTCTCAACTCGACGATACACCCAACTCGTCTACAATACAAACTCGTCCTTATTATCAGCTCGTCTTTATTGCAAACTCGTCCATATTCCCAACTTGTTCATTTTGCCAACTCATCCACATTTCCAACTTGTCCATATTCTCAACTCGTCCACGTTGATAACTCGTCCGTATTACCAAGTCGTCTTCATTGCCAACTCGTCCATAATACGAACTCGTCCACATTGCCCCCTTGTCCATGTTCCCAACTTGTCAATTTTACCAACTCATTCACATTGCCAACTCATCCACATTTCCAACTCGTCCATATTCCCAACTCGACGATACACCCAACTCGTCTACAATACCAACTTGTCCTTATTATCAGCTCGCCTTTATTGCCAAATCTTCCATATCACCAACTCGTCCGTATTACCAAGTCGTCTTCATTGCCAACTCGTCCATATTCTCAACTCGTCCACATTGCCCACTCGTCCGTGTTCCCAACTTGTTCATTTTGCCAACTCATCCACATTCCCAACTCGTCCATATTCTCAACTCGTCCACATTGCCCACTCGTCCGTGTTCCCAACTTATTCATTTTGCCAACTCATCCACATTCCCAACTCGTCCATATTCCCAACACGTCTACATTGACAACTCGTCCAATTAACAACTCGTCCAATTAACAACTCGCCCATATTAACAACTCGTCCATTTTCCCAACTCGTCTATATTACCAACTTGTCAATTTTACCAACTCATCCGCATTCCCAACTCTTCCATATTCCCAACTCGTCCACATTTCCAACTCATCCATTTTACCAACTCATCCATATTACCAATATAGATACATTCCCAACTTAGGCACATTGTCATGTCGTCCATATTCTCAACTCGACCACATTTCCGATCCCGTCGACATGCAAGCGCAAGGACTAAGTTTTTTCTTGTAAAATACCATTTAATTTACCATAACTCATGCCATTTTCCTTGGAATTATTTTTTTGATGGACTTTAATCATATTTATAATAATCTATCATAAATTTACCTATTTGAATGACGTGTAAATTAGTTTTACTAATTTTTTTCTGCTTTGATTTATTGTAAAACTCGCCTATAAAAATAATCTATTCTTGAATGACGGTCAGTTTTCTAGTCTTTCGAGCACCAGTCCAACTCGCACTTAACCGGCTTTTTCTCCACCTTTTTAACAGGTATGCGAAAAAAGTTTCCATACATTTTAACATTTTAAAAAGAAAAACAACCTGGCAATTTAGAGTATTGACATAATAGCCCCCAATAAAAAAGACATTAAAAGTTGTCAGAATATGGTTACTGTCATTCATTGTCAAGAAACTGTAAAATTATTTTTGCATATTCGTACATGTTTTAAGTGTTGCGGATATTATGTTGCCGACTCAAAAATAATATTTCATCATGCTGAACAACTTACTACAGGTTTGTGAGCAAATCATGCTTATTATTATTTGGTCATCTTATGTCAAAATAGGGATCACAGGTCACGTGGTCAAAGTCACGTGGTTAGCGCACAGTAGTTTTTTCAAATCCATTTTTCAGTACCTTTTCAGGAAAAAATGAAAATTCCAAGAGTTTTATGCACCTCTCCAGCATGAGACGAATCTAATGACATATCATTTATCAAAATCGGACCATAACTGTAGATCTGATGGGATGTACAAAAATCGGCCTCGCGTAATATATATATAGATTGCACCGCCAACGCAAACCTTTTAAGATAAAAGCATTTTGATCGTATTTTTAGGGTTCCGTAGCCAAATGGCAAAAAACGGAACCCTTATAGATTCGTCATGTCTGTCTGTCTGTCTGTCTGTCTGTCCGTCTGTCCGTCTGTCCGTCCGTATGTCACAGCCATTTTTTTCCGAAACTATAAGAGCTATACTGTTGAAACTTGGTAGGTAGATGTATTCTGTGAACCGTATTAAGATTTTGATGCAAAAATAAAAAAATAATAATAAATATTGGGGGCTCCCCATACTTAGAACTGAAACTCAAAATTTTTTTTTTCATCAAACACATACGTGTGGGGTATCTATGGATAGGTCTTCAAAAATGATATCGAGGTTACTAAAACATTTTTTTTCTAAACCGAATAGTTTGCGTGACAGACGCTTCCAAAGTAGAAAAAAGTTGGTCCCCCCCCCTCTAACTTCTAAAATAAGAAAATGAAAAATCTAAAAAAAACATATTATGTACATTACTATAAAAACTACCAACGAAAATTGTTTTGAACGAGATCTAGTAAGTAGTTTTTTTTTAATACCTAACTTTGCAAGTTTGCACCTAATTTATATGGGGCGCTATACATACCAGGTGCAAACTTAACTTAAACACTTAGGGATGGAAAGTGTTTGTACGGAACCCTCGGTGCGCGAGTCCGACTCGCACTTGGCCGGTTTTTCCTAAAGCGTACAGCAATGAATGTTGAAATATGAATTTAATTGGCTGAGCGAGCGTAGCGTCTCTGTTTATGCTTGGCCAATTTTTTTTTAATACTACGACGGTGGCTAACAAGCATGCGGCCGGCCTGATGTTAAGCAATTACCACCGCCTAGTAGCAAAAAAGCTGCGGAAACACTTATATAGCCTTTATGTATGGACGCTTGCGATGCCAGGAGCATCACACGCGCGTTTCCGACCCTTTAAGAACCTATTTACTCCCCTCTTGAAGAACCGCACGCTGCAGTGAAAACCTTGGCAGGGCGCTCATTCCACTGTATTCTTTCGTGTGTGCGGCTGTTTGGATTTCCAGCTCTTATTTCCTACAGTGTGCCTAGAAATGTGGCCTTTCTCAACTGACGCTCATGAAATTTTGTGAGTAGGTTTGATAAGTATATCAGGTCGATTCAGTTTTTCAAAATGGCGGAGATATGGGGGTTGGAAATATAAAAACTGACCAAGTGCGAGTCTGAAAGCACGGAGTGTTCCGTACAGACACTTATTTTATTTTCGAACAAATACAAGCTAAGTTTGCACCTACACCTCTAGCACAACTGTGACACGTGACTCTTTGTCGCGTAAGAAATATTACCTATCTCTTTCTTCGCCTTACTGTGAGAGAGTGATGCTATGTCGAACGACATGAGTCGCGAACCATAGTTGTGCTAAACGGGCTTAGTATGTACATACCGGGTTCTCCAAATGTGATTTCCGAAAATGACTATATTTTTATTATTTAATTACAAATTTAATTTAATTTCATTTTCAGATTTTCCCTTTATTTTTTTACTTGTCATACTCCATAGTTCTAGGTCAACGGAAAATACCCTACAAATTTTGATTCCTTTGAGAGTGTCAAAATAATAAACTTCTTTAAGTTATTTTTAATACAACTTAAATGAAATATAGGCTTGAGTAAATATATGGTTTTAATTTATACTCGATACCTCCACGCGTATCCGAAATAAAGGGTCTTGACAGACAAACGGACGGACGGACAACAAAGTCATCTTATATAGGTTCCCTTTATTCCTTTTGAGGTACGGAACCCTAAAATTTTGAAACAAACTCGCGAGGCCTACAGCTCATAAAGCGACTAGTTTAATTAGATTTTCTTAACACTAATGTTTGTTGGACCGTGTAAACTGTTGCAGGGTCTCATAGCTTCCATTGCATAAATATTAGAACCCTTTATAATTGACAATAAAAAGCATGGCGAATTGTCTATTGTCATCGGGATTCAGACTGTTTTCATTGTGTTGTTTCGTTATTGTCGCCTTGTACAGGTCAGTGGCAAGTGAGGCATAGTTTAGTAACCTTTTGTTGGGGACTTCGCTCACGGAGCCGAGCGAAACTATACTATGTATTTACATAGCAATATTCAACAGAGCAAATAATATTTGACACCGCCTCGCCAGAGTTGACCATAAAGTTCAACTCTAATGTGAAATTGTATTGAATTAATGTTCATTTTGGATAGTATTTGACATAAGAAACCAAAATATATATTTTTAGTTCATAGAAGTAAGAAGGTGGCTGAACAAATTATTGAAATTGAAAATATGTTTTTTATTCTGTATTCTTGAAAATTATTTATTCTTTACAATTAATACAACATAGTTATGGATTTATATTATTAAGTAGGTATCTAAGGGTGCCGCTGAAATATATAAAATAAAAGCATGAGATTTTCATATATCTTTTTTGTTTTAATAGTTGTTGTTTATAACTCTTCGATAATGCTCGCAGTGAGGAACACCTTAAAGGATAATAATATATTTAAGTATGTTGATAATCAAGCCTACCTGTAAATTAGCAATATTTTAACCATGTATTTCAAGTCTCTCAAATAAAGTATTAAGAAGTAGGTTAATCGTGACTTAATTAATGCACATAATTTCTGTAAATGTGCAATGTTGGTGTGTGTTGGTTTTATCAGTTCATTGGGTTCCTTTCTATTGATAAAAGTATGTTGTAGTAACCTTAGGTACCCTAGGTTTCTGGTAAATAAATCATGTGTGACTTCAGGGACTTTAACCAAGTCATTCACATAAGTCATGAAAGGTATAATATCATATTATAATGTTTAATAAGTCGGGTAAAAATATCCTATAACCATCTTTGGATATCTAGATTATCCCTGTACTAAAACTATTCAAAATCCATCCAGCCATAAGCCTGTTGGGAGTACAATTTTTTTTTTACCAACAACAAGGCTAGCATTATCTATGCCGCGACGTCGCTTGTCGCCCAGCATCACCCGTCTTACTCGCGCGGTATTGAAAGGAAAGTGACAGTTAGTATATGTCGCGCGACAAAGAGTCGCGTGGTACAGCTATGCTAGACGTGCAGATTGCTCTGAGCGAGTGGCGCAACGCTGCACGTTGCTGCATTAATATTTATACCTGAAATTAATGACCTCTCTCGATAGAAAACTGACAAAATGACTGACTGCTTTTAAGCTTGTAAAACTTATTACAGGGTGGAACATTTGTAAAGACTGAGCTGACAGGATAGTGTCACCTGAGTGATCAACAATCGACCTATTATAATTGTAAAGCTGGAATAAAAGTAAAAAAAAGTCATAAAAATAAAATGTTTTAATATCAGTGACAACCCTATTAACTCAAAGGTTTTATTTACATTATTAATTGACACCTCTCTGTAACTTAAGCGATGTTCAAAAGATGCTAGGGTTGATATGTGCAGATTTTTACTCTAATGTTTAACAAACTGTATCTCAAAAATGGATAAAAGTATTTACATATAGTTCATTGGTGAAAAATAAATTACTCAGTCTGAACAATTCCCTATTTGCTTAAAAGTCCTTCGATCTGTTCCACCCTGTATAATGATGAAGAATATACGAGTAGAATGGCTCTCAGCCTACCTATATTTCCAAAACTATAGCAGTTTTTGAAAGCATGTATGTATCTCTTAGTTACGCTCGGCAGCCAAAACGGAATATGTTATATTGTAAAATAATGTTGTAAAACGAATAATCTTACAGCAAAGAAGGCGTACGTACAATCACGTTTTCGCCTGTCGGAATTTTGAAATAAACTTGCTCGATTAAAAATGATTTCGATTATGATATTTTACTAACAAATCTTTTATATATATTAGATCCAAGTTCTTGTGCTCGTGTGATACAAAATAGTTATGTATAACGCGATTAGTTGCCAAAAGGTTCACAATGCGATAATAAACTGTGAGAAATGGCTGCAAGGCTACCATAGTGGTCGCTGAGGGCCAAAACACAATGTCAAGATAGACAGGCTTTTAATTGTTACGCCCGGCTATGACTACTCGCAATCAGCGGCAGCGGTAGCGATGAGCGGTGAAAACAAAATCACAGCGGTATAATGAAGTACGCCACAAGAAGCCGCGCGCGGTTGCCGCTCTTATGTAGGGCCATAAGGCTACTGGCACCCAGATATCCGCTCAGCTCCACCTTCTGCCTTCAATCGGGCAAAATACGCCAGTAGTACTAGTACGTGTTGCCACTTGTGTCGTATGTCGTATTTGTCAATATGTGCACCCTGGGATTGCAAACTGGTCCACGGAACGGATTGTAATCCAGCGGACTGATGGTGACCCTACACTGAAAAAAAAAATTGCTCAACTAGTTTCACTATTTGAGAAATAGCCAAATTGTGCTTGCCCACTTGCACCAAAACTTCGAGTTAAATATACTAGGTCGATGCAGAGTCAGCCACCGGCTAAGCTTGCACCATAGATTGGAGCGGTGTTGTGCGATCTTCGATTTGTATTACGCAGTAACTACAAAATAAACTACAACAGAAAGTTGAAAGAAATAATAATTTATTTAGAAAAGTTCATGGAAAATATTAATATAGAAATTAATTTTTGATGATGATTTAAATTGACTGGCGTTCAGATAGCTCTACCAAACGATTCAGCTCTGTGCGCTTTTCAGCCAATTTCTTCTTTTCGTTGATTTTTTTGATTCGTGCGAAAGGAAATCCAGGCTCGAAGAATAAACCATTGATGTTTCGGACTCTGGAAAGCGCAACATAAGACATGCCTAATGCAAATTGGCCTTGAAAAAGTTGCGCGCGCTTTTCACTTACAAAGTCCATTCGAGTCGATCCATGGAAGCTTTTTGTTTTTTTATCATAACTTTTTAATTAAGAACAATTTCAAAATTTTCTAAATTTTTAAAATTATGTTAATTTTGGTTACGGAGCCCTCAGTTTGTCAGTCCTCTGATTTATGTAGCAGCTATTTTTTCGCAGTTATTTTTTTTACAGTGCAGGCAATTAACGTGACTCCTGGCACTTACTGTATTAAGACGAGATCTCCAGTACTGCAACTACGTAACCCAAAAATAATTACATGTTCCAAGAGCGGAGGCCAAAAGATAATGTGTCAAGATCCCAAAATCGTCTGTATCGTGGGGACCAACACTAGACAATGTCGGGCTGAACACTGTTATGAATGCAGAATCATATTATTGCAGCTAATCGCATTCTCAGATTAATGAGTTTTATCTGATGACTGTGGGAGCTGTATAACACGTTAATGACAGCATTGACGGAATCTGCTTGTTGTAAGACTAATTGGTCAAATTGTCTTATAGCCTAAGAGCCTGCGGCGGCCGACTTTCATTTAAGTATAAAGGCTTCAAGTTCCTCATGTATAGTCCCAATACAAGTAAGAACGATCCCCGAATATAATATTAATTATTAACATGCTTTTATTATGTAAAAAATAATAATATATTATTCAAAACAATATATATAAAAACTAAAACTTTATGCTAGAACGCATTTTAAGTCTGATTTTGTCCACCTTTACCTCTTTTACACTCACGGCCAAAGCAGTAGCTGCAATTTTACCATCAGCATAAAGAAAAATCCGAAACGTCGCGTCGGGGCGATGGAGTGGTTGACAAGTTGGACCGCCTCCTGTTTTGATTCCCGATATCTGCTGCCAGGTTACGCATTTCTTTGTGCTTTGATCTTTGTATTAATGTTACGCTACTGTTCCTTAAATAAGCTAAATAATTCCCTTTGTCCTCGCATTACGCCGAAACGGTTAGACAAATTTTAACCAACTTTGGTACAGGGATAACCAAAGAAGGCTATAGTATACATACTTTTTATACGAAATAACTACTTACACTGAACTTTGTAAGTAGTTTATCAAAAACAAATTGACCTGAGAACATAATCGTGATTTATCGGCCGAAATAAAACATTGAATAAGGCCTTAAACGGCCATTAGCTCGTCGTCGCTTCAAATGAAATCAAAATTCAGTTGTCGGCAAAGATTGATTTCATTACCGATAACAATGACCCCATGTCTTCCAGTCTATGATCAAAATGTCTAAGTCTCCACAAAGAAGGAGCCCCACACTGGCGTCTCTTGTGCGTCGGTGTCCTGCCAGCTCCCGCGGTGCGGCTACGCAACGTTCGCGCAGCATCAAACTGTACCTTGACAGCGTCAGCGTCTCACCTGTGCCCTCACAGCAACGACCTTTCATTCACATTTTCAACGCCAAGCAGTAAAGAAATTCACCTTGCCACTGACGCGACAGAATAAAATAATATAGTGCTCTAAAATCAATAGGGATTGAAAAACACATAAAGCGGTTTGAATGACCATGATTTTGACGTCAGTTAGGCGATGTTGGCGTCAGTGGCACAATTTGATTACGTGACGACGTGATTTGCCGTCTTTGGCGTACAAAAGGTTGACGTTGCGTTGTCGCTAGTTGGGCGCTGGTGAGCCGCTGACGCTCGATAAACGCCATTGGCGTAACGACGGCTCTGTGCAAAAGTTCTGTCACCGCTGCGCGGGCGCTGAGAGCGCACCGACGCTCAAAAGGCGCCAGTATGAGGTCTCTCTAAACGTCACATTTGACAGGTCATAGATCAACTAATAACCGGCCTTAGGGTATGTGTAATAGGAGCATTGGTTCAGGATCGGCCTTGTCAGTGAAGGAGTCGTGCTGATCTGACCTTCATCGGCTGACCTTAGGAAAGCTGAGCTACTAAACTTATTAATGTGATCAGGAATGCGGGCATGCACGCTATGCTTTGTTACAAGTCGTGCGCAGTGTCATGGGGCGTTTACTTTAGCTGATATGAAAATGCTACTTCGTAAACGAAAACGCGTCTTTGAGCTTAAAGAGGTAATCTTGTAGCAACTATTTAAATATTATAGGAGTACAAAGTATGACGTTAGGACGCGTAGTCCTGGCCAAGAACAGGTTTCCCGCCGTTTATCGTAAAGTAGAAGTTGCCGGCAACTTCTTCCATGTATTTTTTTGCTTTACTGTAGTCAGGTATAAACAATATCCTATAACCATCTTTGGATGTTCAGCTGTCCACGTACCAAAATTAGTTAAAATCCATTTAGCTGTTATTACGGCGTGATTGAAGGGCGAAGACAATTTTTACCAACAGATAGCACTGAAAGGCCAACGCCACGAGCTCATACAAATACTGCATTGCGCTATATAGACCTTTTCTGAAATAAAGACCCCCTCTATATAAAACTGCTTTGAAACGCCATAATAATTAAGGGAAACCTAGGCCACATTTGAGCCCCAAGATCTAGAAACTTAACCCAGTGCCCTCTTGGTAACATCTAAATCCCCGATAGGTAAATATTGGTTATTTTGCGAACATAAACACTATTTAAACAGTATAATTTATTGAGTTTAAACTAGGACTAATAGCATTTCAACGTAGCACGCTCCATCGGTCTACTTTACCGTGATTATAGGTTCGCTTACAAGTTTAGAAAACTAAAGAAAACTAATCATTTTTCCATGTCTTTTCCGCTCAGTTGCACAGTGCCTCAACTTAATTGAGAAACTAGTTACTCTGCTAACTCAAAAAGTCAGATTTATTCATGAATTTTGGGTACCTTACGTCCTTTTGTGCATGGGGAATAGTACTGTAGTTTAAAAGAGAAACGTAATAAGTATATTTTAACTTTATGTACAGTTATTCATTATTCTCCTGAATAGGAGATTACGTATGTTGTGCGTGACAACGGCTCGTGCGGCCGGACCGCACGCGATGGTGATCGCATGATCACATCTAGACTATTAGAATATCATAATCCTTTGGAATTTCTGGCTTTAGCAATGTTGAATAATATTTTCTTCGGTTTCCGTGACTGTCACACATTTAAATAAAACAATTTAAACGGATTATATCGCGTATATTAATTATTGGATAAGTACCGTTGTCAAAGGTTGTTAACCTTTGACAACGGTATCTGTAAAGGTACTGAAACGTCAGGGAGGCTCAAATAATTATTATAGATACGCGATATAATCCGTTTAAATTATTTTATTTGAATGTTGAATAACCCCTAAATGAGCATATTTAGATATTTACTTTCAAGCATGAAGCCAAATGAGCGAACGACCTACCGGACCACTTGGGATGTGATCGTCACTCAGAATTCAAATCCTAATCAGAAGCAACACCAGAGGAGCTTCTCACACGCTATTGATCTGTTCTTACCCTGGACATTCTCTTCTTGAAGACTCCATGTCATAGTGAATTAGAAACATCTCGAATCGAGATTCTCGATATGAGAAATCAGGGCACTCAGGGCACGTATCCAGAACGCTAATTTCATAAGGGCCCCTAAATGAGCCACGGTCTTTATTTACAACTAAAGGGTGCCCGCAACTTCGTACGCGTAATTTGTTTATAGGTGGTTAAGGGTGAAAAGTATCCTATAACCATCTTTGGATGTTCAGTTGTCCAGCCGTTTCGTGTGCCGTTCTGTGATGCGAGGACAAAGGAAATTATGCCCAACAGATAGCGCCAGACTGGCATGTAGGGTAGGACATTCAGGTGGACATTTACCTAAAGTTGACCAATTTCTATTGCTATCTCACTCATACCTCAAACAAAGCCGCCGCTAAAGTTAAGGTATAAAAGCATCCGATTATCCGGTGCTTAGGCAAGTCGCCGCGCGCCCACACAAAACAAATGACGATCCTAAATTTTTTCCTTGATTTTTTGAAATCATGACCCCGCTTTAGGAAACAGGGACCTAATTCGAGATTGACATTTGAGTGATCGCCAAACGTCAAATCTCTATTAGATAACAGTTATATCGCGATTGAACTGTCATTTAAATGCGATGAGCTTAAAAGTGACATATCTCATCTCAATTGTGGAAATACGAAGGCGATAATGATTGTCAAAAATGTTATTCATGTATATAAATTGCTGTTTTGAACGAAACGTAACGGACAAATTTCACGTCCTACGCGGTCAATTTAAAGTATGCGCCTGTTATTTATGCCGTCATATACAAAGGAAACTAAAATTTTGCGCGTCCGAATTGACGAAGTTGCGATGTTCTAGGGATAGGTATCGCCACTTGTCAAGTAGGCACACGTCAAAAGTGACGGATGGCGATGAAAAGGAGAGATCTCCATTATATCTCTAAAATCGGTCGAATACCCCCCCTGGGACCTAATTCGAGATTGACATTTGAGTGATCGCCAAACGTCAAATCTCTATTAGATAACAGTTATATCGCCATTGAACTGTCATTTAAATGCGATGAGCTTAAAAGTGACATATCTCATCTCAATTTTGGAAATACGAAGGCGATAATGATTGTCAAAAATGTTATTCATGTATATAAATTTCTGTTTTGAACGAAACGTAACGGACTAATTTCACGTACTACGCGGTCAATTTAAAGTATGCGCCTGTTATTTATGCCGTCACATACAAAGGAAACGAAAATTTTGCGCGTCCGAATTGACGAAGTTGCGATGTTCTAGGGATATCGCCACTTGTCAAGTAGGCACACGTCAAAAGTGACGGATGGCGATGAAAATGAGAGATCTCCATTATATCTCTAAAATTGGTCGAATACCCCCCCTGATCTTCAATCCAAATCTAGAATTTGACTATAGTACCTATACATATCTTTGCTGATTCGTTCCGGTCTGCTAATGAGTTACGTTCGCTGGTCCGAATGATGGGAAACCACAAAGGTACACTTCTCCAGCTTATGGTGTTATTACGACTCTGTGGTCACCAACTTTCTTTGCTGATTCGCTGCATAGCGGAAGATACCGTGATTGAAATTACTGACTCGATTTACTTACGGTACCTAGTAGGTATGCTCTGAGGAATGTTAAGTACTTTTACTTTCATCAGATAGCTTAACCGCTGAGAATGTATTAAATATAACAATAACACAATTTGCTGTCTGAGTTGTATTGACTGTTAAATATCAATTGGTTCTAATTTGGTGTCTTACCTGAAATTATCAATTAAATCGGAAGTTGAATCTTCGTTCGCGGAGGATTTTTTTTTCACTTCGGCCTAATTGGAGTGTGTCGATCCATAGGTGGTTCTTTTGATCAACAATTGACAGAATCTATGTCAGTGTGTTATCTTGAGAATGTATCCTTTTCTATGTTCCGACAGATGGCGTTATGATGGCAACCGCTTTTAATCTCCATAAGCTTTACGTAAAAAAAAAAAAAAAAAATTTCGAATAGAGAACCTCCTCCTTTTTTTGAAGTCGGTTAAAAACCGCGCATAATGAAGAATTTTCCTTTTATCTTGATTCTGGTGAAGCAACTGGGTTTAATAATTTTATATTAGTAGGTTAACAGTGAAACGGGACATCACAATCAGTGGGTTAAAACTACGTATTTTCAAATCTCAAATTAATATATTTTCCTTATTTTAGGCCATATTTAAGCAATTTAAGGCCGGCATTTGAAAAATACGTGAGCCTTAGATTTATTAGCAAATGATTGGGGTAATCTGAAAGAGCAACCCTCCTCCCTCATAAATAAAATACATTGATATTTAATATCAACGTAATTTATTTATTTATGGAGGGTTGTCTCTCTTAAATAATGACCTAAAATAAGGAAAATATATAAATTTGAGATTTGAAAATAGGTAGTTTTAACCCACTGATTGTGATGTTCCGTTTCACTGTTATTTAGCAAATTGTATATTATGAAAATTAAACAAATTTTAAAATTCAAGCGGGCCTTAGTGTCTTTTGAGCGGAACACTTCCTTTTCTTCCACAAATGTACATATTAGTTTCCAAACATAAGCAATATTAGATTGATCATAAAAGTAAACCGCGTTGAAAAGTAGTTATAAAATATAACTATGCTGTGTTTTCCGCGTTTTTTAGCTATAATATATATTACCTGCGTTTTAGTACTTTTTTGTGATCAAACAATAGATACTTAAATGATAATTTACGCTCTTAGTGGTTTCCTTATGGCCTTAGAAACTGTTAACGACATGATTGAGGGCAGACTTAGCTATGCAAATAACTTATTTCATAACCCGACTTGTCAGTGTATTTTCCCTTGTATCATTGGATATTTAATTTAAATGGTAGTCGTTTTAAATTGATTCATTAAAAACTATTATTAAAAACTACGAAACGAGGTTTAAATATATCTGATATGTCTAAATTAATTGGTTGAATAAAATGTGGAACTACATAAATACAGTGATTGTTTGACAAGGGGTTAAAATAAGCTATTGTGAAACGAAGTGTCATACAAAATGGTTTTTAACGTGTTAAGCCCTCTACTTTTCACTTCGACTGTGAGAAAATCAAAAATACTTTAAATTACCTTAGCTATGTCTGTTTTTAATTTTTATTTATGACGCTGAATCCTGCTGCTTTATTCGAGGACCTTGTACTTATTCATCAAATCAAAACAAAGCCAAGGGTACCTATCCGAACTTAGCCTCACATAAGTTCAACGCGACGCTTTTGCTACTTTACTTGTGCCGTATGATGATGATACCGCATTGGTTTACCAATTCAAATAAAGAGGCCTTATACATTTTCAATGTTTTTTTTTCATATTATGATGAATATATTGATAATTTCCACCAAATGTTTTAAAGTGAATAATACTTTTCCCTGAGTTCTATATAACATAGCTATTTTATGCTTTCATAGCGTGCAGTCGAAAAAAGTAAAAAAAAAATTACAATTTCGAATAGTACCTATTTAAAAAAAAAGACAATGATAAATTCAAACTGTAGGATTCATATTATTCCAACATTGATACTATGTTAAAAAACATGTTCGATCATAGAGAAAAAATTCTAAAACAATCAGCGTTTTAGAACTGATTAACGATTTGTTCTTTGATAAGTTTAGTATACGAGTGCATTCTCTTTAATTAAATACTTACCTTATTTTGTGCTCGTGCTTCTTGATTGTATTGTAGTTATAATTAATTTATATTATAAATAACCTTTTACTTAACAACGTATCATATAATAAACGATAGATCATAATCTCCTAGTCGTTTCAGTTGAAATGGATCATAAAATAAATAACTACTGCCTTATGCGTACACGTTAAGATTCGATCATTTTTATATAAATGAAATTATAATTATAATGCACGGATTACAATATGATAACTATAAATAGAATCTTGTGTAGCTTTCGCTTCGGTATTTGCTTGGCTGTTGTAATAAATTATAAATATTGACACAAACGTGGTATTTACACAGTATAAAAAAATATAATCGATGAAAAGATTTTATGCAAATGTTGTAGTAAAATGTTCGACAACATGTCACACAGTAATTATTGTGTGTGTAATGGACGAACGAACGAAGTGAGCGAGAACTATATGAGAACTTACTGAGAATTTTGTAGATTAGCCGCTTCCAATTTTTTTCCGACAGCGGACATAGATGCATGATTTTTCTAAAACAGAACCCAATTCGTAGAAAAAATATTACATATTTTACTGCAGCTTAATAATATAAAAAAGTTGATAATGTCTTTTCCCTCCTTGTGCGGAAACCTCTAACCCAAGTGATAATTTTTTCGACTTGGCAAGGGTGCTGCCGTGCTCCTAGATAATATAAATTGCAATGAATATGCTACTTTTCCTGTTAATAATATATAAAGCAGCATGATAAAATAAAAAATACGAACACAAAATTTCTTTCAATAGTGTACCCGATATTTATTTACATCTCAATTTAGTCGATGTATGTTTATCTGTCTGTCATACCTATGTGGCGTCTAAAT
The DNA here is from genome assembly GCA_947623375.1 of Apotomis capreana. Classification (NCBI taxonomy): domain Eukaryota; kingdom Metazoa; phylum Arthropoda; class Insecta; order Lepidoptera; family Tortricidae; genus Apotomis; species Apotomis capreana. The sequence continues at coordinate 20,291,236 of OX392506.1, forward strand.
GCCTATCTCAAACGCCATCTTATTTTATAGTAGCAATACTACTGTAAGTACCAAAACTATGTAAGAGTGGCAACACTCATAATACTACTTCCATCTTGATCTGATAACTAGCGCACACGCACTCTGTACGGATACAAATATTCCTTGTGACAGTTATTAAACTACTTCAACTTCACTGCCTTCTTCATTTTGACGACCTGGAGGAGAGGACCCCGCAACGCAACAATTAAAACATCGGGGACGCATCATCACATTACCGTTCCCGATATTGGTGACCCTCAACGACTCCGCGAGGGCGGCGGAGGCTTGAACGGCGGCGGCCTCATCGTTTTCTCCGGTCTACGGCTACAACAGCGCATCGCTTCAAGCCGGTTACTTCAAAAAGTGCAGTGACTAAGTGCAGTGCGAAAAGTGCATTCGTCATAACCTCACATCGAGTCGGTTCATTCCGGTTCCGACAGGACTCTTAAAGACGATCACATTGGTGCAATTCTCCCACCTGTCAGATCGTTCCTGAGCATCGTGCCGATCGTATCGTCCCTGTGCATCCTGCCGATCGAATCGTCCACGTCACTCCTGCTAATCGGATCGTCCGACGTGTCATTCATCACTTACCCGATCCCGTGAATCGGATCGTCTGGCCGTCTGGATACTATTTAACGCTGACTTTGACGTTTGTTTGTGTTTCGGAATTTTGGAAATAACCTCTAACCTTTTGACATTCGCTATAATTAACTTGTTTACGATTTCCATTTATTTCTTTGCATATCTTAACACATTGCTCGCATTCTTGTTTTAAATTACGGTTTATTTGTGTACCACGTAAACTCTGTGCCATATGTCATTTACTGTTTTGTGTACAATTTAATAACTTTTATTCCATTTACTCACGGTGAAGGTTTTAACAACAATTTGTTTGGTTTGGTTACTTGTTTTGGGTGTGGTATCTGCAACTAACGAATTTTAACTGGTATGTGTGCATGTTTTTCTTAATTTTTGGGAGTGGTATTTTATAATCAGAATGTCTGTCGAAGAACTCCGTGTCCAGCTCCAAGCTCTTCAGAATGAAAATGCGGCCCTTCAAGCTAGGCTACAGCCGCCACAACAGGAGGAGCAGGCAGAGCCGAGAGAGGTGTGCAGGATGTCAGTAAAATTGCCACCTTTTTGGACAGACAGGCCCGCTGTCTGGTTCACTCAGGCCGAGGCCCAATTCCATTTGGCAGGCATCACCAACGACATGACCATGTTCAGTCATGTCATCAGCATAATAGATCAAAGATTGATCGGCGAAATTGAAGATATCATCATGAATCCTCCCAATGAAAATAAATATGTAACATTAAAGCAAGAATTAATACGGAGACTGTCTACATCTGAGCAAGATCGTCTAGAGCGTCTTCTCAGCGACGAGGAATTGGGCGATAGAAAACCTTCTGCTTTCCTGCGTCGCCTGCAGTCCCTAGCTGGAAGCTCCAAGGATGATAGCATCATAAGGCGACTTTGGATGAGGCGGCTTCCTAGCCAAGTCCAAGCGATCTTAACAGCCCAGTCAGACTTGAACCTAGAAAAATTGGCTGAGCTTGCAGACAAAATCATAGAAGTTACTCCTGGCCCGCCTCGAGTCTGCACAATTGACAACGGTGAACCAGATCTCAAAACTCTCATGGAACGCATTGAGAAACTTAGCCTGCAAGTGGCAGCTCTGACAGACAAGCGGCAGCGCGGCAGATCCGGTGCACGGTCTGCATCAAGACGCTCGAGCCGCAGCAGCACTCCTGCAAACACAGCAAAATTATGCTGGTACCATAAGAAATTCAAGACAAATGCAACGAAGTGCATCCCACCGTGCAGCTGGACAGCGGAAAACTTGAACAGCGGTCAGTAGAGGCTGGTTCTGACTGCTGCTCTATTCAACCTCACAGCCGTCGTCTCTTCGTCACTGACAGGTCCACGAAGCATCAGTTCCTGATCGACACAGGCTCGGACCTGTGTTGCTACCCATATTCATGGCTCCGGGAGCAAAGGCTATCCACGGAGTGGGAACTCAGTGCAGCCAATGGCAGCACTATCAAGACCTTTGGAACTGTCAACCTTAAACTTGACTTTGGACTGCGGCGTGTTTTTACTTGGCAGTTTGTGGTGGCCGACGTTAATACTGCTATCATTGGTTCGGACTTTCTATCCCACTACCACCTGTTGCCTGATTGTCACCACAAGAAGCTTGTAGATGGCAGCACCGGTCTTAAAGCCATTGCTGCTACCGCTGCCACCACGCAGTCTAGCGTCAAATCTATTGGTTCACAGAACTCTTCGTTTGCACAACTGCTCGCTGAGTTCCCTGAAATCACAAAACCTCCTGGATTACCACGGTCTATTAAACACAGCACTGTTCATCATATTCGGACTACCGCTGGCCCACCTACTTCCTGCCGTCCTCGTCGCCTGGCACCTCAGAAGTTGTCTGCTGCCAAGCGAGAATTTGAAGACATGGTACGATGTGGCACAGCACGTCCGTCCGAAAGTGCTTGGTCGTCCCCTTTACACATGACCACCAAAAAGGACCAGTCCTGGCGTCCTTGCGGCGACTACCGCGCCTTGAACGCCAGAACTGTTCCCGACCGGTATCCCGTGCGTCATATCAATGATTTTGCATCCAACCTTGCAGGTGCCAACATCTTCAGCACCCTCGATCTTGTGAAGGCCTACCACCAGATTCCAGTAGCTGAGGAGGACATCCCCAAGACCGCCATCGTTACACCGTTCGGGTTATTTGAATTCCCTTTTATGACCTTTGGCTTGCGCAATGCAGGTCAAACCTTTCAACGGTTTATCGATGAGGTCACGCGCGGTCTGGATTTCGTGTTTCCCTACGTCGACGACATACTCGTCTACTCAGCTGACGAAGATCAGCACCGGGAACACCTCCGAATACTCTTCAAGCGCCTTCAGGATTATGGAGTAGTTATCAATCCTTCGAAGTGCGTATTTGGCGCTCCTGAAGTAGTGTTCTTGGGCTTCCAGGTCAGCTCAAAAGGTACTCGGCCTCCACAAGATCGAATTCAAGCTCTAATTGATTTTCCGCCTCCGAAAACTGTTCAAGGCGTGCGCCGTTTCATCGGCATGATGAATTACTATCGCCGTTTCGTGCCTCACGCCTCACAGTTTCAGGCGCCTCTTATAGACGCAGTAGTCGCATCCAATGGTAAGGGTCTCAAGCCATTTGTATGGACACCCGAACTTCTGGAACATTTCGAAGCTTGCAAATCGAGCCTTTCGAATGCGACCCTACTGCAACATCCGGTCAACGACGCACCCCTTGGGCTATTTACGGACGCTTCTAGTGTTCACATAGGTTCCTGCATGCAGCAACTTGTGAACAATCAATGGTGTCCCCTTGCCTTTTTCAGCAAAAAGTTGACCACTGATCAGGCTGAGTGGCCAGCTTACTACCGAGAGCTACTGGCGGTGTACGAAAGCGTGCAGCACTTCCGTCACATTATCGAGGTACAGCATGTTACTATTTTCACTGACCACAAGCCGTTGCTGTACGCTTTCGTACAGCGTCGTGAAAAGCTTCCACCATCGCAGTTGAACCAGTTATCGTTCATCGGCCAATTTACGACAGACATCCGTTACATCAAAGGAGAGGATAACGTCGTCGCCGATGCGATGTCACGGATCGAAGCAATCTCGTTAGAAGAGGACTACGAAGCTCTCTCTAAATCTCAGCAAGAGGACCCAGAACTCGCCGACCTACGTCAAGGAGGTTCCAGCCTTCAGCTCTCCTCTGTTGCTGTCCCTGGCACGGACGTCTCCATACTTTGCGACGTTTCCACCGGCAAGCCTCGTCCTTATCTGACCCCTTCGTTTCGTCGCGCGATGTTCGACAAGTTACACAACTTGAGTCACCCTGGTGTTCGAGCCACCACTCGACTTCTGGTAGGACGCTATGTTTGGCCGTCCATTCGGAGAGACTGTCGCAGGTGGGCTCAATCTTGCCTTGCGTGTCAGCGCAGCAAGGTCACCAGACATACCTCGGCTCCTCTGGGCAGCATCGAGCAACCATCTGGTCGCTTTACACATGTCCATATTGACATCATTGGCCCCCTTCCTGTCTGTGACGACTTTCGTTATTGTCTCACGGCCATTGACAGGGTTTCCAGGTGGCCAGAAGTGTGGCCTATGCGCTCCATTACTGCCGACGAGGTGGCCGATACCTTCGTTCAAGGATGGGTTTCTCGTTTTGGTGTTCCTTCTATCATAACAACGGATCAGGGCACCCAGTTCGAATCGGATCTTTTCCGGCGCCTGATGCAAACATTTGCAACTAAGCGCATTCGGACAACCGCATACCATCCTTGTGCGAACGGAATGGTCGAGCGTCTCCATCGCCAGTTAAAAGCAGCACTTATGTGTCACTCAGGCTCCTGGACACGCGCTCTTCCTCTTGTCCTTCTCGGCATGCGTACGTCCTTCAAGGAAGACCTGAAGGCTACGGCTGCCGAGATGACATATGGTGAACCTCTCCGTTTGCCCGGAGAGATGTTGGTGTCCGAACCGGGTGACGAACGGCTCGACGACGCTGCAGACTTCGTCACTCAGCTGCGAAGCAAGATGTCGTCCCTTCGCCCGGCCCCAGCCTCACGCCACTCGACACCAAGAGTCTTCGTGTCAAAGAACCTACCTACTGCGTCGCACGTTTTCCTCCGCGACGACACGGTGCGACGTCCTTTACAGCCTCCCTATACAGGTCCTTTCGCTGTACTACAGCGTTCCACGGACGGGAAGACCCTTACCTTGAATATCAAGAACAGGAAGGTTGTAGTGAGCGTCGACCGCGTGAAACCCGCTTACGTCGATTCCGACAGCTATTCTGGTACGGTTGAACCAACCCCGGTCACTGAACCGCCTAAGAACTTACCTGCAGCACAGCCAGAACCCATTTCTACTGCTGCAGATACCACAACCCCAAAACGACATCTAACCACACGGTCTGGTCGTACAGTGAGATTTCAAAACAACAACGATTTTTGTTACTTTTAGATTTATTTTTATCTTCCTTTATCCTTCTCCGTGGGGGGGTGGTGTGGCGTCTAAATGCCTATCTCAAACGCCATCTTATTTTATAGTAGCAATACTACTGTACCAAAACTATGTAAGAGTGGCAACACTCATAATACTACTTCCATCTTGATCTGATAACTAGCGCACACGCACTCTGTACGGATACAAATATTCCTTGTGACAGTTATTAAACTACTTCAACTTCACTGCCTTCTTCATTTTGACGACCTGGAGGAGAGGACCCCGCAACGCAACAATTAAAACATCGGGGACGCATCATCACATTACCGTTCCCGATACCTACATCTGGCGATGCTCCAACATCTCAAGTGTCGATTAATTCGTCTCGTCATTCGTCAAAGCGCGTGCGCGCAGCCAAAAGCAAGGCAAGGTTTTATGTATTAGCAGCTGAAGAATAAGCGGTTACAATGTCTACTCTATAACATTGAATTGAATGAGTACAGTCGCCATCAGATATATCGCAACATATGAGGCGTCCATAAATATCTGAACATATACTGTAACGCCCAGTAAATAAGAGTCGTGTTCAGATATTTATGAACGCCTTATATGCTGCGATATATTTGATGGCGACTGTTCCTATACATAAGTAAGTATATAACAAAAAAAATGTACCCTATATCCCAATTTAACAAAATATTTAACTAGATCTGCACTGTAACGTACCATGGGCAACATTTTTGTTATTGTGTTTTCATATAATTTCAATTCTCATTAATATATTTTGTTTTAACCCTTGAACGCGCAAGATATTTTTTTTAATTTTTGTTTTGTTTTGGGCATGAAAATAAGTTAATAGGGTAATTGTAAGCCTAGGAAAAATAAAATAAAAAATTGGGCAAGTGCGAATCCGACTCGCGCATGAAGGGTTCCGTACCTATATATATGTATATATAGGAATAACAAGTTTGTTGTATGGGAGCCCCCCTTAAATATTTATTTTATTTCATTTTTAGTATTTGTTGTTATAGCGGCAATAGAAATACATCATCTGTGAAAATTTCAAGCGTCTAGCTATCACCGTTCTTGAGATACAGCCTGGTGACAGACGGACGGACGGACAGCGAAGTCTCAGTAATAGGGTCCCGTTTTTACCCTTTGGGTACGGAACCCTAAAAATGTTGTATGTAAACTTTTTTAGAAAATGTATGTTAAGTATACTTAACATTGTCCAACATTGAACAAACCACCCATGTTGAGCATTCTTAACATTGCGCATTATGTGGAAGTTGCAATAGATGACTCATTTATGTTTTCTGTGAGAAAAACATATAATTTTAGCTACATGAAACGAGTAAAAACACTATTTCTTCGAAACAAGACACGTCTTATTTTATATTTTGAACATTGCAAGTTTGTGAAGCCATTATTGCAATAATCGTATCGTCCGTAGGTCGTGAACCGTGGTAAGTGTCCCGTATTATCATATTGGACTGCAGTAGGAGGTCTCGGGACTGCAGCTGTTTTTTGGCACACATTGCCTTGTCCGCGTTCAAAAGTCCAATTCTATTTTTATTCAGCAGCTCTATTGCTATTTGAATCCGATACTTCTTCAACGTCATTTTCTTTTGTTCTCCGTTATACGGTTCGTTCGCTCTAGCCTTCTTTGACAGTAGTTTTTCCGAGGAGCATTTGTCCTGACGACCCCTAAGGCGGTTGTTTTTTACTGTCCCAAGATTAAAGATTTCATATTTATTGCGGAGTAGACGTATCAGCTCCAGGGCCGTGAATAAAATACCTAAATATACGATAGCTAGCTGGCTGGTTAGTCTGTTAATGAACAGAATCGAAACGTGTCTTCTCCAGCGTATGGAAGGAAGTCATAACCGAGTCCAAATATTCCAGCACGTACAAATAATTTGAATCCCCATTTCTTCGGCTTTTTTGGCAGATATTGGCGTCTGCAACCCGCTCTCGTTCCTTTATATGGCACCATCAATTCATCTATGCTAAACCGCCTTTCTTCTTCAAGTTTCAAACAATTTTGTCTAAGTTTTTCCATGTTATCTTGAAGTAGAGGTTATTATCGAAATTGCAATTAGCCGCGAAATGTAGATGCCTCGTCACGTTTTTAGGTGTTTTAAGGGCAAATATCTGCGACCAGTGCATTGCATGTCTCACGAAGATATGTCTAGGTTCTTCATCTGTGCTCTCTAACAAATTTAGTATTTCTAGAGAAGGTGGTATGGATCGCGGTTCAAAGTTTGCATCAGCATCAGACAGGTTCTGAGTGTTAATATTTTGGTTAGCCTCAATTTTTCGTCAGAATGATTGCTGCTGTCTGAATATTCTGCAATTCCTGGCTCATTTTATTTAACCATGGAGCACGCACCACATCCAGGCAACATGTCAATAAATAAACATGCAATATTAGGCACAAAAACAGCTTTTAGCATATACATACGGAAAATATATTATGTACCCTTTATCATTTATATAACCTTAACTTCGCAATGTTAAAAATACTCAATAATTTAAGCAGAGTGTATATTGTGCATAGATGGACAGTGTTGAGAATACTCAACATGCAGTGAAGTAGGTGTGTCTCTCAAAATTTCGCAATGTTGAGAATACTCAACACGCATATTGGGAACCAAATAACGTTCAAGTCTTACACCCAAATTGTTAGAAATATACCAGAACACAAAGCTCATACCCTTAAAAATCAATTGTAAGCGTAATTCAATCAATATTATGGTGATAAATATTTATTATGAATTATTATTTACCTTACTTCCCACAGTCATCGGTTCTTTCCGCACCATTTTGCCGCGAATTGACAAAATATGTGCATCCGGGCAATAAACATAGTCGGTAAAGATTCGTTTGGAAATAAGGAATTATTTTATAACTATAAGTTGTGAATATAATCGAAAACAACTTGGCAGGATTTTTTTGTTTTGGGCGTTGAGTATACTTAACGGTGCGAGAAAGAGGGTTAAATCAAACCCGATTCGGACCCGAAGTTTTATTCCTATTCCTAAAAAAATAAGTAAGTACCAAATTAACTTCATGACACTGATATATATGATAATTCTTAATGTAGATTAGTCATTATTTCCAAGCATATTTGGAGAAAAGGACTATACAGGCCTCGGCGGAAATGTCAGTTCATTTGTATTATTAAAATCATACACAACCAAGAACTGACTTTTCCCGGCCTCTGCAGTAATGTACTTTTAATTTGACATCTTACCTAAGTTTAAGCTAGTAGTAATAATGGTACTTTTTATTACAATGAATAATCCTCGTACAATCCGTGTATTTAGAGTTATTTTTCAGTTTTACACAAATTGCAATCCTTCGATTGCCATGTAACGATGCTCTAGCTATATTTCTGGTGCCACTATCTACGCACTGGTCACTGCCCAGTACGAATTAGTTAATATTTCAGCTCTGCAATGGAATTCAGCTTGGTGCCGATATTAAAAAAATAAGTATATTTAAATATCTAATAATTTAACTCTCATCTCTGTTAGTTCTTGGTCCAATTTGGCGCATGGTCCTTTAGTTTTTGAGTACCGGCTCTCATACTAAGGCATCAATGATGCTGATTGCTGACGATAAACCATCAGTAAACGAATCAGTCTTTGGTAACTAAGACTTTTTTTAGTAGCTCCTCCAGCATTGCGGTCTTATTGAGCATCGATATTATAATCTTTTAATTTAAAAAGCAAATGCATTTGAGTAGGCTATAGTTATGTACGTTGAGGGCCCGTTGGGTGGGAAGAATTTAGAAATAAACTTTATCGGAGATCAAGAAATAAAAACAGACTGAAACAGTTTACATGATTATTTAATAAAAATTATTTTATATATACACTGCGCGCAGATTTATACAATTTATTAAGTATTAATAAAATACATTAATAGTAATAGTATTTCATCAAAATTCAACCTGCCAGTGCTTCAAACATTAATGGCTGAAGACTCATCGATATTGAATTTTGGTCGTTACTTAAACCGAATATCACTTAAGTTAGCTTTTATACAGTAATTATTATTATAACTAATATTATAAAACCTAAATCTATCTTAATTTTATTCACCAGTCATGACCTCAAGGAATTCTGTAACAAAAAAGAAAATAGTTATCAGACGATTTTAGCGACACGATGGAGAATGATTCAAAAGCGCCTACAAAAATAAGTATAGCAATGTTTTCTATAAAAGTAACTAACATCTAATCTAATCTAATGAAATTACTAAATTTACATTTCTCAAAAAATACTATCAATTTCAAGAAGTGGGAATTACTGAGATCGTGTAAAAGAGTTGACTTATGAAAATACATGAAAATTAACCTCCCCACCGTATCGCCGAAACTACAGTGTATAAAAATTTATATAGGTATCTATATATTGCAAAACTCTTAGCATATAAATTACAGGGAAACCTATACCTACGAAGTTTATAATTATCCTGGTTTTGTTGGCAACCACGAGGGTTCAAATGTTGTAGAGGATCCAGATCATTACTTAAGTATCTACCTACTTCATTTCAAACTTTGACGTTAATGAGAGTCCGAAATCGTAATGCTTCACTACGGCTTAGAACTATGTCCTAGTGGAACTTACCTTCAAAGTCCACTGTGCCGGAGCCATCAGAGTCAATTTCCTCAATCATGGTGTCCAAGTCCTCTTTCGTGATGGTGTTATCCAGCTCCTTAAAGATTTCTCTTAGCACGTCTGTTGTGATGTACCCGTTACCTGATTCAATGATAGGGTATATAAGTACTGTTTGTGTAGAACGATTTCTATAGCAAAATATGACTGGCATCAAACGTAATAATTCGAATAAGTTAAGTATGTACCAAAAAATAAACACCCCATTTTTTCGTTAACAAAGTAGTTGTTTTGTACAATGTAGGCCAATTTATAATACTAATTTCATCCGTTTGCCAATTACGTTTAATAATTTTTTGCATAGTAATCTTGTGATACATCACAAATATCACAATTGACTTTACTTATACAGCAAAACGGCCAAAACAAGTATAAATCTAATTGTTTATTACGGCATAAGATCCCTATTCCATTATTTAACATAGGTTATAGAAGGAATAGGTGTGTCCCATCCCAATAACGGTGGTGATCTCGAATCAAAAGTAAAACAAGGAACTCAAATCTTTTAAAATAGGCAAACCCGTCTTGTGGGATTAATAAAATGCATCTTTAGAAGGATCTAAACCACCGAACCATACAGCCTATGAAAAAAAACATTGATTTTTATCTTTATTAATTCGTAAATCGACTTAAGACTACATTTCCTTAACTCATGGTTTCCGGCTTAACCCTACAATCCCATTTGGATCATCACTTGTATAACGTCAAAGTCGAGACAAAAAGAAAACAAAAAAAAATAGGCAAGTGCGAGTGCGACTCGCGCATGAAGGGTTCCGTACCATAATCTATAACAAGTTTGTTGTATGGGAGCCCCCCTTTAATATTTATTTTATTCTATTTGTAGTATTTGTTGTTATAGCGGCAATAGAAATATCATCTGTGAAAATTTCAACTGTCTAGCTATCACCGTTCTTGAGATACAGCCTGGTGACAGACGGACGGACGGACGGACGGCGAAGTCTCAGTAATAGGGTCCCGTTTTTACCCTTTGGGTACGGAACCATAAAAATAGTGTTTCAGACAGGTAGCCCAGATTTCCCTATATTCAGCAGTTTCTAAATTCTCCCTACCGACCCATTTGGATTGATCACCCTATAAAACGTCCAGGTCATAGCAAAAAAAAAAAAACAAAAAAAAAAACGTTGAATACCTTCTTTGTCGTATAACCTGAAGGCCTCTCTGAGCTCAGCCGTCATGGCTTCACTGTCCAGCTCCTCCTCTTCAGTCAGGAACTGCGCGGCCAACTTGCAGAACTCTGCGAATTCCAGCTCTCCCGATCCTGCACAAAGAGAATATATATCTATACCTCGGTCTGAGATCTATACTATTATATATATAATTCGAAAATTTTATTGAAATTCAGTTTTACGAAGATGTCACAACTTTTCGCGACTAGCGGCGCGGCAAGCGGTTGAGTGAGAGATCCGAGGCCATACGAGTGAGCGAGAAAATTAATTTTAAAAACAATTTAATATTTTTTATAATATAAGTGTATAATAAGATAATGTGGTCTCTTCAGTTCAGATATTCATGAAAATACGTATTCTTATATTTACAACTAAATAAATGCACACTTTTTGCCGAGTTATTATTTTCAAGAAAAAACAAAAAGGTTATTTACCTTTACCTACCTACATATTATAAAACGTAGTAAGTGTCTATGGACCTAGTATGTGCTTAAGTCGTTTTCGAATAAGTTAAACATTTTCAGAGCCCTGACGAAACATCAAATTGCTGTCCCTATCTCAAGTCATGTCAGTGTGTCACTAGGTATCTCAAGTCTTGGCAGTTTTAGATGAAAATGATGAGCTTGTTAAATTATTTTGGTTAGGATAGTGTTCAAGTTCACTATTTTTTATCATACCATTTTACAATAGCTGTGTAATCAATTGAGATTTCAATTATGATGACGTCAACAGCATGTATGTTAAGCGGGTTCAATATCATATGGCCGTTAAATTCGACCGCTTCCTGCAAGCCTCGATAGCCGTGATCGTCTAGTGGTTAGGACCCTACGTTGTGGCCGTAGTAACCCAGGTTCGAATCCTGGTCACGGCAATGCAAACGCATTGTCACGGAGAGGTGTATCTTTTTGTCTTTTATTTTTTGTTTTTATTTTTTATATTTTCATGTTTTCCAGTAATTAAATATTTGTAAAAGTAAAATTTAGAATTCTTAAGACATTTGTTATTTTTCGTGACCTAGCTTTTTAATATCTACATTTTATGATTATATGTATCTATTTATTTAGTAGCTTTTTTTTTTCAAGATAATACCTAATATAAAATAATTTTTAAAAATCGTGAAATTTTGTTTATAAATTGCGATTACTTAAATTGCTTCGATATAAATTGCAACAACTAAGCTAAACATTTCCTTAATTTATACTAAATAAATAGGTAAGTATTTAGGAACAGAGCAGCACTGTACCGTACCGTACGACGCCCCCCTCCCTACCCCTACACTGTACAAGGAGGAAAACAGACATTGTATTATTATTATAATTTTAAGCTACGGTTAAATCTGTTTTCTAGGAATGACTAGGGAGGTTATTCCTACATAGAAAAAAAAATGCCAGGGTCATTTTTAAAATTCCATCCAGACTATTTTAGCATCACTGATTACAACGCCATCTAACTTAATACTAAAGTAGCTGTACCTATAGTACTCAGATTAGTTGCAAACAGCGCCACCTATAAAAGATACGTCGAACTTCTAAGACATACCATCTTCATCAACTTCTGCTATGATTTCTTGCAACGACGCATCATCAATCTCGTGTCCCAACATCTCCAGAATTGTACCGATCATGTCCGTGCCGATGACTCCTTTCTTTTCGTGGTCGAAAGCGTCGAAAGCATTCTTCAAGACTGGGGGCAAAATATTCCTTTTAAAGTACTTACAAAAAACATAATTTTCGGTATGTAGGTACTAAATGTACTATAAATATAAAATACTGAATAATAGCTATAGATATCGAAAGTAGTGTGTAATGCATGTAAACAATTTCGGATTACGTTTTTAAAACTTGCTAGTAGGTAAACATTTACTCATGCACTCGGTAGATGGCGCTAGCAGCTAAGTAATGTTAATTACACTGTGCTTTTTATAGCAATATTTGATTATTTATTATTCGCGTAAAAACTTGAAAAATCTTATGAAGATATGTAAGTAATAATTATGTTTTTTTTTATGTCATAGGGGGCAAACGAGCAAACGTATCGCCTGATGGAAAGCGATTACCGTCGCCCATAAACACCTGCAACACCAGAGGAGTCACAAGTGCTTGCCTACCCGGAGGACGAAGATAGAATGCCTCTATGCTAGTAATTTCACCGGCTATCTTACCCCCACACCGCAACACAACAATGCGAACATTGCTTTGATTTTATTAAAAGTTGCGGTTTAAAATATTTTTTACATTAAGATCGTAAGCTAGGTATGTAATTTGGAAATCTCTGTCAATCCTTATAATTTTGATAATATTGCATCTTAAAATAAATATACGAATTGTGTGTTTTGTAGCATTGTTGAGATAATTATAGGGTCCACATTAATTGGCGGGAAAAAAGAGGAACGGCCCATAAAACTACACAAACGGCTACCCTAGTAATTTAGAAAAGTAAGCTTGTTAAGACGAGTGGTAAATAACGCGATTGCGACTAGCAACGCTTCCGTTTTTTTTCTTATATCTTCATTAATCAGATTAAATTTCAGTAGGTAATATTAGAGTCCATCAACTAGAAAAACATCTTTATTATTTATTGAATAACTGTATGTACAATTATAGTGTACTGTGGACCCTATAAAACTTGTTAACGTCAAAAGCGGCCACTTTACTTTTGGGCAACTTTTTAGGGACAACCTACAGAACGACAAATTGTGTACGTGTGTGTGTGATTTAACAGATTTTATTTTATTTTTTCTGATTCTTAGGTTATGACGAATTGCTACTAAATGGGTGAAAACCAAAAAGTTTGCTGCCTTAACTAATTTAATTAAAATTTGTATCAATTTTTCCATTGTAGGACGACTAATTAACCATCTAATAATTGTACCATAAGGTACTGTTTTGAGGTTCATTATTGTGTCGTTAATTTTTGTCGCACAACGGAACTTTTTCCGATCGCTTTTTTTCTAAGGCTAACTAGAAAGTTAAATTTTAATGAAATGGTCTTCACCCACATACCTACGTATTTTAATTTGGATCATTATCACCAAAGATAAACAACTTTGACACCAAAGAACCAGATACAAGTATAATTACAGTTATTACAAGTATCATTCGGTACTTAGAGAGTTCTTAAGTGTCATTAGAACGTCCAACTTGGAGTCATTATAATTATTTCTCCTTCAAATAGTAACTAAAAGTTAACTTGTAGGTACAGAAAGTTTCATGAGTGACAATACGGTATTTGACAATAGGACGTATTTATGCAAAAGGGACCCAGCCCACATATCAAAACCGTTTACATGGTTACAGAATAGCATAAAGTACAAACGTTTAATGTGGGTTGGTTCCGTTTTGCATAAATACGTCCATTATAGTGAAAATAAATTGTATCATTGAAACCACTAAACACTCATTAAAAACACACACAGAACCAAATAAACTACTAATAACTTTTGGTCATTAGCTATACTATCTATAATTGAAGAAAAACTATAAAGGAGACGTGTTTTGTCTACTGATTTTTATACCGTCATAACCCAAGTAGCAAAAAAAAGCTGCAAAAGCGCTTATTCAAATTCAAATTCAACTTTGGAAGCCAGAATATTCATAAAAACTTTATACTAACAGATCGTTTTTGACATTTCATAAAGAGTAGCTGATTTGAGCTATCATCAAATTAGGTAAATCTTCAGGGAAATTTTGTGGAAAGTTACTCGGTAGGTTTCAAAAAAGACTATTTTGTGAAGCACAGGAAATCTATACACTCAAATGTGTATGTATAATTGTATATAGTTAATATACTTAAATGTATTTTCAAATGAAGTATATTTGTGCCACTTGATCAATTACGAAGTTAAATGGCGTTTTCTTTGAATAATTTGGCTTGATTTAAACTAGTACTTAGTAACAGAAATGATTATGGAATATATGAGTTACCTATTAGAAAGAAGCATTACTTCTCAGTATCCTAAACTATGTAAATTTTCAGATTAGTTATTATGATATTTCCAGTATTTGGGTAGGTATTCTGTATAACTGAAACCTAAATAACCGTGTCGAAATGAAGGCAGCAAATGCATTAAAAGATGTAGCAAATAGAAGGTAACTAGGGGGGCCAGTAGTCATTGATATTTTATACCTTGCAGAACATTTTACAAATACAAATACAAATACTCTTTATTGCACACCTCAAACATCAAGGTATATACAACGCAACATAAGATACATGAAAATAACAGGCAGAGGTAAACAACAGAAAAATTTAAAGCGCTCTTTTTATATGAATTTATACAAGCATTTTTTAATACAGAAAATGACGTGTGATAAAATATGTATTCATTTATTTAATCTAATAATGCGCTTAGAAATATCTATCGCATAAGAAGCGGACTTTATGCTATACTTATGGCGTTCTCTTTGAGTCAAATTTAGAGCAAAATAGATAAATTGTGGGCGCTGCAGCTAACTCTCAATATTTGCGTTTTAAACCATTGATACAAACATCAAAGCTTAAAGAAAAATTGAAATGCGTAACCTGGTGGTAGAGACCGGGAGTCGAACCCGGCACCCCTGGATTACGACATGACTTGGGTGAAACGATTATAAAAAAAAATGTGGTGTGTACCCACATTAAAAATAATGAGACAAATGATTCATAAATTTATTTGCGTTTTGTTAATATTTGAATGCACTTTTACTTACGCGTAAGCTGTTCCTTATCAAGTTCCTCCTGCACACAGCACATAGAAGAGAAAAACAAAATTAATATATACACCCAAAACATTTTATCAAATTCACTGAACACACACTAATACACACCGACATGTTTAATATAGAGTAGTGTAGAGTAGAGTAGAATAGTTCACTATTGAGCTAGTACTGGCTGTCAATCCAGACTTTGGAGTTGTAGAGAGTTTATATATCAAGGGATTGACGTGTTCTGCCCGACTGACATGGGTCAGGGGTGCTAAACTGTTGGTAGATTATATCGAGTAACTTCAAATTGATTCAACGAATTTTATATAAATAAATTTATGAAAACCGACTTCTACGAGAAGAAATCGTATCTCCGAAGACTAAATAATAGATAGAACATCGAAACCGCCATAAATGTGTCTAGTAAAAACAATACAACAATACTTTACTGTTGTATTGTGTTTATTTTAAATATTCGAGGAGTCCCTTCGAATGCTCATTTCATTAGACCTTCTTTTGAACAAGGTCGGTTTATAAATGACGGAGTTTGGACAAAAGTAAAAAAAAAACATCCAAATTGAGAACCGTCTTTTTTGAAGTCGGTTGATAAATAATAAATTCATTCACGTCGATGATTCCTTAACTTAACTTTTCATTATTTTCTCGTATTATGTGCAAAAATATTATTTAATAGTTTATGAAGCCTAAAAGTATAATACGATTTACAATCGAAATCAAATGTTATTTTTAAAAATAAATAGTGAACTCTTAATTATTTACCTTATATTTACCTAGTAGGATGGCGTAGCTTGGTGTCGGAGGCCAAGATTCACTTCGGGTCGCTGTATCGTAAGTATATCTATCTACCTCTTAATTTCTAATTCATTAATGTTTAGTTCAAAGAAGTTTAGTCTAGTGTAGTAAGTATTAAAATGTTCATGTTGTGTGTGCTCAGTGAGAGCGTTTTAGGAAGTAAGTGCATGCCTATATGTATACTTTAAACCATGATTGTTTTTGTTACACATTTACTTCTGTTGTTTCTCCAATAAATAAATAAATAAATAAAAATAATTATATTTGTACAAACTTTGTGAGAAATATAAATGAAATCCTCGAAACAAACTTCCTTATCTGTTTAACACTTTCGACACCAACAACCCGGTAGCCGGGCGCTCTGCTCGTAGTAAGTTTTCGCTACATACGGTTTTTCCCATGTTATCGGCTACGAGCGTAGCCCGTAGCGCTACGCGGTAGCGAATGCGGCTAAGTCACTGAACTGAAGTTATTTGTGTGGTTTCAGCTTAAATGATTTGCGGTTGTCGCGAAACTACTTAAATTAAGTTGTTGAAGTCATGACTTAGATGAAACGTTCTGAGATAGATTATTTTGTTGTAATTAAAACGTAACGTTGAACTGTTTCGCTTAGATGAATTAATACAATTACTCTTTATTGCATGCCTCATAAAACAAACAGGAAATATACAGTCAAGGAAATTGAAACATGTACCTCGCCCGCCTGTAACAAGTTACAAGGGTAATGGCGGTAAGGGTTAAAAAGGTATGTTTCCTTTTTCTTTACCGTAGTACATGTAAGAAAGTCCAAGCAGCACACAAGCTGCATAAATACTTATAAAGCCCTTATACAACTAATTTAAGCTGAATAAAGGCTGAATAAGCGCTTATGTAACCTCTGTGTTACTTGGGCGTGGACGCAGTCCACTACGTTGGTTCCACCAGACATCCTCAATCAGTCAACCTTTGGCAACGGTATCTGTAAAGGTACCGAAACATCAGGGAGGCTCAAATAATTAATATACGCGATATAATCCGTTTAAATTGTTTTATATAAAAGTAGTCTAGTGTTAAGTTTATTTGAAATGTTAAATTAACAACAGTTGGCCACCCCTGCGGCTCGCGCGGAATCCCTGGATCGTCAAGTCCATTGCTATCGACGGGGCCGAATTTAGTGTCGCTAGTAATGTCGCCAACATCCAACCAAACATCAACTCTACCCACATAAACTGCATTAAATCTCCCATCTTGTCCACTTCAATTGCAAACTTAATACGTAATCATTAAGCCGAAATCCACGCAGCAATTCATGTGATGCATCGACGCTCTGGTTTTTAAATGCATTACCAAGGTGCAAAGGAATAACGAAGATTGACGATTTGGTTTTTTAAACAGTAGTGGACTTTATTAGCGTATTATAAAATTTAGAATGGTTTGGAAATTATACTGATTAGATACTTTTTATTTTGAATTAGGTTTGAGACTTTAGGAAGTGTATGATCCGGAAGTTTCACCTTTATACCTGTTTGAGGTGTTATTGGTAAACCGCAATAATGTGTCTTAATACGGGATATTTACAGGGAATTGTTAAAAAAATGATGTATCCTACTTCTTTTAATTATGAATATATATTTTTGTAGCATGTAAATTAGCTGTGAATTAATTAAATTTGCTCTTTCGCGATATTGAATACAAATAAGTAGAAGAAAATAAATATTCAAGCTTTATAATACCTATAAAAAGATAATTTTCAAAACCGGTTCATAATTTACGGAGATCTCAGGTAAGATAAAAACTCTTCTTATTTGAAATCACTGGACGATTTTTTTTTCGACCAGGTATTTTTGCGATATAATCAAATAAATCAAATTGAATATACCTAAGTATCCATATTTTTACATTTTCAAAAATATTCCAATTTATGATTAAAAAATCATTTGAAGTTTCTCATTCTAAAACAGCGTATGTGACAAGTCATTGGTCACAGCGAAGGAGGGTCACATGAAATCATACAGTCGGACTACTTATTACTAGGGTAGATGTAGAATGGAAATTGTATCACCGTTCTTTTTCTAGACTGCGACTGTCAATGTTCCACAAGGTGACAGCATTTGAGACGACACTGCGTTCACCTTTTTTTTTAATTTTCAAAACTAGTTCGTATACTCAAATAAAAGAAAAGCGATGTCAAATGTGTATTAGTCGGCGCACACCCCGCCCGTTCCTCAGCCCCCGAGTGCTCGGAGCTCGCACGCTAACTGTATTTAATGTAGTGTAACAAGTATAAGCTGAAAATATAACAATATGTGTTCCTAATATAGGCTGTAATGTTATGCATTTCTAGGTGGAACTAAACATGGATATTCACTTAAGCTCAACTCGTCCAAAATAGAACAAACTCTCTAAAGGCAGGGTGTCGAAGGAAGTTGGAAACTTCCGACTTCCTTCGACCCTATCTGCTTTAAATTTAGCAACTGTATGCTAATCTGATGATCCCATTAAAGATGTAGTCTGATGTTGAATTATGCAATACTACATACAAAAATGTCAAAGTGCTATGAAATATTTCAAACATCAAAGGGACGGAAATTTTATGCTCAAACGCACTTTTTCACGGTAAATTGGCAACTTTGTCATTTTTCCGAATAATTATTATATTGTTACCTTTCCGGAAGTGATCACTTACGCTAGCCGTTTGGATTGAGCGTTTTCGGCGCTCCATAGGAATGTCGAACTTTAACATTAACACTAATTTGACTGAATCTTAGAGCACTATACATGTCGCCATGACGCCAACAAACTGTTTCACAGTTTGGCGCACTTTAAACAAAGTATGTGCTAATGTTGATGAATAAATTAAAAAAAAAAAAAAAAATGTATTTAGTCCCTTATAGACATTTGATCCCAACGAAAAATGGGATCCCTATTGTATTTGTAAAGTACCAACTTATATTTTTTGGTACGTGCCGTCAAGACTAACGGGCGTTTTCCTAAAAAGTTGAAACTTTTTGAATTATTTTTACTTAGAAGTTCTAAAATCTACTTTAAAGAAACACAGTTCTAATAAGAAAGCATATCAAACGTACATAAATTGTGATAAACCGTCAGGCTTTCTTGTAGTTTCTATTTTATTCCTACACTTTTCCTCACTTATATCTTAAAATACACTTTTAATATGTTTTCTTGTAGAACTACGTATAGTTAAGTTCATATCATTGTAATAGTTAAAGTACTTATGCTTTCTGAAAAAATTACTTACTGTTGAGATTCTTTCGGCGTTTCTTCTCAACAGTGGTCTCCTCTTATGAAATGCCGGTAGACTCAGACATGTAAAAGTGCCCTTGTGGCCTACTTGCAGAATAAAGTTCATTATTTCATTAAATGTATTAAAATTTTTTATGTGACTAGATAGGTCACAGTTTTGTATTTTAATTAGGTAGTATTGTAAAGTTTATTATTTCATAAACAAATCAATTAAAATAATCGTAAAATACTCATCACAATCACAAAGACAAAATAATAAACGAGAAATTACATATTTCGAATATTTTACTTATTGTTTGGTCAAAGGGCATGAAAACAATAGCATTCGTTTTCTTTTTTAAAATCCTCCCTTAATTTTTTTGATGCGTTTTGGCAATATGATAGAAATATAGCAGATGGTGTGTTCCACCAAAACCCGTTAAATTTTGGAAGTAGTCTACAAGGAACTAAATTCTTGAACCTCTGCTCTATAGAACAAATCATTGCACAAAGGGACGAAATCATTTAGTCTTTATTTGAATTTCATTTGTTAATGTAACTGAAGGAATTTCCAAATTGAATGAGTCACCGTACGCTCGGATTCCGTTGCACTGTAGGATGTGATTTTCCATCAGACTGCATCAGTTCAATAGACAATATAGTCCCAGATTCGGTCGTTGGTAACCCCACTCCACCGAGTACTATCATAAGGAGGACACTACGATACAAATCCGCTAATACCTTAGTCTATTTACATTTGGAAAGAAAGCTAAGCATAAGTACGATGTTGAATGTGAAGAAAATTTGCGCTATTTTGGTGCATTCACCCCGTTTCACGTGATGTCTTAAGTTAATATAAGATCAGGTTATGCTACAGACGGTGTCATCTTAGTCTACATATCCGTTTATAGTCAATGTGGAAAATCACAGCTAGTTTACTGTGAATCCCTATTACATTAGTGGGATGTAATAAAGCTGACATTGGCTCCATCTTCGGAGTGGACATAAATTATTAAAGCTTCGCTTGTAATCTGATTAGATTTATGTAACTTCTGAATTTATGTGTAATAAATAGCATCTTCAAGTTAGTTCTGTGTAATCAAAATGCCAAGCTTAGAATAAAATGTTGAAGAAGCTTCTCTCTTTTGATCTCCGCAAAAACAACCATAAGAAGTGTATTTTATTGGATGCTTGTGTAAAATGTGACGCAATTGGTTGCAGGGCGTCACGACATGGTAAGACAAAATCAATCGACGCGTGTGCGTTAAGCGGTTCGCGACGTATTGTGATCCTGTCTTGGATTAAATGACGTTGCTGACGAAGTCATCTTGATCTACATGTCCGTGTATAGTCAATGTGGAAAATCACAGCTACGTTCGCTGTGAATTCCTATTATATTAGTAAGATCAAATAACTAATACTAGATAGACCATGTGAAGTTACTGACGGTTTTACCTCGGGCTACATATCCGTGTATAGTCAATGTGGAAAATCACAGCTACTTTCGCTTGGAATCCCTATTACATTAGTGAGATGTAATAAAGCCTACATTGGCTCCATCTTCGGAGTGGACATAAATTATTAAAGCTTCGTTTGTAATCTGATTGGATCTGACTTCGGGATTTATGTGTAATAGCATCTTCAAGTTACTTCTGCGTAATCAAAATGCCAAGCTTAGAATAAAATGTTATAGAAACTTCTCTCTTTTGCGTGTATAGTCAATGTAGAAAATCACAGCTACGTTCGCTGTGAATCCCTATTATATTAAATAAGATCTAATATTTTTATGGAATCTTTTTATCGATTCTATTTTATATGTGGAAATAATATATCACATTTTTATTTTTTATAAATAATGACACAAAGGTAAATTAAGAAAGAAAAATTGAATGCGATCAACTACAATCTAATAACTAATACTAGACCATGTGAAGTTACTGACGGTTTTACCTGGGGCTAAATATCCGGGTGTAGTCAATGTGGAAAATCACAGCTACGTTCGTTCGCTGTGAATCGCTATTATATTAGTAGGATCAAATAACTATTACTAAAACCATGTGAAGTTACTGACGGTTTTACCTCGGGCTAAAATTAAATATCCGTGTATAGTCAATGTGGAAAATCACAGCTACGTTTGCTTTGAATCCCTATTACATTAGTGAGATGTAATAAAGCCGACATTAGCTCCGTATAGGGAGTGGCCATAAATTATTAATGCTCCGCTTGTAATCTGATTGGATCTGACTTCAGGATTTATGTGTATTAGCATCTTCAGGTTAGTTTTGCGTAATCAAAATACCAGGCTCATAATAAAATATTATAGCAGCTTCTACCTTTTGATGTCCGCAAAACAAGCTTGAGAAGTGTATTTTATTGGTTGCGATTGGTCGTAGGGCGTGGCAACATGAACAAGACAAAATCAATCGACGCGTGTGGGCAGCTACAACTGGCTACGAATGCGCGTCTATTTTCAACGAGCATAGGTGAAAGACGTAGTCGAACCAAGTGTAGAATAGTAATCCTGTCTTGGATCAGGTGAAGTTGCTGACGGTGTCATCTTGGGCTATAGGTATGTCCGTGTATCTAGTCAAGGTGGAACATCGATTCGATCGAAGAACGATTCGCAACGCGTAGTAGTAATAGTAGATTGTTTTTGACAAGGGGCTAATACAAGGTCAATGACATTAAGCGATTATTTGGAATTCATACGTTTTATACAAAAACTCAGTGACTTGTACTCAGTGACTGAGAAGCGGACATAAAAAATTGTAAGATCAGAAAAATGCCTAAGAACGTTAGATCGTAATAAGACGTATATTTGCGCTCAACTTTTTTAGCTATTTGTCCATTTTTAGGGTTCCGTACCCAAAGGGTAAAAACGGGACCTGTTAGACCTGACCGTTACTGAGACTTCGCTGTCCGTTCTTCCGCCTATTACCAGGCTGTATCTCAAGAACGGTGATAGCTAGACAGTTGAAATTTTCACAGATGATGTATTTCTATTGCCGCTATAACAACAAATACTAAAAATAAAATAAAAAAAATATTTAAGGGTGGCTCCCACACAACAAACTTGTTACAGATTATGGTACGGTACCCTTCATGCGCAAGTCGGACTCGCACTTGCCCAATTTTATTTAAAGAGCTGCCAGACAATCAGAAATTTTGGCCGATCTGAGCAGGTTGCTTTGGTTTTAATTATACGTATCGTATAATTATAGTATGTAGCTGGCCGCTAACAAGTTTATTTTTTATTTTCATAGATATTATTATATGGTTTCCATATTTAAACCCAAGAGGTTAAAACCACCACTTTAATCCCGCTTTGCGAAGCTAAAATAACTTAGGTACTGTGTGAGTAGGAGCAGTGAAAACATAATTTTGTTTCACCCACTTTTCAAAGCTTCTTTTATTTCAGGACAATCCGATAACCGTGTATGAAATTTTTAAGTCATTTGTGTCAAGGACGAGATTGAATTATTTATTCGTATCGATCGGACGTTAAGGAAATTACCTGCGTCACTTATGGTAATAACTGAGTGGTGAACAGACTTTAGAAATAATATATTTGGGCATTTCTCAGGAGTGGCATTTTTAAGTGTCCGGGCTTGAAAATGGTTAAATTTACCATCGAATATTTCTGAATAAAATCAAGCTAGTACCTAACGGTTTGTTTCATCTGGCGAGCTATGTAAACATTTCATGATAATTCATTAACATGACAATAAAAAAAAGTTATTACAAAAATTGACGTTCACTGGGAGCGTCCGCTTACCAGATTTGTTGAAACAAAAAATCATAACTGGATATTGGGTCTGGATACTATGATTTCAAATGTGTTCCCGTATTCAGCATTCGTTTATTAATCATTTTGTTCCTATAGATATAATTTATCTGCTAAACATTTTAAATAAAAACAATTTTTCGGAGCGTCCGAGGGTAACTAGTGATTTCGGTGGAAACTTTCAAACACGTCAGCACTGCCTTAAAGAAGTATACTAGGGGACCCGCAGCTCGCAAGCAACTAGCTTCAGTTGTGTTCTCATCGCCGCTGAGAGTAGACGTCGCCTCAATGACTTGTAGGTAGAGTTCGTGTGGGTTCGTTCGTCATTCGGTGGATTTGGTTACGTGTTTTGTTGAATTCGGTGGAACAATTTGTGTTGTTCAGTGATTGTGTGTCTGCAATTTTATAAGTGAATAAACTATCTCCGGGAGAATGTAAGTCCATAATAATTTGTTCGTGTCTATATTACTTTTAGTATTCCTTAAATCGATAAAAAAAACATTAAATTTTGAAATCGGTGGAATTGATTTCCATGGATTCGGTGTAATTTTTGACCACTGAAGTCAATAAAAATTGCCACCGCTATCAATTTTTACGATAAAACCAACTGGTTTTACATTATTTCTATATTGCCATGCCCCTCAATCGGTTCCTCAATGCTTTTAATCGTGATTTTGTTAATGCAGCATAGTTCTGACTGTGATTCTCTTGTTTACTAATTTCGGTGGGTTGCTGTTCGTTAGGCTGCTTTCACCGGCATCTCATTGGCATTTTAGCACATGGTTTACCCATCTCATTGAACTGGTGCATCAGGGTATTATGCCTCAACAGCCTGACACTACAAATATTCCTAAGGGTCGTCATTTCAGCGAGCTACACATCGAAAACTATGAAGTATTGAGCCTTTAAGATTTTACAATCACCGAAATCAAATATCTTATGAACCACTAAGTTCAGAAGAGGGCCTTTGCTACCAATATTTTTTTTAAATTAGGCCGTTTTCATATATTAAAGTCACGAATCAAAAATATGAAAAATAAAATTCACCACTGAAGTCAACAAAATAGCTCGGCCCGGAGAATCGCCCATTTATCTATATTTGTTTCATACAAGATTAAAGAGGAACTGGAAATCCAATAACTATTAGGAACAAAATATGCACGAACCCGGGATTGTTTCCATACAACCAATTTTGCTACACATACATATTGTCCATATAAAAAAGATAACTTAACCGACCGTGCCTATTGACGGGAGCCCATGATGCTGAATTTGTACTTACTCGAGCGTCGTTGAGCCTTAAATATGTGAAAGGTTATATAAAAAGAAAATTTAAAATATTCTTTGATGTATTCCCGTTCAGCAATTATAATTATGCGTCTAGAGGATAGATAAACACCTGAACGTAGCTAACTTCATAGAATACATCATACTTCCGGGTTGTGATAATTATGCTAGAGGCTATCTACACTTCTACAGGCTGCAAAGTATCCCCCTTTATATTAATTAAATCTATATAGTGTTATTTTTATGTTATTTATTTTATTTTTAGTAATAATTCTATCAATAAATTGCTCTGCTCTCTGTAACTGACGATTCGAAAGTGCTTGTAGCTAGGCCTACTAGAATAAATAATATTTTGAACTTGACTTTAATCTACCATGCTCCAGTAACCCATAAATCCCCGCTCCTCGGCTCCCAGACTACTAGACCTGTTTTAGTATTCTGTTGATGTATGTCCGTGCGGTCGTTTATCGTTCGAAGTGAGCGATAAGTCTAATTTGAAACTACAAGCTTTAAAATAATCAACTTGTTAATTAACAAAAAATAAGAAATAAATAAATAAATAAATAATAATGTGATGATACCACATTCTTAACTTGTATATGTATAAATACAAAGGATAAGAATAAAGGATAAGGTCGTGTGTTTGAGTCACGCTTCGACTCTGCAGTGGATCACATAAAGATTTGATTGTTTGTATTTAAATATTCAACTCTAAAACGATGTAATTTTACGAAAATGCAAAACTATCATTACTAGTTTGTATTTCTTAATTGGAGTGCGCTGAAACCAAAGGCGACCGCCCGCCGGCAAAGTTCTTCAGTAATATTTATAGTCCATTTGCAAACTCGTTATAATTGCTTCAGTGAACGAGAATTATAGCAAACGACTTCACTTTCATAACTGCGACACTATTCTAAATATAACGCCGTCCCTCACGAACTTTGAGATGGAAATAGAGACGGCAACATTGAGCGCGTACTGTTTTTTATTAATAATGTGCAGTAAACGCTCGACACGTACATATTAGTTATCTTTCGTAGTGTAAAATGTGGTTGACTGTTATAAATGATGTCGTTATTTGTGTACGGCGATTAGCTGTCATCCGCTTTGCGGTCGACATTATTGCAAGTGACAAAATGCAGCGTTTGCATCGTAAATTTTGACTTTAATTATCGTTGGTCCAATTGGTATGACGCCTGTGTTGGCCCGGGAAGCCATTGCAGACGCGGATTCGAACCCCACCAGAACCATTACATTTTTCACTTCATTTTAAACATCTGGTTTACGCTAGCAGACATTACTGCTTTAATAAAAATAATTAATGGGGTCAATGAACTTTTTTCTGTTGCTTGTTGCAATGGTGATGTCCCCTGGGTTACTCGATTTTTCGATGCAATATTCAACAAAAATGTTGTAATTGCGGCAGTTATAAGCCCATTCTTTTTTAGAATTTCTCTTGAAAATACTAATATTATAAATAAGGTATCAACACTTTTCTAAGAAGTTTAATCACCATTGTCACCTAGGTAACGGGACAGAATAAAAAACGAGAAAAAGTTGATTCAAATTGCCAATGATTTAATGAGTTGCTGCGGTTTAATTCGATTGACATAGCATTTTACCGCTGTGTCAGCCTTTTCAGGGACATTCTGCCATTGTATGACCGATGTGATTTTATTCGATCTGAATTGCCATATCGTGGTTTGCCCCATACTAAAAGTAACTCAGTGTGACCCTTCCCCATCACTCACTGGCACTCCCATTCACGATTAAAAAGTCACCTGTACAGTCCATTCTAGTCATTTATAGCTTTTTCCAATCATATAAACAAACCAGTTGTAAAATAATAGATAAATCACTAGTGATTGAAATGACGACAAAATATACCTAGATGACGTGTAGGTATACGATTATTTTACTAGATCCGTATATAGAGGGCGTATCAAGTAATTGTTACTGTATAAAAAAAATACAATGTTTTCCGAAAAAAATAACAAAAAGTAAAAAAATATTAATAGGAATAGTATTCTCGGTGATTATTTCGTTGATTCTACTATTTCATGAGTATATATGAGAATATTCAAACATTTTAAGTGATGGATAATGTTATAAAAAGGTATCTGTTTACATGTTTAGACAACTATTAGCGGCTCCTCATATAGACTACGAGTAGGTACATATATATGTCTTTAATTTAAAACTACTGTATAATCTTAGGAAACTCTTTTTATTCTTATAAAATAACTTACAGATAAATTAATACATAAGTGATTTCTTAATGATATATACCAATATAATTTTCGGACGTATATATACATTGTTTTTTTTAGAAGTAGATAGATATAGGATGATTTGATCACATAAGCGTAGCCAAGTTGTAATTTAGTCGTCACCTCCCGTCATGACCTCCATGAATTCTGTAATAGAATAAATAAATATCAGACATTTACACAGAAATCGTTCTATTCCTAAACTAAGGTCGAGTAGGCTTCTGCGGAGACGATTATAAATATACTGATATTACAGAGTGGTACCTAAGATCAACCATACTGAAGAATCGCATCAAAAAATTACCTATATGCATCTTAAGTATACGTCCAAGTAAAATAGAATAAATATCTAGGACAATCTTACTCAAATCGTCCAAGACCAAACTAAACAATGCATGCATATTATTCACGCTGACTGGGATTCGAACCCAGAACCGCCGCCCCGTATGCAGCACTACAACGACGCGGCATCTCGTCGTGAAACTTAACAGCAGTTAAATAACCCACAGATTACAAAGATCAAAGCACAAAGATAAATTGAAATGCGTAACCTCATTCACTGCTGTAAAGTAGTGCGGTAAGATGTGAATAATAACGTATTCACGTAGAGGTCGCTACGGTGTAAAGGCCTTTAAAATAATGCAAAGATCGACACACAAAGTATAAGGATAAATTCGAAAGGTTATCTGGGTTTAGGGTGGTGGAGAGGTTAATACGCTGGACCGGTAATCCAGGGGTACCTACCGGGTTCGATTCCCGGTCTTTTCCGCCAGGTTACACATTTGATTTTTCTTTGTGCTTTGATCTTTGTACCAATGGTTTCATATAAAAATAATTGTAGTGTGTACCCACATTATAAAATAATGAGATATTACATGTTTCATAAATTTATTAAAGTTAAATAAGTACTATAATTCCAGCAGTGCTAACAAGACGGTATACATTTTTCATAAACAGAATGAGCTGGGGAAATTTCTGGAAAGTCCACACTTTCTGACACAATTATGTCGAGTCAAATATACTGAATAATTCAGGGGATATCACAAAGTTTGGTTAATTTAATGGTCCTGCGGAGCTCATTTTATGTGTATGCAGACAGATGATAAATTCTTTGGAGCCATTCTTATTTTTTTTCGCTTTGTAGATAATGCTTATTATTAAACGGCGGGCAATTTTTTTGTAGCAAATTTTGGGGCTATTATTATACTGTTAATGCACTACATAATATTTTTATTTATTTATTTGGCATGGTAAACTACATAATATATTATAACATAACAGAACCGTTTTAGTTTAGCTCTTAATGTAATGTAATGTAATTGATTATAATTTAATTGAGTAAACTGGTGATAAACACTACACTATATAAGTATAGTATAAATACTATATAATTACGTACATTAAAGGACAATGATCTGTTGAATATGAATCTCGTAAATAAGCAATCGGAAAATAATCAAAAAGATAAGAAAATAATAATATACTTCAGTAATAGCACTTGCCTTGTCTAGTACTTGCCTAAGCATTCGTTGAATTATTATACTTTCCCCATTTCCACATATAATTATGGCCTACTTTCCTTTATTTTTATTACAAATTGGATGTAGTTATCGATAATATGCGTGCGAGACCGCCGTAACCCTAACGAGTTTATTGGCCATTTAAACGCGGTCTGCCATACCTTTACAGCACATTATAAATTATAATAATGGGCGTATTTTTTTAAATAATATTACATCAGTAT
The DNA here is from genome assembly GCA_947623375.1 of Apotomis capreana. Lineage (NCBI taxonomy): Eukaryota > Metazoa > Arthropoda > Insecta > Lepidoptera > Tortricidae > Apotomis > Apotomis capreana. The sequence goes on from OX392506.1 coordinate 20,319,935, forward strand.
GGCTGACAGGGCTATAATTCGATGGAGCTTTGCGTTGTCCCTAATTTAGTCATATCTCAGTTATGTATATGGCTTTACGGATATATATTATTATATTGTTATTTGAGCAAAATAGGATTAGGTGACATCGACAGGGTGTCAATTTAAAGGAAATATTTGTATATAAATAATTATATTCTTACAAAAATAATTAATAAAAATAAAACGAAATAAAAAATTAAAATACCCCCGACACAAGCTGGTAATCATAATAAGAGCCTCATTCAATGAGTGATATAGAAAATGCTACTAATAATATATAATGAACATAACTACAAAATTTGGAAATCTTAGCTTCAATATTGGCTGAGGTCTTGTCACTTCTTCCAATTAAAGCTGAATATTTAAGAAACTACTGATTCTATTACCATCAAAAATGTTAAGAACTATCTCGACGGACAAGCCTTCAATTAAAAAAAAACTGCACTCAAATTGGTCCACCTGTTTGGGAACTGATGCCACAGACAGACACACAAATACACATGTTAAACTTATAACACCCCTATTTTTTTAGCAGGGGTTAAAAAGAGAGCTAGTTCAATTCTAGCAATTGAATCCCAACGTGACATCGGATGCCGACGAATAAAATATTGTACGCTATCATTTTATTTTAACGTTTCAATCAAATAGTTCAGTACCCTTACTTTGAGTTTACAGTGTTCGTACTCAGTGACTGCGTATATCTGTGCCGCTGCACATTCAAAACCAAATTTCGTTTTCATACGAGTTATCCAGTGAAAATGGAGTTTTACTTTTCAAACGGTCCGGTAGTTCTGATTTTTTTATATTTTATCTGGGATCGTTAGTGAGCGTTTAAAATGTAAAATGCACAACTCCCCCTCCGCGCCCGCCGCCATATTGAAGAAACCGGCAATTTCTTCGGATTTTTGCTTATATCCTCGTTTAGGAGCATTTAAGCTAGAAAAGAGCTTACGCAATGTTGTAGAGAATTTAATTTAGTATAATTTACATTTCGAATTTTGTTTCTAGGACAAATAGTTACGGAGATATGAACATTTAGAACAAGAACAAACAGCCAGTTGTTCAGTCTTCATTCACCGAACTAGAGTAGTCATGCCTGCGCTCACGCAAGCAAACGTAAATGACAAATGTATACGTTCTAATCAGGGTGTCTTTGTCGACGGATACATCTGGGAGGAAACAGTCATCATCATTGTATGGAAAATTGTAGTTCTACAAAGTAACTACTAGGGGCCCTGTACTATTCTCCATACAAATCGTTCACGTAGTCACTAGCGAGTACGGTCTCGTTAACTCATGGTAAGGGTCGAACTTGGCACGTCGCAACATTCCACGTATTACAAATTTCAAATTATAATAGTCGATGTCACATTCAGTTCTGTTAACAAAGATATAGTAGTTGTATTCGACGCCAGAATCGTTACAGAATTATTATGCAATTAAATTTTCAAATATATCTGGAATATACCGTGAGGTGAGATTTAACATTCATAGAAAATCACGGTGGGTCTAGACCAAACAAACAAAGAGCTACAACTAAAATAAAGCATACCTACACAAAAATATTTTTGGTAGAATGGTTATGAAGTAGTTGGCTCTGCCAGCCGTAGACCACGTACCTATGTTTCAAATTGTGAAAAAAAAAATATTTTCGACCGCCACATCTCCACCATTTTGAGAAACTTCAAAAACTGACTCGACAAAAAAATCTGTATAATTATTGAACCTGCTCACAAAATTTGACGAGAATTGGTCGAGAAATGCAGCATGTAGGCGAGAACAGCCGTAAATCCGGACAAACGGACATCTGGACATAGGTACGATTTTTTGTGGCCAAGCTGAAATGGGGACGCTTTGCTCGCTGGGTCAGTAAGTATTCGTTCACTTAGTCTATACTCAGTACTCACCGTTAGAAAAGAATTTGTCTGAAAGAGATTCGGCAAGCGTAGCGTAGGACGCCTCCCATTCCAGCTAAGTAAGTGGAGTCACGGAGTCTGTGACGATTTAGCGTTGCATCAAACTTAAAACCGGGTAAAATGGCGCGTATTGGGTGGCCTATGTCCCATGGACTGCTATAAGCATGATGACACTTACCGTCAAAGTCAACAGTGCCGGAGCCGTCAGAGTCAATTTCCTCAATCATCATGTCCAACTCTTCTGCGCTGATTTTGTCGTCTAGTTCTCTGAGGATCTCTCTTAATACTGCCGTCGTGATGTAGCCGTTACCTGGAAAGCATAATGACTGTTTAGTCAGCACAGCACTTCATTGATGAAGTCCAAAAACAGAAGAGTACAGAAGATTCTCTCTTGATCTCCGAAAAAGCTACCTACGAACTGTATTTTAATGGTTGTATGTGTAAAATGTGATACACCATATAACGACGCGGGTGAGTCGTTACGACTAGCTATGAACATGCGCTGGTTTCGCTCGTATAAAAGCGAACATCCCTCTGTTCGCTGGTACTAAGCTACTTGCAGCGCGTGTCTGTCGGCATTTTGCACAAATAACCAATAAAACACAGTTATCATGCGGTTTTAGTACATAATAGCAAAGAGAACCTTCTTCTGTAGTGTTCCGTTCGGGTATGCAAACTTGAGAAATTCCTTAAATTCAAAGGGCAAATTCTAAAATTATATTCTGTGCTTTTACACAGAAAGACAATTCACAGAATTGAGCACTATCAAGTTTATCCGAGGCGGCTTTTATTTTTACTAAAAATATTACAGAATACGAACACGCGTAACAGAAAGAAAATCTTATTGTCGAAAGTGTTCTCCGTAATAGCCAAACCAAAATTACCGTGCAAACTACCTGCTCAAATGAAACCCGTTAAATAACTAACAAGGGTCGACCATCCGAGAGTCCCAGAGAAGTCTAGATATTTCCAACTCAGACTTTAATTCTTCCAGCATTTGCCTTGAAGCAAGACTAATTACCGGCGCCTTTGCTGTTAATAATGTACTGGTTCTACGCTTCCAAAATCTCGCTTAACACAGACAGGGCTTTAATTAAGTAATACTAAGCTTAACCTATGACCCGGCTTGAATGTGCTACGCTACAGAGTCCCTATGAGCAGAAATACATACTATTTCGTACGTTCAATGCTTATAAATATGAAGTTTTTCTGCGTCATATTAAGGTCTTAAAAGAGGGTTATAACGATTAATATAGTTATTGCCTGATACCTACATCTTCTGTCTCAAGAAAGTATCGGCTAATAGACAGATCTCTTTATTTTATTACTTACTCCTTAAATATAATATTAGTAACTCGTTGAGTTGTTCTCGGAAACACAATTTAATCTCGCTGAAGTCGGGTTTCATAAAAATAAATTAGTTACCTTCTTTGTCGTACAACCGGAATGCTTCTTTAAGTTCTTGTTGCATAGCTTCAGCGTCCTCTTCAACCATGAATCTTGATGCCAGGGTCACGAACTCTTCAAACTCGAGTTCTCCAGAACCTGTGACAAAACAATTTTGAACTATGTACCTATATTCGGAGTTAGATAACAGAATGATGATGAGACAAACGACGCTTTTTGCAGAGATTGGGGAGATATTATTCAGGAGCTGTAAGAAAAACGAGACCTTTTTCTAGCAGTGGATACATTAGTTACGTAAACTTCGTTGGCACAGAGGAGAAAAATGACATAATTGTCTCTTTCTCGGTTTCCGTAGCCGAATAATCCTATGAACATATGTTGATGTCTAGCCGTTGCCACGGTTGCCAACTTGCGGCTATTACACTTTCCTAAATTTAGTCACTAACGAGAGGGATGCAGCAATATGTGAGACACGTATGGAGATAACTCCATCTCACTCCTTCGTATTGCTGCATCCCTCACTGAGGATGCTATATTTAGCCAAGTGTGATAAGCCTTTACCAATAATGGTCCAAATTGATTTGACATCACGCGATTACAATGACACCTGAGCGACAGATATTCGTATACAGATATTACAGATAAACAAAAAAAATATTTGCTTATTCCCTCGACATTGACTTGTAGATTTCTTTTCTTGAGATTCGATCACTTTCATCTTGTTAAATAAGAAATTTCACGCTGTAAATGTCCGTTGTTTGGGCTTTTTATTAAAGCTGCTAAAATCAGTACCAAAGGTTTTAGTGATACTGGTCTCTAAAAATAGGAAAAATACAAAGGTTACACTGAAGTGCTCTGCCTGATGAAAATGTTTTGTGCTTTTATTGGAGTTTTCCACAAAAGTTATCAAACAAAGTACTAGCATTAACAATATTTTTGTTTCAAATATTATTTTACTTATTTCTCTTCTTTCATAGTCCAGTCTTATTTTTCACCGCCCAAGTATCACACAGGTTATATAAGAGTTTCAGTATATAACCCTTGTGCCACATAAATAAGGGTTTCCATGGCTGCATAGGCAGTCTGTTTGTCTGCCTACTTTGAGACAACAAATACATAAGTTCTTTGAAAAAAGTTGTCTTCACAACGCTGCATATATCGCCTGTAACACACGAAACGGCCTACAATGATCAAAAAAGAGAAACCCAGATTTTTTGGCGATACTTTCTCAAATTTCTTATATATCCTGTATAATTTTGCCCAGATTAGTTACGGGCTTTTTTAATTCCAAATAGTCATAATCGGCGTTTACGCGAGAGAGGTCTAGACCCTCGTTCCGGGTCATTCCTGGTGCAAAGGTTGTCCATCGCGATTCAGCGAGGTAATGCGGCGAGCGTCATGGGAACCTTCGCACCGGGAATGACACGGGGCGGGTTATTCGACTAGTGCCTAACGTAAAGGTACATGATGGATGAATGTATTTATTTATTTTAAAATTGTGATTAGGATAAGATGGACTATGTATTTGTTTCGGAATTACAATAAAGGTTTCAATAGTCATAATGAATCAGATTATATAAAGTTCCTTATCACAATATGCGCAAATGCGCATACAATACCAACTACACAATAAAATAGCTACGCTAACTTTGCAAATATTTTACCGAAGTCTGACAGCCCGGTCGGAGCTATTTACGCAACTAAAATAACTCCAATTCAAAAATATTGCTGAAGTTTAATCTCTAATACGCGGAGGAGGCTTTTTTATCGAAGCTGTAACGAGCCCTTGGTAGAAAAACGTCGTAATTAATTTAAAACTATAAAGCCGCTTATGACGTTATGTTTTTGGGGTATGAAAAGTGGAAGAGTATTTTGCCTATCTTCGGTAAGAGCACTTAGAAAATTAGTGGCGGATCGGGGAGTACCCTTTAATAGGTATTGGCGTGCGCGGTGTGTCAGCTGAGGCATGTCGATCGGAAAATTAATTGGATATTGTATATCTGAGGCTCGCAGTAGTTTTCTATGTAAAATATATTGTACCGTGTTTGTATATTTAATAAAATATGAGACTATTCAAATTCAAACTCTTTATTTCGGTCTTGAATCCATAATTATGAAATATATTATATTTATTACTATGCATAAAAGTTCCTTGCATGACGTAAACATTATAAAAAAGGCCAAGAGCATGTCGGGCCACGCTCAGTGTACGGTTCCGTAGGTTGCCCATCCTTCACAATAGACGGGCTTAAAACAGCGGTTTTATTTGATACTAATGAACATAAAGGATGGCATTATTGCTTTTAAATAATATTTAATAAAAATTTGGCTTTAAAATTAGAAACGGGCCCATATGACGATGATAACTGAAGGATGGGTTTTAAAATCCCACTGTTCAAGCGAAGTTTGAAAAAAAATCTATTTGAGTTCCATCGTGTCCTCTACACACGGTGGAACTCAAATAGACATTTTTTCAAACGGAGAAGCGGTTGTAACGGAGTTATAACCAGCGTCATTGAGAGAATGATTTCAAGCTCTATTAAAAGGTCGTAAACGCCATAGTAACTGTAATTACTTATTACCTTCTAGAAATTACCGATTATACGCGCCAGATTGAGCGGAATGTTTTAATACAGTATGACAGTTAACTATGTAATATGTGTAACGTTCGACGTATAAGGACACCGCGCGGCACTTACGTCATTTTAAAGAAATTATGAAATTTTGCTATAACTCAAAAACGGCTCGACCGATTTTATTCAATAATATATAGTTTTCATTGAAAATACTTAAATGTCTCATTTTCATGAATTTTACCTTAATTTTTTTACTCATGGTTGGAAAGTTAGAGAGGGGACACTTTTTTCTGGATTTCCGGCGAATATTTATAAAACTGCTGACTTTATCAAAAAATAATGTTTTTTTAAAGACCTATTTAACGACCACCCACACACTAGTGTTGGAACGAAAAAAAGGATTTCCATGCACTTGAGGTGAACGAGATGTACCCGAATTTTTTTTTTTTTTTTTTTTGCTTTTACCGTTTTTTCGGCGTGGTAAATACACAAACTCATACCAAATTTCAGCTTTCTAGTACTAATGATCACGGAGCTAAGCCGCGGACGGACGGACAGACGGGCATGGCGAAACTATAAGGGTTCCTATTTGACTACGGAACCCTAAAAAGAAAGCAATATTAAATTATGATAGGTTCTTGAAAAATCGTCCTTCAATATATGAGTGAGAGTTTTAAGCAAATATAAATAAATAATAATAAATATCAGACATCCTCACACAACTCGATCTATAATCCCAAATACTATAGTCCCAAATTAAGCTCAAGAAGGCTTGTGTCATGTCATGGGTACTAGACGATGATATACATACTTACATAGATAAATATATATAGTTATAAATACATGTAACATCCATGACCTAAGCACAAATATTCGAGTTCATCACACGAATATTTGTCCTGGCCGGGATTCGAACCCGGGACCGCCGGCTCTGTAGGAAGGTGCTCTACAAACTGAGCCAACCGCGTCGTCACGCAAATAGCTGACACCTTACATAAATTGAAATATAAAACATAGAAATTGTGTAGATGATTTATTAATGTTTTACATTATAAAACGAATGTACCTTAGGGTGGAGCGTAGATGTATGGAGAAAAAAAAAAGTGGTCTGATCGACCTGGAACATTTGTAATATGTTGCCTTTAGATAAGATATTAATGAATATATATATATGTAATTGATTTTGAATATGTTTCAGCCCTCTACTTGAGCTAGAAAAAATTTTTTTTACTCATAATTGGTAAAAAAAAAACTTTTTTTTTACGTAATTAGTATCAGATTTATAAAGAAGGGTTTCAACTTTATATGTTTTGAGGTTATTTCATACTTACGGCAACTACTACGTGAACCTGTGACCCAAATTAAAATTCAGTATTTAAAAAAAAAAATATTTTTAATGTTATTATATTTTTATGCAACAAATACCTTTTATTTCGAGTATTATGTGCTTAGAAAAAAAATACTTGACTTTCATTAAAAAAAAAACAAGATTTTGATAAAAAAAATTTTTTTTTCAATATGGGCTTGATCATAATATTCAAATGACAGTAGAGGGCTAAAAGTAGTATTGAATATTTTTATTATTATTTTTCTCGTACACCTGGCAGCCTAATGCAACGTTTTAGAGGCGTTCTGAGTTGAATTTCCAAAAAAAAAATAATTCGCTCCACCCATGTACCTATCGATTTTTATATTCATTATTATAGATTGCCATGTGTAATAATTTTTATTATGACACTAGTTTTCAATACTATCTTCCTTCGTTGTACCTATCTTCCTTCAAAAAATCCTTGAACTGAGTACGTTCACTTTGCCTAAAAGGCAAAATTAATTTCGAAACGCTCTGAGAGCACTTTCATTTCCACTTTTTAATTTTCTGTACGCCAAAAAGGAACTAAATAAAATAATTTATCGCAATGAAAACCTTTCTTCGTTCTCCCAAAGCCTTTAATCTTAATCCAGCGTAATTGGTTTACATTAATTTGGAAAGGTATTTCGTTTTCCGAACAAAATCATGGACACGAAATTATTTGAGTCATGCATTATATTCGTATTATTGAGAAGGACTATATTATATTCCTTCTCTTTCAGCTCTATGACTATAGACCTCGTTTATTATCGACTCGAATATTTCTAGCTAAGCCAAATTTACTCTTCTCACCAGCTCAAACATGGTGATTTTGCGATATAACAGTGAACAAAATGCGATTTTGTTTCGACCGAGAGTTAATGTAGTTAGGTAATTAACTTTTTATTTATTTTTAAATTTTTGGTCACAAATTGTCATTTTTCAGCCACAGGTTAATTATAAAATTCGAGTCTATCAAACTTCGCTGCACTCTGTCTCTTACATATCTATGATATCTATATGAAAATGAGAGTGATAAAAACATTACCTATCAATTCGAATTTCGATTTTCGAATCCGACTTCGAATAAGAACACGTTCCAAAAATTGAATGTGTTTTCACTGTTGAGCAGCAGCTAACATTAGGGCTACTGTTAACAGTTTTTTGTTTTTCACTGTGATAGATCTTTAATCCCATCATTCCCTTTATATTCACCAAACTACTTAAGCACATATCGAATCTTGGCCCGGGTAGCGTGCTCAATATTGAATCTCGGTAGTGTAATAAATATCAATTTCTTAATTACGTCGCGTCGCCCCAATTTGAGCAGTTTATTACATTATCTGATCCTGAACTTTCATGCCTTTGCCTTTGTTTTCTTTGGGAGCGCGGTTCAATTATAGCTGACCTTATCTTTGGTAATTAAATAAACTAGCCAACCTTACAATGCGTGGATGTAATATATATGTATTATCATGTTATTCATGAATATATGAATAGTATAATAATAACTAACTATTATCATCATCGTCATCTCCTTGCCCTTATCCCACTTATGTAGGGTCGGCACAACATGTTTTCTTCTTCCATTCATCTCTATTATTCGTCATTTCAGCGCTTACTCCTCTCTTTCTCATGTCCTCTCTCACACAATCCATCCATCACTTTTTTGGCCTACCTATCGCTCTTCGTCCTTCGACATTCATCCCTAACATTTTTTTACCAATATGACGTTCATCCCTCCTCATTACATGCCCATACCACGCAAACCTACTGCTCCTCATTTTGTCCGTCACGGGTGCTACTTTCAAACTTCCCCTTATATACTCATTTCTAATCCGATCTTTCCTCGTCACTCCGCACATCCATCTCAACATTCTCATCTCGGCTGTGTGCATTCTTCTTTCATCCGTCACTTTCGTTGCCCAAGACTCTGATCCATACATTACGACAGGTCTTATGATCATTTTATAGATTTTCCCCTTAAGTTTAAGGGACATTCGTGGATCACAAGCTGTTCCAGAGACCTGTCGCTTATTGACTAGCGGGCCTATGATGGTTGATTTTATCACGCGATAAACAAGTGACAAAGCACCGCTATTTTGACAAAGTGCGAGTGTAAGTGACAGAATGCCTTGTCACTTATTTATCTCGTGAAAAACGCAACCATCATAGGCACCTTAGGCACAAGCAACCATATTTTTTAATCGGTTGACAGTTTTGTAACCGGTTAGAGAGTTTGACTTTAAGACTTTTATTTCGTGGGTCTGGGGCCCAATTCGAGAATGCCGTTGGAGATATGGCCAAACGTCAAATCTCCATTAGATAACAGTTATATCGCCATTGAACTGTCATTTAAATGCGATGAGCTTAAAAGTGACATATCTCATCTCAATTTTGGAAATACAAAGGCGATAATGATTGTCAAAAATGTTATTTATGTATATAAATTTCTGTTTTGAACGAAACGTAACGGACCAATTTCACGTACTATGCGGTCAATTTAAAGTATGCGCCTGTTATTTATGCCGTCACATACAAAGGAAACGAAAATTTTGCGCGTCCGAATTGACGAAGTTGCGATATCGCCACTTGTCAAGTAGGCACACGTCAAAAGTGACGGATGGCGATGAAAATGAGAGATCTCCATTATATCTCTAAAATTGGTCGAATACCCCCCCTGGATCAATGAATACGGACCGCAAAGTATTTCATAAATCAGATGAACCGTTATCGCGTTTCAAGCCCTGCTCATATCATGCTGCTTACATCGTTTTTTCATTTTACCCTATTTTTAGGGTTCCGTACCCAAAGGGTAAAAACGGGACCCTATTACTGAGTCTTCGCTGTCCGTCTGTCCGTCTGTCTGTCACCAGGCTGTATCTCAAGAACTGTGATAGCTAGACAGTTGAAATTTTCACAGATGATGTATTTCTAATGCCGCTATAACAACAAATACTAAAAATAAAATAAAATAAATATTTAAGGGGGCTCCCATACAGCAAACTTGTTATTATAGATTATGGTATGGAACTTCATGCGCGAGTCGGACTCGCACTTGCCCAATTTTTTTTTTAATTGTCCACCTACACGATTAGTTTTACATAGTAGAATTATTCGAACATCTTTCCACGTTTTGACGTTTTAACAATCAATACTAACACTTTCCTAACATCAGAAGTGGGATAAGTAATAGTTCATTTTACACACGTGTAAAATACATTGCTATGTTTACTACAGATTGCCTCCCATACAATTTTCGCCTCTTTGTTGAACTCGAATTCAGTAGATAACCGAAATTTAGGATCACCCTTAACCTTGCAAGGGTTCTTTTGTTATAACGCTCCGGGCATTTAGTTGCCTTCAGTGGTTCGTAACAAAGACTTGCTTAATACAGCAATCGTGGCTATATCAAAGGCAATACTGTTGTTGTGTATACAATTGGCGTCGCTTCTGGGCTTGTCTCGGTTTCCGAATAAGCTTATTATATTTTTACTGGTTTAGTAGTTTAACTTTTTGAATACCTAACCAAACCCTTCGTAACACCAGAAGTGGGATTAAAATACATTATTATTGAGGGGACCATAATTTTTGAGGGGACCAGACAAAAAACGCGCCTTAAGCGTGAAGGGCTGAAGGCGTATTAAACAGAAAGAAAACCATTACTACTTCCTTGCAGTGACGGGCGAAAAATGGTGTAATATATTATGCGGGAAATCGTATTAAGACCCAAGTAGCAAATAGGCTGTATAAAAGGCTATGCAGCCATTATAACTCTAATTTAAGCTGTATACAGTTTGTATATCGCAATATTTACTACAGATCATATCGCCTTCCCTATCATTTTCCAGTCTCTGTTAACCGAAATTGAAGGTCATCCTTCAAGACCTCCTAGCAATATTTAAGATCACCTTGCAAAGGTTCATTGTTATAACGCTCCAGGCATCTTGTTGAGTGGTTCGTAACAAAGACTTCTGGCTTAATACAATGTCAAAGGCAATGCTGCGGTTATTGTGTTTACAATTGGTGTCGCTTCTGGGCTTGTCTGTGTTTTCGAATAAGCTGATTATATTTTAGGCGCTGCCATATCGCGACAAGATTTTTGATCCTCCGGGAATTGGAGTTTTTGTGTGATTGTGTGCAGACGTCGTTTAAGAATCCTTGTGAGATTTTACTACGAGTATGTGTTCGTATTGTATTGTTTTTTCTTTTTGTAAGTTTCTTAGACGATGAAAAGGAATGAACAGATAATTTATCATCAATGTACCAATTTACAATCAATGGCCCATCGCGACCTTACATTTTCATTGTTTTTATATGAAACCCGCTGCTTTTAGATCTCTTACTAATGTACAGGTTTTACACATACGTGACGAAATTGCAACGAATTAAGTATATATATATATATATTTTTTGTACTACTATAATCTCTTTTGTTTTCTTTTGTCTCAGAAAATCAAATGTAAACATCTGTGTATGTTGCGTACATAAGTAGCAACATTATGTTTAAATATAAGTTTTTATATTTAATTGTTGATGTAGCAACATTCTTCCTTCTCCATCCGTGCGTCACCACGAATACACGCCGTCCTTCTGTTCATCAAGTCTTTATTTATTTTTTCCATCTTCCCCGGCTCCGACACCCTGGAAATACACGTAAGCCCTGCGCTCTACATTGGTCCTTCGAGTTAGTAAGAAAAAAGAAACGCCCTGTGTCCTAAAATCCATTTTGAGCCCCGAGGAAGGAATCACAAGACATACAAAAGGTCAGCCATTTTATTTCGTCTTCAGTCGCCGGAAGGAAAGCACTTTGACAAACATCATAGGTCATAAGTCAAAATTGCACTCTATATGCAATTTGTGCAATCGACAAGTATTTTTACTGTCGCAACACTAGCCTATGCATGTGGCCCTACTGCGCGACGCAGCAAATAGGAACGCCGCGCCGCCAAGCAAGCCGTGCGGTTGGTACTACTGCGCCGCTGCAGCGAATAGGATCGCCGAACGAGCAAGCGAGACGCCAGCAACTGTCAGCAACTTCACGTCGTGTTAGAAACAGACGCCATTTTTGCCGTTTTGTGTTCAAGTTTCATTTCAACGGAGTTTTCAAACTTACCAAGTGAAATTTTTGTGGGTTTTTGTGTTGAAATATTAAAGTTGTGGTCGCTATTTTTATTCAGAGACATTAAGATAGCCATAAAAAGTAGTGTTGTAGAATGTCCGAGCTAAAATTGTGTAAAGCCGCCAGGGCGCGCGCTAAAGGTTCAATAACGCGCTTAAAGAACTCTTTCAACAAGGAGGAGTTCCTGGAAGCCCCACTAGAGCTAGTGGTGGTTAAGCGCCAAAGGCTCATTGAATCTTTTACGGAGTATGAGCGCTTGTCCGTTAAAATTGACGCTTTAGGCACCGAAGCCCCGGAGGACTCAGACGCTGATGAAGTGGAGGACAACTATATGTGCTTACTCGCACTATTGGACTCCATAATAAACGCGAATCGTCAGAAGAGCAGCCCCTCGCCGTCTGAAAGTGGAATGTCCTCAGGCCCGGGAAATATTAAGTTACCTAGCGTAGTAATTCCAACCTTCAACGGTAAGTACACAGACTACATCGAGTTTATGAGCATGTTCACTGCTATGATACACAGTTCAACATCGTTTACAGCTGTGCAAAAACTATACTACTTAAAAGGTTTTCTTGAGGGTGAACCGTTAGCTTTAATAAATAATTTGCCTCTGACAGACGACAGCTATCCAGAAGCACTAAAACTCCTAAAGAAACGTTATGACAATAAAAATATTATAATTCATGAACACATAACCGCTCTTTTGGACTTGCCCACAATAACGCGATCAAGTGTGACTAATTTACGACAATTTATTTCAGTTGTCAAACAAAATCTCGCAGCATTAAGGAACTTGGGAGAGAGTGTTGATAGCTGGGACTCTATCATCATTTGCATCCTGTCGAGGAAACTAGATATGGTGACATATCGGCAATTCCAGCTGGATCGAGACAACTCTACTCCTGCAACACTGAACGAGTTTGTAGATTACCTAGAGAAGCGTGCGCAGGCTTTCGAGAACGCCGACTGCAACGTGCAGAAGGTGCAACGACTCGTCAGCCACCCTGTTGCTGCAAAGAGCCTGCCACCAGCCGCTGCATGTCTCTACTGTAAGTCAGACCATAAATTATTTAAGTGCCCAAGTTTTCAATTGGCTCAAATAAATAAACGCTTGGAGTTCGCTTCGGCAAACAAATTATGCAATATTTGTTTGTCGCAACACAAGCGCAAATGTAAATTCCATTTTCGGTGTGCCGTGTGTAAGCTTGAGCACAATACTTTGCTTCATCATGATGTACCCACACAAAATACAAGCACTTCTGTAAGTATGTCTGTTGCAACCCACTGTCAGAATTATGTCTTGTTGCCAACTGCACGTGTAAAACTTGTAGCAGAATCAGGAATGATTATATATGCACGGGCGCTCCTTGACAGTGCATCTCAGGCATCCTTCATCACACAGAAGGTGGTGGATATATTAGGAAAGTCGATGCATGGAGCTAACACCACTATAATCGGCATCACAAATGCGGAACAAAAAGTTGACAAATGTATAAACCTTGATGTGCACTCTGCAGTTTATCCATTCAAAGTAAATGTCAACTGTCATGTCGTTAAGACAATAACAACCAAATTGCCACAGACTCGGATTGATATGTCACAAATAACATTCCCTCCCAATTGCAAGCTAGCGGATGAGGACTTCTATAAGCCTGGTGATGTGCATTTGTTGCTTGGAGCTGACATATTCTTTCAGATCCTCCTGCCGCAACCGCAGAGTAGTATGAGCAGCCAACGCCTCACACCTGCCGGCAACGAGAGATCTGCAACAGCGAGCAACACACACCCTGGCAGCCCATCGCTAGTCCACACATCCTTCGGCCTGGTGGTAGCTGGCCGCACACAGGCGCCTGCTGCGACCAATAATCAGGTTGTAACTTTATTTTGTAGAGAATGTGACAATAGTATTAGCAATCAACTGAGTGCATTTTGGGAAACTGAAAAAGTGCCTGAAATCTTCCCCGAGCAGTTACCAGAGCATGAGTATTGTGAAAATCTCTTTAGGGAAACTACTAAGCTTGAGAATAATAAGTACCAAGTGTCAATGCCCATCAAGGTCCCTTTGGAGCAAATGAACTCTGAGTTAGGGGAGTCATTTCACTTAGCGCTCAATAGATTTCTAAATTTAGAAAAGAAGCTCCACAAAAACCCAGCTCTTTTCAGCGAATATAAAAAGTTTATAGATCAGTATCTGGAGCTGAATCATGGTGAATATCGTGATATTGGCACATTCGATTTAAGTAAAGATCCTGCTTACTTTCTGCCACACCATGCAGTAATAAATGAAAGCTCACGCTCGACCAAGCTCCGGACTGTATTTGATGGTAGTATGCTTACTAACAAAAAAGTGTCGCTCAATGATATGCTGCTCAATGGTCCTGTAGTCCAAAGAGACCTCTTTGATATCCTTGTGCTATTCAGAATGGACAGGTTCTTTTTTATCTGTGACATTAAAAAGATGTTCCGCTGTATAGAGATAGATCCAGCTCAGCGATTGCTGCAAAACATTCTCTGGAGAGAATCAGCGGAGCAGGATGTCAAGTGCATTCAACTTAACACAATCACATACGGTCTCAAGAGTTCAAGTTACTTGGCCACTCGCTGTCTCAGGGACCTTGCTGAAAGGCATGAGAGTTCTTTGCCTCTAGCATCATCGGCAATACAAAACAATACTTATGTAGATGACATTCTGGTCTCATGTAGCACGGAACAAGAGTTATTGCAAACACAAGCTCAGTTAACTCAAATGCTCAGTATGGGAAGCTTTCAGTTGCACAAATGGGCTTCAAACTGTAAGTCTATTTTAGATAATGTGCCCAAAGACAGTCAACACTTTGGGGAAGTGGAGCTTCAGAAAAATGACGCGTTTGTGAAAACGCTAGGCATTCAATTTGACGTCAAGTCTGATGTCCTCAAGAGCACATGCCCTGAGCCATATACTAGCGCAAACGATTCAAAACGCGACATTTTAAGCTATATAAGCAAGTTTTACGACCCATTGGGGAAAATCGGGCCGATTTTCGTCCGCGCAAAAGTCATTATGCAACAGCTGCACATAGCAAACCTGGCCTGGGACTCCACTCCTCCAGATAGTATTCGTAGTATGTGGACTGACTTTGCTAAGGATCTTTCGCAAATGCAACCAGTTGTTATACAGCGCTGTGTAAAGCCGGAGAAGACTGTACTTAATCAGCTGATCGGGTTTGCCGACGCTTCGTCAGTAGCTTACGGCTGCTGTGTATACTTGCGCACTATTGATGACGATGGGAATGTGCGTGTCGAGCTGCTATGTTCTAAGTCTCGCATTAATCCATGTAAGAGTAAACTTACCACCCCGAGGCTAGAATTGAATGCTGCACTGCTGTTATCAGGGTTGATAAAGAAAGTCCATAATGCACTCTCTATAAAGGTAAAAATACATGCAACTCACCTGTTTTCTGACTCACAGATCGTGTTAGCGTGGTTGAAAACTGATCCAACAAAGCTCCAAACATATGTAGCAAATAGAGTACGTTCCATAGGGCAACTGGCGCAAGGTTGTGATTGGCACTATGTAAATACTAATGACAATCCGTCAGATTGTCTCAGCAAGGGTCTTCAACCTCAAGAAATACATGACCACACCTTATGGTGGCATGGCCCATCATTTTTACATGATGAGCAATATAACTTTCCAGATGAAACACGAACGCCTGGAGAGCTCCCTGAATTGAAATCTGATCATGCGCTGTGTCTTACGAGCACAGTCAGTAATGATACTGATGTCTTTCACATTCTGAAAAGGTATTCTACTATAGGTAAAATGACACGAGTTTTAGCATACATTCTTAGGTTTTGCAATAATGTGAAACCAACTTCTCAAAATGTCAAAGGATTTCTTACTGCTTCGGAATTAGATAAGGCGCTCATGTTGATAGTCAAGCAAGAGCAAACTCAATTTTATAGTGATGACATTAAGTTGCTGCAATCTCACAAGCAACCTAAAGGCGATTTAAGGTCATTGACTCCCTTCCTTGATAGTGAAGGCATTTTAAGAGTTGGTGGTCGCCTGCAAAATGCGCCGCTTCCATATGCTGCACAGCATCCGGCCATATTGCCGAAAAAATCCTTTATTACAGAGTTGATTGTGAGAAATGAGCATATTTGCTTACAACATGCAGATCAAAGACTAGTTTTGTGTTCCTTAAGACAACGATTCTGGATAGCTGACGGTTTGCGCAGTGTGAAAAAGGTTATACATAAATGTGTAATATGTTTCAGATTGAAGGCTGCTGCGACGACTCAGCTGATGGGTTCCTTGCCGGCAGCGCGCGTCACTGCTTGTCGCCCTTTCGAGAGGGTCGGAGTGGACTTCGCTGGGCCGGTGACGGTAAAAAACAGTCGCATCAGAAAACCAGTAATCAGTAAAGGATACATAGCTTTGTTCGTATGTTTTGCCACGAAGGCGATTCATCTTGAGCTCTGCAGCGATTTAACGACAGAGTGCTTTCTTGCCTGCTTCAAGCGCTTTATAGCGCGGCGTAACCTGCCCAGCGACGTGTACTGCGACAATGCATCTACGTATAAAAGCGCAAGGAATCAATTAGATGAGTTCTATCGCTTGCATGCCTGCCAAGACCACCAGCGCGCTGTACAATCATACGGAGCCCACAAGGGTATCAATTTCCATTTCATACCGTGTTATAGCCCGATTTTCGGTTCGTTGTGGGAAAGCGGTGTTAAAAGCATGAAAAATCATTTGAAACGCGTTGTTGGGAGGGCTCTACTAACGTACGAGCAGTTGAACACCGTGCTGGTGGAAATAGAGGGCGTCCTAAACTCACGTCCGCTCACAGCTCTGTCGACTGATCCAAATGATCTGTCGTACCTCTCGCCAGGTCATTTCCTCACTGGTGCTCCGCTCAATACTTACCCAGAACAAGATGTAAGTAGCAAGCCCACTAATCTACTCAAATTCTGGTCAATTTTAACCAGCATGAAACAGATATTCTGGAAGTATTGGAGCAGGCACTATTTAAATCAACTGCAAAACCGACCTAAATGGCAGTCGGTTATGCCAAATCTCGCTGTTGGTAGCTTAGTTATATTACGGAATGATAATTCGCCTCCCCTCGAATGGCCCATGGCTAGGGTCACCAGTTTATATCCCGGTAAGGATAATTTAGTACGGGCAGTTGAGGTGCTAACGGCAAGCGGTCATACTCACAAAAGATCTATTCATAAAATCTGTGTACTACCTATAGAGCCCTAGATGTTCTATTTTTATGAATGTTTGTGTATTTTAGTTTAAGATAAAGACTGAAATTAATGTCTATGTCGTTTGTTTAGTTATGTTATTTTATAAAACTGAATAATGCTTCAGTTACGTTATTATATATAACATCAAATATAAGCACTTTGTGTGCCATCAAAATGTGCTAGAATAGCAATTCTTAATAATATATGTACAATTTAAGCATATAACTGTTTTGTATTAGACGGATAGTCTTGCAGTGTTATCTTATTTCTGTTATTGTTTTGTATGTTAACGGATAGATACATACATGCTAATCTTTGCTATATAAAGATGTGCTGCATCGTTAGTCTAACCCATTTAGTAATAATCTTATTTGAATACTTTGATGTTACATAATGCTGTATCAATGTATGATATACTTTATTGTTATCTTTAAACAAGCAAAAGTAAATTAATATACCTAGTAAATAAATTAATTAATACCTTTTGCAGTAATTTAGAAAAGGCCCTATTAGATAATGTTATTCTGATAAATATTTGTTATTGTGAGGCCGCAGTATGTTGCGTACATAAGTAGCAACATTATGTTTAAATATAAGTTTTTATATTTAATTGTTGATGTAGCAACATTCTTCCTTCTCCATCCGTGCGTCACCACGAATACACGCCGTCCTTCTGTTCATCAAGTCTTTATTTATTTTTTCCATCTTCCCCGGCTCCGACACCCTGGAAATACACGTAAGCCCTGCGCTCTTCAGTGTAGGTAAAATCATATTAGATAGATATGGTACGACAGTTAAATATTATCAAATTATAGCGCTCCAAATTCTTCATCGATCTTTCCTTACCGTCTATATCGACATCCTCGATGATTCCGAGAAGGTCTTGAGGATTAAATTCAAAGAGACTCAAATGTCAACTCATTGTCGTGTTTCGTGGTAGACTCCGGCAATGCCGAACATAGTGCCCACCATCACAGTGCCCATGACTCCCTTCTCGTGGTTGAACACCTCTCGAGGACTAGAAACATGTTCTTATAACAGCTCACCATCGTGGTTGACTCCTGCAATGCCGAAGATAGTGCCCACTATCACTGTGCTCATTTATGCGTGGTTGAGCACCGCTTGAGGACTGGAAATATGTCCAAACATCAACTCACCATCTTCGTCGACTTCTTCAATGATCTCCTTCAGGGTCTCGTCGGTGACGCCGAGGCCCAACATGCCGAAAATGGTGCCAACCATCACTGTGCCGATGCATCCCTTCTTCTCGTGGTCGAACGCCTCGAAGGCCTTCTTGAGGACTGGAAACAGATTCTTTGTTAAAAAGGACAGGTTCGGTGACGGCACCAATCGTGGACATGTTAAGCACAGTAGTACCCAGTAATGGGCAGCAAAGGTATAATGCCTTATAGCCCACCATTTATGATCTTTGCTAGATATGACTGATATGAGACTATCTGAACATAGTGTTGTTAGTTTAAAAGTATCTTCTGCTCTTAAAATTTGAGTTTTCAAAAAAAATGGCCATAATTGGTTGTTATCCATAACTGGTGCCGTCACAGTTCAGTCAGCATCAAAACAAACTGTCAATTTTAGTACGCAATTTGACATAAGCCAGTATTAAAATTGTAATTGTCCTTTCGATGTGATCTCAGACTTGGAAAATATTCAATATAATAAAAATTCATAGAAAATATATATGACCCAGGAACAGATATTCGTGTCCATCGTACCAATATTTACCGTACCGTATTCGAACCCAGGACTGTCAGTGTCGTAGACTGCTTTTATCACGGAGCCAACCGCGTCCTCATTCAGTTAATGTACTGTTTTATAAACATTGAAAACTGTCCCAAATAAACAGATACTATTACCGTTCGCTTCTTTAAGATATATTTCTTAAATCCCAAAATAAATGACAGTTATCAACGCTAGAAAATGGAGAAATTCTCAGGGAAAATGAGCAAACGAGAGAACACGTTCTATTTTCTTAACTAATTAAATTAAATGGTTATTATCCCCCAGGGTAATTCTAAAATGCAATCACACTAGCCAACCGACGCTACGAGCTTACTTTCTGATTCCACTTTTGAGTTGTTATATAGGTACCTTTAATTAAAACTGAACGTGAAATCAACTTTGCGTGATACAAAAATAAAAGTTTGAGTATTTGTAGCAACGACGCGGCAGAATTTGGATGTAAATAGATCGGTATCGGTCAACATTTTTGATTGAGCCGGTCGCGAAGTAACTTTTATTATTTGTTATTACAAATTGAATATATCCCCGAAAGTTATAAAAGTTAGATAGATATCATTCCCATAACAAGCAAAATAATTTATGCATGTTCCAAAAATATATGTTTTTTTTGGACTTTTTTTATTGCGTTAATTATCTAACAAGTTCCTTAATTTATTTAATTAAACTGAAGAACTAGAAATGAGCCTCGTTTTCTGTTCTAATATCTGTATGTTGATTGAGCTTCTTATGTTGATTTGTTTCTTTTCGAAACTATGCGTGGTAAATGTTCGTTCTTATATTAATTATTTAACATCTTTAAGTGACCCTTTTTTAGGGATTTTTTGGGGAAGAAAATCTCACTTCCCGGCCTAGGCCAGACGTAAAACTTAAAACAAACCACGAACGACAATTAGTAAAGCCCCAGATCGCATATGTATGACCCTCACCTTCGGCTCGGGCCACAAATACCTGTGATCTACAGACATTTACGAATTTACTGCCCTAGGTATGTAATGTACTATAATTTGACAGCTTAATACTGACTAAACCTTGAAAACGTAACTAGAGCAATGTCTCCAACTCGTAGTACACATCTGTCTTCCAAAATCTAGCGGTGAATAGGTATATATTAAAAATACGACTGGGTTTTATTCAACGTAATAAAAAAGAAAATTGGAAGTAACCTTCTTCTTCAAAATAATCAGTTCATTTGAGTAATTATTTGAGCGTTTTAATACGTCTTTTTTTGTCTACAATAATGGCCAATTCATAAAACAATCAACATTATTTACCTAAATTGTAAAAAAGCCGCGACTTTTTAAGACCGCCGGAAATCCCGCCACATTCTTACGGGATCAATCTTATCCGTTCAAAAATTCTGGTTGTTTTAGAATTTTTTCTCTATGATCAAACAATCACTACTTAATTACTAGTTAGAACGGGACTATTGCGATTTATATTGGCAATATATTTAAAACCTAGAGTTTAAAATTTTCAATGATAATTTTTGTTTAAAAACTACTCAAAAACCACACAGAAAACTGTTTTTTTTTTACCTTTTTTTGACTGCACGCAAAAAAAACATGAAACGAACTCAGGGAAAAGTATTATTCACTTAAAAAGTTAGTTGAAATTATGAATTTATTTGTCATAATAAAAAAAAAAAAAATTTAAAATGTATAAGGCCCCTTTTATAACGCTTTTCACTAGCGCGTATAATATACATTTATATTTACGTTTGGTGGGTTTATCACTATTTTCGACAAAAGTGCAACATATTTAATCGCTGATTGAGATTATGCATCTATGTTATCCGATTAACATGGAACAGGTACAGATGAGTAGTAACGCTCGCGATAAAATTATATAACAACTGGGGCAAATACAAATTACGGTAATGGTAAGTAATTATTGCAAAGCTAATACATATTATACAATATACTCACTTGCTACCTGGTCCTTATTGAGGTCCTCAGCCTGTAAACATTAAACAACTATTAGTTTCTTTGATAGTCTTGAAAGCTCCGATCAGTATATTCATTTAACAGCTCTCAACGAATTCAAGAGAAACTCGCAAATTGTAATTTTGAAGCACTTTACACCAAAAATCACCACTGAAGAAAGACGTTTGAATAAAATGGCAATTTGACACTAAAACTGATATCTTGAAAAAAGAATGACAATCGCCGATAAATGAGTACGGTTTAAAAAAAAAGAAATCGGCACTATATTCACAATATTTCAAAATAAACGACGATCGCGAAATTTTCTCACCATTTTCGCTCAAAGGAATTGGGTAATGGAATATGCGATGCCGAACCAAAGAATGAGGAACACAAGTCCTTTTATCTGGATGGAGTGTGCGACTACTCTAAGACGCGCTCCGAGATCACCCAGGTTGCCTCTGTTCTAGGGACTAGGTCCTGCCCCCTTCTGCCCACGATTCACCGCGACTTGGCTTCAGCGATCGCTTTTAACTGTTATTGTTGAGGTCATCATACATTATGCTCTGTTGCCGGATGATCTCTGAGAAAGTGTGCGTGGAGCTAGCGGACTAGTTCCCAAATTAAAACGGTCTGTTTTTTTGTGCAGTTAAATGGTGCCTGATTTACTACGTATAATACTATTGCCCGTCCATAGTATCTCATAAATGTTTAATAATATTCACACGTTGACAAAAAAAAATTACAAATATAGTGATATAAGTATTATAATAACGTAAAGATAAGTAACACAACTGTGAACTAAATGCCCTTTTAGACTAAATGTTACGGCTGAGAACCTTTTTTCCAGCTTAGTCGATATCTTGTCTGTAGAATATACATATAGCTTAAAATATTGTGTTACTTTGAGTTTTTCAAAGTTCAGAATTATTTGCATAGTGTTTAAAACAAAGAATCTCTGGTTAATAATTCCTTCAAAATAATTTATTGGTGAATTATTTAAAAAAAAAATTATATTACAAGCTTTTATTTAACTTACGGTTTAACTTACGGTTACTGCATGTACTGTTAAAATATTCATCCAGATATAAAAGTTTTTTTTTTCTTTTTAACTAATTATAAAATGGGACAGATAGGTATAATTCAATACAAAACTTTGAGTATTTAATGACAGGAGATGCCATGGACGGGCGACCCCCTCCGGCAAAATAACTGGTCAACTGGTCAAGCACGCTATATAAAACTACTTGAAGTCGCTTCACCGCCATTTTGCATTGATCTGTGTCGCGTGACACTTCTCTCTAAAAATGGTGAATTGTGCAGATATTTTCTTGTAAAAGGCGATCTGACAGCTCAAATACGTAACAAGATCGCGTTTCCTATCACAGGTAAGTATTTTTACGAAGTGTTAAATGTGTATTAAAGTATAATCTCCATTTAAAGAAAAAAACCGTTGCGATACGTAAACGACAGAAAAATGTAACCATAAAACGGTGGTACAGGGGCGAGGGATGTGACAAAGTCAAAACCGCGACTCAACATTTGAATGAATCATTCATTCATTCGATCACTGCAGTTCGTTTAATAGTTAGTGTATTATTAGATACTTGCGACCCTCCCGGCTTCGCACGGGTGCAGAACTGATAAATTATGAATGCATTATACATATTATAAACCTTCCACTTGAATCACTCTATCTATTAAGAAAAACTGCATCAAAATCCGTTGCGTAGTTCTAAAGATCTAAGCAAACATAGGGACAGACAGACAAACAGGCAGACAGCAGAAAGCGACTTTGTTCTATACTATGTAGTGATTAAATTTAATATGAAAATGAAAATAATTGTTTGCTAAAAGTATATCTAGGTAAAAGGAACATTTAATGCTGGGCTATGAGTATATGCGTTATACATATACTATTATTTATAGACTTTATTTCATATTCTTTCCATCTTCACTGCTGCCTCCTTATTTCCGTATTCTTCTTTTCTTTTATAGAATGAGAAATGAGGATATGCCGCAGAAGAACCAAGGTAACCGGCATAGCTCACAGGACTGCACGATTGAAGTGGCAATGAGCAAGCCATGTAGTCCGGAGAATCGATGGCCGTTAGGTCAGCAAAGTGCTAGAGTGGCGACCACGTATAGGAAAGCGCAGCGTAGCGAGCGTTGTGATGATTCTTGGGGAGGCCTATGTTCAGCAGTGGACGTCTGTGGCTGATAGATAGATGAATATATTTACTTAATTATAACTTTTTTTATTTTGTTTCATATGTGGCAATTCTAATTAAATTAATAACAATTTGTTTTATTGTTTTCTCTTTACTTATTATTTACTCATATCTTTAAATCACTTTATATGTGGTGTCATATAATCACCTTAATTTTTAGAGGGGCGTACGTTCTTTTCCTGAAGGTTATATTCACTGACCTCTAAACTACAAACACGTTGGACTAAATATTCCATAGGGAATGACAGTTGTTTTCAGTGCCCATTCAAAGCATCCTGCGTGAACGTCTACTAAAATTTACATTTCAGGCAAACGGTTCTTTGATCTGTGACGATCTGTGAATCTCTAATATTAGATCCATGGACGCTCACACAACTTGCACATAGCTATCGGCTCCAAAATGGCGAAAATTAAGTGGTTTCATTTTAGCAACAACAATATGAAGTCGAGTGTACTTGTTTTAGAAGTCCGTGATTGTTTAAGCCCGAAACAACCGCGGGCGACAGTTTTATTTCGCAGTTTAGTTATGCGAGAGTGATAAGTACACAATAAATATAGAGAGATAATTATACATAGAAACAAATATATTTATTGGATAACATCTTCAATATACAGAATTTACAGTTTTCAAATTTCACAATAAATAGTACCTATAAGACAATTCAGTTCATTCATTAAAATGATTTGACTCATTCTTCATATGTGTCCCATCACTATGTTTTTCTTATGTATGCTGCACAGTTACGTGAAAACAGTATCTGTGTGCATGTCATTTTTGATGTGTTGAATTTTGCTGTAGTGTGCGTTTATCGCAACAGCAAAATTTGTGTCTGTTGAGTTATTCGTCTTTTGGTGGTGTGCTGTACGTGTGTACCTCGCCCCCCGCTAAAATTGGCGAAAAAATTTGTTCGAAGAGTTTACGTTATGACATCTCCATTTGTCTATGCTCTAAGATACAAAATGATTAAACCGTACAATGTACATATTATCTTTTAGTCGTGGTACAAAACGAAAAGGGGTCGCTGCCGCCCGAGGGCCTCAAAGTGAATCATAAATCATAGGAAATGCTACCTTTATTAATGATAAATAATTAGGGAAAACGCTCCCAAAATATATCTCTTTTTGTCCGTTTGTAGCAGCTGGTATCTGCCCAATCTAATAGATATAATTATTCGTGCATATTGCTTTCGATATTCATTCGCGTGATTAAAGTTGTTCATACGACAACACCTTTTATAGGTATAGTTTTTTTTTATTTTATGTAAAAAAAATCTCGTTAAAGTTAATCTTAATTTTAATTTACAAACAAGATGCAGTTTGCGCAGGTACAGAGCAATTATTTGACCGCTTTATCCGCCTTTCCGACGGAAGTTCGTATCGTATACATTGTGGTAGTATGTATTCAGTCATCTCAACAACACTTTAAGGTTTTCTGGAATAATTTTTAAAATGATTAGCCATTTTTTTTATTTGGAATACTAAAATGACATTGCGTTGTTGTGTTTGTAGTTGCCTTTTCATTTATTTTACATATTTACGAGAAGTAGACACTTTCAAATGTATAATATTAATCTAAATTAAAGTAATTTAAATTACTAAAAATGTTTGAAAATTCTTGTTTTTTGATTAAAACGCTCAAATAACCATCTTACAAGATCCATACAAAATCAATCAATTTTTTCCGATCGAGTGCCGCTAGCATAACGCGCATAATAGTAATGTTTGAATAAATGCAGAGTTCTAAATGAGGGCTGAGGCAAGGGGGACAGCCAGGGGGAACAGGGGGGGAGGCAGGTGCTCCCGATCGTGGACAGTGACATATTTGTTGCGATCTACGCTTTCCTCTGGCGCCGATGGTTGCCAACTGCACTTGAATGCAGCAAAAGTTGATGACGCGCGATTGGAAACAGTTTTTCATGGAAATTGTGAGGTTGTTACAATGTAGAATTATCTGATCTTGTTTTGTTTTTGTTGGAAATGTCCGGGTTTCGGTATTGAGTTCTGTATTTTCAACTGAAGTAAAATCCTCACGTTAACTATCACCGGTTTTGTAAATTATTTTTGTATTGGAAAGCTTGATGCCCGTTTCCTCCAAAATGTCCCATTGTTTTAAGATTGAGATCTGATAATAATAGTATTCACAAAGCCTCTATAGAACTAACTCCCCAATTGTTTGACGTATTTGTGTCGCCTCCCGAAAGTATAATCTGCCAAATCGTAACATTCCTAGGCATACCTATCGTAGAGCCAATGCGATTAGCGATTCTATAAGACAAGAAACCTTAAATAATTGTACTTTAGCCCAGTTAGGTTTGTTAGTAACTTTGCGTCGTTAAGAGTGGAAATAGAAACCCCGCAAAGCGTCAACTGTCTCTCAAATTTGCAAACAAAATACCAGTACTCTGCGATATGCCTAGGAATATCACGATTTGGCGAATTATACGATGGAGCGACGACATTAACTAACACTAACTCGGCAACACCAAGCAAACACCAGGGTCACATCAAGCGGTCTTATCGGTATAAAGCGATCTCTTCCAGAAAACCTTTCGGCAGGAGAAAAGTTGATGGAACATTTTGAAGAATCAGTGCAATAATTATTAAAAAAAAGAAAGTCAATCAACACATAATTTGTTTGTTGATATGAAATAACATATGAAACACACTCATCATTTAATTTTTTAATACATATCAAAAAACAAATTCTGTGTATTTTTATTATAATTAATATAATTACATATAAACAATTTAGGTGTAAACCAGGCGATAGCCCATGTGCAAAAAAGTAAAAGATTTCCTCAACCTCCCAGAAAAACGACATGCTACTATATCCTGTTTATAGAAGCATATGTCCAGGAACACCTCTAAAGGGACTCACCGCCTGTGACATAAAAAAGTAATAACACTATATCAAAATGTAGGTTCGAAATAATTTATTACCGGCTCCTCGATGAAGGCGTGTGCTCGGTTGAAATATGACGGAGGTGAAATTGAAACATGAATTTGATTTTACTTCCCTTGGTCGGTAATTGAAGCTTATTGTATAAATCGTGTCATGAATGGGTTTTAAAGTGCTCTATAACCAATTTCTTTTAAAATTTGGTGACAAAGTAAATAAAAAAGTTCCGATGTCCTATTAAGCGTTATAAATCGATTGTAAAACGTCGAAGAATCGTAAATGAAAATGTACGTGGGGAGAACTTTCTAATTAGGTAGGCATTTTTCCGGGACTACCATACAAAAATTTCACATGTATGCATGCCTTATCCCCGACTTAGGTATTAAATTGTAATTTTAGTTTGAAATCAACTGTTACCAAAATTATGCGTATAAAAGTAGTTATTTTGAAATATGAAAAAAAGTAATATTGAGCTTTTCTCATTTATCTAATTGTAGTGTTTTGTGAAATTCATCAGACCCTTTTATGAGAAGCAGCATTTACTCTCGTATTTTGATTCGTGCTGTATAAAGTACACGAATTAACTGTTACTAGAAACAATTGAGTGTTGCACATTTTGAACCGATTTTAGTTCGTCCAATATCTTTTTTGTATGGTCCGTTATTAGTTATAATAGTATGATGGGCAATTCTTTGTAAACATTTTGTTTTACTGATTATTTTATTATAACAAATATCATTTATTGAGAAAATCACAAATTACCTATATTTATGTTCTTGTTTGTAACTTATTAAACGTTGAGTTTTGGATGCAATGAGCCAATCAGATAAATTAATAAGTAAATAAGGATCAAAAAAGGCGAATCACAACAACCTTATAAAAACAGTATTAATAGTCTCAAACGTAACAAGAAATTGAAATAAAAATCTTCCGATTCGCGGAAAGGTCGAGTGTTTTTGACGTCCGTAAACTAGTGCATTATGTTCTTTTTCCCATTTCCTTCGCACCGAGAAAGTCCCTTGAATGGCACTCGTACGAGAATACTTGCGAGAATTAAGTGCCTATAGAAAAGCTCTTCTTATCTGTAATGAAAATAGGTATCTATGTAGTATCCTACTAAATGCGCCATAACTTTTCTTCTAGCCGACATCTTCATTGTTAAAATTTTCTTCACGTGGTGAATCATGCTTTTGTGTGTCTGTCCTCAGCGGTCTGACGCCATGTATGTATGTACAATGAAAGCACTTGTTGATCAGATTCTGATTTATTTACTTCGCCTACCAACTGTGCCATAATATTTTTTTTTTCTAGCCGACATCTTCATTGTTGAAGGTTATGTCTAGCTTGAAATGTTCTTCGTTTGATACACCATGCTTTCGTGTTTCTGTCCTCGGCGGTCGGGCGCCATGTTAAGTACCTATGTACAATAAAAGCACTTGGTGATCAGATTCTGATTTATTTATTTATCCTACCAACTGTGCCACATCTTTTTTTGTCGATGACTTCATGGTTGAAGGTCATGTCTAGCTTGCAATGTTCGTCACATGATGCACCATGCTTTCGTGTTCCTGTCCTCTCTGGTCTTGCGCCATGTCAAGTATGTACAATGAAAGCACTTGTTGATCACATTCTAATTCGTTTAGTTATCCTAGTAACTGTGCCATACCTTTATTTTTATTCGACATCTTAATTGTTGAAGATCATGTCTAGCTTGAAATATTCGTTTCTTGATGCACCATGTTTTATTGTTTCTGTCCTCGGCGGTCTGGCGCCATGTTAAGTATTTACAATGAAAGCACTTGTTGATCAGGTACTGTTTTACGTATTAATAGCATTCGTTTTAACTACCCACATATTTTATCTATATTAGAGCATTTCTCAAAAAGTTTTTACCAAATCAAGATGTCAATTAAATTTGAATATATTTTTCCTATTTTGTTACCAATTTTCTCTGTGTTTTCCAATACATTAATTTTAGATTATATATGTATAATTAAAAATGTATAAGCATAAAACAACCTTAATTATACAAAATAGGAAAAATATATTGAGCTTTAATTGACGTCTTAATTTTGTACAAACTTTTTGAAAAATGCTCATTAACGCTTTAATAATGTTCTGCTCAAATAAAATATAAGAGCCACCTAATTTTTGATACCGATTTTAACTTCAATACAGCATAAACTGAGATAAGTAAAGAATATTCATTTGAAATAATGTAGTTCTAACCCACTCTTGTTATGTTCGCTTTAACTGTTCTTAATAAGATTGAATATAAAAATAACAGATTTGTAAAGTGTGTATAATAGGGGATGCGACTGATGTTGAATTTTATTTATATAAATACACAACATAGTGTAGTTTTATGAATAAAATTAGCTCAATATGTCATGATACAAAGAAAAACAAATAGATAATATTTTTCGAAATATGTGACTTTACTTTACATTAATTCTTGCATTTTATTGATGTTAACATACTAAAACTAATTAAGACATTAAGTCAAAATGTGACATGTACGCGTTCGGAATTAAGTACTTATAATAGTTTAAATGCTGTAACTTACACTATAAAATTTGCATGCTGGATTTCCGGCTGAATATGTACCCACTATTCGAAATGTATGATTTACGCCTGTACAACTGCAGCAAATAAATATTTCATTTCATTTCATTTCATTAAAAAGAATATGATTTCTTTTTTTAACCTAAAAGAAATTTAGAAATTGTTTTCAGAATCTTCATAAAATAACAAAACAATAATTGTATATCAAAACTATGAACTTAAACGCACTATTTCACGGTGAAAATGGCAAATTACTTACTTTAATACTGGTATCCAATCACAGATGACGTCATATGCAGGTAGGCCGCAGGTAGGCCATTTGTATGGAGCGTTTTTAGTCCTCTGTAGGAAAGTTGAACTTTGACGGTCATTTCTGACTTTAGAGCAGTCTAAGTGTAGTTAGTCCTATATAGACATTTGATCCCAATAAAAAAGAGAATCGATTGACATCCTCAAAAAAAATTGTCCGCACGCCTATTCATGTGGCCCTTATTTTCTTTTGAGCTTTTCCTTTTATGGAGAAGGATAAATTAGTGGTGTACCATGCGTAAGATCAATTCTCGAAACAAACAATTTGGCAGTCACCCATTCTTGATATTAGCTATACATTGTTAATTACTTATTCCATTATCTTCAAAGACATAAATCATTGCAGTTCGCTTCTTACGTATTTATATCTCTCAATACAAAGCGTTTATAAGTGATTGTCGCCGCAAACAATAGTAAACCAACATGGCTGCCAGAATGGTGTCGTTTTACCCCGTTGCACAGAAACCTGAGTTACGTGGTCTCGGTATTTGGGATGTTCTAATGAAGTATTTTTAAAATAGAACAAACGTCTTTGGTTTCTTGAAATTTTGAAAATAAGCATCGATCTTCTGAGAACTAGGATAATATTGATACAAAGGTGAGTGTCTGTTATATCAACTTAGAAGTTCCGTAGGACTTAAAATGTTGGCTGAATAATTTACCTTCGTAACAAAATTCCAATGAAAATTATTGTAAAGAATTTAACATACCTAATGTTAAAACTATTCTCATTTAAGAAACACCAATGGTCTTGCCAGTTAACCTATCAAGCTACATTTTTTCTTTTCTGGTCTTACGATAACGTACCTAGTGAAAATATTGTAATTTTTAGTTAGGTTTTCAATCTTTATAATTACCTACATTTTTACCTTTAATGCGAAAGTGTGTTGGTTTTTGAGTTTGTGTTTTTACTTGTTTTATCTAACTAACTACGATAAAGATAAAGTAGATGAGTAGATATAGTGCATACTTGCATAGGCCAAATGAATATATGAAATACATTTTTTCTGGAAAACTGCCCATTTTATTGAATACATAGTTAAAGGCTTAATAAAAACAAAACTACAATCCTGCCCTTTGTGTACCGAAGGTGTGTCATACAAAAGATAGAGGTAACTTACGTTACCTACAGAAAGGAATCAATTTATGTTTTGTTTTAATTGCTACCTACTGAGATGGCGGTCCTGGGTTCGAATCCTGGCCAGGGCAAATATTTGTGTGATGAACTCGAATATTTGTTACTCGGTCTTGGATGTTATTTATGTAATGTATTTACTAATATATTTTACGTCGTCTAGTACCCATAGTACAAGCTTTGCTTAGTTTGAGAGTCCTTTAATATTTATTTAGTTATATTAAACCTTAACTAAGTACTTGTTGAGAAAACGACTCTAATGTGAAACACTGTTCTAATTAAGCGGTCACTGACGAGGTTGCCGCGCCGTTGTACGGGCAGCCGTCCCTGATGAAGAGCTCCATACGAGTTCGAAACATGTCCGGCCGTTCCTGACAATTTCACGTGAGTGTAAACCGCTTAATACAATAATTAAATATGTCTCACGAAAGTTTTAATAACATTAAAAATAGTGTCATAGGTTTCATATAATATATGTGTCTGTGAACTTCAACTCTAAGAAACCCGAACCTGTAGATTTTTTATATTTTTTTAGTGTCTATCCGGCTCCGTCATCAGACCAGCTCCATTATAATCATATTATAGTATTGTCATTTTAAGATTTGATTACAACAGACAGACAAACAGACAGACAGACAGACAGACAGACGACACAGAGGTGAAACTTAATAACATCCTGTATAGGTTAAGCCTTGCCAAGTCAGTAATAGAAGCTTCAGATGAGATTTTTTATTGGGGCTTTATGTGATTACATATACATATTTGAGTAATGACATGGCCAAATGAAAATATAGAGCAACTAAAGTAGATATTTATAGGTGATAATTCGGATTGATATTAAAATAAATATTATCAAAAGCCCCCTTAAAGTAATTTTACTCCCTGTTTTGAGCCGTCTTTGAAAACGTTTTCAAGTGATAGAGTTCAAAATGTAAAAATAAAGACTATGGGTACCATCTATTTCACAACTTCGTTTTGTCCGAAACTTATTTAATAATTTAATTTCGTCGAATGTAAATATTGACAAAACACCATTTGTTAATAGGCATTATAATTATTATATGGCCGAATTTGACAATAAAAAACTGCTGTCATATGAAGTTAGGTTAAGTTAGATTGAGAAAAGTAGTTTTCGCCATTAAAAATTTATGCATAAAGACGATTTGGTGTTAATAAATTATACTTAGGTATAAAACGTTATGCCTTAAATGATAATGCGACATAGAATTATGACAAAAAACTATATTGCAACTAGCTAGAATGCGTAACTCAACGAACAGGTCGCCGGCAATCACATTCCATTTATAAATTTCATTAAAATAATTTTAACTCGCCAAAAATTAAATATGACATGTAGTTAGTCCAAAACTAACATGCTAGATGCTATCTTAAGAATTTAAACTCATACCTGCGAGTGTGATCTTGTGGGAAAGAGATAGGTACTGTTTTCTTTGCCTTAAAACATAGACAAGTTGATAACGGGTGTAGAAGGTTTAGTCCAGATATTAAAGCAGAGTCAAACTTTCACGATTTTAAAGTATTTACATTTTGGTGAATAATTGATGCCATTTGAGAGTTATGTTTATAATATCTTTGCTGTTACAAAAACTATAATTGTAACAAAAAAGTTTTTTATTTATAACATGCCTTAACATTATTGCAATAAAAAAATGTTGCATGAAACAATGAAATACCTAAATCAAAAACATTATAAAATTTATAATACTTCCGCAGTACTTGCGATGCACCATTTTTCATTATTTTTTTCAAACACCATAGGATGTCCAGCAGTTAGTAACAAACTTAAAAAACTGTGAGATTATGATATATGTTGGGATATTTTTACCCTATCTACGAAAAAGTCATAGTCTTTCTTCTTTTTATTCATAGTCGGGTCAAAAATCAAAAAACCATCTGTGTTTTCTCTCTTTCAAAAAGCGTAAGATTGGGCTGGCTGCCTGAGTCATCTGGGTCAGCGAGTCTAGTTTATGACAGCATAATGTCAACACAGGTTTCCAGTTAGATTGTTTTATTTTACTGTCTACAGTGGAATCCAATTAGGTCAGATCTGATCTTAATGTATGATATAAAAAAAATCACACTCATCGAAAATCAATGATTTTAAAATTATAAAATGTTGTACATGTATTTGGCCGAAGTATACAGTACACTGCAGTACCGCTCCAGTGCGCAGGCGCGTCTCTTGGCATGCGCGCACGCATCGGTCGCCATTCGCAATTAATGTCTGATGCGACCGCGTCCCGGTCACGCATACAGGTGCTCTGCAATTAATAGCAACACTATGTTTATCCCAATCAAAGTATGTGTACAAGAGCACAGTCTAGACTCATTTACATCCATACACTGTAAAGTAATTAGATCGTTTCCCCAAATTCCTTCATTCAGCATATTGCTGAACACCGCCAAACAGCAATGTTCGCATTGTTGTGTTCCGGTGTGGGGGTAAGATAGCTGGTGAAATTACTAGCATAGAGGCATTCTATCTTCGTCCTCCGGGTAGGCAAGCACTTGTGACTCCTCTGGTGTTGCAGGTGTTTATGGGCGACGGTTATCGCTTTCCATCAGGCGATACGTTTGCTCGTTTGCCCCCTATGACATAAAAAAAAAAAAAAAAAGAAAAAAAAAAAAAAAAAAAAAAAAATAAGTAAAAAAAAAATTGCTCGTAGAACCGATGGCAGTTGGGGCAGAACGCTTATTGAGTGGCAACCGCGGACCGGAAGACCCAGCGTGGGAGCCCTTAACAAGGAGGACTGTCGACCTGGTTAGGATCGTGGACAGAAATAGGATGAGGGCGGCGCCAGACAGATCGTTGTGGAGAACTTCTTCGTCCAGCAGTGGACGTATATCGGCCGATATTGGCCGATTTGATTGGAGCGAAGCTCCCATGGATCGACTCGGATGGACTTTGAATACTCCGCTCCAATTTATGGTGCAAGCTTAGCCGGTGGCTGACTCTGCATCGACCTAGTTATTAATGCCATTAGCAATTTTTACGAAATCGGCTATTTTCACATTACTTATTTTAATGAAACGCATGAATACTGGTTTTTCTCAGACTAAGTTTTTCCCGCGCTCAAAAATACTAGTATCAAACTGGATCGAATAAAAATCAACGTCCTTCATTTTTATTAAAATTACACTCGGGGCTCCTATTTTTGGGCGGTTCGTCATTCGGGAATGGCTTTTACAGTTTTAGGACTGTTTAAGGCGGTTCTTTATTTTTATATACCTACATAATTGTACTTGAGTGACCATTAACCGTGAGCATTCACCTATAAAGTAACAAAAATCATATAAAATCACTTTTTTTACATTAGTTACATTCACACACTCTAAAGTAACTTTTATTCAAATTAATAGAGCCATAAAGCGGTATCAGACGTTTATCAAATGCTCGCTTGTTACCATTTCGCTTCTTTTTTCTACACAATTGCCTCTTTTAAAGCATTTTAAATAAAAAAATAAAATAACAACTTATCCTCCTGTGTTAATAGATAAAAAAAGTCTTTACTGCTCAAAGATCGTCTTTATTTTTATTAAATCCTAGATTAGCCGGCAGAAGCGCGAGAAAAAGAGTGCTTAAGTAAACAGGCCATAAAACTTTCTTAGATTATCATCTTGTTTAGCCAGACGATTCGTCTGGAAATCCTTGTACGCTTAAAAACGTACCTTTTAAAAAATTCAAACCTCGCTTTGTTGTAGCCACAAGCTATTTTGCTTTTTAGTCTTCAATTCAATTCAAATTCAATTTCGTATTTTTAAGACTACAATTTTATTACTTCTCTGTATTCTGCTTACAAAGAGGACGTAATCACTGTTTTTATATTTTTCCTAAGATTACATTATATTATGATTAATTTATTAAAATTTACTCGTTCTAAAATGTAGTAACTCCAAAACTATGACATAATGGAAAAGTTACTTTAGTCTG
The DNA here is from genome assembly GCA_947623375.1 of Apotomis capreana. Lineage (NCBI taxonomy): Eukaryota > Metazoa > Arthropoda > Insecta > Lepidoptera > Tortricidae > Apotomis > Apotomis capreana. Next base: position 20,354,337 of record OX392506.1, read on the forward strand.
GTGTCTAATTAAAAAAAAAATGAAGTTGAGCTTCACATTATTGGCACCTTTTTTCTCTAGACTCTAATTATTAGTTTTGTTAGAAAATTAATGATGGTTTAATATACATAGTTAATTTTAAGAATTAACTTAATGTAATATATCATATAATATAATAAACTGAGTCACAATTAAGTGTTTTGTATTACTAATTTGACGTCATCCTGTATTGTAATACGTTTTTACTGTCTGGCAGGGAAATTATGTCCAATTTACTCTATATGGATGCATATTTAGTAGGAAACTTCGAGCGACTCAATTCACGTCCTTGTCGCCAATCTAAATCATAGATTTAACATAAAACAAACAAACATAGATTTAATATAATGAAACCAAGTAAAAGATGAAATCAAAGATCTTTTATCTGAAATAAATTAAATAGCTAAAATAACTAAAAAAACTGCGCCCCGCGGCATGGTCCCGAAGACGAATGTTTCCTCGTTGAAAACTTGTATTATCTATACCTATATCGCTGAATGTAAGTATAACTTCTGACCGCTCATGATTAAGGTTCACGGATAAGACCACCATATCGTGTAATTCACTAACCATGTGACATGAATGACCGTTTTATGATATAGATGGTTTCGTTGCTCAACATCCATTATCTATGACAAATTATGAATCATTTGGGTGTTCCGGTCATCCATCTAATATGATAACGCTTATTGGGAATACTGTGAAATTTATCATTGATCGATGGCTCTCTGGTGCCGGAACACATTTATCTACAGACCAGAACGTTCTAGTACTCAACTAAAATAAAAAAAAAAAAAAAAAAAAATTGGTTAATTTCCGTCCAGCTTCGGCGTTACGAGTGGGCAAAAATTTTTTACCAACAGACGGCATCACGCTGTAAAGATTTTTCCTGAAATAATGACTTCTCTCCATATAAAACTGATTATCCATACAATTTTAGAATTTGATTATACTAAGCCCACAGTCAACAAGGTGGACCGACGACCTGGTTAAGACCGCGGGCAGAATTGGATGAGGGCGGCGCAATATCGATGGTTGTGGAGAACTTTGGGGGACGCTTTTGTCCAGCAGTGATATGATATGATGATGATATTGATAATGATACCTACAGATGTCTCACGAAAGTTTTAATAAATAAGACTTGACAAAAACCTTGTCATCACTAAATACATAGTACAAAACAATCGCTTCCTGCTGTGTCTCCCTATGTATCCCTAGATCTTTGAAACTAAGCTACGGTTTCTGATGCGTTTTAATAGATAGAGTAATTCAAGAGGAAGGTTTATAATGTGTATAATACATGCATAATTCGCACCCTTGGTAAAACAAAGCCACATCTGCAAAATGTGCACTTTACAGGAGAGCAGTTTAAAAATTCTCCAAGTGATTTTTGCTGATAACATTTTTGCGTTTCGTCGAATTGTCATGTACTTTTGCATATAGGTTTATATTAATGTAATCAATTAAATGTGTTATGTCCCATTTAATTTAACGCATTATTTTTAAAAATAATGTAACGGATGTGCACATACGGCTATTTATTACCAAGCATCAGCCGACGTATCACCAGATCCGTCATTATTTTACAAAAATCTACGTGACGCATGTGCACATACGTCTTTGTTTTATGAATAACCCTTGAAATTATGAGGTCGTATATGTGTAAAATATTATATTTCTATAGAATCTGAAAGATTTAGGTATCTGTAAATGAATATTATTTCAAGTGAACTTATTTTACAGAATTATTTACTTAAATAACTAGGCAGCAATGAGTAAAAATACTGTGGTTTGCTACTAGAACACAGTAAGTGCAAGAAGATAAAACAATGTTATAAATTTTAATACATATTAACTTTTTATCGGCGTGATAAGGTATCATCACTTACATAATAATTTCCATAAAATATGTACTCCATAAATAAAATAAGCGTTAAAAACTGAAACTAGTAAGTAACAACTCGTTCATACTAAACACTATATAAATTTTATTTATAAAATACCCGTACTTGTATTATATAACTTAATAAACGAAAAGATAAGAATATTAAACTTTTTGATAGTAATATATACAACTGTTACTTAATGATAAGCCATAAAACATGAGCATTGACCTGAGCTTGGTTTTACGAAACACACGAATGTTTTAAGACCTAATAATTATATAAGTCATAAACTGTTTTCATCAAAGGCCTTAAAATTTGTATCAGTTGATTATTTTACTATGCAGCGTTTTTGTGGCAGTGTTAAGATTAAGAATGACTATAAAGTCCAATGCAGGAGTGACAGTGATGTAGATTGACATTTCGATAAAGGGTCGTTAGATGATCGAGCTGGTGAAACAACCCTCCTCTCATTATGGCGTCTCCTCTCGCGTTTTGCGCCTAAAACCTGAAACAAGCTTTGATTTCTCAGTCTTACAGTCTTCGGCTAAAGACTTGCTCCACTTGCTATGCTCGTCGGCTAGAGTTTCCTAGTCTGCTGGGCTGATGCCAAATGCCGGCATTGCTCGCTTAGTGCAGTCCTTGAAACGCAACATGGGCCTCCCCACATTTCAGGGTACACAGTAAGCGAGTGGCATCCATACGGTGCACATGCTTCCCCAGCCATCACAATCTACGCTGTTTAAGCATTGCAGAAATCCTGGAAAACTGCGCGACTTACAACACACATTCGTGACCCTGTCTCGCCAAGTGATATGAAGTGTGACTGCTACGAAGGCACCGCAAGTGGAAAATATTCAGCCTTATTTCTTGCTTGGCATACGACGTACTGGTTTCAGTTCCACACAAAACTATACTCAGAACACAAGTTTGATACACAAACACTTTGGTCTTGATTGTCAGATAGTGACTAGTCTAGAATCCTGCACTGAGCTTCCCAAACATTGTAACCGCTTTACCAAGCCGGTTCCCGATATCCACATTCAGTGACAGATTGCTTGACAAGTGGGATTGCTAGATAAGGGAACTGGATCTACAACATCAAGGGACACGACACTATCCAACAAAATAGTTGGTTTCTGGTGAAAACCTTGCGCCAGAACAACTGTCTTCTTAGCATTAATGGACATGGAAAAGAGAGAACAAGGGTGTGCGAACTTATCGAAAAGAATCTGTAACTCTTGGGAATTTTTTGGCAACGAATGCGGCATCATCGGAAAATAACAGTGAATCGATGTATACGTTTACGACGAGACCTCAACAGGAAAAAATCATAAAGTTTCCCTTCTGCTCTTGTGTGTAAAGTGTATCCCCTAAACTAAAGTTCCCAAATGCAACCTTCAGAAGCAGGGAAAAAGATGTCGAAAAGTATTGGATTGGAGGCAATACTCGGCCGCAGTCCCTCCGCATGTCGAACAAAGCAGAAGTCCGGCTGTCATGAACAACAGCACCGTGCGTGGAAACATTTAACTAGGTTTAAAAGTTTTGGTGGACATCTGTCGAGAGCAGGGCCTTCCTTCTTATATTTTTTTGCTTTTACTGTTACAAGCACATCATATGCTAGCATGATGAATGCATTAGTAAGTAGTAACAGGTTATTTTTTCGCTGATAGGGTCGGGTAGAGCAGATTCTTCTAAGTTCGCTTTGTCGAAGATTTCCTCGTGTCCCAATATTTCGAGATTCCTTTAGAAACTTCAAATAACGAAAAAAATAATCACTTCTCTAAAAACGGCATCATAGAAATAAATACAATATGATAAATATGTTAAGATCTACAAATAAGTAGATTTTATTTGTAGGTAAAGTTCGTACAGTTCATATAGGTAATAAAAATAAAAAAAAGATAAATTTCAGGGTTTTAGATGGTCGGAATTACAGGTAAGACATTTAGTTATTACATATTAATAAAACGTTAGATTTTTTTTACAATAACATGGTTTTTTATACCTTCAAACTTTTTGATAACGACGCATCTTAAACTACGACCTAAAATAACGCAACATGTTACGATGCGACTATGAATAGTTTGTACAACAACGCCGCAAATGAATATACGACCATAATTTAAAAAAACAATTAAATTACCTTAAACTCTTCTTATAACATTATGGCAATATTGCCTACATGTTTGTTAAAAAAAAATTTAATTAGTTAAAAATCGATAAATAACGTCTAATGTGATCATGCGACTGGCTATTTAATCTCAATAATTAGAACTCAAACAGTCGTATGTGCACATACGATTGTTTATAACAAGATAATTTTCTTGACCTGTAAAAAGTACTTATCATTACCGGTTTCGTTTTCCGCATCCATTGTCGCCGATTTAGATCCAAAACGCAACGCATGATCACAGTCCGGTAACACCGACGCATCTGACTTTACGACAACGCGCGCGCCGATATGCGCTCACAGGAACGACGTCAAAAAAGGACGCATACGCATTTGTAGCATTATTTTAGGTCGCCTCTTCACTTGCGTCGTTTTCCGCTTAAAATATCTCAGAAACGACAAAAGTTAAAATTATAAAAAAATTCTACCGTGTAGAACGCATAATTCTAAGGATATTTCCGTAATAAAACGACTTTTGACGCAAAGTCACATGTTGCATTATTTTACCAAGCGTGCGAATTTATCAGCATTGCACCCGTGCGAAGTATAATATAATATAATTCATTATAATATCAAACCGCGTTATGTCCACTTAATCGGCCAACACGCATTTCTCATTAGCGGTATCAGTACGATACGATATCTGGCAGCCCGGCAGTGTCACTGCCAAGACCATTGTTCTAGCCTCGGAAGATAGGGCTGCCAATAATGTGGTTACAGTCGGTTTCGAGCTATTGTTGGCGCCATTGTACTTGTTAACAGGGCGTATTTTTAGCATTTGAATAGCAAAGAAGAATGTACATGTAGTATGTAATAAGTACTTCCTGTTTTCTGTAAACGCTTTCATTGTCATCATTAGCTAAAATACCTTCACTGCTGGACATATGTCCAGAAAGTGTCCTATTATGTCATATTGTGTTATCCTAAACTTCCGTATTCCGATGCTACTTATCCCACTGAAAGAACAGCGCTGGCTCTCGAACTAGCATCATGCTAAAGGGACTTTTTGTGGCACAGCCACAATATTATAGCTGCCTATTGTATTATCATAATGTTATGATATGGAAAGTGTCCTAAACTTCCATCTTACAGTGCCACTTATGATTATAGCGGAAAATCAGTGCTGGCTCTCGAGCTAGCATCATGCTGAAGGGTCATTTTCGTGGCACAGCCACAATATTATAGTTGCCTATTGTGTTATCATAATGTTATGATAATGGAAAGTGTCCTAAACTTCCGTCTTCCAGTGTTACCTATGGTCCCACCGGAAGATCAGCGCTGGCTCTCGAACTAGCATCATGCTGAAGGGTCCTTTTCATGGCACAGCTAGAATATTATAGTTGCCTTTTCTTTTATATTTAATTATTTTTGTCATACCCTTTGTGTTTTATGGTCACGCCGAGAATAAATGTATTTATTTCTTTCTTTCTTTCTGAATCCATATATCTCTCTTAAATCTCAGACAGATCTCCAAACCGAACTCCTACCCGATCGCGTTAAACTTGCACTTTATTATGTATGCGATGCTATGGCATAGATATCTGGCGCAAACTTAACCTGAACGGGTAGTAACATGAAATGTCACTGGTGACAGGTGACATTATCAAGTTAAGTTTGGCTCTAATATATCCATGGCATCGCACATAAAATAAATAGGGTTCAAAGTTAACGCAACCGTGTTGTCCGTGGTATATATACCTACTGGGTAAAAAAAAAACATTATGTGGCACAATAGTTTATTAGGAAGTTAGTTCATTACATTATTAAAAAAATCCTTACAAAATATGTACATTTTTAATAACATAATGTAATGTGTAATGGCATCTTCTTTAGATTTTCATTGAAATATTATCTTCTTATTTATTCATATTTTCCATATCCTTCTTAATTTTCAATTGAATGAAGCTATGATAAACCAAATTGATATTTAATAACATTCCACTTTGTTACTATTTCTATGACACTAATATGAAAAAGTTAGTAATGAAATTTAGTTAGTGAAATAGACAGAATTATATTACGAAGTATGAAATTTTTGACATAAATTAAGCCATAATAATTACCTAACTTAATATGAAAATGTTGGTTACAGAATGGAGCATCATTAATATTTCTTAATTATGTTATCATTAAGTGCATAAATCCCTGTTGAAGAATTGAAAGACTATTGTCACAGTGACACATGGTCTAATTATAACTAGGTACTTTGAAAATGCAGCATTATAGCCCTGTAATATTGAGCCAGCGATATAATAACGCCGTATTAAGAGGACATATTACTGCTCCTTTTCCTATAATATCAGTTTACGATAAGCTTGCCTGTTAACTATGGGGTCGGATACAAAATGAGGTTAAGAGCCCACCCATGCAAAATTCGTCAGGTGAATGATCCTAGATCTCAACATCCATAGTGATTAAAAATCTGTCCCTTGAAAATAAGAAACTTAAACAGTTTTCCTTCAATCTTGTCAACGTGAAAACGCGATTGGTAATAATTGTCTCGATACTTTTATCTCTCAAACATAACCCTTTTTTTAGATATCTTCAAAACCCTTCCGTTCTTAACAATGTTTTTAGCTTAATAGATGCACAATTATAAGTTCTCAAAAACTGTAAACTATTTTCAGTATTAAAATGCACACGTTTATGACACAACTAAAAAAACATGATTACCGCGCTTCCGAGCACGCACTTCCATCTCCCTCACGCTTACGCTCAGTGAGAGAGAGCTAGCCAACGCGTTGGCGCCCTCTTAAAACTAAACGTATACAAATCGAGGTTCTTCGAGGTCTGTTGTCTCTTCCTCCTCCAAAACTTAAACAATCTTTACAAGATTTTAGAAACCGAAGGAGACGGAAATCAAAATGATCTATATTGGACAGTTTCGATTTTTGCGCTTTTTATTATGAAATTTGTGTAAGTACTAGGCGTGGTTTTGGCCAAAATTCCGCCGCAAACAAAGCTAGATTTGTTTGAAAAGATGACCAGTGATTTATCCCCTTAAATACGAGTAAGTAGGTTGCCCAATGGTAATGGCCACCAACGAAGTTTGCTGTTAAATTGATCCATTAATCCTACTCTATTAGCAAGGTCATATATCTAATAATGAAATTAATTTAACATATAATGTGCTATAAATAGCAAAGTAAATCTGGGCTTATGTTATTACTAGCATTAACCCGCGGCTTCGCCCGCGTTCCTATACAATAAACATTATCCTACGGGAACGATGCTCTTTTTTTCAGGATAAAAAGTGGGCTATTTGTTAAAGTTACGGTATAATCTGCTTATCCCTCATGCATATCCGTCTAGCCGTTTTATTGTTGAAAAGTTTGAATGCATTTATTACGGCTGCAGGAGGTTTCCCGATGACTACTCCAGTCTCGCCGCGCCACCCGCACTGGCCTTGACGACAATCGAAATGGCACCAAATACAAATTTAAACATCTATTAGGATAACGGGACTCATTCCATACCTCAAAAGCAAAAATAAATCCCTTATAGGATCACTTGTAGCTGTCTGTGAGTCCGTCTGTTACAACCGATTTGCTGCAAAACTACTGCACCGATTGAATTGCAATTAGGCACAAATGCTTTCAAGAATTTTCATGTCCACAAATGTCCCAAAAAAACATGAAAATGACACCCATATTCATATCACCCACAATCATAACGTCATCGCACCGCCACAGGGGAATGGTATTTCACGTCCGCTACGTTGAGTTTTAAAATAATTGTTGTACCCGTAATCAGCGACCTGATAAATAATAAAAATAATACCCATGTTGATTTTCAGACTTTGTCAACACATTTCCCCTTTTAGGGCTTCAATTCTTGAAAGGCCTGAAAAGCGTGTTTACTCATATTCTTAGAAATACTTCTGTGAAGTTTCGAATAAAATAGTCTAATCTTGTTTCCCCATACAAACTTTGGATCTCTATTTCACCCCCTTTAGAAAAATCGTTTATTAGTGCGCCCCTATACCCTATAAGGAACCTACGTTCTAAATTTAGACTCTTTAGAATCAGCGGTTTGGGCTGTGCGTTTAAAAACGACACCCATATGTTTAGACATATTTAGACATTTCTACCCCATCGCACCCTAACATGATAGATGGTATTACACGTCTGCCATGTTGAATTTTAAAATCGTTCTTTTTTTAGTAATCAGCGACCCGATAATCCATAGAAACCAACTCTTCCCTCTTCCCCTTCCGGGATACAGGGTACCAAGTTATCTAATCTTGTTTCCCCATACAAACCCAATCCCCATTTCACCCCCATAGGGGGTGAATTTAAAAAAAAACCTTTTTTAGTGCACCCCTACACCTTATAAGCAACCTACGTGCCAAATTTGGACTCTCTAGAACCAGCGGTTTAGTATTTAGACATTTCAACCCCATTTCACCCCAACGGGGGAGATGGTAATTCACGTCCACCACGTTGGATTTTAAAATCGTTGCGGTTTTCGTAATCAGCGACCCGATAAACCATAAAAACAATACCCATATTGATTATCAGACTTTGTCACCACATTTCTCCCTTTTAGGGGTTGAATTTTCAAAAAACCTGAAACACGTGTTTACTCATTTATTGTTAGAAATACCCCTGTGAAGTTTCAAATAAAATAATAATAACCAATCTTATTTCCCCATACAAACTTTGGAACCCCATTTCACCCCTTTAGGGGGTGAGTTTTGAAAAATCCTTTCTTAGCGGATGCCTACGTCATAACATCTACCTGCATGCCAAATTTCAGCCCGATCCGTCCAGTGGTTTGGGCTGTGCGTTGATAGATCACTATGTCAGGCAGTCAGTCAGTCAGTCAGTCACCTTTGAGTTTTATATATATATATATATATATATAGATAGAAACAGGTGTTACTTTAATTTCACGCAAGCTAAATAAGCTTCGATGATTAGCAAGTTGGTTATCGAAGATACGAAGCTCCTGAAAAGGGTTTTGATCGTCGTAAAAGTCGTCCAACATTCCGGAGACGCAATCGACATGTGTTACTGGCTATGATTGCATCGCGCAATAGGCTTTGTAAAATCTTTAGAAGGCCATTAATTTTTTTTCGTTAGTCCTTGCCGCAGTGATCTCCAAAATGTAGGTCATTCATTGTTCTTTACCATGACTTTTCCAAATACATTTTGAAAAAACAAATACATCCATTGAATATATTGACCTGCACTTTGTAGATTGTTACAGCAAGCTATCGAGAAAAATAATAATTGAATGGTCTAAAAAAAATTGTACAGAACCTAATTGAACACCATGGTACGATTGGTACGCGCTGGCGCTTTGTAATATGCTAATAACCGCTGCTCGCAGCGTATATCAATAACGATAAAAAACAGCCCACCTTAATGAACCACCACCATACTTATAAGTAATGACACAAGGTAAATTAAGAAAGAAAAATTGAATGCGATCTACTACAATCTAAGCAGGATTTGAACTTGCGACCTCTATCGCTACGTCAATCTCACGAAATCTTTCATTCCATAATTCATACGCTACTGGAGCGCCTTCTGCGTCATATGTGTTTGAAAATGCTCATGCGCATTAGAAAATAATAATAACTCAGTTCAGTTGGAAGAGCAAGACGCCGGAAACGTAGAGGTCGCAGGTTCCAATCCTGCTTAGATTGCAGTAGATCGCATTCAATTTTTCTTTCTTTATTTACCTTTGTGTCATTATTTATATAAATAAAAATGTGGTATCTCCACATAAAAAAATAGAATCGATAAAAAGATTCCATAAAATAAAAATTTTCACCACCATACTTGTTCGTCGGGTCTGATCTTAGTTTTCATGACAAACAAAACTGACTACAACTAGTCTAAGAAAGAAGTGTCGAGATAAAAAGTTCAGATCGTCAAGTTTGCTGATTCATCAATCTATTTTTATACCAAAGATCTGAAATCAGCTGTACGGACGTTCTTAAATAGCAAAAGACAATCGGAAAGGCCAAGACAATGCCCATTGCAAAAACAATTATTCACGCACCTTGATTCGATTCTACAACTTCCAATGTAAATCTTTTACTTCATCTCTCTCTAGCAGTATAAGATAAAAAGGGATAGCAATAGTAGATTCCTTGTTATTATTTTTGCACTTGTTTGAATTGGGACGGTTGTCAAAAACAGCTGTGCTCGATTGATTCACGATGTGCGCTTGCGTTGCGACAGTCACCTCGCCACGTGATATAAGTCCAAATAAATATGTTCCGGAACATATGTGCTTAACATTCTTCCGAAAATAGACTGCCCATTATTTACATAAGTAATAGTAGTTTATGTGACTGGTTCATAATGAGAGGCATTAATACACGAGTGTTGTTTTATGAAACGAGCCAAAGGCGAGTTTCATAATAGTATAACACGAGTGTTTTAATGCCTAATTATGTACAGTCGCATACATAACTTTATCTACATGCATATAATAAGTTTTCTACAATATGTACAGATAATTATGGCATAAATTATCAGGTTAGTGGTACTATTCATAGTCTAAACTATTTAGTAGTTTAAATCAAACACAAATAATAAGAATAAAAAACTTTATTTATAATAATAATTATTAATTACACTTTGTATAGTGCAATGTGAAAACTGCATTTTTTTGCAGTGGCAGAATTTTCATTTACATTTACATTGGCACAGCTGTCAGGCACTGTTATATTAATTACTTCTTTTTTTGAATGGAGTTAATTATTTTATTTGAAATTTCCACTTTACTTTGAATTGAGTTGCCGATATAGCCTTCAGCTACAGATGTGGATTTCCACCCTCCGTGGCGTTTCGATGTTTGAAACGAAACAAACATGAAACAAGTGACTGACGTTTGTTTTTCTTTTAATTCATAGACAATATATAGTCTTGAGTCGATATCGATTCTAAAATCGATTTTGAATATTCGAGATTTAAAAGAATGTATGGAATATGAATTTTACTGTCAATGAAATTACAAATCGATGAATTCGATAATTGCAACTAAAGTACGATTTTTACTTTTTAATAGAATGTTCCAAATTTAAATGCAATTATACTATCGGTTGCCGATATCGTAAAGTAAAAATTACGATGCACCCACAGATACAGATTTCCTAATATAGTCTATTTGCTTATCGCTGCTAAACATATTGTAGAGAACTTATAATATGGATGTAGATAAATCAATATTGTTTACTGCTATTGCATTAGATAATAATAGGTACGCGTAAATAAAGACTTTGGATCGCAGCGAAAACTACGGGAATAATAATTATCAACATAATTTATTACTAGCTGCGCCCCGCGATGTTACCCGTACATCCCGCGGAAACACTTCATTTTGTCGGGATTAAAAGTAACTTATGTGTTAATCCAAGGTATCAGCTACCACTATACCAAATTTTAACAAAATTGGTCCAGCTGTTGGAGCGCGAAGAAGTAACAAACATACAATCAAACATACTCACAAACTTTCGCCTTTATAATATTACCAGTGTGATGACCAAGCTACGCTACAAATTATTGTAGCCACATTGATACACACTATACCGTAAGTTTCTATCAAAGGCAATGCTATAGAGACCAGTGCTGTATATCACTCCAAGCGAAGTCGTGACCAGTTATGCTAGTCCATCTGTTCTTAATTAGAATAGGCTTAGTGTTATACTAGCACATTTTTGATTGAACGGATCGATTATGCTAACTGTTGGCGAGCCGTCCTCTAGTGAAAAATACAGGTGGTCACTGCCGCTCGTCAACGAAATTGGCATGTCAGAGCTGATTGTTGATATCGTTGCGTAATGCCCGTCATATTTCTCATTAGCATGCTTAAAACGCCAATCAGTAAGTTGCTCTTCGGTGGGTTGCAGCGCAGAAATGTAGCTCGGCGCATAACTGTGACTGCTTCTGACGGAACCCGACCTGGTTAAATCATACGGCAAGGGTTCCGACATTTCAAACATATCTTTAGAGCTCTCCAGCGACCTGTCGCTTAAAACTCCACGCAAAGGAACTTTCGGTGGCAACACTAAGGCATCTACCGTTTTATGCTTTACAAACAGCAACCTTTTGCTGCCTTTCAAAAGATACGGATATTTACGAATGAGCAAGTAGAGGCTCAGGGCTCCGAAGAAGAGACAACCAACTGCTATTGAAGGGTACATGATCAGCCGTGTATTTGAACGGGTTTTTTTAAGCGTTGCCATCGAAGCATAAGCAATACATTGAGTACTTTGCACTGTACCAGATGTTAGTATTACGGGACAAAATGTATATTCATTATTAAGATCCATGTTATACAATCGAATGTTATCTGGCATGACGTTCACACAATACACATCATTGATGCATGAGCTTTGATACCAAATTAAGCCATAACCATCTATCCTTGAGAATTCTAGCTCGATCATTGTGAAATTATCCTTCCTGACAACTAGGAGCGGTTTGATCCAAAATAAGTTATCTGTGTTGTTAAAATCCAGCACTATTGAAGGATTACTCGACATACCCTTGAGGACATCCATTGAGCATGGATAATCATGGAATGGTGAAACCACAGTTGGGGTGTAGTTGGGAGAGGCTTTGGAAACGCATGTCAGACTATGTATTGATTTGTCTTCTATTTCGCCATCGTTGACGTTTCTAGATTTCATGTCAACGACAACGATTTGTTGGGGCTCCTTTTGTCTGCAGTAATTATGAAATTCATGAAAGGTTTTTCCTCTGTGTCTTTCAGGAGTGTGACAGAGTGGATCTACTATCAATACACCAATCCTAGCCAATCGTCGTAAATCTGTGTCTGTACAATGACAGTGCCAAAAATTGTCTACCAGATTTAATCGAAATCTAGACATACCAGGCGCAGTAATTGCATCGAATAGACCTGGTTGTATCCTTTTCAGTAAATTATCGTTTACATTCAAATATTCTAAGTTGACCAGGTTGTCAAATGCACCTTGTCCTATATAGGAGATTTTACTAGAACTGAGGTATAGTGACTTGCAAAAACGCAGCCTGGTAAAACTGGAATTTCCTAAAATGGCACCAAATTTGTTATGAGATAAATCAACCGTGGTTAATATAGGGAAACTTGATAGAGACTTACTTGTAAACTGCGGTGAACCTATAAGATTTGTAGGATCAAAATAACCACTTTGCACAACAGACAAAGTTTGCAACGTTTGGCTTACTGCAGCTAGGACATCCTCCCGAATTTCAACAATCACGCAGTCTTTTATAAATATATAACTTAAGCTAGACAACCCTAGGAGCGTATAAGGAGTCCAAGTTGTTATGGTTATTTGTTCTAGGTATAGAATCTCTAATCTTCTTGCGAAAGCTGATGAGAAGACGTTCGGTGGAATATGTTCCAGGTTTCCTCCTACTATGCCCAGCTCGATGACCACTGGTCGTAGTTCCCGAAGCCAGTTACGTGGTAAAGATCCATTGGTGAAAGTCGGTTCACGTAATGACAAGAAAACGGTTTGACATATCATTTCGGCCTCCTGTAAAAAGGATATCGAGATAAATTGCAAAACTTTAAATAAAACTAAGACAAGAAAATGTAAGTTAATTATAAAAAAAAACTATTTTAAATCTTTTTCCACATTGACAGGCTTCAATATAAAATAGCTTTAATATATGAGATGATGATTTCTAAATAATAATGCGTAACTACTTCAAAATTAAGGTTCTAAGTCAAAATTAACACAACTCACACTATTCCAACATTGATGGCCTTACTTCTTTTCCTAAGTTGTAATACCTTTAACCTTATTTTATCACAATATTTTGCGTAGGCCTTTGTTTGCAATTTTCCATGTAATGCATTTTTCTAATTTAGATACCGACTTCTACTGATTTGATTTAAAATTAATTATAGCAAATAGTTAACGCGTTCACCGTATTGGCAGCTTATTATAATATAAGCGTTTAAATGACTTTAACCCTGTGCTTTAAACGCATTAAAAGCTTTTATTTTTTTATCATGCCTTCATGCTCGGAGGCGACTTTGAGTTCATACTTAGGAGAGTAAAAATAAGTGTCAATAGAAAAATATATAAAATTAATGTGAATGCATAAAATTAATGAAAGACATGTGGACGCTTAAAAATTACGTTTGAGGCACTAAATGGAGTCATCGCACCTGGCGAAAATTAAATAAAATGTCGACAGTGAACGTGTTACTAGTTAGTAGAGAGGTTTTTGGGGAAGACACATAATTTTAGGAGAAAAGACTAAATGTTATCCAATAATATACCATAACGGCCATGACGATGTCATCCTCATGTTCCTCGTAATATGGCGCCTTATCGCAGATTATTCGGCAGCCAGCAAGCCGGCAGCGTGATTCACTGATCTGTTGTGACTGTCTGGGTGGCTTGAGGGTGCCTATGAGGATCAGTATGAAGCAAATGACTGTGAAAGATCCGCAGATAATATGAGTGAAGATCTGGAGCCAGCCGCCATTGCAGGAGGTGCTCCTGGAAAAAATATAAGAGACAATCTTACACAAATCGATTTAGTCCTAATCTAAGCAATGCTTGTACTGTGGGGTTTCCGTGCCATGACAAAACACTGCCAGATACACTGGTTTGTCATGGCACGTGAGGGGCACTAGACGACGATATAGAAAAAGAATTACAGAAAAAAATATTCAAGCTCATCACACAATTGTTATTGCCAAACCTAGGTACAAATATTGCATTCCCAGCGAATACAGGAACAATTTCATATTTTGGAGGCGAAGTATAGTATACAACAACAAAACTTTGTTTCTAAATTTATCTTGGAGCTAGAAAAGAGGATCTGCCGAGTCCTATCAAAATTAAAGAGTCGTAACCCCCTCTGGGAGGTATGGGTTGCGGGAAATTTAAATCAAACAAAATATGCAAATGATGTGTCATTTTCTATGTAATTTATTGTGCTGAATCGAATGAGACCCGTTTTATCCATATTTTACGAGATATGAAAGGTTCTTGTTGAAAAAGAACCTACTGGTATGAGTAAAAAACATAACAAGGAAAGATAACCGATCGCCGTGGCGAATATCGTATATACAGATCTCTGTTCACTTCACAAGATGAATTCTTTGCATCCATTCTTTGCTTCCTTCCTGAGATCCTAGAATACGGTTGCAGGGGATTCACACGCTTTATCCATACAATTTGCATACTTTTTTGTTTTCTTTGTATATATTTAAAACAGCCAATAGTTCCATCTCTTATTATTTATTTTTATATGTTTACCTCTATGTCTCCTTACCTCCTTTTTTAACTCACCTCACACCAGCCGTTATAACTCTGTTTGTTTTTGTAAGAAGGCTGTTTGATGCTACTTGCATTATGTTCTCAAAATCTATTTATCTCAAAACATCACCAATAAGATTTTTATCTTTTGTATGCGTATTGTACGCCGATGAAAATTTCAACTTTGAAGTAAACCAATTTTTGTTTTTGCAAAATCAGTAAGCCGTATTTTTCACCGAACACTGGTCGAGAAGATATTGACCGTACTGGGCGTTATTGCACATTTGCTATCCGTATCGAGATAAAGCTAACAATAAAGTTATATCAGGCCATTAGTGATCGTGTAGGATTATAACGACAAACAATAAAGTGATTGAACGGTATTGAGGGGTTCAGGGATATCTGTTTAAGTACTTTCTACATAATATTGGTTTTTACATAAAAACATAAACCAGAGATGATATATTTTGGAACGTCCAACGAAAACGACTATAAGTTTGTCGGCGATTTTTTTTGTGGTTTTTGACATGATTTGGGCCAATTTTTATTTTTTATTGATTTCTTTATTTTTCAGATTTCAATAAAATTTGGTGAATGGGTAAAGTTGCTTATTCTGACCATGGTAAGCCCAATTTCACGGTATGTCCTACAAACTTTTTCCATTGAGTTACACAAAATGTATGGAACTTTCATATTTTGTACTAAAACTTAGTACAGTATAATAAAGAGAAATCGAAATGAAAAATAAGTAAATCCACAAAAAATAAAAATTGGCTAAATGGAGAAAAAATTGTGAAATTGGGCTTATATACATGGTCAGAAGACGCAACTTTACCAACTCACCTGATTGAAATCTGAAATAAAAGAAATCGACAACAAAATAAAAATTGGCCTGTTTACTGAAATTTCGCAGAAAATAGTTATGCTGAATGTAATGTTTTGCATAAAGCTCATTAGCGATTTTGATACACCACAATTTTCATTTGCAATGCAATCCTCACTATCTATGCGAGTTTCACTGAAACAAGATAGCGTGGTTTGAGTGGTCAGAAACAGCTACTTTGTACAGTATCAAAATCAAAACTTGAGGTGCCTGAGAAGTTGGCTTTTGAGTTTGACGATAAACCGGGGCCCCAGGCAACGATACCTACTCGACCTTTGAAGGTACAAATTGAGGGATCACTTTTTAAAGTTCGTGGCTCTGAGATGTACAGTGTTGCAAGGCTTTATAGCAATTTTGTAATATTTTAACACGTTTTTATTATCAGCTAACTAGTCAAACTAACTATCAAATAACTAAGTTCGTTATTAGTAGTACACTAATACTATAAAGGTGAAAGTTTGTGAGTGTGTTTGTGTGTAGATGTTTTTTACTTCTTCACGCTCAAACGGATGGATAAAATAAGATATATTTTTTATTACCAAAAATATACATTTCAACTGAAATTATGCATTAAATCAAATTTCTTTTTTCTCATTGACATTGCCATTAATTTAATTACTAATAAAAAAGTTTAGCCTACCCACATACTATTTTTTACAGCCTTTTTGTAGCTTACCATGAGGGCTTTCTGCCAACAAAATAAACTTTAGGCAGTAAAATAAATATTACTCAGGATATTGACGTTCTAATTAATTTAAAAACATGCTTTATTAGATTAGTTTACTGTAAATACACACACAGTAGCTGCGTGGTTGTACCTAAAATGGAGTTAGTAGTATCAGTAAGTATCACATTCTATAATTTTCATTATTTTTATTACCACCCGACCCAACTAACCTTATAATATGGCCACGTGTAATGTCTATACAGGGTGAAACCTAAGTCGTAAACCATTTATTTTGTTCCTATCGCAGTATTTTAAGGCAAATTCAAGCAAACAATTAAACTTTATTGATAATAATTTGAAATAGCAAAAAAACCAACCTTATGGTGTCACCCTATTCGACAAGACTTGGTCTGTACGGTCTATGACAATTCAACGTAGCAATAAGGGTGACCATGAGACACCAATGTTTTTAATTAACGAATTATAAATCAACGTTTACATATTTTTGGTTCTCAAGTCCACATGTTTAAACTAAAGTTAAAGAGTATGAAACATATATTTTATTTTACGATTTTAGTTTACCACATAGGATTAATATCTATATTATCTCTAATTCATTATGTTAAATTAAGTACCTACGGTAATGTCTTTATTAGGTATCTATTACATTTGTTAAATTAAAGTAAAAAAATTGATTAGACTCGAAAGCTTATTCCACTGTGTAATTAATAAGCTTTGAGTCTAAACTAAATTTTACTTTTCATGATTTCCTTGAGTACCGATTAAATCAAATGAATGAAGTGCTTATAATGAAGGGCTTAACATACTAGACTACTTTTTTTATTTATCTTTGATTATCCTTTTTGGGATTTTTCTTTTGTTGATCACTCGGCAATATCACAAAGTACGGTCAAATTAGAGGTCTGGTAATAGTAAGTAATTAGGATACATTTTTTGGAGTTACCTTTTTGTTTTTAGAATAAGTAGAGGTTGTTTTTCTTTCTGTCCACTAGTAATAGCCTCCAGCGAACCAAGGGTAGCTGTGTCCAAGATTTCAGGGCGGGAATAGATTCAATAAAACAATGTAAACGAGTTTACTATGGACCACGACCTGCCCGCTCCCGTTCACTGGACAGGACCAGACCTGTCCAGCGGACATATTATACTTTATTATATAAAGATGTCTATATACACACAGTAGCGACAGATACATAAATCGGTTACCATCCACAAAAAACTTTATTCCTTCTTGCCACGTGGTGCGACTGGTTGCTAAGTCCATCTGAAAGGACGACATGGCCTTTTTTCCTGTTGGTTCTATTGACCGTGCGACAGGTAAATAAATCGGTGACAAGGTGGGTCCGAGGTAATGAACATGATTAATCGTGAACGTATTCTCGAAGGGACGCCTGGTCTATAAATAAAATATTAACAGTAAGAGCCGCTATATTATAGGTAATGTTTTCAAAAAAGTTATTAAAGTGTTGCGTCAAAATCCTCCATGCTTCAGTTCGAAAGAGCCCAACGCGCAGTGCTGAAGGTAATGACGTTTAACAAATTCCGGTATCCAACAACAGCACTTTACCAGAACATCAATGTACTTACAGTTAGGCAAATCTTCATCAAACAACTAGTAATGAAACAACACAAATCTGTTCCCGATTTTTCTCAGACAAGAAGGAGAAATGACCTCGTCTACTCTATTCCATCACACAAAACAAAATTCGCTAAAAAATTTATTAATGTATTAGGTCCTACTTTATATAACAAATTAAGTGGAGAAATTCAAATTAGAACATTAAATGTACATTCATGTAAAAAGTTATTAGTGTCGTATTTACAAAAATTGAATTACGAAAACACAGAACAACTCCTAAAAATCGCGGTGTAACGAACGCAGACACACGCACACACGCATACACACATACACACACGTACACACACACTTATTCACACTACTGAAACATAGGTACATATATACAAGCTCGCTTAAAATATAATTATTATTAAAAATAATCTTAAGTTTTTGCATATACTATGTTTACTACTAAACCAGCACGGCAACTGCCGCATCTGCATTATTTTATGTTTAACCTTGCATTGCTTTATACATCTCTGTAGTTTAGTTTATTTTGTGGTTATAGTTATACCCGCAAATGTTAAGTTTTGTTACCTTTTATTGTAACTAAAAGCAGATTAAAAATACTTGTTAAAACTAAGTGATAAGGACAGTGAATCCTGACCTAAGGTCAACCGGGGTAATAGCGTCACCATTTTTTTTGATATTTTATACTCTCATTTAGCCCCAAGTTATGAAATATTTAATTAGTGTATAGAAATATTCTTACGCGCTGTGCTTCCTGTGGCTTTTTTCTAAGAAAATTCGTGTAGTAACGTTTTTGGTTTGCGATAATTAAACGATATACAGATGTTTTTTTAAAAAACGGAAATTTAGACGCATTTGTCCCAGTTGGGATAGTTGCGTCTTTTTTAAGCCATTCACGATCAATTCCGAAGAGGCTTTCAAAAATTCATGAAACATGTTTGCAATACAGTATTCTAGAAGATAAAGCTAAATACAAGGGATCAAAAACAGTTACTAACGACCTCAGATAGAAAATAGTATAATCTGGGTAAACGCGTCTACAATATGTGGACGCATTCATCGAAACCTAATTTCCAGAAGTTGTAAACCTTTTAGTCGGTCAAAAGTCTAAGATATAGAAATGTTCCGAGAGCTTTAATTTTTATCTTTGTCACGGACCTATTTAATGAGTGAAATTAAATCCCATCAAAAACATAAATGTTAAATTAGAGCCAAGTTCTCGCATGCAACGTTGTCGACTTCGCCGACAAAAGAATTGAGATCTATATGGGCGCCAAGTTCTTTGCCCTAAATTTTTTAAATACATGGACATGCGACATACTCAATGCATTTATTTTACTTGGGGTGTAATTCAATATCAAGACTGGACTTGGCTAGTTTTTACATATAAATTTATATTATATTTGTCTAATCATTAACCTATTTTCGTAAAGGTATGTACGCAAGTTAGTGTACGTCCCTGTTACTTATACTGTTAGCTTGATAATAATACTATGTTACTTTGATAAAATTAAGTCAGTTTGTGAAAACTAGCCAAGTCAAATCTTGATATTGAATTACACCCCAAGTAAAATAAATGCATTGAGTATGTCGCATGTCCATGTATTTAAAAAATTTAGGGCAAAGAACTTGGCGCCCATATAGATCTCAATTCTTTTGTCGGCGAAGTCGACAACGTTGCATGCGAGAACTTGGCTCTAATTTAACATTTATGTTTTTGATGGGATCTCATTACTTTTTGTACAGAAATTATTATGATGTGTAAATTATTTAATAATTAATTGTTAATTACTTGTGTGTGTGCTATTCTAGTACATCTTTTAAACAAACAAAGAATTTTCCAAATCGGTTAGTACGTGTTGGATTCTTGTGTGTGTGTGTGTGTGTAAGAGAGAGAGAGAGAAAGAGTGTGAGCTATGCTAATACATCTTTAAAACAAAGAAAGAATTTTCCAAATCGGTTAATAAATGACGGAGTTCTGAGGCAAGAAGCATAAATAATAATAATAATTAAAAAAGTAAAAAAATCACTGTTTTCGATTTTTTTATGTGTACACACACAATTACCAAGCTGAATGCCAAATTTCACCTTTCTAGGTCACCTGGAAGTGGGTTAGGTTTTTGATTACTAGTCAGTCAGTCAGTCAGTCAGTCAGTCAGTCAGTCAGTGATAAAAATACCGTTTTTTGGACTTTAATATCTCAATACCTATTTCACCTATATTTATGAAATTTGGGGTTCTAGTTGTTCTAAAGGATCTTAATACATAAGCCAAATTTCATGTTTTTATGTTAAATAGATTTGGAGTTATTGAGGGGTCAAAAGTGGCTCCAAACGGTTCGTGTAATATAACACACGGCTGCTGCTCGCCAGTTCTTGGGGTGAACTTGGCTGGACACGCTGCCGCGTGTCTAGATAGTGGAGATTTTATCCAGATGAGGAGTTTTGTTAAAGATATTTAAGGTCAATACTTTCTTCTATCATATTTTACATTATTTAAAACAAAATAAAATTGGTTTTGAAGTTTCGTCTAAGAACTTACATGTAAGTAAAACAATTTAAGAATATTTAAGCGTTTCTTAAATAACTATATACTATCTCGAAAACAAAAAGTTTTTGTAGAATAACCCCTTTATTCATAAAACTTTACGAACCTGAATTAGTTAAGTTATGTTTTATCCCTTTCTTATACCTACAAGTTTATAAGTCCAGCCGACAGATAAAAAACAAACGATGCATGGCTAATGCAGGGTTAGGGTTGTAGTGCACTTATGAATAAATACTTATATGACTAACTTTCGTCACACAAAGGAAGCGATCGTATTTTATGTTAACCAAGCTTTTAACTATGAACAAATTTTTTGCAATCTATCCATTTGTGAATTTTGGAGTTTAAGCTATTTTTAAATAAGTAATTTTGTTAAAATACAGAGTGCCTACCGCGGACCACGAAGGAACTCTTGCGTCTTTGTCGAACTTACGTAAGTACGAAATCACATTTGCGGCAGAGAGGCAAAACTTTGTTCACGATTTGCAGCAGCTCCCTCTGGCGTTGATTTAAAAAAAGAAAAAAAAAATTGGGAGTTTATCAGTAGTCGAAATTCCGACTAGGTTCTTACTTATACTTTGACACTAAAACTACATAAAATGCACATAAAAAAAAGCTCGAAAATGTTCTTTATACTGTTAAAACCAAGTATCAAGAAAAAGGTTGTCGACACCTGACATTGGGACAAATGCGATACACAGACGCAATTAACTCAAAGTATGAGACGCATTTTGCCAAATTAAAAAAATAACCTCCAAGAATTTGACATCGATTTTTTTCCAAACCCAAAGCATTATCAACAAAAATAGTGGTTCGAACATATTGTCTTACTAATAGTAGTCACATTTATTACAAATACGTAATTATCAAATATCTAAAGAAAACAGGGATGTAAACAGACATTGTTGACTTACCTCATGCAACGTGTAGATCTAGCATGACCTTTGAGTTGTCTATGCTCTAAGAGCATGACACTAAATTTCAAAATGGTCGACCTCTTGAACTCGATACGCCAAAACGCCCTCTATGTTACGTGTTGCCCTCCAACTAGTTTATTCCTATATCACTAGATGGCAGAAGTTGTAGTAACTAACGTCGTTTAAAAAGTAACTGAAATAGACGCAATAACCCCAAAGTGGCAATTACCCCGGTTGACCTTATTTAACTTTGGTTTTTACCATAATAAGTAACATCAAAAATGTAAGTAGAAATAAGCACTTTTATTGGCAAATAAATTATTTGTATTTGTATTTGTATTGACAGTGGAATTTAAGCGATCACTTATACTACTGATGTCATTTTTAGTGGAACGAATGAGCTAAGCTACTTCGTTTCAGCTTAGCCCAAAATTCTTTCGTGTTCTTGCTCATTCCTCAAGTCTGCCCTTGCCAGCATGGGAACTCTATACCATCGCTACCCAACCAAGTTAACTACTTGGCTCTGTGAAGGTGTGAGCTGTAGCCTCGCGAAGTTGTTCGGAAATGGCTGAAATAATTATGATGTTGTTTGACGTTTCCGTGTTTATCGCATTTGCCGATTTAATTTTATTTGTATAACTAACATGCTACATTAATGTTGATTTATATATTAAACTTGAGTGGCAGTGGGCGGGGCAAATTGCTCGTAGAATCGATGGCCGCCAGGAGCAGAAAGGTTCTAGAGTGGCGACCGCGTGCCGGAAGACGCAACGTGAGACGGTCCCAACAAGGTGGACCGACGACCTAGATCGTAGGTAGAAATTGGATGAGGGCGGCGCAAGACCGCTCATTGTGGAGAACTTTAGGAGAGGCCTTTGTCCAGCTGTGGACATCTATCGGCTATCGGCTATATGGAATGAGCAAATGTTAAAAATAAGAAGACTAATATTATGATTATCAGTAGGCATTGGACTTTAGATAGCACGGTAGGTTTTTAGACTCTCATTATTAGGTCTAATTATTAGTTTTGTGACCGTTCCAACTTTTCTTTGAACCCTGATTGCTTCTCGAAAATCATTTTTATTTCATCTATCAAACGCTTTGATAAACTACATATATCGTTTCAGTGTTTAACGAAACCTCAGTGTATTTTCTTCTCTCATTTAAAAGAGCTCTTTAAACAAGAATGTTGAAGAATTTTACACAACCATAAATCACAACGTTTCATCAAAAATGCATACCTATGCATCGCGCTCTCTCAACCCACAACAAATGAAATTTCTCTTATACCGAGTATAATCCAAACCACGATACTGTTGTTTCTTTAAACAATTTTCTCATTCACTAAAAAGGTATTAAGTTTTTCGCAACAAGTTAATTTTCAACGCGGGCCGGGTGTGTGATTGCAATACCTCGACATTTGACACTAGGGTTGATGAAAAAATATATTCCAGTTTTTAAAATGCACAATTTATTTTTGAAATTCACTGCTGTTTTTTGCGATGTTGACTTATCTGTCGTGCTGAAAATAAAATAAAAGTGAGAGTAAAAATTGCGGGCTTTTGCAAGTTGCATTTTCTATGCAAAAATAAAAAGGTTGTCATATCAATTGAATTGAATAAAATTCCTTGTATAATAATACTATTTGACATTTATTTTATCTTTATTTTGTTATAGTTTACTTTTATTTTTATGTTTAATCTGTTAACATTACTTTATTAATCAATATAAGAATAAACGGATCTGTTGTTAAAAAAAATGCTGTTAATGCTACAAAATTACATCCACTTATGACGATAATGCTTTGCGCTACACTCAATTGAAATATATCTCGACTTTATCACGGTTCTCTAAGTATTTTTGCTATTCGAGCTAAATTGATTGACAAGTGGTCAATTGAAAGGGCATTCGCCTCGATATAATAGATATTTACTTGGGTTCTCTGCCTTTTCACTGAATTATTTTTCGCCGAAGGGACATTTAGAAAAAAAAACTCCGAAGTCGTAAACTATTTGGGATTATTATAAGACAAACCTAACCTAACCTAATCTATAAAAAATTATGACTATAGAGGAAGAAAAATTGAAGAAGTGTAGGTAAATTCAGCGAAATGGCAGAACACCATTTACTTTTTTT
Source organism: Apotomis capreana (assembly GCA_947623375.1). Taxonomy (NCBI): domain Eukaryota; kingdom Metazoa; phylum Arthropoda; class Insecta; order Lepidoptera; family Tortricidae; genus Apotomis; species Apotomis capreana. The sequence continues at coordinate 20,378,412 of OX392506.1, forward strand.
TGTCATAGGGGGCAAACGATCAAACGGATCACCTGATACAAAGCAATTACCGTCACCTATAGTCACCTGCAACACCAGAGGAGTCACACTTGAAAGTACTATATAGTACTTGACTATACTATATATCATGCTGTAGGGCACATTTTATTAAGTTATATTTTCTTCACTATCATCTCTATTGTATATTTTTTCTTATGTTGGTATACCTTACTTACTCTTCCTGCTCTTTTTATTAATATCTGTACAAAAGTCTTGAGTTGTCTATGTCCATAACATAGAAAAAAGTTGTATGTTTTAGGTTTCACGCTTAACCCCTCACAAAAATCAAAATTTTATGGGTGGAACGTGTGATATACACGTCGATACTGGCGAAATACCTCTTGCTAAATCAGCTAGAAGTGAAAGCCACCACCAAAGGAAAATAAATACAATTATTATTTAAAATAAAACTCGCGCCTGTCGGTTTCTCTTTAGCAATATTACTTTTACACTTAACTGACTCGTATTTGGTGGAACCATCGTGTTGGTTCCACCAAATACGAGTCAGTTAAAGCGCTGTTCGCTGTGGCAAAGCCGGTGTCCCCCGCCTGACGTGTATGTGCAAGCTGCCGAAGAGTTACCGCCCGGGCAAAAAGAGCCATGGCCCATATGGAGGGCTTTAAACAGGCTCAGATCCCAAGTGGGCCGCTGTAAGCAGAACATGGCAAGATGGGGACTACTCCACGATCGGACAACCCAGTGCGTCTGCAACACAGCGCCGCAAACTATGGCGCACCTGTTGGCGTGCCCCGCATGCCCGCATTCCTGCTCTGACTACGACCTGAGAGATGCGACGACCAGAGCCATCAACACAGCTGCTCATTGGGCATCAAGTATTTGAAAGGGAACCTCGACACGAGAAGAAGAAGAAAACTTAACTGACTTAAAATATAGATTACTAGCTTTTGCCCGCGACTACGTACGCGTGGAACTTGATAAAAGGGATTATTAAAAGCGCCTAAGCAAATGTAAGAACATTTGTGCTTTTGGTCTAATAGTTACATTTCCTACAGGGTCACCGCACCCCAACAGAAATGTTCACTCACTTTTCAATCTTTTTAGGTATACTTTCCAGGATGAAAACTATCCTATGTCCTTCCTCGTATCTTAAACTATGTCTATGCCAAATTTCATCAAAATCGATTCAGGGGTTTAAGCGTGAAGAGGTAACAGACAGACAGACACACTTTCGCATTTATAATATTACTAGCTTTTGCCCACGACTACGTACGCGTGGAACTTGATAAAAGGGATAATTAAAAGTGCCTAAGCAAATGTAAGAGCAATTGTGCTTTTGGTCGAATAATTACTTTTCTTACAGGGTCACCGCATCCCAACAGAAATGTTCACTGACTTTTCAATCTTTTTAGGTATAATTTCCAGGATGAAAACTATCCTATGTCCTTCCTCGGATCTTAAACTATCTCCATGCCAAATTTCATCAAAATCGGTTCAGCGGTTTAAGCGTGAAGAGGTAACAGACAGACAGACAGACAGACAGACACACTTTCGCATTTATAATATTAGTATGGATAGTATGGATACTAACTTTTAGGGTTCCGTACCCAAAGGGTAAAAACGGGACCTTATTACTGAGACTTCGCTGTCCATCCGTCCGTCCGTCCGTCCGTCCGTCTGTCTGTCACCAGGCTGTATCTCAAGAACGGTGATAGCTAGACAGTTAAAATTTTCGCAGATGATGTATTTCTATTGCCGCTATAACAACAAATACTAAAATAATATAAAATAAATATTTAAGGGGGGCTCCCATACAACAAACTTGTTTTAGATTATGGTACGGAACCCTTCATGCGCGAGTCGGACTCGCACTTGGCCAATTTTTAATACAATACAAGTACGCTTTATTGCACTCCAAAATTCATTTACACAAGAAATCAAAAACAAATTAAAAAACAGTAGACAACAGGTGATGTTATCGCTAGAAAGCGATCTCTTCCAGACAACCTTTGGGTAGTGAGTTGATACTAAAAAATCAAATAGTGAGTAGGTAATGAAAAAAACGAATGGGACACATTGTAAGGTAAGTACCAACAGAAAAAAAACAAAGATATCAAAAACATATAAATAGATATAATAACCTGAATATCAATATATACAGAAATAAATGTAATATAAGCAATCCTGAAGAACTGATTTCCCTAAGTGACAAAGCCATTAATTGGCTAACAGATCTTCATTTGGATTTGTTATATTAATGTATTTAAAAGGTGGCTATCGATTTCACGACCTCTTCTTATCCGGAGTAGTGCTCTGACCCCTGAGCAACTGGGTTTTTTTTTCGTATTAAGGTAAGGTGGGATAAGACTAACATAGTTTATTGTCTAATGGGATAATACTTAACAATTAGTTTTATTTCTTCAGTCGAAAACTGCGCAGGATCGAGACAAGTAGCGTGCTGTCGTTTCGGAGGCTAAGATTATTTTTGGATCACTGAGCCAAAATAGTAAGTCAGTTAGTGGCAGTCTTCTGTGATTAGTATTACCCCACCTTATAAAATGTTCCACGTTGGACTTTTAATAATTTCACTGACAACCTCTCCCAGCGCGTTCTAGACCGCACATAGATTGCCTTCCTTGCTTTGTACGTGTAAAACACAGACAACCCCCACTAGACGGAGCATGTAAGGCGACCCGCGCGCACCAACGATATGGTACGGCAGAACATTAAAGTATGAACACGGCGGCCACCGTTTAGTCGCGTCCTTGTTTATGATCCATGCGTGCGTCAACGAAAAAAGAAATTAAATAAATAACATGGTAAATTGTAGCGTTAAGGTGTAGAGAGACCTCATAAACATGGACGCAACTAAACGGTGGCCGCCGTGTTGATACTTTAATGTTCCGCCGTACCATATCGTTGGTGCGCGCGGGTCGCCTCACATGCTCCGTCTAGTGGGGGTCGTCTGTGGTGTAAAATATCGTGGCTTAGGCCACGAACATATTATACCCAAGTCTCAGGCGGATTTAAAGTGGAAATGCGATAAATGGACTGCCACAGAGACATATTCTCTTACTTTGTTGTACTTTTCTTCCCATTTCGAAACTGCAGCTTTTCATTGCAGCACTGGGAGAATTATGTCCTATGTGCTTCGAGGGTACAACTACAATTTTATGCTTGGCTTAGTAGTAGTGATTCTATTACGATAAACTTATACATACCTACGTAGGTACAAAGATCAGAGCACAATCTAAACTGAACATTCTCTAAACTGAATTTTGTCCAGCATGAATGGCACTAAGGTTAAATACTTAAGCAAGTCAGACTCGCGCACCGAGGGTTCCATATGAGACGATACTTAGATATACGTTGGTACAAAGATCAGAGCACAATCTAAACTGAACATGCTCTAAACTGAATTTTGTTCAGCATGAATGGCACTAAGCTTAAATACTTAATTTCCAGTTAAAAAAGCTGCCAAGAGCAAGTCAGACTCGCGCACCGAGGGTTCTATATGAGACGATACTTAGATATACGTAGGTACAAAGATCAGAGCACAATCTAAACTGAACATGCTCTAAACTGAATTTTATCTAGCATGAATGGCACTAAGGTTAAATAGAATAGAATAGAATACTCTTTATTGCACACCTCAAGAAGAAAGAAATACAAATACAAATGACACTTAACATTACAATAGAGGCAAACAATAGGCGATCTTATCGCTAAAAAGCGATCTCTTCCAGACAACCTTTGGGTAGCGGATTAATATAAATGAAATGAGATGAGTAGGTGATGCAAAAAGTAATCAAGAAAACTACTGAAAAATTATTAAAATCTACTAAAACCTATAATAATATATATATTGATACATAAACATACATAAAAATATACATAAATGAACATAAGACTAAATATATACTCATATGTAAACTTACTTAAACCTTATATTTAAAATAATATTTTGTGTAACGAACCACAGATTATGTCAGTCACAGTGACAGAGTATTAAAGGAGAGACAAGTAATGTTCTTTGAGGTGTGTTTTGAAAGTAGCAACGGATTGACTACGTTTCAATTCAACAGGGAGAGAGTTCCACAATAGAGTAGCCTGAAAGGTAAATGAGCTGTTATAGAATTTGGAAGAAGAAGAAGGGACAGCCAGAAGCAAATTTTGAGAGGACCTAATAGAACGAAGGTAACTGAAACGCTCCTTGAGGTAGCAGGGAGTTGCAGGGTGAAAAAGAATATTGTAAAGAAGAGAGAGAATGTGAGAATTACGACGAAAGCGGATAGGAAGCCACTTGAGCTGCGAACGGAAACTGGAAACATGGTCATATTTACGAAGCCCAAATATGAACCTGATGCAAATATTCTGAATACGCTCAAGTTTATTAAGCTGTTCTTCTGTGAGATCAGGGTAGGAGATATCAGCATAATCTAAGATTGGAAGAAGTAAGGTTTGGCAAAGCGCAATTTTGGTGGCGATTGGAAGAAAATTACGGAGTCTTCTAAGAGAGCTCACCGCTGCAAACATCTTCCTGCTGACTTCATTCACCTAAATACTTAATTAAATTAAATACTTAATTTCCAGTTAAAAAAGCTG